>JAJREH010000014.1:0-1257521 GCA_023065455.1 Cladonia rangiferina | reverse complement strand
ATCGCGACTCGATCCTGGAATCCAGCTGGTACAGGACTGAGGCTAGGTCTGGGTATCTCTCAGTCGAATGATTAAATCGCCTGCGCTTCCCTACTTCCATATGTCACGCGTGAGGAACGCGACGGTCCTTGCTGCCCGTACCCGAATCCCACCAAAGGATAATTGCTTGGGCGCCACGCATTCCCTCCAATCCGGTTAGGGACTAGGGATCAAGGCCTTGGCAGTCAATTATCAGATTAATGAATGTAAACGTGGATCATAGGCGAATCAACCTCTCAACCCCCCATATCCAACATCACCTGGGAAGTCGATCGTGACGGTGTACCCAGCTGGGACGGCAAATTATTGGACAAGGAAGGATTCAGGAACATCAATGTCCAACGGAGGCGCCTCAAGGAGGGTTGGGTAATAGGGGTATTTCACCAAGCCTCCTAGGTTAGGATCGCTTTCCCTTTCAGCCTCTCCGCATACCATCGTCCAATCAGCGGGAGGAGACAGTGAGAGTGGGGAGGATATGATGGCCAGCGTGAGAAGGACGAAGCCCAACCGATAAAAATGGCATATCAGCGCCGTCCATAACCCCTGGTAGACTGCAGCGAGGTCAAGGACAATCAACAGGGATATCATATCATGGAAGATTGCATGAGAGCTGCAGATATCGACCTCATGCATAAGGAGAGCGAGATGGGAGGAGGAGGTAGATACGAGACAGGAGGGAGGTCAATAATGCAGAAGACCAGGAATAACAATCACCCAACCTAACCCCAAGAGGGACCGGGCTCGACGTATCGAGCACACGGAGAAGAGATGGATATCCAGAGCGATGCGAGTCAGGAACCCTGCAGGATGGAAAGAATGAAAATCCCAAGGCGGGCGAGTACGAATATTAACAGAGGGAAGGAAGTACGGTCCCTGAAGGGAGGTTCGGGTATATAACAATGGAATGAAGGCGTAGGAATCCTCGTTTACCATTATCCACCAATGTGATTCCAGATTCAAGTACACTCCCACCATAACAACGCTGGGCAATCACCACGGTTGCGCTATCCCTCCGACCTATTCTCGATCGATCGACTCCGTCCTTGTGGAGAGGATGGCGCTGAGAGTTGATTGGGATCCAGGTCGAATGGGATCTCCTCCTCCGTCCACCCAACGTGACCCATCCACCCTGGCTCGCCTGGAAGCCGTTGGGGGACACCAGCCGGTTCAAATCACCACGTCCTTCCCTCCCACAATCGATAACGAGCGTATACGACCACCGTCGCAAGGGGGGCTTATGATACAAGAAGCGTACCCAAAGATCTCTGGATCGCTGATGGGACAGGACCTTCCTCCGCCCTGCTATACATCATCGCCTGATGGGAACCCAAGCGAGCGTCCTTCAATAGGCCGTCTGAAGGGAGCGAGCTTGGAGTCTCAATCAAATAGCCAAAAAGCACTCCATTGGGACGGTCAAGGTCGTAACACCTGCGAATATATAAGAGAGGATGCGGCACAACCGTCCATCCCAACTCGACGAACGCAGACGTTGGGTTTAAGACGAGTGCTGACGGCGGAGGAGGAGGCGCCTTATAAAGCCTGGATCCAGCTGCAGGGACTGAAGATGACCCCAGTGATGGAACACCATCTATATACTGGGGCAAGATCTATGTTTCAACCAATGATCAACTACCTACCATACCTTGGAGGTGGGGAGGCTGGAGTGAAGTGGCAAGCGACACGGCAAACCGATAACACCGCGGGGTCCACTCCCAGCTCGTCGTGCGAGACGATCCAGCAACAATGGGAGCAACTCTGTCCTAAAGTGATCCGTCGTCCCCCCAAAACCGCTAGCGACGCAGAAATGGCACACTACCATTACCATCACGTTGACTTATGGACCACCCTCTTGAAGAAACTCCCAGGCGACGACAAGCTGGGTAAGGGGATGGTTCTTGATCGGGAGCGGAAAGAGGAGCTTCGGGAGCTGCTAGTGCAGCAGTATGAGCAATCGACTAGGAAGGCCACCTTGATCCTAAAGAAGGCACACCGGTGGTATTTGCTCCAGGAGCGCTTCGAACCTCGTATACTCTACTCAACTCAATCAACGTGGGAATATTTCATAGCAGAGAGACTCGCCGACTGGAGTTTTGCTTTATGGCTTGACTTTATTCGCCACTTCAAGCGTGACCTGGTATGGAAGGTGGGGAATCCAAGGGCTCTATTCCAACCCCAGACGCTGGTCCCATCAGGTCTGAGGGGATAAGTCAAGCAAACTGGCCCTCAGGTCCAAATACGGCACCACTGCCACCGTCACCCTCCGCCCGGACGGAGGATGAGGAGAGCGGGAAATGGGATGAGGAGTTGCCAGCTGATATAAGCGCTAGGTTCGGAGATGATTACCAGGGAAGTGGGGTGTCCTGCTGGGCGATGGCCCCAAATCAGACCGGAGGTATCCCTAACCCCGAACCAACCTGGTTGGATGGGGGAATGGACGGGTTTAATAACGACTTTGAGATATCACAAGATACATACAACGCATTCGCCGACTGGGAGATGGGGTAGTGTGAATATAGATCAATAGATGTTCTGGGAAGAAAGGAATAACCGGTTATCCTCTTCCGATACTCTGAACAACTGTGATAGATTCAACACCAGTACTTAAAACATAAAGTACGAGGTGGGGATACGAGGATCAACTCCGGTGTAAGTATATTGGTTGGAACGGATGGTATATAAGCCGTTCACGAGGCGTTGTCACCTAGCTTAAGGTAGATAGAATTAGCCAGGCATACCTAATCCAAGTCGCTCCAAAGTCCGAGATGATTGTGGAATGAATGGAGCAAGGATTCGATTTCCCAGTTCGATTAAAGACAAGCGGGTTCGATCATATAGATGAGGACTCTAATCCACGAAATTAATATCGATTGACCAAGGTTACCTGGTTCATAAGGTCTGGCCATTGAACATGCTACCTTTCCCAACCTGATCGGTTTGAGTATTGAACCGGCGTCTAACCTACCATTAAGCGTATACCAGGATAGATGGTTGATTGCCGACAATGAAAAGACCGTCATCGATCTTTTATATTACATTTACTCCCCCAAAATCCGTTCAAGTCCATCCTTGGTCAAAGGAGGATCGGAGTAATGTCCTTGACTGATAAGATGGGTTAGTAGGATCCTTATTACATTCATCGCTACTAGGATTGCGAACTTAATCCTACCTCAGACTCATCTACTACTTGGACTGGATTGGATGTTAATGACACGCATACTGTATTCTAGTCCATCCTAAAGTTGACATTCTCGGATCGACCGCTAAGCTATCAACCGCCAAGACCCTCCGTTTCCTCCATCCTTGCCTGGATCCGGATCCCTTTCCAAAAGAAATCCCGCTGCGATCTTGGCCTGCATGTGTTTCTGGCAGTTGGGATGGAAACAGGTTTCCCATACCACCCCTTGACAATCTTCACCATCATACTCCATTTCTAGCATCCCGCGGCCTGTTTGATGCCACTCGGATGTTTGTCCGGGAAAATACCACGCCATCCGCTTCTGAGACAAGTGCCATACACAGCCAATATATGGGCAGGACTCAAAGACTCTAGCGCCGCATGGAGGGGAATATACTGGCCCTTGGGCCGCGTTTCTGGCCACGTGGTGGCTGGGACACCCCATCCGAGCGCACCTGCTCCAGTGGATCTGGCCATGGTCGGGGTGACAGGCGTCGTTGCGACAATCCCACATCTCCTCCTCCCACTCCAAGTCCTCTTCAAGATCAACTTGCTCCCAGTCCAAATCATCCTCCAGCTCCAATCGATCGTGTGGTTGCGCCTGTGCCTCCAGAACCTGTTTGAGTCGTTCTTGTCGTATTTGGGAGTAGGATGTTTGATATTGCTCATACTGCTGGTATGACCAGAGACCGATGATAGGAGGTGGGTCCTTTCGCTTCCATATTTCAGGCGGGCATCTTTGGAGGTCATATTCCCATTGTTCCGACATGGTTAATGGATGCTGTGTATTATCATCGTCTTCCATATCCTCTTCTGTCCATAGTCGGTCAATCCCCACTCGTAGCACTACTCTCGGCGGCTTGATAGGGGTCTGAAAGACTTTATAGTATTCGACATTATAAGAGGTTCTGGAGTCTCCCCAATTGGTAATGATTTACTCTTTTCTTAAGTCCCTTCCTGCTAGACAGGTACTTGGGGAGAGCTGGTTTGTTAATGGCTGTTGAATAGCGCGTCAATCAAGAGTTATGGGTCTGAAGATGCTTGCTTGATAGCACACAAATTGAACTTCAGTCAAATGTAGGGACTAGGTGGTATATAATATTTGTTCGCAGCTGGTAACGTGATAACATACAGTGCCAGATATACTAGGACGGAGGCGGTAATATAGTGGTATACCATACCAGTCCCAAAATGATAATCCGGTTGTATATAGTATCAGAAACACCAGGATAGAGGCGGTAACCTGATGGTATATTATACCAATCCTAAGATGATCATCTAGTAACACGCGGTACCAGTTTAAAGGTGGTTATGTGATGGTATATAGAGCTAGACGCTGAATACTGGTATATAGTACTATGACTAGGCTAAAGATGATAAACAGGGAGCATGCCGTACCAGAGACGCCAAGTACTAGCATGCTATACCAAGGACGTATGCCAGGGACACTAAGAGTAAACATGCAGGACCCAGAGACTAAGGGTAAACATACAGAACCTGGAGACTAAGCATAAAGATACAGGACCCAGAGACTAAAGGTAAATATGCAGAACCCAAAGACCAAGGGTGAACATATAAAATCCAGAGACTAAGGATAAAGATGCAGGACCCAGAGACTAAGAGTAAAGATGCAGAACCCAGACCAGGCTTAGGATACTAAGAGTAAAGATGCAGGACCCAGAGACTAAGGATAAAGATGCAGGACCCAAAGACTAAGGATAAAGATGCAGGACCCAGAGACTACGGATAAAGATGCAGGACCCAGATACTAAGGGTAAAGATGCAGGACCCAGAGACTAAGGATAAAGATGCAGGACCCAGATACTAAGGGTAAACATGTAGAACCCAAAGACTAAGGGTAAACGTGCAGAACCTGGAGACTAAGCATAAAGATGCAGGACCCAGAGACTAAGAGTAAAGATGCAGGACCCAGAGACTAAGGGTAAAGATGCAGGACCCTGACACTAAGAGTAAAGACGCAGGACCCAGACCAGGCTTAGGACACTAAGAGTAAAGATGCAGGACCCAGGGACTAAGAGTAAAGATGCAGGACCCAAAGACTAAGGGTAAACATGCAGAACCCAAAGACTAAGGGTAAAGATGCAGGACCCTGACACTAAGAGTAAAGACGCAGGACCCAGACCAGGCTTAGGATACTAAGAGTAAAGATGCAGGACCCAGACGCTAAGAGTAAAGATGCAGGACCCAGGGACTAAGAGTAAAGATGCAGTGCCCAGACGCTAAGAATAAAGATGCAGGACCCAGGGACTAAGGATAAAGATGCAGTGCCCAGACGCTAAGAGTAAAGATGCAGGACCCAGGGACTAAGAGTAAAGATGCAGTGCCCAGACGCTAAGGGCGAACATGCAGTGCTAGGACCAGGCTCAGGATAATACCTTGATGGCATGCAGTACCAGAACCAGGCTAAAGATGATAATTCGGTAGCAGATAATACCACAAACGCGTGCCTAGACACTAATTACGGACATACAGTGCCAGAACCAAGCTCGGGACGCTACCAGCCGGCATCCAGTACCAGGACCCAGCTAGAGCATGCAGATCCAGGACTGATGTATAGATGAGTATTTGAGGGTCCGTGAATGAGGAAAGCGGCTATCCGAAACCATCGACGGGACATTTAAAATCAATTGGAGCTGTCAATCTCGTCATATACATCTCAAAGTAATCATGCGCATCAAACTCAATCAAGGAAACAATTTAATATACCGAACCAAAGCCTAACAGACCCGAGGCTGAGAGCCGTATGAAGGTCGAATACAAACCTCCGGCCTTCTCCGCGTCCGAGGACATAGGAAAACACTGCGGTGCATAAAGCAACAAGGGAACAAGAGGTGGGATCGGCCAATAGGATGATTAAGAACCAAGAAATTGGAATACTGATTCAATATACTTCCCGAAAAGATTTCAAAGATTTCGAGGACGATACGAGAAGGGGAAACGGAAAACGTAGGCTAGATAATTGATTCGGCAGAGTCTACAAGGCGCCTAGTTACCATGGAGAGGAAGCGAGAATCGTATGGTCAAGAAAATCGCGGAAAGGTAGAGAGGAGATATCCACGATACCAAACGGATTTCTATAAATCCTCGTCATCTCCTCTCCTCTTTGTCTTTATAATCTATCTTCATCACTTCAACAAACAGAGTCTTTTCTTAACCCAATCCATACTCCTCATCATCTCAAGTTTGGACGAATAGTATTCACCCTTAAGCCAGAGCATCCACTATTGTTTGGTAAGGATCATATTCACCCAGATATCCACCCAAACCGTCTAACGAATCAATAGAGAGGTTGGAGGATTTATATCAATATAGATGGTATCATTGATCCAAATCCTCTACTTCTAAGCATGATATCCAATCTACGGACCTCATACAACCCAATTGAAAAGCCAATACCGTTTGCAAGCGAAGGGGGGAAGCAACCCTTGGCGGAGATCTTCTGGACGCGGTACGCTACGCAGATCTCGTGTGAGTCCTGCGTGGGTACCTCAGACACCACCGGCTATACCAAGGATCAGGCAGGCAAAAACTCCCAAGAGGGAAAACATCGATACTGGAGCTGCCGACGGGCCAATAGTAAAGCAGGGGCTTCGACGGGGTCCAGGTGCGGCCGATTATCGTGTGGCGGCTATATCGATCGAGCTCGGAGGTGCCTTCCCCAAGAAGAGTTTCAGGCGACACTGGACGAGGTCTATGAGTCGAGCCCAGCCACTTATACCAGCTTGAAGACGTATTTGCCAACGGGTCTCCCAACACCCATGCCGACTCCCATCAGCCAGACGACTTCCCTCCCCAACAATAAGCGTTCGGCGGAAGACAGCCTTCCACCCCGCGGGTCCAAGGAGCAATATCATTCCCAACGGAATCGTCAACGAGAACGGACGAATCCTCCAGTTATTACAGAGGCAAAGGCGCTAACCGCGAGCTGGGAGACAGTCCAGGAGGCGGAAGATCAGGTAAGGCGAGCCAAAGACCTCATATAAACCTGGCGAGAGCTAACAGAAATTCGGTAGTATATACAGATCCTCGCCGCGGGACTGGAACGCTGCCGTCAACAGACGGATGGTCTTTTACGGCTGGTAATCAAGCCAGACGCGTCAGGCAAGCGAGGCGAGGAGATAGAAGCCCTTCAGGCGGGGCAAACAACCCTGACAGATATCCTCCAATGGTTATCCAATAACTATACTCAAGATAAGATTCACGGAAAACCAGCTCTACCACCATCAAACTTGTCGTCACTATCACAACCCTCGCGGTCCCAAGGTCGGATTATACCAAACTCCTCACCAAACAGCTGGATTTCCACGGAGCCGTACAGTACTCCAGTCCAACATCCTCTCTCATCAACTGGTACAATCAAAGGATCTCCTCAAAGCCCTCCCCAGAGATCTCAGTTTGATATCACACAGACAGTGACGAGCTTGGTGGCCGGGTTTGATCAAAAACCCCCGGCGGAGCAAGCTCAGATCTATCAGCAAGTCGAAAAGAATCCGGTATTGAAAACTGAGTGGAGCCGTCAAGTGTCCACCCCAAATCCCAAAAAGCCGAGAAAGCCAAGAGGGGCCAACAAGGTTAAAAAGACCAAGTCAATTGAAGAGGCGGGAATAAGAATGGAGACCTAGCATACCTGTCAGAAAGATATTGACAGAGGATCCTTATTGATTTCATTTTGGAGCGGTGGAACCCGCCCAAGGCATCGGATCATAGGAAGGAACAGATAATGAAGCGAGGGACCAGACCGCTCCGAGTAGGATATCTCAATGTACAAGGCTTAACGTTAGGGGTTTGGACAATCGTGCAGGGTCTGTTACAGCATCAGTTTGACTTTATATTTTTAACAGAAACATGGTATATTGACCATCTTAAATATCAACAAGACCGTCAGGTAATTGCGTCAACGGAGAGACCACCACGGAAAGAACATCCTCGCGGCCGGGCAAAGGGAGGGATCTATCTGGTCGCTAACCACGCGGCGCGAGGTCGGATCCAAGGAACCCCCGTGGTCCAAGACCATGCGATCACCTTCACCACCGAGGGGTATACCATCTCAGGCATCTATCTCGCCCCATCCTTGCCACTGGCAGACGTGAGAAGGACATTGACGGAGGTGGAGCGGTCAACCATAGTCATAGGTGATATCAACGCCCGATTTTACACCTCGGAATACCAACAGGGAGCGCCGGGCCCTCGAGAACGGACCGAAGAAATTGGAGCTTGGATGCAACGCCGCCAATTAACCTGGCAGACCCCCATACAAGAAGAGAAGTGGGGACAGCTGATCCTAAAAAGGCAGTTGACGGTCGACCATGCCTTTATAGCCCCAAGCTTACGCAATGTGCAATTACGCTTGATCTGTAATCGGTCACTAGGGATACAGACCGACCATCAATATACAATACATATCACCATACCCACCAACGCTCTCGCCCGGCCAAAGGGGCCTCAACTCCCGCGATTTCAGGTGGATAAACTACAGCAGGAGTCGGTCCAACAAAAGACAACCCAAAGCTTTCAACAAGAAGCAGGAAGGGTGGGGCAGAAGTACTTTAGGACAAAAGATGTCGATGAGCTGAATACGATATTGATAGGGATATGCCAAACAGTCTCACAAAAGACCTTGGGCCTGATTGGTACGAGGTCCAAGAGTCATACTCAACCAGAAGCGCCTCCCGCATCACTGGTCGCTCCAACAGCGCACAGTATGACCATCGGGTCCCATCTATATAAAAAAGTGGCAGCAACGTCCAAGGAAAATGGGCTGATTCAGGCGAGCTTGACCGCGCAAGCTCAAGGTATCGATGCTCTGACCGAGATCCATACCAACTTAGGCGGACGATATCAGGCCGAAGGGAGACCGCAGGGACCCAACGAAACGGGGAAGAGAGAAGAAGGGTGGAGGATACCGCAAGGACCGTGGCCACAAGTGATGCGGTTCACGGTGGATGAGGTGGCCAAGGAAATCCACCATCAAGATGCGCTGAAAGGCTGTGGAGCAGATGGGATTCACATTCGATTGATGAAAACGCTGGTGGAAACCGACTTCACCTCAATGCTGAACCACTTATTCTCCCAATGCCTGATAACAGGGCGGACGCCAGCGGCCTGGAATAAAACGGAAATCCATCTCTTAATCAAAAATGGTGCGGGAGAAAGGACGATGGATAATCTCCGGCCCATCACGTTGATTTGCATGTTCCGAAAGGTTTTTGAACGAATGTTATTGCAACGCTTTGATGAACAAACATGGGCACACCTGCATCCTGGCCAGGCGGGATTTCGAAGCCATTATTCCACCTGTGCGAATGCCGCAGTGATGCATCATCTTCTTAGCACACGGATCCGTCACACCGCCGTGCTCTTGGACTTTCGATCCGCCTTTGACGTTGTGAATCATAATCGATTGATACAAGTCTTAGTTAATCGAGGCGCTCCAGGATATCTGATTTCATTAATCAACAGCCTTATGGTACACCAGGTCCAATCTCGGGTATTGGTGAATCAAGAAGTTTCTCCATGGTTCTCCCGGACCCAAGGGGTGTTGCAAGGCTCACCACTCTCCCCCATCCTTTTCAATCTCTTTATCGATGACCTGGTAACAGTTCTGAATCCTATCGACCAGACTCTACCAACCTGTTTATTCTATGCAGATGACGGGAGCGTGATTACCTCATGGGATACAGATACTCAGTCTCAACTGAATATAGTCTATCAATGGTCGGTAGCGCACGGGTTACCTTTGAATGTGGAGAAATGCCGTCACTTATCCCAACAACAGCAACCAAACCGGCTATACCTCGGGAATAAGCTGATCCCACATGTACAGGAATGTGACTACCTCGGCTTTCATCTAACCGCTGATGGGATTGACTTCGCCACGGGATTAGAACATCGAATCACCGCCGCCTATAAACGGACTAAATTCCTACAGTTATATTCCGATTCGTGGGGGATGGCCAACCGGTTACACGTGTATAAGCGATATTTGGCACCGATGTTGGAATACGGAGCACCATTGATCTATACATGGAGTCAGGTAAATCCTCGAAATAAAGAAAGATTCCAAGAAGCAATCAAGGAGTGGCCAAAGATATTAAAGTGGATCCACGGGACTCAAACCACTCGATGGCAGATATTTACAAATCTCTGTGGACTAGCTACATTGCCAACTCGTTTTGAAACTTTACATACCTTGTACCAGGACACGCTAAACACAACCCCAACAGATAGTCCTCTACGACGGATACTGCAGCGGAAGGAGAAAGATAAGAGTAGCAAAACCTTTGCGAATCAATTAAGAAACAGTCCAGAATGGACTCGGTTTAAGTTACAAGGAAATTTCCAACCAACAGTATCGGGAGCACTTCATCGACATCTACGGAAGAGACACTGGAAAATAGTGGAAAGCAATGCTCAGGAAAAATCTCTGACTAGCTGGATCCCTATGATTTCGCGCCGGGTCCCAGGCCTATATCTTGCGGATGGGATCTTTAATGCAGCGCCAAAGGATCAAAAACTATTACTACAGTATCGTCTGGGCCAGTTTGCGTGGGGAATGATCTGTTTATGTGGGAAAGAATTTCAACGGGGTCACGAATCCTGCCAGGAATTACCACATTCAAACCGATTAAATAAAGCGCAAAGACAGGCAAAGCAACAACAGGAATCAATGATGATCCAGACAACGAAAGGCCCCCTAAAGAAAAAGAGAAAATTCACAGATATAGATTTTCAATTGAATGAGGGTCGATTCACAGATGTTGTAAAGTATTTAATAATCTTAAGAAAAGTCCTTGGAGATGCCAAGACACATCAACAAAAGATACGAGAGATATTAATAGATGATACTGGTCCTGAGACGACTTAAAAAGCATCGGTCCTGAGACGACTTGAAAAGCATCGGTCCTGGGAAGACTTGAAAAGCACTGGTCGAGAGCAGACGTTAACTGCATCAGTCGAGAGCAGACGTTAACTGCATCAGTCGAGAGCAGACGTTAACTGCATCAGTCGAGAGCAGACGTTAACTGCATCAGTCGAGAGCAGACGTTAACTGCATCAGTCGAGAGCAGACGTTAACTGCATCAGTCGAGAGCAGACGTTAACTGCATCAGTCTTGAGCGGACGTAAAAGGCAGTCTTCTTAAGAGGAAGGGGAAATCTTAAGAAACCAGGGAAACCAGGGGAGGGGTCGAAGGGAGTACGGGTGTGAGGAGCGTAAGCAACTCATCTTGCCTGGGCATGCAAGGCTAATAAAAGGCTAAACTGGTGGAGGAGGAGGGCCAGAGACCTGGGGCGAGGAAGGGGAACTGGATAGGGATGAGCGCCGAAAGAAAGTGGAAGCTCCGTCAGATATGGTCCACGGATTAGATCTGTCGTTCTCAGAAAATCGCTCCTGGGAGAGGAGGAAAGGACGGGAAAGAACCTCAGACCAAAGAGGTAAAAGAGGAAGGCTGAAGGAGGAACCGTCGAAGGTTCTAAGGAAATCAGCCGCGGGCAGGGAGCTCACCTAGGAGAGGATCGTGTAAACCGGAGGACATTTCAGGGCCGAATGGGCACGGCGAACCTACTCAACCTCACGACAGACAGACTGGCGTAATAACAAACTGGATCTCCTGCTTGATGGGACCGCGTACTGGAGGGAATCCGGAGGCGCGGGCATCTTGCCCCGTAAGGATGGGTGGCGGGTTATATAAAGGACAAGAAATCACCCTGATGGACTGGTTGCAGCACCAATCATACTCCATCTCTCAGGCGATAATCAGTACACACCAGGGAGAGCACCGCGAAGGGAGGGGTTCGGGACTTGCAGTGGGAATGGGGTTCCGCCTCCTGGGAAAGGGGACGAAAGGTGCCCTCTGGGCTTGTTGGAGGGTTATTGTCTGACCGACACTGTAGGCGGCCGTTGAGAAGCCCGCGGAGCGGAATGTCGGGGAACGGAATGGGAGGCACGTAGGGGCTCGTGTGGTTGCAGAGCTGCATTGAACCTGCGTTTTTGGCTCTATATGGGACAACAAGACCTGCCCTTTAAGTGTACAAGTTGGCTAGCTTTAGATAGTCTAACAAATCAAACCCCTAACCCTAATCGATTCCATGGCTTAAAGCGGTAGAAGAAACTATAAAATAGTTTTCTGGCTTATTAATCCAATTTTTAAATATTTCTTTTTTCTTTTCAGGTGTATATCGACTATCATAACTTAAATAATTAAATTTTTTCGCTATTTTATCAACATTTATATAGGAATTTGTAAATATAATAGCTTTTTCGCCAGGTATTATATTCGGTTGAATTTTATTATTAATAAATTCTTCTAGCGATTCTATTTCGGATTTTTCGTCTAGAATATTTATTATATTATAACTAATATTATTTCGCTCAGTTGATGCCTTTATTAGTATATTATTAGTAATATTTAATTCTTTAAATAATAAAGCTTGTATTTCTCGCGAAAGTGTCGCCGTTATAAATATTAATTGAATTTTATATTTATTAATCGTTTTAATATATTTCGTACTCCAGCGAAAAGAAGCTTGCGTAATAATAATATGAGCTTCATCGATTACTAAGCGAATAGTCTTTTTAGGGCTATTTTTTTTAATAAATTCAATAAATTTATCCGATTCAATCGTTTCTATAGAAATTAATTGTAAAGACGAATAATTATTAATAGAATTTTCAAATATTTCGACATCAATATTTTGCTCAATAGCTTTATTATATAGATCGTCTTTTAAAGCTATAAAAGGAATAATAGCAAGCGTTATTTCTTCTGGTTTTAAAAAAGCTGGTAATAGAAATAATAAACTTTTTCCCGATCCAGTAGCCGATATATATATAATTCTAGGAGTTTTTTCGAATATAGCTTCTATAGCTTTTTTTTGCTCTATAGATTTGAATATCGCTAATTTATTTTTAAAAAATCGTTTTAATCCTTCGGTTAGATTTATTGAAAAAATAATTAAATCGCGTTCTTCTATATCAAAATCCTTATATAGATTTTGACTAGTTGAATTTCCTCGAATTCTTTTATATATTTGAATATCTTTAGTAGTACTAGCTTGGCGAGAATATTTTTTAGAAGGATTTTTTATATTAAGTTTTAAAAGCTTAGAATCGGAGTTTTCAAATTCCGGATTTAATAAGTTAAAATATTTAAAATATTTTAAGCTTAAACTCTTCGATTTATTATAGATATCGATATCTTTATTACTAAATGTAGTTAGATTACGCGAATATCGAGAATTATAGATCTTAGTAGAAGAATTCGCTTGTAAATCTTCTATTTCGTTTTCACTATCACTAAGATCTTCGCCATAGTCTAGAATTCTATTTTTTATAATATATCGACATAGATGACGCCATTCGCTAGGCCGAATACTATTATTAAGTAATTCGATTGAATATAATATAAAATTATCGATTAGATTTTTCGTTATTAATTTTTTATTATCGATTTCAAAAAAATATTCAATATTCGATATTTCTGATTTTTTATCTAAAACATTGAGTTTTAGATATAGATAAAACGGTTGAATTAATAATAAATATATTTTTATTAGATCGCCTAGCGCCTGCGGTAAAAATCGAATATTTTCTTTATCTCTTCAAGTTATCGATATTCCTTTATGGTAATTAAGATTAATTTGGACTAGATTAGATGTATTATCGATATATATATTTCTAAGCTGAGTTTCTAGCGTATTTTGGTATTTTATCTGTAATAATTCTTCTGGTCTAGGCGGCGATCCGGAAATCGAATAGAATAAAACAAGAAATATATTAAGAATATTATTTCTAGCTTCTATCCATTTAAAAACCTCAGATTTTCGAAATATAGGTCCTTTATTAGATATATTTTTTACTAGTTTTTTACTAAAACTATTAGGATTAAATAATCTTTTTAATAAAAAATTATTCCAGCTAGTAAGATTACTAGAATCTTTAAAATAAAATCTTATAGATTTATTATTTATATCGTCTTTTATTAAATTTAGATTGATTTTATAAAGTAAGTCGTCTTTTGAAATATCTAATAGATTATTATATAAAAGATTCGAATATCGATTTATTAATTCTTTAAAAAAGAATTCTAGTTTTGATATATCTAGCGAAGTATTTAGATATTCAATTTTATCTATAGAAACCTCATTAATCGTTGGTTTACTATTAGTATTTATAGCGATATTTCGTAAATAAGCGCGTATATTTACTAGCTCGCTAAAACTATTAAAAGAATAGTTATTTAGATATTTATTTCGAATTTTTATAAGAGAATCGTCGATTTTATATATTTTTCCTTCTTTAATAGCGATATTATAGTTTATTTCAATAAATTTAATCGAAAAAAGTCGAATAGTATATATTAAAGTACTTGAACTTTTTTCTATCGTTTCTTCAGTTTTAAAAACTTTATTAATTGAATCAATATTTCGTATAATAAAAAAAGCTATTAATAGATTATTAAATTTTGAAAACTTTTTAAAATCTATAGCTTTTATATCTTGTTTTATTAAGGCGATAATAAGATATATATAAGTATTTTCTAATATACTTAATATATCGTTTTTTTCGTTATCGTTATTATTATTATTAGATATATCTATATATTTTTCAATATCGATATTTATATTTTCTAAGGCGGTAGTGATTTTTTTATC
This sequence comes from Cladonia rangiferina, assembly GCA_023065455.1. Taxonomy (NCBI): domain Eukaryota; kingdom Fungi; phylum Ascomycota; class Lecanoromycetes; order Lecanorales; family Cladoniaceae; genus Cladonia; species Cladonia rangiferina. The sequence goes on along the minus strand of JAJREH010000014.1, from coordinate 1,242,635 downwards.
GAATTTTATTATAGGAATTTCGTATTCTTTTCGTATAAAAATTCGAAAACAGAATATAACTAATAAAGCTATTTCCCTATAGTACTGATCCTTAGTAGATTGGTTTTGTAATATTTTAAACGGTTTTGTATTATTATATTCTTTTTTATCGTCTTGAAGAATCGATAGTGTTGTTTTATTAAAAAATTTAATTTTTTCTTCGATTTTAAAACATAGCGATTTAGTTTGTTTATATATTATATATAAAATATTATCGGTTTTTTTGATAGGTGTTTGTATTAATAATAATAATTTATTAATATCTAGATCCTTAAGAAATTCGTGATAATTCGTATTAAGTAAAAAGCTGGATAGCTCTTTTTCTTCACTTTCTATCTCTTTTATTTTTAATTCTTTATATATTTCGTTTTCCTTTTCTTTTATATTATCAAAATATTTATGTTGAATATCTTTTATAGAATCGATATCTTTAGAAGAACTAATATTTTCAGAAGAATTGATATTTTTAGATGAATTCTCAATTTTTTCTTTTTCTTTTATAATAAAAAACGGTAGACTTATACTATTAGAAAATCTTTGCTCGTTTTGATTTTCTAAATATAAATCTTCTTTCTTAGTAAGCCGAAGATCCGCGTTATATTGTTTATTTAGATGATTTTTTAAATTTTTATAATTTAAAACCGCATATTCACATTTTTGGCAGTGATATAAATTAGATATTATATTTAAATCTTGAAAATAATATTGATTAAACCTTAGAAGTTGAATATCTTTAGGATTTTTTATTTCTAAATCTTCGCTTATTTTTAATATAGTTGAAATCGTTTGAATATCTTTATATTCTTTATGTTTTTGAATAATATGCGACTTTATATCGATTTTTTTAACAGCTGAGCGGCAGCTAGTACAGATTAAGACTTGAAATTCTTTATTATAAGCGAATATATCCGAAATATATTCAACTTTAGTAGGAATAATATTAATATTATTAGAAGTCAACATTTTTAAAAGATATTAAAAAAACTTAGCGACGACGAGGTAGCGACGACGAGGTAGTAATAATAAGATAGTGATAATAAGGTAACAACGATAAGATAATAATAATAAGATAGCGATAACAATATAAAGATATAAAGATATAAAGATATAATATAAAAATATAATATAAAGATATAATAATATAATCTAGATTATATAATCGTTATTATAATAAAGAAAAGAAAAAAGTAAAAGGAAATCTTCTTTCTTATAATAATATTATTAAGGTTTAATCTTTATTTAATTAATTATTTTAATTATAAAGTATAATAATTAATTAATTAAAATCTAAAGTTTAATAATTAATTAAAATAATTAAATAAAGTTTAATAATTAAATAAATAAGTAAATAAAGTTTAATAATTAGATAAATATTAAATAATTAATAAAATAATTAAATAAAGTTTAATAATTAATTAAAATAATTAAATAAAGTTTAATAATTAATTAAAATAATTAAATAAGGTTTAATAATTAATTAAAATAATTAAATAAGGTTTAATAATTAATTAAAATAATTAAATAAAGTTTAATAATTAATTAAAATAATTAAATAAAGTTTAATAATTAAATAAATAATTAAATAAAGTTTAATAATTAATTAATTATATATAAAGTTTAAATAAAGTTTAATAATTAAATAAAATCTAATAATTAATTAAAATAATTAATTATATTAAATATTTTAATTATTAATTATATCGCGTTATATAACTTAAAATTTAGATATTAAAACTTATATTAATTATATTATATTATATAGCCTAAAGTTAAATAATAAAGATAAAAGCTAAGTAATAAAAAAAGAATTTAGAAAATAAAAGTAAAAGCTGGGTAGTAAAAGTGAAAAGACTTAGCTAAAAAATTAAATATTAAATAAGAAAAAGCTATTCTATTTAATAACTTTTTATTTTATTTACTAAATTTAGAAATTAGACTTGCTATAGATAGCCCTTTTATAGCTCTAAAATATATATATATAAATTTTTAAAATAGCTTATAAGATTTAACTAGGTACTATTATCTTTAGTTTAAAAAGTTTAAATTTATACTACAAAATATAAAATAAGTTATAACTTTTTTTCTTATTTATATAATTTTAAAAATAGACCTGCTATATATAGCTATTATATAGCTCTATAATATATATATATAAATATTTTAAAGAGTTTATAAGATTTGACCAAGCACCATCGCCTAAAGTTTAAAAATTTAAATTTTTACTAAGAAAATCTATCCTACCTTCTAACTTTTTATATTATTTACTAAATTTTGAAATTAGACCTGCTATATATAGCTATTATATAGCTCTATAATATATATATATAAATATTTTAAAGAGTTTATAAGATTTGACTAAGCACCATCGCCTAAAGTTTAAAAATTTAAATTTTTACTAAGAAAATCTATCCTACCTTCTAACTTTTTATATTATTTACTAAATTTTGAAATTAGACCTGCTATATATAGCTATTATATAGCTCTATAATATATATATATAAATATTTTAAAGAGTTTATAAGATTTTACCAAGCACCATCGCCTAAAGTTTAAAACTTTAGAAATTTATATTATAAGATATATTACTATAGAAACGCGCTAACTAAATCTGGAAATATTTTACCTATATATACTAGTAGTTAATATAAGTATATTATATATATAAATATTCTAAATATCTTATAAGATTTGACCAAGCACCATCGCCTGAAGATTAGAAATTTTAGAAAAAAAGTCCTTAACTTATAATTTACGAATATATTTTTCGCGCTAACCAAATTAGGAAATAAGTATATATATTTATAGCTCTTATTTAGCTCTATAAGATTGCCATATAAAGTTTTTAAATACTTTTTAAAAAATGACCAAGCACCATCAGTTGAAGATATAGTAGTCGGGGGTTGTTTTTTCGCCACCAAAGCTATAGTATTGAGGCCCAAGCACCATAGCTCCCGCTTATAGAATCTTTAAAATAAAATCTTATAAATTTATTATTTATATTGTCTTTTATTAAATCTAGATTGATTTTATAAAGTAAATCATCTTTTAAAATATCTAATAAATTATTATATAAAAGATTTAAATATCAATTTATTAATTCTTTAAAAAAAAATTCTAGTTTTAATATATCTAGCGAAGTATTTAAATATTTAATTTTATCTATAGAAACCTCATTAATCGTTGGTTTACTATTAGTATTTATAGCGATATTTTATAAATAAACGCGTATATTTACTAGCTCGCTAAAACTATTAAAAGAATAATTATTTAAATATTTATTTCGAATTTTTATAAGAGAATCGTCAATTTTATATATTTTTCCTTCTTTAATAACAATATTATAGTTTATTTTAATAAATTTAATCAAAAAAAGTCGAATAGTATATATTAAAGTACTTAAACTTTTTTCTATTATTTCTTTAATTTTAAAAACCTTATTAATTAGATCAATATTTCATATAATAAAAAAAGCTATTAATAGATTATTAAATTTTAAAAACTTTTCAAAATCTATAGCTTTTATATCTTGTTTTATTAAGGCGATAATAAGATATATATAAGTATCTTCTAATATATTTAATATATCAATTTTTTCGTTATCGTTATTATTATTATTAGATATATCTATATATTTTTCAATATCGATGTTTATATTTTCTAAGGCGGTAATAATTTTTTTATCAAATTTTATTATAGGAATTTTGTATTCTTTTCATATAAAAATTCGAAAATAGAATATAACTAATAAAGCTATTTCTCTATAGTACTAATCCTTAGTAGATTAGTTTTATAATATTTTAAACGATTTTATATTATTATATTCTTTTTTATCATCTTAAAGAATTAATAACGTTATTTTATTAAAAAATTTAATTTTTTCTTCAATTTTAAAACATAGCGATTTAGTTTGTTTATATATTATATATAAAACTTTATCGGTTTTTTCAATAGGTATTTATATTAATAATAATAGTTTATTAATATCTAGATCCTTAAGAAATTCGTGATAATTTATATTAAGTAAAAAGCTAAATAGCTCTTTTTCTTCACTTTCTATCTCTTTTATTTTTAATTCTTTATATATTTTATTTTCCTTTTCTTTTATATTATTAAAATATTTATATTAAATATCTTTTATAGAATCAATATCTTTAGAAGAACTAATATTTTCAAAAGAATCAATATTTTTAGACAAATTCTCAATTTTTTCTTTTTTTTTTATAATAAAAAATGGTAGACTTATACTATTAGAAAATCTTTACCTATTTTAATTTTCTAAATATAAATTCTCTTTCTTAATAAACCGAAGATTCGCGTTATGTTGCTAATTTAAATAATTTTTTATTTTTTTATAAAATAAAACCGCATATTCGTATTTTTAGCAGCGATATAAATTAAATATTATATCTAAATCTTAAAAATAATATTAATTAAACTTTAGAAGCTTAATATCTTAAGAATTTTCTATATTTAATCCTTCACTTATTTCTAATATATTCGTAATTATCTTAATATTCTTATATTCTTTATGTTTTTAAATAATATATAACTTTATATTAATTTTTTTAACAGCTAAGCGGCAGCTAGTATAGATTAAGACTTGAAATTCTTTATTATAAGCGAATATATCCAAAATATATTCAACTTTAGTAGGAATAATATTAATATTATTAAAAGTCGATATCTTTAAAAGATATTAAAAAAATTTAGCGACGACAAGGTAGCGACGACGAGGTAGTGATAACAAGATAGTAATAATAAGATAGCGATGATAAAATAGCGATAATAAGATAGCAATAATAATATAAAGATATAAAGATATAAAGATATAAAGATATAAAGATATAAAGATATAAAGATATAAAGATATAAAGATATAAAGATATAAAGATATAATATAAAAATATAATATAAAAATATAAAGATATAAAGATATAATATAAAAATATAATATAAAGATATAATAATATAATCTAGATTATATAATCGTTATTATAATAAAGAAAAGAAAAAAATAAAAGAAAATCTTCTTTCTTATAATAATATTATTAAGGTTTAATCTTTGTTTAATTAATTATTTTAATTATAAAGTATAATAATTAATTAATTAAACTTTAAAGTTTAATAATTAATTAAAATAATTAAATAAAGTTTAATAATTAAATAAATAATTAAATAAAGTCTAATAATTAAATAAATAAGTAAATAAAGTTTAATAATTAATTAAAATAATTAAATAAAGTTTAATAATTAATTAAAATAATTAAATAAAGTTTAATAATTAAATAAATAAGTAAATAAAGTTTAATATTTAAATAAATAATTAAATAAAGTTTAATAATTAAATAAATAAGTAAATTAAGTTTAATAATTAAATAAATATTAAATATTTAATTAAATTAAGTTTAATAATTAAATAAATATTAAATATTTAATTAAATAAAGTTTAATAATTAATTAAAATAATTAAATAAAGTTTAATTATTAATTAAAATAATTAAATAAAGTTTAATAATTAATAGAAATAATTAAATAAAGTTTAATAATTAAATAAATAAGTAAATAAAATTTAATAATTAATTAATTAAATATAAAGTTTAAATAAAGTTTAATAATTAAATAAAATCTAATAATTAATTAAAATAATTAATTATATTAAATATTTTAATTATTAATTATATCGCGTTATATAACTTAAAATTTAAATATTAAAATTTATATTAATTATATTATATTATATAATCTAAAGTTAAATAATAAAGATAAAAGCTAAGTAATAAAAAAAAAATTTAGAAAATAAAAGTAAAAGCCGGGTAGTAAAAGTGAAAAGACTTAGCTAAAAAATTAAATATTAAATAAAAAAAAGCTATTCTACTTAATAACTTTTTATTCTATTTACTAAATTTAGAAATTAGACCTGCTATAAATAGCTTTTTTATAGCTCTAAAATATATATATATAAAGTTTTAAAAGAGTTCACAAGATTTAACCAAGTACCATCGACTTTAATTTAGAAAGTTTAAATTTATACTAAAAAATTTAAAATAAATCATAACTTTTTTTTCTATTTATATAATTTCAAAATTTAGCCTGCTATATATAGCCCTTTTAAATCTCTAAAATATATATATATAAAGTTTTAAAAGAGTTCACAAGATTTAACCGAGTACCATCGACTTTAATTTAAAAAGTTTAAATTTATACTAGAAAATTTAAAATAAATCATAACTTTTTTTTCTATTTATATAATTTCAAAATTTAGCCTGCTATATATAGCCCTTTTAAAGCTCTAAAATATATATATATAAAGTTTTAAAAGAGCTTACAAGATTTAACCGGGTACCATCGCTTAAAGTTTAAAATTTTAGAAATCTATATAAAAATATATAGTACTATAGGAACGCGCTAACTAAATCCGGAAATATTTTATCTATATATACTACTAGTCTATATAAGCATTTTATATATATAAATATTCTAAATACTTTATAAGATTTAACTAAGTACCATCGCCTAAAAGTTAGAAAACTTTAAAAAAAAGACCCTACTTAAGAATTTATATATATTAATAAGCCGCTAACTAAATTAGGAAATAAGTATATATATTTATAGCCCTATTAAAGCTCTATAAGATTGCTATATAAATTTTTTAAATACTTTATAAGAAATGCCCTAGTACCATCGGTTGAAGATATAGTAGTCGGGGGTTGTTTTTTTGCTACCGGAGCTATAGTACTGAGGCCCCGATACCATAGCTCCCGCTTATAGGGAAACTAGGAAAGAGGTCGAAGAAAGTATAGATATAAGAAGCGTAAGCAACTTATCTTACCTTAATATATAAGGCTAATAAAAGGTTAAACTAGTGAAGAAGAAAAGTTAGAGACCTAAGGTAAGAAAGAAGAACTAGATAGAAATAAACGTTGAAAAAAAATAGAAGCTCTATTAAATATAGTCTATAAATTAAATTTATTATTCTTAGAAAATCGCTTCTAGGAAAGAAGGAAAGAACGGGAAAGAACCTTAAACTAAAGAGATAAAAGAGAAAGGTTAAAGGAAGAATTATTAAAGATATTTTAAAGAAATTAACTACGGGTAGAAAACTTATCTAAAAGAGAATTATATAAACTAGAGGATATTTTAAAACTAAATAAATATAATAAATCTACTTAACCTTATAATAAATAGACTAGTATAATAATAAACTAAATCTTCTACTTAATAGAACTACGTACTGAAGGGAATCTAAAAACGCGGGTATCTTATTCTATAAAGATAAATAACGGGTTATATAAAGAATAAGAAATTATTTTAATAAACTAATTATAATATTAATTATATTCTATTTCTTAAGCGATAATTAGTATATACTAGAGAAAGTACTGTAAAGAGAAAGATTTAGAATTTATAGTAGGAATAAGATTCCGCCTTTTAAAAAAGAGGATAAAAGATATTCTCTAGGCTTATTAGAAAGTTATTATCTAATTAATACTATAAACAACCGTTAAGAAGCCCGCGGAGCGGAATATTAGAAAATAGAATAGAAAGTATATAAGAACTTATATAGTTATAAAGCTATATTAAATCTATATTTTTAACTTTATATAGGATAATAAAATCTACTCTTTAAGTATATAAGTTAACTAACTTTAGATAGTTTAACAAATTAAACTTTTAACTCTAAATTCTTTATTTATATTTTATTATTTAGGGTGTCCTTTAGCTTTAAAAGTTTTTTTTAATACTTTAATTAATATTAATTCGCGTCTTAATAACTTTAAAATTCTATACGTTTTTATTATTTGGTCTATATTTTTTTTTTCTATTATTTTTTTTTTAAATCTAACCTGTATAAGTCTTTCTAGTAATAAATATAATTAATTATAGATATAAATTTATTAATAACTTTAGCTTATAAACTTATAATTCTAAATTTAGTAATTAATATAAATTAGTATAGATTATAATTATAGAAAGCTATTTAATAAGAATTAATAATAAATAAATTATTATTATACTATAGTAACCTTCTTACTATATAATTTTAGATAAAGAGTATTTTATTTATATTAATTAGATTATAAGTTATTTATTTTAATATTAAATATTACTAAAAACCTTTAATATAACTTATTTTAGAAGAATTTATTCTTTTATACTTATATTATTTTTTATTATATTTAAGCTAATATTAAGTTTAATAGTTATTATTATTATAATAAATATTATAATAATAATTATTAGCCTTTAAGATTTTTTTAGTTATATATAAAATCTACTAAGATCTTTAATAATATATATATAAATATATAGAGTTGAATTAAGTTATATAAAACTATATTAATATAAATAGTATATTTTTAAGAATATATTTTTATATTACTATCTATACCTTAGAACTTAATAAATATTTATTAGAGGAAGTATATATTAAGTCTAATTATCTTAATATAAAGACTAATTAGATTTATATAAACTTAAGATATATATATATAGAGTACCTTAGTCTATAGAAGAAATTATATTTTTTTAAAAAGTATAAGATAACTTTAATTAATATTAATAACTTTATAGATTATTTATTTAAGTAGTAATAACTTTAAATAAGAGTAGCTAGACTAAAATTAAATTATTATAAAATAATTAAAAAGATTAAGAAGCTAGAAGAGAATATTATTTTAATAAGCGAGTTTAATTAATTTAAGGACGATTTAAGTAAGTTTAAAGAATTAATTAATAAGATTATTATAATCTAAGTATTATTAAGATTATATAATTAGAAGACGCTAGAGAATAATTAGAAGTAATAATAAGTAATTAAGAGTATTAGAAAGTAATTAAAAGTAATAATAAGTAATTAGAAGTAATAATATATAATAAATAAGTTTTTTCCTAAAATAATAATAAACTTTATAAAATAAATTTAATTAAATTCTTATTTTCTTAAATTTTATATTATATTAATAATATTTAACTATTTTATAAAAATTATAATAAATAATATTTTATAATATAATAATATTTTTATATTATTATATTTATAAAAAAATTTATTTTAATATAATATTATAAACTTAATTTTATATTTTAATAATTAATATTAAATTAAATATTTAATTATTATTTAAAATTAATAATTAAATAAATAAATTTTTATATATTATAATTTTATTAATTATATATTTTAAATATTTTAAAAATAAATTTTTTTATTATTATAAAATATTAATTTTTTAATTTATTTTATAATAAAATAATAATATAAAATATAATATTTAAATTCTTATTTTTTATTATTATTATAAAATATTAAAGAATTATTATAAAATTATTATAATATTATAATAATTATATATTATTTAATTAATATTTAAATTAACATTAAATTATTATTAAATTAAATATTTTTATTTTTTATATATAATATTTTATTTTATTTTTTTTCTTTATTAATTAATTCTTATATAAAATTTAATTTATATTTATTTTATTTATTATTATATATAAAGTATATTTTATTTTTTAATAAATAAATAATAACTTTAAAATAATTTAAAAATTAAAAATTTTAATATTTTATATTTTTTATTTATTTATTTATTAAGAATTAACTTAATATAATAATATAAAAATATTAAATAATAAATATATTAAATTTAAAAAAGAAAAAAATTATAAAATATAAAAAATTTATATAAATATATAAATTAAATAAATAATAAATAAATAATATAAATCTAATTTATAATACTATTAATATTTATTATTATTATAAATTTTTAATTAAAATTATTATTATTTTTTATAAAATTACTTTATTAAATAAAATTAATTTAATTAATTTAAATTTATTAAAATATTATTTTTTATATATTTAAATTCTTTTAAATTTCTTATTAATAATTTTAAAAAATAATTAAATAAAAATATAAATTTATATATATATAATAATAAAAATTAGAAATAAATATAAATTATTATTAAATTTTAAAATTATAATATTTTTATTAGATTAGAGTTAAATAAATTAAATAAAAGTTATTTAAATTAAATTAAGTTATTTTATTTATAGAAAATACTATTTAAATAAAATTAAGGCTATATATACTTAAAGATTTAATTAAAGTTAAATAATTTTAAAAGATTAATATCTAATATAGTCTAGTATTAATACTAGTATTTTAAATTATTTATTTATTTTCTATTATTTATCTAAACTATTTTTTATATTATATCTTTTTAAATTATAAGTATATATATTTTCTAAATATCTTTATATATTTTTATATATTTTTAAGTAACTTCTTATAATATTATACTTTTTTATATACTTAAAATTAATTATTTTTAATAATATTTAGGAGTATTAATAAGGTTAATAAAATTATTTAAGATAGATTATCTATAGTTTTCTTAAGATTAATATAATTTTTAAAGTATTTACTTTTAATTAGCTTTAATATAATTTATTTTTATTTTTTTTATTATTATTAACTTCTTATTTTAATTTATTTAATATTAATATTATACTAGCTTAGATTTATATTAATAAAAATAATAAGTTATAATCTATTATATTTTTAGCTAGTAAAGTAAATTCTAAAGTTAATATTATCGCTACTATAAATATCTATTTTAAGAGGAAATATAATTTTAATTATAAAATTCTATAAAAAATAGTTTATAAGCGTCTTATTAACTTTAAATAAAACTGTGATAAAGATTTTATTATTAAATAAGTTATAAGTTATCTAGATAAGAGTTAAATATTATTAATATTTTATAATATAAGTTGAATATTACTAACTATCTTTATATAGAAAGAATATTATTTTTATAATAAAGAAACTCTTCTTTATATTAAGGCTTTAATTAAGTTTAAGGCTTATTATTACTATAATAATTATTTTATAATTAGAGATTAGGCTGGAGATTAAGTTTATAGTTTATTTATTAAATATATTAACTCCGCTAGTATATTTTAAGAGATTTATATAAATATAAAGACTTAACTAGGATTATATAAAAGTATATTAATATAACTAGTATATATATAGTGATAAAATAAATAAATACTTCTTAATTAACTAGGTAAAAAGAATAAAGATAAGAGATAATATATATTAAGTTTAATCCTTCTAGTCTAGGTATTAATTAACTTTATATAGAGATAATTTATATATATAAGTAGTTAAAGAGCTTAGTAGTAGTAAAGTAAGTTTAGAAGGTATTTAGTATATTTATTTATTTTTATCTTTTATTAATTAGGCCTGATTAGTATAATTTCTATCTTAAAAAGAATTATTAAGAAGTATAAGTATAATTTTAGCTTTAAAATCTTAATTTATACCTTAGATAAGTATTATATAGATAGTAAAGGTCTAGATTATAATATAGATATAATATATTATAGAATAGTATAGATATAATATATTATTATAAACTTAAAAGTTTAAGTTAATTAAGTTTATATTAACTTAGATATCTTTACTATTAAGATTAAGTATATTCTTATTTAGGACCTTTTACTTAATAGTAATAAGAATAGTAATAAGCTAAATATTAACCCTTTAGAGAATAGCTTAGGTAGTAAGATTTAAATAAATATATTTAATAAAGTTAAAGCGTAATAAGTAGAGTTTAGAAATAATTATTATTATATAATAATATTTTCCTTTATTAAGAGGTAGTTAGTTTTATATAGTAATATTTTCTTTTATTTAATAGTATTTAGTTTAAGATAAAGATAATTAAAATATCTTTATAATAATTTAAAGCTTTTAGTTTATAGAGTAGAGAGAATAGAATATATATACCTATAAATAATTTTATTTTATTGTATTATATTATAATCTAAGGTAAACAACCTAATAGATTTATAGATAGTAGTAATATTAAGAAGTTTAAAGCTATTTAGATAAGATATAAAATAAGAGAGAAGTAAGTAAGAGAGTTAAGACTTTAGTAATAATAAGCGTAGAAAATTCATTTATATTATATAGAATAAGAATAGGATAATTCTAATTTATTTAGATTAAAGTTTACTTATAAAATTTAGATAAGATTAAATTAAATATAACTCTCATAATTATAATAATTAATAGTTATTATTTATTAAATAAAACTTTATATTATTCTTAGAATATTAATTTATTTTATAACTAGCTTAATACTTAAGAGATAAAAATATTTAAATTTATTAAAAATTTTATCTTTAAATTCTATAATTATTAATATATATATAAGTTTTATATATTTATTATCTTTATTTAATATTTAGCTATATTTATAAAGATTATAATTATTAAATTATTAGTTTATAAAACTTAATATTTCTATTTATTTATTATTATTAATTAATATTTATAAAGTAATATTTTTTTATATAGTTTATTTTATTATTATAAAATATTTATATAAAAATAACCTTTTTATATAATAGAATTTAATTTAATTAAATATTAATAAAAAATTATAATTATTAAATTAATTATTAGATTAATTTATTATTTTATTAAATATAATATTATTATAATTAATTAAATTACTAGTTTAGAAGATTATAAATATTTAAAATATTATTATAATTTATTAAAGTTAATTATCTTATTATAATTAATACTTAGAAATATTTATATTATTAAAAACTTCTAGTATTTATAAAAGTTAATATAATATTATAATATATTTTAATATTACTTTTAATTAAAGTATTATATTTTATATTATAATAAAATAATTAACTTTTATTAATATAATCTAATCTTTATAAAGATAATTCTTAGTATATTATAGTCTAGTTTTTTAAATATATTCTTTATATAATCTTTTATTAATAATAGAATAGAATTAATAAATTAGAATTTATTCTTATTTAAATAAAATAAATAAGCTTAATAATATAAATTATTATTTAATTTTTTTTAATAAAATCTCTCTATATATTTTATATATTAAATAGTTTAAAATTATTTTTATAAATCTTAATAATTAAACTATTATTAAAAGTTAAAAATAGTGAAAAAGTAATATTATTAATATACTATTCTTTAAAAAATCTATTTATTAAATTTAGTTTTAATATAAATAATATTTATTTTTTATAATTTATTATCTTTTTATTATTTTTTTCTATTTTTCTTTTCTAAGCTTTGGATATTATTTAATAAGTAAATAAGTTTTTAAACTTTTTTTTAAATTCTAATACTATAAAGATATTCCTAGACTTAATTTTATAAAATAATAATTTATTATCCTTAAGCTTTACTATCTAATTCCTTACTTATATTATATTTTTATTTTTAAAAAAAAAAGCTAAATCTTTTCTAAACTTATTAATTATTCTAGATTTTATTTCTAGAATCTAGTTTTAAAGTATATTAATAGTTATACTAATATTATTTATTATATTCTAAAACTTCTTTTATCTATTATTATCTAAAATAATAGTTATAAATAATAAATAATTTAATAATTAATTTAATAACCGCGAGGTACCTTATATATATATAATAATATATTATCTAGATTATTTATAATAATATCTTTCTTTAATTTTATTAATATAGTATTATTTTTATATACTACTTTTATAATATATATTAAAATACTTATTATTTTATTTTTTTATATTATTATCTATAATTATATTTTATTATAATAAGAATACGCGTTATTAACTAACTTATTAATATTATAAGAAGAATTAAAAATAAAAAAATCTTAAGAATAAAAAATTATAAATAAAAATTTTTTTAATAATAGTATACTAGTCTATTAATATAGTACTAATATTATCTAAATAATCTATTATTTACTTTTTACTTTATTTACTTATTTTAATTTATTAATTAATTTTCTTCCTTCTAAAATATATAATAATCTTAGTTTAAACTAATAAATATTATCTTTTTTTATTTTTATATATATATTTAATTATTTATATTATTATTATTAACTCTATATATATTATAGTTTATTAAGATTATATTCTAATAAGTTTAAAATAAGACTTATTTAAAAAGTTTATATTAAATTTAATTTTTTTAATTCTATCTAGTTAATTATTTCTATATTACTTTTATAAGTAATTATTAAATTAATTATTAAATTTACTATTATTATATTAAAGATTATTAGTTATTTTTTTCTATTAGAATATTAGAAATTAATATACTAACTATTATTAAGATAGTTTTAAAGTATAGTATTTAAAACTAAACTACTTATATTATTAAAAAGTTTATAGTTTATTTTTATATAATTTAAGTTTTTATTTATTAACCTAATATTTTTAATAATACGCGAAAAATTTATATTAAAAGTTATAATTTAGTAATAAACTATAAACTAGAGATTAATTTAATAATTTAATATATTTTTTTTAAATTTAAAATTATATAACTTTAAGATTTTATATTAATATTTTATAAAAATAATATAATTCTTTATATCTTTTTAATAATTATAATACTTTTAGAAGATTTATCTCTAAATAAGTTTATTTATATTATTTTATAATTTAATAATTAATCTAATAATTATATTTCTTTAATACTTTATAAAGAATAAGTACTATAAATTATAATAATAATCTATTTAAGAAGAATAGATATATTATAATAAAGAAGTAATACTCTTTATATAAATACTTATTAATATAATACTTAATTTAATATCTTTTTTATTTTAATATTTAATAAATTAAAGATAGTATTTAATAATAGAGTTTTAATAAATAATAAGTTATCTTTTATATTACTTATTTACCTTATAATAGTATTTAATCTATATAATTATTATTATAAAAATAATTTTAGATATATTAATAAAGTTAAAATATATATTTATAGAATTAAGATAAATAATAAAGATAATATATTTAATAATAAAAATACTTAAAAATAAAATAACTATATTTATAAGAGTTAGAACTAGGATAAGAAAAATAAAGTTTTTTATTAAAATATATTATAAAATAAGCGTATTAAAGTTTATAAGATTAAATATAAAAGAAGATAAGATAATAAGAGTCCTTATATTAAAAATCTAAATAATAAAAGAATTAAAATATTTATTTAAAAATAATTAATAAAAGCTCCTATTATAAAAAAGTATTATAAAAAAAAATTCTAAAAAACTTTAAAACTATAAATTTTAGTACTTTAATAAAGAAATTTAAAACTAGAGATAAGAATAAAAAGTTTAAGGCTAGTAATAAATATATAAATCTATTAATTTAATAATTAATTTAATAATTACTTTAATAAATATTTTATATAAAATTAAGTATTATTAAAAAGAAATAGATTTTTTAATTTATAAATTACTCTTTTAATATTTTATTTATTAAATTTATTAAAAGTTAAACTATTATAATTTATAATTTTAAGTAAATTTTCTAATAATAATTTAAAAAACTATAAAAGTATTTCTAGTTATAAAATATAAAAATATTATTATCTCTTATATTACTTTAAAATTTAAAATAATTAATTAGTTATTAATAATTAATTTACTTATTATATATACTAAGCGAGTTACTATTTAACTAAAAAACCTAATATTAATAGAATAATTAAAAGAAATACTTATAGAAAAATATAAATTAAAATAAAACTCTTTAAATTAATAAAATTAATATTTTTATAGCCTTTAAATAAAATATATACTAGGTAAATTATATAAATTCTTATTAAATAATATAATAATTATCTAGACTTAATTAAATACCTTATAAAGAAAAATAAAGAAAAGTTTTAATTTAAATTAATTATTTTTTTAATATTTTAAATAAAAGCTTAATAAAATCTCCTCTTCTATAATTATTAGATTAATTATTAAATTAGATACTAACCTTATTATAAAGCTTAGTATATTAATTAAATTAATTAGATTTAATTTAAAAATTTATTAAGAAAAACTTAATTTAATCTAAACCTAATATATTGGGTTTAGATTAGATTTAGATTTAAATTAAATTAAGAAAATCTTAACTCGACTTAATTTATTACGCGGCGTATTTATAAGAAATACTTTAATATTATTAATTAAAGATATAGTAATTAAAGATTATTTTTTTACTATTAAATCTATAATATTAAAGTCTTAATACTATAAATCTTATTTATAAAATAATTATATTACTTTAAAGAATCTTAGTATAAATTTTTATAAATATAAAAAAAAACTTTCTTTCTTATTTTCTTAAGTTCTTTATGTTTTTTATTAGTAGTATAAGTAATTAATAAATAATTAATATTAACTATTTTATTATTATACTAGTTTTATTAAGAAGTTAAATACTTTTATTATAATAAGTTAAATATATAAAAGGAAATTTTATTTATAAAAAAAAAGTTTTCTTTTATTATTATAAGTTAATTTATAAGAGTTAGCTAATTAGAATAAAATATACGTTTTAATATATAGCCTTAAATATAAATTTAAAATATAAATAATATAAAATATATTTTATATATTCTTTAAGATATAAATAATATAGAATATATTCTATATATTCTTTAAAATATAAATAATATAAGATATATTATATATAGTTAAGAAATTCTTAATATAGATTTTTATAAATATAAAGAAAAAAACTTTCTTTCTTATTTTCTAAAGTTCTTTATATTTTTTATTAATAATATAAATAATTAATAGATAATTAATATTAACTATTTTATTATTATATTAATTTTATTAAGAAATTAAATATCTTTATTATATTTATATATTTAATCTTAATTATATTAAAATATTTATATTTAAAGTATTTAAAGTTTAAATATTTTATTTATTAATAATTAAATTATTTAAAGTTTAATTAATTTAATTATAGTAATTAAGATTATATAATTTTAATTACTTTCTTAATATTATTAATTAAACTTTATAATAAAATATATTTATATATTATATTATTCTAGTTTTATTAACTTAATATAAACTAGTTTATAATATACTAGCGTTAATCTTCGAGGATTTATAAGCGAAAATAATACTATAAGATAATTATATTTTTTATCTAGTATATCTTAGCTTTATTTAAAAGTTATTTATTAACTTATATAGAAAGCCTACGTCGTATCTAAGTAAGTTGAACGAAGTGTAATATAGTCTGCAATTTATAATTCTATCTCTAGGCGTGTACGGCAAGTCTGTAGCTAGTAATGATTTCATGTTATTACTATTAATGAAAACCGGATCTGCAGCGAATATATTACGGCGAATAATTATACCGCAAAAGCTAGGTTTTCATCGAAGTCACAACCCTCTTAACAAGATATTTCCGATCGCGATGAGAGCGATCATGACTTTGACCACCGCCAATGTGATACTGCATGGAGGGAAGACCGTTTCAAGACTCTAAATCGCAGTCGGATGCGATCTGCGTCGAGTAGATAGGCTCAGAAGCGGTGAGCACTAATATTTGTCTATACGTCGCTTTTCTCCCGCACACCACAGGTAAAATCTTCGGTTAGGTACGGCTATGTTATGCACTATGGCGCACGCGGAGGTCTCAGCTATTTCACACCAACTACCGACCTTATGTGTATCTATTCTCCGTCAAAGATAAGGTCCCGCCGCCACTAGCCGCGTTAATGTCCACTTGCAGCATCGGTTTGCCAGTATCCAATATATAACCCTCTTGGTATCAAGCGATCCTCGGATATTACTAGCTTGCTCACTCGCATATGGAACAGTGTAGCATTCCGTGGATGAGAGCGGTTCTCTATGCCGCTTATGCGCCTCTGGGTTACAGTCCTAGCAACGTGGGCAGGCATCATTGCACATACTATGACGCGCGACAGTTAAGGGCCGTGGGACCCAACATGTGCAACAAGTATTCGTTTTCAGAGTTGCGCCTTCTCAGTACCTGCACATGACATGACAAGACTTACAACGGTGTCTGCAGAATTCATTTTCAGACCTCTGCCCGACGCAATGCTTCGCCACGTACGATCAGCGAGTAGGGGTGCGATGCAATGTTAGCAGTCCCTGCAGTCTTCGCGCAGATCTACCCCACCACATGTGTTAACCCCTCTCTTTCACAATGACTTCACCAGTCGCGACACGGACATGGATTCTTCCACCACTGCTCATAGCCGTCTTCTGTTCCTACATTTTTTCTACCGCTATTCATACCAAAATTCGTCAGTGCTCAACCCTCTCACTGGCTCTCGGCGATTAACCCTTACATCCCGCCAGCACTGCCTATAGTGAGTCTATAAGCTCGTATTGGTCAAAGTAAGAAGAGGCTCTGGCGCCGAGTTGCATTGTTCAGCCGACAAGTACAGACGATGTTGTGACTGCCATTAAGACCTTGACCCTAAGTGATAAGGGAGATTCGTCTAAATGCTACTTCGCCGTCCGCCCTGGAGGGCAGTGACGGTAACCCCCAAAGAATTTAGTCATTTGCACGTGGAATTTGCGCTTTCCCGCTACCCAACGCCATTCCTCTATCGTACGGTTCCTATCACCCTGGGGGTTCCTTCATCCTACGGCTTCCAATATTCCTAGGTGTTTCTCTACTTACCCCTTTGAATCTTCTACTCGATCAATAGTTCTACGCCCTTGAGATCTTTATGAGCCGAAAAGACGATGGAGCGATCTTCTATTGGTTGTAAGGTGCGATAGAAAATCTCTGGTATACTTTGTTCAAACGGTGTGATTTTGGTGTTGTATGGGACATCAAGATGCTGAAAACCCTAGAACAGCCTGAAATTGCCTCACATCATTGTATCCCTTTATCATCCGCCCTTTAGTCCCACTGACAGCGCTTCAATAACGTCCAAGCCTTTTCCATCGAGACGGTGATTTCCCACTTGATTGATCTGCTTCTATTCTGGGAGCTATATGTTCCCTGCCATCTCTTCATATTCCGTGGAACGACGGCTAGGATCTCTCCACATGGAGTCTGGCGTGCCTACGGTGTCCACGTCACGATGTGTAAGAGCCAACAGGCCGTTGTTATGTTCATTGAATGCTGAAAGATCCATTAATGACGATACGGAATAATGCATACCTACGCCAAGACCAATTCACTTACAAGCGTCGAAAGTCAACGGCAAAGCACTAGTGCTACCAATCCCGATGGCTGTGATCAAAAGCTTGAGCAGTGCGACCATCTTGGCGGCTGTATTTGGCAGGTTTTCGAGAAAGTGCGGCACAAGGCGGAGGATTGTTGGTGGTCAAGGGGGATGGTGTTGCGGGAATGGACCTTGGGAAATATTCATCCTTCATGTATGTTCCGGATGCTGTGTATTCCACCTCGGTGAACTCGCCATCAGCAGAAAAGGATTGCTGGGTTCGAGTCGCGACGAAAATGGTTGTATCATGTTCTGTGTGCACCTGTCATAGATAAGTCGGACTTGTAACCTTTAAGAGGCAACAGATGCGAGATCGACTACCTCCTCAGGCCGTTAAATTAGATCTTCCTGTGGACATTTACGAGATTGATGCACGTTCCTGCCGTCTGCATGACAGCTGCAGAAGATGAAACCATTGTCAATCACGGATTTTCAGTGAACCATGTGTTCGAGAAACGATATGTGTTCTCGGTAGCGGTGCATCTTCCGATGCCTGCCCGTGATGATATGTAATGTTTTGGCCGAGAAACTACCTTATCGTCCTACGAATGCGAATAACAGGTCTTCTGTAGGCGCCTAGAGCTGCGTTTAGCAACAAAATGCTCATCGGTTGTGCTCTGATGAAGGATTGCAAGGAAAGCTACGGAAAGGGAACGAGTAGACGGAGATGCTTTGTTGTTCCTGTGGTGGAAAACATAACTATGCAGTATACTTTTTTACTTTGACATAGAAGATCCACAAATCGATCTGCCATTGACGTAAACGGACATTGTGGGCTGCCTAATTGACTCGTGCCATCGCTTCGTATCACCTATTAAGGCAGGTCGCGCTGATGCTGTATCGATTAGTATTACCCGTGATCTCGGCACCATATCTGCGGCACCATATCTGCGGCACCATATCTGCAGCACCATATCTGCGGGAGAAGGTGTGATTTCGTGTTCAGCGGTGTACTCAGCCGTACTATTTTCACCTAAAGCTGTGATTTCTTTACACGTATCATAGGGTATCAGTAATACTTCAGAACTGTATACCGTCTCAAACCACCATTCTCCTCATTTCATCTAGATGCTTTGAAAGAAAAGAAACCAAACATGGTTACCACAAATGATCAATTTGGCGTTTCCAAGACGGGCCTTTTGGTAGGTGTATCTCGTGGTTTGCGTCCCAGGATAGAAGACTCATGAGACTCTAGGCTAGCATCTGGATCCTAACAGCGATCGCAACCTGTATAACCATAGCACGACCCTTAGTCCGTCACTTCTTGTTGCGCAGACTCTACTGGGATGACGCTTTTCAATTCGCCGCATATCTCCTCCTTCTAGGACAGAATATTGCATATACAATATACATCCCTGACAATTACAGGCTCTCAGCTATCGAAACAGGCACGGAACCACGACCACCAGAAGAACAGTATGCGGCCCTAGTAAAGCGGATTTTTACAGCTGAATTAGTGATTCCCCTATTCTTCTGGACATGCCTTTTCTGCGCCAAGTTCTCTTTCCTGTGGCTATATCGACAGATATTACGCGGCTCAGGCGCAGGTATGAAGATTTGGTGGGCTGCTAATATAGCAGTCCTCGGCATCTATGGGATCATATTGATCGGATTGTTTGCCGAATGTGGGCCTGCTCGGAACTTGACAAATCCTGGTTCGTGCACAATATCTGTCATGATACTGGAGACTTCTAATGGCTAGTAGAAGCATGCACGTCACCATCCTCTGTAAAGTTGGACTATAAGTTCCTTCCCATGCAGTTTTCATTGAACGTTTTCTCAGATCTTCTCGGTAGGTTCAGATACCACGCTGTTCAACGCTGAGTATTGACTTACTTAACAGTAATGGCATTGCCTCTTCCTTTGCTATGGCGACTACAGATGCCTATAAGACAAAAGTTGGCCGTCGCGGGAGTATTCTCACTCGCCTGGGTGACCATTGCTATGGAAATACTTCGCTTGGTCGAGACGGAGCACGCGCTTCCAGAGGTGACTTGGCTTTACACCTCTCTCGAGACCGAAGTTGCTGTAATCGTGGCAGCTCTGCCAGCATTCTCGTTCCTTGTCTCAGACTCTGAAGGCGCCAGAGAAAGGAGAAATCAGTTCCGAAATGTGCTATCTCTGCATTCTAAGGACTCCAGAAGTCGCTTAAGAGGATCATCAAGCTTCGAATTGATTCAGAGCAACCGATGAGGAGAATGACCACTTGATAAGGAGGATGGATTGTTATTTGCTCTGCCGCCCCTTTCGGCTTTCAAGACTTACTAACGCTGTCTAATGTTGCAGGACAACGAATCTATGGAGCCTTGTGAAGCTGCTCAAATTCCGTTATAGATTAGTTCACGATCTCATGTATCCCTAATCTATTTTATGTCAGGGGTTTATAGTTTCAACTTGAGCACGTGGCATTTTAAAAACAATCTATCATCGGAGAGCCCAATTCACCGATTACATAGGTCTTATCCACTCATATCCCTTTCCATTGCTCCATCTGGTTTCTCCACTTTGTTACCAGGTGGTACCGGCGCCTGGTTTTCCTCTGCCCATTTCAAAATATCCGCGTAGTTTCGGCATTCCCTGGGATTTCCATAATGTGGCTGCGGCCACTCATGACCTTTGACCCAATCAAATGTAATAACACTGAGATCCGCTTGGCAGAGAAGGCTCTGGCGCAGAAGATCGGCGCAATGATCTAAGTATCTCAAACGATTAATTTCTTAGATTCATCTCACTGATGGTATGTCTGATTGTTAATTACCTACCAAGGTGTCCATGTTGGTCTTCTGCTGGAAGAGCAAACAAGGGATCTCGAGTACGGTAGTAGTCGTAGTAACTGTACTGCCATAAAGTCTTCTAAAGAAAGAATCAGTGTTCGTCAATTTTCATGATGGCGGGTTTTTTACAAGACAATGTAGCTGGTGTGTTATCCCAAGAATGCCTTCATAGCCGCCTCCATACTCAGCCGGTAGTACCACAGAAGTATCTGGGTCCGCGCCAATTCTTTCAACAGTCTCACGATCGGGGATGCTAAAAGGATAGACTGAAGAAGCCTACTATCAATCTTCAAGAGTCTATGGAGGAAATCACTGGCAAGTATTTACTGTGTGTCAATTGGTCCCAAGCTTCGCTGACACTTTCTGAGGGTGGACCGCGAAATCTATGATCCGAATTGTTGAAACGATGGATTTGGTAGTCTTTGTTGACAAGGGAGTTGAGCGGAGCTGTTAAAAAGCCTTAATGTGATTCAAACTGGAAGGTAAATACAGATTTTGACATACAATAGTACGAATGCCTTTGGGCACAATTGGAGGGCGAAAGTGTTTCAGCCCGTATGTTCACTACTATCCCGACAAGAAATGTCGATAATAGGATAAAGAGTATGAAGGATAGCAGAATGTGACCAACAGACGCTCTAAAGCTTCTTTCTACGATGCCGTGCTCATCATTTTCCGCTAAGATAGGATCGAGTTGGCTTGGGTCCTTTTCAAGACTCTCTCTTTGAAAGGCTGCTTTCATTGTCATGTTCCTAGGAGACTTACATCGACCAATTGATATAGTAAGAGGGAATAGGAAGGAACTGGCGAGTGCTTTTCCTGTCGAGAAAGATTTCGCTTTAATATCAGCTTAATCAACTACTGCTCCAATAGTACGCCTCTATCGTACTGTAATCTAGGTTATTTAAATATCCTCATGATGTATGGAATATGCCGAGGTTGCGGCACATCATACATTGTCCGGTTATGCACTATGTTGCGTCGGCTTACCCACTTCGATCCAAAAGGAAATTTGAAGGATAAAGAGGCAAAAATGCGTGCATAACGGACCAGGTATGTGCTGTGTATGAATGCACCAATGATGAGTCGATTGCTTGCAGTTAAGATTCGGTAGACCATGCCGGTGGTGGGTGATGGGTGATTAACTTATCTAGTGCCTAACGGCGCTACCGCCTGGCGCACAGTGGACATAAGGATCTGCAGAACATCAAATCCCGAGCCTTGAGCGATCATCAGCTTGTTCTTCCGCCGACCGACCGTTCTTCCATCCGAAACAGCTAGGGGCAAACATTGGCCCTCTTGTAGGACTCGAATGAATGACAGGCATATTTCTGTTAATATCCTATTAACATAGTGGTGCTTGGCACCACCAGGCACCGAGGCACCGATGCCGAGTGCGGGGGATGAGTGGTCCATTGCCCATCCGCATGCTGTCATCATGCATTGAATATCAGCAACACAATGAGATAACCTACCACACTCGGACTAATGACCTGTTATGGGCATTAGGTTACAACTCGGGAAGCTGATGCGTCACCGGTCTTGTCTTGTCGGCTCTTCCTTCGTAATGTGTTTTAGCACACAGGAGCGTGTTGGCACAGATCGTTGCGCTAATCAATCGCCCGTGAGCATTTCATTACTTCAGCTGTCTTAAAAGCCTCGCAAGAATTTCTGAATCTTGCTTATAGCCTGTGTTGAAACTGTACGGCTAATATGGCAAGACAAGACTCTATCCCCATTGTGGATCTTTCAGCTTTTGGCATGGAAGGTAACAATGACGCACGCTTAGGGTCCGCTCGAGCTCTCTACAAGGCATGCCATGACCTTGGCTTTGTACAGGTTATAGGACATGGTATCGAGCCTGTACTAGTACAAGAAGCATTCGACTGGTCAACAAGATTATACAGTCTCCCTCACGAGGAAAAGATGAAAGCACCACATCCAGATGGCCCTATACCACACAGAGGTACGGTTTTCCTTCAAGATATATTTTCTTTTGTAGTACTGAATTCTTAAGGATATTCTCATCCTGGGCTAGAAAAGGTCTATTCCAAGGTAGAATTAGATAGCAAGGGCGCAAATGAAACAAATGGGGACTCATTAAGGCGGATCAAAGACTTCAAAGTTAGCTTGGCTAAGTACGGAAACGTATTTTAACTGACCATAACTAGGAAAGCTACGAGATTGGTAGCGAAGAGAATTCAGAGCAACAAAATATATGGCTCCCCGAAGAGGTACTGCCAGGTTTTCGGTCGTTTATGATGAAGTTTTACTGGGAACTTAATAAAGCAGCTTATCGTGTTCTGGAGGCAGTAGCCCTTGGGTTAAGTCTGAACGCGGCCGACAAGAAATATCTCTTCGATCTGCATAGTGGCCATAATAATCAACTTCGACTTCTTCACTACCCACCTATTTCGGCGGAATCATTACGAGAACAGGTTGTGGCTAGAATGCCGGCACATTGTGATTGGAGGTACGTGCTGCTACCCTACCTACATTATTGTCTTATCCGACCTAACGTTCCGCTTAGTACATTTACAATGCTTTTCCAGGACAGTTGTGGTGGCCTAGAATTTGAAGATCCAAGTCATCCGGGCTCATTCATACCAGCTGCCCCAGTTGCCGGCGCTCTAGCTCTTAATGTTGGAGATATGCTTCAGAGACTCAGCAATGGTCCGCTTACTCTTCCCAACTGAGATTTGACTAATAGTAAATCTTGGACACTGTAGATCGTTTCTCATCCGCCAATCATCGCGTAAGCGTCCCTCCGCAAGCCATCTCTACGGACCAGAAGTCCGATATCACAGTTCGTGCACGCTACTCAATTCCATACTTCGTTGCACCAGATGCCGACAAGATCGTATGCTGCTTATCTTCGTGTGTGTATAAAGACCAGCCAGTAAAGTTTGAGCCTGTAAGCTTCGCAGAATACGGAGCGAACATTAGTCGCTACCAGTACAAGAGAAAGGACAATGTTATGGTCTATTAGAGGACCATTCGCTGGCACGCCTTTATCTTGCTTCGGCTTAGATGGAAATCTGAAGCCTAGGAACCGTAAATCGGTCCTGGATGTAATTTTCCTTTCGCTGTTGGGTTAGGGTTAATCCAGCTATTTCCTTTCTCACATACACCGTTTTCTGATGGCCGTAAGATTTGTTTGCCTTTAATGTAAGTCTTAAAGTAACATTAGGCTGTATTTCCCAGTAATGGTATTATATAGCTCCCGGATTTCACCTGCTTTACAGCCACCTGACAGCGATGGGACAGCGATAGCGAGGTGGGGCTTTGAGACTGAGGATTTGGTCAACCAACCAATAGACGACATCTAGACCTAGCTAACAGAGTATAAATATTATTGAAACCCTTTACTTCACGTACTTAAATAGTTGGTCGAAATCTCAAGGTCCATCCACGTCGTAGGAGACAGAGAAGACACTGGTAGAAGCGAAAGGATCTCCCTCTAAAAAATCATAACCGCTGAATCAGCAACACGTTGGCCTGAACTCTAGAAACACGCCACCATCCCAACGTATCCATATTTCTTTCCAGTACGCAGGTAGTGATCCGAGGCACTCTACGGAGTACACTAAAAATAACCTAAACCATGGCTTGAAAGTCCCGCGAAACCAACCTAAATCAAGGAAAGTAAGTTTTTAATTTCCTACAGGTGGTATTCTTGTTAGTGAAACACTATCAAGATGAGGCTATTTACAATCATGCATGCACCAAACGGAAGATAATCTAAGTACCAAAACATTCAATCAATCGGAATTGGTTCAACAGTCCGGGTATCAGGAGCTGCAAGGACGGTATATCAGCAAAAGGCCAACTCGTCAGCAAGGGCAGTAAGGCGGCAAGGGCAATGAGCCGGTAGACGCAGTTTTTCGGCAAAGGTAGTAGGGCAACAAAGGCAAGTATGTCCGCAAAGCGGCGAGGCAGTAAAGGCTGTAAAGCTGTAAAGGCAAGTAACGTCCCTTCCCTCACATCAGTCAGCTATCTCTATTTTAAAGAAAACAACCCAGCTCTACAAGATTGTGCCCAGATGTGGAAGGCAGCTGCATTACAAATTACAAAGGCAAATGACCGCTTCGGAAAGCATGCAGTTGCAACAATCACCGAATAACGGGAGGATACCTTCTCTTCTGCCCGACATGTCTGGCAGCAACTTTTCTTGGATTTTTTCGCCGAAGATGCGTCATCCCAATCCCTTAATAGCCTTGCCTTTATCATTGTCGACGGCCTTGATGAAGCTCCCCACGAAGAACGAAACAAATTTCTGAATTGCTTAGCTGAGCTTGTGGGCCGTAGCATTAACAACCGTACATACCGTGTACGGGTTGCTGTGTTCGCGAGACCCTGCAGATATATTGCTTGACTGAGATAGAGGCGTCGATTATTACCATTTGTGCAGTCCTTAGGATTGAGTCTGAGCTGGGTGGGGCTTTCGTTGTACATCCCCAGTAAATGTATCCTCCTAGAATCGTTGTCGCACCATAGCTGGGCGGTACAGAGCTGGTCCTAATGATGCTCAAGCAGGACATGTTCGCATCAGGCGCCGGCGGGTAATATATATCAATCTTATCGGCAATACACGTAGCAAGGTCCACAGCACGTACCATCCCCACCGACGTCGGCTTGGAGTGGGCCAAGTGTCGTTAGCTTTTGAGTCTGGGGTACGCAAACGCTCCGCAGGACAGTCCGTACCTCTGATAAAATCTTTGATAGCAGTGGGCTCTGCCATTCTTCTAAGGGGATTGGATTTAGTGCGGGTTCCCCACAAGAACCTTGGGTCCCCCAAAGAGCTTGGGCCCGCAAAGCATTCGTTCTGTAATACTCGCACTTGATTTTCATCATAATATTGCTCGTATGCCAAGGTCTTGTTGCCTTGACATGAACCGTTCCAGAGCAAACACTGGTCCCCGAGGCCGGTAATCGTCGGTCCGTCCATGTATCTGACGGGCTCTGTAGTAGGGCAGATTGAGTTGGTCAAGATTATATTCGTCGATCGTTTCCTGCTTCAGATAATTGGCCTTAGGGTCATCGGCTCCGCGGTGTGCTTGCTGCAAGTGACGTGTATTATCAATAGGCTCGCTACTACCTGTTCGAGCCAAGCCATGCTGCAGTTGATGGCTCTGTTCAGCCAGGACGTATCCTTGTGGCGCTTTGTAATTGTAGGTGGAGCCGGCATTCGGCCGCACTAGCCCTAACCCTACCTTATACTAGTGTGGAGCATCTGCAACTTTGGAGACTGCAGGGATTCACGCTTCCAGACAGCTCTGTTCACCGACATTCGCTGTAACGCACGGCCACTTTTCTTGTGTATCAATAATACCATTGAGGGGTCCTTTGTGCTGCTAAGGGTCATTCAGCTGGCCGCCGGCAAGCCACAGCTCTTTTCAGAATCAGCCAAGATAGCGCTACTGCAGGCTTGTCACACATCGGGCCATGACAATCCTTCAATAGGAACAGTCGCTAGTATACCTATTCTCGCCCAATGACAGCCTAGGTGATCCAATTATGCTCCTCCTCGGCCCCGCCAAATGCTTGCTGAACAGCTGAAATCCACAGGTCTGGACTCATGGCCACTTGCAGGTGGCTCGCTGATCCTAGACGATGCATACCGCATTAAGGTTGAGGAGAACGAGTTGTATCACGAATACTATCATGTTCACACACTTGACAGACACATCGCGCAAGACTAGCGCAAGAAAGCTGCAAAGACCCTCAACCGGGACCCATTCTCAGCCAGCCACAGCTCAAAGCGCTCGGAATGACAGTTTCGACTAGGTTCTGGATCTCTGGGAGTGGTGTGATCGTCTATCAGTCGATCGCTAAAGAAGAAGAAGCATTTCAATTCAAATTATGAGGGTAATATTTAAAGGAGGACCTTTTCCCAGTTGCAACGATTTTGACAAGATAAGCTTGATCTTGAACATATATCGTGACAACAACCTTGAACAAAGCACCATGTCCAGTAAATGGAGCGAGCATCTAGCGACGGGGGTTCCAGTCCCTCCTGGAGGTATGGTCACTAGAGACAGTTCCATAGCACGTGTTAAGAAGTTGCAGAAAAAGTTCCTCGCCGTCAGAACATTAACGACCTTACTCAGGAGCAATTGTACCTCTACCTTGAGGGTTTGAAGAAGTTTCAGCATGTTAATCCAGTTGAACCTCTGTCATACTTTCAGATTGCAGGTGAGAAGGCATTAAATATGCCAGTCACAGCTAATGGACCAAGGCATTCATGGACGTCCGTACCAGAAATGGCCCAATCAAGGGTGGAACAACGATATTCCAGACGATCCTATACAGGCCTCGTTTGGAGGATTCTGTACTCATTCCTCGATCCTCTTCCTGACTTGGCATCGCCCGTATTTGGCCTTATTTGAGGTTGTCACCAGCCAATAACTTTAGATGCGGCATAGATTGACTCTTCCTAGTCCGAACTCTATAAACATGTACAGATAGTTGCCGATGAAATCGCTGCTGACCATCCACAAAAGGAGACGTACGTGGACTTCGCAAAGCAGTTCCGGATTCCTTATTGGGATTGGGCCGCTAGGAATGAGCAAATTTTCCCTAAAGAAGCTCTCAATCTCGGCGCTCGCGTGGATGGACCTCCCTTATCGAGCGCCGCTACGACAACATGGGACCCGAATTACAATCCTTTAGCTGCCTATAGGTTTGACAAGGACACTCCAGAAGACATTACAGTAAGTCTGCCCAAACCTTTTCGCTGCTTGTCTCGCACCTCAGAACGTTGCCTCATCATCATGGTCGAAGTCGCTTGGCTTGTGCTGTGACCATTGAAGATTTACCGGTGATGATCGCGAGTGGTTATCATGCGACGGACTCTTTGAAATAGGCCGGAAACGGATGATTACGAAGCTGACTAGGGAAAGTGGGGCGAAGAAAGTACTGTTCGCTATCCGAATCCTAACCCCAATAACCCCAATGACAATCTCATCGGTCAGCTCACTCAGTATTATACGAATCCATCAAAGAAATGGGATAAACTTCGCCCCCCTAAGGAATGGGATGATGGGGTTCCCATATTTATACCCGAGAACAACTTGACAGAACGTACAGCCTGGATACTACAAGCTTACAAGACTTTTCCCGCCATGAGCAACAACTTATTCAGGGGAGGTGGGAAAGTTGGCAAGAGTGTTGAAGATAGAACGAACTGGGGCAGCTTGGAGGACATTCACAATGCTGTCCATACCTTGACTGGTGGGTCAGGCGGCCACATGTCTAGTACTGACGTCGCGGCGTTTGACCCAGTTTTCTGGCTGCGTAAGTACAGTTTGGCACATAATAGCTTCGCTAACGAAATACAGATCATACGTAAGCGGATTGGAAGTCGAGTCGCCTAGAGCTCATCCTAACTTGAGTTTAGGAACATTGATCGACTCTATGACATCTGGCAGGCTCTGCACGAGAACAAGGACGATGAAGATACCTTGGTTCTACCAAGAACAGCAGGAGACGGAGGCTATTTAACTGAAACAGAAAAAGACGTAGAAAACATCAACACTCCGCTTTGGCCATTCCGACCCGATGAAAAAGAATGGCCCAAAAATAAATGGTACACTTCGAGGAGCGTTGGAAACACTGAGGACTTTGGTTATACATATCCTGAAACGGAAGGGTTTTCATACCCAGCCACACCAGCTCAGAAGACAAAGCTGCTCGAAACGATTGGGAACACATACGACTCCATGGCAAAATACATTCTTCAGAGCAAGAACGGCGTTCGCACGGCCGGTAAAGATCTTCTATCTCAGGCTCACATCGTAAAGCAGATCGAAGCCGAGACAATTCCAGCAACAGCGGCGTCTCTAGAACAGCTAGCATCAAACATGCCCGAGCGCAAAACCCTCCTGGAGGAATCATTGAAACCCTCAAAACCGGTCCTGCGTGATCTTGCTCCGAACAACAAATATTTGGAATGGATAACCAATATCAAAGCTGAGAAGCACACTCTCGGGGGTCGTTATACAGTCCATGTCTTCCTTGGTCCAGCAGACGACGGAACGGACACCGCCTTGTGGCCCATCTCACCCACTCACGTAGGTACCTTTTCACCTTTGGGTCAACCTAGTACAACTGGCTGCGGGAAATGCCAAGCAGACCAACGTGACCGTACGCAAATCACAGGTCAGATACCTCTCACGATTGCTCTGGCGGAACGATATCTGGCAGGTATCATCAGTGACCTTGGGGAGGAAAGCGTGAAGCCATATCTGACGGAGAATCTCCATTGGAGAGTCGTCAAGGTGAGTTATAAAGTCAAATCTACTCACAGGGGGCGAAGGAGATGCTAAGAAGCTGTCTAGTCCGATGGATCGGTCCTCGAAGATAGAAGCAATGTCGACGGATTGAAGGTGTTAGTCGTGTCAAATGAAGTCACAATTCCAGAGGATGAGGGCAGACTTCCTATTTATGCACCGGATGTCACGCTTTACCCTGAGATCACTACTAACCAGCAAGGAGGTGGTAGGGGTGGTGGTACGGGGTTGACTGCTGGTGATCTGGTGTGATTTTGGTGAGGAATCAACAAATTGATGGCTCTGTGAGAGCTGAGGAGACGGCCTATTGAGATCTAGCACTCGTCAGTAATGAATCCAATTGATGAATCGAACAACTGTCAATCCGTAGATGCGGAATAACGCGTAGTCCGTCTCCTATGAGTACCTAGCCTGTTTTGGCCGTGAAAGTTATAGGGTTGAAATGGTCAAGGCAATACACTTGTGTTCGTTACATCAACGCCGTAGCTGGCAATAGGGAACATTGACCTTGGCAATGCTGACAGTAGTTCGGCTGATCCAACAGTGAAGATGCGGAGCTTATCACAGGCTCAGCCAGCTCCTAGATCTAATTTTAAGAATCCAGTCGCTTTCTCCTCTCCTCCTTTGGACTCCTTGACTTTATAATTCTTGCAAGCAATGCGTTGTTGCAACATCACTATACTTTCTTGCTATATCCCCCTTTCTCTACCAGTCCCTGATTCGTGCTTAATACAAACGGAGAAGGAAGGCGACTACACAAGCATTTCGGTACAAATTTATGAACGAACGTAGAGACTGTCATATCGTCTCAGCGAATGGATACACTTCAGCCATATCATAATCACGTCGGCTCACATTGCCTTCTTCCATCAGATGCCCGAGTCGGGCGCAAAACCTTCTTCGCCAATTCCGCAACTCTTCCCATCACCAGGCCACCAGTCACGACAATCGCCCCACCACCTATTCCAGTTGTCGCAAACTCGTTGGGCTTCCCTAAGCGCAGGTGAATCTTCGAAGGATGGCCAAAGAGCCTTTGCATCGTCTTGACGCTCTAAGAATTGCAATGCCAGTCCGAAGGAGGCATGAAACGCAATATGGCAGTGCATAAGCCAGGTGCCCGGATTGTCAAGCTTGAAAGCAATGATCACATCATCTCCATTTGCCGGGGGTAAGAACACGTCCCGTCTAGGCGGGTTATTCAGGTTGAATGGGCTT
The DNA here is from genome assembly GCA_023065455.1 of Cladonia rangiferina. Taxonomy (NCBI): domain Eukaryota; kingdom Fungi; phylum Ascomycota; class Lecanoromycetes; order Lecanorales; family Cladoniaceae; genus Cladonia; species Cladonia rangiferina. The sequence goes on along the minus strand of JAJREH010000014.1, from coordinate 1,211,225 downwards.
GCACCATTCTTGATGATGGCGAAATCATGGCCGTGTAGATGGATCTGACGATATGTTAGGGCTCAAAACAGATTCCTGTGTCTGAGATTAAGGACTCACAGGGTGTTTGCGACCGTGCTTGATATTGAAATAAGCCTATAGCCCGGTCAGCATTGTGTGAACTCAAATGACCAGGTATGGAAATCATCATTGCTGGGCATTCTATACACTGGTCATCAGTATTGAGAGTTGCACTCACCCAACTCGCATTATTTTTATCCTCCTTAAATACAACCAACAAAGGGTCCCATAGACCAGTGTAATTCAAATGCAAGAATGTCGGTTTGCTGTAATCGAGATACATAGGGTTGAAATTGTCGCCTCCAATGGAAGCAACGGCTAGAGGGAAAATAGATGGCTTTTTCTCGAATATGACTGTCAGATTCTCGCCATATTCACCATTAGCAGGCTTTCCAACCTGCCACGAGACTTTGGGGACCAATTTGTCCCAATCTTCGTCAGTGCAAGTGACGTTGATTGGCCAGGGCACCGATTTTGGAATATCCTGGGAGTCGGTATATCGTAATACTCCGGTCATATTGTAGCCATCTTGACCGTGTGGAGTAAAATCAGTACAACCAGCTTCGATTGTACGGATCCAAAAAGCATCTTCGCCTCCCTGAGGGCCTTGTGGATCCGCTTCAACGATGACATGATAGCGCTGACCTATCGCGACAAGAATCGACGGTGTCGAATAATTTTCGATTGGCACGAAATCAGCACCCACAATCTGGAGCAAATGATTGTCAATGGAGAATATAAATGTTGAAGCGAAAGAGGTATTGATTATACGTAGTAAATAGCGCTTGGGCTGACCGTTTATTGGCTTCGGATCGAAACGTAGAGTATATGGGGTTGGTATGTCATGGGTCTCGTCGAGAGGTGTTAAGGTGCTGTTGAACTGGGTCGCGTTTCCCCTACCGTTCAACAGGATACTCGGGTTCTTGAATGGTTCATCACCTGCCAACGCCAGCTGAATCGCTTCAAATGCACTATTGTGCCCTATATTATAAGATCGTTCGATGTTAATGTAGATGATCAGCTTATAAGGAGTGTAGGATCATCGAAGACAACTTATAGCCAGTAGGAAAGATAGGCTTTTTATCTATCCAGGCACGGAGGAAAGGGTTTTAAAGAGCAAACTCACCCCAGTCAGTCATCAAAATTGGATCCTTGGCTTCATCGTATCCTGAGGAAGTAGGCCCGTGAAGAGTCTGTTATAAGCTGATTCAGCATGATTCTCACTGGAGAGCCCAGAAGTAGTTATATACTAAAGAGCAAGCAAAGGGAAGCGTCAATGAGCAGATCTTACCAGCGGACCTAGAAGTCCATCGGCATACTGTACAGAATAGTGGCTATGGTACCATGAACTTCCATATTGCATAACATCCCACGTGTAGTTGAAGCTATCACCAGGAGCGATAGGGCATTGAGAAAGACCATTGACGCCGTCCATGTGCATAGTATTCCATTGTCGAAGCCCGTGCCAATGAATGCTGGTACCATTACCGCCATTGCTTTTCATCAAATTGTTGACCTTGACTGAGACAGTCTTGTAAACTTGTCAGCATAGCTGGAGACGCGTTGGTTAAGTGAATACCAGGAGTCAAACGTACATCACCCCAGCAAGCTTGAAGCCAAGGACCAGGATATTGTCGATTGAATAGTTTTGCCGCATCAAAGTCTACTCCGTCAGCATTGATCGGAGTGTCGTCCGTGACATTTAATTCGTAGTAGCGGTGAATGCCTTTTGGCCTTTCGATTTCGTAATCTGTGGTAATACTGAATTGATGTTGAGTCTCTCGGTTGATGAGCCAACAGGTTCGGTTCTCCGGAGTGGAGCATTCATGATATCCCACCATTTTTGAATAGTCGCACATGAAGTCCGAGCCATCGCCGTGGGGCTTACCGCTAGGTGGCTTAAAGATTGGACCAGGCTGTAGAGCTACGGGGTTTTCAACTGGTTGAAGAGCCAATGGAGCCTGGTCTTTGGTGCCAGGGCCGTTGACCAGCGAGAGTGAGAAAATGTTCAATATGTAGGATATAGAGCTCCAAAAGCAGTGATCCACATGCATATTGGGCTCTTGAGTAGCAGTATTATTGCTCTCGCAGACAATGAATTGCTATTATTCCAAGAGAATAAGCCAGTCTTTGAACTAAAGAATTCGTTTGGTTTGTAAAACCACACGGACAAAGGGAGATAATAAGCAAGTAGAAAGATCACCGATCTTCAGTCATAGCGAACGTCAGAGTGGGGACGTTCTCCTGTACACAAATAAGGGCAGCCCCGCTCGCTTGCAGCTGGCTGAAAAACGGTTAAAGCCTAGACCTGTGCATATGTTGCATTCCGTCGGTGGATCCAGCCATCCATGCATGGAATGGCCCCATCCATGGACGGAAAGAATTTCCATGGATGCTAGGGACTTGCATAGTATCCTTCCATACATCTCGTCGCTGGGTTTTGCGACCAATGGCGCCTGCCGGCCAGAGACGGCGACGCCACCCTCGATGAAAGGAATTTGTATGGATTAGTAGGATAGCTTTACATGTTGCTACCCTGATTATCTATCCTAGCTTTACCAAACCGTGTGTCGCCGCCTATTTTTTAGAAGGTTGTGATTCCTTTGTCGCCGCCCATTATTTTCTAGATCGCGATGCTGCCTCTTCCTATCTTTGGTATCTCATTGGTGATTGGCTTTCCCAAATGAAGCCAGGGTGATGAATAAGGCAAAATAGTGAGATAGTAATAGGATATAACTATTGGGTTTTGGTAATGGAGATCCCTTCTGTTTATAGATAGCGTCGCCGTTCATAGATGGCAGGCGCCATTGGTGGCAAAAACCAGCGGTGAGATGGATGGAAGGATATTATGGAAGTTCCTGCCATCCATGGAAATTCCTGCGATCCATGGATGGAAGATATCCATGCACACCATCATTCTGCAGATCTAGCCGCATCAACCAGACTGGGTCTGCTAGTCTGTAGTGCAGCCACTCAAACGGTCAGAGTCACAGAGGCGCCTGAACGTTAGAAAAAGTAAGTCCTAGGCAAGAAGAAGCTAAATGTCAAGAACGGTCTAGTGTAGTCTGGCTTGACTTACTGCAGAAATCAGTGCTAAAACGTTCTTTTTCGGAATTTACTGGTGGTAGATGACACTGAAGAGAATTTGCTATACCCTTGTGCTGTTCAGCAATCCTGCCAAGCCATTCGACTGTCCTTGTTCGTTTGCATAGTCTGGTTGAAGTGAATCTCTAACCTTGTTCAATCTCTGGGAATATCAGCAGGATGAATCGCAAGATAGCCCTGGACGCGAAGTGTCATCACCCAGACGATCTCATTTTCTCGCTTGAAAGACACGCTAAACCGTAGATCTGCGGAGTGACAGGCCGCTAGGGCAGAAAGCCGCTTATTTACACCCGATTGAAAGCTGTCATCAACGCCGCACTCCTACAAGCCAGCTGAGACATTCAGCTCTCTACAGGGTACCATGGCGTTCAACTCCTCTGAGACTAGCCTAGAATGTCTTACTGAAAGCGCAATTGGCCGGAAACATTTCTCTACGTGTGCCGTGTCCTGCAATGGGCCAACCCGCCGATTCGTCTGAAATGCCACTGAATCGAACAAGTCCGGCCAAATCGGTATTAATCTGAAGTTCATGCACATCTCAAAGGCCTAGATCAGCCACGCTGCCTCACATTGGGCTGAGTCCTGCATTTACCAGCTCTCACAAGCAAGCCACCGTACACAGTACGATAACATAACCTTTCTCCGATCAAAATGGCACGGGAAATTTGACGACAGAGATATTTAAATGGTCAAATGTACTGCATTGGACGGTTTTGGCCAAATTGGTATGAATGATTCTCTTGGATTCGATGCACATTAAAGGCCTAGATCAGCCAGGCTGTCTCAAGGAGAGCTGAGTCCTGCACCCATCAGCTCTCTCAAGCAAGCCACAGTATGATGACACAACCTGTCCCCCAAAAGTAATTTGACGTCGCAAACATCTAAGAAACAGAGTACGTGCTCCAAACGGAATTTTGTCATGTCCCATATCTTCCTACTGCGATACGAGAACCTCCTTCAATCCTTGTAAAGCCTTCGTTGGCCATCCTTCTCATCTACAAACTCCCAAAATACAAAGCAAGCGCCCAAAATCCAGCCAGCGGGCACTCAAGAACTCATTCCACTGGTAGACTCAGACGACACGTACAGTTTGGCCGAGATCAAATCTCCTTTTTATCGGGACGGTCCAGTCCAAATCTTGAAATTGTCCCCAGGGCAAGGATTTTCCATTGCCAGAAAGCTTCATAACGTACGGTAAGGATCTATAGAGTTGATAAAGACCAATACCGCAGCTGTCCGACCCAACCGCTCCAACAAGTTATTTATTCTCGTTGACGCTGAAATCCACTATAACGGAGAGATCGTGTTCAAACTAGCAACCGTCAAGGCCAAGAACACTCCTGATGGCCGCATCTTGAAAATTACTGAGGAATATCAAGAAGGGGGCTAGGGTGTCCACACTTTGTTCACAAATACTTGGTACTAGATTTCGTAAAGCGCGAACGCCGCGATAGAGCCTTTTGGATCTGGCAAAACGTAAGATGAGTTTGGTCTGACGTGATTATAGAATAGTGGTGGAGTCAGGCTTTCAATTGAAAAGAAGGTGAGATTTCTGGAAAGGCTTTGAAGTATAGAACCCTGAACATTGAGCCACTCTCTGATTACCTTACTTGACTTTATATAAGGCATATCTCGCGAGGTTGGATCTAGACTGTAAGCTTTAACCTTAAAACCCCCCTGGCCTTCCACGGGCATGGACTTGGAGTCGTATGTTTATTATTATCTTAGATTCCATTTCTACATCCAACGTAGAGATCGCTGCATCTCCAACATAATGCCGATAGATTACGTATTGCTAATTAAGCATCCTACATTCCCGTCGTTGGATTGTGACGGTGCGCGTCGTCTGCTCATGACACCTCCATCTCTGGAAACGGCAAGTTCAAATGAGACCTCAAGTCTGTTTGAGCGCATGTGGATGGACTGTGGTTTGGCCTGAACGGCCACTCCGCCCTTGAGCTGCCAATTTCGTAGTGAATAATATTGTTACAGTAAACTGATAATCTCGCACGGGCTAAAGTGAAATGGGCTTCTTATTAAGGGCTCTCTGTTCATGAGGGGCAGGCAAAGGCGTAGCTGAGCGGTCGCCAGAAACGCTGGTACGTCTTATCTCAGCTGGATGCGAGCAAGAAGGGAAGCGGTAGACCTTTTTGATGGTCGATGGAGCAAGGGGGCAGTCTTCGACACTGAAAGTCTTTGTGACTCAATTGTTTGAGGAGACAACCAAGCGCTGTGACTTATTTGATTCTCCAAAAGAACGCTGCTACATCTGACCATGATTAAAAAACCTGAGGTCTTCCAGCCAACGGCTACGAATGCTTCATTCACGTTTACAACAAAACCAACGTCAATTTCAGCCTCTGGGATCAGAAAGCTGGTCCTGGTGCTTGGGCTAAGGGAAGCCCTCCCCCAACCATTACAGCCCATGCTGAGGGTCTTATCCAATTGAATGATGAAAGAGATATATCGGTGTATCCTTCCATCCTGACCATATTCTACGAATTGGGGATGGGATCAATGAGAGTATCAGGCGCCTCTGGAAGCAAAGGTGAAGTCGTGTTTCGAATTGTTTCACCCCAAAGACCCCGACAAGTCTCTTCATACCAGCGGTTCAACATTTATAAGCGAGCTCCAGGGTTCTATCCACACATCGGGCATATTTCGTATGCGATTGGGCATACACTTCGGCGGCTTCGTAATCTTTGAGATACAGATGGTAGAGATAGAAACGGCAAGGTTCTGAAGATCCATTTCCAAATACTCATCTAATTTTCAGCGCTTATTTTTACATTGTACCTTCTCCGTGATCTAATGCTGACCTTCTTAGGTTTCATTCGCTTTAAGCTAGGCACTTATGCTCAACTTAGCCCAGTTATAGCTTTTCACACCTACCTGAACCAGTCCGATCGTCATAAGCACTACGACGATTTCAAGCAAGGTACAGGGATACTAAAGATTTTGAGTCCTTTGATTGTATCCTCGGTGCTCGGGATGCCATTGAGAAGAAGCAAAAAATTGATTAACTTCTATGAAGCGACAACACAATGGGACGAGGGCGGTCGCGACTTCCTTGTTGATGAAGTCTTTGCTTTGGATCCGAAAGCCACATATAGCAACTCCGAGGTGGACGAGCATTTTGGCTTACTAGAGACCAGCAATACCCTATCTAAGTCGAAGACAGGTTTTAGGGAGGATGAAAAGTTTCAGTTGGGGCTTGAAAGGAAGATGGCTTTGCTAGAGAGCAGTCTCGCCTCTGGTAGCCACGCCCAGCTGACAAGCGCACGCAAGGGATCCTCCCTTTGCCTAAAGCGACCTCATTTGAAGGCCATTACTGCTATTATATGCATAATTTTTGTATTGACGGGATCATTTCTGACGTTGGTCTTGATAAGGTGGCAGCTGGCACTACTCAGATAGAGGAACAGTATTTAGACAGACGAACAGACGTCATACTCAGGAAGACAAGTTTGATCTCACAATACGGCCCCATTTGATTCTGTAACGCAAGCTTGCCTGTATCTACAGAGATTGACGAGATTAATCTTGATTTGCGCTAAATGGTTTTACAAAAGCCCTCACCCTAATTTTAGATCTAGCTCTAGGCGAAGGGCCGCTAATTGGAAAAGTTTATGGGGGACTCAAGATCTTAGGGTGCCCCTATTTGTGGCCCCGAAGCGGGTGCTGTCTAGGCACCACTCTAGGGGTTAGCCCATGGGGCTGAACTCTTGGCATACTATGGTCGTTAGCGTAAAATCGCACCCGTTCGCACTAGATTCACCGCGATCATAAAGCGGCGCTCACCCTAGAGCCGACCGGGGGGAGCGGCGCCTGTGGAGCGTCATCGAACCGGGGAAATCTCGGCCACCCTGCCGGCCGAAACATATACAAATTACTGCACTCGTTCATTGCCGAAATGGTATCTCATAAACAACCCGGATCTACAAGACAATTCAATTACTAACGGTGTTACATAACTGTTGGAAACTTTACCTATCGTAAGTAAGATGCCCCCTCTCCTCCTATCAAAGCCCAAGAAGCAAGGGCAGTAGTTTTGTATTGAATACCGTTTCTTCTCTATGATGCATCAAGAGAACAGAGCCCGTGGATGAAATAGCCTGAGCTACGGTAGGTATTGACCGCATGTCATGTGAGCCGATCTTTTCGAAGATACTGATGTGCCTTTTCCGGCCAAATAATCATTCAGAATCATGAGGCATTCCACATGTGACGTAAAACAGCCCAGGAATTCCCACCAACTTGTCGTGTGGCCATGGATCTACGTGTATTGATCATGGTAATGTGCGCTAGTAAGTATACAACCAGTGCTCGAACTTTTGTTCGTCTAACTAAGTCCCACCAGTTCGCTAGATGAATACTAGCCAAAAAACCGTGCTAAGCTCCCAAATTAAAATCAATTAGATGTACTGACTCGTTCAGCACGGAATGATAATTGCCTTGCGCATGTAGGAGGACGTGCGGACGGCAACACAACAGAATGGAGGGGCGATTGACAATAGCCCCAAAGCCGTGGCCGAACTGTCACTTGTGACAGGAGCATCCGGCATCTATCTCAACAGATTTGGGAGGCAGTTATTCCATTGTGACCTCGAGGCAAGAGGTGTGCAGCGGGTAGGGTCTCACGTAAATCACGCCAAACCATAGAAAGATTATGACATATGTCCATCGATAAGGAGCTGGATGTCACCACTAATGTTATCATCACGGAATTGTGGCTCAAGGGTTTCGCCTCTATCAAGACCAAGACATAGCTTCAAGCTCAACATTAACATCAACAAAGAACAAGTTTCTATGGATGATAGTGGGTAGAGAATCTCCACGCTTCTTTTAAAGGATCGGTCTATACCTCTTTGGAATATGCTCACATCATCACACCAGTTGACAGAAGGAGTTCAAAGTTGCCTGTTGCCCCCACAGCCGCCCAGACTACCAATAACAAGGTATGAGACTCTTCCCGATCAATGCAGACACTTTCATGGACCAGGTGCATGATAAGGTTTCGTTGCAGACTCTAGATACCAATTTTGGTCAGTTTGCTGGGCACCGTCTGGCCGAGCACGAGCAAGCTCAGACCAATTGCAATTGGATTCGACATCGCGGTCAGCAAATCTATCGGCAATCCAGTCCATCCACACGCGCTGAGAAGCTGCCAGGGCAGACACATGGGTCACTTTGGGCAATGAAAGGTACTGTATTTTATTTTGAGTGTATGGGAACCTTTCAGTGGTCTTTCTCACGGCGTCTTCGACCACTGCTACGCTCAACACTGGATCAGATGTACCGTGAGTGATGAGAAGAGGGCCGTTGATGGCTTTGCCTCCGTTGCCTGTTCGTTGCAGCTGTTCCCGAAGATGGCTATTGTCCCTCCAATTTTGCTTGAGGATGTCTTCCCCGGACAAGAGAGCAACTGCGCTGCTAATTGCAGCCCCTGTCTGGTGTACCATTTCGAGGCGCCTTTCCCCTTTTGCAGTCAACAAATCTCCAGGCTTGAATTCTGGGATTGCAGAAGCCAAGCCAGGACACATGGCTGCGGCAAGAATGTTGGCAAAATCGTTGGGCTCGTCAAGTACACTTGTGTACGGTGACACTGCAATAGCCCCGATGTAGCCAGAAATATCATGGGTCGCTGCCCTCTGCGCGACTGACCATGCTGCGCCCCCACCCTGAGAGTGACCAATAACGACGAAGCGCTTCGAAAGTTCTGGAAAGGCTGTCTGAGCTGCTCTCACGGAGTAGATGACATCGTTGGCTTGGCTAGGAGGCGCCAAATACTCATGAACGATAGGTTTCCCCGAAGAATATCTTCCCACCCCTAATCCGGCGTAGTCGGTTGCAACTACCACATAACCATGAAGTGCGAGCTGGTACGGTGCTAGAAAGTGCTGCCAAAGGTTCTTGTGGTGAGAAGGCGCCGCGTTGGCATCGAACCCACTAGTCCCATGAGCCCACGCTACAACGGGATAACCATCAGGATGAGGTCGAGGTGAATAAGGCCAGAGGACGTACGCCGATACGGGAACCTTTGAGCCATTGAGAGTTGCTGATTGATAAAGAAAGCGAGAAAATGCGGTGGTAGGAGGTAGTAAGTATTTGGTCGTGTCAGTGTCTTTTTCTATCCTGAGGATCGTACCGAATGGAGAATCTGAAGTTTCGTGAGGGGCTTCGTAAAAGTCATCATCTAGCACGGACCCTTGAGCCCAATTCCTCCTCTCGAATTCGAGGCTTTCTGCTACGCCATTTGGTAGATCTTCCATGATTTCGGGAGCTGTGAGATTATTCCTTTTCAATACAATCGAGACCGGCTCCTTCAAGATAAATTCACCATCTTTTTAGGACATCGAGTTCTCACAAGGTCCTTTCAAAATGCCTGATATAAAAATATTTAGACAACGTTAACTCGGACTTTTCGAATTTGTTGAGGTTTGTTGTCGAGGAAACATGCCCAAGGCTGTACATATTCAAAATGACGTCGATCGCGTTGATCATTACCTTATCGTCCAATAGAGATTAAGTTTATTGAGAGTGACATCGATGGCGCGACTCATCACCTTATCGCCCAATAGATACAGGGTGCGTTCTCAAAGGATTCTGAAAGGATTCGGGTTTCAACAAGCGCAAGCATGGTGCATGAGGTGAAACTACCAAAACAAGAAATCCCGTCAAATAACGGCGTTGATGTGCTGCAAGCGCTAGCCAATCCGCAGTTCCGGGGCGGACGGGATGAAGCCCAGCCAACTATTCCGTTACCATCAGCGCTGAGGCAGCTTCGCATTCATTCCAGCTGACTTAAAAATACATCGAGATCATTCATGTTTCTTTGCTGATCATACGCTATGACACAAGGCGCATCACGCCGCAGGGCCTGGGGACCACACTAGAGCTAGACGCTCGACTCTATTCGTCCCCAAATTTACGAAGGATTCTCTTGCCTCATCTCTTCTAGTGTTTTGAGAGGAACAACCATTTTTCAATCCTTCGCCTGCGCTCCGATCGGCTAGTATGATACCCAAGTTCAGGCTGACGGACAGAGTGATCCTTCAGCACTGATGGCGGATACACTCAATTTGTTGATATTTAGCGACGTGACTTTCAATGCACATTCACAGCTGATCTTTGCGCCAAACAAGGACACCGAAGGATTATGCACAAGATGACGCTCGCGTTGCGGACAAAGGTGTGGCATAGTACTCTTGTAGGATTTTGTAACAGCGTTCAAAGACGTGAACATTCTCATTAAGGATCCCATCTTCTAGGTCTCCATTTCTACAACTCCCCAACCTTTGATTGATTTCTACTAGCAGTCAGCCGTATTGTCATTTGCTTATTGACCAATGGCATTAGGCGGGCCTCCTGCAGAAGGGGACGCAGACCAGAGCACGGCTATAAGAATATACACCGGAACACTAATCGCCTTCACAATTCTCATTGTACTCTTGAGATTGATGGTGAGAAAATGGATCACTAAGATCATTGGTTGGGATGATTGGACAATATTATTGGCGCTTGTCAGTCTCTTCAATTAGGGTTCCGAAAACGGCGGTGTACTAAGACTATATACAGCTTGGGGATGTAATAGGCTTCGGATTGGTTCATGTCGAAATACACTATGGCTTTGGGAGGCCACAATACTACCTCACAAAGTGGGATCTGATCGAGTTCCGCAAATATGCGTATGGCGAATGGATCCAGACATTCGCTACTTTGATGTGGACCAAGGTCTCAATATGCCTTTTCCTAAGGCGCATCCCCGTCACCAAAACCCTCATCAAGCCACTTGAAATGGTAATTAGCTTCTTGATATTATCGAATATAATCATCACCTTACTTTGGATTCTATAATGCAGGCCCGTAGACGCCGCTTGGGATTCAAACGCACATGGTTCCTGTTTCTTCAGGGGCCAGCTAGAGAGGATTGCCCTTGCTCAAGCCAGTGAGTGAAGAGCTTATCCCTTTACGCATAAAATTTGCCCCAATTAATTCCCTCCAGTCATTTCCGTTGTATCAGACTTTACCTTCGCCGCCTACCCCATCTTGATCCTATGGAAGGCTCAAATGAAGTTGAGCACAAAGATTGGTCTGTGTTGTTTGATGGGACTCGGTGTATTGTGGATTGCAACAACCTTCAAACCTAAGTTTGTCGTGGCTCACTTCTTCTGTCAGAACCGGCGCGTGCTGCATCGTCAGGACAGTACTCAATTTCCAGTCTTTGCCGACGGACATCACATGTAGGATTTACCTTCATTTACGATTTCAGCGATGCTTATATCTCCCAGATGGTGGCATAACCAATTGGTATTGAAGAACGTGAGTCTACCTCTTACAGACATGCTACCCATGCTGACTCGAGCTCGTTAGCTTCGAGGTGCAGATGGGTATCATAGCAGCTTGCGCTCCCACTCTTCGGCCTGGATGGAGATGGCTCTACTACAAGATCAAGGGACGCAAGTCTGGCAAAAGTCATACACTGCTCACAGACGAAGTACAATTGCATCCATATGGACGCGGAGTGACAACCAGTGTTGCAACGGTTAACAGCAAGAACAACGATGATACAACAGATCTAGAACCTGGTAACTCCTTCGGAACACCACCACCTCTTATTCAGAAAACAACGCCGGTGGATGTCGACGTAATCAAAACAGTCGGATGGGCTAAGGCGCCGGCAGTGACTGGCTTCTGAACAAAATCCAACACTATTCATGCGCCTAGCAGACCCATAGGACATTATGGGATCAGTCTCAAAATCACCTCCATCTGCTTGATAGTGTAAGCTTTTACTTCGTCCTCTCCACTCTTTATTTCAACTTGCAAAGCTTTGAATGCAATGCTCTAGTCAATTTCGATGTCTGCACAACTTTTTTGCCTGTTGCACGGTGCCTCCATTAGCTGTATTGAAGTTGCTCGGATAATGAATGAGAAATATTTGGAAGTAGATGAGTCAGCTGTCCTTCGAAGTCTTCCTTGAAGAGATAGATGTCAGCAACGTTGGGGAGATATCAGATACATTCGCTGCATATAGTGATATGCTCCTCCAGGGACTAGTGGATCTTCGAAAACATTTGTAAAGACAAGAAAGGCCTACCCTACTTGAGCGTAGAGAAAAAAATCAACGCTCGAAACGCCGGGTTATATTTGTAGCGCTTGGCTCCTCTGGGCAATGTAAGATATCTTCCTGCCGTACTATTCATGGAGCGTGAGCAGTGAATGTCACTGATCCACCATCCTTCCTCGCGATCGTTTACTGCAAGAGGTCCCTCAGTGAACCCCATGCACTGCGCCTCTTCGGAGACAGCGCATCTCGAGTAAAAACTAGGAGACCGCCACGCGACTTGATAGCGAGAGAAGATGAGATGCCTTTTTTGCTGTTTTCTTTAGACGTAATGTAAGGCTGATCAATCCGGTTATGAAGGCGAACCCACAAACCGACAAACCGACAGAGAAGCCGACGATCCGACTTAACCGAGGAGGAGTCCAGCCGAAATAACAGCTGTCCATTTAAGCAGGATATTGTGTAGAAAGTGGCGCACCGTTAGTTCAACTGGTTGTTAAAACACACCTTGAGCGTTGAACATTCACGATACTCCTCGACTTCCGGTGAAGGTGTTGTTCGTTCATCCCGCTATTGCGCCACATTCGGAATGTGTGGAGAATAAACTTCCAGGTATCCACTACGGGCATGCTGGTGACGGGGACCTACTCAGGCGTCTCTCGATTTGGGAGCAAAAATTGAAGGATAAAATCAATTACGAAGGGAGTATTAGACGAGGTCACATTCAAGGAGGCACTTGAGCAGCCACTTTCAGAAAGCACCAACAGCGAATATGCCACTGGATCTAGATTATCACTAGTTGTAGCACTATTGTTAAGTATGTGTCTGGTATTAATCTTGGCTCTACAAATCTTTCATATGCCAAGCTTTCGTCTTTCTATCGTGGCTTTCGTGGGCTCGACTCTAGATAATGTACGCTCAGCAAATATTGGAAGCGCTTGACGGGCGGAAAGATTCTGGAGATGGAGGGTTGAGGAGTGGTCATTCACGGTTGACTTAAAGTGGGTACTCCCTCGGCAGCACAGAGCACGAGTCAAAAAATGTGCAGAAAGCGGTCTTTCCCAGGAATGGCGCTTCAAGTTCGATATTAATTGGAGAATTGTACTGGTAAGATAGTATACAGACTATCATGTTTGAAGACCTGTTCCTGGAACAAAGTCCTTCAAGGTCGGGTACCCATAAATGTCTCCTACCATGTTTGCTCTAGTGCTCCTGTGGTCCTGCTTCTAATCACCTACTTCCGAGTACATGTGCATCTCCACTTACCACTACCAAGCAAACTCGCCTCCTTCAAAGTCTGGGAAGTGGCCTGAAGTCTTCTCACTTGTGGCAACATCGATTACTTTGACCAAACCGTCCACACTGTCCTTGGTGGGGGTAGTGGCTTCTTTCATGCCAATATATGCGGCCCCTTCGTCCCCCATATCAGTTTGCACACATCTGCAAAGCCACGTGGGGCTTGTCGGTTACTTTCGAATGTGAATAAGACATCCCAAAGGAGAAAGCACGAGGTAGTCAAGGAGGTATTACCCAGTATCAACAGCAAAAACAATTAGCTCCTCGTGCTCACAGTGGATCTTTCTCGTCAGACAATTTAGCATAGCCTTGCTGGCTCCATACGCTGCCACGGTGAAAGGGCCTTATTCTATAGCCCCGATACTCCCAGCAGGCGAGCTCACAGTGATGGAATTCCTTGGGCCGTGAGCAGCTTCTTTGAGCAGGGGTAAGGTTGCCCGAAAGAGATGCAATGGGCCGAGAGCATTGACGTCCACGTGCTCTTTCACGTCATCGATCTTAATACTTGCTACTGGTCCAAATGCTTTTGGCAAAGAGATTCCCGCATTAGCGATAACAATATCCAGGGAGGCAATGTTGTATTTGCTTTGGAGGATCTCAATCGCAGTTATAGTATCAGTGGACGAGGTACTGTCGATCTTAACAATTATCAGAGTGCTGGATTGGCCTTTTGGGAGGCTTGAAAGGGCTTTGGCCATGGGTTGAGACGGATCGCGAACTCCAGCGATGACAATTTTGTTGGGGCGTGAAAGGTAGCTTGACAGTAGACCCTGGCCGATCCCTGCACGCAAGCACATATTGTCAGAAAGTCTGCGTATATGATATATCCTACACATCTCGATTGGCGCCGGTTATGAGATCAATTGTTGGTGAAGACATGATGTTTCTGCAAGATCCTAGGTGGTTTACCGACAACAAAATGCTCTCCATTTAGATTTGAGAGGTCTTTCGTACTGCTGGAAACGACTAACGAAGAAAAAGTAGGAGTGCGCAGCCTACAAGGTCATAGTTCCAGGCTTGGAGTCCAGTCGGCAAAGGCGAATAGGATCTACCGAAGAGCTGACCAATCCCCGATGACAAATCCCGGCTCTCGTCTGGTCATGACTTTGCAAGACAACCTCACAGCCATGCTCGTGATTCCTCGAATTAGCCTGTTCGGCTATATCTAGGATCTATGACTCGTTATTCTTGCCTCACTGATAGTGCCTTGAGAATTACTAGATGACAAGGCCAATAAAGCCACAGCGAGCATGTCTACGTTCGGAAGCTTTCATGCAACGTTTCTTACTACCCACACACATTCTACATCTATGGCATTAGCTATGACAGCAGGAATTTTCATTTACGTCGCTATTCTAGCACTTTGGCGCCTATACTTTAGTCCTCTTGCCAAGATTCCGGGCCCAAAATTGGCAGCGTTGACCCAATGGTATGAGACGTACCTTGAAATATTCAAGGGAGGGGGGGGACAATTCCTCTTTGAGTATCGGAGATGGCATGATATATATGGTATTCATCTGTATTCCTTGCATGCAGCTAGTCGTCTCGGCCGTTCTCTATGCATCTAGCGACCTGTTGCTGACCAGAACGAGGACCAATCATCCGCATAAGCCCCTCAGAAGTCCACATTCAAGATCCCGCGTATTTTGAAGAGTTCTACCGAAAGCCTTATGAGAAGCTCGAGCGACTCAAATATCGTTTCAATAATTGGCTAGCTACCTTCTCAACAACTGACTATGGCCTCCACAAGCAAAGACGAGCGGCATTGAATCCCTTTTTCTCGCAACGCAAAATTGCAGAATACGCTCCTACTATTCAGAACCACGTCGACCGGCTATGTAGCCGATTAACCAATGAATACGCCAATAAGGACCGCGTGCTCGTGTTAAATGATGTTTGGGGCTGCCTCACGTCTGATACCGTTGTCGGATACTGCTTCGAGAGATCATATCATTTCCTGGATGAGCCTGATTTTAAGGCTTCTTTTCCGGCCGCCATGGAAGACCTTGTGAGCGGTGTGCATTATGTAACACAGTTTCCGTGGCTTTCCACATTATTCCAAAATCTGCCGGACTCCACGGTCAGGTTCCTGCAACCTTCGATGAGATCGGTAATTGAATTTAACAAGGTGAGTGCATGGAATCCAGAGGACAAGATCAAGCTTATACGACGTTAGAGAATGAGAGAGCAAATCATTGGGGTCCTGAACAGTAGATTGGACATCAACGGGAAGGAGACCTCTCACGACACGCTTTTCAACGCGCTACTGATGTCCGATCTACCGGCCGAAGAGCTCTCCGAGATTCGTTTGCAGCATGAAGCCATAAGTGTCATTGGCGCCGGGCTTGAGACTACGAAGTGGGCACTCACAGTGGCCAGCTTCCACCTATTTAGTAATACATTAATCCTAGGTCGCCTCCAAGATGAACTTGCCACCGCAATTCCCGATCCATCAGAAATGCCATCTTTGACCGAGCTCCAAAGATTACCTTATCTCAGTGCCTGTATAGAAGAAGCCCTTCGCCTTTCCTATGGGACTACTCAACGCGGGCCCCGGATTTCTCGTACCCAGTCTACCGCTTACGGCTCCTACATACTTCCCCCAGAAACCGAAATCAGCATGTCTATCTATAGTATTGCTCACGATGAAGACATTTTTCCTTCCAGTTATACCTTCAACCCTTCGCGCTGGCTCGATACTCCAAAAGGGCCCGATGGCCAAAAGTTTCTTAGTAGGTATATGGTCAGTTTTGGTAAAGGAAATCGCATGTGCTTAGGCATGCATCTGGCTTATGCTGAGATCTATCTGGCGCTAGCTTGTGTCGTCAGAAATTTCAAGATTACTTTGTGGAATACGAGCAGTGAGGATGTAGAGGCTTACAGTGATATGTTTTTGCCCCACCCAAAGAAGGAAAGCAAAGGAGTTAGGGTATTCGTTGAACGAAGAGATTAATCGGTAAAGCGGATGATATTGGTTAAAGCGAAGGTTGAATCAACATCAAAGTGATTCGCAGTCGATTTGGTCAATCTGACTATATTTTTTCAAAACCACGCTGGAATCATTTTTCGAAGTTGCAGTTGACACACAGCCCGATAAAAGCAAATCATTGCCTCTCATTGCTTGTAGAAGGAACTCTTTATCTAGAGCTGCAATATTGATAACCTTACATAAACAGAGCAATGAACCATTCAAATAGTCAACAAGAGCCCGAGTTGCATCTAGACTGAGGAGATAAGTAGTAGGCCAACAAATGGACGAACTCCGAATTGGCAATTTTGTTCCAACGTCAACGCTTGTAGGAATTCTCTCAGCCACTGGTCACTGCTCTTCAGCTGGCTTTACTGGGCGTGCTTAAGAGCTGGGGCGTTCATCCCCAAAGCGTAGTGGGGCATTCCTCAGGGGAGATAGCAGCCGCTTGCGCGGCAGGGCTTGTCACACCGGAAGAAGCCATCAAGACTGCATCTTATAGAGGCCAAACGGCTTCTGAATGCCCGAGCAAGAGTACTGTAGGTATGCTTACAGTTGGATTGGGCGCCAACCAAGCTCAAGGTTACCTAATTGGCTGCGAGGATCTCGTTCAAATAGCCTGCTACAACAGCCCAAGTAGCGTCACCCTCTCAGGAGATTTGTCCGAATTGAAGAAAATAAAGTCGCGACTAGAGCAGGATCACCATTTTGCTCGATTACTCCAAGTCGACCTTGCATATCATTCTAAATTCGTGATCGACATAAGCAAACCTTATGAAGAGCTGCTTATTGAGAATTGTGAGGCGCCGTTGTCGGAAGGTAAGGGAATTATGACCATGTTTTCTTCTGTTTCTGGTAGTGAAATCGACACGATTCGTGATGCCAGCTACTGGGTGGCTAATGCCATTGATCATGTCCTTTTTGAGCAAGTCACCAATGCTATGGTATCCGGGCCTAGTGCGACGAATTTTTTGATCGAGCTAGGACCAAGCGGTGCTCTGGCAGCCCCTATCGCAATGCCTGATCGGATGCGATATGCCCTTTCACTCATTCATCGTCGACACAGCACATACACCTTGGTCGGCTGAGGTTGCTAGAAAGCACCCTCTTTGTCCGTGATAGTGTACGTTAACATATACGTAATTCAGTATTGAAATTACATGGAGATTTTGTTGGAGTGGTTGAACCTCATGGGACGCTCAATTGTATTTGGTCAGAAATCAAAGGATATGAGTGCTGGAGGGGTTTGCGAATAAGATGAATGACCAATGTGTGCAGCAGCAACAGTTGCCAATACCACTTGTCCAGTGTTATGCCCGCATGCCAGTCTACAAGAGGCAGAGCTGGCCCGTGCACAAGAGAATATCCTTGAAAGCCGGCTTCATTGTCATGTTCCAAACCAGCAAATTTCATCCAGGCACAGAGTAATTATCCCAATAACTGGTGGACACTGCTCAAGGATAAACTATATACCTTGTTTGTGAGGTCTCTTCCAGTGTCTTCGGTAAGTCCTGCTACTTCTGAATGCTCAACAAGCAAGGCTTGCGCTAGCGACCGTTCCCATCCAGCAGGGAACGCCATCCTAGCGGGTGTTCCGTTCGGTACAGGCGGTGTGTAGAGTGAGGAAGAGAAGGCGTTACGAATAACACTTGCCTCTGGATACGAGTCCTGGAGCTCTTTGAGAATAGCCAGAGAGGAATCCAGCTTGTTAGTGGCAAGGCGCGAAAGAAGAGGGACATTGGATCTTGCATCCAAAAGATTGATTTGCATTGCAGGGATGAGAAGTAAGACGCTAATCAGTTCAGCAAGAGAGGAGCCCATAGGGTCTTCGTAAAGCTCACGTCATAGGCTCAATGGATTGGATTTGATCCGAGGCTGCAATTTCCTCCAGAGCTGTACTTATCGTGGTCGCTGCTGCTCGGATCTTCTGGATGGCAAGGTTCTGTTCATTCTTGCTTTTCTTCGTCGAACCCTCTTTGATATGTTCTCGCGCAAAGAAGTGGTACAAAGCAATTGAGGCAGCTCTAACAAGCAGTAAATATAATCAGCATTCTCGTTCCAAATGAATTCAAATTTCTCACCAAAGTATTGTTGAACCTGCTTTGCATGGCAGGAGATTGGTTCCGTGATGTCCTTATTCCAATCTGCCAAGTTTCTAGCATGCTGGTCCAGCTCTCGTTCGAGCTGCTCTGCCTCTTCCAGCAACGGTTTTAGCGCACGCGGCTATAACGTGCAAAGGTCGATGCCATGGCCGTTGTGATCTTCAGGAGTATGAGCCAACAGCTAAGCAACTGATAACAATCAATTGCTATTTAATTGTGCTTTCGTCTCGACCGAAATGTGGCGTATCTCATTCCACAAGTCATTTATGGAGGCCATATCAATTTCACAGTCCCCCAAATTCATCCTCATTGGTAATTTCAAACAGAAGCTGAGCCAATGATCTCGGAGAAGAGAACACCACCAGATCCGCCTTAGGAGGGGCCGCTGCCTGGTAGGAACACGTTCGCCTCCCAAGTGAAGTCCCAAGTCTTGGCTCAAGCTAATCGCAACTCCAGTCCAATGCCATGCTCCTGAAAGTCCGCCTTTCGTTAGATGCAAAAGAGACATGAGTAAGGCAGATTGGACAAGGACAGTTGGATCAGTCTCGAACCCAGAGTCATGCACTAACTTCGCATTCTTAGCCTAGTAGAGACCTGAATTGAGGCAGCTTACCTTGGCGCGATCATGTAGAGATTGCTCCATCTCTATCCTCGACAGGAACCCAGAGACTCGCAGTATGTCGTCCGAGACATACTGAAAGCATTTAGTGAGTTGCCTCTTGTTGGTATGTATACCTCATCTTACACTTGTCGCCGTAGAGAACATACTCCACAATAGCAGCAAGCTAATGTTTTGAACGCCATTTCCGACAAATTCGTCAAGAAAATCCTTTGCATTGATGGCAGGGAATGTAGGGTGGATACGGTGAAAGTATGTCTGGACGAGGGTTCTGCATACATCCTGGGCGGGCAGTGTAAAGGCTCCTTTAAGACTCAAGTAGTCCAATGTTTCTCGATCCACACGCAGATTTCCACGTGGCAAAAAAGGGGTAGGGTGCTCTATTGCCGACTCATGCGAGACTTGGACGTTATGTTCTTGTCCGTATGGAGATGTTTCATAATGGGAGCCGTTTCTTCTTTGAGAAAGGTTGTGCGAAGGGAGAGTTGCCGCTAGGGTCTCGTGGAATTGGCCTTCGGCATGGCTTCTGGCCAGACCCGGGTCACTGTCATTCAGAGGCGTACCCATAGTAGAAGGTTCATTTTCCACGTGGTGCCCCTGTTGCAACTCGCTGCTTGTGGCGTCTATTACCGAGCCCGGAGAGGCCCGTTCTCCTGTTCCAACGGTCGGACCAGAGTAATGTCCTGCATCAGGGGCGTGAAGATATGATAGTCCGCGGACCCTAGGACTAGTCAAACTTCGTTAGGCTAACAACACAACGTACACCACACAGTGTTTTCCGTTGAAATTAGGCAGACGGGTACTTGCCTTTTACGAGGAATTAGCTCACAGGGCCAACCATCCTGCACGCAATTGGTGCATGGCGCTCCTTTTGATGGTGAGACTACACCGAACCCTAGAATACAGCGATGTTGATATGGAAGAGCAACACAACAAGAGCCCAGCCTGAAAATACGATGAGGACACTTAGTTCCTCTGATGACATCTTTGACACGCCGCTGAAGCTCTTTTACGCTTTGAGGACGCAAGAGAAGGTGCAGGGTCGTCTTCCGAGGCTTCCATAGGGTAGTTCTAGCAAGGTATCACAGTCCCTTTCTGCAATGGATTCGGCAACCGGAAATCGGTCCCAGCTTTGAATGGCTAAGGTAAGTCTTGTCCTCTTCCCTGCAACAATCTTGTGTAACATCAGGTGATTGAGTGGTTGGGTGGTCTATCACAGACTATGTATGGTGTAGGTATTCAGCTTAATAATGGTAGCTGAAACGGTGCTTTCGTTATCCGTAATCGGGGTCGAGGCCTGGTGGGGGTTGCCGGATAAGCCCATCGTCTAGGGCACTTCTCAGGGGGTTAGGGGGTCAGCCAAGCCCACCGATGTCATCCCCGACTCCATACTGTGGTAGTACATGCCTTTGGGCACGTGGCACCCATGCTTAGGCCCTATCAATAGCGGCTTTCCGGTTACCTTAATCTCGGGATCACCACATGGCAATTTGATTGCATCTGTCAGCCGGAAATACTCTACTCCAGTACTGGAGGCTTGTGGCGGCCACTGGCATTGTCTGGTAGCAATTGAAGGAACCCTTATTCGTAGCTGGTTTGCGCGCAGAGGAAATTGAATCAACTGGTCGACTTGGTACAGCTCCGTACGTTCAGGCCTGTGGCGGAAAGAGAGAGCCGAGGACGAAGCCAGCCCAAAACAGACTCAGTCTCGACCCCGGAAATAGCACCCCATGGCTCTACCCACCGCATTCTGTACCTACGTAACAGAAATGATAGACTCCACCCTAACCCCAGGACTAACTTCTGCTTGTCCATGCACCATATTCGCTCATACTCATCCCTGTCTGCTGTCAGCGTCAATTGTTCTTCACCTTTATATCTATCCATCATCATCCCCTTTCGCCAAATAAAAATTCCTTCAGAAATCACTTCAGATCTCATAGACTACCTACCAGGCGATCTCATCACCCTCGCGAAGCCTTCCACATATAATCATATATCCACCTCAACAAAACCACCAGCTTAAAGCCCATCTTTCATATGATGTGTTTCGGTCGCAAAACCAAATCCGAAACGGAAACCACTACCCCATCCCATTCTCAAGTCCGACCCTCCAACCGCGCAACGAAAGGCTTTTGGAAATGCTGCAAATGCCAACACACCAACAGTCCTCTGGAGTCATTACTCTACTGCGTCAACTGCCAACATGTGAAAGATAAGAAATGCACTTTCTATTGATGCATGTCAGTCACGCCTACTCATGAAACCCATCGCCATCCCCGCCACGGCCCCAGGCTATCCCAGCTTCTTGTCAACATAGACTCAACCACGTACGCTTGCTTCATAGCGTACTCTCCAACTGTTGAAGTATTGAGATCGTTTCAACGGTGGCCTACGTCTTCCAACTCCCGAACTCCACATCTCCATGCCGAACGTTGTCCAATCAAAGCAAGTCTGGACATGGCAACCGCACCCTTAAAGCCCCGAGCAGAGCTTCTCCGCAAACCTTCGCAGCCTTTGACGCAACTGAGATTTCCCAAATATCTGGCCAACGGCATAGGCATACCAGCTAACCAAAATCTCGTCTTGTCATCTCATGTCCGTCTCGACCTACCCCTGCCTGTATACTGCCAAGGCTCGCCACCCAACGCGCATGGAGAAAATATTTGGGTCTGTGCAAGAGGCACTATTTCTGCGCTCAGCATTCAAACGAAACGAGAGAGCGGATACACACTCGGTGTTGCTCGCTGCCTGGTGCAGCTGGAGCTCGGTCACTGACACCCTCAACTGCATTTATTAGCTATCTGATTGGGCAATGTATTATAGACAAAAGCGTCTTCGTCACTTTGGGTAGCTTTCATAGTCCGAATAAAAGATCTTCAAATCTACGCTGAATTCCATCTCACCTAACAAGACGGGAGAATCATCCAGAGCATGCGGCAGTACAATGTGAAGCAAGAGGAGGACATAAATGACGTTCCCCTCAGCGCCCGGCGTAATCACTTGGGCTTATTCTATTGGCCTCTTTGGACCTTGACGTATTGGGCGCTGGTTGAATAGATTGCACCGAAGTCGCTGGACAACTTCCTCTTCCTTGAAATACGTTGAATCGAGAAGCCTCGAAACCATGCCAATGTTGTACTAGAACACTGTTCATCATGCAAGAGTTTTATTGGATTTGAAAAATGTGAAGTGTCTCTGCGCATAATGATAATGTATGGAATTGAGCCCTTGGGAGCCGAGGCCAGGCCAGAACCCGCCTTTGCGATAGGTTGTTCAAAGACCCCTCGATTCGGATGGCACGTGATAGTCACTCTCGCCGCCGCTCCAGTAAACCCCTAATTCATGTTCAACTTTTTGTAGTTGATATTCCAGCTCCCTTAGAGCAGTGTGCGGCATCCGGTCCTCGATGCGAGATACTTGGTCGTTAAACCTTCCGACCATGGCAATGACGGTTTTGGGAAGCATTTTAGGAGCCCAAGTGTGAAATAAGTCGAGATCACTGAGTAAAATTTGCCATGTTGAAGGTTCTATATCTCCTAATGAACCCATATGCTGTTGTGCTACTGCGTATGCGAAGCAGAGATTTCCTTTCGCGATTGCCCGGACGGTGACGTTCAAAAGGGATCTAGCAATGTTGAGGTTTGGGTTTACGGTTTGATGTGCTGGAGTCTGAGACGGTTGCTGAATTTGCTTGAACCGAAGATACTCGTGATAAACGGCTGAATCGCCAACAAGTACACGCAGAAGATCCATATACATACCCCAGTAATCAACGCTACTACTGGGTCCAAGGTCGTAAAGGCTGAATTGTCGAGTATCGGGCTGATCCAATGTGTCTTCCGTTAGCCCTGTAATAACGTGAAACCACTGCTCTTGACGTCGATAAAGGTTCCATTCCGAGTTCTTCAGCGTCCCCTGTCCAAGATTTGGCTCAGGATCAAGGCATAATTGCTTTGCAATGTGCGTGAAAGCTTTGCTATATTCTTCGACAGCCAGCGGATCATCGCTAATCGATCTTTCTAACATCAAGAGATATTGCTTCATCGCAGAAGGATCCACCGCGGTCGTCATGCCGTACAGAATATGCCTCGAGCCCAGTCTCGACCCCAGCCTATGAAGACGTGCGGTGATGGCATTGAACCCGGTGGACGTCTTTGTGGGTGCTGTCTGCTCCCATGTCTCGGCAAGCAGTCGGTGTCCGTCTTCACGATTGAGCAGTGCTACATCAAGCCCTATTCTTGTATGTCTTTCTAACCAAGATCGGCCTGTATTTAGGCCTCCATTGCAATAGCGATCTGATCCTAAATTAACGCTTGTTTCCGCTTGTATTCTTTGGTGACGGACCGGTTTCCATAGAGCATTGAAAAGTCGAGGCACTGGCTGTAGCTGCGTTTCATCCTGCTCGTCCTCTTTCTCTGTAATTGTCGGACTATCCAGAGACGATTTATTTCGCAGCAAGGCCTTGGTCCAGCTATTGTGTTTCCAGGAAATCTGAAATTGTTGCGAGAGGGTGCGAAAAGTGGGATTGAGAATGGAATTCGCGTGTTTTGGTAATGAAGTGTAGGATTCAAACATGTAGCCAGTCCAATGGACGTTGGCTCGGGCAATGAAGGGATCGTGTGGAATGAGTGCTATCGAAGCTGTGCTGCGAGCTCACAAACATGGAAAATCATACGGCGCTAGCAGCCCTATGGAACCGAGTCCGCATCTCTGCCTCATGCCCTCCACTGCTAAACAACTTTCACTCTCAATCATCATACAGTGCTATCCGTCATAGCACAACACGAGTAGGCTCCTAAATAAGGCGATATGTCTCCAGCCAAGAAGCGCAAGCTGAACAACACCTCAGAAGTTGAAGAGAGAGTCGGCGTTGGAGAAGCCTTGGAAGCAGACCTTATTGAAACAAAGACGACCGAAAAACCATCCGAAGCTGCAGAATCTCTCAATTTGGTAACTGACCCTGAACCGGTCGACAAGAATAAAGAGAGGCAAGAGCGCTTTAAGGCCCTTCAAGCTCGTGCGGCAAGTTTTAGCTATACTGGCTCTCTAATCACAATTCAACTAACTTTCGTGAACAGCAAAAGTCTGCCAAAACAAACCTCAAAGAAGCAGCAGCCGAATCCCAGCGCCTAGCCACAGATCCTAACATACTCTCATCACTGTCCCGCAAACAAGCCTTTGCTTCACACAACTTATTGAAAGCCGACACTGCTGCAGCGGGGGAAGACTTTGAGCGGAAACGAGCATGGGATTGGACGATCGATGAGTCTGAGAAATGGGATAAGCGGATGGAGAAGAAAGAGAAGCACCGTGAAGATGTAGCGTTTCAAGATTACACGCAAGATGCACGGAAAATATACAAGCGGCAGCTCCGGGAGCTTCAGCCTGACTTGGAAGGTTACGAAAAAGAAAAGGCGGCAGCGGTACAAAAAGCAGCCCGTAGTGGAGGCCTTGAGATTGTGGAGACAGATGATGGGGAACTGGTAGCAGTGGACAAGAATGGCACTTTCTACTCTACTGCAGATACTACGGACTTCATTGAGAACAAGCCCGACAAAGCGGCTGTGGATAGACTAGTCAATGATCTCCGCAAAGCCGAAGATACAAGGCTGCGCAAGAGAAGGGACAGAGGCAAGGGCGAGGATGACGGAGATGTGACGTTCATCAATGACAAGAACAAACAATTCAATCAAAAGCTGGCACGCTTTTACAACAAGGTAGGGTTTTACCCAGTCGTCGAAACCATTAAAATGCTCACCGCTATCCAGTATACTGCGGAAATTCGAGACAGCTTCGAGCGAGGAACAATGATTTAAGCGATCAATTGCAACAGTCTTACGACCTACTCGCCATCAACATCATAAAGGCTCGGGTGGAAATAGTACGATGGAGTGGACTATCATACAGGACATTATTATAGCATGCCTTTCCTCCAAGCCTTGGTTGCTAGTGCTTCTATGTCACTTGTCCCAACTACGCCCTTGACTGACCCATCTTCAATGGCTTCGACCACTGCTTCTGCGACCAAGTCCGCTTTCAGAGGCTTCTCGACAGCCGCCCCAGCCAACCAAGTCAATCTTCCACCTATCATCGAATTCACCATATTCCCAGCACTACCTGCGAATGCTATCGGCAAGGTAAATTTGCGGGAAGAATCGTATAGGAAGCCGGGTCTTATGAAGACACTCCGAAGCCTGGGTAATGCGGAAGCTATCGTGGACTCGGCATCTCGCTTTGTGGTAATATATCGTTTGGGGAGCATGGGTGCTCCTGCTGCGGCGGAGATGAAGACGAAGGAGGGTACTCCGTGGAAGGACGCCTCTTGCGCGAGTGTGATTGCTGGAAAGAAGTCTAGGATCAGTATATGAATATCTCTTCGAGGAAATGTCTCACCAGAGTCACGATTCATAAGCTCATACGTCAATTGTCCGTCCTTCTCTTGCGGTTTCAATGCCTCCCCCTCCTTCCTCTCTAATGGATTCTGGCTACCGCCTTTCGTAGCACTAAATGCCCTTGATAACCCTCCCCATATCGACTCTTTCCCTGTGATCACACCTTTGTAGTCTGCTTCCAAGAGTATACCCATAGAATGCACTACAGCATCAGCGCCGTTCAACATAGGCTTATAGGTTTCTGGTTTCAGTATATCTGCTTTCTGCCATTTGACTGATTTCGACCAGGGCGGTGCATCCGGCGATGAGGTGACGGCTGACCATGTAGGTTCACCTGAGCGACTGATAGATGTCACTTCCCATCCTCTTCCGACAGCCACTCTACATATTCGAGATCCTGAGAACAATCAGTAAAGGAAGGACGTTGAAGCTGTGGTGCGTCGACCTAAGAAACCATTGCCACCAGCGACCACAACCTTCTTCGCCATATTTCCGGCTGCTCTACATGCGTGCAGCCGGTAGTTGTGGTTGTAAAGCAAACAACTTGAATGCAGATGAAGCAGATAAACTTGACATCAACATCAAAAGGGAAACTGGACCGAGCCGGGCAGTGACCAAATCTACGCAGGCATTTTTCAGCCTCATAGAACTACTTTAGTATCAGATCAGATCTCGTGGGGGCCAATGAATTCCTCCCATTCTACTCACGACTCTATTGAATATCGCCGCCTCCAATCTTTATTCTGTGAATTCGGCGTATCTACCCTGCTTTGAGGGAAAGTGATACAGCACGAGAAACGCTCCTGCCATACCACCACTACATTTCTACCTTCGACATGCCAGCCCCGTCAGGCACAAAGCGCGTGAAGGTCAGTACAACACCCACAAGATCACGCACTCAAGACTGTTCTACTTCTTTCCCATATTCTCACCCTACCCTATTACTACACTACAACCATGCCATACCCAAGAATTAACAATCCGCGCATCAAGGGCGTCCAGATCTACCGACCATTCGGTACACCCTCCGTCCTAACCCATTCATCTTCCCCATCTCACTAACACTGTACTCTCAGTCTACGGCTCCACAGCCACCCCCCTCGACCCGCACAATCGCCCCGCAAGCATGCCTGCCGAACACACCCACCGATGGACCGTCTATGTCCGCGGCATCGACGACACCGACATATCCTACTGGCTCAAAAAAGTGCAATTCAAACTCCACGAAACCTACCCCAACTCCTCCCGCATGGTGGAATCTCCCCCCTTCGAAGTAACCGAAACAGGCTGGGGCGAATTCGAAGTCCAGCTGAAACTGTACTTCGTGCCCGAAGCAAACGAGAAGGCGCAAACGCTCTGGCACCCCTTGAAACTCCATCCCTACGGCCCTGATGCCGAAGCGCAGAAAGAGCGCCGTGATACCATCGTCTCGCAAAATTACGAAGAGATAATATTCAATGAGCCCGTCGAGCCCTTCTACGACATTCTCACCTCCGGCCCCCCACCACCCGGTCGGGGGAAAGGTGCAAAAGGCTCCAAGCAAGCCGCAGCCGCAGCAAAAAAGCTCGGGGATCGAAGTGCAGAGATACCGTTAGAAGAGAGCAGGGATAATCCGTATAGTGTGCGAACGGAGGAGGCGGAGCTGTTGAGATTGAAGGAGGCGATTAGGACAGTGGAGGGAATGAAGAGGCAGGAGAGTGCTGTGTTGAAGGAGAAGGAGAAGACGTTGGAGGCGTTGAGGAGGGAGGCGATGGAGAGGGAGAAGGCTGGACTGCAACAATAATCTGGATGAAGTGTGGAGAATGGTGATCACGTGAATTGGGAGTATGATGCATATTGTATGGCGCTGTAGGAGCACTGTTCGATGCATTTACAGGTACAGATACCCTGGGTAGGCATAGACGCTGAGCTGGTTCGCACTTTCAAGCAGCCCCATTGATTTGAAGCTGACATGCTCTTGAGCTTTTCTTTGATTCCTCTATGTCTATAGACCTGTCATGCTCATCTATGGTAGATTTTGAGAAGCTCCAGCTCATTAGCAAGTGTCAATCATGTCGTGAAAATCCGAGCATTCAGCCTCTCCAGCAACCACCGTCCCAATGTCTTGCCCCTTACTCAAACACCTTCATCCTCATATCAATCGGCTTTTGCTCCTTCTCCTTGGGCGGCGCAAGAGGCGTCCCAAACACCATTTGCGCCTTCAGACTCCAAGTCTCCGGAACATTGAACTCAGTCTCGAGACGCTTGTCGATCGGGGGGTTGTAGTGCTGGAGGTTGGCGCCCATGCCTTCGGCTTCGAGAGCGGTCCAGATGATGTATTGCATCATGCCATTGCTCTGCTCGGACCCTGAGAAACAGATGATGTGTTAGCGGGTGAAATGAAGGAAGCGAGGTTCTGGTAGGGAGGGCACTCACATTGTGGGAACTTATCTTCGTAGGCCTTGAACTTCTCTTGAAACTCACGCACATTGGTGGTGTCTTCGTAGAAGAGTACCTATAGCAAAAAGCTGTGAGCCTTGACCTCTGTACGGGGATCGAGAAAAATAATGAGACTCACCGTGCCATAAGCTGCCTTGAACATGTCGAACCTCTCCTTCGCACCGTTGTATTTATCCTCTGGCAGCATGGCCTTGTACACCTCCATGATAGCCTCCCACAGCCTCACATGCTCCTTCTTCAAGACCACCACGACACGGCCAGTTTGAGAGTTGAAAGCACTGGGAGCGTGCTTGATGGCCATGGTGACAATCTCTTTGATACGCTCATCCGAAATGGGAGACTCATTTTTCAGTGGGTAGATGGTACGGCGAGCCTCGACGGCGGAGAAGAAAGGTTTTGTAGATGCCATTGTAGTGGATGATGTTGAGAAGTGTTTGTGATCTGGAGAGTATGTAGATTGCGGGGTTTGAGAGGAACGTTGATTTGAAGCAAGGAGGGTGGTGGGGGCAGCGACGACTTTATGGCGCGAGAGCAATGCTCGGATGGAGTGAATGATTGGCAAATCTTGTCTCAGCAGGTGTGTAGCCATGTCGTGTATCACAGGGCGCTGCAATACTATCGCCCAAAGAAGTATTAAAACCACCGTTGTGAAGGCGTAGGCGTAACGCATGCTGCGGGAAGCCTGCAGTTGGACGTCCGGAGACTGCGTTGCTGTGATGGTGGCATCTGCACAGGCTGCTCGGAGTCTATCGCGATCCGACAGCATAAGAAGGCAACATCATCTTACCAATCCTCATCTCCAATCCTGCAGCAGTCGGGCAGTATCCGCCCTCCCAGCCTTTTCTTTACGAGATAATCGGGAGATCGACAGGACGAGTTTGAAGCTCAGGGCCCACCGCCGTGGTGCCTTCCTGCTTTCTTAGCGGATAATTAATCAGCAGTGTAACCTCGATTGGTGAGTGTTGGAAATCATCAATGAAGGAGCTCCGTTGCGGACATCCCCAATCATCCTTTACTGCGGAACTCCGTAAGCACTACCAAAGTATAGCGTAACTGTTGCAATGATTGGTTGATCGCCTGTTCTACATATGCAAAGGGCCCCGCCCGATTTGTTGTAATGGCCGTGTCACTCTCTCTCCGCCCACCCACCACCTCAAATCTCCCCCAACCAGCCTTCACACCTCCAACAACGGACTGGCTCTCCGGAACATGGCACGTCACACACTCCACCCTTCCCATGTGGAAGTCCAAACGCAACGTCACCATCACCTACAAGCCCCTTCCACCCTCAACCTCGTCTTCAGCACAGGATGGAACCAACAAGCTTGATGATATCGTATCCTATCAGACCCTGTCTTCCGATAAAGTGAAGACCCTTGCCGGCATTGATACGGCTAATGGGAAAGATACGGGCGCTTGGGACTGGCGAGGGAAGGGGATGTTGATGCTTGTGTCGAGTCATTGGGAGGTGCTAGGGTATGGGGATTTGGAGGCTGAGCAGCAGTGGGCTGTGACGTACTTTTCTAAGACCATGTTTACGCCTGCCGGTATTGATGTCTATTCAAGAAAAAAGGAGGGACCGTCAGAGGCTTTCTTGGCTGCAGTCAAGGACGCTCTAGCTGGAATAGAGCATGAGCCCGTACAGAAACTTGCTGGGGAGATCTTTGAGGTCAAGAGAGATTGAAGAGGAAAGACATTGACAAGGGTACTCCTTGTTGCAACTGTTCCTTCAAGGACGCTATCTAGAAGCTCGTCTATTCCGGATTCTTCATTGCATTATCCGAGTAGCAATATTCTGCAGAAACCCCAACCGTGCGAGAAATGGATTAGCGAGCTTATAAGATAGTCAGGGCATAGCAGAGTCGGCTGAGGACTGGGATCGAAGAGTTATAAGCCCCGAAAGTGTCTGTGTTCGTGCATAGGGTATGGACTGAAAGCCACACGTGTATTATTGTGCCAGAAGTCGTCACTCACCCATCACAACTTAATAGGGGCATTTGGTCAAAGCGACGTCTGGAGAATGAACGTTGTTGTACTTTTAGCAGCCCTGCTTACAAGCGCCGTATAGTGCAGACCTCTATCTAGCAAACGTTACTTTACACCATCTTCGTAGTGCACATCATTTTGAGAGCAGGCAATGATTCTCATGTCTTGTGTTGTCTTGTTCTGTCGCTGTGTACCAACCCTCGTCTATTAGCTTCCTCTCTATGTTTCGCCAGTATTCGGCCTTCTTTCCAAGTGACGTCTTGAGGTCCAGGTCTCCCAGACGAGCTTCAATGACACCTTTCTGGTTCGTGGGCACCTGCAAAACTTTTAACTGTTGCCATCATCTCCAGGAACCAATCATGACGGCTCACCCGCAAAAACAGACTACAGTCTCGCAATGTCATAGCAGCGAGGAAGTCAGATGACATCAGGTCCGCTTTAAAGACTCCATGTGGATCTAAGTCCAATTGCAACCTCTTGACCCTCTCCAGTAACGTGTTTTGATAGAGAAAATCTATTAGCCGTCTTTGCACATCCTGATTTGGCCGCTTCGAATTCGACTCCATCACATAGTCTAGGAAGAATTTGATCTTAGTTTTATCGAAAGACATTAAATTTAGCGGACAAGAGCCAGCATTCGACGTCTCTGGTTGATTTGTGCAGCCCGCCTTTTTCATCGCCCTAAGCGCACAACTACGACACCTCTTCGAGCCGGCGGGAGCAGTCGGTGATTGGACGAGCCACTTGGGTTTGAACTCAAGGGAGACAATTTTGTCGTCGACAAGCCAAGTCATATCCGTGATCAAGCACCCATACCGCGGATTCTCAGTCAAGTAGACTCCCCGGCGCTTGGCGGGCCTTATATCACTCTTCTCCATTTTGCGAAGTTTGGAGTTGCAATCCTTGAGTAGACTGGGAGACATTTGAAACAACTCAGATTCTATCAGATTCTCGTCCCAAAAAAGCGGTCGAATGATAGTCTCAAAATGCCGCTGAGAGTCCTCCACTGGCATTGCATGTGGAAGGTGTTTCCTTAACCGAACTAGCTTGCCCTTCAATCGAGGGTCGAGTTGTAAGGGTGATATCTCGGATGGCAAAGGAGTATCTGAGTCGTACTCGTAGTTTTCGAATTGTAGATCTGCAGCTGTGCTAGGGTCGGAACTCAACTCGGGGGGTCGTATCCGATAGACCACATTTGCTGCTCCCTCCGCCAGATACTCGAGCTGGACATCGAGTAAGCCCAAAGTCAGCATTTCAGAGAGAGACTGATTCGTAGAAGCTAAATGCTGGTGAAAAAGAGTCCTGTATCTGGACTGTTTCGAAGAAAGGACTCGGAATCCGTAACTATGGACACCTGCCCCAGACACTCATACAGAGCCCACGAAGGATTGATGGACGATAGCAAGTCGAGAGATATACTGTACATTGAAATTTCAGATAGTCTTTAAGAAAATTCAAGTCCCGATACTGTGTGTACTGTGTTTTCAGGTAGATTTTCGTAGAAGAAAATCCTCCTGCTTGATGTAAAGATCTGAATAGGGGCGCGAGAGCGAGAGACAAGAACGATGGCAACAAAACAAATCAGATAGCCTCCCAAACAATTGGCAAGTATTGGTATTGGTACATTGAATACAGTAGATGAACGAATGAAAGAGATGATAAGGAATGTGAGAAATCAGGTGTTGGGTTGCACAATAGCGTTGAAGTCAAAACGGCGGGCTTGGCGCGAAGGAATAATCCCCCAAAGATAGGTAGGTGACTGACGTTGGCATCTCCAGAAATAGACAATTCTCCAGCATGTTCCCCGTAAATATTATATGAGCGAAGAAGTCATAGGACAAAATCATGGCTTCGGGGGCAACTAACCTAGAGAGCCTTGGAACTCCCCCAAATTGTGTCGCAGATTTCTGCCTCATCCCCGTAAGTACGCGCCCGCTTCCTCAACCGCCCGCCTCACATACCACAGCTCGGCACGCCCACAGCATCAGTCTCGCAACAAATAGCAGACGTGCAGCGTTTGCTGCAGCATAGCAAACTATCATATTCGATGCATTCTGCCGGGACGACCCTTGGTAAGTCCATATCTTAATATAGGCAAAGGATGATGAGGGAAAAAGGCGGTCTGATCAGGCTGCCGGCTAACGGTGGCGTAGAAGGGTCTTGGGAAGATGTGATGCGTGTGATTGGTCAGGCGCACTGCATGCTGCATGAGAAAGGTATCATACGGATTCAGACTGATATACGGGTGGGATCGCGGTATGTGTTAGATACTACTGAATGGTTTTGGAAATGGGCTGATTTGAGAACAGGACGGATAAGAAGCAGACGTTTAGTGACAAGGTTAAAGCTGTTAACGATATCCTAGCAGCTGATGGCAGGTCTAGAGACTGATGAATGAAGTTGTCCAATGCGAATGTACATTAGGTCCCCAATGACTCCTGAAAATGCTAACAGAAGCGCCTAACGCTATGCAATGACATTCCCGAGCTTATGTCCTTCGTGATGCAATACCATGTCCACTTGCTGATTTTCCCTGTTCTATCTTCCGATTGCTCCTTTAGATGCTGTATATATACCATGCAATTATCGACACCATCAGCCATCCTAAGCTGCCGCTTCCCATGTGGAATAGACTTCCTCCAGCTCTTCGAACTGCGGCGTTGCTTGCAGCAGTTGTCGACGGCTGCGTTTGACCCATCACCGAGGCCGATATTCCATTCAAGCTGTTGACAACGCTGAGAGTCGAGCCCTCATCGAAGAAGTCTACGAGGAGAAACGCTGGCGCTTTTCCATAGGCGGCTGAGCAATCACTTGCCGCCTGTCCCAAACTCCCGATCCCAGTCAATCCATTAGTGATTGTGATATTCCCTGTGTCAGGGATATCGATGCCGAGTCCTATGCTCTCGTCAAGGAAATGGTTAACAAGTGGTAGGCGCCCAGATGATATCGCTGTGGCGGTCTGACCTTGAGCTGCTGGTGGCCTATCTGCAGTGCAAGAGAAATTGGATAGACTTGTCACATTGTATGGATTTTCGAAAACGAACGTGAACTCGTCAAGCAGATATGGTGCTACGATGTTCGAGGTTGGATCTAGTGATGCAACAAAGGTGACCAAGCGAGTCGAATTTGAGATAAGCTCTTGGAGTGTTGGCCATGTATCTAGAGCGGTCGTGGTCGATGGAGGTTGATAAGCGTATGATGTGATGTTTGCTGCTTCGAACTGGGAATTGAGGTCTTCCGCTGAGGCATTATCTGAATTTACCAATAAAATCGTAACGACATCATGTGGGTTTCCGTCCATCCAAGCCTTGATCTGCGAGAGCCAAGAACTCAGCGTACCTGCATTCAGCAGACCGCAGCTCGTGTGGCAAAGGTCCCATGAGCCGTTGTTGTTGTGGACTTGAGCCGTCAAAAGTCGAACACCAGCAGTCAGTTGTGCAGTGCTATTAACATTTTGATTGCCAGCACCGGAAATGCTGAACACATCTGAATTTGTCGTTGTAAGAAAAGGACTATCATGAGCACCAAGTTGTGTAATGTTTGAATATGATCTTGAGCAAAGCTCTGGAGAATTGTTGCAAGCATAAGACGTATTTCGTGGAGCTAATATGCCAGCAAAGGCAGCTTGTGCAATCAATGGTATTAGAATGAAGCATTTCATCTCGTTGGTGAGGAGGCGATTAGTAGGTCGAGATATAAATCGATGCGGTTGTAGAAATGGTTATGTACAGTGAACGTTGATGAATCTTTTGAGTAAAAGGACTCAGTAGCGACTGTGGATGAGTGCAATGATACAACGAGAGTTAGGGACTGTCTAGAGAATTGAAATATTGATAAACAAAGATCTCTGACACGAGGAATACCCCCCCGCCACCAGACTCGTAAGCTCGCCGACGTTCCGATGGATTCTTTCCTTGTTGGACTAGTCAGCCTTCTTCGTATTGAATGGAGGCTATGGAGCAGAAATAGATGGCTGGAGCACAAGAAGAATCTATCATTGCTTACCTCGTACTTTAGGACCAAAGCATTTTCATTGATCCATTTATGGCAGTGGTGGTTGTGCCATAGTACTCCGTAGGTTGTATGTCAACGAGGGGCGGATGATGACGTAGCCCCACCACACTGTCTATTTTTAGTCCAACCCACGCCTCTCCGCAGCCCTTCACTACACCTCGACGGCAGTGCAATTGGAGATCAAGGACGAAAATAACCTGTATCTCGACCTGTCAGGGTCAAATTCTCTAATGGCTTGTTCTGAGAGCGGCTACAGCCTTGTCTCCTAAGCAATGAAGTACTATCTGGTGGGAGTTGGAGCGATAGGCCTTCAATTTATTTACAATGATCCTCAGGTCACCGTGATTTGATCAGCAATTTACAAAGGGCTCCGGCCCTCTCATCCTCTCTCATAATCCATTCTCCATTCCTCGCGGTCCATCAATAGCCATTCAAAGATCCGTCCTATCTGCTTCAAATACATACATGTATATATCTAAGAGGAAACATCAAGAGGAGATGTGCAGCCATAAGCGTTAAGCTGCGGAATTGCATATATAAGAATCAAATTCTCAATAGCCGCCCAAAGCCCGAGAGCGCAGGTAGTAAGAGATCCCAGGAAATAGATGATGTTCCAAACGTTAAGGTACCAGTTGCCGGCCATGAAACCGCGCATTAGACGCTTGATGCCCGTGTCTTGGAGAACAATGTTGCCAGTGGCGGGGTCATATCCTTCGTCTGGTAGAAGTGCGTTCTTTCTAACGTTGTATGCGACGTGCAATAATGGTGGGAATGTGTACGTAAATTGCAGGATACAGGCGGCAGAAACAACAGCCGTAAATCCAGAGAAATCAGGAATAGCTGCACCAACGACGAAGGCGATCGACCAGTACATAGGAATTATAGCTACCCAAATCCATTTAGCCTTTGTTTGCGTTAGAGGCGGTGCGCGGAAGAATTCGACAGCGATGTTATTATAAAGAACTGGGAGACGCGAAGATTAGCAAGAGCGCATAAAGCCAGGTACTACTGTGGGTTAAATCATAGACCTACCTTTGACCCCAATGTTGCCATATAATGCGGCTGCAATGAGTGCACTGACCATGGCCAGAACATTGCCCACCGTCTGCCAAGCGTAGGGCGCGATACCTAAGTAAGATGGATTTTGAAGGTACTGCCCCTGGTAGGCGTACATAAATAGCCCATAGAGCATGTAACAGATGTAAATAAATAGCTGTGCGCCCCACATGCCCTTGATGAAGTCGCGAGGGTATCTCATCTCAGACATGAATTCGGTGAAAATCATCGCTCCGCCGTAGGCATAGACAGCCTGCATAAGGCCATTGACGGAGGCGCCAAAGTTGGATGGATCAGGAAGACCTGCGCTATGTTGGATTGGAGGGTAATTATTGTTGGAGTCGGGGGTCACCAATATTGGATTCACAGAGTATCCGGCTGATGAGGCACTGGCAGAGTATAGCGGAGAGGAATGCGCAGCAACTCCCATGGTGATGAAGATGATGAGTAGGTTTATCCATACTGCCGCGTTCGCAAGCCATCCAAATTTCTGCAGTGTCCTAATCTGGCCGACAAAAAAGCCCGCCAATGCCCAGACCAGGCAGCAAACGGCATAGCAGAGCTTGAACTTAACAGCTTCGGACAAGGCTTCACCATTGGAAATGATAATCAGAGCGACACTGCAGAGGAGCTGAATTGACTGGAGCAAGTTGAATATATATCGACAAGGTTGGCCATAAAGACGGAAAGCAATATCACCATATGACTTGACAGGGTATTGATACGAATCGAGGCCTAGAAGCATATCAGTACCAGCGCATCCAATAATAAAGATCTACTAAATGCCAAAAGATAGTGATCCTCACCCATGAAGCACTGCCAGAGAAGCCAGCCAGAGAAGCCCGCGAAGAAGCCAAAGACGGTATATAGTGCAACTCCAGGTCTGTGAAAATTCAGCATATCAGCGATAGTTGTTTCGGGTTGGAAGAGCTCACCCCCAGCCAGTTGTCGCAAAAGCGTAGGGAAGACCGAATGGCCCGAGAATGTCCGTGGTGATAAGGTAGAAGACAGCTCCAGCAGTGGCAGTGCGCACGGCTCTGGAGGCGTTTGTCCACTCTTCATCAGTAACCGAAGCGCGTCGAGTAGGGTCGGAAGTGTTGGTCTGAGGTACAAAAGCCTCGCTCTTTTCACCGTTCGCCACGACGTTTCCAGTTCCCGACTTGGTCGGGAAGATGGTAGACAGAATGCCGTGAGATGCGGTGGCGGCGTCGTTTGCACGATATGCGTCCTCTTCGGCGCGAGTTTGGCGGGAATAGTACCAATATTCTTCGAACTGGATTGAAGGATCGTGGAGAGCTCGCATCTGCGGGCGAGTATAAGCTATGATACCTTGGCCAGCGAATTCTCCCTCGTGACCACCAAGTCGAGGGTCACCCCCGTCAAGGGCCATAGTCCCAACTTTCGCCATGGTGACTGCTTATGAACAAGAATGCCAAACAGGGGCAGCGCAATGAAGAGAAAGAATGTCGCGTGAGGTTCGCGAATTGAATTCTGGTCAATTGAGAAGACGGGGAGTGGAGATACATAATAAAGCTGAGCTGGTTGGCTAAGTGGGGAAATTGAGCTCTGCAGTCCCCCCCCATCGGTGCACTAGACGAGACGATCATAGTGTATCGGCAGACTCAGAGCGTGTCCTATCACTGTTGCATTCGGGTCGACAGAGCAGCCAACTAATGACGCAGTAGGGACGCTTCGGATGTGCAGCAAGGATGAAAGGACTAAGAGAGATATCTCTAGCGGGTGGCCATAACAGAACAAAGAAGGTAAGTTTGGGTTGGCCCCCGCCTGTTACGCTTGCGCTTCCTCCGCACTGTGCACCTTCCCAAATCAGCAATAGAAGCGAAGCAATAGTGAAAAGCTTATCTCTTGCTCGGCGGAAAATCATGCTTAACTGGCGTACTAACCCCTTGCTCGCCATACATCTCCTGCTGCCCAGCTGTCAAAGCGGCCTTTACCTGCGCCCTCACACAGCGAAACAATGAACGCACTTCTCTGGGCTGAAAGCTATGCAGTACAGCCGTGCGTGTAACGGTTCTCGCGTCAATTTAGAAGGTGAATTGGCGCCACAGACTCATCAGCAACAGGTTATGTGATCCTTGCTGCACCGGTGGGTTTGATGCGGAGATAGGACGCCACTCCCTGACGTTGCAGAGTTCCAGCCCGCTACCCGAGGACGGACGTCGCCAACATATGATATCCACGAGAAATAAGCACTAGAACGAGATAGAAGGCAAAGAACAAACCCGATGGAAGTAGCCGAATGCACGAATAATATCTGCCAGCCAGATCAACGACGGCTCGTTAGCAAAAGACCTCCTATGTGGCAAAACGACAATCTCCGCGACAAAAAACCCCCCCAACCCCTTTGCAGCCCCCCGATGTCGTAACATAGCCCATCAAAGCGCCAATTCTGATGAAATTCCTTCTGAAATCGTACGCCTTATCAGGGGTCACGTGCGTGTAATTGGCCAGGCTCTTTCACGTAGAATGCAAACGATTTGCAGAGTCACATGCCCTGTTCCTTCGTCTGTTTCCTACGGCAATGTCTTCTTTATTAGGCCGTGGTGCCGGGATTCTCACTTTTGCGTATTCCATTATTGTCGTTTGATAATCCCCAATTTTCTGGACTCCTACGGTAGGATCCTTATCTACCCGTCGTAGGATGCCTCGGATCATCGGACCATGGTTCGATAACCTAAGTACCGCTGATATGTCAGCTTATTCCAGGCCTTTCCAGCTAGGGTGGTTTGGTCCGGAAGACGCTGTGATTGATGTGTCCGCCGTGTGAATGAATACGAGCGAATAGCCCGCGAGGCTACCAGTAATTCTTCCAGTATTGACCTCGGTAGCGGAATTCTCGTGCGAAGTGTAAACCACAGGGACTAGATCAGCATGCTGAGGAATTTTTGCTCCTCCTAGTCTTGTACACTTCATGGGTACCGGCCAAGATTGTTATCCTCTGAGGACTCCTCCCATTGACAGAAACATCAAGCAGACAGGAGACACTGAACCGCCTTTCTATGTTCATGGCCCAGGTACTTTGGTGTCGTGCGTATAGACTCCAGTTGGAGGCAACGAGAGGTTGTGACAATATAGTTTGAAGAAAGGCTGCTCAGATCAGAAAGAATAGCCCGGGTAAATGTGAGCTTGGCGCCAAGACCCAGATTTGTACACATTAATCCCTTTGCGCGAAAGCACCCTAAGACTTCTGTCAAGCTTCCTGCAGCAATGGTACAAGAAACCAGCGCATCAGTGCTGTACGGGCCCAAAGACTTGCGGTTGGTACGACCCTCAACACCTCCTGATCATGATATCTTCGTCTACTGAAAAGCTCTACGCTTTTCAGGATATCGTCACTCTCGATGACCCCGGACCCACAGAGCTACAAATTCAGATCAAAGCCACCACTCTCTGTGGCTCGGACTTACACTACTATGAGCACTATCGCAATGGTGACATCCAAGTCCGCGAGCCATTGTCTCTTGGACACGAGTCGGCAGGCGTGGTGCATGCTGTGGGATCACAGGTGGAAAATTTCAGGGTCGGAGATCGAGTGGCTTTAGAAGTTGGACTACCATGTGGAGAATGTGAGAGGTGCAGGGAGGGTAGATACAATATATGTCCAGCAATGAGATTCAGGAGCTCGGCCAAGGCCTTTCCCCACGCCCAAGGAACTCTTCAAGATACTATCAACCATCCTGCGGCTTGGTGCCACAAGTGAGATTCTCTGCTAAAGATTTCCGAATTATCCTGACTTGCCAGATTGCCCGACTGTGCTTCTCTGGAGGTTGGAGCGTTGCTTGAACCATTGAGTGTAGCCATACAGGCCGCTCGCAGAGCTGAGGTCACCTACGGTGGCTCGGTCCTTGTTCTGGGTGCAGGTGCCATTGGACTGCTATGCGCGGCCGTGTGTCAGTCGATTGGAGCAAGGCATATTGTGATCGCAGATATACAGCCGGACAGGGTGGACTTTGCGATTAAACACGGGTTTGCCACCTCTGAAGTTACTATACCTCTCCAAAAAGGCCACAATATTGATGAGGAAATGCAAATTGCCAGAGAGACTGCAGCCTTGGCGCGTCATAAATTGCAGATCGAAGCAGGATCTGAAGCTGCATTTGACGTCGTGTTTGAATGTACTGGCGTTGAAGCATGTACTCAAGCGGCAATCTACGTGAGTCATGGACAGCGCGATGCTCGTTTCGCGTCTGACGATTTTAGGCCCCACGCCCTGGAGGTATGGTTGTCATTGTAGGCATGGGCAATCCAATCCAGACGATACCCATTTCGGCAGCCGCTCTTCGTGAGGTTGATATACGGGGAACATTCCGATACGCGAATACATATCCTACAGCGATTGAGCTCGTAACAAGCCAAAACTCTGGGTTACCAGATCTGGCTCGAATCATCACTCATCGTTATCATGGCCTTGCAGAAGTTGAACGGGCATTTGAGATGGCGGGAAAACCCCGTGATCAAGAGGGCAACATCGTGCTTAAGGTTTTAATAGAAGCTGGGCCCTGAAGTCTTCGTGGCATGCATGGACTTGAGTTCTACGGCTCCCCAAATAAGAAAATTCATTCACCTGCCGTTTCGATAATTCGAGATCAGAGTTCGAGCAAGCCTACTCCAATCTAAGATTTGAAGATGATTACTCAGCCGTCATCACGAAATCCAGAATCCCACAAGAGCCGAACAAATGGGACTGCGAAAGCACCTTTGCCGTATGCTCATGAATAAATCCCTGTCAGATTATGTCAGTTTCAAATCTTCAGAATGACAGAATGACAGCCAGTTCTTGTGCTGCAATACTATAGTCCTGGAGGTGTCCGGCGTCCACAATGGCCGCCTCCTAGTCTCTATCTTGAAAAGGCCTAAAGATCGGTTTTTTTTAGCCGGCACCTGCTAATCCTGCGGCTTAGGCATAGCCTGATATCTCTA
This sequence comes from Cladonia rangiferina, assembly GCA_023065455.1. Taxonomy (NCBI): domain Eukaryota; kingdom Fungi; phylum Ascomycota; class Lecanoromycetes; order Lecanorales; family Cladoniaceae; genus Cladonia; species Cladonia rangiferina. The sequence goes on along the minus strand of JAJREH010000014.1, from coordinate 1,171,177 downwards.
GCGTGATGTGAAACACGCACAATCTTAGTCCAGCCTTCACTACTCTACGTTTCACAAGGCAGTGATTCCTCAGTACACTGTAAAAGCAAGATATCATCATGCTGACTTGCGGTAGCGCTGCTGCAAATTGCTAAGCAGACTGGGTGCCAAACCGCAGCCTTTCAAGCTTTTTCCAAAAGTCCAGGCCTCTCACCCCTGTTCGACATGGAGGTGACTACGGATGTCTGTGGTGGTGACCACCCCATGATAACATCATGGAATCGTTGCGCGCAAACCAATGTTACTCAGTAAGATACAAATGTTAAGTGGGTGTAGTTACTGGGCTTTGGTGCATTTGTATTAGCAATGTTGGATGCGAATGATGTAGGAGAGAATGTCATTGGGTATGGCTGTCTCGTATCTGTTACACATACTTGTCCATGCACTTGCTCTTTTGCGTCATTGCCTATTGATGCGAATGTACCTTCTCTGACAAAAGCGATGGCCGACGTTGCTCCGGTGTGTCGTCATAATGACCAGCACCTGTGACATCACAGCAGTATCGTTTTAACGAACTCACCACAAAATGCAGCAAATATCCTTGCTCAGCCTGAGAATACTTCGTCCCACAGCCAGCCCCGTTTACAGACCAATTGTTAATACAGTCTTTCAATCGTGTAATATACGATACCGGTTTCCACGAGTAATTTCGACAAAGACCAACAACATGGAATCGAATAATCCAGATCTTGAGCTTGCCAAGCTCTTTGACGTGAAGGGCAAGGTCGCACTTGTCACTGGTGGAGGTATTAATCATTGAGCTTCCAATCAGAGGTAGAAGCCTATTGACGATAAATAGGTTCTGGCATCGGCCTCATGGCTGTACAAGCTCTCGCTGTGAACGGAGCCAAAGTTTACATTGTCGGCCGTACAGAGGAGAAGCTTCAGAGAGTAGCAGAGGTGCATGGAAAGGGTATCGCTGGCGAGATCATACCCCTTACAGCCGACGTTTCAAGCAAGCGTCACATTGGGGAACTTGTCAGAGAGATCGAGTCTCGTGAGAAATGTCTCTGCATCTTAATTAACAACGCCGGCATTGCCACGTCCAAACAGGTACCCGAGGGCGAGACGGGAGAGGACTTCAGAAAGAATTTGTTTGATCCAGAGAGTGCTAACTTTGACGACTGGGCTCACACATATAAGACTAACGTTGCGCAACTGTACTTCATGACAACCGCATTCCTTCCGCTCCTTGAGAAAGCCACCGAGCATAACCCAGGCTTCTCCGGCACAGTCATCAATATCACCTCCATCTCCGGCAATGTTTTGAAGTCACAAGCGCATTTCTCCTACAACGCCAGTAAAGGTGCGGCAAACCACCTCACGAAGATTCTCGCTTCCGAGGTGTCAAATCATGGCATGAAGGTCAGAATTAATGCCATTGCGCCTGGTGTGTTCCCTAGCGAGATGACCACGGGAGATAGCAAGGAGAATCAGAAGAGCGAAATGCCCAAGGAAAAGTACGAGCACCTGCCAGCACGTCGGCCAGGAAATGACAAGGATATGGCAAACGCGATTTTGTTCGCTGCAACGAACCAGTATCTCAACGGCCAGATTGTGCCTGTCGATGGAGGCTATCTTTTAAAATTTGGACAGTAGATGAGAAACAGCTTTCTCAGTACTCATGTAAGAGAATGATGCAAGGTCTTTGCTCATAGAGAATCGTGGTTGGGAGATAAGGCAAGGAACATGATGTACAATGTTACAGAATAGGACCAACAAAAAGTATGATCAATGAGGAACATCAACATTAGTCTTACCCTTATTCTTGCTGCTTGTCTCACGTTTGGCTTGGTCTCCGAGCTAGTATCTCTTCGGTATGACTACCATACTCTATGAAAAACAGGTCGAGCTTCATGGGTGGTTACACCAGACTTTACTAATTTTCGCGCCACATCATGAGATAGATTATGCCATACTCACATCCTGTCAACGCGACTGACACATGAGGTTGACCATCGATTGTTGTGATTCCCCAAGAGTAATATAGCAGTGGTATCTTCGAAGCCCAAGAGTAATGTAGCAGTAGTATCTTCGAAGCCCAAGTTGCCTTCAAGTTTAAACTTCGTTCATGATCCTGGTTGTATGAGATAGATTACCTTGTGCAATTCTGTAGGTACTATTCTTCCCTCCTGTTCAAACGTATGTTAGAACATCTATGACCAAATTGCAAAGCATCCTATGGCACAGAATCAGGTCACCGAAACCTCTTTATATAACAATCAAGATGGTCACATTGACCCTAGGTCTGTCCTTTCAAGCGGCGCTCAACATACCTTAAAGTCAAGAACTTGAAGATCGTTGGTCAGTTTCAGCAAGGTCACCTCCGCCATTCTGACCACACATCTTTTCAGTAACATCGTTCGAGCGCATTACTGTGACCCGGAGGAACGGTACGGGACCATTTGGTTGTTAGTACGCACTCTGACGGACGGCGATTTAGCTGTCATCAATTTCATAGGCACATTCAATATGATAATGCACGCCGAAACACAAAATCGCAACGCAGTAGGCTGCTACTTTGCTATCAGCTTCGTCTTTAGCTTATGTTTCGGCATCGCTACGGTTATTGACGCTGGTATCGGCTAATAATGGTCGGGCGATGAATTCCTCTTTCTAATGGAAAGTTTGAGCTGGTCTCACGCATTGATTTGCCCTTTCTCATCTATATTAATGGTGGTGTGGAAGCGTTGAAGCTTAAGGCCATTCCTCCAAAGGAGATCCTTTTCTATTGCAAGTAAAGTGAAAGAAGGCGGCCATTTGGTATTTGTGGAAAAGTAATGAGTACATGAATCGATCGTCTCCCAAGGATTATAGATTGACTGGACACTGGGGATACAGCAAGCATGAAAGCTACTTAAGGTCTGGAAATATCATTTAGCGATCGTTCCAGCTCAGAAAATAGTTTATATTGCAGATAGCGCTTCAATCATATACTCATACTCCCCTTCATGGAACGCATATTCCCATAAAGCCCCTTCCCCTGGAGCGCAGCTTGCACTGTTGCATTTAGGTCAAGGGTTTCAGACTCCATAGTGGAATTAGACACATTTTTATACTCAGATAGCCAACACCCCGCTTTACCAAATTCGTCCAGAACTGATATCTTAATTCGAGCAATGCATAATTATGTTGGAAGGCTTCGATCAGGTTCACCAAGTTTAAAAAATCAGGAAACAGCAATAGACCCCCAGGTTGATCGTAGCAACGAAGATTTTGACAGCTGAGGCTCGACAAAGATAATACCCAGAGTTGAGTCCGAGGCTTTGGTCTGCTTTGTTCCAAATAGCATCGAATGCATCACTGAGCATAGAGACCAAACAGCGTAGAAGATTGTAGCTTGAGATAAAGGATCCGGTGATATTGGTGATGATCAGCAAAACTGGGGCCCCAGTTTCTGTGGTCTCGGAGCCTGGCTATCCCATTTGAGGCTGATATGAAAGAATTTGCATCAGATATGGGCTGTTGCTAAGGCTGAATTCGTGCTATTTGGGATAGGAATTTAGCGAAGAATGTTTGAAGACAGAGAGCTTAAGGTCAGCTGCCTAGGCTGAATCTCTGCGCAATTCGGTTCGAATCTGACATGTTCATCTGTATCATTTCGAGGGAGGTCAAAACCGAAAAATCGATAGAACTACGTTGGGAGGGATTGGTTTCCTCTTGTGGACCAAGTTCTTGCAGTTAACATGTTATTGTACCTGCAGATTAGTCGTGCAAGTCAGTCTATCCGCCAGACTCCTTGGGTCACCGGCTCTAAGTATTGCTTTATGAACAGTAGAGACTGCAGGCGATAGCTTTTATATGACAGGCTTGGGTTATTGTGGTAAATGGTAAATGGTGGTGCTGCGGCATCTCGCCAGCTGCAATTGTCTTTTAATTTCGCGCCAATCTAGAATTACCCCACGCCAAGACATCCATATGGGTTAAAGTATATCCATATCTTTTTGCTTAGAGATTCTTGTACTCGCAGTTGAGATCAAGGTATCCAATCTTAACTATAAGTATACAGGTTCTCGCTGGGCTCTTTCATGGCGGAATACCTAAAGAGTCTCTTTGGAGGCCAGAAAGCTCCCATCAATCCTGCCAACGAAGACGGTTTGTAAATATATGCCGAGGAGTAACGTGTTGAAAGCTGATGAACCATTGCCAGACTTTGCGGACTTTGCAGGAGCTCCAGCTCCCTCACCTGCTTCAATATCGCCCGTCATACCTCAAGCAGCGACTGCTCTAGGAGCCTCACCTACCTCCGTTGTTTACACCAAATGGTATCGAGTCTGGGAACGAACAAGTCCTTCAGACTTCTACGCTGAGGCGGTCATCCTTCCCTTCGTCATTTTGATCATTGGCCTACACATATGGGGAAGAAGTACCAACAAGCGCAAAGCCAAGGGGTGGATACAGGCGCATGCACCAGTGCTGGAGAAGGAGTACGCTTTGGTCGGCTTTGGAGGACGGAAAGAGCCCACTGTTGATGTACAGTCTTCGGGTCAGCTATCAGACGATCTGGTGATCCCAGAGGAGTTACTCAAGGAGAAGACGGCCCAGGAGTTCGTTACATATGCTACTGGCCGTCAGAATGTGGCTTTTACCGACTTCACGGTAACACTTTACAAGAGGTACAATCCTGGGACCCTACTTATCGAATTTCTGCTCAGTTTCATCTTCGACTCCATGAAAGCTCCCGCAGAGAAGATGGATGCGACCTCTTATCTCTTCGACGGCCGAGAAAAAGAGCTTGTCCCTGCAAAGTCTCAACAGCAATTGGAAGCTATCGAATCGCAAGCTAAGAGCAAAAACTCAACCTATGATCAATTTGTCTTCGCTGTCGTGCATAAGGATATGATGCGCAGTATCCGGGAGGACCGGTACGACATTTCCCTTACCAGCACCAAGGACCATGCTGGTCTTCCCATCTGGGCAACTACTATGAGCGAAAGCGCGGCAATCACGGACGCACTACTCACTCCTGAGCTGATCAAGGCGATTGAGAGTGCGGGCGACGCTTTCGAGTATGTCGTTGTATCCGACCAGCCGCTTGACAAGCCAACAAAGTAAGCTTCCTGCCCTATGTTCTACGCAAATAGTAAGGCTAACATTTTCCAGGCTTAACGATACCAATTCTCGTAAAAGAGTTTCACTCTCCCTTAAGCTTCCATCTTCTTATCAAGCCTCCGCTTACGAGCCCACCCTCCCAATCTTCAATTACTTCCTGCGCCTACCAGACATGCTCGCACAACATGCACATTTCCGCCCCGAAGTACGGCGCAAGATTCTGTCAGTAAGAGAAGAAGAGCAGAAAAAACTCAGAAGAGCAAGCGAGGAAGAGAAAGCGGAAGAGAGACGACTGGAGGCAGAAAAGAAAAAGAGAGAGATGCGAGATAACAGACTCAAAGGGATGAGTGCGGAAGAACAGAGAAAGTTCTTGGAAAAAGAGAGGGAGAAAAGTGGGAAGAAGCAGGAAAAGAAGATGAGCAGGAAGGCTTAGTGGATGCTGGGATTATGTAATAAGAGTTCCACTGCGTATGCATTTATACCCGTGGTCGATTTGGAAGATTCGCAGGAGGACATTCTTCCATTTGTATATCATCTAGACAAAAATTGTGGTTATGTTGATACTTGAGAGCCTACTTTCTTGTATCATACATTGAGGGATAGTCGATATTCAACCACCCCTATGTTATGCACGAAAAGCAAAGCATCCGAAGTCGGTTCCTTGAGACTTGTATCTCAATGCTTCTTTTCAAGTAAACAGTACAGGAAATCACCTCCACAGCGACGATCCGCGAGACGCAATTGATAATTCAACTGTACTTCTAGGCTGCCTTCCAACCCGCCATGTATGTACCGGGTCCTCTGCACCACAAGAAGCCTGTATCTTCCCCTCAGCGCCTCCTAATCCTTGCCAAACCATGTCTTATGCCCCTGCGTATATCTGTTAGCCCATCATAGAGCATGGGATTATGAAGTGGACTGTCGTGAAATCGGGTCGCCCAAGGGTTCATACTAGTGTAAGTCGACACATCATATACATACTCCCTAACACGGGGGATCAGCTTTTTGGGTCGCTATATTTGAGGAAGTGAACTGGCTAATCACCAGCAAAGGAGCCCCAAACCAGGGCGTAATATGGGTAGAGCATGTATTTTGATCTAGGCGACTGATAGTGAAGGTTGTCAGCAATTGCATTTGCAGAATGACGAGCAATAAGTCGGCCTGGAATAATCCAATTACTACAGGTGCCGCACTCCAAGGTATCTAATGCCCCAGCAATTGCACGAACAAGTTTCTGGCTCAATAGCACTGACCTTATCCCAGAGCCTCTTGCCATCATGTTGTTGATAAAGTCTCTGATAATGTGGGACTCGATTCTCACGGTAGGTAAATCTTGATTCGATAGGCCTGCGACCACCCGTTTATTATCAGCTCTGATTGAATCAATAAAGTGAACGATTGGGGATGTGCAAAACAGGCTTCAATGGCTACAAGTGATACTGCGAACGAGTAGATCAGTACACATACCCTGGCATTGTGACCAGTGCTCCGAGTATGCTGTGTAAGGAAGGAAGTTGGAGAGCTGAAACAAGTTCTCAAAGCTGTTGTTACAGTAACTTTCGGTTGGTCGCAACAGCAGTTGAGGCCCACTTGATAGGGCTGAAGGCTTGGCATGGGCAAGCTCTCCTTCTGCACCTCGAAAGGAAGCTATCTGAGCAAACACATACCAGCAATGCCACCATAGATTTATGCGACCTGCCCTGCAAAGACTTCTGGAAAGTCCAGCCGCGGTTCCTGTCCTACGCAAAGTCTTATATCGAAACTCATGCGTCTTGTGCCAACATTACTCTCACCGAACATCAAATGAGAAACGGCGAAAGACCGAGGATCCGGATCGGAACGATCACGAGGCAGACGTTAGTTTGAATATACTTAGCCGAGAGGCGCAGGACCACAATGAGGGAATTCGGAAACTGGCCACACAAAGCTATTCATTGATTAGAGAGACTAGTACCGGTCCTCGAAGCACGGAGAAGCGCAATGGATTCTCCTCGGAAAAGCGAGAAAGCTCACGAGCTGAGGAGCTTACAGAGTTTGCCTTAGTATCATGTGAAGGAAGTGTAGCTGAGGATAGGAGGGATGACTCTTCAAAAGCACAGGACTCAAGGGCACATATCCAGCACAGTAGGGAGCAAGCGTTAACGAAGAGGAGGGAATGGCAGGAACATCTTTCGACATTTGAACAATTCCAAAAAGAATCGGAATTCAAGACCTCTGCCGTCGATAGACCACGTCTCGTCGATAATGGCTCCTACTCCGAGGACTGGCTGTTGTGGTTAGAACTCATCAGATTCCGAAGACGTCATGCCGGCATCCAGGGCACCCAGGCTATATACATGGAGATATTCTCTCGCGGAAAGCACATTCCAACGAAAGGCAACACCGGCAAAGAGCTCTGGGGTTTGCTATTCCAGGCTGGCCACCAGGACCCAGAATTTCTAAGGAGGGTGATCGGGTACGCTACCCGACTGAAACGAACCACGGGAAATACATCGCCCAGAATGTACTTTTGTATAGTTGGACATGCATTGAAAGCAGATCCAGGGTCAGCGTTAAAGTGGCACCGCTTGATCAAGCATGAATTTGCACCTTCGATTGAGAATTACAAGAAGCTTCTCAGGCTCAGCGCCTCTTGGGGCAGTATCAACCATTTGAGGACCCTGTACAATGACTATCCATTATTTGGGATGTATGCTACAGCCATCCCGGAGCTCTCGAAAATGCAGATGTACGAAGAAGCTATCAAATGGCATTCTCTCCTTTCAGATCATAAAGACCTACCTTTGGAGTTCAATGACCTCAAACCCTTGCTCGCATATTTCGTCCAGGCAGGCGACTCTGGCCGAGTTGAACAGATAATCGGCGACTTGGTTCAAGCTCGGTCTTCAGTGATCGATCAGGCTACGACATATGCCAGGAAAAACCAAACTATCAGTCGTGAGCTTTTGAGTCGGCAGCTTGGTGAGGTTCATGGTGTGGCTCCAAAGCAGCTCAGCGATAGCTTCTGTGCTCGGCTCTTTGCTACGAGGCTTTTTGCCGTTAAAACGATCATTAATGGTCTTCAAATGATGGCGGTGGATAGTATTGGGCCGTTGTCTCTGCGGGAAATTGCGTATAGAGACAAGTGCTTTCCTCCTGCCATTCTCCGCCATCTCGATGATCTCAAGAACGCGGGGATCTTGCTCGACGGATCGTTGTTCGCCTATCTGCTTCAAAAGCTGGTTTGGGAAGATAACATCGTGCTTCTCAAGTCTCTAGTCGAATCTGATCTTCATCCAGACATGCTCGATGACACTAATCTCCAAGAGAAACTTCTAGCGCAATATTATGCGGCGGAAGACCAGCTACAAGTGGAAAGAACACTGGCTGTACTTACTGCCCGTGGTTCCTCGCAGCAAGAGAGAGCTAAAATGTGGTGGAACGCTGTGCTTCGTAGCCATATAACGCTCCGAAAGCTAGATGCTGTGAAGTCAATACTGGAGAACATGCAACGAGCGAGGATATCTGTCACGTCAAGGTCAAGCAGACATCTGCGAGTGCACTGGTTAACAAGGCGACAGAAGGGTAAGAGAGCTGAACGGACGCAAGAACTATCGATCATCATCCGTGCGACCAAGAATACCCTTGAATCGGGTGGCTTCGTGCCGATCATAGCTTGGAAAGAAATCATGCGCCGTCTAGGCATGGCTGGGCGTCTTGTCGAGTTCGAGAACCTTGCACTTTGGCTCGTGGACTATTATGCAAGCCCTGCAGGCCAGCAATCGATACTGCCAGATTCTCCCTTGCAAAGTGCGGGCTATCAGGAATGGATGCACGCCAGAGCGCTATTGAAGAACAAGAATCCTTCAAAATACCTAAATGTCCTGTTTACCACAGCTGCACAACATGCCATTGTCGCTTGGGGCTTTCAGCAGGAAGCAAAGATGAACCCAGAACCTCATCACGCATGGAAGTCATTCAGGAGACTTGGACTGAGATCTAGCGTACAATATCCCCGTCAAATTCCCTGGACCTGGGGCTTGATACTGCTGAAAAAGTTACAAGAGCGTGGCGTACCTATTCAGCAAGCAACTGTGTCCCGCATCTGCAGGCATCGACTCACTGCTCTGTTTGCGCATGGCACCTCGAATCGACCAATCAACAGACGTAGCAAATGGATTAATGACATGCGAGCAAGGGTTATTGCGCGGTCAAGGGTTCTTGCGCGGTCAAGGGTTATTGCGCGGTACACGCCAATTTTCTACGTGCGGGAGATGGAGAATATTTGGGGCCGGTATCTGTTTCGTCATCAGATCCAAGAGACCATTAAGCGCTCAAAATATTGGTCGGAGAAAGTCGGGCATAAGCTCTATGGTCAAATCAGAAAAGGCTTGCCTCCCGTGAGAAGACGAAGGCTTGATAGAACAAAAAAAGAGCAGCCCCAATTCCAGTGGACGAAGCAGAGCCTGTACAATTGAAAAGTAAATGACATCCTAATGATAATCTAATGATATACGATCATGTTTCGTCCCTCCTTACAAAATCTAAACATCCTACAAGGGCCCAAATGTTTCAAAGGAAACTGTCTGAATGCGTGCAGCGGCAAGCACAGTTGGTGACAAAAGTCCGGACAAGTAGCCAGTGTTTATCCGGCCTATAGAAATGTGATGATTCCCACAACAATGATTTGAATTCTTGATTTCCTATACTTACTAGGTGGTAAAAGCTTTACGCTCAAAAGCCTTCTAACATTATGGAGTATATCGTAGACTCATATATCTTATGGAATAGTTGAAGAATTGCAATGTTTTAGTAGTGTGGCCGGGTAAGCCTCGGTATACGAACTTTCGTAAATGCTCAGTGATTACATAATAGTTGTACTACCTTTGATTCGCCAATATGCGCTCCGGCAACTCGACCCGGTCGCCTCACCAACACGGCGCAACAGGAAAGCCCAGGCGACATGTGCAGTAAGTGATACCAAACCTTCGAGTCTTCCTGACTGACCTATTCTGTGGAAATCTGGCAGGGTACGTAGAAAAATGGTACGGAAGGCCAAGGTCTATGGCAAGCAAAAGACGAATGAGCTTGTCAGCGCCATTCAAAACCTCAACTTAACTACACCCCCGAAAGGTATTGACTTCAGTTCACAGTCAAAAGTAAATTTCCTGCAACTCACATTCTTCAGGTCCGTATTTAGATATACAGAAGTTTCACGCGCTTGCTCCCGTCACTGGCAACAAAAGTCGCGCCGGTCGTGTTGAGTATGATGAGCTCAAAGATGGATCAGCTGGCGCAGAAAATGCTCCAGAAGGTAAAATCTCGCACCCTTTTCATGAATTGAATAAAAGCTTAAAGAGCCCAACCCAGAATCGAAGCTCACCCATCGACCCAGGTTGCCGCGCGCTTTTGTCTCCACTGCGAAGCGTAAGCAATTGTTCTCCGTGAAGAAAGGTAAGCAGAAGCTCACGATCGAGTAGAGGACGCACTTTCAGCCTCGATCGGTGAGGTACCTAGCCTAGTCCGTTGCAGGGTGGAGGTAAAGAGAGAAGAAAACAGAAAGGAGGAGACGGAAGGCAAAGCAAGTTCGTCATTGGATCCATTCGCCTTCAATGATAGTAACCGCTAACACCGAGCAGGATGCAAGGCCTACGACCCCAACGATGAGATAACAGCCCTCACCCGCCTCGATGCTGTGGAAAATGGCATTCAGAACATCGACGACATGTTCAGAACCTGGCAAGAAGCATTCACTATCACGAAAATAGCGCAGGGGAGCTTCGGTTCGATTCTCAGAACCCAAATGAAGTCGGATCCGAGCAACTTCACGGTATGCAAACTAATGCCAATCAAGCCCAGAGAGGTTACAGAATCCGCCGGTTCACTTCAAACCTCCATCAAGGACGCTGCTGCTGAAGTCAGAGTATTGGATAAAATGAGCGAAAGTCCTGGATTTGTCCAGTTTCGAAGTGCTCACGTCTTGAAAGGAAAGCTCCCGAGCTTTCTTACGGACATATTCCACGAGTGGGACAAAGATCATCCGAAGGAGAAGACTCCCAGTGAGCATCGTGAGAGCCAATTCTGGCTACTGATCGAGATGTCCGACGCAGGCACAGATCTCGCAACACTACTGAGGGAAGCGTTCCCAGACGGAACTTATTTGAACAAGGAAGAAAAGGGCGCACGTTTGACCTTGTACCAGGCCTGGGATATCTTCTGGTCAGTGGCCGAGGCGTTGGCACATGCTGAGATGAACGCCGAGTTCGAGCACCGCGATCTCCATCCGGGCAACATTTGCATCAAGAGGAAGCCAGTGAGGAGCCAGAGCGCCTCAGACGAAGGGAACTCCAGCCTGGCTCCGCGATATACGAATCTTGAGGTCACACTCATCGACTATACCTTGTCGCGCGTAACACTCGAAAACGGTGAGAAAATCTACAACAGCATGGATGACGACGCACTTTTTGAGGGCAAAGGGAGGAGCTTGGTCGACCGTCAGCAATACAGCACGTACCGCCATATGCGTGATGTGGTAGGATTCCACACGAATCTGCCACGCGATGTCAAGATTGACAACATTTGGTCACTTCACTTTCCCAAAACAAATCTCTTGTGGCTGCACCATATTCTGTTCGTGCTATTGAGGGAGATAGAGCGGCCTGTGGAAGATCAGCTGTTGGCAGATACACTGGCCGGTGTTCAGTCGAAGTTGAACCCTACCACGATTAGAAACTGTGTTTACAAGGGAGCTAAGGGGTTAGTGGAAGCGTACATGGATGGGGCGTATGCTCAGCGATTCGCTGCTCCGCTGTGAGATGATTGGATGTTATCCTAGAGCTGCTAGATGTGTGTACGAAGCGAGTCATGAAGGTCCCACGAAGACTATGGGAGCGAAGATAAATTGCCTGAGGACCTTGATACGATATTCACAGAAGAAATGGGCTAATGTTTTGAGTGGAAGTGGTGGAGGAAAGGACGCGGTGCGGTGCGTTGCGCAAATCATTACCTCAAGGCTTTCTCCGAGAGCACTATTCCGCCTCAGAAGCAACCACTAGCGCAATCTGCACTCTCGCGGTGTTCATGTGTCAATGTCATAACCCCAACCTTTCATGAAAGATCACTGCCTATACCTATACATTCCTCTGATTCTCTCACCATGAGACTATTGCCCACCTTGAGGCCGCCATCATCTCAAAGAGCACCTCAATCGCTTTTCATTCTCAACCATGGAACGCCTCCGCAATGCCTTGAGACAGCGGTTTTCGTCGCCCATCTACGAAGCTATTGACGACGACCCCGACAATGAAAGTACGCATCAGAGAGCGCCCAAACAGCGTTTCTCATGGCTCGAATACTCCATCTTCCTGCTCCTCGGCATATCCATGCTATGGGCTTGGTGAGTTGTCCACTCTAATCTAACCAAAACTCTGTATGTCTAATTGTTATGATAGGAACATGTTCCTCGCCGCCTCGCCATACTTCCAGCGCCGCTTCCACACCTCGCCCTCCCTCCTCTCAGCCTTCCCCTCTGCTCTCATCTCCGTTTCCACAGTCACAGGTTTCGCCTGCATGCTCCTTCTCACACACCTCCAATCCGGCGCCAACTACCCGAATCGTATTATCCTCTCCCTGATCTTGAACATTGTCGCCTTTACGCTTCTTGCTCTCTCAACGGTCTTATTCAGAAGTGTGTCGCCAGGCGCGTATTTCGGTTTCCTCATGGCCATAGTATTCACTGCCAGTCTAGCTACGGGATTTTGCCAAAATGGTGTTTTCGCATACGTCTCAGGCTTTGGGATGGGGGAGTATACACAAGCTATCATGACTGGGCAGGCAGTTGCAGGCGTACTGCCTTGTATAGCGCAGATCGTGTCAGTGCTATCAGTGAAAGAGCCGGATGCTGAAGCAGGAAAAGATGGCGCGCCGGTACCACAACAGAGCGGAAAGTCCGCCTTTGCATACTTCCTAACCGCAACCGCCGTCTCGGTAGCAGCCCTTCTCGCATTCATGCTTCTCCTACGAAGGCACCCAGACCCAGCTACAGACAATAAAGCCCCCATCGAAGGCTCGGAGGAATCCGAGCCACCTACACGAAAAGTCGTTAGCCTCTGGACATTATTCAAAAAGCTCCGCTACCTCGCCTCCGCCGTTTTCCTCACTTTCAGCATAACAATGTTCTTCCCCGTATTCACCCAACAGATCACGAGCGTTAGGCCCATTGATACTGCACCGCGATTACTCCGACCAGCCTGCTTCATACCCCTCGCTTTCCTACTCTGGAATACAGGAGATTTACTCGGACGACTCCTAACTCTCATACCTAGCATAAATCTCGTTCGTTGGCCACGCGTAGTGTTCGTCCTCAGTATAGCTCGGGGCATCTTCATACCCTTATACCTTCTCTGCAATATTCATGGCCGCGGGGCCGCTATACCAAGTGACGCGTTCTATCTGATTATTGTACAGCTTTTGTTTGGAATAAGTAACGGGTATCTAGGATCTACGTGCATGATGGGAGCTGGGGAGTGGGTTGATATCGACGAGAGGGAGGCGGCTGGAGGATTCATGGGGCTGATGCTTGTGGCAGGGCTGACTGTGGGAAGTTTATTGAGTTTTGCTGTTGCATAGTTGGCGTTATAGACGTCACGAAACCAACGCAGATATACATAAGGAGGCTTTGGCGTGGCATTGTAACGTATCGCATTGCTTAGAGGTCACCTTGGGGGATCTGGCACATGGAATATGCCATTTTGGTATTTTGGTATAGTGAAGATTTTGTAAAAGACATGCATTCTCTTTTTTCATGCAAGTCTGACTCCTGAACGCCACGAGTGGGGCTAATATATCTATCCATCCATAAGACCGACCCTTCTGATACCAAGCCACAGAGGAGGAACGGACGCCAGTCACAATGCTTGTGCGCTTGCAAATGCAGTTTGAACGCTAAATACCTAGAGAAGAACCGCACCGGTAATCACTTTTGATCTCTCTCCGACTTCTGGACAACCGTTTCTGGTACTGCCTCGTCAGTAGCTTTCTCCTTCAACCCCTCTTCATCGACATCATCATCGCTCTGATTCTCCTCTGACATGGCCTCCATCACATCGTTGTACTCGCCTTGTGAGCGTTGATGTTCGTATGGGGCTTCTTCCTTGTAAGGCTTGGTCTCACCCCCACTCATCTGCCACTCCATGAGCTTCGCAAATGCTCCATTCTGGTCTCGGCTCAGTTCGGCGTAAGACCCTTGTTGGGCGACTTTGCCGTCGGGAGAGAGCACGATGACGCTGTCAGAGCGCTTGATTGTTGAGAGGCGATGAGCGATGGAAATAGTTGTGTTGTTACCTTTCAGGAGGGCAGCTAGGGCCTCATTGACAAGAGTCTCAGATTCGGCGTCGAGAGCAGATGTAGCCTCATCGAGGATTAGAATGTCTGGATTCTTGACCAAAGCTCTTGCGATTGCTATTCGCTGTTTCTGTCCCCCGAAAGCATAGCCCCTCTTGGACCTACCGAAGTGTCCAGTCCATCAGGAAAATCCTCGATAAATCTGCAATTAGCTTTCCGAGCAGCTTCGATGATCTCCCTGCGGCTTGCGTTTGGTTTCGCGTATGAAATATTGTCGGCGATCGTTCCGGAGAAGAGTACGGGCTCTTGAGAGACAATACCAATCTTCCGTCGCAATTGTTTGGCGTTCATAGTTGCAATATCCACCCCGTCAATCCTAATGCAACCATGGGTCGGGGAGTAGAAGCGTAAAAGAAGTGAGGCTATCGTTGACTTTCCACCACCCGAGGGGCCAACAACTGCGATGTTTGAGCCTTGCGGAATTTCAAAGTCGAGATTATTGAAAATGGTAACTGCAGGTCGTGTTGGGTAGCTGAAAGTAACATTTTCAAATCGAATAGGTCCTCGAGCTGATTCCACAGACTTGCCGGCTGTAGGGGCAATTGTTGGTTTTCTGTCTTGAAGCTCGAACAATCTGGTAGCGGCCCCGACACCTTTCATAAGTTCGGACCAGAAACCTGACAAGCCGAAGAGACTCGATCCGGCGTAGGCCGTGTACATCAGAAAAGACGTGAGCTCCCCAATACTGATGCCACCTGATTGCACCATACCTCCACCAACGTAGAGTAGAGCGAGTATAGTCATGTTCCCCATTAGACCAGTCTAGGAGGGGTTAGTTGGTGACTTTGGATTATCTGGAAAAGCTTACCGTGCTAAAGTAGGTGGCTGTGATGAATGCCTCTCTCATCCCAAGACTGAAGATCTTCTTAACTTGCTTATTGTATCTAGCAACTTCCAATATCTCGCCCGCAAACGCTTGACTAGTCTTTACATTACCAAGCCGCTCCTCCGCAATCTTGGTGAGCGTTCCGAGATTCTTCTGAATCTTGCGACTAAGATCCCTCATCAACCTACCAAAGACAAAAGTACCGATAGCGATAGGTGGAAGAAAGATAGCCAGAACACTTGTAAGTTTAAGACTTACATAAGCCATAAGTGTCAAGCCAGCAACACCACTGACCAAGGACCGCAGCCCATCAGAAAGATTCTGCGTGATACTCTTTCCAACAATAACAGTGTCGGAACTGAGACGGGATATCAGATCACCAACTCGATTAGCATCGAAGAACTCTGCATTTTGGGTGAATGTCCTCCGGAAAAGCTGGGATCGCAGTCGCGCTACGATGCGTTCTCCCACAATACGGAGTATGAGGACACGGCCGTAGTTCGCTGAAGCGCCAACGATGAGAATGCTTCCTAGGGCGATGTATAAGGTCGAAAGGTCAAACCCGTAAAGCTGGCTCCCCATTTCTGGCTTTGTAGCGACATCAAGAAATTTACCAATCGAGAAAGGTATCGACATGGATATCGTAGACGATACTATCAAGAAGAGGAACGCCCATCCCAGAACTCCTGCTTCCGGTCGTGCAATTTTCACCAATCGCCAGGTTTCTCTTAGCCCTCCACCCCCCTGATCTTTCGGGTCTTTGGCCAGACGGGCGCTCAGATTGACTTGAGAAGCCTGGTTAGCTTTCTCAGACCGCGAGAAGCCGCGCTCTTCTTCTTCGTGGTTGAGCTCATCCTCTTCTACTTCTATTGCCTCCTCTTTCTTCTCTGGAGCTGGAGTCTTCAGCTGCTCCCCTGCCACAAGCCTATTCTCTGGTTCTGGAGCTTTAGATTCCCTAGAGCGCGGCGATGTAGTCACGAAGGAACGTAATTGCACCGCGATAGTGGGATGGCCATCGAAGGATTGGAGGCGGCAACCGTTGGTTGGGCTGGGGTGGTTCAATTGAATATAGCTGCTCAACCCAGTCTTGGGCACTTGCGGATGTGCCTTAGCTATGCATTGTAGTGCGTAAGAGGGGTTATGGCCGTGAATTTGGAGTGAATGATGTGCGGTGCTCAGCGCTGGAGCCTTGCTCAGTCGCTGAAGAAGCAGCTTAGAGCTGCGCATGTTATGGGAAGATGTCTGCCATCGGCCACAACTTTAATTACTTACTGAGACTTAGGACGCATCGGAGAGCATTGGAGCAAGAAGGTAACTTGCTTGGGACGAAAGGTTGATCTGAAAAGTAAATAACATGAGCTACGGAAATGACGTGCATCGGGCGCAAAAGGCGGCCAACCATCAACAACCCTCCTTCTACCATGCTCATCAACCACGCTGACTCGGCTGTATATCTACGTTTTGGCCCGACTAATCGTCCATAGTCGCACTCAGAGACTTGTCGAGCGCTGAGTAATTGGACAAATGCCACAGCTATCGTTCTAAAACCTGACTTCCATCACGAAAATCAAAGCTTTTCCCAAGTGAACAACCTTGACCGATATCAGGATGCCAGCACCATCTCCCCTTCCCCAGTACGTGTACAAGATACTCTCGGAGGCGCCCCCAGATCCGCTTCCATTAAGCCTGCCTTTGTCAGCACTCGACGCAAAGGACGGCTTCATCCACCTATCCACAGCAGAGCAAATACCAGCTACGGCTAGCCGCTTCTACGCGCACGCCAATTCATTATCTCTGCTGAAGATCCCACTGGATCGCATTGAGGAGACTATAAAGTGGGAAGAAGCGGGGAGTGGCTGCTTTCCGCATCTATACGGGACAGAACTGGGTCGGGAAGAGGTCGTGGACGTCAAAGAGTTCAGGAGAGAGAACCCAGAGCAATGGACAAATGTATTGAACAATGACGCATGGCTCCATTGATTGAAAAATGCAGGGCGCTTCCATAAGCTGGCCCCTCCATCAATGAGTATATCCTGTCCCGCACACAACACTACAGCCTTGCTGCGCAGAGACAGTACACCTCCTTGCTCTTTGAGATACCCAATCGGTCCAAACAAAGCCCTTTTATCAAATTATTTCACGAGCTACGGCTGCTTGACCTGAAGATCTCGCATCATGTCTGTCATCATGTATTCCGGACTGAGAGAATTGGCGCCTATACTGTGAGGAGCAAGCTCCATGGCCGAAGGGTTGACAAGACCGTGTATGGTGGCCTTGGACGCGCCGCAAGCGGAGATATTTAGGACAATGGTGCTAATATGGGTAGCTACATTGCCAATGAAGACATGGAGCCACCAGAGGGCTCGAGCTTATAATCTGGAGGATCAGGTCGGCCTTGTCGTTGGCAGACCATTGCATTGGCGCGAGATTGGGCGACTAGTGAGCCAGTGAACTTGACAGGAGCAGTCGCAAAAAAGAGCTGAAAAACGGTGCTGTCGACCCACATTGACTGCGAATGTAGAGAATAGATTCCGGTCCATAGTGGTCAGGAAGGGCTCATTGGTCACAGGTCCTGCAGCATTGATGCAAACGCAGACAATCGATAATACCTTTAAAATAAGGCACTGGGAGATAACAGCGCATACTCAATATCCACAGAGATGAAGTGCTTCTGTATTTTCTCGATAAATGGGATTACCGGTTCGCGGTTGGCAACATACACTATGTAGTATTCAACCATCACTTCATAATTTGGCTTTGTCCGCTCCAAAGCGGCATCTGGCTGGGCGATGTTGAGGACCACGATATTTGCGCCATGCTCAGCGAGTACTTGGGTAAATGCAAGACCAAGACCTCGAGCACCGTCTGTAACGATGGCTGTGTTGATTTTGAACGAGAATTGGGAACAAGGAATCAGCTTGGAGCCAAAACATGTATATCGCGGGGCAGTAGGCGGGCCAGTAATACAAAGCCAAATGTTAATTCGACCTATGTAAGAGAAATGGCTTTCAGCCACTCAGTCGGACGAGGAATATAGACGTTACACGATCAAAAAAATTGGAGATGACCATCCAATCGGATTATCGCTCGAGGGCGTCCGAAGAAGGGCAGGTCACACCGTGAATGCAGAATGCATACTACCTCAAGTTCATCCACCCAATTGGTCCTTTCTCAGCCTTATTTCTCAGCTGAGAAAATGAGTCAAGCGAGGGCAAATATAAATACACCTCTTGTTTAGGAGGCCCTCAACTTCCGCCTGATGCAGGCTTTCGCATGTATCCAGAAGACATTTCAAGCGTCCTCCTTTTGACATGCCGAAGCACTCCACGTTTACGTTCCATTTCGTTGATGCTCAAGAATCTATCGCAATTGGTTCGGCACTACCAGCAGTATGTCTGATTGTCGTCGCTCTTCGCTTTTGGACTCGAAGGCTGCAGAAGGTCCAGATTGGTATGGATGATTGGTGGGCTGTTGCTGGTTTAGTGAGTAACGCCCATTAGAAATCTTAAAGGAGACTAAAACCAATCTTTATATAGCTCACTATCATTGGCGGAGGGGCTTGCTTTGTCTATGGCACGTCTTTCAAAACCGAAAGTCATGGTTTCGCTAAGCTGGGGATATAGGGGCATGCATTGGTGTCATGGGTTACCCAACTCCGGCACCACCCCAATATCTCTCTCCTGCGGAACGGGCGCAATACTTGGACCCCACAACGGTAGTGGCAGAAAAGGTATATCTCGCAGTGAATGCTCTTAAGCGCTACTTATCAAGTCTCGCCTAGATCTTGTTCCCTGCGCTCATACTATGCACGCTGGCCCTTGGCTTCATCAAATTGAGTATCCTATCATTCTATCGTCGGATATTTGTAACCAATCGCGGTACCACCATGGATATCATAACCAAGCTATCTATGTTGGTCATTTCATTATGGACAGTTGCGTTCGTCTTGCTTACCATATTTTGTTGCCGCACGAAATTCGCTGCGAATTGGGGCTCCATCACAGAGCAGCTTGAGGACTGTCCTGTGGGATACACCATCAAATACGGTCTTGCAATATCCGACTTGATACTGGATCTATTCATTTTCATCTTGCCTCTTCCATTCGTAAGCCTTTCTCAAGATGGACTCTCCATTGGCTAAGGTTATCTAGATCTGGAGACTCCATCTCAAGCCCCAACGGAAGCTTGCCCTTAGTGGCATCTTTTTACTCGCCGCATCGTAAGACTTAATTTCTCATCAGATTTCAAACTACACTGCTGACTCTTGACAGGGCGGTTGGTGCATCCATTGCTCGGCTCGTCCTTTACGTCCAGGTCTTAAAAGCGTTTACTAGTGAGACTGTTGTTGATATCAATCGTAAGTATCTAGATTCTCACACCTCTTTACTCCCTAGTAATGACCTATCAGAATCCACCACGGTTACCTTCTACTGGAGCATGCTCGAGTGCGGTCTTGCCCTGATTGCGGCATGCTTACCACCAACGAGCTATTTCTTCACCCACCTCAAGATGCAATCTATTTCCAACAATGTGCGTGGCTGCGTGTCAATCAAGAAACTCCGACTTGTTCGTCGTACACCAGAGCTTTCACGAGGCTTCAACGCGAGCCATAATCAACGGGCTCCTTACGGTGAACGAAATAAGCATTGGGATGCCTCGCACGCAGGCATACTCCATTCACGACACCTAGAGCACGAACAACTCCATACAGAAGATCTCGAGGCTGGATCATTAAGAGAAGGCATTGTCCTTAGTCCCATCGTGGAATCATAACGTCCAAATTTGAATGCTCAATGCCTCGTTGAAAGCTACTACTGTATTAACCGCTGGGATGGGGTTGTTCTGCTGATGTCTAAGTGCTGCTTGCATTAGAATGAATAGAAATATATGGCATTCCATTGGTGGATCCTGCCATCCATGGACGGTAGGAACTTGCATAGTATCCTTCTATACATCTCGTCGCTAGGTTTTACCACCAACGGCGTCTACTATCCACCAACGGCGACGCTATCTATAGACAGAAGGAATTTCTATCACTAACGTTGAAATTTACATCATATTACTGTCTTACCATCCTACCCCCGTCGTCACCCTAGCTTTATCTAGGAATGCCTATCATTAACGAAATACTGAAGACAGGAAGCGGTAGCACCATGATCTACTAGATAATAGGCGGCGATGAAAGGTTTAGTAAAGCTAGAATAGTTAAAACTGTTAGATAGTAATATATAAAACAATTATGTTTATCTATATAAGTTCCTTCTACTTATAGATGACGTCGCCATCCGTAGATAGCGGGCGCCGTTGGTGGTAAAATCCATCGATGAAGGATACTATGGGAATTCCTGCCATGGTGGAAGGTATCCATGGATGGAAGGTATCCATGGGTGGAATGCAATAAATACACTGATCTTATAGGAGACGGAAAGGGCTCAAGACGAAGTGCATGATTTATTAATTGTATATAGCCCTGTATCAGTGAAGAGGTGTCCAGTATGTTATTTCAGTAACACTTGCAAGCTTAGCAACATCAAGAAAATTAAGTAAACAAATTGTCCAAAACGACACTGATACCCATTTCATTCAATATCACTTGAACGGTCTTGCGATTTTTCTAACGCATTCTCCACATTCTTTATTTACACAATAATGAGTGCGTAGCGCTTTGCAATTGTTTGGGGTATCTTGCCTAATTACAATCTAAATTTATGATACAACAGATATATTCAAACGTTCAAGGCGCGCCTGTGCTGCTTCAACAAGAGCAGATCTAAGCCCCATTAGCAAAACGATTCGCACATGGGAAGAGCAAAAAACTAAGAGGTTGACGTACTCTCTTTCCAACAATCTCATTACTTGTGCGGTCTTCGCTTTACGTAAGTCAGGGGGTATCACATGCGTATCTTCATCATTCGTGGGTTCAGCTTCTTGCGAACTTTCTTTCGCTCGTGCGATCAGGTCTTCCGCCAACTCCTGGGCCTGTGCTCTTATTAGCCGCCTATCCAAACACTGAACACTCAGTAGATAGTAACTTGCCTCACGAAACCTCCGCCAAGCTTCAGCAGCCGCCTCGTTCTCATCGTCCTCCGCGGCTGGCGATTTGATAAATTCTTTAGTCTTTTCGACTTCCGCAATCCAGTGCTTTTCCTTTTCACTTAACTCATTACCTCCATGCTTGCTAAATTTCTTTCTTAAAGCCTCATAACGAGTTGTTAGGTCTTGATGTCTACTTCGAACCTTCTTGAATCGCTCCTCGACACTTGGACGGCCTTTACGTTTTACGCTGTCCAGATAGTGCCCAAGGTCTTTGCCAGTAACTTGATCAGTCCTTTGAGCTACTTCGTTCGCTCGATTTATCTGATCCCGCAGCTCATCCTGTAGTCTCTCACACCGACGGAAAAGATCCGCTGCCGCGAGTCCCAATTTATTGGTTTCATGACTCAGGACCCGATGTGCCTGGGTCATGAGATCAAGGGTAGCAGAGGAAAGGCGGATTTCTTGGTTAAACATTCTATGATGACGGGCTGGGACGTGTTTATTAATGAAAGTCGGCAAGGATGAGTCATCGAAGAAGACTTTTGCGGGCTGATAGGTCTTCCGTGGCGGGCCAGGGGTGAATAGGTTCATTTCAGGTATATATGTATCATTTCCATCGTCTTCCGGTGCTGGCGTTATTTCAGGGTCAGGCTGATCTAAAGTTGCTGCTTGGGCTGCCCCATTCACGGCAGTCAAAAGGAAATAGCCTAAGTCGGGTTCTTGAAACACCAAGCAGGCAGTAACTGAAGGATCTGAGTCAGTATCTCGATCTGGGTCGTATGACAGTATTTTGTCCCTCAGTGTCTTCGGGCCGTTTCTGATTGTTTCCATCCGGAATTGGGCACCAACTATTTCGCTGCTCTGCAACTCTTTCTCAAGGCTCCGTACCCAGGGATCAAGCGAGAAGAAGAATATCCCTCTGCTGTGGGTGATAAAAAACGAATAGCGAGAATCCACGTCCGCGGTGAACGTTGGCCATTCCAGATCGAGGCATTCCGAGGATCTTAAGGTATCCAGTGCTTCGAGTGTCACCAAGTATGGATCATTCGGAGGTGGCAGCAGGATATTTGGCTGTGGAGGAGTTAATTAGGGCTAGTGTTGACAAAATAGGGCCGAGTGCGGACAACAAGCTTACCTTTTTGCGAGGAAGCCACTGGCCCTCGACTCCCTCCAGATCTAGGCATACGTAAACCCTGCCACTTCTTGTCACGAGGCAGACCACAGAGGTGGGAATACCGTGGTCGTCCAAATAATCTGTCTCAGAATCCAGGTCATCGTCACCCAAAAATTCCTTTGGGTTCGACTTTCCTGGGATTACATATATGTCGGACAACTCTAGGTCTTCATCCACCTCGTCGGAAAACATCTGGAATGGCCCCTGCAATCGCGGTATCGGACCGGGATGATTAGGACGCTTGTAAACTTCAATTTGTATTCCGTCTGACTCCTCATCTAGAGTTGGCTCTTGGCTGTCTAAACTTCGAATCCACCCATATTGATCACGGTATTGTCGTGATTCCAGGGTATCTTTCTCATCCTCATTCAGGGTAGATGCCGATTTCTCCACAACAGAGCTAGATAGTGCAGGTATTAATGTTGATGATGGTTCCCATGTGGAGGGGATGAGCGGACACAGAGCGTAAACATCACCACCTTTGGTGGCGAGCCATAAAGTCGTTGCCGACCATGGCGACTCATCACTCAAGCCACTGCCTCCAAAACTGGCCGAAGCAACTTCCAATCCCAAAGCATCTGATGTGTATTTCCTGTTGATTCCGAATTTATCAGGAGCAAAGTTCTCTTCTTCTGAAGTGCCTGTCATGAGTTTCTTGAGGTCAACGGCAAGAGCTGGACTATCAAATGACCATCGGTTGTCTTGGTTGAATTCCCAGAGACGTACAATTGCATCGACCGTGACCGTGACGAGACAATTGCCCCCCACTCCGTATGGGTGCCATAAAATGTTGGTCACTTGGCCTTGTGATAGAACATGGGAAGTTGGACCAACGGTGTAGGTCTTGAGTTTTATTGCTTGGTTCGGAATTTGGCCCAGCAAAGAAGGATCAGGCAGTATAGCAATGTGTACCGTATGTGAAGTTGCAATTGCAAGGAAATCTCCGTTTGGAGCTATTGATAATTGTCGGATTTTCTCTCCAATAGAAACTTTAAGAACCTTGATAGATTATCTGTTAGCGAATGCGAGCCCCTCGTGCGGCCTCTCTTACTCTGTAGCTACCATCCTCAGGACCATTCTCTTCGTTCACAACCTTCTCCTCCTCAGCAGAAGCCTTTGGTTTCTTCGAAGGTGTTGCTTGGAGTTCCTCGTCCTCTGCCTTAAGAATTGAAAGATCTGACCATCGGATGTGCTTCCCTGCGACAACAAAGACTTCTGTACCCCGGCGGGCGATGGTCTTATTAGGTCCATTATATTCAGTGTAATCAAAACCTCTGCGAGTATGTTGTGCTGAGCTATGTTCAGATTTGGGAGTACTGAAAAGCTGGAATCCAGGCGAAGGTCTAGACAACCAGCTCGGGGTGTAGCTGATGGTCTTCGGCATGGTAAATTCTGAAGGCTATATGTTGGAGCTGGAGGACAGGTCAGCAAATTTCTACAAAGAAGCAGTCCATATGTCCCCTCTTCTGCTTGCAGGCTGTTGGAAGCAAAGGGACCAAACACTTCAAGTCGCGTACCTAGTGAAGCGCGGCGCGCTTTTGCTAGCCGCCTGCAGCTCTACATTACCATGCCGTTACTCGAACATATAAAACTGCAAGTATAAAGTTACTATGCCAGCAACCATGCAACCTACTGTTGACAGGCTTGACAAGCCGAGTGCTTATTATTTAGGAAGAGTAGGTACATTTGATTTGACTCCTACACGGGTTCTTTGCCGGGCTAACATAGGATCTCATTGACAGAATAAAAAGCGTAAGTATGGTCGCGATCGAGATGACGATGATGTGGGCCGTGAGCGGACGCCTGAAGAACCAGAGGACCCATTGAAAGATGCAGCGACCCTTTACGTTGGCAATCTGTGCGTGAAGGAGCTTTGTCCATCCACTCGTGAGGATTAGTAGCTTACATTTGCTAGTTCGTTCTACACTACCGAAGAGCAAATACATGAACTTTTCGCTAAGTATGCTACCTCTTCCAGGCTTCGAGGGACAACGCTGATATACAGGAAGATGTGGGGAGATCAAACGATTGGTAATGGGCCTAGATCGATTTCACAAGACACCGTGTGGATTTTGCTTCGTCGAGTACTACAGTCATCAAGATGCCTTGGATTGTATGAAATATATTGGAGGCACTAAATTGGATGAACGCATAATTCGTACAGATCTGGATCCTGGTTTTCAAGAAGGTAGACAATACGGGTATGTGGAGCTTTTGGAGTTCTTGACGCGCTATTCTTGTCTAACAAGGGAGAACAGACGAGGAAAGTCTGGTGGTCAGGTACGAGATGAATACCGCGACGAGTATGACCCAGGTCGAGGAGGTTACGGACGCGCAATTGCAGAGGAGCGGCAAAAAGAGGAGGATGAATACGGCAAAGGAAGATGATGTGAGAACGGACAGTGGAATGGCATTTAGGATAAATGTGGATTGGTATGGATTTTTGCGTTCAAATGCTCGATCAGCAAATATCATACCAGGTCGTGAATCAAGTTGGGCGCCGCTTCGACTTTTCTGGGAGCTCTCTCAACTGGCACGAAGGTACTGGACTTGCGCCCCGCTATACTAGCAATTAAAGTGTCTCCTTCGGATCTATTCATCTCAATTTTCACAACCTAACATGTCTTGAACTTGCTTCAGCCACCAAACATGGATTCTTGCATCTTCGGTCAACTCAGGATGGAAGCTCGTTCCAAAGACATTGCCTTGCTTGACGGCAACGATATCTCCAACATCATTCTCCAAGCCCATCGCAGCCACCTTTTCCTTCAGCGTCCGACTTCGGCCTGGTAGAGTAGCCATCACTTCCACAGGCTGGAGGATTTGATCTTTGGCCCGGTCTCCTTCGGCTTCTTTAGCAGGCGCAATGACATTTTCGTCAGAAGCCGCTTCTTCCATTTGCTCTCCCTGTATTACTGGCAGCAACTTCTCTACCACTGGCGCCCTTATGAAGACCCCATTGAACAGTTCATTCCCGACTCTATCTTCCCTTGGATTGAGGAATGGCAAAACGAGTGGCGCCTCGAAGCTTTCGGTTTGTCTCCCAAAATAATTGCGGTTTACTCTTACGTCTAAACCGCCTATTAGGTCTTGTCCTCCCCGTTTCGTTCGATTTGCGGCCTCAGCGAGTAGGATGAGCCCAGCACAGGTTCCCCATGTCGGTTTCCTACGTACTCTTTGAATAGGTAGTTAGCTCCAATGCTTCACTGACAGTTGGTGGAGGAATTCGTACTTGACGAAGTCTCGCAATGGCTCCAACAAATTTGATCGGGCAGCAACCAGAGAAACTGCAGTGCTTTCTCCACCGGGTATGATGAGTGCATCACACCTTTCCAGCTCTTGTGCCGTTCGCACTTCGATGAAACTCCATTTCCTATTGTGGCTGAGGACTACTTCAGCGGCAGCCTGACGCAGGAGTTTGAAATGCTCGTAGAATGCACCTTGTAAGGCAAGTACGCCTACAATGATGTCCCTCGGCATGAGAAAAGATTAGTGAGATTCGAGTCAATTAAACGACGAGATAGCCCCAAACGTCACACTACTGCCGGAGTTTGAGACGGCCCGAAGCCAGCGGGGAGCAGGAACCGTAGCCAAATCCCGAAGCTTCCTTTCAATAGTTTTTTGCTATTCGCCATTACTCTAACGACACCGACAGTAAGTGATCATGAATACCTTCCTACCATACTTTCTAAGTACCAATTTCTCTCGTTTACCACCGTAATGGCCCAATTCCAGAAAGGATTGAAAAACATCCTTCAGAAACACCCAAATGACGTTGTCTTCCTCTCCGCCCTCCGCACCCCCATAACCCGCTCCTACAAAGGCGGTCTCCGCAATGCCTATCCAGAGCAGATGCTCGCAGCCGTAAGTTATCTTTCCATGCTTCCACTTCCCTCATCTGACCTTTTCCAACCTAGGTCCTCCGCGCCACCCTAACCCAAAACCCCAACGTTTCCCCCTCCAACATCCAAGACGTAGCAGTTGGGACCGTCCTCTCCGAGCTCGGTGGCAGCAAAGCCGCCCGCATGGCCCTCAATCACGTCGGCTACCCCTCCAGTACATCCCTCTACACCGTGAACCGAGCCTGCGCCTCCTCCCTACAAGCCATCACCACAATTGCCGATTCCATCTCCGTGGGCCGCATCGACATAGGCATAGGCGCCGGCACAGAGTCTATGACACGAAACTATGCCTCCAAAGCCGTTCCCACCGACCTCTGGCCCGAATTGAAATCCTCCCCAGTGAAAGAAGCGAGAGATTGTATAATGCCCATGGGCATCACGAGCGAAAACGTAGCAGAGCGATACAACATCAGTCGCGTCGACCAAGACGCCTTTGGGGCCGTATCCCACACCCGGGCCTCCTTCGCTCAAAAATCCGGTCTCTTCGCCAAAGAAATCGTCCCCGTAACAGTCACGAACCCACCTAGCGAGACCCAACCCTCGGAAGAAACCGTCTCAGTAAATTCAGACGACGGAATCCGACACAACGCCACCACTTCATCAATGGTGAAATTAAAACCCGTCTTCAAAGAAACAGGCACCACAACCGCCGGAAACAGTTCCCAAATCTCCGACGGCGCATCCGCCGCCCTCCTCTGCCGCCGCTCCACAGCCACCTCGCTCGGTCTCTCATCCGCCATAATCGGAAAATTCGCCGGATCAGCAGTCGTAGGCGTGCCGCCTGATGAGATGGGCATCGGGCCCGCGTACGCCATACCCGCGTTATTAGCAGCGATGGGGATCCAGAAGGAGGATGTAGGCGTGTGGGAGATTAATGAGGCGTTTGCGAGTCAAGCGTTGTATTGTATAAGGGAATTGGGGTTGGAGGGAGCGATGGAAAAGGGGCGAATCAATCCGAGGGGAGGGGCGATCGCGTTGGGACATCCGCTGGGGGCGACGGGGGGAGGATGGTGAGTACGATATTACATGAGATGGAAGGGAAGGAGTTTGGGGAATTGGGGGTTGTGAGTATGTGTGTGGGGACGGGGATGGGAATGGCCGGGTTGATTGTTAGGGAGTGAAAGTCTCGAACAGCGAAATGCGCACTTAGGAGTTTGTACATATCTCAGGACTTCCATGTGAAACGTAACTATTCAATAGGGGTATCTAATCGCTTACAATGCCAAGATGCTGTAATTTCTCCCAAAACTCCAACAGAACCTCCCAATGCAATGGTCGGCTAGTCAACACTTTGCTTTCAATCCTTCCTGCACATGGACTGCCGTCCCCACCCCTCTGTCTTCTGGTTGGTGAATATTCCGCTTGTTCTCTTGAGCCCAGCATTTTCCCTTTGATTCCTCCTGGACATGGACTGTTGTTTCAGCTCCTTTATCATCCTGCTGGTGACTGTCCCGTTTGTTGTCTTGAACCTGGCTCCACTTTGCAGCCACAGCATTTAGGTTAAGAACCGACATTGACTGTGAAGAAACGGGAGACGTGGGCAGAGCCGGGCTCGTGGCTGGGCTTATGCCATGTGAAGATTCCTTGTCTTCTGTTTCGGTATCGACAAAATAGTCCGTATCATGGCTCATCTTCCTGTCCATACAGGACATGACATCTTCCTCGTCTCTTTCCTCATCCTGCGCACATGGTGGGTCTTCTCTCGCTTTCCCTGTTGCCTTTTGAGATTCCTGCGCCGTCTTGCTGCAGGTTCGGTTGATGTCAACGATCTGTTGCTGAAAGGACAGGACTGCTGCGTCATCACTGTCAGGTAAAGAGACGCTAGCTCCTAGCGTGTCTTCCATATCATGAAGTAATACCTCCATTGGTGAGATTGTCGCGTATTCCCAAAACTCGGAATAGGCCGTCACATGGCCACAAACACCTCCAGTTGCGTTATGGATCACCCAGGCCCCAGAGTCCCCGCCAACTCCAAAGTTTCCTTTGACCCGCCAGACCGGCGACGGGTAGAGTCTCCCAGGCATTTTCGTCATTTGCATAGACGGCAGGATCTTGCCAGTTGCGAGCCTGGAATTACAGAGTCAGAATGGTCCGATTAACGAGCAGGACCCCGCAAAGAAGCTTCACTTACCCGCTTGTAGAGCCAAAGGCATGGACCTGAAGATCTCCAAGGGCATCCGCTTTGACGATTCGACAAGGGTAAGAGGCTGACGTTCTAGCAGCTTTTTCACAATGTTTCGAGCCACCATCAACTTTATTAATGGCTGGCTTTCGATCATCGTGCAACTTGAATAAAGCCCAGTCGACTTCATGGGCGACTTCTCCATACGTGAAGCGTCGCAGACCTGAAGAAGCATGTATACTGCCCAGGCCATGAATAACCAAATGATCGTCACTTATCTCGTCTTCATCTGGAAAGAACTCTGGCTCAACATCGTCCAACGCTGGCTGTGTGACAATTATATGCGTCGCTTGTCCAGGCTTGGTCCCCGGCACATCGCCTGCATTGAGTTCTTCTTCGACATCAAAGTTGAAATCTCCCTGCGCCGAGGATTGGAGGCCATCGAACTCGTCATCCGAGATGTCCAGCAGGTCAAAATTTCCAGTTATATCGTCTTCGAGTTCGGGTAAGTTGGCAATGTTTGGCGGCCAAGAACTTTTGGTGCTATCATCCTGACCAGGTCCGGCGTCCGGATCTTCGAGCATGTGGTGGACGCTCATACCATGCGCCTCCCCATTCACTAAGACTACACCCCCAAAAGTTACTGCTTCTGAGTGTTGCTCATCAACAAAACATCCAATTGATGCTCCACAAGTCGGCTTTTGCTGATATCTTGAGGGTAGTTTCCCCTGTTTCTGGGCAGGCTGGGACTTCTTAGGTCGCTTGTTTTTGCCACGCTTCGACCTCGTGATCTGACCAGATGCCACGTGGATGTCAAATAGTCCCTTGTCTTCATTCACATGTCGTAGAATTTTCCAAGCTCTTAGTATACTACGGCAGACCATTAGAATAGTTGGCTTTGCGGTTTCTGGCGTCTCGCCAGCCATGCAAACATGGATCTCATAAGACTCCCACCTATTAATGGCTTTTGCAAACATTCGGCTCAATTTAGGCATCATGACAGTATCGAAATAGGTACGAGTTGCAGTAGGGACTGTGTGAGACCATATGCACACATCTCTTTTGACTCCTGGCTCTGTAGGTGAATCGGTTTTGAGCGCATCCCAGAGCGAAGCGTTGGTAATAGCTTCCCGGGACTCTTCCAATGGTTTTTGTTGGGGTACAGTCGAAGGCTCTGCATCAGAGACAGTTTCAAGTGCTTCAGGGCGTGTACTCGGAGTGGAGGAGGTGGGTGATATTCTTGGCTCGTCCGAAACATCAAGCATGCAGCATCGTTCCAACGGCTTTAGTACGTTCCAATAGAAGTCGGTATGTCGAGTACGCTGCTGGTCGTTGGAAGAGTGCCGTGGTGTTGCATGCGCCAAGCGATCGACTTCCACTGCTTTCAAGCAGTGCTCCACTGCACTCATATACCCGTTTCCACATTTCCCAGCCAACTTCTTAGCGTAGATTTGTTGAAGCCTAGACTTGAAATCCGAGCGTCTGTACTTGGTTTTCCATAGTTTGTTCAACGGCACCCACAAGCCGACTTCCAATAAGACAAGCCCAAGGCTGTAGATGTCATGTACTGGACGATAGGCAGATCTTTGGCCACGTGAGATTTCTGGATGCCGATAAATGCTCGAGATCAGTGTCTCAGGTTGGTGGGTGGAGGTGTCTTCGGCGCATTGGTCCCATGAGACTAAATAAGGCTTCCTGATAGTCCCTTCCTTCCATGGCTTATCCTCAGTACGTCGAGACTCAGACCCGCTTACGAAAACGACGTTATTGCTATTGATGTTCCTATGAGTCAAACCTTTTGCATGGACGTGAAGAATATTCGTGGCAAGATTGAGGGCCAGTCTGAAGCGATCTTCTAGGCTTGGCGTGTTATTGCTATCTGTGTCGCCGCTATGTTGCAAGTAGGACAGCAGGCTTTGAGGCGGATGAAGTGGTCTTGTAGGATGGGGCATGTCTAGTTGGGGAGGACGGGGTATCTCGTAGACGAAAGCGTAACGCGATGTCTGGTGCTCATAGAACCAACCTAGAAGTCTGAACGACCCTGTATATGCGTGCTCGAGTCGCTGAGGGAATCCTTGCAACGCTAGCACGAGATTTTCGTAGCGTCGCAAAGATGGTTGGGCGCCAGGCTTTGGGGTCGCGCCATCCTCTGAGTAATAGTCCACGAGTACAGCGATACCCTGACTTGGCGTGGGATGTGCAGTAGTCATCTGAGCCAAGGAGAGATTTTTCAGGAAAGCAAAGCTTCTATTGCCAGGATCGGTCGCAGAGATATCATATGATGGAGGCAACGAGCCTGCCGATTGTGGTCTTGTGGGATATATAAGATCATCAGAGTCAATGCGGGTTGAAGAGATGAGGCTTGACTGATCTTGCACAGCGGGACTAGCCGGATGA
The DNA here is from genome assembly GCA_023065455.1 of Cladonia rangiferina. Lineage (NCBI taxonomy): Eukaryota > Fungi > Ascomycota > Lecanoromycetes > Lecanorales > Cladoniaceae > Cladonia > Cladonia rangiferina. The sequence continues at coordinate 1,140,248 of JAJREH010000014.1, read as the reverse complement.
GTATGAGGGGTTAATATTGGCTCCGACGTAGAACGAGTCGGAGGGGCCTTTTCGGACGTTGAACTCGGAGGTAGTGATGGTTGTTTTTTGTCGTCTTGACCTCCATGTTGTCGCTTTAACATCTGCTGTGACCTGGATAAGTCGCATAACGTGTCAATTGAAGTGGTGATATCCTTGACGATGTCTTCTAAGCGAGCCAATTTCACAGGTGTCCACGGCGTGCTTGTGGTAGCCATGAGTGCGGGCTTGTCCAGAGGAAAGGCTCCAGGAGGCTGTGGCCTTGACTGTGGATTTATTCTTTCGGCCTCCTCGAGGAGTTCTCTAATGGATGACATGATGCTGGCAACTAGATCGCTAATCCCTGCCCGGTCAAGCGAACCATCAATATCATCCGTCTTGTCGGTCTTCGAATCTGCCCACTCCAACCCCCAAGCCACCAGACGATCCTTTTGCACCTTTAATTTGAGATGCAGTGATGATAGTTGGGGATTGGTGATGTTTGTCTGCACGATTTGCTCGTATGTCCGCTTTGTGTCGGCATACATTTCCGTTAGCCTGCGAGGCAGCAACGCGCTTCTGAGATACTCCATCTTGTGAGGGACGACGATGCCCGTTTCTTGAACAAAAATTCAAGTGAGGGTCATACAAGCCGTATTGATGAATTATGATGAAGTATAGACGTGCCTGCGTTGTTCTGGTGTTGCTGGATGCTTTTTCATTGTACCAAAGCTGGTGCCTAGATTCCGCCTCCCACCTCTGCGTGGGATAGGTGAAGGCAGCAGCGAAGTGTACCAAGTGGCGAAAATGACTAATTGCAGGATTGCGCAAGTCCTACAAAGCAAGGACCCACCTTTACTGATCAATCTGAGAATCTTCTTGGATGTTTACTGTGGGCGCTGTTGTTGGCAGCTCAATGTAGAGCAATGGCGACAGAAATGTTGCTGCCTCAGGCTGGCAACTAGAATCAGGCCAACTGAAAAGGGCTAGACTGCCTCAACTGCCTTAGGTAGGTATATCAATCCCTATTAAATGCATGCTTCAACCTCGAGTCCCTGCCCTCGACTCTGCTGCACTCGGCCACCTTCATACCGCGCCTGCTTGTTCACGTACAATGCCATTGGTGTCGCTCTTGCCTGGGCGCCATCTTCGAGGGCAGTGCAATTCCAGGTTATGTTCTCGGCAAGTCCCTCAAAGCCTTGAATGGACGACTCAAGCCTCAATTCAATTACAATCAGCTTGCGACCAGTAGACATCTACACTTGAAAGCTTATATACCAATTGAAAGGACGATCAAGACGCAAGATGCCACCGACAGCGTATGCTCCCCTACCAATCCATCACATCCACCACTAACCCTCCTACAGCCTCTTCTTCCTCCCCCCTCCCCCGATCACCCTCCTTCCACAACCCTAACCACCCACCTAACAACCCTCTACAACCCCACCCCCCTCCCCCCTGGACCCTAACACACCGTCTATTCCGCGAAACGCCTCTCCCCAACAGCGGTCCCACCTCCCTCGACAAATCCAAACCTTCCCCCCGCAACGCTACCTCCAGATCCTCACCCTCTCTCACCACACACCCCGAACATACGTCGCAATAACTAGCACACAAGCGCCATCGCAGACGCGAGCGGGGACGCCAGCTAGTTCCGTCACGAGCGCTGAGGCCGGGAGTACCAGTACGGTAGAGCCCGCGACGATTATATCGATCCCGACGGGCGGGTCCAGTGAAGAATTCATACAACTGATGCTCTCGAAATTCGGACCGCTATGGCAGCAGCGGCATATTCTCGGCGTGGTGAACGGGCAGGCGTTTGAAGTTGATGATTTCCGCGTGAGGATAGGGGAGGTGAGGCAGGCTGGCGTGGGGGTGGCGGGCAGATGGGTAAAGGGGCGGTGTGCGAGGTGGAGTGGGTTGGTGGAGGGGAGGATGGGGTGGATTGGGAAGGCGCAGGGGCGGTGATAGCGGGGTTTTGGGAGGGGTTGGGGGTAAAGGGGGCGAGGAGGGTGTTTGAGGTGGCGGGATTAGGGGAGGGGGATGGGAGTGTGAGGCAGTGGTGTGAGGGGTTGAGAGTTAGGGGATGATGATACGGTGGGATATGTGTGTGGGAATGGTTGGATGGTCATTTACACCTTTATATAATATTTATTGGAGAACTGAAGTGCTAGGCATGTCTAACTATATGTCCAATGATCGTGCTTTTGCCTATCGTACATATGCTGGGACAGAGTCTGGCTAACGGCCGTTATGCAAAATCCGAGTATTACCTCTTCTGGCCTTCGTTCAATCGCGTCCAAAAAACTAGGAAGACAATCAATTGAGAATCAGCATTGCAAAGGCGGCCGTTCCATTGTGACATCGAAGCTCCGTAGCGCCAATTACCAGCTGGGCCCAACCGTTCTTACCTATGGCGGCGAGAGCATAGCAACCAGACATCGTTCATAATCGCCACTACCACTATGATCAGAATCAGCTTCTCAATGGAAACAATGCGATTCAAAAATAGACAATTGATTAAAAGACAAGGAGCCTTCTTGCTTTCCAAACAGGACTTGTGAATTATGATAGAGGCATTAAGGAAGAGAGTCCTCGAATTTACGCACCTCGTTTCGCCCTTAATTCTATGAATCAAGTCATGACCATACCTCTGCCTGTACGCTGCCTTGACTTGATTTACGTGGTATGGGTTCCAATGTATCTTGACCACACGATGAACCAGCAAATCATCTTTCGTACCAGCTCCTGCCATGCAATCCTCCAGCGCAATCGCATCCCTCATCGTCCGGTCCGCACCACATCTGACCATCTGTACCAATGCCTGTTCCATGTGTCCTGCGAATTCACTAACAAGGACTTTCTCTAGCGGACGCCGGTATTTCTGCTCATAAGCTTGAGCGATAGCGCGGATTTGGCCATTGGAGCGGTTGGTCAGAATTGCACAGACGGTCAGTTGCTCGGTGCCTATTTTTGCTTCAGTTGCGCGGTAGAGTTCTGTGACGTCTGCGTCGACACTCTGAGGAAGGACTGGCGCTGATTCTTCTTGTCGTGTGGCAGAGAGGATCATCTCGTACATGCGCTGTGTTTTTGCGGATAGGTCACCACGTACGTCGTGCTCGAGGGGTCGGTGGTAGGTGTCTTGGTAGGCTTGTTTGATGGCTTTCATATCGGCGTTTGAGCGACCGATAAGAACTTCATCTAGAAGATGTTCCTTGGTTCCGGCTCCGTGGATTGCCTTGTGTAGGGACCATACATCGTTTTGTAAGGGTCCGCGTAGGATAGAGAGTAAGCACATCTCAAAATGGCCACTGACCTCTTTCTCGACATCGTGCTCCAAGGAGCGACCGTGGCGTTGTTGGAAGGCTTGCTTAAGCGCTGGTACTTCAAGCGGGGAAAGGTGGGCCAACACTCGGATCAGTGCGGCTTCGTCTGTGCCCAAGCCTTTCATAGCTTTACGACACGCATCGGCTTGAGCGGACATATCCACCCGAGCTACTTGCCCGGGTACATACCCAGGAGAAGGGGGGGTGGGAACGACTCGAGAAGCACCGTAGGGTTGAGGTGGTGGAGCTCCATACGGCGCTTGAGGTGCTCCGTACTGCTGAGGGGGCTGGCCATATGGCGGCTGTTGGGGAGGTGCCCCATACTGCTGTGGTGGGTATTGACCCGGTGGAGGTGCACCGTAAGGCGGCTGTTGGGGTGGAGGATATCCCTGTTGCTGTGGGTATGGACTATGAGGTTGCTGTCCATAAGGTGGCTGCTGCGGTGGAGGGTATCCTTGATTATATTGCCCTTGGGGAGGGTATCCTCCCTGTTGTCCATACCCTTGAGGCGGGGGGGAGCCGCCATAACCCTGCTGAGGAGGGTAACCTTGAGGCGGGTATTGGCCCGGTGGAGGCTGTTGATATCCTTCTGCCAATCATGAGCAGGAAGCACTCAATAAGACAAACAAAGCTCACGAGGTGGAGGAGCTCCATGGTGCGGTGGATAACCGCCTTGATGAGGCGGGTATGACATGGCTGCTGTGAATGGCTGATCAATGGCACTTAGGAAGCGAGAGAGGGTCTAGAAGATACAAAGGAGACGTCGAAGGTATAGAAATGCCGCTTGTGCAATTGTTGTAGGGTAGTATGGGTAGTATGGGTAGTATGGGTAGTATGGGTAGTATGGGTAGGATGTGTACAGGATGTGTACAGGAATATGTGATGGGTTGGTGGATTGGTTTTCAGAACCCCTCCACCGCCCTAGTGAGGCTGAAGTGGGGCTGTGCGGCTCTTGGCAAAAGATGGCCCGGGTATCGTTCCGCAGCACCCTAGCTCTTGGAGATATCAAGATATCATTGTCGTGGCAAGGGATTCGTAGATAAAATAATGACGGAACTGTCCAATGTAGGCGTACTTTAGTATGTCGCAATTGGAGTCCACGCAGACCCTGTGGCTGAGGCTGAGCTACCTATCTTAGGTGTAGGGCTCAATTAAAGATGCCTTGCATTAGCCGCTGTCGATCATCGGTGTCGGATGCATGACGGTAGCCTTCATGTCGAAAGGTCCATAGTGTATACAATACTTCGAGTACAACTGAACGATATGCTCAGCACTGAAATGCTACACCTTGCTTTTGAGCCATGTTACTTCCGCCAAGAGCGAATCCAGTCCCTTCGCTTTTGAGCTCCACGAGTCCTGACTCTATGCTTTTTTGTGACTTGGGCCCATCCTTGGAGCTCTGGCTTTCTTTTCTTTTTCCTGAGAGATCGGTATCACACACAAAGCATGCTATCCTTTTTCCTTCCTGTTGTTTGGTGGGAGAAGCATGCGGGTCTGGAGGGCCACTATCAGAAGACATGAACTTGCCGGTGCAAGGTTTGCAGAGAACATGACCACATGGCTTGGTAAGAACCGCCTTTACGGTATTGCTGAGATTCTTATCGCATGCTGGGCATATGAGATTCGGGGCTTCGGATAAGGTGGTATTAGGACTTGTTTTGAAATGTATTGTGACTAGCAACTTGAGCGATAGCGAGTGCTTGTTCTCCGGAGTCGAGGCAGGGCATAGCGGGGAGAGTTTGACTGGTTTGGCGTCTTTTGAATGATTTGTGGAGGGCGTGAGTGACGGAACCCAAAAGGAGGGCAGGGTTGGCTTTGCGGACTTCAGTGTGTCAGCCATGTGCAGCAATCCGAAGAAAAGACAGAAGCTACCTTCTCATCGTCCAACGCCTGCCTAGCCTTTGCCCGCTCCTCTTTCGCATTCTTCAACATCTCATCTTCATCTAGCTCAAACTTCCGCTTCACACCCCTGCCCTCAGCCCGTTCGAGCTCCTCATCTTTTCCGAGCCTGGTCCCGATAGCTCTGCTTTTCTTCTTTTCGCCACCTTCCAGTCCCATCATAGTCTTCTCAAAGTCTTCAACAGCCCTCTGCTTCTCTTCCGCCGCTCTCTCCAGCTCCTCTTCTTGTGCCACTTTCTGTCGCCGCTCATCCTCCTTTTGTATCCTCTTTATTTCTTTGCCTTGCGCAAGGAGATTGCTCACTACACATTCTTTGCAGAATATGTCACCGTGAGAAGCACAAGCTACCGGATCTCTTGCAATCTGGAGACATAGTTGGCAGGAAGCGAATGGTAGGAAGGAATCACGGGAAAGTCGAGTGGCTTGCGAGCCCCATGATGACTTGAGCAAGGACCGTTCGTGGTTGGTGAAGAAAGCTAGGGATGTATTACGCTTGCCTAGCTTCCACTCTTAGCATCCACAATTCGCGCCGGCGAGTTATAACTTACTGTGAGACATCGTGAAAGATACGGAGTACTCTGGATGGCTGATTTTCGCGTTTCGCGAGGTTGTATGGCGGAACCATTTCCGATACCCGTTGAATGTGGCTGCCATGGCTTTTCCAAATTCAACAAAGCCTTGTACCCGACATGCTATCGTCGGCGTTCCTCACAGCTATTTCATGACATTGAGCGCCATTTCTCTCAGAGAGCCATGGAAGGCGACTCACCTCCACCTAGTCTTCCATGGCGATTTGGCTCCGCGACCGTCATGGGCGTCTCAGGCTTCCTAACGCGAACTTTCATGTACGGCGCGAACAGTGTGGAGACGCACGGGCTTGACGGCTTCTTAAGCCTCGTTGACGAGAGGCGGGACATCGATAAAAGGCAAAGAGGCCTCATAACGGGTGAGTGCAGTCTGCTGCTGGGTTACGTCAGCTACGGTCTAACTCTGGGTTTCCCAGTATCAAATCACATTTCCGTGTACGTACGTATCACAGCTTGCGCCGTTTTTTGCATGTATTAAATGGCAAACTGATATGTATTCATAGTCTTGACGACCCATTGATGTGGGGCATCCTTCCATATAGATATCATTTCAACCCCAGCAACCACAGATGGTCACTCGGTAGCTACGACATAGTTTTCAAGAATAAGTTCGTCGCACCTCTGTCTTTTCGTCTTTGAGCTAAAGTTTATGGCTTTCTACAAGAGCATTATCCACATTCTTCACCCTGGGTCAAGTCCTCCCCACCCACCGTTTCCAATACTCCCCCTACGGCGGCCCCTTCCAACCAACTATACGCGAAGCTATCCGTCTCCTCTCCCACCCTCCCTTCGGTCCGGCAGATGCTCCCTCCCCTGTAAACCCTTCACTACGGTCTCCTGACATCTCAGACCCCTTCTCCTCCCCCAGCGACATCTACATCTACACCACCAATGGCACCGACACATTCCCCGCGCCCTCAGCTTATGCAAAACGTCAATACTCGTGGATACACATATTCCCCGAAGGGCGTGTGCACCAGCACCCACGAAAAACGATGCGTTATTTTCATTGGGGCGTGGCTAGGTTAATATTAGAACCGGATGTATGCCCAGATATTGTACCAATGTGGATCGAAGGCAACAATGAGATCTACAATGAGAATAGGACTTGGCCGCGATGGGTACCTAGAGCAGGAAAGAAGTGCGCCGTATGGATTGGCGCGAACGTTGGTGGGGAGGAGGAAAATGTGTTTCATGAGATGAGGAGGAAATGGCGGAAATTGGTAGAGGCAAATAAGAGGAAAGGGGCCGGTGACCTGGCTGTAGGTGTTTTGGACGACGAGCTGAAGTATGGAGAGGAAGCAGTAGCTTTGCGCAAAGAGTGTACGATGCAAGTGAGAAGAGAAGTTCTAGCCGTGAGGCGAATGCGGGGCTTGCCTGATGAGGATCCTAAACAGGGTCTTTGGGAGACATGGCGGGAGGAAGGTGCGAAACGTGAAGGAAATATGGATGATGGAAGCATCGTCAAGGATGCATGATACTTGCCTGTTGCTGCAGGCATGTGATACCCCATAAAGGCTGTTGACTGATCCGCGATAGCTGAATAATCGCTCTGATACATCTTGCTTAGCCTGTGCGTATATCCAACACATTACTATACAAGTGAACGTCACTCCGTGTAGAATGTGGGCCAACTTAATACCAAAATAGGAAGGCCTCTAAATATCTTACATAGGGGTGTCTTTCTACGTTCACTCTAGATTTCGGGGTGAACGGAGCGGGATTCTCACACAGAGAGGTTGTAGGTCGGTGAATTTGGGGTTTAGTCAAGGGTTCTAAGCAGCAAAACGCTCTGTTCGAGCCTTTATTGAATGGCAATGTCCTTGTATTGAGGAGATACTAATCCCCAAGCAGTCTCTTGGAAGATCCTTCCAGCAGCGAGTGGGCAGATTTCCACTCTAAGTCCATGGCTTATACTCCATTCTCTCCGGCTGATATCCACCATTACATTGTACCAGTAACACTACATTGAACATTTTCTGAGGATCTTACTCAGAGTAATTAAATCATTAGAGTCAATGTCCGGTGCCAGGCTCCATTCGATAAGCCGGGTCTAGTGGAAGCGTATGCCAGCGATTCCACCATCGTGGCTCCGCGGATTTTTGCGACCTACGTTTCCGCAAAGTCTTCATGTGACGCTGTCCCTGCGCAAGCTCCTCCAGTGACATGCTTTTTCCGTTTGCGTCGCGAGAGTCAGGGACTGCTAGTTGCGTTACAATAGCCCCGAAAAGCATGAAAAGCCCGAAACTGTGGACACACGTGAGGCTCACTCATCATACAGCAGAAGTGGCAAGGGAACATGTCTTACATTAGAAAAATGTACCAAAGCTTTTCCGAGGATGGGCTGTTTGCACCAGAAAGTCCTATGATTAGCTGTCCAACAATTGATCCGAACTTCCCAAATGCGGCAGACAGCCCGTGAGCTGTGCAACGGTATTGAGTCTTGAATTGCTCGGCAGGTATCTGAAATTCAGTGAGCATACTGCTTCAACTTAGTGTTGGCCGACGTACAATGAATGTGGTGGCATTAGGCCCCATGTTGAAGAAGAATTGGCAAAAGAAATAAAGTGCCACGAGGCCCCAATGCCGACTTCCTTGTCCATTGTCGAACAAGACTTCGAACAGCCCGCCAACAACGAAGAACAATATGGCCATAACACCGAAAAATAAGCTTTGAACTTTGACTGGCCGGGAGTGTTGTATAATATATATCATCGCCAAGCCGCCCAGAAGAGCCGGCAGGGAGACCACTACCATTGGATGCCAGGCATTACCCTTCAATATGGAGTAAACTGTTGGTCCAGTGTCTGTAGGTATAGCCGGACACGTGGCCGTGCTTGGGGTGAGTGTGCTGGACATGGCTGTGGAGTCGTCGTCCCAAAGCTTTTGAATGGTTCCTGAGGAACTGAACCCCAAGCCATAGAATGCGGCATCAAGCAGGCCCCAGGTCGCCATTGTCCCTGCGAGATGTACCCAGTTGCCTGCCGTACGGAAATAGGTCTTGAAACCAGACCACCAATCTCCGAGAGCAAGTCGTAGCCTGGGTGGTCTATTGTCCCTCTGCGCATCTTGTCTGCGCTCGTGAGTATTCCTACGAGTAACACCGCCACGTCGAGAATTAACACCCCCTTCGGTAGGTATGTTGTCCCCTTCAACCGCAATGTAGTAGCTTTTGGTATCCTTCAGTGCCTTACCCACATTCAAGAGTACGTCCAACGTATACCGAGGACTTTCTGGGATCTGGTATCGAATAATCATGGCGAAGATGGCCGGTAAACCGCCGATACCCACAATGAGGCGCCAGGATTGATCGACTGCTCTCAAGTCTTCGGAGCTTTCGGAGTATCCTATGAACTGACACTGCATTCGAGAATGGAACGATGTCGTCACCACTGCAGCTACTACGCTCGCGAAGAACTGTCCGAAGGGCTGCATGAAGAATAACCAAGCTAGCATACGAGAACGGTATTTTTTGGGCGCAAACTCGCTGGTGATGGTGGCACTTAGCGGATAATCGCCACCAATACCTAAGGCACCGTTAGCCTTGCGCAAATTCGTGGAATGGTCGCACAATAAGTCGTACCGATCCCCATCGAAAATCGCCAGAAGAACAACCATCCCACAAGACTCATACTGCTATTTGAACCATCGGCAGAAGCAGCAAGACCCAATGTTGCCCATAGAATAATCAAAAGTAGATATAAGTACATCTTTTTGCGGCCAAAAAGATCACCTAAGATTCCAAAAAATATCTGACCGATCATTGATCCTGCCAAAGTGGCGCAGAGCAGCGCCGTCAAGATGTTCCTAGGTATCCCCGGGCCCTTCTCGTCCCAGCCGCCCCAGTAGACAAAGGATATCATCGGGAGGACGGTGTTCACAGCAAAGATGTCGTATGCGTCTGTGAAGAAGCCGGCACCGGCGACGACGACAACCCATCGTTGAACAGGAGATTCATCAATAATGTCGTATACTTCTCTGCGGCGCACGTCCAGATTCTAAACAAACCAAGAGATCGCAAATTAATAAGGCATTTCTTAACACCGCCCATTCGCTGTCGAATTCAAAGTAAGGGAGCAGGGTCTCATCGAAAAGTAAGCAGAGCTGGAAGAGCTTGACCCATCGCAAAAGTTCGAGATGAAGTGCTTACTTGTTCATGTTTATAGCCCTCGCCCGGATCCCTTATACCAAATCGGAATCGGTGAAATCTCATTACTGCACGGGGAGTGGGCGCGTCCCATTAAAGCCGCTACTCGGTGGCTCGATAGAGGGATATACTCTCGTGAAGAATCAGAAGCTATTGCTAATATATGTATCAAATGCGACATTGGAGCGATGCCTTCAGGTTTTGTGGGGGTTAGGTAGGCGTCCCATCTTGTCGCATGCTGCGACAAGGCTACTGCCCCACGGTCATCGATTCTTTGTGTTGCGATTCTCCAGTCTTCTCTGTGTGTTGTTGCTGTTATAATAGCCTTTTGAAGTACGATACCTATGTACTTGTCTCAATATTCTCGAATTGGTGTCATTTCATTACTCATCCAATGAAACTTACCTCTGAAACAATGACATATGAAGACCATTGGTCGCTGCGGGGCTTCATACGATACGATATCAATAACTCGCCTCAACAAAAGACACGCGACGTACCCTTCTCACGGTACGCAAGTCCTCACTCTGCGACTGTTGAATAGCGCTGATCGATGAAAATCCCTTCCGATCTATTGTGATTCCCATCCGAATCGCATTATTCGCGCCTGTGGTGCGGCTTCAGGAAGCATACTTGGGTCCTTCAGCCAGTTGACTCCCTTCCTCTTGGATATTCAGGTGTCATCAGGGTCAGCGCCAATGCCATGAATAGCAATAATACTGTTGCGAAATGAGTTGATTCTCATTCCAAGCCTGGAACATCGAATAGTACGACTGGGCGGCTCCCTCTACTTCAGCTTCAGAGCCTCGAGGGTTGCTCAGAACGGCTATTCCGGTCTTTGGCAGTGAGGTATCGCTTGTAGAAGTTCTCGCCATTATCCCTTTGCTTCTACAGCAATGGAAATGAGTCGTTCGCAGTTACTATAGCCCATTGCCGTATGGAAACCTTTTGACAATCATGAGTCACCGGAAGAGCCTTGGTCTGTCCACAACCTCCAGAGTGATAGCGGGAAGGCTAGGTACTGTTCAAACTTACGCTTTGAAAACGTTAGCGTACCCTTCCATTACGGGTGGCTTGCTCTGGGTCAACTTACCTCAGATTCTAGACCACTTTTGCAGCACGTGGCCGTGGCCCCAATCCGACTTCTAGCACAGCCCCCTAATAGAACAGTCTTTAATCTGCTGAATACTGAAACCTATCAACAGGAGCAAGACGGCTATGGCGCTTTCTTACATATGGTGGAAGGTCTTCTAATTGGATCCCGATTCTAAGACAGCCCACTTTCATCCGGTAATGCTACCCAACCGCAAGCTTTGAGTATCAAGCTATGTCGTCCGCCTTCTACCATGGGAGCCTTTCCCCCTCTAACGTATGGAAATAGCGCGAGCCATTCTCGCATGTAGCGCCGTCACTCACTTCCACCTCCCTTCAACACTCTCCTCGCTGAGGTGGTAGCTCTTTTATGCCGAAGAAATTGGCACCGCCGTTGCACATACCTGTCTGAACAAAGTTGTGATATAATCAGTCCCGGATTATAGATCCCAGACTTGCTTGACTCTTCCCAGATCAACAGCCAAAGCAATCAAATCCCTCATATTCGAAATAAACCTCTCTCGTCGAATAGGTTAGCGCCGTTTTCGAAGCGCCTTGATAGCCTCAATATTCCCAAGGAGCGACATAAGTGTCACGAACTTTCCTGCCTGTGTGGACTTTTAAAGCAATAGCAACACAGCCTGGAACAAGACTAGTGTATCAGTGGCACTAATATCGACTTGGGCTATGACATCCTGAATATTGACTCTGGCAACTGGACTATAGGCCTATACATGGCAGATTATAGTGTTGGCGACGACGGTGTTGACACGTGTTTTGCCGTACTCGGATTGGAGGAGTTTGATTATGATTTTGACCGGACAGGTAGACCGCTACGAGACCGAGACCAATGCCTATAGGGGAAGGTTGTCATCTCAGCTGATATTTCCTAGGATCTCTGACCTGGCATGCCAGTCCTTAGCTCAATTGGCGCTCGTGATCAGGTAGATAGTATGGATGAAGACTTTCCTCAAGCCATACTGCAAATTCATCAAGGTCTGTGAACAACTTGGAATAGTATGGAATTGCCGAACAAAAGTCCCATTAACCACATAAGCTGACAATTCTTGCTAACGGATGCGAGCAAGATGCCACTGACCGAGTATGTCTCTACGAAGTAGAGTGCATGATATCCAAACTGTATAAGCCTGTCGTCGTACAATAGTAGCGACTTTTTCATTAGCATCATCAGCTTAGTCCAGTTATGTCTCGGTTTAACTTGATAGATTGATTCTGCTGGCCTGACCCCTGCTTTCTGACAGGTAAATTTATTCTCGAAAGTTGTGGAAGTGTAAAGCAATGGATTGTAATAAGAATTACCTTACAAGAAGACGCTTGCCAACGCACACTGATCTTCTCTAAGTAGGGCTCACCACACCAGTGAGCTTAAGTCACTAAACAGTTGATAGACGTACATGAAGAAGCAGAGTGGGTATCTAAAATCAAAGTCAACGCCCAAACCTCCAAAAAACCAGTGATCCCATTTGGCCTCTTTTACTTTGTACCTGAGAACAGTAGAATACCATCTAGGCCCCATAAGCTGGTGGTGGCAAGTCCTCTCCCTCATTGTGATCCCAGAAGCCACTCTTCGCAGCCTTCTGGTCCTGGACTTTACGAGCGATCTCACTCGCCATTCTCGTCATCCATGCTTGCCCTAGTATCCCCTCCACTGGGCTTTCAATGAATGGGGATGGAGATAATTGTCGGATAGGAGCCTGCAATGTTGAAGGACTGGCTTGCTCTCGTCTTTCCTCAAGGGGATACTGTAAAGTTTGGGAGGGCCGGAGAGTAGGCCGCTTCCCTTCCTCAGGCTTAGGTCCAACATGAGGCGGCTCCATAAATGTGCCATGCACCGATGCTCTGGGTGTGATATCCGTAGACTCGTCTCGCTGCGGTAGACGGGGGGTAAGCCGCCGTGTTCGGGTAAGAGTGCTGTCACCTGGTTCCTTCTGCTCGCGTGATTGATCAGGTGTACTCGGCGGAGTGATCAGCTCATCTTCACGACGCTCCGGCGTTTGGGGCCTGCCGCCAAATACTGAAGGTGCGGAGGACATTGTGCCGGACGCTGTACTACTCTCGCCACTAACACTATCGAGGTCATCTCCATCGGCTGTTTTCTTTCTTAGATTGACTACCCTATGCTTACGCTTCCGTCCCCCGTGTGACTTCCCATGTTTGGACGAAGCAAGACTCAATCCGGAAGTAGCAGATCCGAAACTCATGAGCGTAGGTCGATTTGAATGGTTAGCGGCATCAGGAGCGTCCGAAAAGACGTAGGTAGTACTAAAACTCCCTGTGTAAGAATGAGAGCGTGTCATGGCAGGCGTTGCAGGTGTCGCTTTGCCACTGCTTCCAAGCATTTCTCCACGCTCTGTTGGGCCAGCCCAAGCCCTAAAGACGACGTCCCGTATACCTGGTGTGAAGAGAGATAAGGTTCTGTGAGAGTCGGTCAATGCTCCTAGACGAAGGAGGTTCTTCTGCGAAAACAGAGCATGCATTTCCGAGCCGGAGTCAAGCGACAGAGCAGCGATTTGCGAAGCATCTAATATGTTGCCGGAGACATCTACAGGGTCCTGTGGCGGGCTCGCCAGCGGATCCACCGGCTTCTCTTCTGTAGCAGGATCTTGTGAGTTGCTTGCGAGCTCCTGATTCTCTTTTTCCCGGTAGTCGGGCAACCATAGACGCTGCGACAAGCGGTGAATGATAACCGGTACTTCGTCCATCAACAATGTCCGCAGCTGTCCTTCGATTTCTTTCTGCAAGTATTCCCTTACAAACGGGATTGCATCGAAAGTAGAAGACACTTTAAGAGATTCCAAAGGATCGTTTCGGAACACTAGCGTAAGACCTTTTTGTTTCGAGAAGACGAGTATTATGAACGCTGATAGTTTGATCTCTGACAGGGTGATTTGAATGGGTATTGTCAAACCCGAAGATGCGGCGAGGGGTTGTGGAGAGGCGAATGAAGGCTTTGTTGATAAGTACGTGTTGAGAGGATTTGCCTATCACGGATCTTAGCTCTAGAGTCCAAAGTCTGCCCGTCCTCTCAATACATACCTGAACCCTGGTCTTGAGTGTGAGAAAGGCGTCCCCAGTATAGCACATTTTGAAGATTCCCCGAAAGCGATCTTCAGCCAGATCTCCAATCTCGAGTATTTCAAGATCTGGCGGGACGGAGCCAAGATTGAGCTCATTGACCAGGATGTCATCGACGATGATGGGAGGTTTGGGGGATTTGTTCAGGGCCGTTGTTAAGAGTTCCTGCGCTCGCGTGTAGAACGAGGCATCGGCGGTCAGAGGAGACCAGTTGAAATTGAATGCCATGTTCGCTATATATTGAAGCAGTAACAACTTGTCAGAGAGCGAGAACCATGGTTGCGTTGTGAAGAGTGATTTAGGTGCGTCTCGCGCTCATGATTTGGCGCGTGACAAAGGTCGATAAGGCAATAGGAACAACGTCTTGACTTGCAGTACAATCAGCCGTATCACGGAGTATTGAAGCAAGTGCTACAAGTATTTCTGTAACCCAGGCTTTAGGAGAAAGAGTAGTATAGGTTACCAGGCCGTCTAGGATACGAAAACATTCCGATTCTTGGCGTCCATATCACCGAGGGTTTTCCGAATTTCTTCGCCGACCCGCCGTCGATGATCTCCATACTCATAATACAGGGGCTTCTTCCCTAGACGAGGCCCCTAGAAGCCACTCCCCGCGGCCTTAGCGCTGCTGGGCCACCGTCAGGGTCCAGCTGTATATCTGGCTTCGGCAAAGTACAAGCGCTTTAAGCTTGCAGCAGGCTTCAGACTCGCTTTGGCCTTGGGATCTACAACCTTGGGTATGTTGGCCTACAGTTCGGATTACTGTAGAGCCTTATGAGGATTATCATGAGAGGAGACGACCGGAAAACCTGGGAAAGATACAATAGTCTTGTTGGGTTTCAGTGATCGGACTTCCCTTTCCGCTCAGCAAGACAGCATTTCAATTCAGAGACGGTCGTTCTACAAAATCTTACATTTGAAGGAAATGAAACACAACACAGCAACACGCTCTGAGTTTTGTAAAATCCATGTACGTATCAATTGTGGAGGTATGGCGCCGCAAAGAATATGAACCTCGCCTTGCTTGAGGTATTGTAGGTACAGCGTGACCAATTGTAGGAGACCCTGCCTGCGACCTCGTCCAACTACTAAAGTGCCCCGATCTTGCTATGAAGCATCACGGTCTGTAAAGTGGGCGGGTTCTAGATCAACCGTAAAACGCAAAAGCATCCCTATTTTTGCATCATAAGCTGTACAAATTCGTTGTCTAGCTGCGATTAGCATGGAGAATCCTCGAAGTATGGATCAGAATGCCGTACAATCAATTCTTCCGTCCCCATCCTGATCAGCCTCCCGAATCATCTCGTCAACCTCATCGTCTGTCAATTTCTCGCCGATGGATGTCATAACATGGCGCAACTCGGCAGCAGAAATGAATCCGTTATTATCACGGTCAAATACTTTAAAGGCTTCTCGAATCTCTTCTTCTGAGTCGGTATCCTTCATCTTGCGTGCCATCATCGTCAGAAATTCTGTGTGGAGCAAGACAGTCAGCACAGAGGATACAGCCAGTCTCTTCGTGATATATAACGTACCCGGAAAATCGATTGTTCCATTGTTGTCTGAGTCCACCTCGTTGATCATGTCTTGTAGCTCAGACTCGCTAGGGTTTTGACCCAGGGATCGCATAACGGTGCCCAGTTCCTTGGTGGTAATTTCGCCTATTGGGGCCCCGCCGTCAATCCTTGCGGGTTCCAAAAGCTTGTGATATATTGGTAGAGTTCGAGAACACTTGCAAGAAGGCAGCAGCGCCTGACTTACCATCACCATCTTTGTCCTACGAAAGCCAAGACAGTCAGCCTGATATTGTCAACAAGGGAGGGAGATACTTACAAACAGAGAGAACGCTTCCTTAAACTCGGACACTTGTTCTTCTGTGAGTGAGTCCGCCTAAAGCGTTCAGACTATCAGCTTTGGTCTTATCTGGGCATCTAACCAGAGCCTTCTAAGGCGGGGTCTGAAAGGGGAAGTAAATCGAGCGTACCATGTTGTCTGCAATAGTCACGCTAGGTAAGATATGCTATCAGGGTAGTATCGAGATTTGCAAACGGTAGGAGAACTGGAGAGCTTTTCGACACAGTGTAGGGAAGGTTGTAGGTAACCTTGGGGTCTTGTTTGGTTTGGGGCTGGAGAAGACGGATCCTCACAAGGCTGGCCAAGCCTTATAGGGCGTTCGGGACATTCCGCTGTTTTCAATTGCCTAGGAAGTCTGACCACTTCTCCTGAGGCTTAGACCACTACAATAAAGATGAAACTACAACCTGAAGAGTAATGAGCCGCGAAAGGACTGCTGAAGCCGCCAGCACTATTTGCGACGGGTCTGCCGGCAAACATGTGGAGGGATCGCACTAATTTGTGAGCTCCGAGCGTTGCGAGCCCCTAGTATTCATTGAACTATGTCTGCATCATTGACTTGAGCTGTCAGCTGATCCTGGCTTCTACAGGTACATCTCGTATCGCCAATCATACGCACATCATCCGTCTAAGAAGCGAAAAGTTCCCGGGCTTTCAAGTAATGGCTTCTCTACGTCCGGCTATGAATCTGAAGAACGCCGCGGTCTTATGTCCGCAGGAGCTTTCGAAGACGATGGAGACGCTGTCATCGAGATGGACTTGCTGCCACCGAGATGGGTTGACATACAAGACGAGGTCACTGAGCTTCTCGGGACGATAGCAAAGAAGTCTGCGGACTTGGAAAAGCTCCATGCGAAGCATGTATTACCAGGCTTTGATGATGAGGATGTGAAAAGGCAGGAAGAGATAGCTATAGAACGAATGACTCAGGACATCACACACGGCTTTCACGATTGCCAAAGAGCCATCCAGAGGATAGAAATGATGGTCAGAGATGCTAGGCACCAGGGTGAAGTGAGCAAAGCCGATGAAACAATGGCACGGAATATACAGATATCTTTGGCTAGCCGAGTGCAAGAAGTCAGTGCTGGGTTTAGAAAGAAACAGAGCAATTATTTGAAAAGTAGGGATCATGGAAAAGTCTAGCTTAGTTCCACTGCAGCTAATCATGGAAGTAGAGCTCCGTACACTCGGCGGACTTACTATACCAATCGAACGCTCCTCAACCCCTTTACAGAATCCGTACACCGATCCTTCCATGATGGAATCTGAGAACGATAAATCGTTGGGGCAATCGACTCTTCAGCAGACCTCCCTCAAACATCTAAACACGAACGATACAGCAATTGCCCAACGAGAACGGGAAATCAATGATATTGCCCAGGGCATCATTGAGCTTGCCGATATATTCAAAGAATTGCAAGGTATGGTTATCGATCAGGGAACCATGCTTGATCGAATAGACTACAATATAGAGAACATGGCTGTCAACGTCAAGGCGGCCGATAAGGAGCTCAATGTGGTACGTTCTTTCGCAACAATATTCACCGTCGTTTGCAGCACTAACAGGCTTTTCGCAGGCCACGGGCTATCAACGTACATATACGAAGCGAAAAATCTTGTTTCTACTCTTCCTTCTCGTCATTGGGATGTTTATCCTCTTGCTTGTAAAACCAAAGCGGTCAAGAGCCCCTGCCACCTCTTTGCCTTCGGAAGGTGGTGAACCGATCGGTGGACTGGGAGTTGCAAGGCCTGAGTCAGATGTTGCAGCAGTAGGACCAGACGTCGTGCAGCCCAATGGAGGTAGTCCAATTGAAGGTTTACCTCCTTAGTCGGGACGAACATGTCGTTATTTTCGCTCTTTTAGCCCTATTAAAGATACCCATTTGCCGTGACCTGGAGTCTTTCAACACATCTTGACACTCCAGCCAGATCATTGTGCTCCTTGTAGCCTCGGCGGTGGCGGTCACTATGCTGTGTTATGAGACTTAACACAAATTCACTGTGTTCGTGACAGAATCCACCTCCGATACGCATACCTCTATCAGGAGTGACACCACAGATCCTGCTTTACTTATTAGGGTTCACTCCGCTTTATCTTCCACTGCCGCTATACTCAACCTCTAATCCTCACACTGCGATGAAATCAAACGTTAGATAGGGAAATCAGTGACAGGGAGCATTATGGATCAATGTAAGCCACAGAATAGAATTGGCAAATGAGGCGATAATACCAAACATTGGAAAGATAATTTGCGCCGGATGCGAGGAGACCTTCTACGAACATTCACACCACACTTCATAGCTGGCTTGGCGGACTATCAAGTACAAGTCAACGAGGATGTCCAGCGAGAGAGCTTTACCCTTGTTGAAGAGTCAGAAGGTAAGGCCCTTTCATTTCGAATCAGCGCTTGAAGTTTGTTTATCGATATCTCTTAGAAACGCCGCTTTTTACGGATTCAAGCGTGTCCAATCTCCTACGCACAACTGCTACACGCGATTCGAATTCGGAGACAATAGAGTCCATGAGCGGTATGTTGCCTAAAGTGTCCTTTCCTCGAAGGATGTGAGTACAATAATTAATCCGATTATACACACAGCCACAGACAGGATAACGATCGAGAGCGACGAAAACCAATTAGGATCTGGAAATGAAGTAACCCAAGGGCTACATGAGAAGGATATGCAAATCGAGGAGTTGAGAAACTTGAATGAGAAGCTAAGAAGCTTGAATGAGCAGCTAGAAGCCGAGCTGAATGCTGCGGACATGCGTATTAACGAGATGGAACAATTGATCGAGAAGTTGAACGATGATCTGATTCTTGGGACGAAGACAGTCCATTGATAAGTTCATACATCTTGCTAGCTTTGACCCAATCTCAGCATTTACAGTCCTAATCCACATCAGCAACCTCGATTTCCTCTCCATCAACTTCCCCTTTCTTCCTATCCGCCTCCAACCCTCTCATCGTATTCTCCGTCTCCTGCTCCTCCTCAATCTCCGGTTCCCCAA
The DNA here is from genome assembly GCA_023065455.1 of Cladonia rangiferina. Taxonomy (NCBI): domain Eukaryota; kingdom Fungi; phylum Ascomycota; class Lecanoromycetes; order Lecanorales; family Cladoniaceae; genus Cladonia; species Cladonia rangiferina. The sequence continues at coordinate 1,121,237 of JAJREH010000014.1, read as the reverse complement.
CCTCCTCAACCTGTTTCCCTTCCCTTCCCTCCCTCTCCAACAATTCTAATCTCGCCTTCCCCTCCTCAGTCGTAGGATCAATAACCCCCTGCTCTAAACTCAACATGCCTGCCTCTCCCAATTGCTCCACCACTTCCTCAGCTTCGCTAACACTCATCTTCCCCAGTACCTCATTCACTCTATCCAAACTGCCACTTTCTAACGCTCTCTGCAGGCCTGGTGGGAAGCGTTCAAAGATGATACGGGCTTGTTGCTCTATATCGTCTTTGCTGTCGGGTTGGGGAACGTTGATGTGAATTTCTGTACCCGGCTCCACGGCATGTAATTGGATTTGTTCGACCTCTTGTTCTTGTTTGTTAGCGGCGCGCTCTTTGGCGAGTTCAGCGGTGCGAGTCTTGATGCGGGCGTAGGTGGAGTTGACGTCGTCGAGAAAGACTTTTTGGGCGTTGTGATTTGCGGTTGTGATACTATCGTTAGTTAGTATCTTGCTTCGGATGGGGGAAATATGAAGACTTGCCGCTTGAAGAAGAGGCCAACGCCATCTTTACCCAGCGAGCGGCAATACTGAAGGAGCAGAGCTTGGTGGACACACTGTTTGGCATATGTTCCTTTGCCGTCCATTTGGGCGTTGAATGCTTCCATAAGTAGACCATCCGTCTCTCGCTCAGCTACAACCTCATGATGTTCCGATATGAATTTCAGGCATGCTCTGTAATCCCCTATCTTGATCTTAGCAAATTCCTTCCCAAGCTCCGTAGGCTCGATGTCAGCATCGTCTTCTTGCTCTGGTAGAGGCTCGTCCACATCAGCATCTGCGCCAGAAGTCTGTCCACCACTGTCCCCGCGCCTTAAAGGATCTTTCTTGAGTGTACCAGGATTGAGCACCTCGACTGTCTTTGTGGGCTCCTTGGCTTTGGTTTTGGGCTTTTCCTTCTCTTTCGATACCGAAGACACATTGAAGCCTTCATGTACGCTCTCGCTTGTAATTTTTCTGCTCTCTTCTTTCTCCAATTTGTCCAGTTCGGCTAACAAGTCTCTCTGTAAATTGTGAATCTTGATCTTGTGTCCCTCGACACCCTTGACGTAGCTGGCATACCAATCCTTCGGATCTGATCCGACCTCTTTCTTGACTTGGTCTACCAGTCCCGCTATCATTTGCGAATAGAGTGGTTGCTCTTCTTTGTAGTGTACGTTTGGCGGAGGATCTGGAGTCTTGTCCTTGCTAGGATCTCCCGTAGACTCCATCAGCGCCTGCATCATGAATTCATCTGGGTTCGACCCCGCGACCTGGTCTGCATGCTTGCGTAGCGATCCGAGCAGCTTGTCAACACGTTCCAGCATGCCATCGTTGACTATACGCTCGTACTTGAGTGTGGATATTCTATTCTTTCTCTCATATCTTTGTTGGTGTATCTGGCTCTGCTTCGCTCTTATGAAAGAGCGCTTGTCGACATTGGGGTGGACTTCGATATCTGAGTCGTCTGAGAGCTCGAGTGCATCCCACTTGCTGTAATTAACCACCATCTTATAGGTTCGTATGATGTTGTGTAATGTTTTGTGTTAAGTGACGAGAATTGGGGGGTTGTCTGGTGCTTGGACAGTGTTTAGAATCCCAAGGCTCTGGTCTCGACTCTACGTCAGAAGTTTCGAGAACACCTTAACCCAAACTGCTCGACATAGGTTCTATGCCAGTAAAAGTCATATTGAAGCATATGGATTCTCATGCATTACAGGCTTTCTCGGAGACCATTATGCGACCCAAAGACCAAGCTCTGCAGATGCTCAGGTATTTACATATCCCCCAAACGCCTCTGCTAGTAGTCTACCGACTTGCAGCATGCTCGAGCGTCGCCTCTGCAATTACCGCTCGAACATTGTACCTCAATACCCGGTAGCCCCAGGTGCCTTCTCATCCTTTCTCAGATCAAGCAGCATCTCCCTAAATTTCTCCTTACCAGTCCCGCTCGCTCCACCTTTTGCGCCCTTCCCACTCAGATCCACCAGCTTAGCTATTCGCTCCCAGCTTGTGCCTCCCGCCGAAGTATCTTCTCGGTTCGCTAAGAATTCCTCAGCTTCTTTCCGCGTTTTAGCCACCTGTTTCTCGGTCTTTTGGCTATAGTTCTCGTAGAAGTCATCGATATTACGGCGAGCAGCGGCTACAGTCTCTTCTTTCTTCGCGGCGGAGATCTTCTCGCGTTCTGCTAGGGCCAGGTCTCGGCGTTCTCGCCATTGGCTGCCAAATATTCTGTAAGCCCGAGCCACCTCAGTTTGGACTAAGTGCAAGACTTACCGAATTGGCTCCGACTCTGCTTCTGGAGCTGTGTAACTGCTGTATGGTGGCTGGAAAGGAGCACCCGTACCGGTGATCGTGCCGCCAGGTCCCACTTGCTATATGTCCCATAAGCATTCTCATCTTCTTAAAGCCCATTGGCTGCTTGACAAAGGACTCGCCTGGTTCTGGGTATCAACGGCAGGAAACGAGCTTTCGAATTCTGTGATCTCTTCTCCTTTAGCTTGCCCTCCCCCGTAGTCGCCTCCACCCCCTAGCAGATCGTCTTCCCCGTCTTGTACAGTAGCAGCGTTGTCATCAGCTGAGGCAAATAGGGCGGCATCGTCGCCAAGTGCGGCACGTTCACGTGTCAGGAAGTCATCGCCTGTGCCAGACCCGTCGATTTGTGTGCTTGTGGGTTCAGTTTGACCTAGGCAACAACGTTAACACCGAGGGGATTGAGAGTGTGGAATTGGTTGGCTTACCTGCTGAGAAGTCCTCCAATGAGGGGAATCTGTCTGCCATTGTTCTCTACCGACCAAAACTAGGATATATTAAATTGCCATCAGTAGAGCTATCAGCAGTGTGGATGGTTGTTGCTCGTGTGATGAGAAAAGTAAAGAGCTGCTCCTTCTGCAAAGCAATTGTCGAATCCCTACCGTGCTGTCCGTATTTTCTTAGGGTAAGGACCCGCCAACTTTTGCATGTTTCCGCCTTTCATTCTCCGAGCGCCTTAAAACACGACAACAATACTCGAAGGATAGATGCAGTGAGCTCGTAGAGCAGTAGACATGGCGTATACAGATGATGCAGTCAAAGCGAAGCTATCAGCGTTGAATGAAACGCAGGAGAGCATAGTCACAGTAGCGCAATGGGTAATGTTCCATAGGTACAGCCACGCCTGGTTTTTATCATCTTGTCACATCCCTTCTAATGCTGGTATGATAGGAGACATGCAGAACGAACTGGCACACTATGGCTACAACGCCTCAAGGACTCTGGCTCAAATAAGCGGCTCAACTTGATCTACCTTGCCAATGAAGTCGCCCAGCAATCGAAAGCTCGAAAGAAGGATGAGTTTCTTATCGCTTTCTCGCCCATCATCACCGAAGCCACCGCCATAGCATACAAAGGAGCTACAGATGAGGTCAAAAACAAACTCCGGCGTGTTGTTGAGGTATGGAGACAACGACTCATCTTTGAACCTAACATACAAGAAGCTATAGAAGCCCGCATAGATGGTATGCGATATCCTCCACAAGCTTTTTCACCTATTGACACAACCCTCAGAGCTTGATAAATCACGTTCTACGAATAAGAAACCGCTTCTCGGCGGCTCCCTCTTCGGTAGCTCCTCCGGGCCTTCAGCACCACCAGAGATCCAACCTCTTGTCTCCCTGCAGATAGCCGTATCCAAAGCAGCAGCTACAACGACCAGCGCCGTCCCCACCGCCGAAACCGAGTATGACAAGCTCAACGATCCCAGCAAACCCACCCCCACCCCACCCGTGCACGCCGCCCGCCTCAGCGCCCTCGTCAAAAGCCTCGCCAGCGCCGAAAGCGCCGTCTCAGAGAGCATCAAAGCGCGGCGCAACCTAATCGAAGGCCTGGAAAAGATCATCGAAACCAATCGTGCTGCTCTCGCCACTGAAGAAGTCCAAAAAGACGTCCTCGCCACCCGCAAAATATCCACTGAAGCAAAGAAACGTGATGTAGAAGACGGGATCATGCGTGGCCTCTCCGCGGAATCAACCCCCGTCGCCGCGCACGGGAGTCCCATTTCCGGCTCCAAGACCAACGGCAACGCCGTCTCCCCCATTGACAATGCATCCGTAGAACCAGAGCGTCCTCACATCGAAGAACTCACGCCTCCACCGCCCGAGTCACGAACAGAAGAAACAGCCTCTCCCACCCCTGCCACCACCAACACCCTCAAACAAGACGCTCCTCCCTTCTCCAGCAGTGATCCCCGTCTAGCCCCTCCACCTCCTTCCACTGCCCCCCACCCCACAGCAGGAGCAGATCTCCTATCCAGTCTATCCATGCCGCAAACGAGACCGTACGCCGGCTTGGAGCATAGCAGTCCGCAACAGAAGAAGCGGAAATTGGGATCGGATGATTATCCTGATTTTGGGGCCGGGGAGGATGCAATGGCGGATTTGGATGAGGATGTTGCGGAGTTGTTGAGGGCGGAGAGTCGTGGGGGTTAGGGGAGCGAGTGAGTGAGTGAGTCTACTGTATGGCAAGGTAAGGCAAGGCAAAGAAAGCATAGCGGAAGGAGAGATGATAAGACTATGTTTCTGTTTCCTTTCTTTTGCCAATTTTCGGTACCGGGAGGTACGTCTAGCTCTTGCTCATCAAACGGTGGAGAGTGGTCATCTGGACGAGCAGCGGTGACTTGCTCTAATTTCGCTGTTACGGCGGCAGCTACTTTTTCACAAACATGCGGAATGGCGATATTGCAGCTTATGTTTCGATTCGGTTGGCAGGGCTGGCTATGTATCTTACGTGAGACCATTGACTCGTGTCACAAAGCAGAAAAGCAATTGAAATTCATTTCAAAACTATCAAACAAAAAAATACCTCCCTCCTATTCCACCACCCCCTTCACCACTTCCCAATCCCATCCCATCCCATCCCATACATAACTAACCCTGCACCTCCTTCCCTACAGGTCCAAGTCCACTATCGCCATGCCTCTCCGGCAATTCGCTCTCCGGACTCGGTCTAAAAACCCTTCCCCACCGCCCATGCGCCAAATCACTCACATTCTCCATGACGCCCTTCAAATTCTGTCTGACCAACTCACTAGTCGGCTGACTGAACAAAATATCAATTTCCTCCAACGTTTTATTCTTAGTTTCCGGCATGAACAGTAACTGGTAGAACCAACCGACGACGGCGATGCCGCCGTAGAAGCCTAATGTGAGGCCAATGCGGGACATGGCTGCTTCCATGTCTGCGAAGAAGTATGTGACGAGCCAGGAGCAGAAGAAGAGGGTCACGTCTGAGGTTTCCATGCCGTAGCTGCGAAGGTAGGTGGGGTAGACTTCTGCAGGGAGGACCCAGGTGAGGCAAGCATAGGAGCCGAAGAATCCTTCATAGATAATGAGACCGGTGATATAACAACCCTCAGCGCCATGGACGTTAGTGTTGGCGTCAATGAGGTAGCTGCAGCCGATAATGAGCAAGCCAATGAAGAAGCCGGGGAGCATGGCGCAGGCCCAGAAGCGCCGGCCGAAGCGCTCCATAAAGACGATGGCTGGGATGGTCCCCAGAAGGAGGGAGCCGCCGCCAACGAGGGACATAAAGACGGATTGTTTGGAGTCAAAACCGACTTGATTCATCAGGGTCGCCATATAATACATAATTGCATTAATTCCAGTTGTTTGACCCAAAAAGACCATAGTATTGGCATAGATGATCGATCGTCTCGCTCTTGGGACGGTGAAGAAGTCGAGCCAGGCGAAGGAGCCGGAGCGGGAGTTTTTGTTTTGAAGTTCCTCGAGGACGGCGTGCTTCATGACGAAGAATTCCTCTCTATTCTCGGGGAGTTCGGTGCCGCGAATGCGTTTCCAGACATTGAAGGCTTCGAGGGTGCGGCCTTTGTGCATGAGGAAGCGAGGAGATTCGGGCATGAAGAACATGCCGACAAGCATGATGGTGGAGAAGATGAGGGAGGACCCGAGCATATAGCGCCAGCTGCCGCTCTAGACAGTGTGTGTCAGCGTCTTGTTCTCTGGAAAGCGGAAGAAGTGACTTGCCTTGACGTTAACGAAGATGGCAGCCACGACATAGCCAAATACTTCTCCCAGCGCGATGTTGAACTGGTACAGAGATACCAAGTTCCCACGATATTTGCGAGTCACGCATTCTGCGACGTAGACGGGCACAGTGTTGAATGGATGAGATTCAGTTCTATCTAACAGGTGCAGGAGCACCTCTATATAGCAGTACGTACATTCCTACGTACAAAGAGACAATACTAATCGGTATTGACTCCCATATCCGGTCATCCACACCGGATGCGGTGAGGTGTGAAGAGTCCTTTATCCAACACACAGTACCACCTTCTAGACCGACACCCAAGCCCAGGATCACACGACCAGAGACGATCATGCCGAAATTAATGGCACCAGCCTCCAAGGCCGCTCCAAGCGTGTACAAGAAGAGGGAAATGATAATAGCCATTCGACGCCCCACAGACTCGTTAATTGGACCTAGGAGAAGTGCACCTCCGACAGCTCCAAGTGGAACTCCTGATGCAACGAGAGAGACCTGGGAGGTGTCCAGGTGTAAGCTAGTTGGCATGTAAAGATTGGCACCGCTGATCAGAGACTGGTCGATTCCAGAGAGCAAGCCACCCATGGAGGCAAAACCGACCAATAGCCAGGTAAAGTGGGCAGGATTCTTGAAATTGATGACGGGGCTGAAGAAGCCAGTCTTGACCGGGTTCTCCCTCAACTCGATCTCCAGTAGCTCTATCTCCTCGTCGATTTCCACTCCACCTTCTTTGGCAATCCTCATGGCGTCCCATTCGCTCATTCTGCGGGCTCCGCCGGTAGAGTACTGGCGACCATTGTCCGTAGCTACGGACAATTGGCGACCGGTTAGGGAGTTGCCGCGATGGGTCTGGGGTTCAACATGCTCAATCTGGAGCTTGCCCTCGACGTAGTGACCCATTGTATCACTGGTAGGAGATTGATCCTTATCATCCATGTTGGCGGTGGTGATGGAGCTCTCTTCGTCGATGAGTGATCAAATTGCTTCCCCACACTGTGCATGTACAGGCCTGGTCCCAGTGGAAGCGGAAGAGGACCCTTATATGTGCAACGAACGGACTTGGGGGGAAGGAGGCGCGTGACAGCAGTAGAATGCGTGACGTCCATGGCTATTGGTTATGCAGCGCCTATCATCTCAATGGTGCAGCTTTGCGTCTTCCTGCACAGGCTATCGGCCAGAATTTCGGCCGTTTTCCGTACAACTTCCTCAACGAAAATCATCGTCATAGTCTGGATTGCGGGGTAGTGGGGCCCCCAGGCAAGCACTACTGACTCGTGGATCGTCCCGAACATCCATTGGTGCCATCACTTGGTCACTTTTTAGGTATAAACACCAATAAACGTTGAAGAAGGCTCGAGGCTAAGCTGTGATTGTCGCTGCTTTGTTTCAAGCGCTATGGAAAGTTCCCCAGACGTGGCGCAAAGAAGTTGGAAAGTTTAAAGACTAAAGGCTTAAGGCTGGTTGCTAAAAGTTCCTGATTGACGCTATGTTGTAGTGTAACTGGAGGAGTCCAGGCGGCACAGATAGATTAGATAGTACTATCAGGGTTAGAACACATAGAAAAAGTATACTGACAGCTAGGTTCTCTCTGTCAGTCAAGTCTGGGCAAGCCAGCCGGTCTCGATCCCGTTCATCGAGTCGGAGAGACTCTCGGCCTTTATTTTCCGTACCAGGCACTAAATACAGCACTATTGCCAGCGCGATGACAATGCAATAGCTAGGATGGGATATCAGCTGAATCCAGACTTTCTCAACAAATACTTGAAGCAATACAAACCAGAAAATAAGGCCGAGCCAAACTTATGGATAGTGCCGCTCCAATCTTCGCGCTTTTACATATCAGCTGCGGCCCGATTATCTGTAAGACGATTAGAAGTAAGCCTCATTCATGAAATTCTAGACCGTGCATACATTCCCAACGCAGCTGTGTAGTTCTCCTTCGTTGCACCCGCGACATTCGACATGCCAACGCTAATGATCAGGCTGACTACTAGCCCGAAGAATCCGATCATTGTGTATCCAACAACGGGTGCAGCTGCTCGATGCGTCCAAGTACTTCACCATATCATGGCACAGCCGGCATCACCGGCAAACAGCATGGGACAAGCAGCATGAGGCGAATGTTGGGTATCAGGCTTCCAAGATAGCCGGTCAGAAGGGGGCGACCGTTGACCATCTGGAATTCACTGGTCAGGAAGACTTGACGACAGCCTGAGCTCGGACGTGAAGGAAGCTCCTTAGTGTCTCCATGGGCACTACGCGTTCTCCTGGAGAGAAGACCCAAGCAGTCACTGCTGAATTAGAAACCGCAGAACAGAAGACACCGAAGATGACTGTAAGTGAGCCTGCTAACGAACATGTATACTGCCGACATGATATAAACAGATATGCTCGGCTAAGGAGCCAGTGACTGCTTGGTACGACGAAACTCGCAACTGCATAAGGGAAATTCATGGGTCAATCCCACCCGCACTTGCATACATGCTGCCATAGAGTATAGAGTATAGCAATAGCCGCATCATCATCTTGAGCGTGTTGTGGCTTTGTAGGCGGGAATGAGATTTGTAGCAATCATTCATGTCATCACTGCGAAAGCTCTGTGGGGACTGTTTTACGCAGACTGCGCTTAATGATACTCTAGCCTCAGACGGCTAGCGCAATTAGGCGGCAAGTCGCTCTTGTTCAACAACAAGACCGTTGAATATCACCGCAAGAATCTGGTGGTATGGTAGACGATATCGATCTACTCATCTATTCAATCTTCAATCACAATTACGGACGCCTATCCGGCAGCAAAGCAATGATTCATTGATGAACCAACATTTCCGGATTATTATATACACCAGCTCGTATATCGCGCCAACTAGACGAGACTTTAAGGGGAATATCGCCAAAACCGCAATGAAAGGAAAAGAAAATACAGTTCTATGTACGCGTGCAAGACCGACCTATCCCATGATATAGCGAGAGGCTGCCGCCAACATGCGGAAATGTTGAAGTAGAAAACAGGAAGGGTCTCATGCCGTCGTACCTTTCGTCTCTCCCCCATCTCAGTTATTCTTCTTCGTTCCCGTCCGCCACTAACTCCGACCTTCTCGCGATACACCCGGCATTCCGCCCAGTCTCACTTCTCCACTCACAACTCATCTTTCACCGTGTCCGTAGCTTTTGCAGCCATGCTGCTCACACTGCTGAGAACTCCCTCTGCCGCCTCTTGGGCATCAGATCCGAATTCAGCTAGTCTGGCTTTTGCGCTCTCTACAGCAGCCAAAAGTCTGCTCTGTGCACTCTCCATTGCACCCTTCTCTGGCCCATAGACCGCCTCCTTCATCTTCGATTGAGCAGCGTCCATAGCCGAGCTTGCAGCAGCAGCATTCTCTGCTACGGCAGATGATACCGAAACGTACACATCGGAAGCCACGCTGGTCGCGCTAGCAGTGGCACCAGTTGCTGTGGTACCGTAGATAGCAGCATATATGGCGTCCTGTGCTGAAGAAGCAACCGCACTGAGGCTAGCTTGTGCCGCATCGACATAACTTGGTTGTGTACCATATACAGCTTCGCTGACACGAGATGACGCGGATGACGCTGCGCTAGATGCGGCAGATGTGGCTTTCTCATATGTTCCTTTGCTGGGCCCGTAGTATTGACTGCTGGCAGCCTCTACGGCGGCATTTACTTGTTCGTTTGCTGAGGCGAAGATAGCTTCAAGGGTAGCGGGCGGGGTGAAAACGGAAGATACAATTGACGATGCAGAGGCGTAGGCATCGCTCGCGAAGCTTGAGGCGGAGGCTGCGGCGCTGGCATGGGGCCCGGTGTAGTATGCGGAACTTAGTTTGTTCATGACACTTTCCGTAAAGTCTGGTTCTTTGCCGCTGATAAGCTCAGAGAAAAGACCTTGGACAGCCTCGAATTGGACAATTGCGGCAGCGGTAGCTTGAGAAGCGTAGTCATTTGCTTGCGAGAGCACCGACTGGGAGAAAGGCGTAGGTGCTCCGTATACCTGTTCGCTAGCTTTGGAAACCAAGGCCTCCCAGTTGGCGGAAGCTTGACTCGCTACCGACTCGCTCCATGGAGTTTCCGAACCAGCAACCGCAGTACTCGCAACTGATGAAATTGAAGCCGCCTTCTCAGATGCAGCGTTTGCCAGAGACTCGACTCTGCCTGTCGAACTACCATAGACTGCGGTGCTGGCAGCAGCGGACACTGAAGATAGCGAAGCCGATGCGACTGAAAGGGCTGAACTGTATTGGGAAGATGCTGAATCTAGGACTTTCTGAGCAGGAGACTTGCTTTTCTTTCCTACTGCCGAGCTTGCTGAAGCCATCACAGACTGAAGCTTTTCGGAAGCCTGGGCCACGGCATCACTGTACTGTGCTTGTGCCGCGTTCATCATACTCTGGTAAGCAGGCGTGGGGGTACCGAAAAGAGATTCCGAGGCGACACTGGCAAGGCTTTGATGCACGGGTGTTGGGGTACTTCCAACAGCGCTCTTGGCGGCAACCATAAATTCGGAGTAGCGCTCGTGGGCAAGACCAATAGCTTCATAGTATCGTCGCTGGCCCTCCATGAGATACTGCTGATGTACTGGAGTGGGCGTCGCTCCTACAGCAGTCTTGACACTGCTCAGTTGCGCAGAAGCAAGATTGAGGCTGTCTGCGAGTCTTGAGGAGGCGATTGCGGAAATTGACTCAAACACGCCCTGGCTTGGGCCGTAGATGGCCTCGCTCGCAGCCTTTGTTGCGGAAGCGTGTTGTTCACTCGCAGCGCCAATTATACTCGAGTAACGTTGGCTTGCTTCAGACATGAACTTCTCATAGCCCGGCGTAGACGTTGCGCCCATGGCACTCTTTGCAGAGTCAAGCTGAGAAGAAGCTGCCGCTAGTGCATTCGAATATTTCGCGTTGGCGGCCGCAATTCCAGATTGTTGAGGGCTTAAAGGTGTGCCATGGACGGCAGTGGAGGCAGCGCTCAAAGCATCTTGCAGATGTCCACTGGCTGCAGCGACAGCACCTGAGTAAGCATTCTCAACTGAAGCGAACATTTCTTCGTGGACAGGCTTCGGCTTCCCAGTAACCTGGGCAGAGACAATCGACTTGGCGTGCTCATACTGTACGGCTGCGTTGCTGATGGCATTTGAATATGCGGATGATGCTGCATCGGCTGCAGATTTGGTGAGTGGCGCAGGGGTGCCGTATATGACCGAGGAAGCCCTAAGGAAGGTCAGTACAGTATAGCTCGGGCTGGAGAAATCATGACTTACGCCGCAACCGCTTGGGCATACTTCTCGGAAGCAACACTGGTAACGCTTTCTACAGTACCCTGCTGTGTCCCATACAAGACGCTAGACGCAGCCTCGAGTGCTTTCGAGTATTGCTCATCGGCAACAGATGACGCGGATTCTACGGTTCCTTGTGTGCTTGTCGCCTTCATCAATGCTTCACTTACAGCGTTTGTGATATCAGCATATCTGTCGCCCGCTTGATCGACCATTTTCTGCATCGTCTCGGAGTATGTGGAATCATCCTCGTCGCTGATGACGTCGTCAAGTATTGGTTTCTGTTCGTTGCTGACTTTCTGGGCCATTGCTCCTCCATAGACCTTCTTGGAAGCTTTGCTAGCAACAGAGGATGCACCTGAACTGACAGAGCTCGTAAGACTTGAAATATTCTCTGTCACTGGAGCTGAAGACTTGGATACTGCTTCAGATACCGCTGAGGCAGCAGAAGCGGCGCTTTCAGAGACCTGTGATGCGACTGACTCGTGCACTGGTGGAGGCGTGCCAATTACTGCTCCACTTGCATCAGATGCAGCCTGATTGGCTTTATCTTTCACGGCAGATATAACACTCTCTGATAATGGCTGGGGAGTGCCAATAATCGCTTCACTTGCGCTTTCTGAGACGCCACTGGCAGCTTCTGCAACCTTAGAAGTTGCCCGTTCAGCTAGGCCCGGTTCTGTACCAATAATGGCTGAAGAGGCACTGGATGCTGCGTTGGAGGCTTGCTCTGCGGCCTGGGATATAATTGACTCGAGAGTGCCTTGCGATGTTCCCACGATTTGTTCACTGGCCGAGCTCACTTTCTTCATGACCTTCTGGGCAGCGTTAGCGGCTTCCGCTGGGACATACTTGGTGCTAAAGTCGTCGGAAATGTCGCCCGCTTCCATCTTCCATGCTCCGACTTCTTTGAGTCGGGCAAGCTCTTTAGCGGTTTCCTCTGCCAAAGCCATGCCCCTGGACTCCACATCCTCACTTGCTTCCTTCGCCTTCTGAAGTCCTTCGTGCTTCTGCGCCACAGCTTCAACCTTCGAACGCCATTCGTCGAAAGTCTTCTTCACATCGTTATACTTAGACCAGTCCTTGTAAGTGACGCCTTCCATCTGAGCCCACCTCAAACCAATTTCTTGCAGACCGAGATCGCGAATGCTATCAATAACTTCAAGCGTTGACTCGGATGCCGCAGAAACTAGTGATTGGGTTTCCTGGTCAAAGTTCTCTTTCCATGACCGCAAGGCCTGGGCTTTCTCTTTGACCGCCAAGCCTGCCTGCCTCACGAACTTTGACAACGAAAACGAAGCCTTGCCAAGGTCTTCATCGTCATACTCTTCAGGGAAAGTCTGAACCAGCCATTGAATATCCCTTTTCAGTTTTTGTATTTGAAGATTTGCGGTCTCTTCTAACTGTATCACTAAAGCCTCTCCGACCCTTTGGACCTGGCTCTCAATCTGTCGCTCAGTGATCTCTTTTACGCGCTCTTCGAGGTCCTCAGTTCCCTTATCGGCAGCTTTTGCAAATTTGTCTTGCCAATTCCTCAAGTCCGACTCGATCTTCTCACGGATCTGCTCGGCTTCTTGTTCCGCGGTCAAAGAGGGTGAAGCGTTAGGTGTTGAGGAAGATGTGGTTGAACTGAGTTGGTCTGGAGCGATGGTAGCAGCTACCGATGAGAGTCTGGATGAAAGCGAGGACACTTGAGCTGTGCTGGCAGCTTCTTCCAAAACAGCTCTGATCCTTTTGCCGTCGCGATATCTTCCAAGTCTCTCCCCAATCCTGACGAGCTGAGGCTCTACATTTTCGCCATATAAAATTCGGAGCTTGGGCCAAAGGGTCCGGTCAAAGAAGGCAGCCGTGTATTCCCAGGCTGTTTTGACATAAGGGAGGCCCGTATCGATGAATACTTGGTGGCCTACAGCGTAAGACTTTTCCACATACGGTCTAGAAGCCTCGAAGGCTGGGAGCACGTGGTCGCTATAAATCTGAGTCACGCCCTCACGACTTGAGGTATAGTAAGGTGCAGCAGCGGCAGAAGCTTTGCTGACGTGTGGGGCTAGGTTTGACTCGTACTGCTTCTTTGCCTGAATCTGAGCTGTATCAAGCTGGGGTTTCACAATCTTCTCCCATTTCTCTTGCCCAAACCCTCGAATCTGTTCGACTTTCGGGGCTCCATAGGTATCGTAAGTTTGCTTCCCATATTTGAAAGAAGGGGTGTAGATTTCTCTGTTGAATCTCTCGACATACGGCCTTACTCTGCCGACGTGTGGTGCAGCGTAGGAGTTGTAGTATGGCTCGATGTATGGCGCGACATGTGATCGTGCAGTCAGATATGGCTTGCAAACCCTTGGCGACTCCTCTGTAAGATCCGTAAAAGATGAGGGACAGCGGAAGAGAGCTGTCAGTACGATATACCAAACCAGCAACCTATGTTATGTCTTACGTTAGCAGAGGATTTGGAAGGGGAATTAAATGTCCTATCACGTTACTTACCGGGTAATGATGCTAAAGCTTCTGGATGCAGACCCTGACGGATTATTCTTCGTAGGTGGAGTTCTCCCAACCACAACATGGCCATTTGCTTTGCCCTCTGTGATTGACGGATCTACCGGTCGCCCATTACTTTCTGCTGCCATAGCAGGCTTATATGGTTGTATTGTGGTGATTTTAGAAAGCATGGACGGAAATTGTGCCTATTCCAGGTTCGAGCTTCTACACCCGTGCTTGGGTCAGACGACCTGTCCGAAGATGTCACTCCTCGTGCTCACAAACAGTGGGCCCAGAAATGAGACGGAGCAGACTCCGAATGAATTTTCCTAACAAGTTGAAGGGAAAGGGAAAATAGATGGTGGTTGAGAAGGACGGGGGTGATCGCCATGTTTAGCTCAAACAATCCTGCTTGGCTATCGCGATGATGCAACTCGTACCTGATAAGTCGCGTGAGCCAAGGCTGTGTTTGCAGGACTTGACATTTTCACCTATAGCTACTGATATATCTACAGACTAATTGAACTCTTCTAAGTCATATCGCAGACACTGACAGTCGTACATCTCACAATGTTCTTTATCATCTTGGTCAAAAAGCCGTAGTCGCGTAGACTTGCTTCTTGGCATCATTAACGCCGTGGCGCTAATTCCAGCGTCATACCTATCTTTCACCTCCAGGCCGACAACCTCTGGACACAGCCGAAGGCCATTCTCAAGATACGCTTGCTTTACGGTGCGATTATTTGTTACAAGTTTGAGATGAGGAGCTCTCATTCACCCCGCCGTTCTCTCGTCGGGACTATCATCTCTCATCGGAGGCCTTAATTCTCTCACTCATTATGGATATGGCCGAACCAGAGGGAAACATGGAGACAGCTTCCGGCTCCGAAGCCCAGCCAGATGTCATGAACGACCCCGCTTTCGATAGGAATGTAAAGAGCAAACAAGGCAATTCGGAAGAGGCGGACACATGTAGGATATGTAGGGGTGAAGGGTCGAAAGAGGAGCCTTTGTTCTATCCCTGCAAATGCAGCGGTAGCATCAAATTTGTCCATCAGAATTGTCTTATGGAATGGCTTTCACATTCGCAAAAGAAACATTGCGAGCTGTGCAAAACGCCTTTCCGGTTCACGAAACTTTACCATCCACATATGCCGACCACGGTTCCATTACCAGTCTTCCTCCGCCAAGCTGCCGTGCATACATGGAAGAGCTTCCTAACGTGGACTCGATTCCATCTCGTAACGTTTGTTTGGGTGGCCTGGCTACCGTGGTGCATGCGGACAATATGGAGAGCACTCTTCTGGATTGGCGACGGTGGCTGGGTCGACTGGGCAGAAAGAGGGCTACATAACGAATCAGCAAGGATGAGTCTGGGGCAAGCTGAGGATGCAATAAATGTCACGGTTTCGACCAACGCAACCTCTTCTATGTCAAGAGAGGCTTTTGCATCTGCTCTTGTATCCATAATGTCGAACAACCTTTCTCGTCTCCTCTCACCTGTTGAATATTTTGTTCATTCTCTTTGGCACTATGAACCTTTTGGGCTCGGCGTATCAAGAGAACTATTCCAACTCGCCATGGGTCTGAATTCAAGCACGACTTCGTCAGGAACGGTCTCCATCAATGTTACGGTTCAGTCTCAATCGGTGCCCCGATCATCATCATGGTTATCAGATATTCAATTTTTGAATACCTTGACACGATCGACCATGATTAACAACCTCGTTATAGACACCCTGGAAGGGCAACTCATTACGTTGTTTGTTGTCATTGCCTTTATACTCGTTTTCTTGATACGAGAGTGGGTTGTGCAGCAGCAGCCTAACCTTAACGGCGGAGCTGAGCTCAATGTAGGCGTTGTGGCACCGCCAGACGAGAATGCCGTGGGACCGGAGGAGGATGCCGCCCGGAGACGTCAGGCACAGGAAGACGAGAGGAATGCTGAAGCTGCTCATCCGGGCGCAGGGATGCTGAGGCAGAGGAGAATTGCAAGACCGAGACAGAGACGACCAATAGCTCCTGGCCAAGCTTTAGAGCCCGGCGCTGATCAGGGTGCTGAAGTTGCGGAAGGGTCAGGATTCGAAGAGTTGGACTCAGGGGCTACAGGGCATCCTTCGTACTCAAGCGTGCAAGATGATACACGAATGGATGCTCCTTCGCACGTAGCTGCTGACGGGCCACAAAGACCTACGATGCCTGACAGGACTACAATAGCAATAGCTGCGGAAATTCGTCGCACAATCGAAGAACAATCTCGCGTAGCTGGAGACCAAACGTCATCTTTAAGGGTTTTCACAGAGTTGTGGGATCAATCCAAAGAAAGGCCGTCGGAGGCCATCAGAATAATCGAGGAACAGGGCCGTTCTGATGATCTGAAATGGATTATCGTAGCAATGAAGAAAATAGAGGAAATACGGCGGGTGGATGCCAACCAAGATGCAAATCGTCTCCTAGGGAGTTCATCTGATCGTCCCGCACCAGGAAGAAACCACGACAATGACCGTGCTAGTCGCTCTCAGCCCGAGGATGACGAAGGGTTTGTCTTCCTTGATAAACCCTCGTTAACTTCCAGCCCAGACACTGAATCTGGATACAGTGACAATAGCGGAGATACTACCAATACCGACCAAGAGAGGATTAACCCAGATCCTGACCAGATCGCGAGCAGCGGTGACCAAGCTGAAATACCTCCGCAGAGCACTTTCAGGCCGCATTACGGAGAGGAAGTGAGATTCGAGATTCCCGAGTTTTACGACTTAGAAACAGGCAACGATGCAAGGGATCCGGATCCGCTCTCGAATAATGTCACTATAGCCGATGGAGATGGCTCTAAGACTCCAGGTGAAGCCTCTCGCCATAATCCTTTCCATCCGGATTACGCAGGAGAACTCCCGGAACCCTCTGCCACCTACGATACAGCTTTGCCACTAGGCAGAGATTCCGACTTTGCGGACACAAATCAAGCCCAAAGTTCCCAAGTAGAACCAGGTGAAGCTCAATCGCCCGAGATGTCCGCCCATGGGAATCCTGAGTATCGAACAGTTATCGAGATCATCACAGACTGGCTTTGGGGTGGTGTGGCTTTGCCACAGGCTCAAACTGAGCAGCCCGCCGGCGATGACGAGCAAATCGTGCAGGATATTGCAGCCGAAGAACCTTTTGTGCGAGTTGATCGCGGACGGCTCGTGAGGGCCCCTGTGAATGAGGGGCCACCTGCAGACGAGGGAGCCGTAGCCGGCCAGGATCCTGAGGTTGTGGCGGCTGCCATTCAAGCTGGCTTAGATCCTAATGATGTAGAAGCAGCTGAGGATATCGAAGACTTAGAGGGCATCTTAGAACTCATCGGCATGCAAGGCCCTTTGGCTGGGCTTGTACAGAACGCCATGTTCTGTGCTGTACTTGTCACATTGACCATCATGCTGGGCGTATGGGTACCATACATCTCGGGCAAGGTGTTCTTGGTTATTTTGACCCACCCTGTCTCTCTGCTGCTGAAGCTCCCTCTACGATGGGCGGCATCAACTGCAGATGTGGTCATAGACATCTTTACGTTCTTCGCTGGAAGCGCTTTACATTGGATTGACACCGCAATTTCCCTTCTATGCACTCCAATAGGATGGCTGATACCTCGATTGGAATCAATCAGTCAAAATAAAATACTAGCCAACAGAGCCAAGGTCTACGCTGCAAGGGCCTTGGGGAGACTTGCAAAGAGTTTCATTGCTACAGGAAATATTCTTGCCGAGTCCGATATTCCCACCTTTTCGCTCATTGCCCATGAATCCTTGCACTTGCTGGAGACGGAGGCCTCCAGATACCTGCAAAACCTATGCGGTTACTGTGTATCTTTCTTTACCTTCATATCAAATAGCACTGGCGTTGCAGACAGCCTGGCGCTTGGGCTGCTCTTCGTCACGGAACGCGCACAAGTTCTTGTCAAATTTATTGTCAAAAATATCCGGTCATTCGCCTTGTTAGCACCCTCACTCCTCAAATTCAACCCTCTACATGTCAACTTGAGCATACCACAGCGCACCACTCCACTCGACTACGACCTAGCTTATTGGGACACGAAGGATCGGGCGTTGGCTATCGTCTTTGGTTACATGTTTTTCGCTGTACTAGGAGTGATGTATCTTAGGTGTGTCACTTGGATTCGAGGTACCAACAAGGCTGGTAGAGTTGATGGCGGTATAGCCGATGGGCTATATCAGGCTGGCGGAGTTATGAAGGTCGTCCTGATCATCAGTATTGAGATGATCCTCTTTCCTTTATATTGTGGCTTGCTTCTTGACGTCGCACTGCTACCTCTCTTTGGTAACGTCACATTGATGTCGAGGATCAACTTTACCCTTAGTTCTCCGTACACGTCGATGTTCATCCATTGGTTCGTGGGAACTTGCTACATGTTCCACTTCGCTCTTTTCGTTGCAATGTGTCGAAAGATACTCCGGCCTGGAGTTTTGTGTGAGTCTCATCCCTACAATGTTAATACACAGTGGCTGACTTCTTAGACTTCATTCGTGATCCTGATGATCCGACATTCCATCCTGTTCGGGATGTTCTCGAGCGTAGCGTTTCCACTCAGCTGTGGAAGATTTCTTTCAGCGCGCTGGTATATGGTGGCCTGGTCATCGTATGCCTTGGCGGGGTGGTTTGGAGCATTGCGTACGCTTTCGACGGTGTGCTTCCCATTCACTGGTCGTCAAACGAGCCGGTCTTGGAGTTTCCCGTCGACTTGCTATTCTACAACTTCTTGATGCCACTGGCAGTCAAGTTCTTCAAGCCTTCCAAAGGATTGAACAAGATGTATACCTGGTGGTTCCACAGATGTGCTCGGGCACTTCGACTAACAGACTTCCTCTTTGGAGACAGACAGGAGGACGAGAAGGGGAGTCATTTGCGTCGAAGCTGGACAGATTTTCTAGAATTGCTGCGAAGTGACATACAGCAGCCATCTGATGATGCAAATGGACAAGACGCGCCTCGAGAAGATGACACAGTCGTCGATTTTGTCCAGGATGGTCGATATGTCCGCGCACCTGCGTCGGATCAAGTTCGCATTCCCAAAGGTGCTCACGCCTTTCTGGAAGTCGACGAAGAGAACCGACGTCTTGACGACCAGCAAGACCCGGATGAAGGTCTCCATGGCCGCAAAAACGAAATGTTTACGCAAGTATACGTACCACCATTCTTTCGTATACGCATAAGTGCTTTTATCTTCTTGATCTGGCTCTTTGCAGCCACTACTGGAGTCAGCGCAACGATTGTTCCTCTTATGTTCGGCCGCTTTATCTTCGCCCACTTAGCACCGCCACACCTCCATATGAACGATATCTATGCCTTCTCCATCGGCCTCTACATACTCGGTGGGGCTATCTACGGCATTCTTAATCGCCATCGCATAATAGACTACCTTCGAAAAACACTTACCCCACATGCAACCACAGTCACATCTCTACTGCGGAGAACTGCGTCCTTAGCGTTGCACACTCTCAGTTTAATCTATACATACTCAGCTTTCGGAATACTTCTCCCTGGCCTCCTCTCATTACTGATGGAATTTTATCTCATCATTCCACTTCATACATACTTCAGCACTACCTTTACCGCCCTTGGTAGCGTTGCGCAAGACCGCCACATCATCCATCTCATTCAGGACTGGACGCTAGGCGTCCTCTACCTCAAAATGGCCGCCCGTCTGATCCTGTACCATGCACCATCGAGGCCAGCAGCTGCACTACGTGGCATTGTCCGTGACGGTTGGTTGAATCCAGATGTGCGACTAGCAACGAGGGGCTTCATTCTGCCAGCCATTTTCGTGATGGGCGTCGCGCTTACAGTGCCGTTAGGGCTAGGTTGGCTAGCCAACTCAACAATCCTCTACTCTTACAGCGCCAACAACGAGATTTTCAGAGCCTGTGTATACCGATACAGCTACCCTGGTGTGCTAGCGCTGGGATTTGCCGCAGGCTTTGGTGTACTCCTGGGCAAAGCATTTACAGGATGGAGAAGAAGGGTTCGGGATGAGGTGTATCTGATTGGGGAACGTTTGCATAATTTTGGGGAGCACAAAAGGAGAGGTAGCAAGGCAAAGGGCAAGGGGAAGGCAAGAGCGGTCCCGGTAGCAGCTGGACAGGCATAAATGTTCAATTTCAAATAGTTCCAGCGGTGTGATGATAGATTATTGCGGGTGCATGCAGACTTCAGACAAGTCTCGGAGGCGTCTATTGCTGAATTTGGGATGAGCGTTAGCAGCGGTACCTACCTTAGCTTACCCAGCGTTATTGGAGTGCAGCAAAACGATGGAATGGAACATGCCATGTCTCCACTCATGCATGTATGCATCATTTACATATCCAGCACATGGAGAAATTACACTGACAAATTCCAATATCCATGTTACTCATCAATCATTCTTCACCGCATCCAAAGAAATTGATCTGTAGCCTGTTCGCCCCCAACGTGATCTCAGGAAGGAACCGTGCATCACGAAAGCCACGCGCCGGTCCAGGGGGGAAAGTGGCCGGGGGGCGCCCATATGTCCCAAAGTGGCCCCCCAAATGCCAATTAAGAATAGCTCAACGGATCTCTCCATGCGATCTCTGAAGCTATGCCGCATGAGAAACAGAATACATCTCAGGGGGCTGAGATCGGACAGGACGTACTACTGTTCTAGGTGCAGTATTTGAGGCTTACGAGGCTTGACGATATCCAGGTTTTCCTTCGAGCCTAGGTACATTATAAGGGACCTGCTTAGCTGACCGTCGGCTAGGCTACCTAACGAAAATGTGCCGGGGTAGAAACATTGCTCAAGAAAGCCCTGTAACAACGATGGACATGGCCGACCGCCTTGTTCCATTTTCAGCTTCAATAACCCAGTATGGTATGCCTGGTCGATAAACTCATCTTTTTCCCACAATGTACGAGTACAACTACGCTGTACGTAAAGTATTTGAGATACATCTCCACCTACACCTACACCTTTTGCCAGGGATGATCGATCTCTCCCGCCTCGTCCCCACTCGTACCCGTTCGCCCCCAACCCGCTCACCCCCATGCCCATGCCCCATCCATATGCCCGTTCACATCCACATGCCCCAACCAACAAACCAACAACCAAACAACTCTCCCCTCCAAAAACAACAAAGATCAACAAACCCAATCCAACTCAATCCAAACCAACCATACCCCCGTCCCCACGATCAACGATCAACAACCGTGATGACAAATACCCCCCAAACCATAAAAACCCAAAAAAAAACCCACCCTATCCCACCCGACCGGCTTACCCACACAAAAACGCACGCTCCCGCCCCAAAAAAATCTCAATTCAAAAACCGGTCCTCGGAACCCCCTAACCCCCTAAGCGTGCTTAGCGGCTACGGTGGTTGGGGCGGGGGGGGGGAGAGGGGGAGGGACACTAATGCAGGTCATTGCCGATCCCCCAGGGGTTGAGGCCGGGGGGAGGAGAGGGGGGTGTGTAAAGCGCGAATTCTTTTTCCAAGGGGGAGGTATCTCCGCTGGTGTGGTTTCCACGCTTTTCCCCATCTTTTGAACTTATCTTTACCTGTTTGAGGTGGGATTGAGAGAGAGTTTCGTTTTTGAGAGCGGGGGTTAGATGAGTATGGAGCTATGGTTGAGGATGGGCTTGGGCTTTTTTCTGTGGGGTGAGGGTTGTATATTAGCGAATGGAGGCTCTGGGTTCCTTGTTTTGGATCAGGTTCCAGATTGCGGAGGACTACATTTGGAAGAGAGGGAGTTTGGGAAACGGGGGACTATATCTCAAGAGGGGGCAAAGCACGTGCTCTGGGTGGTGAAGAAAATGGATTCGGCAGGTGAAGAGGGTCATCGATTTTTGTGGAATATGTACTGTTAGGCCATATATCAAAAAAGATAGCAAATCTCCTCATAATCATACACATATCCAGTTCGGCCATGTTGGTGGAAAGAAGAAGCAAGCATATCGCGCGTACCCCATTCGAAGCGACATATCGCACCCTATCCGAAAAGGAGACCAAACTTCAGCCTCGAAAGACAACGCAAAGACAAGTACAGCCACCGAAGTGCGACCCATATCCTTGTACAATCTTTTGTCGTATGCCTCCCGGCCAGATTTCTGCAAGTAAGAACCATAGAAACAAAGACGCCGGACTCCTCTCGCTTCGTGCGCAAATCCGCGGAAAACGCCCAAATTACCGAATATCAGTCGTTAAATGTCGAGTTGATTTAGGCACCCTCCCTCTCAGTCAATGTGCTCGAGCATACATTGATAGCATGCCAACGCCCATCTGCATGGGACCAGTTCGTTCCTTGTGGAGATCTGGAAGATAGGGGTTAATGATCCGAAGGTCTAGTCGGAGCTACCGGCTGAATCACCAGAATTTTCACGCAGCCGAGTCTCAGCCTGCGCCTGATTGACAAGCTCTGGGATGCGCCGACGCCGGGCATTGATGAACCAATTGCTAATCTATACGAGACTGTCAGTATACTCAAGCCTCTCATGCCACCCCGGCTTCCTTCGTATTCATACCTGAGTCATGGCCAGCCCGGTGCGCCTACAGAGCATCTGCTTTTCATCTTCAGTCGGATATGGATGAGCCAGATGGTCTGCAAACCACTGCTTCAACATGTCCGTCGTGTCTCTGGGCAGGTTGCCTCGGCGCCTCCTCGGCACCTGATTGCCCATGTCCTCTGGCTCAAACTGCATAGGTCCATGAGCGTAACCATTCTGATACTGATGGCCGGGCGGAGTTGTGAAGTAGGCATTTCCAGAAGGAGGAGGGGGATAGCCGGGCTCTATTGAGTTGTAAGGAGGGGTGCTGGTCGTTGGATAAGGAGGAACTGTGCGGTTGCGCGAATTCTCATAGTAAGCATCTTCATAACTTGCGCTACCATAGTCCCTCTCAGCTTTATAAGGAGCATGACTGTTAACACCATTACGGTAGGGCATTGGAGGCGGAGGTAGACTCGTCGACAAAGCACTCCCGCTAGGATAAGGCAACGGGTCTGGCGTTCGTACTCTGGAATTTGGCACGGTACTCGGATATGCTCGGCGGCTCTCAGGCTGGTTCGCATAGGGCGACACTGGAGCCGGGCCAGAACCTGAGGGTGAATAGCTACTTCGACTGTTAGGAGGGCCAGAGTGGATGGGTAGCTGATGACTTGGCGCCTTTTCGAAACTACTGCGTCTCGGGCTCCTGTCGTCTAAGGAATAGGAAGAATTTCTGTTCGCTCCATTCTGGTATTCGGTAGATATTTGGGGTCGCCTAGAAGCTGGAGGAGGCGACAGATGCGCTGGAAGGGTCGTTGAGCGAGTAGGACCTGCTGGATCTGTGCGCAAAGGGGAGCGTAGTTGAGACAAACCCTGGTCGGTACTATGATGTGGAATATCGGGGAGGATCTGTATCGATTAGGTCAGTGACAGTGACAATAATTTTCCCTTCGGGATGTCCATTACAGTTCTTATAGAGGGCAGCCTGTTGTCTTGTCCTGGCCCAGGACGACTTGCCGGATGACCTGGTGGACGAGGAGAAAGAGAGACTTCGCGCTCCCGCCGCTTCCTTTCTCGCGATGGTGAATCCATATATGGCATTGCAGTGGGCATAACCAAGGATCGAATGCCCTTTTTCGTTGACTGCCTGCCGCTCTTGTTCCTAATGCGAGCTGATATAGGGTGTCAGCATATGCTGGTTAGATTATTATTCTGAGGTGCACCAAGCGCGCGTAAGGGGTACAGAGCTCGGTCTGGAGGCCCCAATACTTACAGGAACAGAGCACAGGATGACATCAAAAGGCCAGCCAAGTCGAGAGGCCTAAGATACGAAGTTTCCGGCGTGCAAAGAACGTTCAAGAAGATAGATTAAGAGATGGGTATGAGAGGAGGATTTATAGTAGGAGATAAAATTGTAGCACGTTGTACGCTGATATTCGGTGTTTGGAACGCGACGTCTCACAGATCAAGTGCCCAGATCCGAAATAGGCAGTCGAAAGTGAGGCGGCGAATATTTCGACGTCCTTGCAGAGAAAGTGCGTCCGAACAAATCCTCTAATGGATGAAGGCGAGCTCTTACAGTGCTACAGACAGGTGATCAGTCAACATTTAACAGATGTGACATACGTCAGGCGCGGGAGTATTGGCCATGAGCCGTTGAGGTACGAAAATTCAAATAAAACTAGGTGAGGCGGTGTGGGTGGGGCGGAGTGAAGTCATATCGGGAGGTACATGGAAATGTCAGCTTGTGTGGCAGAAGATGGTGGATTAAGTAGGCAAGGTAATAGCAGGCGTTTATTTGAGAGGAATTAAGAAGTTTAAAAGGAACGGGAAACCCACAGACCACTTTTTGAAGCTAAAGCTCATCTGACAGTCGATTATTTCAGGATACGAAAGTCAGGCGAGCACTTTTATTGGTATATGAAGATAAGTGCGTGGTTTGACTTCGCTTAATGCACACAATAGCTGAATAGGCGCGGAAGTAGCCACGGTATCGTAATCGTTTCAATTGAGATACTCTTCAGCCTAATTGTGGGATAATGAGGCCAATATTAGGTGATAGAGAGTATGGAGTATAGACCAACCAGGTGGAGTATATGTCAAATATCTCTTCAGAGTATGTTCCACTGACAAGTCGTAGTAGTGTGGCCCTGCTGTTTTTGGATGAGCCCGTCTCCGCTGAAAGGACTGGAGGAAGGAGTGTGTACTGTAGAAGGTTCCTTGGCCGAGAGGGTTCCCTGGTTCTAGGATGTGCCTGTACCCTTCAAGTATTCAGTGTACGCCAAGCTAGGTGATGACCCGAGCGTCGGCCAACTCCAGGCGGGATCAAAGGGAAGGTAAGCTTTGAGGCTTCCAGGTCCTAAGAAAGCCTGTGTCAAGCACAGATGGCAGGACTTGATTCCGATCGTCGACCGCCGGACTGCGAAACTAGGTGGAACTATCAGTAGTTTGACACTTGACAGATGCGATCCTTGTCTTTAGTTGGTGAGATGGTGTTGCGGGCTGACGCCATAATATAATAAAGAAAGCTGTCATCCTAAATTAGCTGTAAATGTATGTAATAGATATGCTATGGAGGGTGCTGCGTGGAATGTATGGAATGTACCAGGTACCTGTTGTCGCATCAGGTACCCGATACATCATTAGTACATCCCTATCAGCATATAAAGACCAAGAAACCAAACCAGAGGTCGGCAGCAGCGACCGCCATCTTCCTCTGTCTTGCTTAGTGGGCAGGGTTTAGGGGCGAATAGTAGGACTAATCGAGCTTGACCGAGCAACGCTTGAAGGGCAGGCTGGCCATAAGCAGAATTGAAGTAGATCTGGACGATCTGAAACCACTGAGCGCAATCTGATCAGGCTAAAGATGGCATCCAATGTACCGAACTTGAGCTATCAGCAATCAAGCTAGGTAAGGTATAGATCAGTGCGAGGTTTTTGGGGGTGCCACAGTGGTGAGCTTAGTCCTCTAGCCCTTTTGCCTTATCAAATTGCGACTAGAGTTCGGCCGGAGAAGGCTTTCTCCAAGTGCCACGGTGCCACCACAAGAGCCATTGTGAAGGATTGCAGTCCTCGTACGCATAATTGTCGCGCAAATCCGAATATGATTTGCCTGATTGCCCCCACCATGGCGGGAATTAGGATTCAAATGTGGAGGTCGATGGACTCCTTCGGTCATGTCACTACCTCCTCCTCTCTCTGACTCAGCTTCTGTTGACAGCGAAAAGGTTTGCACCACGCGCCAAGATACCAGGCCAAGGCCATTTTGCCGCCAGATGCAGCCTACAGGAACCAAAAACAGGAGTTGGAGGGTTGGTCCAGCGTTGGACGATTGGCCTTAGCAAGCATTATACACACACTTTATTCCCCGGCGGGTCAGAAGTCTACTTTGGTACATTGCCAGGTTGGCCAGGCCAGGTTGAGCAGGCCGGAAGATTTGGCAACCTTCTAGCTTTGGTGGCTCCTTTGGCTTCCCAGCCTTTGATCCGCGTTGGCGACAAGAAGTGGTGGTTAGGTAAGGTACAGGGATGTCAGACATGGGTTGGAGGGCGTCTCCGGGTATGAAGGCATCATGCAGCATCTGCTGCAGCCGTGACAGCATCTTGTGGACCCGCCGACCAGGTCTGTCTCGAGTGCGGTCCGAAAGTCAAAATCAGCTGCATGTACACTGCACTTTTAGCACCAAATCCAAGTACCTTAAGGCAGTCTAACTCGAGATAGTGTCATCTGGGAAGGGAAAGCATCTACGGTATCTACTGCATCTACACCATACTATAGTGAGATACTGCATCTCTCTTGGATCGCATCTAGTCCTACTCGTGTGGAAACTGAATGCCGACTAACAGGCTTTGAATGAGACTTGGAAGTGCCTTGATTGGTGACGGGCTCCAGACGGGGCAAGGGAGGGTGGAAGGTAGCTGACGGCTCTTCTTCATGGGGACTGGGGAACACGCCCGTGGCTTGTCCCTGGACCCCCTAAGGCATTCCCTACAGTAGACCCCGAGACCTGCTAGCTCGAACGAGGAAGGCCCGCCAAAGCAGACCCCGAGGCCACCTTGCTCGAAGGAGGAAGGCACCCCCAATAGCGAAACTAAGCCTGTCACCCGCGCGATCTGACCCGGCAAAGCACCCCTCCCCAGTCTGATGCGCGATTGTGCCGGCAGTAGTTAGCTAGGAATTAGCAGTAGTTAGCAGTCGTTTAGGGTAGGGACAGGCCTAGGGATGCGAGATGCCTGCACAAGCCTGGACCGTCATGGACCCGGAGGCCTCGTAACGGGCTTAACATGTTCTGATTCATCCTTCCAAATACTCCCTCGAGATGACTGACTCGACTCAATTATTTCAGGGGATCAGGGGTGCTTCTAGCGCCCAATTCACGGTCAAATAAATTTTCTTATTACTCAATAATGGTGACGACTACTGACCAACAGTCTTTCAGTCGCCTATCGAACCGTGGTTACACTGTTACGTTGTCGGCTGAACGTGACGGTTATACTGCAGTACCGTAACAGCAGCGTCGTATTCGCCAATGAATTGAATCATATCTACAGTCTACAGACTGAAGATTACAACTCTACAGATCAGTTGCGATGGATGAGGCTAGTGACCATCAGTGCCTCCACCATCATCACGCTCATGAACCTCGACCGAACAACTGCGACCGTTTAAGCGATCAAATAGCCCTTCTGGAAGCCTGTCAGAAGCCGTCATCCTTCTCGTTACCGAACTTGTCACCCTCTTCATCCGCGCCAATTCTCCGAATTGGTGCAGTCTGCAGACCGTTGTCCGTCAACACTGCCACAGACACCTGTTCCGACCCAATGCTAGTAGAGATGACGTGCAAATCGCCCCCAAATGATTTCAATTGCTTCTCCAAAGCCCAAAATAGAGGTGTTGAAGTCTAGATCTCAAGCCCCATCGACCGGGGCAACAGAAGACCACCCTGCCCCCCACGGAATGACGGCGAGGCGCCTTCACAGGCACATTGGTTGAAAGCCTATCTGGTTGTGAAACCGGCATGACTGTAGGCTAGCAAGCTTCATTGCACCTGTGCTAACCTTTTCCACTCCCAAATCGAGCAGTTGGGTGCAATCGGCTCATGAGCCACTCATTCTTACTCCCAAATGGTCGCCTCACAGCTCTCTCTCCAGGAGTTGTACGCGCATGCAGGAGGCTTGCCGGCTCTACTCGCTACAAGCCTAACTTCAACCCGGTCCCACTGCGGCCTGCCCGTTAGACTTGTCACTTCGTTTGTGGGGCCCCTAACGAGCGGCTCACGGCAAACACCTGGAGGCGTCTGCACCTGCTTCGGAATGGTACATTGGATCTCGATAATCGTGCATGTCATCCTTACTCGAGATTTAGTCAGCTACTTGCGATCCGTGGTTGAATCTTGTCCGTTCAGTTATCTTGCATATCGCATTAAATGCCATGCAGCCACACTGAAACATCGTTGTTGGTGAAGCAACGGTGGTCGTCATGATTGTTCTCATATTGATAGGGCGTCCGAGCTGTTGCGACTACTCAGGTGAGATGCTACCATGCCGCCTTTTCATGATGTCCATGTTCTTTCTATCAAGGCGAAACTCAGCTCCGAGGAGGCTTCAGACACTGGAGTATTGTCCGTAGGTGTACAGAGTATATCGCAACAACATCCCCAAGAAGCTAGTCCAGCCCTTGCTCACAGATTCAGGGTCCACACCAGCGATCCGTGCCGAGTTTGTATCGGTAGATGGGTATCTGAAGGTCGTAGCGAGCTCGCTGATCCCTAAAAGCGTTGTACTAAGACTCGTGCTTTTCCGCTGTCCCCACCCAAATACAGAATGCATCAAGACAATCACTGAAGCCACGCGCGAGAGTATCCGAGATCCGACCTCGAAGCCATAGAAGTATATTGGTGTACTGTAGGGTGATGATCTATCTGTCAAGCTCAGCGCATCACACAAACCACCAACGTGCTCTGGCGGCTTTGGTCCGTTGGGGTTGCAAATTCCGGGAAACCGGCGGGCAATGACACAAATCCCACGCGAAAGGATCCTATCAAACTACCTAGCGTTAGTTTTACCGACTTTGCACGTCACCTTTCTGTGAGACTTCAACCAACCTCTACTAGAAGCATGTACTCAGTCATAAAGCACAGCAGATCCCCCATACTCGCTTTCCTCGGACCATTGCCGGTTCGGCAGCTTTCAGGAACCGATCTGTAAGTTTACCTTCACTGTCTCTTGAAGATCTCCGAGCATCTGGTGGCTTGTTGCCTTCCTCCCGATCTTCCTTATCTTCACTATCTTCCTTTCTTTGTCAAGTGCTCCGGACCTGGCTCGACGGAAGATCTATCCCCAAGAAGCATTAATTAATTTCCTTATGACCGTCGTTAGCGCAGGTGTCCTTTCCAAATCCCTAAAGTAGCTCATGTTTTAAGCGCGGGATATGCAGCTCTTATGTCCAAAAGAACGATCAGTAGACCAGTAAGCCTTGTTTCGTGTATCCGGTCTCTTGACGTTCGAGTCGGAGGCTTTAGCTTAGGGTCCTATTACGAGAAATTTGGGAGTCTAGAAGCTCAACTTACAAATGCCCCTATAGAGTCTTGCCCCGCTTCACTATTGTTGACTTACACTAGGCGTGAGACAGGATTGTTCCGGTAAGGCTCACAATGCTGGGCCTATCTCTAGAAGTTCAGTATTGATTCTTGTTTCATTTCACCCTCGAAAGGCAAGCCTCCCCTATGTCCCTGGACAAGAAATTTGCAACAAAAATTGTGTTTCCAATGGTTGCGTGGCTAATCTTTGCTGTTTAAGCTTGGCCTTCTACAGTATAAGGACTCACTGACCGCTTGAAACCTTGCTTATTGGCTCAAGTCCTCAATTCATCCCACTAGCCATCGCTGTTAGGCATCATCACGCAGTCATGGACGTCATGCTCTAATGGGGATCGCTGGCGAGTCGAAGAATCGCGGATTAATGCATTTTCTCAAATACGAAGCGCATGTTGCACAGGAGATGCCTCCGGTCGATGCTCCCTTACCGACTCCATGCTATGCCTCAACCAAACTAATGCTCCTCAGATGATGTAGCGACTTATTTTAGGGGCGGAGGGGGCGGAGGGGCGGATGTCATAGAGCCGTCCAGCTTCCTGTGGTCCGTAAGGGTCTAATATGACCACTCAGCTAAGCTCGCGCCCCGGCCGTTCTCTGTGATGCAAGCACCGTTGTTTCAGGCTACTCGCCATACTCGAAGCCATAGGCCAAGCCAAAGTCAAGCACGGACGTACGTCCCTGGGAAAGAAAAAAATCAGCTCTCAACCAAGAGGCGCTGCTTGGTCTGATTTTTAAAGACATATGCTTATAGACTGCTCGTTTCAAAGGACAGGGTCATTAGGATCATTCAGTGCACGCTTTGGAGAGGCACTTTGTGCAGCCCCGAGAAGACCATATAGGCTAACATGTTCTCAGTCATGCCTCCGACCTTCGAAATAGAAGTATAAGAAACACGTCTTGCAGAAATTGACCGGCTGGTCCATGGAACATCCTTTATAGAGCCATCAAAACGAGAACCAAGTCTCTCAATGTCCTGGACAGTCACGTCCAATATAGCCTCCTTGGCGGATCATATTGTGGCGGTCACAATGCTGCAGGAAGAGCAATAGCTCCTCTATGTCTTGAAATCAAGAGCTCTTCGGGAGGCATAAACGCAACTGAACGCCTTTGCGTAGAATCAGTGCTGGGCCTTGCCAATACATTGACGAGGCTGAGGATTGTCACGGGAGGACTGTTTTAGCTCTTGAGCAGTAGGGACCTGAACCTCCTGTCTCTGTTATTCACAGACACAATCAGATATTGTCTACTATATTAAAGTCATTTTATGGCATTTTCCTTGGAAATCAACAGCCAGTGTCTACAAACCCATGAACAGCTTGTTCTCTCGGCTCTATACTAGAACTATCCTAACACGCAGGAACAACACCCAAACCCTCGCCCTCGTAGTACTGTATCGTATAGCACATATGCTGGATATTTCTACGTTCATAAAAGAATACATCCCTTTTCCACAACTTACTCAGGACACCCTTTCTTGAGAACCTTCTTGCATTGAGAAGAACGATAACCTTAGTCTACAGGCTCCAATGCAGCATTTCAAGCGAACCTTCTAAGCTTATGGCTGAGCTCGTACGTTCGAAGCTTCTTTGTAATCCTCCCTTGTAGCCTCTCGTAACCCAAGCTGGGACTGGGAATCAACATGCCAAGGCGCTAAGCGAGGGACTGCCCGAGAACATTACAGACCTCAAAGCTCCGTCGTCCTAACGTTGCTCATTGGCCTCCGAAGTTCACCATGAACATAATGATGGGCCACCCTCGGTATTACTGCCTTGCGTGGCTATTTGAGCGCGACATGTCCGACAAAAAGTGGAGAATTTTGGAGATGAAAATGCTCCGTTCTTTACGCAGCATTATGGAGGACGGACAACTCTCAGCCGTGTCCAGCAGCACTGTCTACCATTCAGCGTCCCAGATAGTGTAATCTTCGCCGCATCAGCCAGCCCTTGCACCTGAAACAGCTGCTTGCTCAGCTTCTCTGCCATGGAGATCATCATCTTAAGAGCCAATCAATTCTACATGGGACAGCTTCCATGGAAGAACAATAACTTACCACCCTGACTCTGATTTGATTCAATTGAAGGCCACTATCCACTTCCCAGACACCATCAGGCTCCTCAGAAACCATTCTTTAACATTTCATAAGCGCAAATATTCGACAATGGCAGCCATTGCTTTCCCCTCGCTTGCTAAGAGTGGGAGCGTCCCCAGCGGCACGACCTACAGCTTTGTTCACGTCAAGCCTAAAGACAATAAGCCCTACATCTTGTTTCTGCATGGATTTCCCGACTCGTCATACGGATGGAGACACCAAATTCCCTATTTCCAAGAGCGTGGATATGGCCTCATAGTTCCAGACCTCCTAGGCTACGGCGGCACGGACAAGCCCAAAGATGTAGAAGCGTACAGATTGAAGAAGATGGCTCAAGATTTGATCGACTTCCTGGATGCTCACCAGATCCAGCAGGTCATTGGCGTAGGACACGAGTGGTATATTACCTAGTCAGACAAGACAAAGCCGCGTACCTTAGTATGTCGTGAGAGCTGATATGTCTCATCTATTCCTCAGGGGCTCTTCCTTCCTCTCCCGGCTTGCATACTACCACTCCGAACGATTTAGCAAATACGCCTTCCTAGACGTCGCTTACGCCCCACCAAGGGGCCACTTCTCCATCGACGCCGTGAACGAGCAGACCGAGAAATTGCTCGGCTATCCTTTATTCGGATACTGGCATTTCTTCAACGAGCCCAATGCCGGAGAATTGATGGATCAGAAGGTCCCGATTTCCCATCTCAACCAAACACTACGTCTACCCCGAACTAATGCTCCCATAGCCTGCTAGTGTGAACTCCCTCCTCTTCCCCGCTGACTCCGCCTCCGCCAAAGAAAACACATGCCTCCCCGGCGCCGCCCGCGCATACATCACCTCTGGTACAACCCAACCCCTCGCCTCCTGGATCACCCCCGAAGAAATCTCCGTCTACAACAAAATACTTTCCCCCGAAAACGGCGGCTACGGCCCCCCTCTTAACTGGTTTAAAGCGCAAATCGCCAACCTGAACACGACAGACGAGGCGGAGGTGTCGGAGGAGAGATACCATATCCAGGTGCCGGCGTTGCTGGTGACGTGTGCGAGGGATTATATTGCGGTACCGAAGATGCAGGAGGGGTTGATGAGGCCATGGGTGCAGGATCTGGTGGTGAAGGAGATGGATTCGGGACATTTTGTGCAGGCGGAGAAGGCAGACGAGGTGAACAAGACGCTGGAAGAATTTATTGAGAAGTAGATATGTGCTAGTGAAGATGAGGGGTGACTGGCTGGGGAGATAGACTTGCAATGATCGTAGCCTCACAGCTGATAATGCATAAAGACGACTGCGCAAGTGATTCATTCACCCGCGTACTCGTAAGGGGACCCTCCTCTTTCCCACAGTGCTAGAGACATGGTTATAGATGCTTTTTTGCGAATTATAACGTAGGGTATATATCGACGCCACGATTCCCATTCTGATTGGTTGATTTGCTAAAGCTGTATTTAAGCGATGATATAGCACTCTGCTCGGGGAGAAGAGCTTAAAAAACTTTATTGGAATATTATGTCTCTGTTGGAGCAGATGACTGTACATGATGTCTATGATGCCAAGAGCGCGAAATATAATGCCAACAGCTCGCTGTATCGGGTGTGCAAAGATTCTCTATCTGCTTCACTCAAGTCCTATTGAGAGGAATCGAGCTATCATCCGAATACTGTTTCCTTAGGCGACAGGGTAACGAGTTCCAAGTCACGACCGGGTTTGCGCACAAACGGAACGTGAGCCATCGTAGGCGGTGGCCCATTCTTCTTTCCCTTCGAATCCAGCTCCACCTTGCTATATATCGCGGCACCTACCAGGGCTATAACCATGCCACACCCGTTCAACACTCCTACATGGACATTGAAGGCCATTACGCCTAATAGAATCGTCAAGCATTGTTTCATATTCGCGCAGACAGTAATGGTTAATGCACCAGCAAGCTTGTTGGTGTAAAATGAGGTGATGTTCAGAAGGAATGCAAGGTAGCCGTTGCTTGCAAGCGCAAGTGCGTAACGTGGATTAAGATTGCCTTCATGGACCCAGGCGAGAAAAGCATCCCCTTCGCCGGTCACAATTGCGAAGAGCAGAGACTGCACTGCCGCAAGCGGTGACATTCGCAGGAGAATTTCAGGTGGAGGAAGAGCTAAGCTGCCGGTCATGAGTCGATTTGAAGCCACAGTTTTGGCGGAAGCGAGGATGACACCCAGTAGGGTGAGGAAGAAGCCGATGGTGGTGAAGTAGTAGTCGCCGTATGTGGCTAATCCGACGCCTAGGATGGTCGGTATAAGGGAGATGTAAGTGGGCGTTGAGTAGCTTCTTGAGTATAGGAAGCGGTAGATGAGGATTGCGAAGACTGGGCAGGTCGATCGCATTATTTGGTGAAATGGAACGGATACCATGCTTCTGCCGCGTATGTTAGCTCGAATTCTAGGCAAAGTAGAAAAGTTTGGCCATACAGAGAGACGTTGGAAATTGCTATGTTGACAGTAAAAAGGAACGAGAATGCCACCAGCGTTAGATTTTCTCGAATCGTGAGTCTCGTCAATGAAAAATGGCCCCGCAACATCAGCATCAGACAGCCCAAGGACGCTGAGCCTGTGTGGAGAGTGGTCAGAAGCCATGGGAAATTGAACTAGGAAATCACCGTATCAGCATATTAGTCGTCCGTGGAGGGTCTTGAATCGAAAGTGTACACTCACCTGTCCAAGTAACGCTTTGTTGAAAAGAGTGAGGGCAAGATTCAGCCCGAAATATAGGCTGAGGTGCAAGTACTTCGTCGTTGTAGGAATGCTGTATTCATGAGCAGTAAGTTCTCTGTTGTTGTCCCGAATAGGCTGGGTCTCAGGGTCGTGAAAGTTCAGGTCGAGTGAAAACTTCTCTGTTGGCGAGGTGCTTTCACTCGTCTCTCTACTCCAACTCGAACTCGCTCGGCCATCAAGTGAGTCCCGGGTGGCTGCCATATTGGTATTTCAAGCAGAATCTGCAAAAATGACGTTTAGGAGGTCTATGTGACTTGTAATATCGAACATGTAGGTCAGAACTAGTGCATTGTGGTCATTACAAAGGGTACACCACGTTTTCTCAGCGGAGCAACGTAAATGAAGAGAGATTGTGGTGTGTACGTCAGTTTGATCTCAGATGGCA
The DNA here is from genome assembly GCA_023065455.1 of Cladonia rangiferina. Taxonomy (NCBI): domain Eukaryota; kingdom Fungi; phylum Ascomycota; class Lecanoromycetes; order Lecanorales; family Cladoniaceae; genus Cladonia; species Cladonia rangiferina. Next base: position 1,087,120 of record JAJREH010000014.1, on the reverse strand, counting down.
ATGACGATGCGTGGAAGGAAGGTAGGTAGGTAATTGCCAAATTGGGAATGCACAGTCGGCTTTACCAGGCCGACGTCCATGCATAGCCAACAAGCACACAGCATCACCTTAGTCTACATAGATTTTTGGGTGCCACCTTCTAGATTCTTCAGGTTCATTTTTGAACAGATACCCGACTATGTCTCCTCAGAGCGCATGTTTGTTGATCTTTATCTTGAAGCCATTAAAGGCCCTCAATTGGGGCTTTTGGTCTCCGACCCTTGATATGCCACCTCCCGCCATCAGGCTATGTCTAACAATTCAAAGGGTGGCTCGTAACGTACGTAGCTTGTCGAGAACTACCATGATCATTGGTGTTTTCGATGAGGAGCCAGCGATACCATAACCCCAATCATGGTAGAGGAATGCCACAAGAATGGCCGCCCAAGCTCAAAGATATTTCTTTCCCGCGGCGACAACCCTCTGCCTGAAGACCGGACTTCCCAACTTTCCCTCTACACTACCAAATGGACTCATAATCGCCTTGAGCCACACCTCGAAAACCTCCCCAAAGAACGCCCTGATAGCCTCCTCTGTTTGAGGGCTGGTTGGGTTGTTCGGTATTGAAGTGCTAGAAGAAGAAGACGACCGGCTACCTGTAGTAGTCGAAGCAGGCGTAGAGGTATATGGTGTGAAAGGCGGAAACGAGTTAGGTGAAGCCGTAGATTGAGGAGCGGTGTTTGGCGGATGTGGAAGGTGGAGGAGCATAAACCGCGTAGAGGTTGGGGTGAGGAAGGTGGAGATATGGGAGGAAGCAAATTGGTCAACACGCTTGAGGTACCTGTTATCTATTAGTCCGCCCTCCAAACCACCATAGTCCACATATCAAGAACATACATCTGATTATTGGTCCATTGCATCTCATCCACAAAGTCCAAGCTACTATGTACAATGAAGGGATTCATATGACGGGCCTCTTGGCTGAAGCGGGCAATGCCATCGCCGCCTTGTTTAGATGTGCCGAATTCGATCTCGAAAAGAGGTTGATCTCGTGTGCCAACTATGCAGAAGTAGTAAGACATTGTGGTCGGCTATCCCACATTATTCACCGGTCAGGGCTCGCCCAGCGTCTAGCTTGGTTTCAGTCATGGCAGATAGTGTACTTGTAGGGGCAAATGGCTGCCTTGATCAAGGCATCTTGAAAGTGGTTGTTGCTCCGCGATTGTTCAGCTCCTCGGTGAGGCTCTTCAATTGCCCGCGGCTTGGCGCCGGCCCAAGCCACCATCGAGCCTTGCCACTCCACCTTCAGCCCCAGCATGTCCATTTTGCGGATATGTCCATCTGGACAAATCTCTACAGTTGGCATGGGCTCAGGGTGGCCAAAAGAGTTGCTCTCTATTATATCAGCTGAGAGTAGGGAGCTCCTGATGGTGGTCACCTGGCCTCTCTTACTTCCAGATTGCGTATTGCGTACTAAGTCGGGCAACAATATGGGCGATATGTCTAAGTGTGTTACATGTGGCTTTGCTTGAATGATATTAGAGCTTGCGTGACCAGTGCCTTGTTCCTTGCATGGATTTCTGATCGTGTTGGGGTTTCCAGCATACGTATTCGGTCTGTTAGCCAACTGTCACGCAGGCTTGCGCCTGTCAGTATGACTAGGTACTCAATGTACCCGTGCTTGAGTCATTTTGACTGCCTGAACTCACTTTGGTATATCATTCTCCCTGCGTTCTTGATCCATGAATTCTTATTTCATATGGATTCATACTCTCATTCCTTGACAGATTCCGAATCGTAGTTCTCGCAAGTTTTTGATTTTGCATTTTTAAAGGCTACAAACGATGCATACCCTCAGAAAAAGGCATTCATGGCCTCCACTACGGAAGCCTAGATCCTTCTATTTCGACGAAAGCATGGATCAAGATCCCTTTGCGTACTTCATTTCACCAGCCGAGGACCGAGACGTCTTCATCAACAGTCATTTAACAGCTGGTATCAAAGAGAAACGCCGCTGCCGTTCACATTCACCGGCTCATAATAAGCTCATGACTACTCTTTCTGCTGCTGCCGCTGCTTCATCTCCAACAGCAAAGTTGAAGAGGTGGATCGAGAGAATGGAACTACGGTGTTTCCACCGAAGCCCGGCCGCTGCTGAACGACCTATGCCATCGCCCGATCCTCCGAAGCCCCGGGAGACGTTCCAGACGGCATCACCTCCAATCCGAGGCAGAAAGAACATACGATCAAGCTCAACGCATCGCATTAGTCGCAACACTAATAGCCATTCCAGAAGGCCTAGAGTATGGCGAGAACCTAGCAAAGATATCTGGCCAGTAGAAGAAGAGGGAGATGATATTGGTCTTGGAATCATGGTCTGAAAGTAGCAGGTGACGAAGGCAAAAATCAGATTGCGACACGGACCTCAATTCCTTCGCTTACGCCATACATCACGCGAGCATCTTGAATCCAGTTGAATAAGCAGGCTCCACACCCGCTCATTGCGCCAAAATCATTCAGCTCGATCAATCGAACCTCCTGGACACTTGGATCCTCATAGACGTCGAACACAAAACCTCGATTCCTGAGTATCTCCGTCATTGCTGGGTGTCCCATGATCTCCTGATGCAGGCCTTGGCAATTCTCCAATAATCTATTAGCGATGGCTTCTTGATCATGTTTGGCTGCAGAAGCATGATACCATGGCGCATGCCATTTGTATTGGGAAATGGCAGCTATCTTTCCGGTAGGCGGGGAACAGTATGCCCGATACTCGAGCTCGGTCTTTATGTCATCTTTCCAAGGGAAGAGGTACATGTAGATGGGTGTTGAGGGATAATGCAAGCGCAGGTCTCTAATACCTGCCATTCCTCGTGCGGAGGTCGCCAGTCGCATCCAGAGATCTTGCACGCTTTGAATATGTCCCTTGCCTATTATGGCATCCTTTAGGCTACAGGTGTCAAGTCGGGCGAAAAATCTCTTGGTCTTTATCAGATCCTTAAGAGGAATTCCACCAGTAGTTTTCCTGGGAAACGCTTCGGCGAGATCCTCGCCATCATCTTCCGAAATCCTTCCCATCTGCAAGCCGACTTACTAGCGTGACTTATCTGGATCAGAAATGACCCTGGAAGTCGAATGCGATGGACGTCGACCTCCTGAAGCCCTTGAGAAGCCATGATGAGGTTGAGCCAAGGCTCCAGCAGGATCCATGGCTGGTTATCGGGTGCGAAGTGCTGCAGATCTGGTAGGATAGACTCGATTTCCTCGCGCTTGTGGAACACTGTATTGAAGACACGTTGGTCTTGAAGTGTATCTTTCTTTTGTGCCAAGGCTTGCTCGATAGCAAGATATGGTATGCTCTTGAGGGTAGCCATTCTCGCTTGGACTCTCAACAGGATGGTGATGGTTTGCTGCTAAGCCTATCTTAAGGACCAAGTAATTGCTCCGTGGAGAAGACTTGGGCAATGGTGTATATAGTCTGGGCGAGATATGGTCATCGTGGTTCTCATGACTCATTCCTTGGCAACGCGTGCTTAGAAAAGAACGAGCTTGCGCCGAGTACCAAATAGAATTGACTATATCCCAATAGAACATGTGATTGAGTTGAAGAGTATGTTTAATTGAGTTCAGCACTCATATATGCACGTAATAATTTTATGACCTCTGGCGATTCCACAACATAATGCGTTCAATGAACCATGGGGCATGCCATTCAGGCACCACGCAGATAACCATCTACGTCTGTCCGCAAACCTCGCTCCAAACGCCCACTGACATGCTCTCGCTATGCCTTTCCGTATGATACAGCTGATTATCTCTTGGGCGTACAAAAATCAGAATCCCGGTGGATTTATCCTCTGACTGACTCTCGTCCACTTGGGCAGCTCTATCGTTCACTTAGCATCCATCTCAGTCCCAGTCACTCATCATGCAAAAGCTTACTATGTATCCCCTTCCGATATTTCTTCTCCTTCCGATCGAACATGGTGTATTTATCTTTCGGTCTCATTTCCTGTTCTGACGGCATTTCCTCCTTCCACCGTATCACATTCCTCCCGAGTTCCATATTTTGTCTTTGAAGAGCCGAGTCGACTGTAGCCACAACCTTATCAACCAATCTTAATCGTTTTCGCTGGCGACGCTTTTGGGGGTTTGAGAGACGCCATGGTATTTTCCTTGGCAATGGAAAAAGATTAGCTTTGGGCAGGATGATGGGCATAAGGGCCGCTTACCATAGCAGCCCTCCGGAAAGAGGCGATGAGACCCTAAAGGGACCAAACATGATTTGGGAACTATTGGGAAGTGGAGGGTGGAAGCTACGGTAGTGATGGTGGACTGAATGATGAACAAAGGGCTTGCATGTTACTTTTAAGCGGCCGCCATGCTCCGCCAATCGGCATACTTCAATAAGGTACAACTCGGTAGCCGGTTACTGACTAAGCTGCACATCCACCAACGTGCATTTCCGCCCGGCGTCATTCTCCTTCCCAGTCCTGCAGTAAGAATATGCACGTAATCACGGCTGCTTATTGCACCAATTGCTCCACACCTTGTCGATCAACCTCTCCTTTGTGTTACTCTTCCTTGACCGCGTTTGAAGTTGCATATACCTCAAGGTACAATGATGATCCGTGAGCTCAGCAAGACAAACGAAAAAATCCTCCCACCTCTACCAGCCTACAGCCGCAGAAGCGATGGTTAACTGGTTAACTTGAGCGCTGATCCTTCGTTCCTTATTTCTGCGAACTGCCGTATCTTGATGCCGATGGCACCTCCTTAGTAGTGATAATAGCTGTCTTTTTTTGTTGATGTCTGACCGAGCTTCTCCTTGTCTTGTTTTTTCATCGCGTGGTTCTCCAAAGATGAGTGATGTGGTCATTTTTCTGCGATTTTCGGTCGCTCTTGGACTTGACGCATTTGCCAACACGAAAGCGATAACCTCATCGTTCTACTGGTACTGTCAGTGATGCAACATCCACACATCAGGCCAAAAGTCACTTACCTGTACCTCTGCACGCTGCAGCAAAAGCATGGACCCTGATCAACTTGGTATCGACACTGAGTTGCTCGGTTGGTGCATCGACAACAACGCTGCCATGGCTCTGACCATCATTCTCTGACGTTCCTATGAGAGCAATACGAATCTTGAAAAACCCAGGCTCACAGATCACAAGGCCTCTAAATCCGAGAAACCAAAGATTATCTTCACCCTGGCGCAGAGGACCTCGCAGTAGAGGTGCGACCAGGCTCCCGCCATTGAGGATATCGACACGGAACTGAGCCATGGCTATCCGTCCATCTGCAGAAACTAGAGATGCCTGGCCCCACAGGTTGTTGACGTCCAATGTCATACCATCGCCCGGCTTGATAACAAATCTTTTCAGGCTGACCGTTATTGGTGGCAGCGGCCGGTTAGTCCGGATTTCAGCTGGGGGTTGTCTATCAACACTGAAAGATAAAACTGGATAGTGAGAATTCGACTCGACAACAGCTGGTGGGTTGCTTGACTCCCCAACATGTACACCGTGTATGGGATCCAGTGTCCTATGTTCAGCGTCCTCCGATGGAGACAGGCCAACAGCAGGCGTAACGTCACGGCCTTCAAACGAAGGAGGTGGTACAGGGCCTGGAGTGGCTCCTGCCCCTTTCCCACGACCTCGACGTCTACGTATCATCTGCCTGCGGTTTCTAGAGTGCTGGACTCCGGTGCGATGGGCTTCTTCTGGCTCTCAGGTGCTTAGAGGATGTTCTTCCAGCCGAACTTCGACTTCAGGCAACGGCAATAAGTAAAACAGCTTTACCCAACCTTCACAAAAAAGCTTCCACTTTTTATCAATGCAATACACTTGCGTGGCCATTGCGGAATGCACAAGAATGGTAGGAAATAAAGTTGCCAAGCAGAGGTTGTGAATATTTGAGCAGATTGATACCACACCAGATAAAGTGGGGGGACGGTTCATACTCAACCACAAGTGCTTCAGTTCACCAGCCTTGCAAGCCATCCATATAAAGAGTATGGCCGTAATGGCCATGTTCGCAGGAAAGAAAGATAAGCTATACCACAAGTCCGAAAATGCTATCATGCATACAATAAGGGGACCGCCACCAACACTTCTTCCCATGAAGCGATGCTGACGAGCCATTCGTGCAATGAATCACCCTGGACTTGAAGAAAGCCACTCGTCAACTAGTTTCCACAAAAGAGCATTTCCTCCCACGAACAAGTCCTCAGATGTTGGGAAATGCTGTGGCATAGGCGCACATTGGCCATGTGATCTCATGGGAACATTGATGCCGTGTCTTGCTTCTGGGGGCTATCTCACCATCTCACAAACACCCCAACATCCACCTTGATGCTTATGCAAGCCTACGATTGCCTCATAGGCGGCGTTCGCGGTCGGCTTAGCGTGATCACACTAGAGTGGTGGGTCTAGACCATAGAAGCCGCACCCTTTGATTGCGCCACGCTAGGCAAAGCAAGGAATCAACCAAGGTTTGGCGTTTGTTAGCCACGTACCGGATGGGGGTCACTCTACCATTCAGAGCACTCTTTCGGGCCTGTCACTATAGTGCCATCCCGTTTCTGACCGTCCCGTACCAAAGTTCGCCCCGACCTTATCCGTCAGGCTGGACGTTCTCAGCTGCCACGGTCAAATTTCAGCTAAGACTGCTTCCATTTGCCGCATCAGGGTCATATGGCTTCTTGCTACCGCTAAATATAGCATGTCTCTTGCCAGACTCGGTCACTTGAATCATCCCAAAACAGTATCGTTCTTCGAGTGCGGCGCTTGTCATTGACCGCATCATCCTAGTGCACCAGATGGCCTCGGTGGTGCTCTCAGCTTGCTGATGTACCGGCAATTCCGAAAGATCATTGACATCCTTCAATCGAGATTGCTCGCATGACACTATGCCATCCATGATCGAGAGGAACTTGTGGCGACCATCTCGAGGTCATTTCCGCTGCCATGGCACTGGGTGGTATGCTGCAGTATCGGATCTGCCTCCGTTCGCCCGATAAACCATCCGACTGCACACTTGATATCGCGGTATAGGCCAAGTCTCATGTCGTTTCACAGCATCCGGACCAACCAAACTTCTGATGACTAAGGAGGTTGCCTGCCAACCAGGTCTTAACCACTCGTCATGGCAACTATTGGATGGCATCGTTGAAATTGCTCTGGCAGATGCGGGCATGATGTTGAAAGGCTGCGATATGAGATCATGGCTCAAGAACATTAGAGTTGTTGCCAACCTTAAGTGCAGATCCACTCTCCCCTCGTCGAACACGACCTCGAGATAACGTCTTGCGCCAGGTTGAGACGGTCTGAACGTAAGAAAACAAAGCATACATAGTCCCCAGATCGCTGATCATAGCAGGGAAGATTGGGACGACCTCTTTGCTTCTGACTACGGATGAGGAAGAGATCAGCGGAGGATTTTCGAGAGGGTTTTGCAATGAGCTGAACAGCTCAGTAGGCCTACGTTGTGGGAAAGATTTAGCACAACTAGGGTCTATTGTGATAATGTCCTGCGGACTTGCTTGTCTCTCACGCGGGCGTGCCTTCCTCTTTCTGGGCCTTACTGAACCTTTGTACCATTATCCATCGTGCAAGTGTGGTCTATAAGACAACCTCACCGCAACTGCCGCATATTCTACAAAGGTCTAGTTCTAGCTAACATCATCTTAATACAATCGCTGCTTATCATACAAGCCTTCGTAGCAGTTCTTACTCACATATCACATTGCTTCCGCTGCAGAGATACTTAGCACATGCTCAACGCTTCCGCTGCGTTCTAAAAGTACCTGAATGGCCTGGGAGGTCTTCTGCCAATTCGTTTTTGTTGGGCTCGTGTGTGGCATTGTCCTCTATTCGTGCGTCTTTGGAATCAAGTCAAGGCGACGGCATAATCGGGATTTGGAGGCCCAGAAGAATCCTCTGTCCCGTCACGTCCACTTCGAAGACAGGAGAGGCGCCCTGGCCCTTGATTAGCACTGTCACGTATCACGCATTGCCGGCTGTCAGCGACCATCCAAATCACTCGTCGCATGAGAGCTTCGGGTTTCAAACGCAGTTCGCCAGCTCACGTACTTTTTGTAAAGATGAACCTATTATTTCTCATGCTTCTCTTCATACTAACCCTGCTCGGTGTGGTGAACTCAGCTCCAGTCGCCACACCTACCACGGACGCCCTTTCGACGGCTAGTGTGACTGGAAACCCAGCATCAGCCACCTGCCCACCCAATACGTCTATGCTTGACAGCCTCCATCTCACTGATCCTGCAACGTGGGTCGAACTAGCTATAATTTGGATTGGTTTCCTTATCGGTTTTCTCCAGGCCTGTTTCATTTACTACCTGCTCACAGGGGCCTCGTCAAGACGTCGCAGCCGGGATTCTTTTCCCAATACAGATGATGACTTTACAGGTCAAAAACCCCAGCAACAGAGTAGAAAAGGCCCTCGTAGGGTTTGCCTTTTCGAATGGGGTATGACACGGCAAGATTACGACGCTTACTTTTGGGACCCTGAAAATTATGGCAGACGTCGATATGAAGAGCAGGAGAAACAGAATCTTCACAGCATATTACTTCGCTGTTTTGGGCGCTGGTTTAGACTCAAGAGCCATGAAAAAAGAGAACGGCCAGCACCAGATGCAGCTGGGACCTTTGAAACCTTCAGGACCCGTCGCCATCGCCACCCTTGTGAACTACAGTCGGCCAATTTTCCCAATGTGTTGGATCAGCCAAATTCAGATCCGGCAGCTTCCGTATCGGGAGCCTCAGAAGAGCAATACCCGCTTGCCCAGTCCCCTTTTGATACTACACGACGACGGAACGTCACTGGACATCGAGCTCCAGCTTGGAACGCTTACAGCAGAGCATCTAGTCAAGAAGCAGCTACGACCGCTAGAGAATGGAGTCCCAATACGACAGACTATTACGATGCATTGGACAATTTCGAAAAGGCCAGATTGTATGCTCAACAGTCTGCCGTGGTAGTCGACAGAACCGTCTTTAAGCGGGCCTGCACGGCCCCGATTTCAGCGATGCCTCCTGAGACCGAGAATCCCATAAGAGCCGCCAGCGAAGGATCGTATCTCACCAAAGATTACTGCGCTGAACTATCTGATTTAGCCGCGAGCAGTTATTCGGCCAACGAATACGATGCTAAAGACTACGAAGCTGGGGCCTCTATCGATCTAGAGATTTCCTCGTGTGGGTCCAGCAATGAGACCATTGTCTGGCCATCGATAAGAGCCGACCGCACTCGAGTTATGAGCAACGCTCTTCCAGAACAATTACAGCCAGCCAGCGAACCGTTTCGCATCAGCCAGGTTCCTGAATTTAATCCCTCCGCAGCTCACATCCTCCCAAAGACAAGATATCCGGCGGCGAAGCCATCCACTTCTTGCACGGAGCGAAACTCTACAGGAAAGCATTCATGACTGAACGACAAAAGCCGCTCCATCTCCCCCAACGAGGCCCCCAGCACATTGGAATTCGAGCTTTCCGGGAGCTGGAAAGACTGAGGAGGAATGCTAACAAGAGCATGCATGCATACCAGAAATTCGCAGTAATGAATACTGAGGAGCAAAAGCGGGTGTACGAGAAATTCATACAGGAAGTTAGAGGAAAAGACCAAGGAAAACTTGGACGTCGATCGTAGTAAGGATGGGAAGGATACCGATGGTTCTCTTTCTTTCGGCGGCAACTGTACCTCTGAGGTAGCATGATCAATTACTACATAGATGAATTAATGAAGTGATGAAGTCATTCAATCTCTATTTCTTTCTGTTTGGCCAAAAATGTGGACTTCCCCATGTACATTGAGATGCTGTCTACATGGCGTTCTCGTTATGTGATAATTGATGAGATCTTTCAAGATTCGAAGGCAAGAGCGCAGGTAACAAATCAGTATAGCCGCAAGAAATGTTGCTTTCGCTATGTAGGCTTGACCAAACCTGGCGTTATTGAGGAGTAATACATCGGAAACTCAGCCAGAATATAAATTGCTGACTCAGAGCCTGCCTCTCATCCGAGAGCAGTTAGCCTACATTGGTCTGAGAGGGTTCACTATTTCCTCAATGGCTTTCCTGATCCACCAAGCCTTCCATCCGCGATCAAACACCACCCTGGTAGATCGATACTTAACGCTCGATGGCTCGGGTGACCGATCATTCCACTCACTATCTCCATGCCTATGCTCACGTACCGGCTCAGTCGCTCCAACTTGAGAATGTGAGTGTACTATATTAGCAGAAATTCGAGCGTTGATATTTGTCTCCAAACTCAGGGTCTCAGCTTCAATACGAGTCCAGCCAATAGCATCAGCTCGTCGATGAACCGCAAGAGCGTCGAGTGGCGGGACGGGTACCCTGAGGATGATTGCATGCCAGGCTCGTTCATCAGCGTCGTCCTTGAAGCATTCGGGAATCCATCCTTGGCCTATTCTCACAGTCTCGAGCGCCTGCAATGACTCGGACCAGTCCAGTCGCTCGAGGGCTTTTACCCAAGGATAGCAGCCTACCAGATCTAGCCACTTTAGGCAATAAGTTGACTTGCCTAGCCGACGAAGAATAGAGGCGGCTTCGCTCCAGTCGTTGTCGTATGCGCTGTAAAAATTGCTAGCTCCGTAGTTAACATTTCCATGGGGAGTCTCTCGGTATGCTGTTCTTGAATTAGGCGCTAAAGTAGGCGTGGGCCAGTATGCTAGGGACAAATGCGTGATTGTCGCTAGATGAGGAGCAAGGTCAAGCAGACCCTTCCAGGATGCTGTCGCGGGGTTTGGATGTGCAAGTGACAAGTGGGTCAAGGAATGAAAGTGAGGTAGTCTAGAGGGCTGGGCCACGAGTTGGGGAGCATCCCAGCTTTCAGGCGGTGATTCAGAGTTTTCTTCCGCCCACTCGACAGCCTTCTTGACACTGAACAGGTGTCTGAGTTCGGTCAGCTTGAGCGAGTTTCCGATAAAGGTCGACAGATCGAGATGGGTGAGGCCCTCAGCTCCTGTAGCATCTTCCACTTCAGTGTCATCTAGGAATAAAAGCTCGAGACCAGTTCTATCTATTCCTTGTGGGTAGTAACAGCGGATATAGTGGAGGAGTTCCGCTTTGTATCGGACTAAGATTGTCGCCAAGTAGTACTGGTCGTACTGTAAATGCCAGTCCCAATTCTTCGCAATCGCTTTCAAAGTCGTAGCTATGAGTGATGAATCATGTAGTGGGACAGAGCCTGGCAATCTTTCATATATGGGTATTCCTCTTCCTGCCTGATTCATTCTCGCGTTGGCCAGAGTGTCTTGTCTATTTTCTCTCCGCAATAACCAGCTCGGCGGTACGGGACCAGCTGGTCCCCGCGCTCGCCCAGTGACACGTAGTCCCGGTCGAGGACGTGGTTGGGCAGCATCTGGCAGTTGGAGTATGTTCCTCAACGCAGGTGGCAAGGAAGGATTTGCCGCCGGACTGAGAACCTCGGAGGACACTCGGGCATTCTGACTGCCCTGGCTGAGACGCAGCTGCTGGAGTCGCTCGTTCACGGAGTTGCCATTGGGACTCCTACCTGAGCCGAGAGAGTGAGAAGCATCTTTAGGCTTCCCAGATGACGAGAGGGATGGGTGTCCGGGGATGCTTGGTTTTGTGTCGTATATAGGTGCTCTTTTCTTTGGCATGAGACCTTGAGGAACTCTAGAGGGAAACACCACGCTTCCGCTATTATATTCAGCAGTTTGAGCGGCGATGTTTAGACAATCGACAGAGTGGCGGGGAAACAACGGCGGAGATAAGGCTATCCGCCGCCGGGTAGCTATGGTGAAAATCACTACGAATCTACTGGCTGTACAAGGATTTGAGGTTGATGTGGGATAATTCTGGAGTCACGATGTCATTCAGAGCAGTTCAAAACTTGATAACGTTTTCATCTGGCCAATAGAATGGCCAACACAAGCTCTTGGCTATCATTGTGATGTGCAGCCGAAGGAACTATCACCGTCCTCTCCCCTTCGCGTTGAAGGTCTTCAACGGATCCGATTTTCGCACAGTAGCTTTCTTTCCCTTTCCCTTCATACGATTCTGCATCCGTGCTCTCCGAATTCTATTATCAGTTGTCTTCCGTAGACCAACAAACCCAATATCTTGTCCCGCTATTCCTTGCTTGCCATTACTAGGCATGAGATAGTCCGGTACATGCCTCAGATGTGGCTGTATCCTGGCAGCCCTAAGCTCACCATCATGCCTCAGATGGTGCAAGTCCTCGGGGTTCTCCTCGAAATGCCTCTTCAACTTCTCGCTTTTCAGAAGCTCCTGCCTAAGCTCTTTGGTCCGTGCTTCTCGAATGGCGATGCGGGTGACGGCTCTTAATGCATCATTCATGCGGTAGCGAAAGGCATCGACCTGCTTCATGTCGAAATGATAGGGTTTGACTTCTTTGCCCTTTTTCTGCTGATGAAAGCTAATTTTCTTCAAAACATCCTCGTCATGCTCTGCTGTAGGAAATGTAGTCGGCTTGTGCTTCTTGTAAAGGTGTGCAGGTACAACAAAAGAGAGCGCCATTCCGGTCTTCCCAGCCCTCGCAGTCCTGCCTATACGATGGGTATAGGACTTTGAAGAGACGGGAAGATCGAAGTTAATAACAGATGCAACGTTTTGAAAGTCGATGCCCCGCGATACCCCATATTCTTTGCTCTTTTTACTTCTCTTTCGTGGCTGCTTCGGCTTATCGGTCTGTTTCGCCGTCTTGTCAGGCTCTTTCTCCTCTTGAACAGTATCGTCGGTTTGTTTGATTAACGGATCATTAGCTTCATTATTTATACCATCCGCAGCGTTGGACATTTCTTGTTCAGTACTGTCTACTTTGTCTTCCACCGCAGACTTTCCCTCCCGAACATCAAGGACTTCATGCTCATCTGAAGCTATGATGATATCATACACGTTCTTGTTGAATTCTTCCACTACATGTATGCGTGAATTGACTGGTAGTTCGGAGTTCAGCACGCAGCTTCTAATCCCGAATTGCTCAAAGAACAGCTTCAAGCGGTAACATCGATCAACATCTCCAACGAAGATTATGCATTTGCCTTTAATCAATTGTAGCTTGAATATAACGTATACCAGAAGGAACTTCTCGTCTTCGGCACAGCTGTTGCCCAACCATGTCAGCAGGCGTAGGAATTGGTAGGAGGGAGCTAAGAAGCTGACATACTGTACAACATACTGGCTCACACCTTCGCTATCATTTGCACATTCTTTAAAGTCCAGAATAACCGGGTCCCTACGGAACAGGCCTTTGAGATGATTCACCTCCGTAGTCAAGGTCGCACTCATCAAGAACGTCTGGACACCTTTAGGTACTGCATCGGCGATTGTTTGCAGATCATCATCGTAGCCGTATGAAAGAACCAGATCCGCCTCATCTATGACCAAGTGCGCAAGCTTATCGACGGATAATGCTGAGTTCTGCAGGTTTTGCGCAGCACGTGCAGGTGTTGCAACAACGATATCCGGGGACTCGGCCAAGAGCGTCCTCTGTACAGCATCGGGGATCTTCTGTGTCAGATTGACCGTTCGGACGTCCTTGGAACAGAACGCTGAGAATGTTGCTACGACTTTGGACACCTGCTGGGCAAGCTCACGGGTGGGGACGAGGATGAGTGCAGAAACGGATTTGTTATGCTTGCTAGCCTGCATGACAATTAGCGGCGATTCGGAGGCACATTTCAGCATCAACGAACAGCCTTCTTTTGGAGTGTGGATTGTAAGATTGGAAGAATATAAGCAGCAGTCTTGCCAGAGCCGGTTTTGGATCGAGCTATGTGGCAGAGTCAGTCCGTGATCTAATCCCAAGATCTATCTGTAAGTACCGAGGATATCTTTGCCTTCGAGGGCGAGGGGTATTGCCCTGGCCTGGACCAAAGTTGGGCTTGAGAAATTCTCTCTCGCAAGAGCTTGGAGCAACCTGGAATCTAAGCCCAATGTGCTGAAACTCGAAGCATGATTCCCAGTGTCAAACACACTGACAGCAGTTGGAACATCATCATCATTGAGCTTCCGCTTCATGACTGCAACCTTATGCTCATACTATGAAAGAGGTTGCGACTTCAACTGCAAATTCGGTGCTCGAAATAAATTCAATTTCTACACATACACAATCATAGGGCTGACTTGGCGCCAAGATAACGCGGATCATTGGTGCCTACCCAGTTAAGAACCCCAGAGTTTTGAAAAAGTGACCACCTGTGGTGCCATGATATGTATGAAGCCATCTTTAAACATCAGAAGACTACACGACCTGTCCAAATCGTACCGAGATGCTATTTACAAAATTGTGCAATGCAAGACCTTCCAATCAGCCCAGCTAATCCCAAAGCAAGACATGCGTGAGCACTTCCAGCTTCTGTTCTATGACGCGCCCATCTATGCTGATGCTATCATGTCGTTTCATCTCTCATTACCGTAATATGTGCAACTTGTAATCGTGTACTTGCCCCGATGGTGCTCTTACCAAGTCTCCTGTTATTGTATCAGCACACGTCCTAGGGCTATCGAAAAATTAGCCACTTACAGCAATGTACTGGCCCGCTTCCTTCTTTTTAGCCCAGAATTCCTCCGCTTCTTCTCGCCTCAGGTTTCCTTTGTCCATTGCCACGTCTACAAGCGCTCTTTCCACGCCCTCGCCCATGCCTTTACTACTCCCGCAAACGAACACACGGCCGTCGAGAGCATTGATGATAAACCAGACCAGATCTGCCTGGTGTCTCACTTCCTCCTGGACGTACCTGCCTTCACCTTTTCTGCTCTGGACGACCTTCTTGACTTTAGCTTCTTCAACGCCCCATTCACCGCTATAAAGCTCATCGAGTAACGAATCCCGCACCCCTTGCAAGACCCACACTTTGTTCGCGCAATTAGCAGACTTAAGGCGCCGTTGCACGAACCCACGGAACGGCGCTACGCCAACACCAGCTCCAATTAATAGCATAGGGCCATCAGTTACAAATTCGCGAGCTAGCGGATTGGCCATGAGACCACGGAACATCGGGACCCGGATGTCGAGATCTGTGGTCTTCAGACCATCCTTCTCGGCATCTTGGACCTTTCTGGCAACACGTTCGAGAAATCCGGAGCCCACGCCTGTGCGTGGTCCACCTCGCCAATTTGGTGTTTCGTGCACAGAGACGGCAATTTCAATTAAGCGGCGGCAGTCATCGCCTTCACGTGTGCGGGAGACCTGTGGATCTTGACTTAAAGAGTAAAAGCGAGGCATGAGCGTATTGAGAACGGATAGGAGATGTGGTAACGGTGGTTGGGACGATGGGAATGCGCTCAGAAGTTGAGCGATGGTGATATGTGGTCCTGTGCGGAGATCGCAAAAGGCGGCTTGACCTTGCGCGGAAGATAGGTAGAGAAGGATTTTCTTTTCGTTCAGTGCAGTAGCATATTCAGCAAGTAGGCGGAGAAGAAGCTTCGTGGGTGGGTAGCTTTGTACATCGGAGCACCACGTAAGCAGTTCGCGTCGTGTTGTGACCAATTCGCGAGGTTTATCGTCTCCCCAGATTGTAGGCCATCGTCCGGCGGTTGTATTCATGATTATTTGCTTATCTCGGACATAACTAGGGATGTTGAGCAGATCAAATATTTCATTGACCAGTTCCTCTGAATTTGGTGCTTGGACACCGATTGCGCCGCCGACGACGAAGTCAATATTACCACTCTCAGCTGGATACTCAGTGACGTCGAGATCAAAATGATAGGTCCGTTTCTCTGCACCGGCTTTTGTCAATTCCCTGGCGTGGTGGACTTTGGCTGAAAAAACCTCATATGGAGCGTGCGGGGTGACGAAAGTTGGAGGGTGTTGCTGGACTGTTGATGTGACTGATGGTGCTCTGGATGCCAATGATTTGAAAAATACAGTTTGCGGAGGGAGATCCACGATCTTGTGAAGCTGGGTGTCAAGGCTGAGAGGACCAAGCCGAAGTTGTAGACTCCGGAACGCCTCGTTAGGTGGAATTACCACTGCCAATGATGCTTTGGTCGTTGGATCTTCTTCTAAAGCATCTAGAAAGCAGCATCCTCCACCGCAACATACTTTCTCTATTTCTTTCGTCTCTGCTCCCCTTGCAGGCGAAAGAATCCTTTTGACATCTTCTGGACTTTGCGAGATGAGTATAGTGGACGCCCGCCTTTTGCGCGGTGTAGTTGGCGGTACGACGAATGCTGCCTCATCGTTTGACTGGTCTTGTCCCTCAACATGTTTCTCATCCACTACACCGTCAAGTTGTGGATCTGTTGCCGGGGTACCGGGGATTTCATTTTCTGAACCGGACGTGTAGACTAATGAGTGAGATGACGAAGAAGGAGACTGTTCTGACTTGGTGGAGCTTCTTCTATATCGAGAAGACATGATTGGTTCTTTTGGTATTGGATCGTTTGGGTGACAAGTGGAGGATTCGGATAGGCAGGTATGTTGGGAGGACTGGGGGTGAGGCATCTTGAATGAAGTCAGAGAGGAGCGGTAGAGGTAGTGTGTGACTGGGCGTGGCAATTGTGTTAGCAATCTCCATTGAGTGCAAGTGGAACGAGTGATATTTACGGACGCCGAAAAGCGCCTACTTTCCACTCACAATGTTGTTGTTGTGCAGGGGTTGAGGTTATTGGCCTTGCGGGGAAATAGCGTTGAGTGGCGGAGAAAAGCCGTCGGGAAGGCCAGAGCAAAGAGACTGGTACATTGATATAAGAGATACTGGGCGTCAGTCCTTCAATGCGGTGGACGAGTAGTGTCATTCATGTGATTGAGATCAGACTCACCGCGCGGATTTTCGGCGCGTTGTAAAGTCTTAATGCTTGATGATGCATGACAATTGGCGATTATCATTTTCGATACCCGATATCTGCAGGGGCTGCTATAGGGCTGACACTAGTGGTCGACTGAAAATGTGCAGGTCATGGAACCTGAGCCCACTCAATACCCCATTTAGAGACACAACTTCGCAATGACATCCCCGGTCAAAAAGCGTCCGCTTCCAAAGATGTCAAGCGGCTTTTGATTCGCACCTTCGTAATTGGAATATCTGCCCTGTCATTGATGATAATCGCGTTACGGAGCGATCAAGCCGAGCGACTCTCGGGGCAACGCCGAATCACACTCTGGTAGCAGCGCGATGCTCCGAGCACTGTTATTCAATATCTCTTCATCCTCAAACTCTCATTCCTGCCTTCGTTCTTCCTTGGGACTGACACTTCCTATCAAATTGGTAGATTGCGCTTGCGCATGACATGAACATTATTGAGCTGATGCAGTTGAATCACAAGTACCTTGGCTGCATTGCATGATGAGGCTCTGCCGCCCGCGGGGACCGGGCTCGAAACACTAGGCTATTGCACGACAATCCTGCCCCAAGTCTTTTTCAGGACTGTCTGCGAAAAGCGTGCTCTAGTCATCGGATTTATTCTACTTGCATTTTAGTTCAAAATCGAAGAGCCGATATAGACGAAGAGAAAGTGGACTTCAATGCATGCTTTCAACCACGGAAGAGACGAATGAAGACTTCACCCAGTAGGTGATTCAAAAGAACAATCATCTAGTACTCGTTCCATAAGACTAACAAGATGTACACCGTTGTTCGGCTGGAGGAATAAAGAAATGGCGGTGTCTGGAAGAGCTTTCGTACAGGGACCATCGATAAGTGTGCATAGCCAGCTCGGCTATCAAGGCCTGGCATCAGACTATCCAAGTCTTTCTCTCGTTGACCTGACGATGTGGTAGAAGCTCCGAGCTTTCGCTCTACCTGTGCATCAATTAGGTCACTTCTATCAACCATTGCAAGCCGCAAATTGTCGGTGACCGGCTCAACTAAGACGTGTTCATTCTTATCTTCTCCTTATAGTGTTGGATATAAGCGCCAAGCACCCATAACTGTATTCGTTCCAGTAGCAGTATGCAGTGAGGAATAAGGCTTGCGTAGGCAGTCGGAAGGCGCGCAAGGCTGCAGCCACAGGTATGAACGAGTCGTGAGGCAATAATCATACGAATCAAGTAACAACTAGAAAATATGTATAGA
This sequence comes from Cladonia rangiferina, assembly GCA_023065455.1. Taxonomy (NCBI): domain Eukaryota; kingdom Fungi; phylum Ascomycota; class Lecanoromycetes; order Lecanorales; family Cladoniaceae; genus Cladonia; species Cladonia rangiferina. Next base: position 1,069,090 of record JAJREH010000014.1, on the reverse strand, counting down.
CTACATCCAATATGACTAAGAAGCGTCGATGCTGTAGGATGCTGCATTGCAAAGCAGTTGGGAAGGGGTGGAAGTCGTCATGAATTACTACTGGTTTGTCCCAGTGTGGTGGGCGGAATACCCGAAGTTCTTCAGTAAATGGGGTGTCCCAGCCCTACTACGGAAGAACTTCGGGTATTCCGCCCGCCACCAAAGCTATGCGCAGGGGTCGGTAATGTAGTACTTCGGTTAGATTGATGCTTAGTTTGTTGTCAGAGGTCTTCTTCAACATGATCTCAGACTCACTCAATGGTTGGTTATTAGATGCTATCCTCCCGTCTAGGATGCTTCTTGAGACGTAAGATACCTTACAAAGTCATGGACTTCACAACAAAGCCGATGGCTGGCCTGCACATCTCCGCACACGACGATTCTGCGTTTACCCAGAGCAACCCAGTCGACATTTACCGGCAACATATTTCCGACAAACTTGCTTCTATAACGGGAAAATCGTCCAGCGAGATATGTGAGAGGTTGGCGTGGACTCAGACGTTCGAAAAGGGTGATCTTGCCTTACCAGTACCTGCCTTGCGAATACAAGGCAAAAGACCTGGGGAGCAGGCTATAGAATTTGCCGAAAATTTCCCAGAAACAGAACTAGTTGGCAAACCGGTTGTTAATGGGACATTTCTTCAGTTCTACTTCAAGCCAAGACCGCTCTCGGAGCTCATTATTCCATCCATTCTCAACAAGAAGAACAAGTACGGCACGAACGATAAATTAGGCTTAAAAGACGAGTCAGACCCATCAAGCAAAAGAAAAATCATAGTCGAGTTTTCATCGCCAAATATAGCAAAGCCATTCCATGCTGGGCATCTACGAAGTACAATCATTGGGGGTTTCCTGGCAAACCTCTATGATGCTGCAGGATGGGACGTGCTTCGCATAAATTACCTGGGCGACTGGGGACGACAGTTTGGACTGCTGGCAAATGCTTTTGAGCGGTACGGTAGTGAGGAAAAGCTGGAGAAAGATCCTATTGGTCATCTCTTTGACATATATGTGGAGATCAATAAGGTATCAAAGCCGGAAGAAGACGCGATTAAAGAGAAGAAAGAAGAGCTCAAACAAGCGGAAGAGAAGAAACAAGATACTGCAGAGCTGGAAAATGAGATAGCGGCTATGGAGGCCAGAAGTGTCAACGAGAAGGCTCGGCAATACTTCAAAAGACTGGAGACTGGAGATGAAGAAGCTTTTGCTACCTGGAAAAGGTTTCGTGATTTGAGCATCACGAGATACGAAAAGACATATGCCCGCTTAAACATCCATTTTGATGTGTACTCTGGCGAATCCCAAGTCGAAATGTGGAGGATGGAGCGTGCGGTAGAGCAATTGAGAACTAGTGGCCTCTCTGAAGACTCCAAGGGAGCTGTCATTGTTGACCTTACAAAATCCAAGGATAAAAACACCAAGAAATTGGGCAAAGCTCTTGTTAAGAAGACCGACGGCTCATCCCTTTACTTGACACGTGATATTGGAGAAGCTATGAAACGTTATGAGCTTTACAAATTTGATAAGATGCTTTACGTTGTATCTTCCCAACAAGATATGCATTTAGCTCAACTCTTCAAAATATTGGAGTTGATGGGTAACAATGAGGTGTCTGAACGATGCCAGCATGTCAATTTTGGTATGGTTTTAGGTATGAGTACACGTCGGGGCACGGTCAAGTTCTTAGACGACATTCTACGAGACGTAGGAGAGAAAATGCACGAGGTGATGAAGAGGAACGAGAAAAAGTATGAGCAAGTCACGAATCCCGAGCAAACAGCAGACACACTTGGTATAAGTGCTGTCATGGTTCAAGATATGAAAGGCAAACGGTATGTTTCTGTCAAGAATCGAATTCACTATTAATCGGTTGTGCTAACATCGCTATAGTATCAACGATTACGAATTTTCTTTGGAACGAATGACCTCATTTGAGGGAGATACCGGGCCGTATCTGCAATATGCCCATGCTCGTCTCTGTTCTATTACCCGGAAAGCCAACCTATCTTCACAAGACCTCGAATTGGCAGATCTCTCCCTTCTAACAGAATCTCACGCCATCAACCTCGTTCGAGCTCTTTCCTCCTGGCCAGATGTTGTTCAGAATACATTGAAGACCCTAGAACCGACCACCGTATTGACTTATCTCTTTAAAATGACACATATGCTTAGTTCCAGCTATGATGTATTGCAGGTCGTCGGTAGCGAGCCAGAAGTAAAGAAAGCGCGCATGGCTTTGTACGAAGCTGCGAGACAAGTCTTGAATAATGGGATGCGATTGCTTGGACTGGATCCTGTGGAGAGGTAAGCCACCTGCTTGACGATCCTCGAGGTACTTCCTGGCGTGCAACGCTGATAATACACAGAATGTGATGGACCCATCATCCCTTGCCCCCACGCCCGTGTCTGTTACCAGTCACGTATGGATGGGAATTTTCGGGAGCACGGCCTATTTCATGCTTCATCGCCGCCCTTTTATGACCCGATCGGATGGATACGCTATGGACGGTCGATCATGTGTTCAGGTACGGCGACGTGGCTATGGCCTGCGTGCTTTGCACTGCAATATTTGCTGACTTGTAAAAGTCGGTGAAGAGATCGGAAATGATCCATGATCAGGACTTTCCCATTGTGGATTGTGGAGCCCAGCGAATGACCCTTGCCTTTCAGCCATACTATCGTGGTTGAGGGTATCTAGCAATGCAACAAACCAATTTCGCAAGATGTGCAAAGCAAGCTCTTTTTAATCCCTTCCTGGCAACATTGCTCATATATGACTGGGCTCGCTTGATTTGCAGATTCTGCGTTGGCACGTCCAAAATGGTTCGCTTCTTCAAGGACGCTATACTAGAGGGCCCCATGATCAGCTACCATGCATGGTAGGGCAGAGGATTATAACGCCAATTCGTCAATTTGGCTAATATGACTCGCTTTATTCTAACCTAGTCTGTCACTTAAGTATACCAATGCACTTCGGGTCCGACCCTCTGAAGCCGGGTCGTAGGCGAATGAATGACGATGAAACCTCTCCGCGCCTCTCCACATGAAGCATAGAGCGGAGCGCGGTGGAAGCACGATGCAACCATATGGAATTGGTTGGAAAGGAGGCGATAATGACAATGACGAATGCCTGTTGGCTTGGGCAGCGACGGCCGGTTAGGCAAGGCAACCAATGATCCTGCCCAACCTTATGCGAAATACCAGGATCTTCCAAAATCAACTTCCTCGCCCGACACTTTGTGATAAAATTTTTGCTTGTCAACGAGGATACAACTGCTTGAAACTCCCCCATTATCACTTATCAGCATATAGCAGCTGTGCGGGCATAGGGTTTCGGTACCCAAGCACGAGATATGCAGGATTCCGGCGTCCATGCGGTTTGGAGAACGTGCTGCGAAGCCTGCCTCCTGCCAGCGCAGGCAGTCCGTATTCCGCCATGCAAGCCCCTCCACCCAATACACTGATCGCCACAGAATTAAGATTTTCGAAAATTGTGACTCGAGGGACACGCTGCCCAGTGTCAGATTTTCTGGCGCGTTCAGTTTCTTGTCCATGCCAGTCACGGTCAAGCTCCTTAATCATCGAGTCAATCTGCGAGTCCCCACGCCATAGATCAAGAACTCAAAACATTTCAGCGGGCCTCCAATTCTTAGATTCTTGTAGCATATCATTTTGCTTATTGTAGCTCATCCTTCAAATCCTTCGAGTTACCGTCATTGAACCCGGAGGACCTATCAGTGGTGGGGCAATATAGATCAGCCTTATGATCGAGGGGGTTATCGATTGCCCGCCGTTTTTTTGACCGCGCCTAGGACTCCGAAGACGCCCCATTTCTACACATCAGTCAGGCCTTCCACTCAGGTTCTGGCTCTGGCTCTGGCAAGCCAGCCTTGCCTCGCACAATTGGTACAGCTGTGCTGACCATTGTAGCCGCGGCTGGCTCTGGACCATGACGAGTAGCGCTTCGCAATCTCGCGCGGCCGAAGCTGCTTACCTCGAAGAATATAACGAGGAAGCCCAGACAACCCTCCCAGGTACTCGACGAACTGCAAACATCACTGCCAAACGATCTAAGCCAAATGAATTGACCCCAAAGTCCCTTCGCGATGAATTCAGCGACTCGGGATATTCAAGCCATACGATTGCTACCCTGGGTAGTACGGACTCTTCACTTGAGTCCAAAACTGGCTCAAATCCGCTGAGAGTGGACACAGGTACAGTCGCAATCAAGAAGAAGCCAACGACCGAGGGTAAAAAGCCCCAAAGTAGGCGACAAAGTCCGGACAAGCCTCCTCTAAGCAGAGTCCAATCGAAAAGTCGGAAAGAGGAGGCCGCGCAACCGAAGCAATGCAGCTGCACAGAGTGCGTCGCAAAAGTGCGACGCTCTACTGTTCCCGTAAAGACGTCACACCATCACACTGGCCATGTCAAATCGCACTCCAAGCAACCGGCGCCTGTCCTTCCACCATCGACGAGAGCTCCACCTGCTCAAATTATGCAAGACGCTCCAATACTGCCTCAGCCACGACCTCGACCACCAACGGCGCAGTCATACCATCGTGCGCGGCCCATGAGCTTCCATGGCGGGCCCATTCCTGAGCTCGTTTACCAGGCGCATGGGCCTCTCTACGTCGAGCGACCCTCGCCGAGGTATCCTCCAACACCTGTGTTCCCGCCGCCATCGTACCCACCACAGACCTCGTACTTTCCCACACAACAACCAGTACCACAGCCACAAGATTATTTCACATCTCCACTCTCGCCATTCGAAACTCAATCCCGCCCCCGTCCTCAACGGTGGACATCCGAGCATCCTGCTATTGCTCGTCCACAATCCATGGTCTACCCTACCTCACCTATCATCGAGTATCCAGTCTATCCTGTAATAGCTCCTTCAACGCGCCCAAGCTCTCGTCAAACATCGCGTCGTGAACGACCTATTGCACTGCCAGATGAGCACCCTGCACGGGATGAGGATTACTACAAGATGCCTCCTCCACCATCCAGAAATAACACCAAATCTCGCCAAGAGACAAGGCCAGCAATGAAACATGCGAACACTGTAACGGATCCATATCAAGCGCACCATAGTCGCCGCTCGGGACGTGAGGAAAGTACAGGTGCAAATGTGGGTCATCGCAGTCCCAATAAGCAAAGTTACGGCGAGCATGACCGTTCAAGAAGACCCTCACTGGCCAGACCTAGCAGGACAAGCGATGAAAAGGTGCCAAATACTCATACACTCGAGCGCAATTTGGCCCGTATGACCATCGAAAGTAGTGCGGCTAAGGAGAGGAGGCGATCTTCAGTCTATGACCACGAATCTCTACATGACCTCGAAGGATCAGTAGAAGCATACCAAGCCGCCCAACGAAATAATGCCTTGCATGCTTCTTCAATCGACGCACTAGTGGGCAGAAAGAAAGCCACTACAAGTAGTAGCAGCACCAGCAGTCGACATAGTGAAAAAAGTGAAAAGAGCAAAAACAGCCGGGAAGGAAGCGACGTCAAATCACGTCGGACAAGCAGTGACGTCAAGAGTCGCCATGAGAATGACAAATTCGCGATGCGCTTCAACGCCTCGCAGGGCTTTAACCTTGATATTAAAGGTGATGCGAGGAATGGGACTATCAACTTAAGACAGGTCAGAGACGAAGGCGAAATGGAGCTCAATATTGGGGTACGAGGCAGGGCCGTTGGAAGCCGACCTACTCGACCAACGAGTGAAGAGAAGACTCGGAGGCGCAATTCTTCATACATTGACGGTGAAGCCGTGAAAGAGCTGGAGCGATCCAGGACTACGAGCCGCGCCCCTAAGGAAGAGCTTGGGGATTACGAACCACGAATCATCCGAGAACACATCACAACTACAAGTCGAAGTCGTCGGAGTAGTCGGAGCGGATACAGTGGACGTGGACAGGCTGGTTAGAAAAAGACCGTAAAAATTGGCATGCTGCAGGCGTGATATCCTCGAATTTGTATCGCGATAACGCTGACGGCATACTTGCATTGACTTTTTGACATTGTTTCGGCTTTCTATCTGAAATGAAAATTCTGGGCAGGTTTTTGACAGAAAAGCCGAGCCAAAAGCACGTTTTATCGGCGGGACTGATACCTATAATCTCAACAAATTTAGGGATTGGAGGGAAGATTTACGAAGACATGTTTGTACGGCCTTGGATGTTTTTGAACGATCACACAGCGCATGGAGTTGGTTGTGGCGAGCGATTCCGGGTGTTGATACCACATATATGGCAAGACTGTAATGGAAGCATTGAATCTTGCGCTCTCTTGATCGTCTCTCTGCTTGTGGGTACTCAGGTTTTATAATATATCCTGCATGGTACTACAAGAGATTAGGATTCTATAGAGATCATCTCGAAATGCATGGCAGGTCCTCTCACTCATAATCTGCCATCAAGTGGCAAGCGTCCTGAAGGCATTGATGCGTCAATTCTAAGATCATCTGCTAGGGCGGTTGCGTGGCCAACAAACAAGTAAACAACCCTACCCAGCCACCTCGAAATCACCAACCACCAAGACCGAGGTCCAGGTACGACAAAATATCGAATCCAAATCAATACTCACTGTGAAATTGACACAATGGAGACTTCTCCTCACCTATAACAGAAGTCTTCAATCCCAATGCGTACCACGACTCGACACCTCCAACATTAGCCGCAAGAGCCACTAGAGGCTTTCAAACTCACTCGCCTTTTCACACAGCACAGGTGCACACACCCCAATAAACCCATCATCATGGCGCCCCTCTCATCCTACTTTTCAAATCTGCTATCCTCACATCCTTCATCATCAAAACCCTACTCCCTTAACGCTCGCTCCGATGGCCTCTCACCCCTCGAAGTAGGAAGCTATCTGAGGAGAAGACAAGCAGTCAAACCCCCACCTTCTTCCTACAACCCCGGCGACGGGACCGTAGATCCCTTAGACGTGAACAACCACGCTTTCTTCGCTCTTTTCGCCCTCCTGGGCGTCGCCTTCTGTCTAGGCGGCATCTGGTTCTTCTTCTGGGCGAAAAACGGTGGATTTCGATGGCGCAAGGGTGATTGGGAAGACTACAAAACAACAGTATTAAGGAAGAAAGGACCCAATGGCACTACACTATCTGGGGCAACAAAGACAACGAGGTTAGGGGGCGGCAGTGTAGTCGCCCACGGGGCAGCCGATTCAGAGAAAGGCTTCAAACGAGGCGTCCAAGCCAAGGGCAAAAAGAGCAAAGCACCCCGCGGAAACCGTAACAACGACGACGTTGATGTCCGCGCCTACCGCCACGAAAAACCCGCCAAAGTCGGCGGCCTCAATCGCGAACCAGACGCAATCTTCCATCAAGACTTCGCCTACACCGACAACAACACAAATACCTATTCCGACGAAGTTTCATCGCAAGCCCCCTCCTCCGTAGGCAGCCACATCCCCATCAACACTCCGCGTGCAAAGAAGAACCATTCACCGACTAAGAAACCTACCGGACCTACCACTCCTTCTCCGAAGAAGAAAACCCCCTTCTATGCCACACCCGGCTCCAACACCTCAACCGACTCGCACCGCCCCCTCTGCCCCAACGCCCAGTCCCCCGCTGGGGCCAGCACACCTTCCCGCTCGCGTCACAACTCCCCTACAAAACATACCAGGAACAGTGTGCCCGGAAGCTTTTACACCGAGCCGCTCGATTTTGATTCGAGATATAGTGCTAGTAATAGTGAAGGCGGGGGGACGGAGGATAGTAGGGGGACGAAGGCGTATTTTCATCCGATTCCGGGGTTAGGGACGGAGGCGAGGAATGGTGGTGGAGGGGCTTTAGGAGGGGAAGGGGGAGAAGGGATAGTTTGAGTGATAGTGAGGGGGAGACGAACGTTAGTTGAGCTACATAGGAGTATGTGATGGGATGAAACGGAATGGGCGATGAACAGGAAAATTGGTGGAAAAGATTAGATATTTCGGATCATGAGAATGAAACTGACCATTTTGTGCTTGGCGATTTGCATTGCATGGTAAGGATGGGAAAGCGTATCTGTTCCCTTGAGGCATGAGTGAATGTAATAAATTGGCTTCAGCGACATAGCAATGGAATGAATGATTGTGAGCAAGCAGGAACGTCGCGCATGATGCTGAACATGCAATGCAAATATAATCATTTTTCTGCTCCTGCTCACTAATAGACCGTGCAAAGATAATGTGGCAATGCCCGACAGTAGGCTTTTGGTACACTAGGCTCTTACAGCGCTACCTTATGCCTTCCTGATTCAATATTGTTGTTCTTCATTGCGTCGCTCTGGACGAGTCCCCCACCAAGCTCCAGCGGAGGTAGTTAGGCCTTGACCACAGACCCCCTTGATCAATCTTCTGACAAGCCTTGTTTTTGCTTCGGAACCATAAAGCCTATCCTTGATAGCCCTGGTGTAATCTGTAGGTATGCCTAGTGGGTATATTCTCGGACCAGGTCTTTGGTCTCTATACGTATGCATGCCTGTTCGCTATTTATGTGACTTTCGTATAGCTATAGGGTCGTGCGACTCGGCGCTGAGAAGGTTCGAGGTTCTCGTTTGGCCGGAGGGGAATATCATGCCTTCCATTCATGCGGCAGTATTGGGTTAAGGTCTCCAGTTCAACGGTAGTAACGAGGTATTTCATCTCCGCCAGCTTTGGGCCGCTTAAAGGGATGGGCTTCTGTGTTCCTGTAGCAGAACGTTAGTATATCTCTTACGAGTATGGGAGAGCTTAGGTAAGAGGACTTTACTCACAGCACATAAGTATCCAAGCTGATCACATCCGGCTTGCTGAAGATGAGGTAGAAATACTTCAGCGTCTCCGCAAGCCAGAAGCTTTCCATCTTATTCTGTTTGTTCGGATTCTTAACAGTCACGTCGTCGATCATAGCATTCCCAAACTCGGTCTTTGTATGCTTCTCAACATTCTCAAACATACGCCATGCCGCGTCCAGGAGATCAGTCTCGCCAGTTAAGCGGTAGTGAATGAAGATCGATTCAATAGCTTCAGGTCTGAGTAGATATCTGGGATCCCAAATGTCGACGAAGCCAGATTTAAGATGTTTGGTGGCAATAGTGTGGTTGAAAAGCGCTTCATCGCTAGCGAACTTATTCTGCTCGTCATCCTTCAATTTGGCTTTGGCTGATTTGATAACAGCCTTCTTCCATTCCTTCTCATCCCATTTGCAATCAGAATTCATGTCGCAAGCGACCATGCGGAACTGTTCTGGCATGATTCCAGTAGGCATTTGATCGTATGCCCATATACAGCCATCTACCAGTTTCCGCGCCATATTCATGTGTTCTTCGTGATCGAATAACTTCGCGCCTATTCCAACCATGCCTCCGGCGTAGCAGCCTAGATGCTGTCCCGTAGGGTCTGTTTGAGGAGTGTTGGTCTTCTCATCGACGGAGGCACCTCCTGAGATGAGGATGTCTCTGCTATCCGGTGTCATAGGCTGGAAGAAGACGTGGTTCATCGCCGCTGTAATGGCATACTCGTACATCTTTTGCATCTGCTCGCTTCTGCCACCTAGCAGCATATGTTCTTTTGGTAGATACTCATAGAGCGAATCCGCCATCGCCCCAAGTGTAAATCTTGAATCTTCGAATGTGATATTTCTGGCATCCATAACCACTGGCCATAATCCAGGGAGCTTCGTTTGGCTTTGGTTCTCCTCGAAGGCATCCACAATACGTTGAATAGCATCAAAGAATTTCATGTCGCCCGTTATCTGCGAGAGGCGAGTGAATTCCAAAGAAAGGGAGCCAATGTCTGCAATGAGCGTAGCCTCTCCAGCAAATTGATCCCCACCCTCAAGTGCTTCCTTCCACTTCCAACGTGTGGCTGGCATGCGATTTGGGGTGTCGAATGCACAGTATAGCAACTCACCCACTTCCAGTGCTTTTTCAAGTAAAACTGGGTATTCACCTTCGGTCAAATCGTAAGCTCCAAGAAAGCCTCCGAGGTACCGAATGGTGGTCTCGAAGACGCTGATCAATTGCTGATTCGAAGTACTGAAGTCGATATCCATAACGGCAATGACAGCCTCTTCAAACTCGTCTTTCATTCCCATGATCCAGAGCGTATCAAGAGAATCTACCAACGTAGCACCCCATCCTCCAAAGCTGTCCGCCGCCCCTCCATCGATAGGCGACAGCTCATCCTTCTTCCATGCGTGCTTCTTATAACCTTGCCATGCATGTTCAAAGCTTGCCTTAACCGCCTCCAATCTATCCAACCTCCTGACCTTTTCCTCTGGTTTTTCATCTTCGAAGCTATGCTGGAGTCTATTCAGTGGTAGCGGAAGGCCGTGGTTGAACTTTGCATAATCCTTGACAGGATGTTTCTGATGGAAAACGCGCGAACCAAATGTATGTTGTCCGCTCGAAAACCTGGACTTGGTAGGCTTGTCTGATTTCGGCTTTGGTAGAGGACTTGGTCGTGTGTCGGAAGACACATTGCTTGAGGAAGGGAGGGTCGTATTGCCCGGCGTTGTCTTGATGGTGGGTAAGGCATTGGGCCACGGAAGAGCTGATGAGGAAAGCTCGGGTATATAATCCAGATACCAAAGCGTGATGAGGGCGGCGAAGGCTAATAGGGTGAGCAGGGTGACCCTGCGACGAGGGAGCAACATGTTGGACCGGAGGCTCTCTAGCTTTCCAAGATAGGGTCACGCATTGAAGCCTCACGGACGTCGCTGGGTCGAGTATATGGCCACTTGTATAAGGTTAGCATTGGAAGACGGCAGGAACGTGGGCATTGCACACGTGTTGACCTGAATGTTTCTTCCACATATCCTTTTCACCAACAAAAGGAGTGCTAGTTACCTAGACCTCCCTTAAGGTAGGATTCGGCCCCTTGGACTAAGCGACCTACAAGCGCTTTGGCTTAGTCCTAAGTTCTCACTGAGCCTGTCCGCTTAACTGCATGAGAGAACCCATTTTAGGGTTAGGGTTAGGGTACGGCGCCAGCCAAACGTTGATCACCTGGACGGAAACGTTGTGTTTACCTCTATCAAATAGTCAATGAAGGAGGGGCTCTCCAGAGCAATGCTCGAAGGTGTCACTTAGAGGAGCGTGCAGCATTGCCTGCAGCGCATACTTTCAGCCATCCTTCCTGGTTCGATATTGTCAGCACCACCAGCACAACGTCATAAGGACTTGAAAAGCGACAAAAACACTGTCTTCACACCAATGCTTCCTCTAACTTGGGTCGTTTCGGGATTAGCTGATTGTATCTTATGAATTGGATGCACAATCTAGCAGGCTCCATATTTAGAAGGCACACGTGTACCTGGCCTTACTCATACACCCAATACGGATAGTGTTGTCTACTCTCATGACTCCATTCAATCTTTCGTATCATGAGCTAAGTTGATCTGCATCGCGGAGACTGTCTTCTTTGGAGCACACAGGACTCCTGTTATCGAGTGTTGGACACCTGGTCTTCTTGTTTTGTGGTAAGTGAAACGGGCCACCGGAACCTAGGCGACAGGAATAGATACAAAGATGCCTCCCTCCACATTTGGAATTACGATGGCCTTTGGTGATGGTGTCGTGGCAATTAGATGTCCCACGAGGCTTCCAAAGCGAGTGTGACGGTTTTCTGGAGGCACTGACTGATTTGGATACCCTTGCAGCCTTCTCGGTGGGTACAAGGAGCAGCGCGGCATGGGATGTATCCTGTTAAGGCATTGGAAGGCGACTGCTAAACTTGAGTAGCTTGCTGTTGAAGCAAGCATCTGGAGTGCTCGAGTGCTCGAGTGCTGCAGCCTGGATGCATACCGGGATCGCCTTTATGAATCCTTGCCTTGTGACCTCCTGGCATGCCTATGTGGGTTATTGATCGGCATAAAATCTCCGGGGGAATATCGTACGACAGGTGCTGATGTAGATCTACGCTCTGTTATCAGCCTCACGATTTGGAACGCCTGGATCCATGTTCTGTGAACCCAATGAAGACCAGTGAGGATCCTTCGATCGATCAGACACATCCTGGATCACAAATTTAAGGTGCGTGTGACCTCACATTGCGTCCTCTTTCAACCGGGTCTCCGTGCGAAGCAGCTAAGACTTTCCGACGGTGTGCCTCTTATTCATTCATAGCAGCCTAAAAGCCGTCAACCTCAAACATCTTTTTCCAGATCTTCGCAACAAGGTATCGTAACTGTGACCATAGAATCATCGACTTCAGACATCTTCCGATAAATCTTTACAACAGGATATCGGGCAATTATGGCGGATTCACCATGTTGGTCATGTGCTTATCGAAACTTAGTGGTAGCTATGTCCATCCTCTATGAGTGAATCTACTAATTCATCAATGTAGTGTAATAAGGGCACTGTCTGTGCAGATTGCGCTAGAGATAACACCACGTACAATTGCACGAGGGGGTTGCTGGCAGGACAACTATTACAAGACTTCCGGCGTACAATCGTCACTTACATGGTTAATGATCATCGCTAATATAGAATAGGTCTCTCTCAACGTGGTCACGGCTGGTGGATCCTTGAAGATGTGGACCCAAAGAAGCCAACCTTGTTAGCTCGTCTTAAGTACGAGGGTCAGTCTCGGCAGCCTCTCCGAGACCTTCACACATTGATCGATAGTACTACCATTTCCGAGGAGTTCCTTCATCAGTTCGTTTCATTCAAAGCTTCACTGAGTGAACATCCTCTGGTACGAAACTATTTTGGGGGCATTACCCAGCAAATCCTTTCTTCTGCCGCTCTTTTCCAACTGAAGTGGCTACTGAAGCCAAAGCTGGAATACAAAAGCGATGAAAATCATCTCGTCATGCTTGCCCTCCATTGTCTCATTGGCACAATTGAACTAGCCGAGCTCACTCAATCGCACTATGGTCTACTCAAATTTCCTACCCCAATCCCAGATCCAATGGGTGGAGCATACATTAAGCCCGAGCTCAAGGAAGTGACCGATCCATCTAAGTGGCCTCAAGACCCACCAGGGAAATACCCGCTAGTCCACACTTTACAACGGGTTCTTCAAGCAGCATATAGGGTCCTCCTTCGTGGAAATGCTGAAGACTGGCCACTTTTCTACTACACCTTCTTCATTCTGCGAAAAGCTGGGTGGAACCTTAGGCAGATTCAAGGATTAACCACTGCCGTTCAGGGGGCTGGTTCGAAGCTCTACGACGATATCAACGTAAAATTGGGTGCATTTGCCAAGTACGTCACGGAAGGCAACGAATTATACCGTCAAGAGTTCGATATCAAGAAATATGAGCTTTTGGTTAGTGACCCTTGGTTGAGGAAAGAATGTGTTCACTTGAACAAATTGTGGACTGCCCCACTCGAGAACCCGTCCTATGGGATGAGTAATGCAATGGTCAGTCAGCGGGAATAATAAAAACACTCATTTGAGACATGGGACATTGAAGGCAACATCCGTTGCTAAGCCTATGTAGTTAGTACATTCATCTAAATCCTTTCCCATATTTCATTACATCCCTGTCTAGCAATACCGTCTAAGTGACCACTGCAGCCGTCCAGTCAACTCGCTCCTGACAAAGACTGCAGTAGTCAAGTTTTCGCCCTCATGGCGCACTTCGGTGGCAACCCATTATGAAGAGCACTAGGAGCCTTCAGCAGCTTGGGTCTTGTCTTTAGGTTCTGGGGTGTACTAATGGTTTCCTGGTTTATGCTCTCAAATCTATTCATTGTTGACAATTACTCTAGTCATATAATATCTAGCCCCCCTGTCACCTCACTCGCCTCTCATAAATCAACCACTGGCCCCGTCAAAGTCTTCCTCAACTCCTTCCACTCGCTTACAACCCTGTCAGCGGCCTTGAAGTGCTCATTCGAGCCCAAGCCGTCCTTAGCCAGAATGAACAACACCCTACCGAGCCTAGAACAAGTATCTGTCGCAAGATACCTGTACTCTGCTCCAGCATGTTCTTCAAAAAGCCGCTTGAGCTCCTGGTTCTCTAGTGTAGCATGGAAATTTTTGGGGGTAGGAAGCTCATACGGCCAAGTCTCGAAACCGTTCTCATCCAAGCGTTCGTCGCCATCTTCTTTCCACAGCCACCATGGCGGCTGACAGTTGACGAACTTGGGTGCAAATACGGCCTCGTCCCAGTCGAGCACAGCGGTGATTTTAATTGTATGATCCGGTTGAACTTCAGCCATGACGTTACGCGAATGCAAATCAACGTGGCAAAGGCAGTGCATATCTGTGGGGAAAACCCCCATGTTATCCATGTCACACACTGTCTCCAACAGTTCTTTGAAGAGTTCAGTCTCCCGGTCATCATCGTCAAGTGTATGCGCATGCCACTTTCCGAATACCGTCTTGAAAAATTCTCCTGTGGTCTGAGCCGTTGCCATGTCTCCTGAAGCCGTACTGTCATTAATGAGGTCCCCACCACTGTCTCTCAGCTCAAATGGCACAATCTTAGGATGATCGCCGAACACAGTATCCGCGGATACTGCATCGATGAGGCCCGGTAGTGGACTCTCCACGGAGAGTAGAGACATGATTATGCTGCCCATCTCACGCGCTATTACGCAACGCTGTTGATGACTGAGCTTTTCCCACATTGAATCAAGGTCCACTCCATGTACTCGACGTTGGACTACATATGGCATTCCCAGGGCATTATCGTTGCTGGAATCCTTGGCGATAACCTCAGGAACTGGTATTATTGTCTGCTGGCGCACAAAATCCAAGATCGCCACGTCTCGATCAGGACGCCCTTCGCTTTCTTCCCATCTCGAATTTCGTAGTATCAGCTTCGATGTTGCATTCCCGTACGAAGACGGTAGCGAAATACTAGTGATCCTGTTATAATCTCCCCCTTTGAGTCGTTCAACGATTGGCCCTTTGGGAGGCGGCATAAGGGACCGCAATAATCTGTTCGCGCGTAGCCGTGTGGCTACAAGCCGGCTGATGGACTTTGGTGGAGGCCATAGGATATCACAGAGCTTCTCGACCCTGGCCTTAAACTCTGTGAATGGCTCTCCTGTATACCTTAGGGTGGAGGTTTCAGAGTGGTCGGAGAGGAACGATGGAGAACGCGATATTAGCGAGGCACAATCAGATGTATCGGTATCTTCCTGCTCAGCTGGCGCCATTACCACAGTTGACGGGCTTCCGGGAAGCTGTTCCTCGTTGTCTGACGTATATGTTTTCATAACTGATGTGTTGCTCGGCAGCTGTTGCTGGCTCTGCGGAAGATCTGATGCCATTGGAGGTGGCGAGGGAATCTCTCTGATTGTTTGCATGCGAAGTCTGTTTAAGAGGCTTTTGGGATGTTGACTGGTTTTAAAGAGGCAGCACAAAGTATGCATAAGAACTTCAAGAAGGTGACAAAGGACCTTGGCGCTTTCTAGAATGAAACCCGATTTCAGGCTTGGCTGATATCAGACAAAGCACCGACATGCTTGTGTTGTAGCTGCGGGATGGAATTCTTTGTTTTGCATGTCCACTAACGTACCTTCTTCCCCGTAAAGAAAGGCGATTTTTGTTTTGTTGTATTAAGAAGATAAAGAACCAAGTTATAACTTCGGTATGGTCAGCTACAAATCTCTTTTGCTACTTGTGTTTCATCATAATGGTAAAGTCTTTGTTCATATACTCCTCGCTCATTGCTTTGTTATCCGCGAGACCGTAGGTCTCAACTATATAACGGTCTTCACGTAGCCTCTTCACCTGCGCTCGATCAGCAATCCCACTCATCTCCAGGCCTAGCACATCGAAAGACGTCCAGACCCAGAAATAAGCCAGGCCTACCAAATCTCGAACATCGACCAAGCAAACACCATGACTAAAACACACCACTGCCCCGGTAGGACAACAAACCTACCAGGCAACTGCCGCCGCGGTGTCGGACCTAACAAAGAAATCTGCGCCGTGCATCAAGTCATCTGTAAAGGCATAACAAGGAACGGAAAGGTGTGCAATAGACCGCGTCTCAGGAATGAGCCGTGCGTTAAGTGTGGCCGCTAGAGAGCTCCACCAACAAATTTCCACAGGTATAGTATGGTTGACATGGATGTGGACGTAATACCATAGATCAGAACGAAAGCGGCGCTGAAACGACATTTTTGAGTTTTATTTTTTTTGATTTTGGTGATAGAGAGCGTACTTTCAACAATATATCTCTAAGACCGATATTCCGTCAATTTAAAAGCACTGTTTACCCAATAAACAGGGCATTACAGGTTCGAGAATATATATGACTGTATGCTTATCGATGAAATAAGCCATGTATGTGCGGTTTCGGGAACTGAAAAAGAAAGATAACAATGTAGCAGAAGAAAGGAATCAAAATCGGCAAATCGTGCGGCATAGCTGAGATAGAACAAGCCTGCCTGGCAATATCGTCAAGTACCAGAGAATCATATGATGCTTTGAAAAGCATAGTATTAAGCAATGTTGGGTATAGTAGCAAACTACTTAGCATACCTGCCAGCCTCACCAACCCACCTCATGACAGCCATGAATACATAAGCGCGTAAATCATGATCTCCATAGATAGCCCGTTCCTCATCACCAAAGTGCTTCCACCGTTTCCTGTTAATACAAAATCTCCGCGTCCGTCTCATTCAATACGTCTCGCCCACACCGCTCAGCTTTCTTGTTCCAACTCTTTGAGGCGGTCCCATATCGCCGCCTCCAACTCCTTGGCCTGAGCTTATCCTCCTGGCCGCTCCGAAGCCACTGGTTCTTTTGGTAGTAGTGGCGGCAGCCAAATTGGGTATGCCGGAACCGCTATCGCTTTTCCCGAAGGTAGTTCTGCGGTTAGGCGTGGGTGTCAGGACTTCGTTACTTTCGTCTTCTTCTTCTGGATGCTCGGGTTGAGAGCCGTAATTGCTCAGTCGGCTCACGCTTGACGAATGTCCATGCGTGCTGGCATAGGAGCCGCCTACCGACGAGCGTGGACGGCGAGACTCGGATTGTGTACTAGGCTTGTAGTGGCCTAGGGGCGTTCGGGCACCGGAGATGGATTGACGACTTTCTGGACGACTCGTCACTGAAGCGGCACTTGGTAAGTGACTCATTGATTGGCGTGAGGATAGACTGGCGCAAGAGCCGGGTCTACTATTATGAGCATCTCGACTTGGCGGCCGGCTGTGTTGTGGCTCGCGGCTAGGGCTTGGGTGGGGAATGCCATACGAAAGACGACTTGATGGTCGATCCTGACCTGGTGTGAATGCAGATGATAGCCGGCTGGACGGACGCTCTGTGCCAGAGTTCTGAACCGAAGAAGCATTACTGCCACCGGTACGCTTCTTGTTGCTGCGCATAGTAACTGTAGCAGGAATAGAAGACTGGCCGAGGGCGGAGCCACTGCGGGGCGAGGCGTGGGGAGGTGTGGAGGTAGGTGCTGGGAGTTTCGAGCGTGCTGATTTCAGGCGCTGCTCAAGATTCGTCATCTTGGTGCGTAGGCCACGAATCTGGTAGAGAGAACCCGAATGTGGGAGCCCTGCTCCAGATTGTGGTTGATCTGATCGGCCCAGTGTGGTCCTGCGCGTAAAGGACGGAGTCCGATCGTTATCCATGGCTAATCGGCTGTGCCTAGGCGGTCTTGAAGAATTCAATTGTTGTGCTGGGCGTGGGGTCGTATTTGAGTCTGATATGGAAAGCCTTGATTTGGCTATTGGCAGGCCAGGCGTTCTGGAACTTATAGGTATTGACTTTTCCGATGTCGGTGGTGAAGGCGGTGTGAGGGCCTCAGACACTTCAGATGATACAGATTTTGTTGGAGGAGTAGCAATAGTCGGCGAAGATGTAGACGTCGTTGGCGAAAGTTCGGATAACGCTGACTGTGGCCTGGCAAGGTCTGCCATCAGGGGTGGAGGCTTTTTTCGGCGCTCCCTCTCTGCTACTTCCTCAACATGGCGGAGTTTATCTTGCCTGATCTCTGCTTCGATCTTGAGATCGCTGAGTTCGTCCCGTAGCCTTTGCGTCTCTATTCTAAGAGCTTCCCTCTCCTGCTCGCCAGCCCTGATCTCTTCCTCTGCCATCACGCCTCGTTCGATAGCTACATTGTATTTCGATTCTAGATCTTCTAATGACGAAGTTGTGTTCCTTGCTTGGCGTTCAAAGTCATCGTTTGATACCTCTATATCCCGCAGTTGTAGCTGCATAGTTCTGTTGGCATCGCGCAGGGTGGTAATTTCCTTCTGGAGCTTGTTCTGCGCGGCATTTGCTTCAGCTTTGGATTGCTTGTATTTAGTCTATCGAATGCTATTGTCAGTCAAGGGCCACTTGCGCACATCGCTTGCGATTCAAGACTGCAAGATCGGAGACTGTGCAGAATTTCACTAACCTTCCACTCTTCAACCTCATACCCCAGAGCTTCTACCTTCTCTTTTAGCTGTCTCTCTCTTTGTTCCGCAGCTTCCACATCTTTCTCCAACTCAGTCTCCAGCTCCTTGCTAGATGCTTGGAAGTCTGCGAGTTCTGCCTCAAGCTGCTCATATTGGGATTTGTAGTACGCGATAGAGTGGTCTGAGTTCGGCGTTCCAGTAGGTGATGAAGCGATAGCTTCTTTATGAGAGGCCATGGCTGGGGGCAGCCTGCCAAAGGCAGCAATGTGGCTTAGGGGTCTTAATGATGGCGGAGAGGGCGTCGAAGACGGCTGCTTGTACAATCCGAGCAGCCTCCGACGCTCTGGGCTAGAGGAAGCAAAAGCCGTCGCAAGAGGACCGCTGGTCCAACGTCAGGTGTCGAAGTCTGGGATCACCAGGGGTTGTTGTCCGTAAGTGGCGGTGCAGCAATCCCGCGCTGCGCAGTGAATGTTCTCTTGTCACTTTATCCCTCCTCTTCTAATACATGCAACCTGCCTCGCACGCACCGTGGTCCCTAGGATTAGTCGTCCTTGTCGTCGTTGCTGTCGCGCAAGGCGTGAAAATCGTCAGTATCAACAAGTCAACAATTGCCAAGCCCGCTAATTAGCTAGCGCCGTTCCAGTTAGCAACATGATGGGGACACGAGAACCAGCAACCCCCTTTAAAACACCAGTGTTCAGATCGCCACAATCACTCTTCAACGAATGTGGTTAAGACATATTTTCGCGAAAATGAATTTACCTATCTATCAATGGCTTCTCCTCAATATCTTGATGGAATGATAGAGGAACTGTATTGATGTAAAAGCAAGCTCGAGTTCCAGAGGCTGCAGTTTTCTTCTTTCCCCCCAGATTATTTGGTCCGACTTCTTTTGTTTCACACTGCAAGAAGGCTACGATGTGCAATACAAGCCATTGGGTTTTCGCGTATCGTCAGATGGCTTCAAAAGGAGGCACCCATGCTGTGTTTCCAGATGTCCCTGACCCCGCTTAGCTAGGGTTTCCCCTACGGTACCTACCTTATATTCAACGCTCCTGCCGTTGTGCTTTCTCCCCCATTTGGGCAAGGCCTCATTCCTCGATTGGATTTGTATTACACCATTATTCACGTCTAGCTTGTTTATTCCGGACATTTTTGGTTCTGGAGTATCGAACTCTTTGCAAATGGGCATTAGACAGATCTAGGCCATCGTCGGGCAGATCTAGGAGTATATTGCGGGAGCTCTGGGGTAGTATGCCAATCGCACGCCTACGATCGGCCAAACTTTGATAAGCTGCATTACCCATTACATATCGCGTTCGTCAGATCTCCTGCCTTATCGTAAAGAGGAAGGTGAGTAGCACATGGCGGGATAACGGCTTGACGCCCTGCTTGTGAGTAAATCGTTATCGAACGCCTGCTTATGGTTGCGCTAGCGCTATTGCATGATGATTGAACTTTAGAAGTTGAGGATGTCTCAATCTTTCGAGCTTTCTCCACGATCGTGGGTTCACTGTATTCTCGCCTAATTTCGACAGGACAGCTATCTCCCAATTGTATTCTCTGGTTTCCCCATATACTCTTAAAGCATTGCGTTAGCGACTCATGATGGAGGAGAAGAAAGTTTTTCACGAGGATGTCGAAGAAGAAAAGGTCCTTGAGGATCTGGGCTACCAGCAAGAGCTCAAACGCTCGTTTGGCCTCTTCGGTATGATAGGCTTCGCTTTCAGTATTGTCACTAGCTGGACGGCGCTGGGAGGTGTCCTCATCGTTGGTGTCGAGTCAGGCGGCCCTCCTGTCATGATATACTCTTGGATTGCAGTCAGCATTTTCGGACTTGCAGTCGCATACTCGATGGCAGAGATGTGTTCAGCGTATCCCATTGCTGGTAAAAAAATGCAGTTAATCATAACATTGAAATTCCACTAATTATTTAAAGGCGGGCAATACTCCTGGGTTGCAGTCATCTCGCCGCCAAAGATCGCCAGGGGTATGTCATGGGTGACCGGCTGGTTCATGATTGTTGGAATTCTAGCTATGGGCGCTACGAACAACTTCATCGGCGCAAATTTCATTCTGGGCCAGACCAATCTGTCTTTTCCCACCTATACCATAGAGCGCTGGCATACCACCCTTCTAGCCTACTTGATCGCCTTCATAAGCACGGCACTCAACATCTACGGCCCTCACCTTCTGGACCGGATCTCACGTTTCATTCTAATCTGGAATATCCTCTCTTTTGTCATTGTCATCATTACTATCCTTGCCACAAACGACCATAAGCAGCCTGCCAGCTTCGTTTTCAACGACTTCCAGAACTTCACTGGCTTCAGCACTGGCTTTGCGGCTATCTTGGGCTTGTTGCAGAGCTCCTTTGGTATTGAAAATTCAATCCACTTGTTCGAATCTGCTTACTAAGTTTTTCAATAGGCATGTGCTGCTATGATGCTCCAGCTCACATGAGTAAGGGTCAGGATTCGTTCTTCCTTGATAAATGACTGACAAAGGTCTAGCCGAAGAGATGAGAAATGCCTCTCGAGAAGCACCAAAGGCCATCATCATGTCCGTGTATATCGGTGCAATCACTGGATTCATCTTCCTGATCTCTGTCTGTTTCTGCATCGGCGATATCACCTCAACAGCTGCGTCGACGACAGGCGTACCGCTCATCCAGATTTTCTACGATTCGACAGGTTCCGTAGTGGGGACATGCTTTCTCTCATCACTTATCGTCGTCATCGTGCTTGTCTGTGCTAATTTTTTACTCGCTGAGGGCTCGCGCAGTCTTTTCGCGTTCGCACGTGATCATGGCTTGCCCTTTTCCAAAGTCTTCGCGACAGTGGAATCGAAGCGGCAAGTGCCTGTCTACGCTATATTGCTCGCTTGTGGCGTGCAAATAGCTCTCAATTCGATCTACTTTGGAACTTTGACTGGCTTCAACACAGTCATCTCCATCGCAACAGAAGGATTTTATTTGTCTTATGCGATGCCGCTCTTTGCACGTATTCTGGCTTGGTTGACAGGCGATGCAAAGGATCTTCCCGGGCCATACAGTCTCGGTCGTTGGGGCATTTGGATGAACATTGCAGGACTTGTATTCCTCGTTTTCACATCTGTTACGTTCAATTTCCCTACTCTGAGCCCCGTCACTTCGCAAGACATGAATTACACAAGCGCAGCGATCGGTGTTATTGCCTTAATTAGCATTGTCACGTGGTTCACTACTGGGAGAAAGAACTTCACTGGCCCACAGATTGGCGGAACGGTTGCTGTTTTGGAAGCGAGGCTCGGAGAAGTTCCGGGCCATGGTAGGTTGGATGGTACTCCAGACGATAAGGCGGCGCTGCCGGAGATGGGTGCTGATGCTCGTGCTTGAGATCCTATGTCTTCCTCGAGCGCCCTATCAGTCCGACGCATATATATTATTCTAAGATTTGAGCAGGTGGTGCTATCTATGTTGCATTTTTGGGGGTCTAGTTTTCTTGCAAGCCTACGGCACATTGCCTTGCCATTTCGAACTTCCAAATCGTCAGCAAGCTACCTGATGCTGCGGATTGGAGCTGACACTCACCTGTTCATCGGTCTGACAGACCAGAGTCCGATGTCTGGCGCCTTCCATCCCGATATCGCGAACAACATCCTCAATCTTATCGCTGTTCGTTTGCTCGTCAAGCCCAAAGCCCAAACATCTACACTTCTCGATAATCCTTGTTCGAAGCAGTGCTCCTTTCTCGCCGATGCCTCCCGCAAAGACTAAAGCATCCACTTGACCTTCGAGTTTCACATAATAGCTGCCGATGAAATGGAGGATTCGATCAACGAATATTTCAAAGGCGAGTTTGCATGCAGGATCTTGAGAGGAAGAGATCTCGCCAAAGTCTGTAGTCCCTGTAAGAGCTTTCCAACCCGACTTTTTGTTCAGAATTTCTTCTGCCTGTTTTTCCATGTCGTGTTAGTGGTGGGATTCGGAGTATCTATTGAGTAAATTACGGACCGTGCTGATATGCATTTCTTTGGTGCTACTTGGACTTGGCTTTCCTGCATCATGTGTGAAATGGAATATCAAACTTGTAAAGATTAGCACTGGTACCACAAGTGGACCTTCCAGGGCAGTGCTACCTCGGATCAACATCACCGCTTCTCGTTGCTCCAGGTAAGCCCGCCAGCGGTGTCAATCCCATACTGGTATCTAAAGACTTCCCATTTCTTATCGCGCAAGCTGATGCTCCACTGCCTAAATGCAAGGCAATGAGACTAGTCTCGCTCTCCGACTTATTCAAATATTGTGCCACAGCCCGAGTGATGAAAGCGTAGCTGATACCATGAAAACCATACTTCCGCAGCTTGTTCCGTTTAGCAACCTTTGGATCGATTGCGTACGTTCGTACTGCGTCTGGTATCGTAGCATGGAAGGAAGAATCGAAAAATGCGATGTTTTTAGCTTTTGGGAGAGCTTGTATACACGCTTTCACAATAGCAAGAGCACTAGTGTTGTGTAAAGGGGCTAGGTCCGTGAGATCTTCGAGGTGGTGGTAGGTATCTTCGTCAATGACATGGGCATCGGGGTAGTCACCTCCGTGGACAACTCTATGACACGCATAGGTTATATCGTCTCTACTGGATATTTCGGACAGACCTTTGTCCTTGACTAGGTGGTCTAGTATGTATGCACAAGCGTCTTCGTTGGAATTGATATCTTTGACTTCCTGGTTCTTAATTTTCTCCGAACCACGCTGATAGCTTAGTTTTGCTGGAGGTGCCGTGAGGCCACTGATTTGAGCATCAGCAAGTTGAATTGGATCTTGGCCTTGTTTAGATGATTTGTAGATGGAGACCTTGACGGAGGAAGAGCCCGAGTTGATGGAAAGAATTATAGCCATTATTTGGCATACATCTAAGATTATCCAAATCGGTCCGGCCTGAACCTATCCACCACGTATAAGGATAGTATAGTAAATATAATGGCTTCTTCCTACTCACTGTTTACAATCCGGAAAGGGCTCTGCAAAGAAACCCTTATCGATATTCTAGCTCGGCGCTTAGGTTTTAGGGGAAAAGCTAACGCCAACGGCTCTCAGGCATAGGAGTCTTCGATGGGTCACGCCAGAGAGATAGCCTTCATTTGCCTCCGTTGCCAGTCAACACTGTCATTTACCATTAAGCAGGAATTCATAAGACGTTACATGTATGAATATAAGAAGAGATCGGACCGACAGCTACAGGCATGATGTCAACGGTGACGGCTATTTCGGAAGCATGTCACGAGGGGCGTCTTTTGGTGGAGGTGCAAATGCCCGGTGGTGTTATTATGGTGTGACCCAGCAAAACACCCTGATCTCGCCGGTTTCTCAACCTGCTGGCCCCCGTAGCACGGACCATTTACTCCTATAAGACAGCTTGGGGATCTCAATCTACTCTCCTCACCATCTCAATCCTCCTCAATATCATTATCAACCAGCGCCAGTATGCCTGGAGAAGAAATAGACCGCCCAAACCCCCAGCCTCTGCCATCCCATATCGACGATAATGTGTTGTCTTTGGCCGTCAAGCTGGACAAGACGAAGCTCGATGAGTCCACCTACACAGGACTTTCTGAGTTCAGGCGAGCTGCAAATTACATTGCTGCAGGTCAGTATCAATTGGACTCTAGACGTGTTAATTAGCTAATAGCTTCGCAAATCAGCCATGATATTCCTGGCAGATAATATCCTCCTCGAGCGCGACCTTATCTTCGACGACATCAAACCTCGTCTACTTGGTCACTGGGGCACCTGCCCTGGCTTGACCCTCGTCTACTCTCACCTGAATCTACTGGCTACACAGAGAAAGCAGGACATCATCTTCGTGGTTGGGCCGGGTCACGGCGCGCCTGGCATACTCTCGAGCTTATGGCTGGAAGGCTCCCTTGGGAAATTCTATCCCGAATATGGTAGAAATAAGGCAGGATTGGAGAAGCTGATAACCAAATTCAGTACTCCAAGTGGATTCCCAAGTCATATCAATGCTGAGACCCCAGGGGCCATCCACGAAGGCGGAGAGCTTGGTTATGCACTGTCCGTGGCTTTTGGTGCAGTCATGGACAAGCCAGACCTTGTTGTAGGTTGTGTAGTAGGCGATGGCGAGGCGGAGACTGGTCCAACTGCGACAGCTTGGCACGGTGCGAAATTTATTGATCCTGCGGAATCTGGAGCCGTCCTTCCAATTGTGCATGTAAATGGTTTCAAGATCAGCGAACGGACAATTTACGGCTGCATGGACGACAAAGAGATGGTAACGCTATTCACGGGCTATGGCTACCAATGCCGCTTCGTAGAAGATCTGGAAGATATCGACGCAGATATGTGCCGATCGATGGAATGGGCATTGGATGAAATACACAAGATACAGAGAGCAGCCCGATCCGGTAAACCCATCATGAAGCCTCGATGGCCAGTTTTGATTATGAGAACACCTAAAGGCTGGGGCGCACCGCAAAAGGTTCATGGGGAATTTATGGAAGGCTCATTCCGTGCCCATCAAGTACCTCTCATGGGTGCCAAGTCAGATCCTGGCGAATTGAAACAACTTCAAGAATGGTTACGTTCTTATAAGCCAAAGGAGCTATTCACCGAAGACGGTGGTATTGTGGAAGAGGTTTTAAGCATCATTCCCGCGGATGACAGCAAGAAGTTAGGACAGCAAATTGATACTTACGGCTCACATGAAGTGCTTAACCTTCCAGACTGGAAAAACTATGCAGTCAAAAAAGGAGGGCAAGCAAGTTGCATGACCACTATTGGTGAGCTTCTTGACCAGACAATGGTTGACAACCCAAAAAGCTTCAGAATCTTCTCGCCCGATGAACTGGTGAGCAACAAGTTGGACGCAGTATTCCGCCATACTGGGAGGAATTTCCAGTGGGATGAATTCTCCAATGCCCGAGGCGGCAGAGTGATCGAGATCCTTTCAGAGCACACTTGCCAGGGTTTCATGCAGGGGTATACCATCACTGGCCGAACTGCACTCTTCCCTTCGTATGAGAGCTTCCTAGGCATTGTACATACAATGATGGTGCAGTATAGCAAGTTCAACAAGATGGTGCGTTTATCTACAGTAGTCGTCTGCAGGACTGAGCTGACTTAGAGGAAATGCAGGCACGTGAGACTACCTGGAGGAAGGATATCAGCAGCATCAATTATCTCGAAACCAGTACCTGGACACGACAAGAACATAATGGCTTCTCCCATCAAAATCCTTCTTTCATTGGCGCTGTCCTGAATCTGAAGCCTCAAGCCGCGCGTGTCTACCTCCCACCGGACGCGAATACTTTCCTATCCACCATAGCACATTGCCTCCGGTCCAAAAATTATGTAAATCTCATGGTTGGTTCCAAGCAACCCCAACCCGTGTTCCTCTCGGCCGAAGAAGCGGACAGCCACTGCCGTGCTGGCGCATCAGTTTGGAAGTTTGCGAGCACAGATGACGGTCTTGATCCAGATGTTGTTCTGGTTGGAATTGGAGCTGAGATCACTTTCGAAGTCATTGAAGCAGCAGCCATGCTTCGCAAGATTGCGCCAAATCTCCGCGTTCGGGTCGTCAATGTCACTGACCTTATGATTCTCAAGCGTGAAGGTGGCCATCCCCATGCCCTTTCGCATGAGAGTTTTAACGCCTTGTTCACCCCTGATCGCCCAATTCACATCAATTACCATGGCTACCCCGACGAAGTCAAAGCACTGATATTTGGCCGCCCAAACCTCCAAAGAGTCACCATCGAAGCCTACAGAGAAGAGGGTAGCACCACAACCCCATTAGATATGATGCTGCGGAATCGCGTTAGTAGATATCATGTCGCTGAGGCGGCGATCAAGGGTGCCGCAGTGAGGAACGAAAAGGTCAAGCTAGATATGCATGAGATGCTAAGTGGTCTTCAACATAAGCTTGTCAAGGTGCAAGAGTATATCATGATGGCTGGGAAAGATCCACAAGGCACCTATGATACACCAGCTTTTGATGGGGAGAAGTCCGTGCACAGGGATGTCGGGTATGCAAACTGAGGAAAATTCGATATTTAGCCTAGATGTGATGATAGAAAAAGGGTTATGTATTAATAGAACAAGTGCATAGCACGATAGAAACATTACAATGAAGATCAAGTCATCTAAGTAAGCTTATGACATTCTCGTATTAGCCTGGTGATGATCTAGTCCCAATACAACGCAAGCGGGACGACGCCTTCGTTTTGCTATGTTGACGTGGCTGGGCGGATGTAGCATATCATAAGATACAAGGATGGTCTTAAAGATCCTAATCAGTAACATATCGTTGCTCGTTAATGTTGAAATCCAGCCATGGTTGAAACCACAAAGCCGGGTCTGCTCGACCTAGAGAAGGAGCTGACTTGTTCTGTGAGTTTTGCAGGAATTGACTACATATCTCAGCTTTGAGATACAGCCTACATACTGCAGATAATGAATGCTAACGATCCTCAAACCTTAGATCTGTACGGAAATCCTCTATCAACCCCTCACCCTCCTAGACTGCCTTCACACATTCTGTGGTTCCTGTCTCAAGGCATGGTTCTCATTGCAAGCCTCCCAAGCGGCACCCTCAAAATCGAATCCATTCAACTGCCCGTCATGTCGCGCCCCAGTAAGGGAGACGCGACCGAACGCTACGGTCACCACGTTGTTGGAGATGTACCTACAGGCGAACCCGGGAAGGGCGCGGACTGGTGAGGAGAAAGAAGAGATCAAGAAGACTTATACTCAGGGCGAGGATATACTGGTCAAGGTCAAGCGGAAGAGAGAAACAAATGATGAGGAGGAAGACAGACGGATCGTGGAAGAAGTCCGAGAGATGAGCCTGAGGGAAGTTGGAGTCAGTGGTAACGGGTCGCATGAGAGGGGCACAAGGCGCAGACTTAGAGAGACAACTACGGCCGGATGGGTTGATGATGTCAGGCAACGCAGAAGGCATGAGAGCGACCAAGGTACCGGCGCTGAGGCAGCTGGACCTTCAGCTTCTAGAGACCCAGCAGTTCAAGCGAGACGGATCGAGCACCAATCAAGTCTCCGGTCCCTGATCAGTAGCTCGGATGTGGACTCATCAGAGATGCAGGAGGAGATATTGAGACAGATCAGAGACGAGGGGATACTGGATGGCATTGACCTTGACAACCTCGATGTTTCACAAGAGGACGAGCTCAGTGAAAGGATCGCTGAAGCATACCGCCGTCGGCATCGCCTTAGGGCAAGACAGCAAGAAGACACCTCTGACAGGCCTCAGACTCCCGATTCTCGTGAGCAGGGTGCGGACGCGCCAGAACAACGGCACCACCGTCGGCCTGGAAGGTCTCCAAATCCTCCTGAATCTTCTGCACACTCGTCACATCCCCCCCTTTCAAGACCGCATCTACTCGAAGCGTACCCTACAGCCCAAGGCCATAGACGAAGGACATCCAGCGAACACAGACGGCAGACTTCGCCTACGCCACCTTCAAACAGCAGCAGAATCTCTTCTGACACGCAAAGGCAAGCGGCACGCTCAGCTACGGATCTCTCGAATACAGCGCGAACAGTTTCAGATCACAGAGAGCGTCCCTTAGACGTTTCAGGTCATAGCAGACGCACGTCAGACATAGATCGTCTACGATTTCGTGGAGAAGTTAGGGATTCGACACCTCGAACATCACAAGCCTCTAGAAGTCCTAGGACGCGACCTCGAGCGATCTCATCAACGCAGGCTAACGGTGCTAGTGTCCCATCACCACAGCCTTCACCCAACATAGCGGCAAGACCAGATCTTACAGTGGGCCCCCAAGCTAATCGGAACGATAGACCGAGAACAGCATCTCGGACCTTGTCTCAGCCATCAACAAGCGCACCAGCTCAATTACCTTCATACCCTGAGCCTTCTGTATCCTGTGACAGATGTGGCAAACGGAACCTTGAGTATGAATTGCATGAAAATTGTCCTGAATGCGACCATGGCAAATACCATCTATGTCTGCGCTGCTATCGTCTCGGCCGTGGCTGCCTCCATTGGTTCGGCTTTGGCCATCTGGCCATGCAGCGGTATCGACAACAAGAACCAGTATCTGGCTATCCTCCTAATCACCCTCTTCCTCATCGACTAATTGGCCACCGCTACCTTCCACCACCTCCGGAAACTCGCCATATAGCGGTATCAGGCTCATCAGTAAGCACATCTTCAGACCCGGGAAGTCGTCTTCAAGCTGGGCCCTTTTGTTCGAATTGCTCAAATTTTGCGCCTGACTGTTATTGGAAGTGTGACGACTGCAACGCAGGTGAATGGGGCTATTGCAATACGTGCGTCAACCAGGGCAGATGTTGTACACATGCTCTCCTACCTGTTCGCTACCCAGATTCCATTAATCCTCAATATACCTCACCATCGAGTCAGGCCCAGCATTCTTCCATAACACCGCTTTTACAACCTCCCAAGTCCGCTTCAGACAATCAGTTCATCGATCAGCTCACTGGGCAACGATATATCCCTCTCACTTTTAGCACGAAATGTGACATCTGCACTTACCCCATTCCACCCTCCAACACACGATTTCACTGTCCCAAATGCAACGAAGGGGACTACGATATTTGTTCGCCATGTTATAACAAACTTGTCAACGCTGGTAAAATCAGCACTGAAAATGGCGCCAAAGGCTGGCGCCGGTGTCCAAGTGGTCACAGAATGATTATCGTTGGGTTTCAAGATTCAAGTCTAGGTCAGAGGCGTATAGTCGTTGAGGATCTGGTAGGTGGGCACGCACTCAGAGATGACGCAGAAGGTGACAGCAACCTCGAATGGAAATGGCAAGAGGACGGGCAACCACAAGTCCGGAGAATCTCGAAAGCTTCTCCAGGCCGAGCCAACGAGGTGAGAGACTCGCCGTTGGCAGACGGTGTAGCAGCTCCACCCTTGTTAAAGATTTACCCTCCAAACGGCGGTGATGGCATGCGAGTACTAGCTCTGTGGTCATGGTGGCCAGCAGATGGTGTGAGTGACGAGCTTGCGTTCCCAAAGGGAGCGGAGATTAGGGAGTGTGAAGATGTCAATGGGGAGTGGTTCTGGGGGACCTATTGTGGGAAGATGGGGCTTTTCCCGAGCAACTATGGAAGAGTCCTTGAGACTATAAGGACGTGAGTGGGGCCTCTTGATCACGGAGAGACGAAGGTATGATTGCATGAATGATATGAATAGCAACTAGCGGACAGCGTTCGAACGAAGCTGATGTTCTCAACATTGGTATGGTACATGACGTAAGCACAGATTACGCAGAGAGCTACTACGTACGTAGTTCTCCCAGGAGCAGTGACTGTTACACCTGAAGTGAGCTGAACCGCTGTACGTTAACCGCGTGCAGACCGCTTCTCGTAACTATCATGGGTATGCCTTCTACTATACAATGGACTCTTGGCCTTTATGCTCCACTCCGTTAGAGCTTTCAATTTCTGTTTCCGCTCCTACGCCTTCCCTTTTACGACGCATTCCTGTTGTGAACCGGTCCTTTTTGCCGGTTCAAGCATTGTATACTTTTTGAAATCGAGGGAAGTGCCGCGCTTATCCAATCTTTGCAACTACCGAATTACCCGGCTGTCGTTTCAGTGTGATGCGAATGATTAATATCCAGTGATAGTCACGTTATCGCGTTGAGACTGTCGTAATGCGCCCTAATGCTAGAGACCGTACCCTCGCTCAGAGGAGCGGGTATGAAGCCCGTACTGATAACAGCTCCGTAAACTGAGTCCTATCTAGATTCTTGTAAAACAATGCGAAATGTAGCACCAAGAATCTTGAAGGATTTGAGAGTGCCAAGCTTTGAGAGTGCCAAGCTTTGATTGGCCTCTACCTATCTAGGAAGCCTCGATACGGCAAGAATCTATGAACATGGAAAGGTACTTTCCCGTAAGATGAACAGAATCAAAATATAGTCGGATGAACCCCCCCTCTGTGATTGTACACTCTGGATTTGCATGCGTTAGGTAGACACTAACACCAGGGGCAGCTCATTTCCTAGCTTGAGTATTGAACCCCGCAGTGGCTGGCTGTAGGCGCCGAGCCTGCAATACCCAACACGACGCATTATCCCCTTTTGCTTCATCAGAGGACCACTATCATGGCCAGTGATAGCGGCGATGGACCCATTATCGCTTGCAGCCAGTGTTGCCGGCCTCGTGAGTCTGGCTCTCCAAGTCTCTGGCACAATTGGAGCATACTGCAAGTCTGTGAAGGGCGCCCCGGAAAGCGTCCAAGAGATCAGCCGAGAACTATTGCTGCTGGTCTCGGCTCTACAACAATTTGAGAGCTTTTTGAAACGCCAGCCCTTGAAGCAGAACGCGTTTGATAAGTCATCTCTCCTTGCAACAGCATTGATCTCGTGTCGGGACAGCATTGATGGCATAGCCTCCAAGCTGCACGGTCCAAAGAAGGATGGCAAGTGGCCGACGCTGGACAGGTTGAAGTGGCCTTTCGTGGAGAATGAGATCCAGAAAAGACTTGAAGCTTTGCGAAGATGTACCTCTACGTTTCAATTCTCCCTTACAGTCGAAGGCTGGTGAGTCGGATTTACAGCAATCACCATTCTCGCCTCATTCCTGTCTCTTGAAACTACGATACATTCCCTATCAATCCTAGAGTATTGGTTGTCAATCGCACTGTTCTCGTCCGCTCTATATTGCCCTCCATAGTTCCAGGCTTTATACTTTCTGCATTGTGTCTCTGTACTAAAGGTCCTCACCTCAGTGAGCTGCTGTCTCAAACTTCCCAGAACGCCGTACAGAGTCTCGAGCTACAACTAAACACTTCCCAAAAAGTACTAGAATTGACCAAAAATGTTCGTATCATGACCGCCTCGGCCAGCGAAGCCTCGAGAGTATCCACACAGATCGCGGAAATCTTGGAGCTTGTGAGTACATTTCAGAGCACTGGAGGCTCTATTCAAAGTATTTCAGACGATGTCAAGACCTTGAATTTGAGGTCTCAAGGTAGACGATCCAACATCTTTCGAAAGAAAATCAGTAACTGATGACAAGGCACGCAGAAGCCAAAGAAATCAAGATTCTTGACTGGCTCTCATCTGTTGAATACTCATCCAAGCATCACGCAATCTGTGATCGAAGATTACCTGGTACTGGCCAATGGCTACTCGACTGCGAGAGATTCAGACACTGGCTAGAGCATGCTAACCCAATTCTTTGGTGTACTGGTGGTCCAGGTGTTGGTAAAACTGTGTTGACGTAGGTGACTCAAGCATCCATAGCTTGAATGGAGACCTGACTTCATCAGATCCCTTGTTATTGACCATATTATCCAACAAAAGTTGTCCGCAGATCGAGGAATAGCATATTTCTACTTCGACTACCGAGAGCAAGAGACGCAGACACCAACCGCAGTGGTTGCAAGTCTGTTACGCCAGCTTGCTGCTCAGAAGGCAGACTTCCCTCAGATCGTCCTGGACTACTATGAAAATTACAAACAGGACCAAGCGCGGGGTTCCACCCCCGAGCTTCTACACGTTTTCAATCAAGTCTGCCTCACATTTGGCCTCTGTTATATCGTCATAGATGCGCTTGACGAGTGCAAGAAAACCTGGAGGAAAGAGGTTCTCCAGATGTTGAAGGGTTTGGATCTGGGTCTAGTGCATTTGTTTGTAACAAGTCGACCGCATTCTCATGACATCAAGCATCATTTTGATAAAGCAGAGCAAGTACAGGTTGAGGCCAGCGAAGCCGACATCAAAAATTACTGTTACCGCATGATGGATGACAATGAAACCACTCGTGAGCTCGTAGAAGGCGATTTGAGGTCGCATGTTGCAGATACTGTGTCACAGAATGCTCAAGGGATGTAAGCATTGCCTCCCATTTCTAATCGGTTCCCTACCATATCATCTTGCTGTCCGCCCAGTGCTCTAAGATCTACTCTCTGTTAAGTTTTCCATGAGAGAGCAACAGCTCATATGTTCATCTAGGTTCCTGTTACCCGTACTACAGATGCAGGTCATAATCGAGGCCATGACGAAGTCAGAGATCAGAAAGTCTTTACACAACCTCTCAACCAACCTCAGCCAGGCGTTTGAAGACACAATTGAAAGGATAAGTAATGAACCACGCAACCGCCAGCAGATTGCTATGCAATCTTTGATGTGGATATCACATGCTCGCAGTCAACTGCGGATTATCGAGTTACAACATGCACTGGCGACCCAGGTCGGAGATACAGAGTTTGATGAAGAAAACCTCTTGCAACTTAAGTTGATCGTCGATTGTTGCTTCGGCCTAATCGTTCTAGACAATGAAAGCTCCATTGTCAGGCTTGTGCACCATACACTACAGGATTTTCTACAGGCCCGCCAGCAACCCCACTTTGCGCATGAAGAGACTCAAATTACTAAGATTTGTCTAACCTATCTTTGTCTGGGTCGATCAGAGGTTTCTAGCATGCACCGACAAGAGTACGGCCTTCATTCACCACTGGTTTCCAACCCTCTGGATGACTTTCCCTTCCTTGGATATGCAGCGGCTCACTGGGGCCATCACGCGCAAAAGGCTCATTCAAATGAAATTGAAGATATCGCACTCAAATTTCTTCGAAGCGCATCCAATGTGAGCCGCGCAGAGCAAAGCCGAAGTCAACCTTCATCTTCGCCAGCTGAGTTATTGCGCTTTCGTGACATTCGGAGAACCCGCAGCCGGGCCAATCTCAGAGGATTGCACATCGCTGCTGGCTTCGGATTAAGCAAACTCATACATTTGCTGCTTGACGAACGTCCGAACGCTGACGTTAGAGACAGCTATGGGAACACAGCCCTTCACGAAGCTGCCTGTAATGGACACATAGAAGCAACAAGCGCGCTTGTCAAGCGAGGCGCAGCAGTCGACTCCAGGGATGTCGATGGCACTACACCAATTTATCTCGCTGTCTCTTTCGCTCACAAAGATCTCATCCTCAAGCTCCTAGAGCATGGAGCAGATCCGAATGCAGAATGTCTCGATGGTTGGACCCCACTGCATGAGGCAGCCGACAAAGGTCACATCAATATAGTCAGTTTATTGTTAGATAACAAGGCATCAGCCCACAGCACGAGTGTGCGTGGGCTGAATGCACTCCATCGTGCTGCTGGAAGAGGACATATAGAGATCGTTAAGCTGCTACTGAGACGAGGTTGTCCAGTCGATGCCTTGACTCGGGACGAGTGGACGCCTCTGCATGGGGCAAGCAGCAGTGGGAACCATGAAACTGTAAGGTTACTACTCGAGCATAATGCGGCGATTGACCATCAAAGTGCCGATGGGCGCGCGCCTTTGCACCGAGCTTGTCGAGGTGGCCATTCTCTGACTGTATCTGTGCTCTTAGAGAAAGGGGCCAATACCCTTCTATCGGACCTCACCGGCAACATTCCTCTGCATAGAGCAGCAAAAGGTGGGAACACGAAGATCGCTAGACTAATTCTTGATCATGATGCTTCCACCGTAATAACCCAAATAACTGCCCTCAATGCGTCTGGCCGCACGCCGCGCGGGGAGGCTTCGTATTCGGGTCACTGGAAGATGGCAGCACTGTTGAGGGGAGAAGAGGTATTTCACCATCAATTTGATCCTGGTCCAGATCACGAGCTAGCAACCGCGGTAACGGATGGTAATTTATCAAGAGTTCAAGAGTTGATAAATAACGGAGCAGATATTAACCAGCCCCAAAGCGATTGCTTGACCCCACTTCATCTGGCCTTTCTTACAGGCAACGAGGCTATCGCTAAAGTGCTACTTGAAAACAACGCGAAACTGAAGGTCAAGACTGCCGAAGGCTGGACAACACTTCACTGTGCCGCCAAGAAAGGCGTCGAGAGCGCAATCCGCCTATGTCTAGACCACGGCGCAGACATCAAAGCCCGGACCCGAGATGGCCAAACCGCGCTCCACAAGGTGTGCAAAAGCGGCAGTGTCGCAAGCACCAAGCTCCTCATTGAACGAGGAGCGAAGCTTGAAGCTGTAGATGACTGGGGATGGAGACCCCTGCACACGGCTTCGGCTGCGGGCTTCAAGGATATTGTAGAGCTTTTGATTGCTGAGGGGGCAGATTTGGAAGCGACGGACAAGGAGGGGAGGACGGTGCAGGCTTGCGCGGCAGGGGCGGGACATCATGCGCTGGTGGAGTATTTGAGGATGGAGAGGCATAGGAAGGATGTGGAGAGGCATAGGAAGAACGTGGAGAGACATAGGAAGCATGTGGGGATGGTGCCAGAGTCGGATAGTAAAGGGGGTTGATGCGGATGTCGACTGGGCATCAATGGTACCGCAAATGGGCTAGTCGATGCCTATAGGTTCTGGGATATGCTCGCAATAAATTTCAATGGTATAGGCCATCAATACGTGTGATGTAGGACAGCGAGGTTATTTAATGATCGAATGAATTGAGGGGCAATCTCAGTCTATGGAAGGCCGCTGTCATCAAGTCATTCAATTCGAAGAGCCTTCGCGCAGCACTTTCCTATGCTTCAACATCTCCGCTAGCTCTCGAGACCGCTTATTTCCGCGTGGAATATTAATCACAGTGCCGATCAGCTCTCAGATCACCTAAGATCAAAATAAATTAGGACACATCTTCATAACCCCCTACCTCGCAGTCCTATACTTCCCTCTCCTCTGCTCCTCCATCAAACTTTCCTGCTGACTCGGCAGCGGGCCCCTTCTCCTCACACTTCCCCGCCGCCACCGTTCTCCCCTCCAATTCTCGGCATCCCTCCAAACCCGCCCGGCGGTGGCGGAGGCGGGGGTTGAAACCCCGGCGGGAGCAATCCCGGTGGTAATTTCGAGAAGTCGAAGTTAGGCGGTAGGGGAGGTGGCGGTGGTAAGCTGTGGCCTGGACCTGGTGCACCGTTGAATTGAGGGGGAGGCGGAGGAGGTATGGTGCCGTTCCTGATCATTTCCTGGAGGGTTTGGGGATCTATGCCTGCGAGGCCGTTGGAGAGATTGGGTGGTGGTGGGGGCCCGGTGGCGAAGTTGGGTGGTGGGAGGACGTTTGGGAGGTTAGTGAAGCGTTTAGATGGAGGCTCGTTGTCGCTTGTGCCGTTTGTGGGCATAGTCAGGCCAGGGATGCCTGGCAGGATGGGCTGCTTGACGGGCATTTTCTGGTCTTCTAGTCCTCCTGCTTCGTCATCTAATTCCTGTTCTTCGTCTTCGCGCGTCATTTTCCGCCCCCCTCGCTTATCCCAGGTACCGAAAGCCTCGGCGGCGGCTTCGCCGAGATGGTGTTTGTCTTTGAAACAATCAGTTTCGCCCGGCCGGGCTCTGGTCCAGAATCTAGTGACGCGGTCGTTGGAGCCTGAGGCGAGGATGTGACCTATGGGGTGCCAGTCGATTGACCAGACTGCGAATTCGTGCGCATATTGGATTTTGTGAGCAGGATAGATGGTTTGTGCGGGTGCGCTGGCAGGGTCGGCGCTATCGTATGGAGGTATGGAGATAGCTTGACCAGGGGGGGTGTTGGGCTCGTCGAGTAGGTAGTGGTAAATACTGCCGTCTATACCGCCTGTAGATAGGAGTGAAGCGTGGAAAGGATGCCATGTTAGGGTCGATATTTCTTTTTCGTTGCCGCGGAGCAAGCATATGTCTCGCATCATTCGTAGATCAAATATACGGGCCGTCTGATCTCGCCCACTCGTGGCTAGCAATTGGCCTTTGACAGGCTCAAATTTGGTTTTCGAAACTGTGTTTTTATGACCATGGAGTGTAGTTAAGCATCGACCTGTTCGTGGGTCCCATAGCTTTACCTGATGGTCCTTTGATCCGGACACAAGAAGACCTTTTGTCGGATGCCAGTCAACCGACTTTGCGTCCCAACCATGTCCTGTAAGCGTTGACTCCTCAACGCCGCCTGCAAAATCGAAGATCTTGAGGGTAGCATCATCAGAAGCAGTCACGAATTTGCTGTCATTGGGAGAAAAGGCAAGATCACGGACGGGATCATTATGAGCTTGAATTGCTTTAACATTGTTGAATGTAGGTTGCCAGTATTTTACAATGCCATCTTGATCGGCTGATATCAGCCAGTCCTCGCTATGCGACCACGATGCGGCTCTGACTGCTGAATCGTGTGCCTATGACCCACAAATTAGGCATGACACCAATAGTTGGAGAACCGGTCCCACTGACCTGAGAGATCGTCTCAAAGTTGAAGCCCATGCCATTCCATAGTGTGAATTCTCCAATGCTTGACCCCGTCAGCAGCCGCCGACCTTCGGGTGTCCATCGCACAACGTTAATGGGGTGTTTGAGTTTATTCAGGGAGGAATGAAGGAGCTTCGTTGGTACAGCATCCACCGCTTTATGAAGCTTTGCGGCAGGAGGAAGCATCTAAGGCAGCCATTCGAATCAGAAGAGGCCCATGAAAGCGAATGTTTTCTTGTTTAAAGCTACCCACGTCGACTATGTAGCTCGGGCTTGGCCTCTCCATTTCCATACGCGCTCCTCCCTTGTATCGTGGCTGCCGATGTCGCATCCATTGTACCATAGATGATGTATAGTCCGTAACAGGTCCTGTGTACATGTCAGCTTCCCTAGTCTATCCCTCTGGAATGGTGTACAGCCTCACTCAAGGCTTGAGCTGTTTACTGACTTCTGCCATAGGTTCTTCGCTGCGGTCCCTCATAGCTACCTCCACCTCCGCCTCCGTAGCCACCACCCTGAAAATCACGATCCATGGTCAATTTAGTGACATTGCTTCTTCTTGAGGTGCTTTGGACTCATAACAGCATGTTTGAGTGAGTACATTTGTCATTCGTCTTCCTGGTGTAGGAATGGGAGCTGCAACAACGGAGCAACTAAAGATACTCGTGTCAAAACCCAAGCGGCGGGAGATCGACAATAGCGTTCATATTTAAGGTTAATTGCATAATTGTGCATATCTGGAGTTCCCAACCATTGAAAAATTGTTGTGTTTACGTACGTAGTCATTTCCATTCTTCTTCCAAAACACATATTGTTGTTCTTTGCCACATATATTGTAAAATAGATTTAGCTTCAGCCTTGACGGCATAGCTGGCTTTTCTTGGACTCATTTCCTTTGAAAGATAGAGATCGCACCCGAGGAGGGAAACTTGCTTTATCTGTTTCCGGAATAGATTGCTTGGGGAGCCTCTCTGGCAGCGATATCAATCAAGGATGAGTTCTATCCGCGAAACAACAGAGACCACTAACGGCAATGGCATTCCAGACATGACAACAACAAGCAATGGCAGCCCTACCTCGCCTACCACGGAAAAGGCGGCCCGTTGCAGATATCGGCATCTTGCTCTAGTCCATCAAGGTCATCGCACTTCTTGTCTGAGCCACGATTCAGAGAACTCACCCAGCTTTCTTGGATTCAGGAATCTCATGGTTATTGTCTTGAGTAAGCAAGTCTCAGCACCAATTTCTACTCCACATTTGCGTTTGCATGGAGTCTAAGCAAAGGATGCAATTAGTTGTAATGAACCTACGACTCATTATGGAGAATTTTATGAAGGTATGTTCGGACGCTCAAGTCTTTGCCTGTATCTTAGAACCTCATAATTATCTAGTATGGAGTCCTCATTTGCATACGATGTCACGACTACCGGAAACAAGACCTAATCCTCGGCGCCATTTTATATGTCATGACTCCATGCTATCTCTATGTCGCCTACATAATCGAGAGAGCTGCAAAAGATCAAGCTATGGAAGCCCTTGGCAAAGCGAAAAAGAACGACGAAAACCCCCAGAAAAACGCCCAAGTAGTCAGGTCTTTCCAATCCACTTGGCGCAATATCGCTTGGGCCCACGGCATCAATGCCACACTATCGCTGCTAGTTACTAGTATCGTGGTATACAACTATATTCACCATCCTCTTATAGGGACGGTGTCTGAAGTCCACGCAATCATTGTCTGGCTCAAGATATGCTCTTATGCCTTCACGAATCGTGACCTTCGTCACGCAGTCCTGAATCCGGATTACGCGGGCCCACTTCCAGATCTCTATTCAATATGTCCATATCCGCGTAATATCACCCTCAGGAACCTTAGCTATTTCTGGTGGGCACCCACCCTGGTCTATCAGCCAGTCTATCCTCGCACTTCATGCATCCGCTGGTTATTTGTCGCCAAGCGCATCGCGGAATGCGTCTCACTCAGCATATTCATTTGGCTTGCAAGTGCACAGTATGCTGCACCACTACTGCATAATTCCGTCTTTAAGATGGCTTCTTTTGACGTACCCTCTATCTTGGAACGGCTGATGAAACTCTCAACTATCAGTCTTATCATCTGGCTTGCTGGATTCTTCGCTGTCTTTCACTCGTCCCTGAACGCGCTTGCAGAAGTCATGATGTTCGATGATCGAGAGTTCTACACGGAATGGTGGAATAGCCCCAGCGTAGGTGTCTATTGGCGAGAATGGAACAAACCGGTCTATCACTTTATGAGACGGCATGTTCACAGTCCGTTAATGGCCAGAGGTTGGAGCTTCAACGCAGCGAGTGCTTCGGTCTTCATTTTTAGTGGGCTGCTCCATGAATTATTAGTCGGTGTGCCTACGCACAACATTCTTGGTAAGCTCACATATATTTTGCGTTGATAACAGGAGATCCGCCGATTAACAAGCTACCAGGTGTTGCATTCATAGGGATGGTAGTCCAGATCCCGCTAATTTCCGTCACCATGCCACTTGAGAATATGAAGGGAACTAATGGTCAGATCATAGGCAACTGTATTTTTTGGGTGAGCTTTTGCCTAGTAGGGCAGCCTTTAGCGGCCTTGCTGTACTTCTTCGCTTGGCAGGCGAAATATGGCAGCGTGTCCAAGAATTCATTTCGATGATCCGAGCTCGTCTAATTACAGATTAACAAATTCAGACGCGCTCAGTTCAAGATGTCTACAATGCAAATCACCCACAACGGCGCCAATCCAGCTTGCTGTACCAATTCACGCCGGCATATTCCCGCCGAGCCGAGCTCAGCAGGACTTCCATCCTCCTGGTGTTGTCCCCAAGACCCTCCCCTACGAATTAGGCCACGCATGAAACCACATACATGAACAATACCGGTCGACCTTCTCCAATATCACGTGAATGTAGCCATACCCATCGTCACCCCTTCCTTCCCCGCCTCCTTCAACACCCCCACCAAAACCGTCTGCAGGCGTGTATGATGGTGTAAACCCCGATCATGCAGGACTCCTTCAATAATTTTCCGTTTATGCAAAGCATCTCCGACTCCACTGGATGATACGACAAGAGCAACAAGGTGGATACCGCAAGTGAAAGGGACGAGGAGCAGATTGAACATCTCGTCGGTACCTGCTTTCGCCATTTCGCGGGTGTAGGTTGTCCACTCGTCCGAGAGGGCGTCGTCCGTCATTGCACGGCACTTTTCGAGATAATGCTTCCAGTGCGCGCTGGAGTGCATGGTGGGGGATTCGCGATGGCAAATGGAGATGAGTGAGGTGGGTGAGAGGGATGGTAGATGCGTAAGGATTGTAGGTATAGAGGGTTAGTTGAGAGGCTAACAGAGTGAGAAGGGCCTTGGTGAATTAGGAGAGCAAATGGAGCAAAAAGAGAAAGACACGGTCAATATATATTCGAAGATATCATGCTGATATTGTATGCTCACATAATCCTCAGAGGCTCAGCATGTGAAAGGTTCAAGGGGGCGACAAGTCTCCACGCACATCCATGCCCATTCATGCATTAACCAGGCACCCAAAGGATGAGACCTCGGATATGAGGCGATATGTCGTGGGCGGAGCCTCAAACAGGCTGCACAGCTGACATCTTGATAATCGACAGACCAATCAACACAGAGCACAGGGTTCTAGGCACCAGACAAGTACCACGCATGGATGCGCAAAAGCGATGCGGTGGGGCGAATCCTTCCCGTTCTAATGCCCAAATGAAGTTTCATCTCGTCCCAAGATCTGACAAGACAAGGCTACTTCCGCGTACAGGATGCACCCAAGTGATCCATTCAGCCGCAACCTGGAATGAGGAGTATTAGCCGTGCATTAATTCTCGCGGCTCGCAAGCCTAGGCATAGGTAGTAAAGTTTTTTCTCATCAAGGTTCTACCGTTGCATTGCTCCTACGTGGCATGTTTCGAAAGACGATTGTCCGGTAATGGGTATGGGGCTTACAAATTGGTTGTTGTTAGGTGGTTTCGTAGGCATTTTGGAGGTTAAGTACATCGCGGCTTATGCGACTATGCGACAAGGCTATGAGTCATTCCCGACCACCTCTGTACGATACAACATTCTTTTACAGCCGATTAGGCTCTACCATGAGCGTTATTAATCTGTATCACTTCCTATTCGACCGCCTGGCACAATTGCTGTACCCCTATCTCCTGCTGCTCAACACCTATTCCCCTGAAACAGGCTATCAATCAGACACGGTGATCCCACTCAATGCGATGTTACCTTCACCCTCTGCGCAAGCACCGTTTCGAGCACGGCATTCATCCTAGTAGTATGCATGCATCTGCCAGAATCTACGACGCTGAAGAGGCTTGCGCCGAGGGCGAAGGGGGGGGCACTATGGTGACGATAGCCTCGTCAGTGCCAAATACGGCTATTTCTTCAGTATAATAGTTTCATTTGGCGAGGAGGTATTCGTCAGTCATGGATTTATAATTTCTCTTTGGCGTAGAGTTGCCATTTGCTTTCATCTTTAGGGCTTTTGTTGGACATGGTTGCGGCTGGAAGAGGAGATAGAGATTGAGTCTCGGGACTCTGACAGAGGGAAGGAAAGAATTTCGAACCCGAGAGGTGGAACGCCGACTTATCTCCGAAATATTTATCGAGCGCACATGGCGTGGACAACACTTCGCAATGGCCCTCATCTTAGAATTGAAGCGAGTATTAGAAATATACGTACGTTTACCTGGTCATTTGCTTCTCTAACTCGAGGTGTAATTTCCGGTTCTCTGACAAGAATGAGATTTTGATAGGCGCTGACCGTGCAGCAGCCAGCCAGCAGCCATGGGAAACAAGGCAAATCGAACATTCTAGCCAAGACAATAGGGCTGGATGTAACAGATCCTTCCATGGCTGTGTGGTGCAATCCCCATGGAGATTACGAGGTCTTTGGAGGAGACAGTGCTCGTAAGGCTACATGCGCTCATCACCGACAACTTCGGCTTTATGCCAATCTTTTGCTGGTCAACGGATTGAAATTCCTTGATGCAAGCCTGAATACAATCCAATAATTACTTTCTACTATATTGTGTATGCATGCATATGCGTGATGGACATGCGTGGCCGTTTGAATCGTTATGTTGATAAGAAAATCCCTGCCAATGCTTTCGGGAGGTTTGAGGGTCTAACCGCTGACAGCCATCACTTCCTGCATGCTCCATGTCCGCATGAACAGCTAGCTTACAATGACTTACAAACCTGAGGGTAATGTCCGCGATGAATTTCTTTTGGGTCCAATCACATCGAAGCTTCGCAGAATCCTGTGCTCATCTCTTAACTTGGAATTTCACCCGAATCTTGCAATTTTTCGATAAGGCTATAGGGCTGATCTCGCCACTCGGGACTTGCGAATGCCAATATAGCTACGACCAAGGAGATTCGAAGATTGTCGGCGTCGGCAATAGACTTGGCTTCTAACCTGAGTCTGGAACTGCATCCCAAAATTGAAGAGAGATGACCTGTGAATCCTGAACAAGGACAGAAGCATTGGTCGCCCCATCTTCAGCATAAAAAGGTTGCATAAGTGGAGAGGCTCGGTATAGTACGTTTAATGTCAAATCGATATCGGCTTATTCGTCTAGGTAGAGTGAGTCCAAACAAGGACGGCAAAGGAATTGAGACATGAGTACCTCGATGCAATGCTTTGACTCAGATGTTCACCAACTGGTTCATCTGTAGAGCTGGCCAGAGCTCGGGCTGCTCACCAAATATATAGATAGACATCTTCCTTCCGGGGAATACGACGGAGTCTGGTGCTAGACTTACCTTATGGTGGTAGTAACTGTCCTCGAAATACCCATCGTACCTAGTAATAGCACATGAGAAAATTAATTCATGAACAGTAATCAACGAATCAGTTCTTGGACGTCGGTTTGGAGAACATGGTTCTACATTTCTTCTTTTCTTATCAGCAATCGCCCTATTTCTAAGGGGCTCATTTATATCCTCGTGCAACATCTTCTTCCCGACCATCCACAGGAAACGTTCAATCGAAAGGTTGATACATTCTGGATTAGTATTTGTTATCATAGTCCATTTGCAAAAGTACTAACGAATTCATGAAGGATCCTCTCTCAAATGTTTGAGGTAAAGTAAGCCTTGTTTCTCTACCTCCCAAGAATCGACGGTCTGCCAACCGGTAAACATATCAAACTCATATCGCTGAGTTCTCCTACCGAATGAAAACTACGCCTTGAGCATGAGAGCAAAGCTATTGCAAATGTGTCAAAGCAACTTCTGTTGTCGCATTTCAATGTGAAGAAGCCTGCTTCAATCTTGAACAATCTGAAGCATTCATGAAGCTCTGAGTTGCTGGTTCGTTCCAAACTCTCTAAAAAACTTTTCAGGCAGCTGCGTATCGAGTTTGCTGCCGAATCACTTTGCTGAGATAATGCCAGTAAAGCGTCAGAGCTGACCAGAGCGGAACCATCTAACAGAGCATGCTTGCAGATGTATGCTCTAGGCAAGCCTTTCACGATGTATGATAGGTTGTCCAGCAGATCAGAATGAGGTAAATAGGTGTTTCTGATGCAGTGATGAGGGTCAGTCAATGGAGGGTTCTCGATCAGGTGATCAACAGGTCATTTAGGTAGCTGAAGGCAAGCCAAATGCCTGCCTATGGTTGTGTTCAGTGAAATATACTAGGACATGAAGATTGTGAATGGAGTTACAACATTTCGATCCATTAGGTGAGAGTACCTAGGTCAACAGGGGGTGTTGGTTGTGAGGCTGAACTACGCCACAAGCTTATCTCTGGCGCTATCTGTCGCCGCCAGAGCCGGGTTTCCACCCGCCGGAATACCACGGCACGTCACTGGCAACAACAGCTCAACCTCTCCTTGCTATCACGCATTGGCACTCCAGCATCCTTCCTCATACTTTCTAAACTTCCGCTCGAGCTCCAAGAAGCATAACAGAACTCTCGCACAGCACAATGGCAACTCAAGGAGCTACCCAAATGCCGGGGCGAAGCACGAAGGGTAAGGGTGGCATAGAGCTCTACTCACCATCATACTTTGCTGCTTGCACATTGGGAGGTATCATAGCTTGCGGTCCTACTCACACCTGTAAGTACCTGCTCACAGTATATTCAAACAAGTGACTGACGTCCTCTAGCCGTCACACCCTTAGATCTCGTGAGC
Source organism: Cladonia rangiferina (assembly GCA_023065455.1). Classification (NCBI taxonomy): domain Eukaryota; kingdom Fungi; phylum Ascomycota; class Lecanoromycetes; order Lecanorales; family Cladoniaceae; genus Cladonia; species Cladonia rangiferina. The sequence goes on along the minus strand of JAJREH010000014.1, from coordinate 1,025,407 downwards.
TCTTTACCCCTCCAAGCTCAACCCAAATCTCCCACCTGCTTCCTCGACCAATAACGCTAACTAACCTCCCTTTCATTCAGGTAAAATGTCGCCGCCAAGTCGACCCCAATATTTATAAATCCAACATCTCCGCCTGGCGTTCCATCTTCGCCAAAGAAGGTCTTCGCGGTGTCTTCTTCGGCTGGTCTCCCACCTTCGTCGGCTACTCCTTCCAAGGCGCCGGCAAATACGGTTTCTACGAAATCTTCAAAAACTTCTACGGCGACCGACTCTTTCCCAATGCCAACAAAACAATCGTCTACCTCGGCGCCTCCGCCTCCGCCGAATTCCTCGCCGACATGTTTCTCTGCCCTTTCGAAGCGATAAAAGTGCGCATGCAAACCACACTTCCCCCTTTTGCAAACAGCTTGAGGCAGGGTTGGGGCATTGTGGTGCGGAAGGAAGGGTATGCGGGGTTGTATAAGGGGTTGTATCCGCTTTGGGGAAGGCAGATTCCGTATACGATGGTCAAGTTTGCGACGTTTGAGACGACGGTCAATTACATTTATGCGACGCTGGGGAAGCCGAAGGAGAGTTATAACGCGTTGCAGCAGACGGGGGTGTCATTTTTGGGGGGTTATATTGCAGGGATTGGGTGTGCGGTTATCAGCCATCCGGCTGATGTTATGGTCAGCAAATTGAATGCCGATAGGCAGCGTAAGTCTTCTATCCTAAACTCCAAAAATCTGCTTTAATCGGGAATAATCGCTGATTTGGGTCTGCAGCCGGTGAGAGCGGTGGCAAAGCAATGGCACGAATTTACGGCAACATTGGCTTCAAAGGCCTCTGGAACGGTCTCCCCGTCCGCATCCTGATGATTGGAACCCTAACTGCTTTCCAATGGCTCATCTACGACAGCTTCAAGGTAATTAGACACCTTTTCCAGCCTTCTTCCCTCAGAGTCTAACTAATACCCGTGATAGGTATCTCTGGGTCTTCCCACAACAGGAGGCCACTAAAAATCTCACATCCATATGATCAATCCACGAACGATACCTGATTTCCTTAACTTCCCACATCCTTCCTGTCAATATTGTCCAGCTTTGAATCCTAGTCATGCTTTCCGTAGGCGTTGAGAGCGTGTCCCAAACTTGCAAATGTACATAGACTTCATGTCCAGAAAAAAAAGAAATCGTTTTGTCATATATCCTCCAGAATCCAGAAACCAAGCCCCCAGGCATTGGAAGCTTTCAGATGCAATAACCAGTGCTCAAAAGGGTCTTTTATCTCTTATATTTCAAGAAACGTTTGAAAGCAAACCCCATTTCTTTTCTGGGAAAGCTATTTATGCTATAGTCCGCACGTAGGCTCTCAAAGCGCTGTATGTGTATTTCGTGGAGAAAGCTTCTCTCATTCGCTTGGAAGAGGGAACGGAAATGAAAACGAGGTTTGTGGATAATAATTCACGGATTCATGTTTCATCATCAATGCGTACCCTTTTCGTCGCTCTTTCCACTTCTTCATCTACTTCCTCATCCTCATCCTCATCCTCCTCATCATCATCATCAAGCACAACATTCTTCCTCTTCCCCCTCTCCCTCCTTCGTTCCCCATCCTTAACATCCACACCACCCACACCACCCCCCTCCCACTTCTCCATCCCCCTCAACAACCGTTCATAATCCCCCGCCTGCTCGCCCACCGTCTGCTCCACCTTATCGACCCTCTCCCCCTCTCCAACTGAATCAGCACATCCTTATTCTTCTTATAAATCCTCTGCTTCACCAACAACCGCCAATAATACCACATCCTGTCATCCGGATTCGATGCTCGCGCTCTTTGCGTTAGGCGTGCGGTGCCCGCTTGCCGCGCGTGGGGCGCGATGCCCGAGAGGAGATGCATTTCTACCAAACGGGCGAATTGGCGGGGGGCGATTTTGTTTTTCTTGCGGATGCTTTCGAGGAGGGGGAGGTCGAGGAGTTTAGAGGTGGGGACGCGGACGCCGGGGCGTTTTTGGGTGAGTTTGGGGTCGAGGTCTGTTTTGAGGGAGATTTGGGAGAGGGAGTTGTTGGCGAGGAGGCGGGGGTAGTCGCAGTAGTCGCGGAGGTCGTCGAAGGCTTCGTTGGGGTCTTCGACAGTGATTTCTACGCAGGTGGGGTCGGCGAGGAAGGTTTTTACCATGGCGTTGTAGAGGTGGGTGCCGTGGCCGTGGGAGTGGTGGGAGGGGAGGATGAGGAATTGGGAGATGCGGGCTCGGTGGGGGAGGGAATTTGGTGCGATGGGCTTCTCGGGGGAAGGGTGAAGTCTTGAAGATGGATGTTGGACGTTTGATGTGGAATGTAGGTTACGAATCGGTAGGAGGTTGAGTAGCCGACTATCGAATAGGAAGAGGCATTTGGTGAGGAGAGATCAGAAAGCTTTTCATATCTGTTAGGCACTAGTCAGTAATGGTTGATTATCGAAACGTGGGCCATACATGAAGTAAACGCGCCATCGAGAAAGTGTCCAGTCAAGGTCGTCCAGCTGTAATGGTGTCCCCCCTTCGATGAAGAAAGATATGAGTATCTGTATGCGTTCGATAATTTGTTGAATAGCCGGATCCGTCAATTCGCCGCTCCATATCTCGAATTTGCGACCTCTACTAGTGTAGCTCTCGAGTAGTTCTCCAGGAGGCTTCCAGTCTTTTGCAGAGTCATTCTGTACATGTGAATTGAAAGCGCCAACCTTCTCGAAAGATACTATATTACGATTTTAGCTGTCTACCTACCAAGACCCTTTCGAGTAGGTGCTTCGACACACCTTCAGGCGTCCATTCTTTTAAAGTCTCTTCTATATTGGTAGCTTTTGTATCTCCGACTGCTTTGAATCTCTTGTCGTACAGGACCTCTATATTAGGCCGTAAATCGTGAGCAGCAAACCGGAGGTTCACGCGGAGTCCTTGGTATCCAAATATTCGTTCCTCCTCACCGAATATTGGATAAGTGAACTGAGGATGGAATGTTGAAAGGGTTTTCGGTGATCCTGACCCAGCTTGGACGATGGATATCTCGAGAGCTTCATTTGCGTCCGCGGACCCTAGATAACATCAGTCTCCAGTCGCTCATTGACAGCGATCAAATGCGTACAGTCATCTTGATCAGCCATGTTGGTGTTGTAGTTCACTGAAGCTCGAGGACTCTGTCGTCAAAAGTAAAGTAGCTGGAGAGTCGCGTTCGCGCTTCACATGCTGGAATCGTTCCGCGTTGCGCTAGAGGTGACAGGGCTGAAGGGACCAACAGAACTGGACAAAACCACCAAAGCTTCCTACTACCGTATCTGCATAAGCGCAGCGCATGTAAGAGAGTGGCTACCTTAGGTCCCTAAGGCAGTCTTCTGGCTCAGGTCTCTCTCTGAATAGGAAAGCAATGGCTTCCTAAGTGCATTTTTAACGCTAGCAACAACTATCGATCAAGGCCGGGCCAGAGACCCTTTTCAAGATGCTGGACGGCCTGTTCATGCTGCTCACCTTGAGCACTATCATGGCCATTGCGTGGGTGCGATTCAACAGAAAGCATGACTAAACTAATTGCTTCTCCAGGTCCTTTCTGGCCGGCTCACTACCTCTGTCATTCTCCATGTCGCCATCCCGGCTGCGATTGGTCTCAACAATTGGTATGGGAGTGCTGGTCGGCACGTCTCTGATAGTGATAATACCAGAGGGCGTCGAGACTTTATACAGCGCCAGTGAATATGTAGGAGACGCGCAAGTTAGGCGGGATATAATACCCAGGGCCCTTATCGCAGAGGAGCTGGATGCAGTGGTACCGTTCAACCTCCGCAAACGCTCTATACGAGAAGCACTATGGGGACCATCAGAAAACAGCGAGCGCGCCGGAGCTGATGAAGCCAATCCCCTCAATGCTCTCCCCGGCCCAGTCATACCAGAAGACACAAACATGGACCCAGACGGGCCGCCAATTGAACCACCATTAACTCCCACCGGAGCTGATGAAGTACACATCCTCGACACCGACACCGACTCCAAGCCCGGCGACAAGCTCAGCGACAAGCCCACATCTTCTCATGTAACGCATCCAGGAGAAGAACCCCACTCAGAACGCACCCCCCACGCCTGGATAGGCATCTCTTTAATCCTCGGTTTCATCTTAATGTACCTGCTCGACACTCTCCCCTTCCTCTCTCCCCAAACCTCCAACCGTCCTCATAGTAGCATATACTCCCTTTCCGACCTCTCAACCTCCCCCCTCCCACGCCCGCCTCCCCGCAACGCTCACTCTCCACGACCCTCGGCCTCTGTATCCACGCAGCAGCAGATGGTATCGCCCTCGGCGCATCTTCATCATCTCAATCCACTACATCCTTATCCCTAATCATCTTCGTCGCGATCATGGTACACAAAGCGCCCGCCTCGTTCGGGCTCACTTCCGTCCTCCTAAAACAAGGGTTAGGAAAACGCGGCGCGAGGACGCACTTGGTTGTATTCAGTCTCGCAGCGCCAGCAGGAGCTGTGGGGACATGGCTTGTTGTGCGGGCGTTAGGAGGCGGTGGGACAGCGGAACCAGCATTAATGAAATGGTGGACTGGAATTCTGTTGTTATTTTCCGGAGGAACTTTTTTGTAAGCCCCCCCAAATATCTTCCCTCCTACAACAATCGCAATCACTAATCCCACCCCCTCCGCTATCTAGATACGTAGCAATGCACACGATGCAAGAAGACGACAACACGCAGAGCGTAGCGCAGGACGAGAATCAAAGCAATGGATACCTAGATGCTGGGAGTAGTCGGCAATCGCGAAGGCCCAAGGAGGGCAGGAGTGCAAGTTTGGTCTTTGCGGCCGTGGCGGGGATGTTGTTACCGCTTTTAACTCAGGTGGGGCATGCGCATTGATTAAGACTTTGTTGTGTATAGGGTAGATGGTGTTTATTTGTTGGTTGGGTATCTATAGACTAATTTAATTGAGATTTGTCTGGATAAGTCTATTGCTCTTCGTTTGATTCGGTGTCTATTACCTGAAAAAGAAAAATGCACAGGAGGGTAGGTAGCTAGCCAACCTTGATTCAGAGTCAAGATTGGATTTTGGTGGAATTTTCCGCGAGAGGATAAAAATAGGATTCGTGGAGCAGGGTCGTATTTTAGACATTATTATATACTGCATTAGAAAGCCCAATAAATAGGCTGTATTAGACTTATAGATATGTACACGCTAAACGACGACATTGGTTGCATCACTACCTTAGACATCCCTGGTATCATTTTGTTGGGGCGAAAAGTAGCATTAACAGGTAGGTGAAATTAGCGACGCTTGGATGGGTATGACAAATGCCATACAACACGGCCCTATGATAGAAACCTCCAGGCAGAACTCTACCTCACGTAGCCCTGAGCCTCGGGGTTCGTGTGAACATAACCCCCGTGGTGGACCTGGGCGTAGGGCTCAGGATCATGCTGCACGAAAGGCCGATTAGCACTCCCCGTCTGGCCTTCCATTTCCGAAACACCCGTGCTCTGAGGCTCGTAATCCGTAGTCGAAGCATACCCCGTCGTAGCTACTGGCTGATTATATGCCGCCGTGTGAGCCGGAAGCGTAGGTTCCTGCGCAGTAGCGTATTTGTTGTTAGCTCCCCCATACCCATCTGCTACAGCAGTGTCGCCGGTGATGTTGCTATTGCGCGTGTGGTCGTGGTGGTGCTTGTCTTCAGCAACCAGGGCTCCGGCACCAACGACACCGAGCTCGGCGTCTTGCATGCCTTTGTTCTTGGTTTTGGCGTTCTTGCGCTGCCAGAAGCGTTGCTTGCCGTAGCCGGAGGTGTAGTCGTTGGAGGGGCCGGGACCGTAGCGTTTTTCGCGCTTGTGGGCGCGGGCGAGGAGGATTTCGAGGGCGGCGCTGACGAGGAAGAGGAAGCTGCAGGGTGGGTAAGCTGTTGCTCGGGCTCCAGGTCTAAGGGGGATGTGCTTACGCGGCGATGATGGCGACAATGAAGGTCACTCTCTGTAATTGGCAGGAGAGATGCTCGCCGGGTCCGATGGGGGAGTTGTTGACACCCTTGCAGGCATTCTTGCCGCCCCTTGCTAGAATGGCAATGGCAACAAAGGCGCCGCAGAAGCAGATGTCGAGGACAACGCCAAGGAAGGAGAAGAATGTGATGCCGCCAAGGAAGCACGTGAGGATGACAGCGAAGGCAGTGTAGATGACGGCGGCTCCGGACATGCCCTCAACTGCTTTTTCCCATCTTGGAATTGCAGGGTTGCCAGCGCGTCGTGCGATGACTGTTGACCGGTTGGTCAGCTGTAACGATATCAGATCACGTCACGCTTACCAGCTAGGTAGTATGAGAAGATGCCCAAAACCAAGGCAGCGATACAGAACTCAAGAGCACGAAGGAACGAGGCGAACGCCCTGGTTCCTAGCATGAGTTTGCCCATGTTTGGCTGAGGTGGAATGAACGTCCAGAAGTGAAGAATTTGATATGTCGTTGATATTTGTTGTGGGAGAAAAAAAAAGGCAGCAGAGGTCGAGATTTAATCATAGCAATAACTTGGCATTTCATTGGCATCACATACGTAATTGAACAAGCTTTCTCCTTTTGCCCTGAATCTTGATTCTGAGGCCAGCCACTCTCAAAAATGATTCATGATTGATTGTGGCGTCCAATATCGGGCTTACCTCCAATGGGACAGTACATCATATTGGCACTGTCGAATGGGGCCGTGGGGCCAGCCCAATTCTACTACAAAACAAATTGTACTGGTGAGTTTTTTTACGACACCTCTGCTTTGTGCCCAACGGATCGCGCCGCATCGTCGTCATCGCCCGCTTTTAAGGTTATGACTGCCGAGATTTAAGCCTAGGTACGATTGCTTAAGGTACCTTGAGGTACTCTAGTGGTGGCTGTGCTGAATATCAAAATTCCTGCCACGTATACCTTCTCAAGACATACAGAGATTTTCATGACCCAAGATGACCGTGGCTTTTCCGCTCCATCTCCGTCTCATAGTCTAGGAGACATCCATCGGTGAAGCTGTTGGACCACACTCGGTTGGAAGGTTTTGGGCATAACGACGGTATCATTTTAAGACTACGGTGTATGCGCAAACCCGTCTGAGGATTGCTCATCAGATGAGAGGATGCTGCTTGCACTTCACTCTTAAGTATTCGCTTGGAGTTCACCACATTGGCGTGACTTTGACGAGCAAGGATAGCATTATCATCGTACATCTATGGCCTGTCTAATCATCTTCGTAAGATATTTCAAACCTTTTTGTCTCTCCGACTGCGTATCAGACAGAAACAGCGTAACTATTGGCCATGCATGAACAGCTCCAGGTTCCTCCCTCACACTGACAGCACACCCGCTCTTCCGCCACAGAGCAATAAGATCCTTCAGCTCTGGACCCAGTAATTCCTCCGACCCAAAAAGGACACCGAAGCCTTTCTGTGGGGATGCTTTGGACCACCATGTGCCGTCTTTGCAGACGCCAGGGGATACAAGCGGGTTCTCTAAATTGGAGGTTGAGTTTGCGTACTGCTGGCCATACTTGTGGAGACTATCCGCATCAAGGAAGTCGGAGGCTGTGTTCCGGTTTTGCGAACTGAAGAGGGTAGTCCAAGGTGATATTATGGTTGCGAAGCCTGGTCTCCGGTCTGAGCGGTCGGGGTGAGCGGCGATGTAAAGAAGTAGACTGAGGATCAGAGTTCCGCCGGCTGAATCGCCCGCGACGCAGATACGGGAGGGATCTGAGATTTGTGAGGCGACGAAGTCGTAGCCTGTGATAGTTTGTTCGAGTTGGATGGGGTAAACGGCGTCAGGAACGAGAGTGTATTCGAGGGCAAATATGGCGGGATTACTGTAGCCAGATTCCCGGAGGAGGGTGAGCCATGCTACGAGAAACTCGAGGTAGAAGTAGCTGGAGCCCATGGCAAAACCGCCGCCATGGCAATAGAAAATCATGAGGTCAGGTTTTAGGGATTGGTTCGAGGTTATCCAGATGCCGCTAGTGTTTTTGAGATAAATCTCACGCCATTGGATGGGTGAGTGGACGTAGCCATGGCGTAACATCCGAAATCGAAAGAATGGTAGAGCCACCGGCTTGGAGAAGAACACCCTGGGTGGCTAGAGTTAGAATAGTTCTGTTGAAATCAGATTTGCTTCCTAAAAATGAGATAAAAAGTAGACTGGTTTCGTTGGACGGAATCAGGGCGCCGACGTAAGATCGAATCGTGCTGCAGACCAGGGAGTAACGGACTGGAGAACACCTACCTGCCAATATTGGCTGGAAATCGAGCGAATGCATAGCGTACACATCGTATTACAAAATCTTGGAATGGTGAAGCTTGCTTGATGAAAGGAGACTGATGTTTCTTTGGAGTAAGATATCTCTCAGAAATGAAGCCGTAAGGTAGCTGAAATACTACAATTTGTTAGCATATAGGCTGGAAATGTGGAGAAGAAACCCTTACAAAAGAAAGGCAATGCTCTTAGAACGCATACAAGAAGTTCAAACAGATTTACTCGAAGTAGCAACTGTGGCGCCAAGAAGACGAGGAAGACCGCACAATCCAAATACGAAATTTGGCTCAATATCATGCTTCTTCCGGAGTGGTCTGCGTATGAAACCTCGACTTACTATAACGCCGAAATAAAGCATCGGAAAAGAAAGACAGTAGCACAAATTTCGAGCACAGAAAAGCAAGTCCAACTGTTAGAAAAGTACGAAACCGCTACACCATTGTACCAGCGCCATTAAGAATCAAACTTAATACAATTAAATACTATCCGCAAACACGACCATAACTAACAGGCGTCCGCCCCGGACGGTAAGCCAACCAATAAACATTCTGGTGGACGTAAAAGCACCACGCTAGGATTCAAACCAACGGCTATTTCTAGTTAAGAACTTGAAAATAACCTACGGCTAATAGCGCTGCTAGAAAAGTACGAAACCGCTATACAATTAAATACTATCCGCAAACACTGTCTGCGTCAACACTCTGCAAAAAGCGCACTTGCTACGAACGATCTAGCGCGCCAAGCATTACCAATCCTCTCGACTTCACTTCTTGAGACTCAGCAGCCGACGATAATCACGACTTGCGCACCTCACTTCTCGTCGAGCTCTATGCTTTATCTTCCCGCCTTCCTTTCCCCTCTTTCACTATGTCACCAACACACTTCTTAACCTTCCCTTCCCTCTACAAGTCCGGTGACTGAACGACAACGGCCTCAGTTGTCACGGACCAATTGAAGTACGATCCTTGGTCGCGGAAATGGCAGCCATGGATGCAAATGCTGAGATCGCTGCGTGAGTTGAGGTTTATTTGATGACCTTGTTTGATGGCTAATACTTGCTTCAGGTCGCTGACGATGGATGAAATACCTGTCAAGCTTCGCTGTGCTGCGTGCAACAGACTCGCCAACAACGCGTTTCGCACACCTTGCTGCGATCAGTCGATCTGTGAGGACTGTAAGCCATTGCTTTCAAGCTTCATGCCAAGAACTACAAGCTGATCATGTATAGGCCAAGCTTCACTGCCTGAGGCATGTCCTGTATGCTTGCACGAACCCGTTAAGGCGGACGACTGCCGACCCAATAAAGCTCTTCGCACTACGATCAAGGTCTTTTTGAAGAAGAAGGTTATGGAGAGAGAGTCTGCAAGGAAGAAGGAGATGCTAGAGAAGGCTGCTGCCACCCCAGCTGAACCCATCCCTAGCAAAACTCCAGCTCCCGAAGCTTCTCAGACTCCAGCATCGGTCGCTCCAGAAGTGTTACCGGAAAAAATTGATCCGATTCAAGACTCTCACGACCAACATCAGACTACTCGGCTATCTAAAGCCACACCAGACCTTCCGACTGAGGCTCAAAAAGATATCCCCCAAATGTCTATTGAGGTAAGAGTTCTGCCTGGCAAATTTAAACATAAGCTATGTCGCTAACCATGTTTAGTCACCGGGCGCGGAATTGCCCAGACGAGACTCTACCCAAACGGCTGGTGATGGGAGTAATGGTATGGAGAAAGGGGAGGAGAATGAAAAGGCATTGGGGCAACAGCAGCCTTCAGGCCAGAATGAGCAATGGGCCGCGATGAATGATTTGGCGCAAGGGATGAACAATGGTAATTTTGGCTTCGATGGCACCAACAGTTTTCCTAATATGGGGTTCAATGAATTTAATTCAATGATGCAATTTCTGCCAAACGGAATGCCAAATCCTATGATGGCTTCCTTTCCCAATATGATGGGTAAGCCTTATGACAAGTGTATTCTTCCTATGTACATCGTGCTGATCATTGATGGCCAGGTATGCCAGGCATCGGTCTGGATCCTATGACAATGTCCCAGGGCATATATGGCGGCTTTGGCGGGCAAGGCATGGGTATGAATGGCATGAATATGGGCATGGGTTTCGATGCTGGACAGGGAGCGTTCGGAGGATTCAACGGGCAACCCGCAGCATGGAACGCAGGCCAGAATAAATACAATCAAAATGCATATGGTGGTCATGCAGGCATGAGTGGAGGTGCTGATTTTGGAGCTAATACTGGATATGGCGGATATAATATGCCACCACATCAAGGAAACTTCAACCAGATGAATCATCATCAATATCCAAATAATGATTTCCATCATGGTCACCATGGTCAAGGTTTCCAGAATCGCGGCCGTGGGCGAGGCCGTGGATATCAATATGCTGGCCGCGGTCGAGGCGGCCACAATCAAGTTTCACAAGGTAATAACCAAACTAACTACGAACAATTTCATCAGCAGGTCCCGCAGCAACAGATCACACGGCGGGGTTCGCCACAATACGGGGAGAAACAGGAACAGCCAGCACAATCACGAGGGGAGCAAACAAATACCGATAGTCAGCAAGATGCCGAACCCCAGGATAGCACAGATGGGCTCACGGCGGAAGAACAGCTCAACCAAGAACTGGCTCCAGGTGATGCAGATGACAGTGTCGAAACAGCAAGGGCTACATCTCCTAGAGAAGAGGACAAGGCTGCAGAGCCACCCGAGCAAGCCGTGACTGAGACCAAGACCCCAGACCAGGTCGAGACTAAAGTGGACACTGTAAAGGAAGAAGAAAAGCCCGAACCAATCGGAGCTTCTACATCTGAAGAGCCCTCCAAACCAGTTGTTACCCTTGTCAAAAACGAAAGTACTCCTCAGAGTACAATGATGCCTCCGCCTAGCGCAGCGATCCCTACTGGTCCAGCTGCGGACCATCAGTCACTGGACATGACCCCACGAGGCCGAGGGGGTGGGCGAGGCTATCACGGGGGCGTCCCTTTTCGTGCTGGGTCACAAGGTCGAGGCTCTGGTTACATACCTAATAGTAGCATTCCGCATGTTCAACCCACACCCTCAGTAGCGAAGCCTAATATCCCCCCCGTTGAAACCAAAGGCCTTGGTGTTGAAGGGGCGCCCAAAGCACCAAAGGCTTTAAGGGAAGCCCAACCAAATAACGCTATAAGAGGGTTCTCTATAGCTGGTCGTGCGTCTGCTGCCCCTCAGGTTCGGCCGAGTGATCATGCATCTGTAAAGAGGTATGTACAATAGTAGACCAAACTGACAAATATTGACTACTTTCCTAACATATATTATAGTCCCTCCCATGATCGATCACGCTCGCCACCTCGCCATCAATCCTCTCACCATCGCCACCACCGTCATCGCTCTTCCAGCCCTTCAGATGAAAACGAGCGTGAGAAACGACGAGAACGCCATCATCGTCATTCTCGGAAGCACGAGGATGAAAAAGGCGATTCCAAAAATCCTCGTACAAGGGATGCATCTGCTGACTCGTCAGCCAAACGCTCTTCACATCGAAGTCGCCGAGATCATGAGAAGGACAGAGATAGTGAGCGAAGTAGCCACCGCTCTCACCGTCATCGCGAAAGAAGCAGGGACCGAGAAGACGAGCATCGTAGCGGCAAAAATCGATCGCCATCTCCCGAATTTATCATTAATGGTGCTAGCAGAGCCAATGGTGCTAAGAGGAACTCCACATCGAATCACCATAAAAACAAGAACGAAGAGTCCGGGCAGACATCGCGTAAGCGACGTTCAGACGACGAAGAACACCATCAAGACCACCACCGAGATCGAAAGCGATCAAGACGCGATAACGAAGAGATCATCGAGGAGAACGTAAATGGTCACCGTTCAAGACCGAGTAAGCGGGAGGAAAAGGAATCCAGGTCTAATCACGACAGAGCCCCACGAAGCGTAGAAAACCCGGTCGAGAAAGAGCGAGAAAGGTCCACAACACCCCCAAAGGACCGAAAATAGACCAGCACGCTCTCGAACGCGAAGCGCGCAATGCTGAGAGAGTTGCTAGGGAAAATCAGAGAAGGGCGCTGCAGCAGGGAGGTAGTGCTACAGTGGGAAAGGGTGTGAAGTCAAATGTGAAGGGGAGGCGTATGAGCTATAAATACGAAGATGATGAAAGTTTTGAGGCGAGGACTTCAAGAGTAGAGAGTGAAAGGGAAGCTTTACGATTTCGATAGAGGGTATTCTCTCCACCATCTGGGTTTGCTTGAGCTAAAGACACACATGAGTGTATGAGAATTTATTGAGCATGTGCAGAATAGCAAGTGAGCTGTCTGCGTGCCACATTGTATCACTACTCAATTATGGAGCTTGTAGATAGAACCATTATCTTATTCCTATCAACCCATGACTGTCAGAACAATGCCAAGTGAATCACTTTACGCGGTGCGCGCTAAATTTTCTCTGAACACTTGACCCGCATTCGGTACACAACTTTGACTTTTCTTTCTTTCCCCCTGGCCATAGCCAGGACAGGCACGTAATTGCAATAGAGAGCCATCATGAAATACGTTCTGGTATCAGGGTACGTCGAGCAATCTTCCAGGGTATGATCCAGGCTGACAATACTATAGTGGTGTGATCTCTGGTATAGGGAAGGGTGTTATAGGTTTGATGACCACCGCAGTTGACACGTCCAAAACAGCCTTCTGACGCGACTGTAGCCTCATCTACAGGTCTACTGCTTAAGACAGTTGGTTTGAAGGTACCGAACGCGTGCGGCAACTCTCATGGGCGAAATAAAGGCTGAACAGTAGGGCAGGTCTCGTCCATAAAGTACGGAAGCACTGTCTTTGAAGGGAAAGGGAGGTCTAATACAGCTTGTCCACAGGGTTGATCCTTATATGAATGTCGATGCAGGGACTATGGCACGTGAGTACTCAAGGTAAAGGAACAAAAATAAATGATCGAAGCTGACGCATGATGGCAGCTACGGAGTATGCACCCTGCCGAGATAATGTCTGCAACATGTTCAAGGCTAATTTTGCCAAGGCACGGGGAGGTGTTTGTACTTGACGATGGCGGAGAGGTGGATCTGGATCTTGGGAATTAGTGAACCTATCCTCAACTCTTCCAACTGAGCCAAAGCGCTGATTCATCTCAGTGAACGCTATCTCAACATTACCCTCACCCGTGAGAACAACATCACCACGGGCAAGATCTACCAACATGTGATAGAGCGAGAGCGTCGAGGCGACTATCTCGGAAAAACAGTGCAGGTCGTACCCCACCTTACAGATGCGGTACAAGATTGGATAGAGAGAGTCGCACGGATACCCGTGGATGATACCAATGAAGAGCCAGATGTTTGTATCATTGAGCTTGGCGGCACGGTGGGAGATATTGAGAGTGGGCCATTCATCGAAGCCATGAGGCAGCTACGACGACGGGCTGGGAAGGACAACTTCTTGCAGATTCATGTCAGTCTAGTGCCTGGTAAGATCAGGCATGGAAGTCGTGGTTCTGGGCTCTGCTTATGATATACTTTTGCAGTCGTGAACGGCGAGCAGAAGACCAAGCCCACGCAAGCGGCCATTCGGGACGTTAAGAGCGCAGGCTTGAGCCCGGACCTGGTTGGCATACTGCTCCGGATTACTGCTCGATGTCGCTAACCCTTCACAGATTGCCTGTCGCTGTGCTGAGCCGCTCGAGAAGGTGACTACTGATAAGATTTCGAGATTCTGTGACGTTGAACCAGAGCAAGTCATTGCTGTGCATGATGTTGCTTCCACATACCATGGTAAATTAGCCCGTATCTTGCAACCGTATGTTTGAAGCTAACCATATAGTTCCCCTTCTGCTCGAAAAACAAGGCCTTATAGGACATCTCCGAGACATCTTTCGCCTCGACAAACTCTCCATCGCCCCATTCCTCGTTAAGAAAGGCAATCAAACCTGGCACGCCTGGCGCGCACTCACAACGTCCCAAGAACACCTTCACCAATCTGTCACCATCGCTCTCGTAGGCAAATACACCACCCTTCACGACTCCTACCTCAGTGTTGTCAAATCCCTAGAACACTCCGCCATGGCCTGCTTCCGAAAACTTAACCTCGTTTGGATCGACGCCTCTCATCTCGAAGAGTCCGTCCGCGTCTCCTCTCCTGCCGACTTTCACAAGGCATGGCACGAACTCTGCACCGCACAAGGTATCCTCGTTCCCGGCGGCTTCGGCTTGCGAGGAACCGAGGGTATGATCAGCGCCATCAAATGGGCTCGTGAAACCAATATACCTTTCCTAGGCGTTTGCCTAGGCATGCAACTCGCCGTAATCGAGTATGCCCGCCACGTATGCCGCATTCCTAAAGCCGACTCCGCAGAATTCAACGAACACACCACCGACCCCATCATCATCTCCATGCCTGAGATATCCAAAACAACTCTCGGCGGCACCATGCGTCTCGGACTTCGAAACACCATTTTCCAACCCGGCAGCGAGTGGTCGAAGCTGAGAACACTGTACACGAAGAACACCACGCAATTAGCAAACGGCAGTACCACACCCCCACACCTCTCCAACGGCACAGGCAGTAGGGAGCACACCGACCCCGTTGTCGTCCTCAACGGCTCAACAGCCAACGGTTCAAAAGTCGAACACCTTCCCACTCCTACCTCCTCCCCACTGATAATCTCCGAGCGCCACCGCCACCGCTACGAAGTCAATCCCACCCGCATCGAGCAGTTAACATCCTCTGGCTTGCATTTCGTAGGCAAAGACGAAAGCGGGCAGCGAATGGAGGTTGTGGAGTTGAAGGAGCATGCGTGGTTTGTGGGAGTGCAGTTCCATCCTGAGTATTTGAGTAGGGTGTTGGCACCTAGTAAGCCTTATCTGGGATTTGTGGCTGCTAGTGCGGGTGTTCTGCGCGAGGTTTTGCAGGGGAGGGATGCGGTTGGGGGCGGAGGTGGGGTTGGTGGGTTGGTAGATGGGATGGAAGGAGTCAGGATTTGATGGAGTGCGGATAGGAAGGCTTTGGGGCGAGTGGGCAGCAGGTCTTTTGATTGAGCATTGCTGGTATTGCTTCGAGAAAGGATGTTTTATCTGGTTGATATAGATCATGAGATCATGCATTATGGCGTTGGATATATAGGTGCGAAATGTGAACGCAAATGTGTAAATGAGAGGGATTGCATGGGTGGGGTGCACACATCCCCTCCCCCGTCGCAGGTGTATATATTAGAAGGACGGGTGTTGCATCCTTGAGTACCTAGATCTTCGCATGTATATAAAAATACTCGTGTACAAAGGAGCAAGCCGGGCATTGTCAACACCCTCTGCAGGCTCGAGAAGATCTTGTTGATAATCAATTCAGCTATTGATTTTGTTGGTAGCTTCTCTGAATAATTCTTGCATGTCTCCATTAAAAAGGTGTGCGTTCTCCCGTTGTCTCATGTTGATACTATGTCAGAGTAGCGTATTTCATCTACGGCAGATGGTAGCACATTAAGTTCCCGTTCGGGCAGACGTCCGCTCATCAGTACACTAAGATGGTACAAGTGAACGCGCTACAGAACAACGCGATCTCTGGCGTTCAAGAGCGGTGTGTGGGTAACTGAGCTATTGGGAAACAAGCTTCATCATTAGGTGCGTAGATCAATATACTAGATATACTATGACTTATGACGTAGCGGAACCATGCAGGTTGTAGGTACACAGAGACACGGAACCATGAGGTAGTATGTACATAGTGACACGCGCTAGGGGCAAACGTCTTCAACTCGTCATAAGAGCAGATGGGTTGGAGTAAATTTCAGGAGTTGGTTCGATGCGCTGGCTGGCTGAGAACGGATGGGGACGTTTTCTCATGTTTTTTTCCCATTAACTTGGCTGGATATGCGCACAAATATTTTTAGAGCGATCTGCAACAGTGGGATCTGCAGTTGCACGGCCAAAGCAGATCTGATCTGCCCGCTAGATGTACATGCTAGATGGGCCCGGTTTTCCCGTTATAAATTAGATAGACGAGAAATTAAGCCTTGTTTGTGCATGGGGAGTGACAAGTTTTGTAAAGGTCATGACGGGTTGCGGGACGCTGAGCAGGGGTTGGCTGCAGGGGGTGATTGGCTGCCTCAGAGAACATTGAGCCGGTATGGAAGAGTGCTTCCACTTCTTGCCTTGGATGTGCTACAGTCTCGTCGAGTGAGTTGAAATCAGCCATCACCTTAGATACGCGATTGAACGTAACGAGTAAGGGGTTGGTGCACAAATACGCGAGGTTAACTCATAGAGACGATTAACTTTTGGATATATACAGGTTCGGCCCCAATACCTCAGATCTTCGATCCGAGCCAGTAATCGACAGACGTAGCAAGCTTGATTTGGAGTTTAGCCTCCCCAATTCTGGCACTTTTCGATCTTGATAAGTAAAAGTGGCAGGTGAGTAACACCAGAGCAAGACAATTATGCAAATACCGCTGAGAATCAGCAGAATCAGGTATTCTTGCTTGGTTAACACCACTGGGCTCTGGTCGAATATACCGTGGAGGAGTCGATCGCCCAAGTGATTCGAGCTTACGAAAATAGATTTTGCGTTCTACATGCGACCTCCTGGACAACTGCTTAGGACACACGGAGGATCAGAATCTAAGATCCGGGAACAGTCGATAATCTGGACCGCATGTCTCCTCTTAATCCTACCGAGGCTGGGATAAATGTCTGATGAATGATGAAGCCATGGACCGGAGATAAAATGTATATGGGGGGATGTATGTGGCGGGGCCTGTCCCTCGTGGTAATTAAAGATAGCACGCAGATGTCCGATTGGGGAGTTACTTTGGGTGGTCACTCACTCCTATTCGTTGTGGTATTGGGGTCCGGAAAGATTCACCTGGGGCATGCGACCTGGCCGGTCAGACATCAAAGGTAGACGATGGCTATGCTAAGGGAGTAGAGGGCATCTAAACCCACCAGAATCTCTCACTGAACCAGGCAGTTCCCATAATTTGTATTTATTGGGCAAGATCTATAGTCTCCCTAGAAATTTTCTGGTAAGTAATAGCGGTGAAGCGAACAAACGTCAGAGGCTGGCCAGACCAAACGATGGGCTCACCCAGATCCGGTCATTGAGAATGTATGACATAGGGTGAGGAAACGTCCCGCAATCTGATGCGTTGTCTAGGCATAAGCAGTTGACACACGGCATGTTCCAATAAGGGAGCGCTGGTCGCAGGAACCCCAAGTTTCCAGGCGTGGGATCCCGGACGTGGAAGGAAGGTGAACATTGATAGCTCGAACGCGAAGTGACCATTGGACTGAATAAGCCGACGTTTGACACCAGACCGTCTCGAGTCATGCGGTTATTCCCGAGGAGGTTTCCAGAAACCCGACAAATGGCTAAGAACGCTAATGGAAGCCCAAACAGGTATCAGTATGTGACGAGTGTTGCAATGGTGCACGGCCCCCAGGTCAGGTCACGGGATGGCGTTTGGTAGCGTCTCCTTCTCAGCTGAGGGTCAATTTAATGGCGGAAGAGCTTCAACCCCGTTTCTTCCGCTGTCTCGACTTTGCCGCATCTTGAGCACCGTCGCTATCCTCGTTACTACTGCTCCTCTCACCGACGCTGCCGCCACGTTTCCTATGTTCTTTGCCTTTCTTGACACTCACAGTTGCCCCCTGCTTCTTCAGCTCCCTGGTCAGAGTCGTACTTGCCCTCATACCAGGGAAGTCCTTCGCGCTGAAGACCTCGAACGTGTCGCTGTCTATCGTGCCTGCAATCCTGCCTTGGCCGTCTTCAAAACTGTTTGGCATACTGACTTTCATTAACGTGAAGCGAAGGCGGTGCAGTCCGTTCTGACGACAAGAAAGGTCCGGAAAAATAAAGAAGCATCCAAGTCGCCCCTTCTCGTCACTGGAAGGGGGTGCTTCAGGATCTATTCCAACGAACGGCGAAGCGACCAATGTGCCCATCAAGCGGCGGCTTTTCCTGTTGGTTTGGTTCGGATCTACCACTTCGGTCACATCGGTGGAACCAGAAGACACAGAAGATTGTGGAGGCAAGGCAAGAAGAGAGCAATGTAAGATGTTGAACGGCCAACGAAGCTCGTCAAGGTCAGAGGGTGATTTGGGGTCAAAGTCCTTAAGAGATAGCTGAACAATTGGTGGGGGGTCGATAACGCGACGGTCGCGTTCCCCAAATCCACAAGCACGTGCAGCCTTAGGCTGTTGACGAATAGTAAGGATGTAACGGTCCATTCTGAGACGATCCTTAGCAGAAGATCGCACATTTAGTCACGTCCAAAGAGGATACTCACATGCCTTGCGATTGAGGCTGCGCCTCTGCTGCTTGGGTGGGCTTGGCAAAATGCATTGGACCGGTTGCCAGCCCGCTAGAAGAAGTAGCGGAGCTATGGTAGGAGCCTGCTGGACTTTGGTGGGACTGTGGAGCTACATTTGGATACGGGTTGGGAGTGTACACTCCTTCGTTGAACAATGATGCTCCTGGCGGAGTATCGTGTGAGTATTCGACTGGCGAGATTGCCTCGTAGAGTGTGCCTGGATTTGCTGATTGATAGGAGACTTTCTGCGGATAGAGAGGTGGATGTGTAAAGCCTGTGCCATGGGAAGGCCGCTCTACTGTCGCAGGAGCTTGTGTTGTATGTCCGAAATTACGCGGTAGAGGCTGCTCGTATGCTGACTGCCGGAGGATGGGAGCGTACTGGTGCCTTGCGCTTGGAAAATCTGAATACTGCGGTCGGACCTGTGGGGATTGAGGTACGAAAGTAGGCTCCAGATGCGCCGGAGGTGGCAAATTTGGACGAGCAGCCAGCGTCGAAGGAGGCGGTAGTGTATGAGGAGCAGAGGGAGGCATCTGAGTTCCTGCCATCATGCCATATTCCGGTCCGACTCGGGTGGGGTAGTAGATGCTGCCTTCATGGTGTTGCGTGGTGACTGGTGTTCTTGAGGACATGGGACTTGAGGCTATGGAGGTTTAGAATCAGAGGCAATATTTGGTCTATGGCCGTGTGAAAATCGACTTTGCTGAAATTCGTCGCGGAATACCTCAATATCATAACCAGAAGTGATAGACCAGGGCAGAAGCAAGGTGTGGGAGACAAGCATGGGCCCGACCAACAGTAGGATAACGTTGGTTGGCGCTGAGAGCCGAATGTATATATTAATAGAGGCCCCAAACCAAAGACGAGTATTAATCAGATACGATAAAAGATATTAGAATCGACAGAAAAGGCTGGTATGGCGAAGATCTTGGAGATCAGCATCTGAGTTGCGCCAAGGGTGTTCAAGGACGGACCGCTTCCATCTTTTCCATCCGGTTTTCAACGGTCACACCCACCATGTTAATAATCCTTATCCTTAAGTATCCTTGCGAAGTAGCTGTACTCCAATGGACGACTTGCAACTCTCCAATGGACGCCGAAGCAAGTTATTTAAGGCAAGTGCTGCAACCTCGCTCGATCTAGATGTATGGACAGAAGGCAAAAACCTTTCATACATGTTAATTGGGGATTTCCAAAGAACTTTACGGTCTGTCTGCATATTGAAGACCCTGCTTTGTTACCAATGGAACAAATCGTAATGCTCACCTGCCGGAGGAGGTAATCTCATGCAATCTCGTACCAACGTCTTTTTTACAGATCTCCGTACAGATTCTGAATGCTTTTGCAATCCTCGATCGTACCTATGCCGTGCTGCAAAGCTGCCTAACTGTTCTTGTTGGTACGGGCGGAATGTTCCTATTCGCCTCTTGCTCTTGTGCCTGTTTCGAGTTGCGTTCGCAGATCATTGTCTCTGTTGGGTTCTTTGCGGCTGATCCACACTATGTCAAGAAACATCCGGTGCGCGCAAAGGCGAAATCGACCTACCTAGCTCGTCCAGGCTCTGAGATGGCTCTGCTCGATGGCACGAACGGGGAACAGTGCCTGGGGCAATGGATGCCCAATGATTCCATTGGTGTAAGAACTACCCATATTAGGAGTAGGCCTCAAAATCGGGAAATCGGGAAGAGGGTTTTCAGCAACGCCCGATCGGCCTGGAGCCAGCCACAACGTTGAATTTGGCGAACGTCCTTCAGCCAGATTAAGCCGAATTCAGTGGACGCACAGGGTGAAGCTTGGGGTGCGGCAGCAGAATAAAGTAAACCCCCATGCTCTGGCGTGGTCTGCAAGCAGGCCTGATTGTTGTTGGCCAGCCCCGGCACTTCCCCAGCGCCCGCCGAGATGCACGCTCCGATCCTGTAACCTCATACGGATAGCCTGATGCATCCTAGCACATTGCCGCCGGGGATCCGAGCGGTCAAACCCTGTGGAAGGAAGTTCGAAGCCACCGCATCATATCAAATCCGGGTTTGAATCTGGGTGATAGACATCTGGTGCAGGCCTGCTGCGTGTGATGAGTGGCTCCATTGGCTCCATGCAGGTGATGCACCTCCAATGCCGCTGTCAATTCGGGTTTTCGCCAGTATTAGACCGGCACCAAAACCTTCCCTCACCCCTCACCGGTATTCCTCATGTCTCTCGCCGTCATGTGAATCCAAGGACTGAGACGGGCACGTCACTCATCGGGCGCATCACCATTCGTTCACTCGCGCAGATCATCGAAGGGGCGACAGGTGTAGTTCGTGTCGCACCATTGGTTCCCGACTCCCTGGGAGATCGCTTGCTTGCAGCTGTCAGACCTGCGGATGGAAGCCTTTTTCCCGGTCAAACACTCGCACTACGCCCAATGCCCTCGAGCTAGTGATGTACCCTGTATCCGCGGATGCGTTTCTGGCTCGTCGAGCGAAGAGCGCTCATTGGAAGATACACATTGCAGTCTTCATGGTAGTACGCACGCTCGATTCAGTTTTGTGCAGAAAAAGAAATCTTCACAGCCATTGTGGCCGGGCTCCTGCATTCTTGTCCGCGTGGGGTAGTCAAAACCCTGAAGTATGTCCATGGACACTGTCCAGAATCCGTGAAAGCATGGTAATTGTCCAGCTGAAAGTCAAATACCACGCCGTCTTTGGATCAGGTAGAGCCGCAGACTAGCATTTCGCTTCGTTGATATATAGACCGAGACGTTCCTTGTCTTACATGGAATTACACTTCGTTCTGAATGGGCAGGTTGAGATTTGACCACTCTGGATGCTCATCAAAGAGCGCAAGTACCTTCCAAATGCAAATGCCGAGGATGTCTCCAGACCCCACGTCGATCACTGCAGATTCAGGGCCAGGGTCCAGAATCCAGATTTGTTTCACGTACATATCTAGCGGGGGAAAGCCGTGGTGGTTATGATAATTCTATGCATGGTGAATTTGCGTCTGACCGACCACCACAGAACGGATCAACTCGTACATCCTAATACATGCCAAGACTGCCATAGGCCTGTTGAGGGTCAAGGCTTCATCCTACATTCGCCCGCATTTCAGCCACGAGCAGGCCAGACCACTGAAGAAAAACCGTCGTACCTCCTCGGAGCGAACTTCGCTACCGTCAATGCAGCCCTCTCCCATTCAGTGCAGCACCCACGAAATCTGCTGTCTCATGCAACCACGGCTGCCCCAAAGCTGCCGCCCGCCGCTTCCTCGATGGCAACTTCTACTTCCGGCTCTAACCAACAGTCTAGAGTGATACAATGCAAGGGCATCCGTTTCCAGGCTTTGCATCTCCGATCAAGCATGCATTAGCATGAGAGACGGAGCTAACAGCGATGATGTTCGTTAAACGGCAAAAAACAGCGCACATTGGCGTAATACCGCATATGTGTAGGCTTGCGAAACCTGGAGTGTAGCCGAGGGGAGGAGAAAAAAGAATTCCTTGCGGGAAGATCTATCAGAAGGCGCAGGAGAAATGAGTGGAACTAAAAAGCTATAGATGGAAGCTGCAAGTGAGCAAAATGAGCCACGCTTTGAAGTTCTCCTAAAGTCCCTCGTCTAAAGGAAGTAGGGATGAAGTCATGGAAGGCGATTCGGCTGAGCATTCGCACTACGGACTCCCTCAAGCTGTAGATATCATTGAGTGGAGATATTTAGAATTTCATGACTGACTATACAGCTTCTTAGCCATGTGATTGTAGTCGAACATACGCGCCGCCACATTGAGAAGCGGAGTATGTAGAAGTGTAGAAATCTATATCGATCAATCGATGTTATGTATGAAGAAGAGAAATTTGCTCGGCCACCGAGAGTGCGGAAATTTTTCTCGGATCGGACCCAATGGGGTCTAGCGCGTTCCTCCCAACACTGAATTTCAACCTCTTCGCAAAGCTACAGCGGCTTACTCTCCTTCATCACTGAATTGCCAACATGTTGACAAGGGCGCTGAGGAGCGGCCGAGCTCTACCGCTGAGGCGCAATGCCTTTACACCTATAGTAAAGCGCACTGTGACCACGGATGCTGCCTCATCTCATGCGGAGAAAGAGCACGTTCCTGAAGTAAGACTAAGTGCGCTGACCAGTCAAGGAATCATCGGCTCACATTTGGATGTCTCTTTAGGAGGATGACAAGCCCTTTGAAGTCCGGCTCTCTGACGAGAGCTTCGAAACCTATGAACTCGACCCTCCACCCTACACCTTACATACCACAAAGAAAGAGCTCAAGCAGATGTATTATGATATGGTATCAATAAGGTGACTGCCACTAGTGGATTTGGAAAGGAATTCGTTCTGATCAGTGATCTTTACAGACGTATGGAAATGGGCGCAGATCGACTATATAAGGAAAAGAAAATTCGAGGTTTCTGTCATCTTTCCACCGGTCAAGAAGCTGTTGCCGCAGGCATTGAGCACGCCATCAGTAAACAGGACTATGTCATCACTGCCTATAGGTGTCACGGCTTCGCTCTGATGCGAGGCGGTACCGTTAAATCAATCATAGGCGAGCTTTTAGGAAGAAGAGAAGGGATCGCTTATGGGAAAGGCGGATCTATGCACATGTTCACAACGGGCTTCTATGGTGGCAACGGCATAGTTGGTGCACAGGTTCCAGTGGGCGCTGGTCTTGCATTTGCAAACCAGTACAACGGCAACAAGAATACCACAATCTGTCTCTACGGCGATGGAGCCAGTAATCAAGGTCAAGTCTTCGAAGCTTTCAACATGGCAAAGCTCTGGAACCTCCCAATCCTCTTCGGTTGCGAAAGTGAGTGCCTCCCTATATCTGGCGATGACCTGATTGACTCACGCTCTCCTCCTAGACAACAAGTACGGCATGGGCACAGCAGCCAACCGTGCCGCTGCTTTGACCGAATACTACAAGCGTGGCCAGTACATACCCGGTCTGAAAGTCAATGGCATGGATGTACTGGCCGTCAAAGCTGCTGTCCAATATGCTAAACAATACACTGTTGATGGTCATGGTCCCCTTGTCCTAGAATATGTCACGTATCGCTACGGGGGTCACTCAATGTCCGACCCTGGTACCACGTACCGCACACGTGAGGAGATCCAGCGTATGAGAAGCACGAATGATCCAATTGCCGGGTTGAAGCAGAAGCTGTTAGACTGGGAAGTCACTAGCGAGGATGAATTGAAAGCGATTGACAAAGAGGCAAGGTCGTACGTGGACAAGGAGGTGGAAGAGGCGGAGAAAATGCCAGCGCCTGAGGCAACCCCCAAGATCCTTTACGAGGACATCTATGTTAAGGGAAGCGAGCCTCCGTTCATGAGGGGCCGAACTCCGGACGAGAATTACTACTACTAGGTTTTACCGCATACCGAATTTCAAGGAATACTTCACATGCTAGTTGGGGGTTTGCGTCTTCAACAATTCAGTGCTTTTTGTAAAATGATTCCTTGGTGCATGGGGAACTGGCCGCATATTTCATGAATATAGATTTACTAGAAATTGGAGAAGTCTGCAAAGCCCATCCAAAACTCCAGCGATCAAGCTATTTCGACATCGTATTTGCAGCATTATGTCGAGTAAAGCTGGTGTTACCCCACCACTATCATGGCGAGTATGAGCGAGGTGGAGCCTACCTAGGGCTAGGGCATTACGGAGGTCGAGATTCTCCGTCGCGCTATCGATATCGCGTTCAAAAGATTTCATGCTACAATCAAGCTGCTGAGAGCACAAAGTAGTACTAAGCCCGCCCAATTTCTATACCTGCGTCTGTAAGTCAAGATGTCTCTCGCCATACCAAATGCGCCCAATAGCGGTCTCTTTAAGCAAGGCTATCAGAAGTACTCTACACTCAATCCCACAACAATTCGCTCTGCTAATTCCCGCCTAGCTACGAATCTGAAGACGGGGCTGTTATAAGAAACATAGAAGCATGTCGCGCAATAGCTCAGACTGTACAGACGTCCTTAGGTCCCTATGGCCGCAACAAAATTGTCATTAACCACCTACAAAAAATGATCCTCACCTCAGATGCTGCCTCAATATTAGCGGAGCTCGATGTTGTTCACCCCGCGGCGAAGCTCATAGTCATGGCTAGCCAGCAACAAGAGGCAGAAATTGGAGATGCTACGAACATGGTCATCGTGCTGTGTGGAGAGATGCTGAAGAAAGCCGAGGAGCTATTAAGGATGGGATTGAAGACCAGTGATGTTGTGCAGGGATATGAAAGAGCACAGAAGGAAGCGCTGAGGTGCTTAGATGGTGCGTATGCCTCTAGGACTAGCATTTTCCCTATAAATTATGTAGACACAAGCTAATACACCTCCAGAACTCGTCGTAGACTCAGTAAAAGACCTGCGCTCTCCCACCGAACTAGCCAAAGCCATCCGCACAGTCATAGCCTCCAAACAATCCGGCAGCGAAGACTTCCTCTCCATCTTAGTCGCTGAAGCCGTCCTCGCCGTCCTCCCCAAAAACCCCTCCAACTTCAACGTCGACAACATCCGCGTCGTAAAAATAATGGGCGGCTCCCTCGACCAAAGTAAAGTAGTCAAAGGCATGGTCTTCGGCCGCGAACCCGACGGCTCCATCAAAAAAGCCTCAAAAGCAAAAGTCGGCGTCTTCTCCTGCCCCATCGACATCTCCCAGACCGAGACCAAGGGTACAGTCCTTCTGCACAACGCAAAAGAAATGCTCGATTTCACAAAAGGCGAAGAAAACCAACTCGAAACCATTATTAAAGAAATACACGACTCCGGAGTGCGCGTCATAGTCGCAGGGACCTCCGTCGGCGAACTAGCCCTCCACTATCTCAACCGCTATAACATCCTCATCGTCAAAATCCTCTCGAAATTCGAACTCCGCCGCCTCTGCCGCGTCGTGGGCGCTACACCGCTCGCCCGCCTCGGCGCCCCCATGCCCGATGAAATGGGCTCAATTGACGTTGTCGAGACCCTCGAAATAGGCGGTGATCGCGTTACTGTATTCCGACAAGAAAACGACGTCACGAGAACAGCGACACTCGTCATCCGCGGCGCAACGCAGAACCACCTCGACGATATCGAACGAGCTATCGATGATGGCGTAAACGTCGTAAAGGCAATCACGCGGGATCCGAAATTAGTCCCTGGGGCGGGAGCGACGGAGATGCAGTTGATTGAGCGGATTAGTGCGTTTGGGGAGAAGACGCCGGAGCTGAGCCAGTATGCGATCAAGAAGTATGCCGAATCCTTTGAAGTTATCCCTCGCACGTTAGCAGAATCAGCTGGTTTGGATGCGACAGAAGTCTTGGCCTCGTTGTATGCTGCACACCATAAATCATCCACTAAAAAAAACAATGACGACAATGACGACGATGACGATGACGATGAAGACGAAGAAGAGGAAGATTGGTGCATCGGCGTAGACGTAGAAAATGAAGACGGCACTGGGACGCTAGATGCCAAGGAAGAAGGGATATTGGATCTGCTGGTTAGCAAGCAGTGGGCTATCAGGCTGGCGACGGAGGCGGCGAGGACGGTGCTGAGTGTGGATCAGATTATTGTGGCGAGGCAGGCTGGGGGCCCGAAGATGCCGAGTGGGCAGAATCCGAATTGGGATGAGGATTGATTTAGATAGGTAATGGGTAATCCAGGTTGTATATCATAAAAGCAAATAGAGAAAGCGTTCAAATGTTGAGGTGGGCTAATTGCCTCCTGTGTCCTACATGAAGAACTCGAATTGTGGATATAGCGTAAGGGGGCCTCGCGGGTTCAGGGCAACATATCGCCCAAGCATTGCGTGAGAGCAGGGGTTCTTGCTATGAGCCTTGTCCTCTGGCTCCCTAACACACGGAGTAGAACCCGTTCATCTCAAAGACACAATGTGCAAAGCGGTGTCGACGAGTGTGAATGTCTGCTACTGAGTCCCTCCAGTTTTTTCCTAACATGTAAAGCACTTTGCAGTCTCCCCTCGACGCTGAGCATGAGGCAGCAAGTTCATTGCGAGGGGCTTCTTTCCGCTCAAGATAGAGCTTTTATACGCCTTCAACATGAGATCGCACTGCCAATTGGTGGTACCACTGGACATGTTGATAGCTACACCTTCCATTAGCGGTGTCTCTAATACCTAACTCAGAGCTTGAATCTGATCTTCAACGCACCGTCAACAGCGTAAATTCTCATTGTACTGTCCCACCGAGCCTCGCCGCTATGATACTGCGGAGACAAAGCGGTTCCAAGGACCGTTTTCCAAGCCCACAGTTATGATTTCTAGAACCATTCGCTCGGGGTGATGAACTCAAGCCAGTGGAACCGTTTCCTCAACTGCTACACCCTGTGTCAGTAAGGATTTTTTTTACTTGGAATTATTGAGAACATTAAATCACCATCAACGGTGTATGTCTCTTGACAAACCAGCACCAATGACCAAACGAACGACGCCCTATAAGCCCAGGCTTGTAAGCTTCGACCCCTTCCTCTCGTGAGGTGGGAATAAAGAGATACTGACGCCTCAAGAATAGCAATAGCAATTGCAACGCCCCATACTATATGCGGCGGCTTGTCGAAGAGTTCTCTAAAATCTTTCCCCTTCGGTAGAAGCATAGTGATGAAGGATGCGATCCAGAGCGCCATCATGATGAATTCAGAGACGATGCGTAGGAAGTGGATGAGATGGCCGCGGACGGCAGTTCGGGTAGTGATGTTCTGCTTTAAGATGGAGGGAATAGAGACAAGGATTGTAGCGAGGGAGGTGGATACTGCAATTCCTCAGCGCATGCATAGCAATCGCTCCATCAACGAAGGGGGCAAAGACAGGGGGTTGTCGCTTGGAGATGGAAGGGTGGAGGCCGGAAATCGAAGAAGATGGGTAAGGCTCGAGCAGACAGCTGGGCTTAGGAGAGTAGGCTAATGGACATGACATGTGGAGAAATATCGGAGGAAAAGTTCGAAAGAAGACACGATCGTCAAAGGCATGGCTGGTAAGAGCACACGTACTTCCAAAGCCCAGCGGCTGAACGAGACTATTCCAGTAGCCATGATGCACACCAGTGTAGCAGATGAGGATTAGGTAGATGACTGCCAGGATGATCTGTAGGATTCGGAAATTGGAGAGGTAGGTGGGTGCAACGGACTCGCGTATTCTGACAGCCGGCATATTGTGGACTGGACGGGTGGGCAATCTGTGGTGGCGATGTTGGTGATGGTGGTATGGCAGCGCTGGACTTGATGGTAGATCATTGTATCCTTTTGGAGGAATCCATCCTTGTGATCGCAGATAATTGCTTCTTGGAGAGTCGTAGACGATGGCGGGATGTACGCGAGGTTCACGCTTTGGGACACATCAGCTCAACCTCATTGAGAGATGTTGCATCCCGAATTGTCACGATATCTTTCACAATATGAGAAAAGCAAATATCGGCTTCATTGGGTAGCAATACAAAGCGTAAGACTCACACTTATAGGATGCAGATTCCGCATCAAGCATGTCAGGTCCGGTATGGTAAGCCTACGACATTGATGGGGTAAAGAGGTCTCGATGATTAGCGCTGGGAGCCATATGCCATTGGGGATGCACGTCAGAATCATTTGCAGCATCAGCCCTGACACATCCCTAAGCCAGGGGAAGGAGCGATAGCAAGCGAATGTGGTAGACGCTAGAAAAGCAGTGTGCTGCAATGCGTACTGAAGACCACTGTCACCGTTCCCATGTGAAGAGTAAGATTGATATGGTAGCCAATAGCAGACATGTTCTTCCCCCGGATCCTCAATGTGTCCATTGATCCCTCATCTCCTCCACAACTTAAACAATGATTCGGGTCACCCAGTGGTAAGAGGCGCAATCCGGTAGACGGAAACCCTTTCCACTTCTGCAACATGCAGGAACACTTTACGCTTAACATATGTGTTTGTTCAGCTGCAAGTAACCATCTTGTAGCTTCGTCGTATTGCTATTATCTCAGCCATTAACACAGCTGTTGATGTCGGCGCTTTGGCCGGGAAAGGAAGGAGTAATACAATCGTACATCAATGGCACCCCACCCCTGCCAATTTCCCCGAGCTGCGCGTCGAGCCGCCAGACCTCCCGCCAAGGCTCTCTCCGTACCTGAAGCACCCAAACATCAATAGGTCTGCATTGCGGTCTCTTCACTGCTAAGAATAATAAATATGGCACGCTCAAACTGCGTTTGGACTGAAGGATGCTAGATGTGTAGATTGACCGGTCTGGATCCTAAGACTTTGCGGCTCCACCCATTTGGGCCAACCTCTTTTGTTTAATCGAGTGAAGGCGACCAGCACCCATGCTAGTGGCCCGGTGATTACTAGCATAACCGTTGGCTCGAGGAGTACAAGAACTCTTCAACTGCGACGACGATTGAAAAAGCATCTTGTGTTCATGACTTAATACAAGCTACGGAATCCGTTGCCCGAGTTCACATCATAATCAGGAGACCCATGGTCACCTGTCCGGCTCGCCTGGATACATCATTGCCTTAATCCAAGCACGAGTCCCCTCTACCAAATAGGCCTTCATGGGACATGGATTACGGTAGCAGGACTCACGGACGAATACCCTCAGCGGACTCAGATCACGAAATGTCTATGCATGGCAGGCGCCCTTCTGCCCCCTTGTCTCTGGGTCACCACCACCTTTCTCGTCGAAAAGACTCGATGCAGCACTCGCACCCCAAGCCACCTTTAACGCCAAATACTTCCACAATGTCACAAAGTATGGCAAACCCTCTGCCTTCAGCTCCTGCCTCTCCTCCAACTCCCGCACCAAGTCCAACACCTCATCAACGGCCACCAGTCTCATATCATTTCTCCCTCGACGATAACGAGGATCCGGTCTTGGAAGAAGCGAAGCACTGCTTTATGAGGTTGAACGCCGCAGAAAAGGAAAATTGGCTGAGGTCACTGGTGGATTGCTGTGACAACCACTCCCTAAGCTTCTTGCACCAGATTGTCAGCCCGAGGCTGAAGAAAGACCCTTTTCAAGCTTTGCCTAATGAGTTGTGCTTCAGGGTATGAAATTTGCGATGCTGGCCCAATAAGCGATTACGGCTGACATCTGACAGATACTCGAATGCGTGGACGATGCTAAAACCTTTGTTCGCGCCTCTCAAGTTTCAAGGAGGTGGAGGGAGATTGTTAGCGATGATCAGGCCTGGAAAACGCTCTGCGAGAAGCATGCATATAGAAGGATGTCAACTGATTCAATTGGTTCGAGTCTGACAAATAGCGCTTCGGCTAGCCAAATCCTCTACGGGCAGCACCTACGCTCATCATCCCCTAGCCGAATACTCGACAACATGTCGGCCATTGATGAAGACCCGAGCACGACTTCCCCTACAGCAAATATAATGCCGGGCACAGGCTCTAGTCGACGGCAGAAGAAACAAAGGTCGAGGCACACTCATCGATCGCACTTTAAGCATAGATACCTGGTGGAGTCAGCTTGGAGGAAGGGAGGATTGATGACGGCTAGGCATATAACGCCAGACCAAGGCGTAGTAACAAACCTGCATCTTACGAAGACATATATCGTTGTCGCTCTCGATAACGCAAAGATTCATGTCTTCAATACCAAAGGAGATCTGCAGAGAACCCTACAAGGGCATGTCATGGGTGTGTGGGCTATGGTACCATGGGATGACGTACTTGTCAGTGGTGGCTGTGATCGAGATGTGCGGGTGTGGAACATGGCTACTGGGTATGTCGAAGAAGTAACTGCGTGTTCTAGCTGAGTCTAATCTATCTCTGCAGGACGAGCGTACATACGATGCGTGGCCACACATCCACAGTCCGCTGCCTAAAGATGTCCAATGCCAGAACAGCCATTTCTGGCTCTCGTGACACCACGCTTCGTGTTTGGGATCTAACTACAGGTCTATGCATCAACGTGCTCATGGGCCACCAAGCCAGCGTGCGTTGCTTGGAAATTCATGGAGATCTAGTTGTCTCGGGAAGCTATGACACCACTGCGAAGATATGGAGCATATCGACTGGTCAGTGCTTAAGGACTTTGCAAGGCCACTTCAGTCAGATATACGCCATTGCCTTTGATGGCCAAAGAATAGCGACGGGGAGCTTGGATACCAGTGTTAGAATATGGAATCCACAAGACGGGTAAGAGCTATGCCTACCATGCGGTTCCATTTGCGGTCTAGAAGCTAACCATCTCGTTCTCCCTCAGCTCATGTCAAGCCATCCTCCAAGGCCATACTTCGTTAGTCGGTCAGCTTCAAATGCGGGGCGACACTTTGGTGACTGGCGGATCTGATGGCTCTGTCAGGGTCTGGTCACTTATTTCCAATCAACCTATCCACCGCCTAGCTGCGCACGATAACAGCGTAACGTCGCTTCAATTCGATGATGCACGTATTGTGAGTGGCGGAAGTGACGGCAGAGTGAAGATCTGGGACACAAATACGGGATGCTTAATCAGAGAACTAAGTCAACCCGCCGAAGCTGTTTGGAGAGTTGCCTTTGAGAGCGAAAGGTGCGTCGTTATGGCCAGTAGAGGTAGCAGAACCATCATGGAGGTCTGGGATTTCACGCCACCTATGGAAAATAGCCAAGCCGAAGGCGAGGACACCCCGATTGAAATGAGATTGGATTCAGCGCAACAAGATCACTCTGCACAAGAGGGAGAGCGTTCTGCACAAGAGAGAGAACGTTCAGCACATGAGGAAGAACGTTCAGCGCAACAATTAGATCAAGAAATGGCAGATGCTGAAGAAGAGGCGGTATATCAGGAGCGCCTTGCCAGGATGCTGGAAGACGAATCCTACAGCAACAGTGATGATAGCGAGGACATGACGGATTGATAAAGAGGTGGAACAGCTACGGGATTGGTCTGATGAAGCATTGCGTTAACGTTTCTTGGGATTTGGAATGAGGCGGACGGCGCCATTTTTCACGGCATGAGATTCATGGAATAGAATGGGAGGCATTTATTGGAAGGAAAGCCTCGGTTCGAAACGAACGTATGATTGGTAGTGCGTGCTGGGGAAGGGAAAGTAGTGGTCGTAAGGAACCAGGTATTATTACTACCATCCTTATTAGCCAGCAATACTCACGCACAGGAGGAGGACTTATTCTACGTTTATAGATGATAGGGAATACGATTCCAGAGCACTGTCGAGCACTTTCTCTTATCGGCGATTCTATTTTCTTTTTGCAGTCCTCCTGCTTCGTTTCTCTCCCCTCAATCCAATCTTACTTCCATCCACAGAAAACACCCCCCTCTCTTTCCTCTCCTCTCTCAGCTCCCTTTCCACCACTAAAACCCCAAACCAATGAATATATTATCTCCCCCACCAACATCCTCGTTCCTATCCCATCCTTGTCGTATAAATCATGAGAACAACATGAGAAATGATATCCGTCCGTCTGATGTATCTTACATAGACTTGAGACTACCTTAGATCTGAATATATTCATTCGATTAGGGCATCTTCGCGTGCTCGCTGAGGTCGGATAAGGGGTTTGGAAGAGGGAGGTGGGTTGGTTGGTGAAGGGACGGGGTTGGTTGGATTTGGGGATGGGAGGAGAGGGTTTGGGTGTTTGGGGGTTGGTGATGGTTATAGGGGAGGAGAGAGGAGGTGTGGTGTTTGGATATGTAGAAGGGATAAGGGGGGTTGGAGGGAGGTGGGGAAGGATTCAGCGGGGGTTTTTGGGATGGAGGGGTGCGGATGTGAGGAGGTAAAGGGACACTTTCTCATAGGCTCAATTTCTGGTTGACGGACGTCGTTTCCGTCTGTTTGTCGTTTTCACAGCGGGGTGTGCGTTGAATGTGGTTGAACAGATGATGGGATGGGAGTAATGGAGTGGTTTGTGTCATTATTTACAATTGATAATTGAATGTGTGCGTTTTCATTTGTTTATTTTCCCAGTGCTTTTCTAGCGACGATTTGATTCAATGGATAGCATCAGCACAACCAACAGAGTGAGGGTAATTGGAGTTGAGGATGATGCTCTCTATGTTTCATATTGATATATGCATTGTCGTCTTGCTAGGCGTTGCAACACGACTCGGTCGAAACTCTCGTATGCGCCTCGGAATATTGTGCTCTACTCTTTGCTAAATTATGAGAAGTGCAAGCACATGATGGGGACATGATGTTAGGAGAGTCAAATCTGGCCTGATTGAAATCCGAGTACCGAATGGTGCAATCGGCGGTACCTACGCCGAACTTTGAGGCATCCTTGATGGAACGTCCAAGTAGAAGCTAGGGGTTAAGTATTGGATGGGTGACCTCAAAATTTGTAGAAGAGCTGCTTCTTTACTCTCAAGAGCACCTGCAAGACTATACTTATAGCAGAAGTAGTGAGTAATTTTTACAAACGGTAATTATAACATGTTACGCAACATATAAAAGAAAAAGCCTGGACAAGAGCAAGGAGCTTGGATACTCTCATATTCAAGGCTTATCACGACTCTTTACCGGACAGCGAGCATGAAGGAAACACCGATTATGCGGACAGACGGCGTACGTGATGGACCAGCCTCCTGCCCGGGGGTTTTGCTTGTCCAGTGATAGTGTCATTATGCCTTATTTTGGTCTCGACAAAAGAAGATAGACACGGATTTCAAGCCCGTAAAACGTTCCTCTACCGACCCAGTAGTCCTCGCTCAGCTCGGTGGTAGTGATGATTAGCTTAGCCAAACGGCCAGCTAAAGCAGGACAGAGGCTACCGAGAATTGGGGGCCTGAGCTACACAGTTGGCCGTGAGCTCGACGGTCCTTTGTGCATATCAAACAAAGATATGAAGTTGGTCCTAACGGAAACCACGATGCACCTACGTATGCATATGCTAATCAGTGATCAATAGAAAGCCGCAGGTTAATTAACAGTTTCTAGAAACAGGATCCAAGCATTTCGATCATTTCCTAGAATTTTCGACAGAATGTTCTCGGAGACTTCATGACTCGAAATCGACGATGAGAAAGGCTTGTATCGCTCAGCACCCCTGAATTGAGAAAGGGGCTGCTTGGACGTTGCCCCACCCACGCTACACATTGTGAGGCGTTACAGCTTCCCTGTCACTGTCGTCGTGATAACCGTACATTAGCTGAACCCCAAGGCCCGTTACTGTGGATAAGGCCAGACAATGTTCCGAGCCAGGCTTAGGTCTGCAGCCACTTTCACATTGAGTCCTGATAGTGGAAGTATCAGAGCACAAAATTACTGGTGTACGAGAGCGTTCTAAAGCAGACCCTAAGGAGCCGGAAGTGAGTATATTTAAAACGGTCCAGAGCGGAAGGGAGAGCACGCGAGCATCTCGATTCTGAAGATCTCGAAATGAGGGCAAGCAAGTACTCGCGAAATGAGTGCCTAGATTGAGGGATATTTACGAATTTGGGGGACAACTCCCTCTTTGGCTTGGTGGTTATCAGTGGTCTAAGGCCCAGGCCAAGATAGGAGGCTGTGGAGAAGGTGACCGAGAAGAGAAAAGCGGCGGGTGGAGCGCCGGAGCCTAGGATAGACGGAAGGGTGGAAGGGTAAAAGGGAGGATTCGATAGCTTGTGGCACTACTAGGGGCAAGAATGGGAAGGGCGTCGCATATGGTGTCAACAGTCTGAACTCTTCTGTTTCAGCTCCTTTACGAGGTACCTACCCATCACGATCATGAAACGGAAGAGTGACAGACCTCGTTGGGCGTGTGCAGGGAACACAAAGAGTTCGCCGTTCGTGCCCGCAGATCCGGTAGACCACCAACGACGATGAGATCCCTGGAAGCATGCACAGGGACCACGTGCTGCGGCCGCAAACAATTCCCCAACAGAAGGGTATCAAATCACCGAAGGATCAGGAACGGAGAGACGGTAATAAGCTGGTGCAGCAATGTCAATTGGACTGAATTTGGGCGCTCTGGCATTCCCCGGGACCCTAAGGGGGATCGCCCGAGGCACACTCCTTGATTTTCAGCAGATCTCTCACCAGCTGCACCTTATGACGATATTCTGCGTGCTCCGCACGTGGTTATGGAAGTATAACACTGGCGACATGTTGATCATGCTGATGCAGGCATTTGATGGCGACGGCCACTGCCAAAAGCAAAATGCGAAAGCCTGTGCGCAAATCAAGGCGCCGAAAAGCTGCTCTTTGGATGGCTACCCATTTACTGACTTCACCTTGCGACGCCACACACGAGCTTGAAGACTCATGCGTTTCGTAAGATCACGAGATCCTTATTGTTGGTGCAGTCAGCAACCTCGTTGATAACGAGAGACCCAAAGGTGTTGAGGTTTGAGCATTGTTCGTGTTCGTTGGTATACGAAACAATATGCAGCTTTCCAGTTTGATGTGTCCGGTTGCTTGTTTCATTGGCTCTTTTGTCTGCATAACGAGAGTTATCTTTCGGTCAGCAGGCCAATTGATTCGGTACCCATCGTTGTCAGCAGCCTTCTTGCTCATGTCAGCTCCGATGTCTTGCAGATTCCAATACTTCTACGCCACTCAGCAGCCTAATGCGCACGCATCTGGGTAGCAACCATGCGCCTGATGTCACCACAGAAAACGGGCGCACCATCATCCCAAAAGCATGCACGCCTGACTTGTTCATCTTCGTGATCATTACCATTCGAGGTTATCAGCCTCACGCGTACTCTAGACACATGCTCACCGTTGCGCAAACCCAGCCTAAGATGACATCTATCCATAACGATCTTCCATTGACATTTAATCGATCCGACGGTTTTAATTTTATTGTATTATCCGCAAAGACCCTTCGCATCCTACGTCCTTTTAAATGGCACGGTATATGGCGCGGTGAGCACACCTTTGGATGCGGAATGGGGCGTAAAGCAATGTGAGTAAGCCGCCACCAGTTCCAGCCTTAAGAAAACGGAGTATAGGATCACGATGATTGGAGGTCTAAGAATATCACCACTCTACATGCAGCCTGTTACTGGAAAGTCGACCATGTGGCACACAGTCAGAAAAGTGGCAGAATGCGATCCGATCCGCGGTGTGAATTGCTGGCAGGCACCCGCAGATCCAAGGTGCCTTCTGATAGGAAGGAGGGGTCGTTACCGAATGTACCGAGCGAGCCCACGACGACTTCAATCCTTCGTCCATCGCTTGGACACCTCCTACTGGTTACCATGATTTTTCCTTATTCTAAGCAGCTACTCCAGCTAGTTTTGGATAGTTTGGACGTCCAACAACTTTCCCGTGCAGAGAGCGCATCATTACTGGTTCTGTTCTCGGCACGGGAGGGCTATGATGCAAGAGGTACCACCAAACATTACTTTATTCTTATGTGCCGCATGGCGTAGACTTGGGACTCGAAATGAAATACATTTGCAGCAAGGTGGCTCCAGTGCGGTGTCAGGACCGTGTTTCTTGTTCGCACCAGCTCAAGACGAGTTTCAGAGTTGACCCCATATTTGGAGAAATTGTATCAATGTCGCGTCCAGGTAAGGTTTCAAAGGGCTACAGAAAGAACCCAGACAGACCTACTGAAATTGCCTCGTGTTTGCATAATTATCTACGCAACTATCTTGTGGTCCGGCTTATTGACGGTTGCACAAGAGCGATATTGGGCAACATTCGGCAACATTCACCAGCAAATGGATTAACGAATAGAGTTGGTCTTCCAAGCGTCCGCCGTACTGTGGTCGGAATATGGAGAATGCTTGTGAAGCACGGATACAGTCAGGCCAATCACCAGCGTCGCCATCGTCACTCCTCTCAATACCCTAGCACTTCGGTTGCCCTGGCCCCCTTCAGCGATTAGACTTCCCCCACCATGTAGGCTTAAAATGACTTAGGCTCACTAAGGCCCTTAATTGCTAGAGGGGATGCTAGGGGCCGATATAGTAGAGACATTTAGCAGGAATCGTAGTGCAAACAGACCCCGGGAAAGGTGGCTGGCTACGGGCTTGCTAAGGCAGAGCCCCGGCGTGCGTAGCTGGCCCTTAGACTGGTACATAAATCCTAGGTCACCTTAGGTTTGTACCAAAGCAGACACATCTGGCTTACTTCAAATAATAAGGATCACGTTCCGAGATTGCTGAGACTTTACTACCGGAGTCCAGACATGACCATGCAACGTGCTGACATCGCGCACTGTGATATCTGAGACTCTATTATACTACTGGCCCCCTTTTGCTCCTTTATGTCTTCTAACGATCGATTTCTTCCTCCACAGCGTCCAGGCTACTTCAGGCAAGGAAGCAGCACCTTCTCGCAAAGGCAAAAGGTACACCAATACCCCAATCTCCCATACCTCCACCACTTGGCAACGTTTAAAGTGTCACGCCGCCTCAATGGACTCCATCATTGACAACTCTACAGGTCACAAACCTCTCTGATCTTGGTTTGCTGCCTAGAAAAGACAGTCAGCGACCTGGGAATCGGAAAAGTAAGCAATGACCCGTATAACATCAGCCTTAACCAATTGCCACCCTTCCCCCAATGTCTTCCGCTCTTCCTGGAACATCTCCGCCAGAATTACGGAAGTCTGCATCAACTGACTTGCGTCCGTTTTCTAGATAGTTCGTCGCACGCAACTGCCCGTCCGTCCTATTCAACCACGCAATCGGAACAGGCCTCACAACCTGCAAGGCCAAATTACACTCGTAACGCTTCGGCCGTATCTACGCATTCTCCATCAGGGCGTCCTCATCCTCCCCTCTATCCTGCTCCAGAGCCGAAAAAAGCAAAGAGTAGAACGACACTTCTGAATCGCATTGCGGCACAACAAAGCGCGCGAGGCCCACTCCCGACTTACAGCAACGGTACCGCAACCTCGTTCAACTGGCGTTCGGGCAGGCCAATGGCCGGTATGTTGGAGATTGAAAGGTCGCGAACAAGGCGTGAAAGAACCTTCATTGGAAGTGAATGCGCCGTTTGCGAAGAGCCTCTGGAGCATACTTTGAGGGGGGAGCGAATCTTGCAATTCTCATGCGGACATGTTTCGCATGAAGCTTGCTTCTACGAATACATCAAAGAGTTCGAGTCGCAATACTGCCCAACTTGCAATGCACCCCTAGGCCTTGACACTAGCAGAGGCGGGAATGTGCTAGATTTAGGTAGGCTACCGCGGAGCAAGTACGCCACGTGCGAAAGCTGACATTCCAATAGAAAAACTGAGCAGCATTGTTCGCTCGGTATCTCTGAATAATGAAGCACGAGACCGACGGGACAATAGCTCTCGCAACACACCGGTACCCTGGGATCCTCAAACTGGATTGGAAAGGCCAAGCAGCCGTGGATCGAATACTCGCACCCGGGATAGCTCACAAACGCAGGATCCCAGGCAACGAGAACGGGACAGGGAGAGGGATGCAAGAGAAATCCAGCGTGACAGGGTTGAAAGATATGGTAGCCAGAACCGTCAGCACCATACCAGAAATGAAAGTGTTCCATCTTCTGGGGAATATGGCGATTCTCACCACACGACTGGTAGAAGGCACGACTACGATGTTCAATCAATGGAGACGGCTCTCAGTAGTCCACGAGCGAGCATTACGAAGAATCCGATCCCTGCGCCTACAGTTACCGTGCGGAGTGAATATCCTACGTTGACCAGATCGAGACAGCAACAGAGTTTGACTTGCTTGGTTACTATTGAGGTGCCTGAGGGCAAGTGGAGGCCAGATCCAGCAGATCTACGTGGTGCACCTGTTCTTCCATCTATGCAACAAGACAGTGCTACGTTTAGCACCCGGCCTAAGTCGCCAACCCAGAACCAACAATCAGAATGGCAATTCGAGTCGCCCGAGGTTTTGGATGAAATTACTGAAGATCTACGTGTTCGTGTAGACAACTGGCACGGATTAGATTTCCAGAGGTATGAAATATTCATCTTTGGTTTCTAGGCTATTCTAACATATAGTAGGTTTGGAAAACTACGACTGTATGGTACAGTAAGAGTTGGCAAGGATAGGCAGTCATGGCAAGAGCTTGAATGCTTCCTCTTTGCCGAAATGCTCATCTGCGTGAAAGAGAAGAAAGGAGCTCCACCACAATACGCGGAGGGTAACTCAAAGCGAAAACTCACAAGGTGCACACTTAAAGGGTCAATCCTCATCAAAAAACACTTGAAGCACGTTGAGTCAAGCCCTGATGAGCCAGTCCTTACGCTCAGTCTATCGGTACAAGATCTACAGCAGTTCCACCTCCAGTTCCAGACGCGAAATCAGGTCGAACAGTGGAAACGCTCTCTCCTTGATTTGAACAACCCTGTCGAGCAGCCAAGGCAAAGCAATGAGTACGAGCCAGATAATTCGGGCACGGATGATGATGATTACAGGACTATGAAGACCAAGCGTGCGTCATCGATCAACTCTTCATATGGAGGGCAGAAGTCGGTTAATACTGCGCCAACAGAATATACTACATCTGGCATGAGCAGGGCTGTGCAGGACTCACGAATGCCGGCATCTATACATGTGCCTCTTGACATTGTCGTGGTCATTCCGGTCTCTTCCTCTATGCAGGGTCTCAAGATAACGCTTTTGCGTGACGCTCTCAAATTTCTGGTACAGAATCTTGGTGAAAGAGACAGGATGGGCTTGGTCACCTTTGGATCCAGTGGGGGTGGAGTACCGCTGGTGGGCATGACGACGAAAGCTTGGAATGGCTGGACAAGAATTCTGAATTCCATCCGACCTGTGGGACAGAAGAGTCTACGAGCCGATGTTGTTGAGGGCGCGAATGTTGCTATGGACCTACTCATGCAACGCAAAGCCAACAACCCAATTGCAACGATCCTCCTTATCAGCGACTCATCGACTTCAGACGCCGAAAGCGTAGACTTTGTGGTATCAAGGGCAGAAGCTGCGAAGTAAGTTGAGCCTTTTGAGTCAATGCGGTCGGATAACTGTGTTTGCGGGGTTTTCTGTTGCGCACAGGTGCTAATTTATGCTTAGGGTGGCCATACATTCATTTGGCCTAGGATTGACCCACAAACCAGATACCATGATCGAATTGTCCACGCGTACCAAGGCATCCTATACCTACGTCAAAGATTGGATGATGCTACGGGAGTGTGTTGCCGGGTGTTTGGGAGCCCTGCAAACAACATCTCATCAAAACGTGAAATTAAAATTGCGCCTACCTGAAGGATCGCCCGCCAAATTCGTCAAAATCTCGGGCGCTTTACAGATCACCAAGCGCGCCACTGGGAAGGACGCCGAAGCCGCCCTAGGAGATTTGAGATTCGGAGATAAAAGAGGTATGTCTGGTGATCACAACAACTCATTTTAATGCTGACGGGAACGATCAGATATCCTGGTTCAGCTGGTCATTGCTCCAGATAATACATCGCAAGAGCACCTACCACAGGACCCTTGGGAGAGCATTGTCTCTGGTCTAGAAGCGTTAGGTGGCCCATTTGACTCGGATGAACAACGAACGCTTAGTGTGGAGGAGGTGCCCCTGATCCAAGCTGATCTAACCTATGGCGATATCCTACGCGATGGTACCCTCACCCACCCGTCCAGGCCTTCACTATTGGCCATCACAATGTTGCCGTCCGGCTCAAAGAAGGCCTCCCAACGCCCGTCAACGCCACCAATACCACCACATCCCAGCATTGTACAACGACGGATGGAATTGCTAACGTCGGATATGCTAACTAGGGCTTTGACCCTGGTATCACGCGGACAGCATGATCGTGCTCATCATCTGTTGAAAGAAACTCGCACTATCTTGAAGGGTCTGGGTAAAGGCGGACTACCTCCAATTCCACAGGCAGGTAACAAGCCACCAAGTGCGCCAGCCAGCGTAAAAGATGACGGTGCTGCGACTCCAGAGCGCCAACCTTCGCCTACTTCGGAGAACGGCATGAGTAATGCATCGAGCATCGACTCTATCACTCTAAACGCGCTCGATACTGAGCTTGACGCCTCTCTTGAATGGATCAACCATCCCGCAGTGTTTGGCCGTGACTCTCGAAAAGCTGTGCTGCAGGCAATTGGTGTTATTGCTTCACAAAGAGGTTACACCTTCCGCACACCGGCTGAGAGTCTTTGGGCCGGGCGAGTAGCGGGTGTAAAGAGGTTAACTACGCTTTCGAGGGAGTGGAGAGATGCGGGTGATGAGGCGCTAATGGAGGAGGCGTGATTGAGGTCTGGAATCAAGGTCACGCGCATCACGTTTTCAAGAAAACAAAAAAAGTAATCCAAGGGGAAAAGATATCTACATAAATCATATACGATACTCGCCATATACTACCAACGAAGGAACGACATAATGTTCAATTCAGGGAAAGAGAACGACTATTGAAGAAACACGAATGGGGAGGCTAAAGAAGACATTCCTTGAAGCATCAGAGACGGCGAGAATTTTGATTGGGGGATAAGAAGAACGAAGACGGCCAGCTCCCGGCTACTGGAGACGTGCGATCCTTACCTACACGGCCATACTCGCCATCACATGCAGCTCCTTTGTCTTATGTGGAAAAAAATAAACACTTATACGGTCACGTATCCTCACAAATTATCTTACATTCATGCTAGCGACTTGCGAGTCCGATTTATATTGAAAAAGACGGTACGGCATTTGATACCCTGTGTGCTTGCGAATATTGGTGGTTTGCGTACAGGTTGTTGGACATATTCTGGTAAAAACACGGGGATGGGGCGACGACGGAAGTATTGGTAGCTTACAGGGAGGGATGGGTTGGTCAGGAGGGGATATACTTGCTATTGATATGTATGCGGTTCGGTATCTATATGTGAGAAGGGAGGGATGGGTTGGCGGGAAGGTGATATAGTTGCTATTGATATGTATGCGATTAGGTATGATCTATATCTGGGAAAAGAGCGAACTTCTATATCTTTTTTAGCGTATGTAAAATGCAGCTTAGATCCGTGGCTTCTGAATGTATTGGGTTTACATGACTGAGAATCCCGAGTCTTCCCTTGTTGGAGTGACTGGCCAAAATTCACGGGGTACAGCTAAGTCCCCCTAATCCCCCATCCTTCCCAAACCCAACCTCTACCTCCCCACCCAGTCCGCTCCACCCCGCCCGGGCTCCTATTGTACCTATGAGCAATCTCAGTACAGAAAGTAACTCCATAGGCGGCCGGGACGAGGACTTTGGGGATAAGGTGGGTGGAGTTTTCACGTCTATATCATCCACCCCCCAAATCCCCTCCCCCTTAAATTCTTGACTCAAAGACACCAAAGTTTCACACCACTCTTTCTTTAAGCAAATGTTTT
The DNA here is from genome assembly GCA_023065455.1 of Cladonia rangiferina. NCBI lineage: Eukaryota > Fungi > Ascomycota > Lecanoromycetes > Lecanorales > Cladoniaceae > Cladonia > Cladonia rangiferina. Next base: position 983,659 of record JAJREH010000014.1, on the reverse strand, counting down.
GCATCAGATACGAGAATAAGCACCACGCGTTCATACAAGCTGAATGCTGTGGTTGGTTTTCACGGCAAGCCACCTCTTCCCCCAGCATCCGGGCTTCATTTTTGGTTATCTATTGTTGTTGGGTTGAAGGGTGAAGGTGGGGTGGAAGAGATTGGGGCTGGGCTGGGCTGCGGGGAGGATTTACATACTCGAATTGCTGTGCCGAGTGCTGAGATATATATGCTTTGTGGTTGCTGGCATGATATGAGGTTGTCCTTTGTGTTAGGTTTTGTGTATCAACCCCCTTTTCGAGACGTGGTAGTGAGGGTGATTTATACGTTCTAGGATCGTTTCGGTGTATTTTTCGGATGATTCATAGGATTTTTGGATCTGTGTTTCCTTCAGCATATTCTTTCTGAAGTGAGAATGTGATATGAATGGTTTTTTGCTATCTCTGTGTGAAGGTTCTGAGTGGCGAAAAAGGGGCCAACTGTTGCCTGACCTTCTAGCTCAGATTCAACTCAGAGACGCCCTCGGCAGATCAAAAGTAGAAGAAAGCTTGAGGGAATAGGTACAGAGGAAGGCACTGCTAAAAGACGATCGTTCCTTGATTAAGACAGAAGAATAGAAGATAACAAACGTTACGAAGCTTCTGCTAGTAGTAATGGAAATTTTATCAATGCGAAAGGTTATATACATAGTCTTGAAGATAATAGATTAAGCAAATGTTTGTGTCATGTTGAGCGGCGTCATATTTCAGAATCCGCAAATCCTTGCGCGGTTGGGCAAGATGTGGTTGTGCTCAAGGGGAAGGTGACCCGTAGCCACGAACTTTTGAGAAGCAGAATCCGGCTTTTATTTTGAAATAGATACGTATTAACAGTCCCAATTCTTGAGAACAACCAAATTGTTTACCTGATACTGATATAAACCATGCCGTGGTTGGTGTATAGCTGGGGTGAAGTAATTCACCAATGTGCTGACTTTTGCTTTGGACCATACCATGTGGTTTCGGCTACCATTAAATGATTGAAAGTATTACTGGCAGAATCAAATGATAAGACGGCGATGAAAACGCTGTTGTAAGAAGTAAGCCTGGAATATATTTAAAATACATATTTGTAATCCCAAGTCTCTAGTCTTATTAGTCTTAGTCAAACCGATCGCTCTTGGAAGAAACTCCTGAACATTCAAAAATTGATTATCTCACATGAAATCATAACTTCTGAAATGTTCTAAGAGGCTGTATGTGGATCCATCGGGAAAGAAAACTCGTATAGTTCGCCGGCTCTGCTTGGACATTGGAGGGTTTATTTCCCATTGGCCCGTGAGCTCTAAACTCATCTGTCTGCTGAAAGATGAAAGAACCAACTATACAGCGAGCACGTTTTGAAGGGAAGAGGTAGCAGTCCCACTCCTTCGCGGAACTGAAATCTCCTATGTTCCTCTAGCTAGAGTATATGTAGCAATCTTATCCTATGGCGGCATCACGTTCTCTCCGGATCTGATTAATTGAATACCTACCTATTTTCTCCAAACGGAAGACTTGACCTGACATTCTTGCATGTTGGTGGATTGCTCCTCACGTAACAGAACATATACAAGCCAGTGGAGCCTGTGTACTCAACTCCCAATCGATCTGTCAATTGGCTGAAGAGTATTCAGTCGTAGATTTGAACTGACATCTTTCCTGCTAGATACATTGTTAGAAACCTTGACACATCAGAAGCACAAACAGCTTTCTAGTCTATAGCAACTGCCATACAAATTATGTTTTCCTAACATCGAATTTGGTTTAATTTTACCACCCTTTTTGATTTTTAGGAAATACATGGTCTTCGCATCGTGGCTCATTACTGCTATTCAGCACACCGTACCTAAGATGTGGGTGGATCGAAGGCACTCTGTACACTCCCATATCCTTGCGGACACTGCCGACCTAGTGGTTCGCTTCCACTGCGCATGTAACAAACCTTCGCAGTTTGACATGCTGAGCTGGAACAGTTTGGGGTCATAACGCTACTCTTTCCTTGGTAGGTATTAAACTGCTCTATCATGGTAATATTCGTCTGCATAGCCTCGGTCACTGCATGCCAGAATTTTGCATCTAACGGCGACGATTCAGGCCAGTCAATGTATGCATCACGGGTTGAATATTCAAATTCGAAGGTGGGGCCGGTTTTTGAAGGGTTCAGGTCTGGGAAGCTGGAGACAGCGGAATACCAAGTGTAAGCTTCATAGATGTCAAAGGAGCCGGTGTCGACTTCGTACATGCGGAACCCGCTGTTAAGATTGGTCAATGGTGTCACAGAGGGACAAATCCATCCGGTAGTCAACGCGTTGTCCGAACTTTGATTAGTGCCGTTGTTGGCATAGTAAATCATTACCTGATCTTCATGAGTATGGCCGAAGAAAACATTGGCAATCACATGAGGCGAATAACGGTCGACAATCTGGTAGAAGAGGTTGGTTGGATTGGGAAGCGGGTTAGTGCCATCCCAGCCAGATAAAACATGGCCCAGAATCCACACTCTTTCACCAGAATCTTCAGCAGACTGGAGTTCTTGGATCAAGAAACCGAGCATGCCTGAGACATCGGGATTCGACGTGTTGATGTAGGCTCTGTTCCTGTGTTAGACTCCTTTCATGTCTCCACAATATGAAAGCCTTACAGGTAATTACTCTTGTACCAAAAGTCCGTATTGAGGGTGATGATGCGTAGACCATATTGGTTTTTAGTTGAGTATGCACCATAGTGTAATTTTGCTTCACTCGCCGTTGTCGAATCAACCCAGCCATTATGCTGCCAGAGTGAAGATACATGGTCATAATTCCAGCTGAACTGCGTGCTGAGATTGCCCGGCAAACTGTGAGGCGCATCGAACGCTACTGGGTTGGTGTCATGGTTGCCAAGCACAGCGAATACAGGACTCCCGATATATTCTTTGAACACATCATATACACTAACCTCCGCATAATCGACGTAGGCGCGAGAGAGCTGATTTGCTGTATCGTGCGAGACGAGATCTCCGGTGTACAATGTCCAGGCTACTGGATCTTTGCCGCCATGAGTACCGGTCAGAGGACCAATCGATTGCAACGCGGCCAAACCAAGATAATAAGGCGTGTCACATTCATAAGCACCGTAGAGAGGCGCAGGGGACTCTACTTGGCCGATAGATTTTCCCGAGGCATGGACATTGGTCCTGCAACATAAGCTTGCCGAACAATTCGCTTCTGATGCGACTGCATATCTTGGGTCAAGATGAAAATCTGACAAATGGAGAACCTTGACCCGCTTCCCAGATGCCGGAGGTGCATGGGCGTTCGCAGGCTTAGGCTTAGGAAAGAGATCCGTGACATCAAGTGGGGAAGCGGTTGGTAATTTGCACAAATTGCTGCTCAGTTCGCTGCAGATGTATTGTCCGTCCAAGCCACTGACATCTGCAAATGCCAGGACCTGTGTCAAGTACCCTCCATCACTAGTCGCCGAATAGGTATCCACGCAGGATGTATTTGAAGCGAAAGCGTATGTTTCGCATAGAGTGACTAGCAAACTTGGTACATTTGAAGGTGCCTGCTGCGCAACCACCTTAACAACGGCCAAAGCCGCCTGACATTTTGAGCAATTCCCAGTTATAGTATCTCCAGTGATGATTCCTGAAACATTCGCTATCGCCTGCTTGACCAATGCTGCTGCTTCTCCACTGGATAGGTTGGCCTGAGCTGGAGGGTAGTATATCGGGTCATTGTCGACCGTAGGAATTGTATCGGGATTGGTCAAGTTGAGAGGAAATGTGATGTTGAGGACAGGATCAAAGAGAGCTGGTTGGGGCTCTGAAGTCGCTCCCGGTTGTTCGTAGTACGAAGGGAAGACGGAGGTAGGGAAGCCAGCGGAGACAGTGTAGGCTGAGGAGCCAGGGATAGAATTGGGTTGTTGTGCCTGTGTCACATATGACATGAGCAAAGGCAACATCACTACGATATGGGGAAGTTGGAGAGGCATTATTAGCGATTGGGACGGATAAGGCAACGCGGAGGAAGCTCGTGTGGGACACAGTGATGCAGCCATGAGAGAACATTACCTGTAATTATAACTGCAGGTACAGGGACACTAGCCTTGTGGAGGCATATATCACCTTCCTCAATTGTCAATGACGTTAAGAACAGCTCCAAGGTTGTAGGAAATAGCTGGCAGCGAGGTGGAATCGTGGAGAGGGCGGAGAAGATGATGGCCAATCAGTGACCCCACGCGGGCTCGGTGACATCCGTTGAGGCCCGCCGGAGCCTTGTGCATGCAGCATTGAGGGCCATGGTGCGGGCTTTGGCGTCATTATCAGCCTTGGACATGTAGAGGGCAGATTTGACGGGATTCAAAAAGCAATGCATCGGAGATTGATACGTGGGGAAAATGAGACCGTTGAGATGAGGGCGGCCGGCAGAGGCTGTTTCATCTGGACTTTAAGAAGCGTCCCCCAACCGTACAGCCCTGTAGGGCTAATGCAGACGCCTCGAGAGATGCCTCAGATAGGCACGCCTGAGCGACAGGATTATCCCCGGAGCTGGGTTCTTATGCCCCCAAACATAGACCCTAAATCTACAAAATGGGGACGCCGCGGCGATGTATCCTGTCTCCTGGACGACGAACCTTAGGGTCGTTTTAGGGTTTTGCAGGGTTCTACGGTTGGGTAGAAATCTCCTAGCCCCCTGATTCTTGAGACTCGATCTGGAAAATTCTGGGGGCATGTAGAATCGCCTGAAGGACGACGCCTCAGGAATCTTCCACCTTTGGACGTTTACTGTTAAGTTTGGTCTTCCATGCCACGTCCACTCGATGAAGTCCAAGACGGAGATGCAGTAGCAATTACAAGCATACATCTGGCTAGGTCCTCTCAACACTCGGGGAGAGCAGTATTGTGTGCTCTCTAGAAAACCATATCTGGAACTGAACTTCGAACCATGCCAAATCATGGAGATCATGAGCGACCCATTCAAACACTGAACAGATGCGATGCTCTCACTGTGTCAATCATCACGTCAAGAGTGATCAACGAAAAACATGTTCTAAAAGAGAACATAAGGACCATTTTGAATTGACTTTTTTGCAGTAATGTATTCGGGATATAGATAATAGACAAACAGACCCTCACATAGAATCTCTTGCGCTTCAAGCTCCCTTGCCCCGCCCATATCCCCTCTGTCGCCCGCACCTTGTGTCCCTGTTCAAGATCAAGCTATCCAGCTCACGCCGCAAGTACCGAATCTGACATTATATTCGTAGCATTTCCCGCTGTGGCGAGGGCTGTAGTATCTCCATTGACCGCATCTGACGTTGAATCCGTAGCGTTTCCTGCAATGCTCGAAGGGGTGGGTTCATTTGCGCCCTGGGGGACGTAATCCAAATTGATCCTGATCTTGCCGTGCTGGCCAGCAGGAACCCAGGCCCCTTTATTGTTTTTACCCTCAAGGGCCAAAAGAGCCGGAGATTGATTATCGCTCAGAGATAGAGAACAACATTTCTCGCCTAGGTAATTTGCCTCAATCTTAAGCTCATCCCAAACTGCTTGCTCACTATTATAGCCATAGGGAAGCGAAACCGTGACCTGGCAAGTTTGTGCTTTCCTCACTTGGGGAAGAAAGTAGTCATCCCCCGGCTCGTAATCTCTAAAAGTACCAACTTGGTTGTGCGAGGGTAGCTGGTGAATTGCGTCCAGACATTGTCTCAATATCATGTACCTCGTCGAGAATGGGCCTGGTCTGCGATTCCTGACGCATTGTCTAGGGTCAATAGGATTCGTCGCGTTTGTCGGCTGGGAGGCTGGGGAGAGGGGAACAATAGTAGTTGTCCCTTGAGGTGTAGCTGAGACCAGAGCGATAGTAGAGAAGAAAGTAGCCAGAGGCAGGGCAAGGCTCAAGAGATACATTATGGTTCGCAGCAGGGTATAGGCGGCGTTTGAATACTTGGCAGCCTGGTCCGGGCCTGAAATGAGGAATCTATGAAGTTTATCAAAAGCTCATTCAACCGTCGAGAGAAATGCTGCTCCTTTTAAGCTTATAGTCATTGCGCCAGAAACGCGCATGAGCGCTCGTAAGACAAACCTATGCGTGAGACAGATCCAGCGCACAGGGACGGTATGAACAACTATTATCGGGAGAATCTGGGCTTCTTCAAAGGCTAATTGTTTCATACCTGAATAGGGGTCACTGAAAGTATGAAAGTATTGATGCGCAATTTTGAGCGCGAATGAATGTAACTTATATCCGGAGTCCCAAATGGTCGGAAGAATCGTATGCGGCGGAGCCTATTGGCGGCAGTGCAAAGCTCACAGTATGCGCCGGGCACGGGTTTGTGTGGGAGGCGGTTATGAAAAGTCTTATACAGAAATCACCTTCTTTTCCCACCATAGGCTCATGGAGGGTTCCTCTAACTGATTGCAGTAGCCGCAACGTATTTCTAGAGTAGGAACTGCCATAGGACTAGCGTTGATGGTCAGCTTAAGGAAGCTAAAGAAGAGAAAAGGGGCACTTAGAAGGTAATGCATGATAATTCTGGATGCAGTATTGAGGCATTTGGGGAAGCTTGTAATTGTAAGATCTAAGAGTCCAACTGATCTGGAGGAACAAGACGATTCACATGGGTGTGTTGTTCTGAGATGACCAGAAAATTCAAATATTCTGCTTTGGGCGACTTTTAACAGATGCAAAATGGAAACCACAGGAATGAGGGAGCTCCTAGTACATAAAGCGGAGTTGAAGGAGTTGGACCGCATGATGTCTCTTCACACCGTGTTGCAGCATGAGCAAAGCAGTGCAGATGCCAGAAGTAATTTTATATGCAAAACGTGACTATCATTTGGCATCCTAGATCTGTTTCAGTGGTCTTACAGGCTAGCGGTGGTGGCAGGTTGGAGGACCACGGTGGAACTGCACCAGTAGAATCTGCATGCAGTGGTCTCGCGTTAGCATCACAGTTCACCCGAGGGATGATGCGTTATTGTCGGTACCCTCCATTAAAATGAGTTAAGGGAGTCTGTTAAAAGAGCCTCTAGAAGATATTATGGCCTAATGCTCGTCTAAAGCCAGGGGCTAAACTCCAAGTCAGTCGCTGTAGAAAAATCAAGTATCAATTGTTTCTTCCTACCAAATGCTATTGTATTCCCACATTCACTTTGGGCACGTTTGTCCTCTGCTTGAGGAAGCCTGGGTGTATTTAGTGCAGGGTTCAACATGAGACCGCCAAAGGTAGAAGCTCACCAGTCTTGTATTGCTGTTATTCGATTTTTACTCTAAGCATGTTCAGTGGTCTATCGCTCAAAAAATAACGTCAGGAGACCAGAGCTTACGGTTGGATGTGTTGAGAGGAATTGCGGCGGAGCATATTGCTCAGCTTTGGCCATACGCTGCCACCTTTACACATAATCAGCTTGAATTTCATAGTCTGTTGTAGTACTCACAGCCCCACGGCGGCATTTGGGTCATAGCACGCCTCAGCCATCATCACTAGCATGTATTAGCAGCAGATCCCACTCATTACCCTCTGAATGCAAGCTAACAAAGTCCAATGTAGTCGGCTTCCGACTGCGGGGAGATGATTAGCACCTGATGTTGTCATGGGTTTCCGGGAGAACGCACCTCCATTTTCCTTGATCCAGGTTTTGAGAGAATGAAATCAAGCATGAGATACGCGAGTTGCCCCGAGACATCGAATTGATACGAGGCGAAGGCTGCAAGGGCAACGAGTATGCCCAAGCCGCTTAGTTGCTCTCCCCCATGATGTGCGACTTGATGGGCAATTTCATGGCCCAACACAGCAGCTAGTCCATCGTCGCCATCGCAGATGGGAAGTATGCCACTGAAGACGAATACCTTGCCTCTGCCTTTATAATTAGTTGGCATTCAGCGTTGTGCCATGATACTATTCGACTGAGGGACTGGGACCCCATTTTTCCTCCAAAGAATTAGGCGCGTACCCACCCAGGCAATACAAAAGCATTCTTCTGTGCAGGGTCGTCAATCACCCTGACTTCCCACTTTAACCCACCCAACCCGCTCGCAGGCACCAGTCTTTGCAGTACCCTGTTGACCAGCTGCGAATAGGGATGATTTGGTGGCAACACCTTGCTTCCGTATTCTTGCATGATCATTTGAAATCCATCTTGTCCCCTCTTTTCCAGAAAGGATTCTGGTACACAGTTGAAACGTAAGCGACCCGAGACAGGCACCCGTTCAAGGTTGGTGTAGTAGAAGATGCCGCCACCAACGCCTAAAGCCCCAACGCCGTAGCGGAAGCCTGGGCTAGTATGCCAAAGATTGTAGAGTTTTTGGGTATTGCTGAACCGCTGATACCGTGGTCTTTGATAAGGACCGCCCGGCCATTGTGACGCTGAACGCGTGGGCGTTCTAGAGAGGATTGGAACCGGAGTAGATGGGTTCCAGGTAGGCAATGACCTTGTCAGAAGGCCACGTGGTATTCGTAGAGGCATCTCAGCTCGCTCCTACAAAGCTCGATCCGCGGACGAATCTGTCCGTATCGCGTAGCACTGGCATTATAGTATTAGAGTGTTATCACTACCGCACGCAAAGGGCGACGAGTTAGTGTATGCAGTTTAGGTACGTATGGCGGGAAGCAACGATGCTGACTGGGCGTTGAGTTATAGCTTAGAATTCTTTATTAGCGGCAGTGCTAGCTCAAGCCTAATTGTAATTTATACTTCGCTGGTTATTGCTGGAACTTTTCAAAGAAAATTGATTGGTTACTTATACACTGTTCGTCTCTGGCGCGCATAATAATAATCCTAGTATATCTCTGCTATAATGAAGGGATACATGTTAGCAGCTTCGTAAGATTAGGAAAGCTATAACGCTGGTGATTAAGAGAACTCGCGGGCTGATTCTGCTGAAGTGGGCCGGAAAATGGACTTATTGTGCTTCGAATTAGGTTCACGCAGGAGGAGCATACAATTATTGGCCCCGAAAAAGAGGCGCTCTGTTGTTGAGGGATTTTGCAATGATTCCCTCTGCTTACGAGAATGACAAGCGTGAAGACTGTCCTCCCAAGAGCCTGTAGAACATGGAACTCTTCGATCATCAATGATTCATCACTGGCGGATTGCAAGACAGCAGTTATTCAAAGTTCGACCGACCCTTCGCCTCTCCGTCGTACATAGCATGGCAGTCCACCCTCCATAGGCAGAGTCAAGCTGTTCCGACTTATCCTTTCTATCGGCCCTCGCTCCCCGTTTGATACCTTACCGAAGGACTCTATAAACTCGTACTTCCATATCAGTATGCTTATGACATATACAGCCAGCAGCTCCGCCATCTTCTTACCAACGCATAATCTGGGACCTGCGTTAAATACCGGATATTCATAAGAGCTCACGCTTTTCAACGTTGGACTTCCGCCCTCGTCATTTACTAGCCATCGCTCAGGTCGAAAGTAGTCCGCATCGTCTCCCCAGATCTTCTTTGAACGGCCCAGAGCCCACGTAGCCCACATGACTACTGCACCCTTTGGAAGCCAAGTTCCATCGGGAAACGTTGTTGCAGTAGTGCATTCTTTGATCTCAATAGGGACTGGCGGGTAAAGCCGTAAAACTTCGTTAAACACAGCCGACGTATAGGGCAGAACAGATGATTGCACAGATTCGAACGATAAGTGAAGTGAATAACTCGGTGTAGCCAGTGTGTTGCGCAACTCTGACATTATCAGGTATTGTACGCTGGGGTGGCGCATGAGGAGGTATAGAGTCCAAGTCAAGGATTGAGCAGTGGTATCCCTTCCTACATCGCCGCTTAGTTTATGATTACGATAGAAAGCCTGGTCGAAAATAGCGTACCTGCAGACAGGTAGTTCATAGCGGCATCAGCTACGATATTGCGATCTTCGATGTTATCCAACAGGGAATTAATCAAATTGTTTGGTAAAGGGTCGGCACTTCCAGAATTGGTATGTTCCTTCCTTTTCTGTATTGCTGCAGACACTATGCAACTTCCGAATGTCTTGACCTCATGGATCGAATTGCGAAGAGGTGCACCGAACAAGAACTCTTTGAGCTTGTAGAAGGGGTTCTGGAAGCGTTCTCCTATTGCACCAGAGGCGAAGTCGAAGGCCTTCGAGAAAGGCAAAGAGGCTGGCATGTCCATCTAATGAACGTCATTTGTTATAATTCTTTTACCCGAATCTGATAGATTAAAGATGCCAAAATTTTATACGTACATTGTAGGCCATGTTGCCCATCAATCGGGTAGTAAGCTCCAACAATACGCTCTGCAGGTCCACAAGCGTTGCATTCTTGGCGGCTGCGTCCAGTATTCTCTCCGTATCTGCAACGATAGGAGGCAGAACAACGTCTATCAGCGTTTTCAGATTGGGAGTGCTGAAGAATCGAAGCCCTGCTTTTCGCTGAATCTTCCACAGATCACCATCGGCATTAATGATACCATTACCTTTTGAGAAATTGCAATAAGCATAAGCGCTTGGTTATCTGTGTAGGAACATTACCTGACGCCTTCTTCACATACCGAACAAGTCCCAGGATCTGGCACGCACGAATTCTCCTTTGATAAAGATGTCGTTGTTCTTTAAAACATGTTCCACATTTTGAGGATCGTTGATCACGATACCTGGTGGTAAGGATGGAACCGATATCTCATAGGTGCTGAATCCAACCAGTCTCTCGCATTGGACGAACCAGTCAAGAAGCTTGTGTCTTGGTTGGAGGAACCAAATACCATTGCCAGCTAGAGGCAATGTACCCGGAGGTCGTCTATGATGACAGCTCAGCCGATGCTTTTCCAAAATATGAAAGGACCTTTACGGCAGTCTTTGGCCATGACGCCTGATTGCGGATCGTTGGCCTTGCAGAAACCACAGAGCTACGCAAAGTGTCACGCCCAGAGCGATAGAATACATTACGGGGCTGCTGCGAATCAGGAATTCTCAAGCAAAATCTTGTAGACTGACGGCGTTTGCATACTGCAAATTTTTTTTTCCCAGGGAGTAATCGAAGGTCAAGGGTGGCTAGCTAGGTTTACTTTTTGCACTCGGATCCGCATGTAGGACGGTTCATTCCCGCTCGGCACCGATTCGAAGCTGCTAGCCTGCTCTGTAGGAAGGTGCAGCTCTATCTCCAGCTAAAAGGGTCTTAAGGCTCTTAAGGCTCTTAAATGCGGATTCGGACTACTCCTGATCTCCCGCTATGCAAACAACTACCCAATCGCACCTCATCACCTATCGTACCTTGCGTCTCTGATGTCATTCACGAAAGAGCGCGGTCCGCGAGGAAGTCTAGCCATGACACCTTGATCCCTATACCCTGGGGATGGGGCTGCTTACCTTTACCTTAGCTCCCCAACAGTCTTTACACACTCGATTTGCTGAACAGCGAGCGCGCATTTGATTGCTGCTTTGTCACTTTGTTGTGCAGCCATGTCGCCATCTGCTCTGAACGGCAGCACATCACACGATCGTTTTGAAAACAACCTCAACCTCTCTATCGTGGGGTTGGGAACGGAATACCCTCCGTTTCAATTGGGACCAGAGGCCCTCGAGACATTGGCCCAGAGATTCTATCCATCGTCTACAGCGTGAGGCCTTCCCGTGCGACCTCACTTTCCTTATCGTCGTCCTCATTCACGCTTCATGGTATTCTTATCGCACATATGCGCTGACACATCACCATCTAGGCTCTCTAAGGTCCTCTCCATCAATCGCTTTACCGGTATCGATACTCGCGCTGCAATTGGCACTGTCGACCATCCTCTCGTTAATCAACCCAACGCCCCCAGTATCGCTGAATTGAATCAACATTTTCGCCAAGAAGGCGTCCGACTTTCCGTCAGTGCATGTAAGAAAGCAATTGCAGAATGGGGAGGAAGTGTAGATGAAATCACACATGTTGTTTCAACCACTTGTACGAACTCAGCCAACCCTGGCTTCGATCATTATGTCACGAAAGGACTGGGTCTGCGGAGTGGAGTTGAGAAAATACTACTGCATGGAATTGGATGCTCAGGGGGACTAGCTGCGATAAGAGCCGCTTCGAACCTTGCACTTGGGTCATCATTTCGGAAGAAGCCTGCAAGAATTCTGGTACTGGCATGTGAGATTTCCAGTCTGCTCGTACGGTCGGAACTGGATTCCATCGATAAAGAGCAGAAGACACGCATTGGCGTTTGCCTGTTTAGCGACTGCGCGTCTGCAGCTGTGCTGAGCAATGGCATGGGGAAGATGAGGTTTACTCTCCAAAATATGAGATACTGGGCTGGCGGCATGAGATATTAGAAGACTCGGATCAAGACCTTGGCTTTGATGTTGATCCACTCGGTATGCGCTTAGCGAATGGAAACATTGGATGAATGGAACAAGGTTGACACATAACAGGCTGGAAAGTCGTTCTTACGCCTCGAGTGCCATCAATGGCCTCCGCCGCGGTCTCGCCAGCCTTTCAGGACCTGATCAAGTCCCTTCCGGAGCTTCACCAAGACGGTAGACTCCCTACCGCGGCCGATTTTGATTGGGCTTTACACCCAGGCGGATCAACTATCATTACTGGGGTGGAACAGGCAATGAACTTGACACAAGATCATTTGCGAGCAAGTTATGAGATTTATGTCAACTATGGGAACAGCTCGAGTGCTACCATAATGTCTGTGATGGACAAACTACGCAATATGAGCGAGGGTAGAGAGTATGTGGTCGCTTGCGCCTTTGGGCCAGGAATATCACTCGAAATGATGATGCTGAAAAGGCCGAGGAACATAGTAGATGGATTACCCACTGAAGACGTGGACTAAGAATTGCCAGCTTTGCTCTTTGACTGAGCGAATCATGGCTTACATAGATGAGAGATGCTGTCCCAAACGGCGTTTTGGACATAGCTTACAAGCGAGGACCGTACTATAGACACAATGAGCAGCGAAAATGTCAATATTGCTTTATAGCTTGCCACTCCCAACAATCGATACACGTATGGATCAAGTGTTTGACGCATCGATCATCAAATTTACGGGCAGTTTGCGTGACTGCGGAGCTACTGAGCATCAATTTTGCAATCCTAGGTGTGTTATTCTTACCGCATTTTGTTGGGCTAAATCTATGTTTGGACAGCTTGCTGTATCTAAAGAGCCCCGATGCGGCTGGTTAGTATTTCGCGTCAAGGTGTCTCATCGTATGCTCAAGCATCACAAAGCTGTCTGCTTTCTGTTATATCTGGCTCGTACATTAGAAAGACAGGCGAGTTGCCGACAGAGACTCGGTCGTCTATCAATGGGAGTCATGTACAGGACAAGGAGCCCCATGGCTTTGACGCAACAGAGCAGATAAGCCTGAGCCGTAGTACATTGGTTGCTCTCGCTGTTCCCTTACGCTTCCTCCAGAAGCAAGACCTCAATATGTATTATTCAGTGTACAGCAGCGGTCTCTTAGCTGAATGATTTTTTTCTAGCCTTTTGATTCTTGCCTATGATGGGTTCAAAGTTCTTTGTCTGGACACATTATCATCATCGACAAAGATCTTGTTCATACATGCCCCCAAATACCCTCCTATCCTTTCCTTCCACGGACGTTGCAAACACCTTGCCCTATTTCAGAGCACATCAATCACTTTTCCCGCACTACTCATATCAACCACATCCCCGACACGGTATACATCACGCCCACATGTGCACCCGCTACCTCTGAAGCTCCCGCTACATCACCTGCTTCTCCAACTTCCCCATATGCACCGTCTTCCGGCGCTGCAACGCCACCCTCCGCCATCTCTGCATCCACACCACCTCAACCACAACCTACAAAGACACCCTCTGCACCTTCTGCGCTAACAACCAAGAAGCAGTCCATGATCAAGCAGTAGCATATACGTGTCTCCTCAAGCGGCCCATCGGCATGCAATTCGGCCTCGTGGATAGGCTTAAGATGCTGACGTATCCTGAGCAAGGGTGGAAGGAGGTTGTGAATGGACTGCAGCCTGGAAGAGGAGGGAGGAGTATGAGGAGGTTCGGAGGATGCAGGGGGCATTGAGGCGCTTTTGGGCGATGGGGAGTCGAAGGAGCGGACGGAGGAGCGGTTGGGGGCGTTGAGGGAAATGTTCTGAGGACGAGGAAGTAGGGCGGAAACTTCGTAGGTTGGAGGATAAGTAGCTTTGGCGTTATATTGTGAGGGTTAGAATTGCTGTTGGACTATTGCTAGATAGATAGTACACTTATTCGACAGTAATAGTCTTGCAAGATGGCTCCGCACTGTCATGAGCGACGGTTAGTCAGACGTCTCGATGAAGGATAACGAATGGTAAGACGTGACTTGGCTTGATCCACAATTGCTCTATCTTGAGTGCGAATAAGACTCTTTGTTAAAGCTGTTGATTCTCATAGAAGATCTTGTAACCTGTTTTATAGAATCGAACATTCGTATCGAGGGATCACAATCCTCAACATGGCCTTGGTAGGTCCTAGAGCAGCAAATTGCAATGTCTTGACCCTATGTGCATGACCCTTGCCCCATTCTCTCATACTAAGTCTGCTGCCTTTCAGAATGTAGTTAATTGATGCATGTTGTCTATTTTGGCAAAAGCTCGAGAATTGCATACCCAGCCCAGTAGATCGGTCGTGCCACAACGTAATCGAGTTTCCAGAAGCTCCATACGAGCGCCGCTGGTGGGTGATAAGGGAAACCTGTAATGCCGTACTATGGACTCATTATCTCCTTTGTATTGTAGTACTGAAATTTTGCCATTGGGCATTTTGTATGGACAGGTTGAGGTTGGGGCAGTGGTTATGCACTACATTGGTAGTATGTGGCAGGTACTGGCAACAAACGTTGTTGGCTTTGATCCCAACATTCCGAATGACATCTCCTAGAAACATGGGCTTCAGAGGTAGAGAACTTGACAAGGATGCCACACAAAGCCTCGAAGATGGGTCTGAGCTTGCTGGGATGTCTTGACCTGGGCTTCAGTGTCGACCTTTCTCAGCTTCGGCGAGGCCGGACCCTCAAGCCACTCTATGAGAAGCATGTACGTGAATAGGTTCCGGGGTCAATACATAGAATGCGCTTTGTCCATCATCCGGCTTTGGATTCTTCGCACCCTTAGCGGGAGGTCCGTTTGAGAGTAAGGTGTTGGGTGGGCTGCCAACATAGAGCATTGGCTGACCTGACCCTCAGGGTTAGGGCCATCTCATATAAGAAATTACGTACTTCGACTAGCAAGTACATGAATCAAAGGTTTGTTGAAACGGAGGTCGGTGTTTCTGGGGATTTGCGCATCCAAACGCAACCAGGCGACTCTCGTTCCCAGCCATCTCCTTCTCACACCATCCTGCTTCTCTCAAAGTTTTGAAAATGACCATGTTCACCTTTGCCGAGTGCTCCGTGACGTTCCAGTACATAGATCTGGTCGCTTCGTACTTGACCCGTCCATACTCATTTCTCAAATCGGTATTGGCACATGGTGTTCCTCACTGCCAACGTAATCTATCTAATCTTTAAAAGCGTGCTGCCTCCGTCCCAAAAGTCGACGTGGCAGCTCGGCTCCATATGCACCAGCTCAGAACACCATAGGTCGTGGACCCCACGGTCACCTCGCTACTCATTGGCGCCTGTATTGGTGCTCCATCTGGACGTCTGAATCACCGTACTATTGATGTCACGGTTAAAGTCTGTTGCAGCAAGGAAGGCAAGGATGACAATCATCGGTCTCGCTGCAAGACCTGGCAGGGTTGTGCTTTCGACAGGCTCGATGACGAGGTATGGTCGCTCCTTTACAGCCAAATGTTCGGTAATTCAAGAACTCTCTGAAGGCTTGGAACTGGAGAGGCTATGCCGCCTCATATGATTTAACAGTGAACCGCTTAATTCCATTGTTCTAACACCGAGAAGCCTCTGTAGATTAAACTAAGCATGGGAGATTGGTCTTCAGACCTCAAAATCGGTCAAAGACCAGACATTTTCGCGTGTGGGCAACTGTGAGTTGAGTTAGAAGCTAACGCCTGAGGCAGATGTAGAGTCGCCCCTGTTTTTTTCTTTTGACGAACACCACCGACGTTACAGGGAAGGAAGTTTGTGATGATAATGCTGCGCTGTAGGTCCGGTTCATCTATGGGCCGGGGGAGGGTGTCGGTCATGCTGGGGTTTCGGGCATTGGTTGAAGTGAAGCATTGAAACCTTAAGTGAAGACCCTTGTCACCTCACTTCACCTCATACTATGACGAGAACACTCTTCATTCTTCATTGGATCTCATCTCGTTCAGTGCTCGCTCTGCCGGTCGTCTTGCCATACGATGAAGTACTCAGCCCATGCACTTCTCGTAGCTGATACTTTGGACCAATCAGTCTCATTCCGCATTGATTGGAAGATGTGGAAGGGGGCTACATACATAGCGGCACCAATGGAGTAATTAGTCCGCAGTAATCCGCCAGGGAGTATCACACACGCGTCAGCCAGAATTGTTTTGCATCGAAGCATATTGTCTCAAAGCCTCTCATGCTCTTGGGTCTTAACGGACATTGGCTCAATCGGGTAGCGAATCCTCCAGACTGAAGTTGAGCTTCACCTTTCTGCACCCTCTGCCTGAGTATCCATTTCTCCTCGGTCGTTCACCTGTTGTGGAAGGTAGTAAAGTTCGCCACATGCATGCCAGTTCTGACAGAGCGTCAACCAAACCCACGGGAAGTCTTCCACTATTGCATTGAATCATGTGTTGGAAAGGCAAAGCGGATTTAGCTTTGGAGAGCGATGTGCTTTTCGCCAGATTCCGATGGCATGCTTTGGAAACAGCAACACGTACTGTGATCGGCCGTATGATGTGCAAAGGTTGGAAGAGAAAGCCACGGCGGCCGGTATTCCCGGAGGGAGACTCGGGAGACTACTGGTCGAGGCTCGAACAATGTCAATGTTAGCCCACGAGAGTTGCTGTCTGTATCACACGGCAATCAAACTCAGTACCCATATGCCAACAGACATCTGCTCACTTGACATACAGCGAACATGCTCGCTTTTTGCAGGATCGATGCCCTTAGCTATCATAAATGCCATAATTTGCGAATCGTATCCCTTCGGGGCTTTAGGCATAGAGCCATGGGGGCCAAATAACGCAACCAAATCTAGGCTAACGGTCAAGGTCGCTGGTAGATACTGCACCGCGAGAGCAAATACACCACACCACCCAAGTTTCTTCGTTTGAACAAAGACAACGTGACCAGTTAGATCAAGCTGGTAGCAATGTCAACGAATGGCATTAAGCAGGGGTCACCCGATACCGGATGTTGTACTCTAGCAACACGGAGCAATGAGGTCGGAATCCCAGCTTCTGGCCGACGGGCTGCAATGATTCCTTTTAGGAAACAAAGAATGACTTCCTCGGCCGTAGAACACAGTATCAAGTACATCAAGACTCCAAGCCAGTGCAGTCATATTCCAGTAGAGACTTTTTCTTGAAAGACCTTCGTAAGGCTTGGCGAAGAAGCTAGTACGGTCATGCAGGGCTAAACTTGACTGTACCTGTCTATGTGTCATTATTCTTGGGCCCACAACGTGTGTCGGTCGTCTTTAGACAATGGATTGAACATATCCATCAGCATGAGTTTCTGTATACTTATTATCGAGATTCCAGAGGAATGGGTGCTGCTATATCCCTATACACTAATCCGGGCACCTGCACTACATTCTAGAAGTAACTCGGTCAATGCCGAATACCCTATGCGTAGACAAGGATTGACATGTGCAACGAATCCGCGCTTATGGAAGGGGAAATCAGATTTCAGCTGAAGGCGGCCGAGTTGGTGACCCGGACTCTTGGGAACGTCTACTGTCAGCGTGGATAAGTGGAGCGCTTCCAGAGGCCCATGGAGGCCACATCAACTTTATGCAATATTCCGATTCGCTCATTCTCAAATCAACGAAAGGGTGTCCTTGGATGATCACTCTCGAGGTGAAAAGGCTGGTGCAATACCCATCCCTGGAAGATCGGTACTCGCCGATGTCCTTTTGCTATCCGGTGATGTTCGGTCAATAAGTATCAAAGATCAGTGAAGAAGTGACTGGGGCAAAGGTCAGAAGTGAAGCCGGTACATCTTGTAGCTCCTGTTCAGCTGCAGGAAGGCAATAGAGAACTGCAGGGGAAGTAACTTGTAACTTGTAGCAAAATGTTCTGTTTTGGGAGGTTTCGACAGCCTAGCCTCGTGATAATGAATTGCACGTGAGCATCAGAGATCGCCAAACAGATTACCCCATTCATTCAGTAAATATTCAAATACTACTTCGCTGGTTCTCGTGCCGCAGAGAAAGAACCTTTTAGCACTGCTCGGCTTCCTTGCGCGGGAGACCCAGGCTACGAGTGTTGCATCAGCGGAAGATGCAGGCATCCATTCGTCCGTCTGAAGTATCGTTGGTATTCAATGTCTTGCCACTGATCCAAAAGCGAAGTGAGCGACGACCTAAAACAAGTTCTCGGGAACGCTTCCATGGAGACCCAGGTTTCAAGACGACTTTTAACCCTCTAAGAGCCTTTACCAATCTCAACATCCCAAGGGTGAGAGCAGTATTAAGCCACAGCCGGAAGATGCCTCACAGCACCCACCGCTGATATTGACTTTTCCCCGTAATTACCGCTGTCATCAGCTGGCAACGTTGCAGATAAGCTGGCTAGCTGATTTTATTAGGATAATCTTACCGTGTGCGAACAATATTGTCTATGCGTCCATGCGTATGCTTCTGGTGCCTTGGAGGCAGCCCTGCGACGTGGGAGAGGGAAAGAAAGCCCGAGGCCTAAACGAGAGGATACACGCGATTCCGCACATGAATGTCGTTACGAGAAGATACGCTCCAGCTGAGAGGGATGATAGGTTAGAGGGTGGCAACGAATGCTGCCCAATTGATGCTGATCGGTACCTTGCTTTGCCGTAGCACGCACCAGTAGCTTGTAGTTGCCGGTATTGTGAAGATGATCCGCGGGAGTGGTGTGGTGCAGCGTCAGGAGACGATCCTCAATCTCTCGAATTCGAGGGTAGGCCTAGGCGCTAGCGGTGGGATCATTAGAGGGTCAATTAGAGAGCTGCACCAGTAAAGCAGCTGGTGGAGCACTGAGGGATTGACAGGCAGCGGCAATGATGAGCTTGGTAACCTTCGGCCTAGAGACTCACCTAAAGCACGCCCCCAACCCAAAGGTCAACGGTCAAGCTCAGCCCTCATTCGGGCGTTTCGTGGTAGCCTTTTCCCTTGGACAACACCTCGATTGCTTACCCCAGACACACCACTTCACATCAAGCACAATGACTACCACTTGCAGTCACCTGGCTCCAGCTTCAAGTCAGCTTGTCACTGCGGCCAATTGCTCAATTCCCAGTGACCTTGTCTCCCGTCAAGGCACCATCATTGGTGAGACAAACCAGACCAGAGCTGCAGCCCCCAAATTGTAGCTGCTCAAGCCCACATGCAGAGTCAGCGCATGTTCCGTTCCGAGTAGTAATTGCGAAGATTTTCTTATCGTCTCTTACTTCCCCACGCTTTGGAGCTCTTGGGTCTGGGGGTGGTGATTGCTTTGTTACGACCTCAGAAATACTTCACACGGGAGGATTCCACCCAAGGACTGGCTTGTGATGTGATAACACAAAAGCCAACGGCTTTGCATAGCGAAAGCAGCATTGGAAAGGACCAATCATGACAGAAGCCAGCGGACAATCTCGCTCTGGAGAGGCTTCCGCAAAGACCTATACGTTTCAGGAAAAGGACAAGGGAACCGCAGCACCAGCGAGGTCAGACCACAAGGCAGCTGCGACAGACTCCACGAGGACGACCGCACTAAAGGCTCGCAAACGCACTAAGACAGGATGTCTCAGTAAGTTATCACACGGCTAGGAGTGGGTTTCGAAATGACTGACTCTTGGCAGCATGTCGCAAACGGCGAATCAAATGCGGCGAGGAGCATCCGACATGTAAGAACTGCGTCAAATCTAAACGTGAATGCGAAGGCTACATTCCCCGTGTCATATTCAAAGATCCTCTTAGCGCCTTCCGGCCTTCTCAGCAAGGCATTGCAGCTCGAACCCAGGAACCTCCCCCCTATGATGGTACTGCAGGCATATATGGAGGCATACCCTCTGGTTCAGCGGATACCCCCATCAATACACATTTCCAATCATACGGAGAGCATAATGCTTATGGACCACTGTCTGCTGGAAATGGACCGACCAGTGCTACATCAGGAGAATACTATGGGATCGCTGGCTATGCTTACAGCGGTCTTCCGAGTTCAGCGAACGAATTGGCATTTGCTCAGCAGTATCCACTGCAAGCAGACTATACCCAAGGTCCTGCTCAACATAGTATAAAGACAGAAAAGTTTGACCCTATCTCATACCCGGCCAGACCAAGCTTCCATCATCAGACGACTGGTGAGAGTGATAGTGGCATTGAGATGGGTCCACCAGACTTTCCCTCCCGCTGGTCAAATGGCTCAGACTCCTCCATCATTCCGTCAGCAGAATTTCCACCCGTCTTTGCTGAAAGCCCTAATGAGTCATTTTCTGATCATTATCGTCGCAATACTAATTGGGTTGAACCGTCTGGTAGTGCATTTGTTGAAAGAAAGCCTTCAATTCCCTCGCAGCCACTAAATGTTTATCCAAGGTCAGTCAGTGGTACGAATCAGGAGGCATTCAACCGGCAAGTCCAGTCACAGAATCAACACTATGGGTTTCCAGCACAGACTAATTGGGTGGACGAGCCAGAGGATGAATTATATGATGTGGAATCAGACGAGGAAGACTCCTCTATGAAACCTCACATTGGCGATACGCCGTCCCACAATCTTGGGCCCTTGATAGCAATGTCAGCAAACCAGGACAGCGGAGGTCTCAGATCGATGACAGGATTTCTTAACGAACCCAATATACTTGCCACATACCACCCGTCCTGGTCTGTCTCACCGCTGATGGATCCCCGTATTGCACGAGTATTTTGTCATTTCATTACAGCCACTGCTCCCACACTCGCAGTTTGCGAGCGTCATCCGTCAAATCCTGCCATAATATTTTCTGGTGTTCCTGTCCCAAAGTCGCAACGATCGTTATGGTCATATATTCTACCCATGATGGCACTTAGACATCAAGGGCTTCTCCACGCAATGTTGGCTTTGGCAAGTTTGCACATTTCTAAACTCCAACAATCATCTCCTACACCATCCCTGAAGCACTATCACTACGCCCTGAGAAGAATTGGCAAAGCATTAGTCAAAAGGGAGAAGCGGCGTGACGTTGCTACCCTTGCTGCTACCTTGCTGCTTGGCTTTTATGAAGTAACAACAGCTGAGCATAACAAATGGAACAGTCATCTTTCTGGGGCTCGAGAACTTATAACAGAGATCGACTTTGCAGGGATGGCTAAGAGGATTGAGACACAACGCTGTTGGCAGGAAGATGCCGAAAGCAAATATCAGCAACACAATAGCCTCAACTATGGCTATGGACAATTGTACACACGTAGGCTATCGGATGACTTCCCATCAAAGTACGATCGCCAACTTGATGAAAATCTCATCAGCACGATTATGGGCTGGCAGACCAATTACAACCAGTACGGTCAGATCATTGATGACGAAGAGTCGGCTATAAAGTCTGAGGCCCCTTTGTCGCCTAAGGAAATTGAGGTTTTTGATGTCCAATGTGATCTTTTCTGGTGGTATGCCAAGCAGGATATGTACCAAAGCATCCTCAGCGGAAATCGATTATTGTATGGCACCCGGTCTTCGCAGCAAATGTCATTCTTAGCTGACTCGAGTAGATTGTCTTACGATCGATGGTCCCAATGCCCTCCCAGAGCCCCTATCGGAAGGTTGGGCGCTGTTTACGGCAGTCTTGATCACCTGCTTCTGCTCATGGGTCGAATGGCTAATTTCGCCGGCAATGACCGACCCAGGAAGCTGAGGGTGCACCGAGAGAGAGAGAAAGCCGCGCAACAGCAGTCTGCTGGATCTCGCGCAGGAGCAAGTGCGACCTCGTCACAACAAGCCCCGCCGCAGATGCCAAGTACCCAGCAGGCTCCTCCAATGTACGGCTACATGCCCAACCCAGGCCAGATTCGTGTTCCTCGCGGCTTCGACCAGGCCCAAGCCGACCGACTCTACACGGCACCGGTCCCTAGCGAAGACAAATCCCTCGAAACCGCTACTCGTGAAGCTGAAACAGAATGGACCAACGTTGCCCACGCGTTTGATGTCTTCTTCGAATCACTCGGCCCAAATTACGCACCCCTCTCCCCGGACCACATGACCCCTATGGCCACACCCTTCGGCCCAGCCCTCTACTACCGCTCTTACCCCATCGCCTGCGTCCTAGTAATGTACTACTGTGGGCGCATAATCTGCGAGCGAGTCAAACCATCCATGCCCCCTGCCGCCATGGCCGCCGTCGGCATGGCTGCCCCAACCACCGCCAAATACGCCAACACCATCGGCCGCATCTGCGCCGGCATCCAACCCGTCGACAGCTCTGTCTCCATTAACCCCCACCACGGCGCCGCTCTTATGGACTCCTGCATGGGTCTCTTCCACGCTGGCGTTCAATACCGTGACGCCGCCCAGCGCGGCTGGACAATCACCAAACTCCGCGACGTGGCGCGCTTAACGGGGTGGCAGACCTCCGCTTTGATTGCTGCGGGGTGCGAGACTGCGTGGTTGAAGGCTGCGGAGGCGGGGAAGGGACCGCCATATACGAGGACGATGAACAAGAATGCGAAGGATGACAGGGTGGCGGGGAAGGGGACGGATCCGAAAGCGTATGAACAGCCGCCGAAGGATAACAATGATCGAAGGTTTATTACTGTTAATGCGGGGACGAGGGTGTATTGGGCTATTGGACTTTTGGGGGTGGAGGAGGATATGAAGAATATGAATCTTACTTGATTTGAATGATGGATAATGGGTTGGATGAGGGACACGATGATAGTCATCGAGGCTTTTCGGTCTGGGAAAAGCAACACCAATGATATTATGCATGTATGTGCAAATGGTAAAGGATTGGAAAGGATCTCGGGCATGTCATGGGAAATGATACGAAAGAGAAGTAAGGTCAAAAGTAGCTCTTGATTATGCTCTGATAATGATTTACGCAGCGGTCGTTGCTTATCATCTTTCCCTTCTACCTTTAATCTTCTTTCTCTTCTTCAAGAGGCTTACGAGTCATTTCGGGTTACATTCGTTTCGATGTTGTTATCACGAGGCCTAAGAGATATGTTTCAATGACCTTGTAGAATAGCCAGAAGCACGTTATGCAAATTGGTTCATCGACTCAGCTCTGATGATAGACGATGCTCTCATGCAGATCGTAAGATTACATACTTGGAATGATCATATGCCATACCTCCCAAACGCTGCAAGCCCCACACAAAACTATCCTATCTCATATCATCCCCAAGCGCCTCAAACGCCCACACCCTTCCTCACTCCAAACCTCCCGTCTCATCCCTTCCATAAGGTATATTTAGACTTCCCTCCTCTCCCCTCCCCCCTCAGTCGCACTCCCTAGCACCGCACAAAGCCTACTCAACGCCACCGTCTCCGTAGCCGCATAATAATCCAACGCATCCAGCAACAGCCTCAAATGGTGGTTAAAATTATACTCATACTTCCCCAGCATATCATTCAAATTATCCAATTTCTTGGGATCATAGGATTTCAGTTCGTCGGGGATCTGGGCGGGGGTCTTGTGGCGGTGGGAGGTGCTGGTTAGGTGGGAGAGGTGCGGTGCGGTGCCGGCGAGGGAGGGGGTGGCGGTGAAAAGGGTGCGGGAGAGGGTGGTGGTGTAGGTTGCGAACATGGTGCAGGCAGAAGTTAATTTGCTGTGGATCTGTGGCGGGGGAAGGATTAGTATGGGTGTGGTTTGTGGAAGGGGGGAGAGAAGGGGGAGGTTACTTTAAGAAGCTTGGAGTTCATGAGCATGCATTCTTTGAGGCAGGTGTCGAGGAAATCGACATGGTCTTCCATCAATTCATCAACTGTCCGGGTAACTTTTTGAGCGCCAGGACGGCCGTTTTTGTCTTGGTTGTCGCCATTTACGCGGGCCATTAGGGCTTGCCAATTAGGTTCGATGACTTCGGAGGTGCAGTAGTAGAGAGTCTGTTGGACGAAGACGAGCATCCTTGCTCTTAGAGTCCAGGCTCTTCTCTTCCACATCTCGAGTTTTGGATCCCCACTTTTGTATGTCCAGCTGAGTACTTTGTTGTGGTCTTCCCAGCTGTTGATGAGAAGTCCCTCCAGATGTCGCATTGACAAAAGGTAACGGAACAGGATTTGATACCGGAATACGGTCTTGCTGCTGATGACGAGGGAAAGGGGGAAGGGAACAGAGAATTTGAACTCGAGCGCTTCGAATCCAGTCATCTTGTCCTCTTCCTCCGTGGCAGGTTTGGTAGCAGGAGTTCGATACCTGTCTTCGATGTCGGGTGCAGGCATTTCATCGAAGCCTCTGACGTTGACAACTCGCATTACCAACTGCGTCAAGCCCACATTGTTCATCTGGACCTTTATGTCTTCCTTGAATGGATCCTGAGCAGCCACTGTGCCTGGCTGGCGCAGGACGAGATCTAATAATGATTGTAATTTGCCAACGTTAACGAGTCTCCAAGGCTTTTTTAGTTCTGAAGTGCTGAGATCAAGGAAGTAGGTGAAGAAGTCCGACCGATCGAGGAAGAAATAGTGTTTCATGGAGCGCAATCGAGCCCCTAGAGCGTGCGTGGTGACGAGGAGGTTGAGCAACGACGAATTTGCATGAGCATATGCACCATTAACGTTGTCCAGAAATTGTGGGTCATCGAATGATTTGGGCACGTCCTTGACCTCTTTGCTAACATCCACTCCGCCACATTCCCGCACCACGTTCAGATATTTTCCAGCTAAAAGCACTTTGTCCTTGACACTCTCCAGCTGCGGTGGCACATCATCATCCCGTATCGTATATCTCTTTTCCCAGTACTCATCAGTATAATCCTCCTCCAGCTTTTCCCGCTTTATACTTTGCTGCTCCTTGATGAGGAATTCGCCGTGAGGATCTTTAATGCCACCATGATGCAACCATTCATTCAACATCCGCATATAAGGTCGACTCGCATCTCTCAACAATGTCTGGAGAAGACTCCTTGCAGCAGGGTCGCCGGACATGAAAGATAGCCGTTCTGTAAGAAGCCGTAGCACATTGCCCCCTTTACAAACTTTCTTGGACATGCTGCCTGGAGCAAGGTCGCCACCCTCTCGAAGCTGCTCCAGGATGTTATCGACGTCGTCAAAGCCGTCAACTGAGTCGTCCAAGTCGTCCTCTAGTAAAGAGTTTTTCTTCAATATCTCCTGGGCCAAGGTATATAGCTGAAACATCATGTGACTTGTCGGAAGTGTATGCAGATGAAGCAGATGTAGAGTGAAGGACGGATTGCTGAGCAGCTGATGTTCGAGCTGTACGATGAGCACAAGGTAGTCCTTGAGCAGCTTTGATATCGAAGCACACAGCGCATGGTTGATCGCTCCAAACTCTTCTCGACTCTGGACTTCCACAAAAGCTTCAATAGCTTTGTGGTACGTAGCCATCTTCAATACTGAGGTAGTCAGATCTCGAAGACTAGGATCCAGTCCTGGCAGGATTCGAAAGGCTGGTCCGGCCAGACGATCTTTCTCCTGTGTGGGGTCATACTTTTCGGCATATCGTATATACTGTCCTTCGTATCCCATGAAGACGAACAATAGGTCTTCCAGTATAGCAAATTCCTGCTTGTCGGCTGAGAGGTCCTTCAATGGCTCTGGTTCGAGTGTTTCAGGTAGGAGAGCGGAAAGAGGGGGCGTCGAGATTCGTGCAGCCAGAGGAGCTGTGGTATGTGGTATGAGGGACACTCGAGGGTTCCACGGTGCTATCAAAGCCAAACCATAAGTATTCACTCTAGGAAATTGCTTCATGAGATTTAGAGCGACTCACGCAACGCCTTCTTCTCCTTCTGTGCTGGAGCTGGCCTCTCAGTTGCTCTGCTCCCCTGCCTTGAAGGCAAATCCGATGGTATCCTATCCTCCTCCTCATCTCCTACAGGTGCTTTCA
This sequence comes from Cladonia rangiferina, assembly GCA_023065455.1. NCBI lineage: Eukaryota > Fungi > Ascomycota > Lecanoromycetes > Lecanorales > Cladoniaceae > Cladonia > Cladonia rangiferina. The sequence continues at coordinate 957,612 of JAJREH010000014.1, read as the reverse complement.
CCGGACTCTTCGTTCTGACCTGCAGATTCTCCCTCGTCACTAGATGCACCCTCTCCGTCTGACGTTGACTGATCCCCCTGGTCGAGCCATTGACCTTACTCGTTCCCGACGCGCTCCTCCTATGAGGCGGATTACTGGCTGAGTCCTCCGGTATCACTTCTCCAGAAGACAGCCCTCTCTCCTTTGCAGCAACACGAGAAGAGGGAACTCGAGGTTTCGTGCCGGATGTTGTTGATGGTCGCCTGCTGCTATCTGCCGGGTTGCGGGCATTTGTGGTTGTTGACATAATTTCTTTCCACCCATTGATTCACAGTATCTGCGTAATATCGTATCTTTCGTAAGATCATTATCATGGCGTTGTGTTGTGGGGAAGGCATAGCACGCGCCCCGAGTAACGTGGATATGGCTTGGCATTCAGCCCTGTTCATTAGCGTGAATTTCGAGCTCTGGCTTGTTTGCGTAGACGAAGCTACCTAGAGAGGACAGACGAACATTTCCGCTTTTTCAGTCCATCTCTACTTCCTTTATCTAGAGCTCGAAGCTTGACGATCTCCCCCTCAAGCTCCTACAGCTGTCTAGACAACTCATATCTCTAAAATGTTTATAGCACGGTCAGAATATGGTATGCCACCTCTTCAAGCTCCCAACGAGTCAGACAGCAGCTAAACCTTCCTCCAGATCGTGGCATAAAGTACATACTTTCTTCTACCTCTTACTTGGATACCCGACTAACTCTGCTGCCTCAGCACCTTCTCCCCCGAGGGCCGCCTCTTCCAAGTCGAATACTCGCTTGAAGCCATCAAGCTCGGCTCCACAGCCATAGGCGTACCGCTCCCCCATCACCCTACACTCCACCTCCAAGATATAGTAGTTACTTATAAATTGGCCGGTTAAGATAGCAACGACCCATGGCGTCCTCCTCGGCGTCGAAAAGCGTGTAACCTCCACCCTCCTCGAAACCTCCTCGGTCGAAAAAATAGTCGAAATCGACCGACACATCGGCTGCGCCATGTCCGGCCTGCAAGCCGATGCCCGCTCCATGATCGAACACGCCCGTGTCGAAAGCCAACATCATAGTTTTCATTTTAACGAGAAGTTGGGAGTGGAGAGTTGTACGCAGGCGGTGTGTGATTTAGCGCTGAAGTTCGGGGAGGGGGCGGATGGGGAGGAGAGTGTGATGAGTAGGCCATTTGGGGTGGCCTTGTTGATCGCGGGGATTGATGAGGAGGGGCCGCAGCTGTAGGTTTTCTAGTTCTACGGTTTACTGCCGGGAAGCGGCAGGGGCTAATGAGGAGACAGATATCACGCAGAGCCCTCAGGGACGTTTTATCGCTACGATGCAAAAGCTATTGGCTCGGGCAGCGAAGGTGCACAGGCGGAACTACAGAACGAGTTTCACAAGTCATTGACGCTGGAGGAGGCAGAGACCTTGGTATTGAAGACGCTGAAGCAGGTTATGGAGGAGAAGCTAGATTCGAAGAATGTACAGCTGGCGAGTGTCACGAAGGAGAAAGGATTTCGGATCTACAGTGATGAGGAGATGTCCGTCGTGGTTGAGAGATTACCTACGAATTGATAGCCAGTTTAGAGTCATCAATACAGGTATTTTCTTGTTGCAATTCTAGCCCATCGGAGCAATGCATGATGCATGCTTCTTTACATTCATCATGTGTACTTAACGAAGAGAGCAGACTGCCGTGAGTCCACGGTATTCCACTTTTCCTAGCTTTATTTTATAGGGTGTTCGTCTACGATATTCAAGCGGCCGATGCAAAGAATAAGGACCCATCTTAACTCCCTGCATGCCCATTCAATCTATTAGTACGTGGATGGAGCCCACGATTGTACCAGTTGCACCTCATTATTGCCTTTGTATCGTTCACGCAACCTGTCTTCCTGTGCAGCGATCAACGGCGTTGCGGTGCATCCTCTGTCTATCCCATGCCCTCCGAGACTACGCCGGCGAAGCCATGCAGAAACTAAGAGACCATTATCTAAGAGTTGAGGCCCCATATATATGCATTCGACGACTAATCGTTACTTCGTTGGAGGATCGACAGTCGCTTATGATGGTGGTAAACGAAGGATCCTAGTCTTTCTGTATAAGATTTGGTCTCATAGACTGGCAAAATTTGTTGAAGTGCGGAGAGTCCTGAGTGTTGTATGCTCGAAATCGTAATATGGCAAGATACTGCCAAAGTTGCGGACAAGCTGTGAATCGAGTGGAGGGCATGGTCAGAAATAAGTTGTAGGGCAAGGGGAGGGGATGCAATGCAACTCCAGACTTTTCCCCTACAGAATTGGGTCCCGCCGTTCGACTAAATGGGTCGATGCCTTCACAAAGCCTAAAACTTCGGTTTGCACGGCAGCTTATAAGCCTCCTCATTCTCACTGTCGTTCCCATTGGGTCCATCACCTCATTTTCCAGGCTAGTCATGCGTCTTGGGTCTCGGGTTCGAGCATCCGATTAATTCAATGCAGGGAGACGCGACGCCCCATTGGATCGTAGATCTTCGGTGCCCCCCAGGCACAAGTGCCATGCCAGACACTGTTCGCGCCTTTGACATGCAAGGTGTGTCAGCACGGTGTGGGATCATTGCGTTCCTATGAGAAACACTTACGGTGTAGGTTGCAGAGCTAATCCCCGGCCAGGGGGTCTCTACGCTTTTACACCCTTGAAAGGGGCTCCAGCTTATCGAGCAAAACGCCTTCTGCAGCATACAGTTAATGCCACCTTAGTCCAAAACAATTGCTCCATTCAAGGACTGTGCACGATAGCCTGAGTGACAAGATATGACAAATTCTCATAACGCGGCTTATGCCGAACAGACAATAAAACGTGTCAGAGTTGTATCGAATCAGAAGCTAGGATCCGCGGAGGCCAGTGAGGCGCACGCCTGTAGCAGTAAGAAGGATGGGCGTGATTAGCATCGAACAACCTTGATGATGCTTTCTTGTACTGCCAGCGTACTGCCAGCGTACTGCCAAATGACATCGTTTGATGCAGGCAGCGAGGTAGTTTCAGTGCTGAGGTTACGAAAACCCAACGCCGTGGACTTGGAACGAGGCTATAGGCAAGGGGTGCCACATCCTGCCTAGTGGCCGCATGTTGACGAAACGCACGCGAGCGACCATATGCTCAGCCAGGGAGCCAGACGGTTACGTTTAAAGTATCCGCCGCTGACCATGAAAGATAGCAGATAAGCAGAGCTAGAGGTCTCGAATCCCCCATAAGGAGCTTCCATTCGAGGGTCTAGAAAAAAGTAGAATGTCTTCGCTGGCAAGCGTCAAACTCACCAGCCGATCTTGTTAGAGGGGCTTGCAAGGGTATACGGTCCACCCTTCAGATGTGGTCATTTTGACGCATCAGAGGGAACTTTGCGGATGCAACCTTAGGATGTATTGCAGCCTAAATCATGGCTGGAATTGCTGGTGGAGTATGATGCTGCGATGCATAAACCTAGCACGAGACTTATGTCCCGGAAACCTGGAAAGGCTAGCGACATTGCAGGGGTGATGAACGGGGGAAACAAGAGCAATTATCATAGATAATGGTGGCCTGGTTCCATGAATCACTATGTCTGGCTGGGGTCCTGAAGTGTTGGTGTGGGGGATCTACTGTAGTTATCATGTTGCCGCCCGGCATCAGAGTTTTGCATTTGCGTAGTTACGCACACAGGTGTTCGAGTTGGCTCTTCTGTATTTGCCTTTTGCATAAGCATCCTCGGGCCCTGCGGGCCAATCTGCCCTAGATGCTCATCAATATGACCCAAAATAGTGGGTCGCTAAGCCTCTGGCTTCTTCCTTGACTGCGTAATGGCAATTTGTCGAGATTCCAATGGCACGGCCAACCAATGGCGCCAAGTCTTGAGTATCGGCAATGATGGCGAGGGGGTCGGGTCTATGAAAGTATTTGCTGAGCTTTATTCTGTCTGAGAGAGCGAGGCCAACACCACATTACTGGAAAGCTTTTGGTTCTTTGAAAGGCTTCCTCACACCTGGGAGACAGACAATATTAGGCTCAGCTCAAGGGACTAAAGCGTCCAGACAGTCAATATGGCGTATGCAAAGAACGACCATGCTTCTTCTGGGACCCAGGAGAACCACATACTGATAGCAAGTCACCTAGAACCCCGCACCAAAATACCACTGCTGTCAACCCGAGGTATCTTGAGCTTGTCACTATACACGACAGAGACTTCCAAAAATTTTCAGTCGATCATTCTGTACACCTCGTGCCCGTTGATGAGGCAGGTCACCTTGGTTGACCATGGACGAACATACTGATGAGTAGAAAGGGAGAAGCCGAACGATTAGAGAACCAACACCTGGTCTTTAGCCTTATGTTCGACCAGAGGCTCATATTTGCTTCAATGACCAGGGTCAGGAATGTCTTAGATTGTGGGTATGGAACGGCCTCGTGGGCAATTGAGGTGGCTGAAGCCTATCCTGACTGCGAAGTGAGATCCTCCGTATGCTGCTCCACATCATTCAAAACTAATGAATAAGATAGGTTATTGGTGTCGACATCTCTCCGCATATGAAGCCGGACGATACACCAGAGAATTTCTGGCCGGAGGTATGTACCTATACCATATCGAATCCTGCAAAAGGAGACCAAGCACCCACTGCGACTTCGGAGCGGCACCCTCTATGGCAATACTATCCAACATCAACCAACTCTGAGTGTTGGATGACTCGATGGTATCTTCGAAAGTATGCTGAAGCTTGTCGGCGAGACATGCATGTTTTGCCGGCGTTCAAACACAACATTCCCCCCGCAGTGATCTATCGCGTCCTGCTTTATGTGTAAAGGACATTGAATTGTCCTATTATGCTTTGACAACTTTCCAGGATCATACTTCATCGCTGCACAGTTTGCAGGTTGTATTGGCTGATCGCAAGTGCTTATAGCTCGACGATATTAATAGGCAATTAGCATATGATGCCAACTATTTCGACCTAGTCCAATCCAGGATGGTGGGAGGAGGGATCAACGCATCGAGGTGGTCTTCATACCTTGGGGATATAAAGAGGTATTAGCCCTGGATCACGTCAGAGTGCACGGGGGTCTTCGTGCATCGACCATGCTTGCTGACAATGATGAAGGGTGCTGAAACCTGGGGGCTGGGTACAAATGGTGGAATGCTATTATATGTGTCAATCTGACAACGGCTCGATCACCGATTCGCACCCTTTACGGCGATGGAGCAGTAACTATATCCGGTCACTTGAGGGCATCAAAGACCCTAGGGCACCCCAGCGGCTGCATACACTCGTATCGACCGCCGGCTTCGTCGAGATTGAGCACAGGATGATCCCAATGCCCTTATGCGGCTGGTCGAACGGTATAGCTAAGAACAAAGATAAAAGGATGCTCTGATGACGCTGACTGTCTGACTCGAGCAGAACCAAGAGATCGCCGGATTGGGGAGGCCAATCGAGAAAATATTCAGCAAACCCTCAGCAATTTGGCAATCTTTCCCTTCACCCGACGGTTGGGCATGTCCATTCAAGATGTCAGATCCCTGGTGGCAAGTGCATGTGTTGACGCTGCCAACCCAGATCTGAAGGCATATTTTCCTATGTGAGTGCAAGCTGTCTCGTTCAATCTCGATCGCGGGCTTACCCCTCCCCAGATACGTTTGCATTGGGAAAAAGCCAGGGGCATGACGGTTGTATGCGACAGGCGAACTCGCGATGGCCATGGAATATATGATCTGTCAGTGTTCACGAACTTCACCAGCGATTCATTCGGAAGGAAGCGTTATCTGGCGAGCAGGTTGATTCTCTGCTCCTATTGGTTGGAACAATTGGGCACATCTCGAATTTATCTCGATGGGACATCTGGCGAGTGAAAGACACGCTCGCAAGATCATTGTGGGAAAATTGGAACAGTGTATCCATAATGAGCACCAAGCGGGTGTTTCTCAATGGTAGAAGGAGTGAGGTAGACCAAAAAAGAAATGACGACGTTGAAATTCGCTTTCTGAAGATAGAAATAGGGGATCTGGTACCGACAGTCTGGTAGCGAGGAGATAAACTCAATAGTAGCCGCACTATCTCTGAATGGCAAGAGCAAGCCTCTCTCTTCTGGGAAGGCAATGTAAGGGAGACAAGAGAGAAGTTGGGGGAGGACACGATTACTATACGAATACTTTGGACAGATATGATTGTTTTCATACATATTAATTCTTGGTCAGATCCCATTCACAGCTTGCAAAGCGAAGTTACAAGGAGGATCTAAGACCCTGAGACTGGCAGTTGGGCAGATTTGCAGCCCAAGGGGAGGCTGATAAAGCAAAGGAAGCGGAAGCGCTGAGCCAAGTGGTGATTGCGTCCTGTACATTTTAGGTGCAGGATCTTCATGTGATTCAGGTGCATATTGGGCGTCGGCGACTCCCGTTGTTGACATCTGCACGCTTCGGAGCTCTAGAACGCGTAGAATTTGCACGGACTTGCAAGGAAGCAGAGAAGCCTGCTACGGGGTCTGTTGTAGCGCCTGGGGGAGACGGAACCTTCGGGCTGGGTTCGACCAGTTCGACCCAAACGCGGCTTCGACGGGATCTCGCATAGCGTGATAAGCACGTGATAAGGCAATGCTACCTAAGCCACCCCTGCAATTCAGCCTTAAGCGACGGGAGCCTTTTCTCCCATTTTCTCCATAGCGACTTTCTTTAAGCTACTTACTTAACAGTAATGCCAGAGCCATGCCATCAACCCATAAACGAGATAAGCCTTGGGACACTGATGATACCGACAAGTGGAAGGTACAAACTGCCCTAAGCATGCGTCAAGGTCACTAATTGCTCACTGCCTGTCAATCAGGAAGAACCTTTCCAGCCCTCCGATAATGCTGCTGGCACCTTCACCGAAGAATCTTCCTTCGCTACCCTCTTTCCCAAATACAGGGAGGTCTACCTCAAAGAAGCATGGCCTCTTATCACTCGATCTTTGAAGTCTCACCACGTACGTTCTGGACAAAACATCCTCTGAGATTTACAGCTGATTCGGAACAGATAGACTGCACGCTCGACCTTATAGAAGGTAGCATGACTGTCAGAACAACACGGAAAACATATGACCCTGCCTCCATCCTCAATGCTCGCGACCTCATCAAGCTCCTCTCACGCAGCGTTCCTGCCCCTCAAGCTGTCAAGATTCTCGAAGATGGCATGGCATGCGACATAGTGAAAATCCGTAATCTAGTCCGCAATAAAGAACGGTTCGTCAAGCGAAGACAACGTATACTAGGTCCCAGTGGTTCCACTTTGAAAGCTTTGGAGCTCCTGACTGATTGCTACATACTTGTACAAGGGAACACAGTCAGTGCGATGGGAAGTTACAAAGGCTTGAAGGAGGTACGAAGAATCGTAGAAGACTGCATGGCGAACATTCACCCAATCTACCACATTAAAGAACTTATGATCAAACGCGAACTAATGAAAGACCCTGAGCTGGCGAATGAGAATTGGGAACGTTTCCTGCCACACTTCAAGAAAAGAACCCTCAGCAAGAGAAAGAAGCCACTCAAAATCACGGACAAGTCTAAGAAGCCATATACTCCGTTCCCACCTCCTCAGGAAAAGAGTAAGATTGATCTGCAGATCGAGAGCGGAGAGTATTTCTTAGGCAAGCAAGCAAAGGAGAGGGCGGCGAAGGAAGCAAGGGAAGACAGGCAACGGGCAAAGCAGACAGAGAAGAAACAGGCAAGACAAGAAGAATTTGTGCCACCACAAGAGAATGGAACAGTTGCATCAGACAAGAAGAAGAAGAAGAGAAAGCGAAAAGAAGAGGATGGGATAGATTCGAAGAAGAAAAAGAAGGTAACTATCAATGCGCAGGGATGAAAGGGGTGTTCTAGCAAGGCTGTTTCATTGGTGGTAGCTATTTAAAGCGCAATGTCTTGCTTGTATCTCTCAAGGGTCAATATCGTATATGCCTGCAATGAGCAAGACGGTTTTTTTACCATGTCGGTGCACGAACCAGCTGCAGCCATGGTGAAAGATTTCACAGTAATTGCGAGCATGTCATGTAAATTCAATTTTCTTTCTCAGTCTCAATAAACATGCTCCAGGACAAGGCCAGACTTTCTTGCCTATTCCCGCTTGATAAGACAGTCCAGGCTCTTCTGTCAGAGCCAGAGCTCTGAACAGGAAAATGCAGTATCACTTCGAAGAGTGCCTAGATTGGTTGGAAGAAAGGCGCACGCACGATACGCTTCGTGTGATCCAAGAATACACATTGAATATTGCCAGATTGAGACGCTGTATGGCGTAAAGAAAGGCACAGGGGCATGGAGGCGGATGTAGGGAGACGGAAGATGGTAGAGAATCTGGGGTACCTCAGGGAGACAGCGAGAAGGCAGAGGAGAAGAAAGGCCAATGCGGAAGAGGGACGGAAGGAAAGAGAGGGACGAGCAGGACGGTGGTTTTGAATTCCTGGAGGGATGTCGAAGAGTGACTACAGGGATACCTGGGTCAACTTCAGCCACCGTGGCCGAAACTACCTCTAGATGCACAATGGTTGCGCCTCAATTCACTATGCTGGCTATAAAAAACGGCATTGTATGCTTTACCATTGCTATCCAGGCTTCGCCTTTACTCGAGACGTCCATCTACCTGGTCGGATCCCGCTTTAGTGTCTTCGATCTCTAGTATGACACCATTATCTCTTCATCGCTGGTGGTACAGCCACGACTTAATTCCAAGTTTTAATCACCTTTGTCCTCATTGCCGACACTAGACTCGGCCAACCACCTCAGGCTTCTTTCCACGTCTTTATCGATATCCACTCATATTACCTTCCTGCCTAACGATAGATAACTACCTCACCATTTCGTCAATTTGAAGTGATAGAACAGTACGAAGCTATGAATCCTGGATTTCTGGACGGTCTACTGCAAACAAGTCTTCTCGTACCTATTCGAAGCGGCACTCTCCCTCATCTTCGACCATCCATCTAGCGAATAACCTTCAAAATCCACGTAAGTCGCTCTCTTCGTTCCTTCCAAGTACTCTTTTGAATACATCACCAACTGTGAATACTCACCACATGAATTCGTGGAGCGATGTGAGGACCTCAGCATGCATTTCGAGTATTCACAACGCAAAGCTCGAATGTCGGCTCACTTCGTGCAATGTCGTCCCCCTTCCGAAGTATGGTTACTGCATTGTGCAACCGCATGACTGGTACACAAATCTCAAGAATATAAATCTCACAATGCTAAGCTCGAACCATTGACAAACTTCCAAACATCTATTTCAAGCAAGCTGCTAATAAAGACAAAGAAAATCACCTGTCTACGCATTTTACTCTAACTTTCCACTTCTCCTGACGATAAATGCACCAGAAAATCTGAGCAAACAATCAAAGAACTCTCAACCAATCTCACCCTCTCCTCACAACCTTTGAAAACCCTCACCTCCAACTCTCAACTCCAACCCCCAACCCAACCCATCCTATCATCCCCTTCCCCCCACCTCGCCCCCCTCCCTTATCCCCCCACCCACAACCCCACCACCACACTAGCATGCCAGCCCACGGAGATCTCACAAACGTAAGCTCAGCGCTAGGTTTTTAACCATGCAAGTATCCGAGCAAACGAGACGGAACTGTTACGGAAAGGGGGTTGGAAGATGGAGAAGCGGAGGGGAGGGAGAGGGAGGGGAGGGAGGGGTATGAGGGGCTGAAGGGGAGGGGAGCTAGTGAAGAGAGTGGGAGAGGGGTGAGGGAGTATGATGTGTAGATCTAGGGAACTAGGATGGTAAAGGAAATGGATAATGACTAATATTCATGAAAAGGCCCAAGTCATCTCATGTCTGCTCTTAGAGATCATTTCTGCTTCACTACCCGTATGGAAACAAGCGAACGATATCATGATATCGTACATATTCTCTATCTTAGACCCCGTCGTTATCACGAGCATCCAATTGTCAAATACCCTCGCAAACCACCAATCGAACGTATGGGATTCCAGGCCTATGCCTCTAGCCGTATAGTCCATTGTTCGTCGAAATTGAACAGAGGAGTCTGAACATCACAGCAATGAATCCACCCCCACCCCCTTCCCAGCACTTCCTAACACGAAACCCCTCCCATTGACCAAGTCCCGTATAAACCATACCAATCCCTTTACTTGGCCCTGCTAAACCTGATCCCAAGCCCGGACCGGATCCCAGGCCCAAGCCACGGCCCCGAAGCCAAAACTGAAGAGATAAGGAGGTATGTATTTGGAAAGGCGGGGAGATCATAGACAGATAGGTTGATAAGTGGGTGGGCAGGTAGGGTAATTAGGCCTGGTGGAACCGTATTTAGTAAGGGTGGTAAGAGGGTTGGGCGGTGGGGACCATAGGGAAGGCCGGGGGGGAGGGAGCTGAAGTGCGTGGGTTCGTTGTCACCGAAGTTGGCTATTGCGTGGAGCGGGAGAGTGACGCGAGCTGAATCGAGGGCATGGGGCGTGGGTATGTAGTGCTCTCCCCAGCAGCAACCCAGGAGGCACAACGAAACGTCGAATTCGATTCCGTGAGCATCCATGAGGGAGCCTCCTGACATGGACGTCAAACCAGTAGTATCGGATCTACTTCCTCACAAACTCCCTGCTCCTCCATCCGGCCTCCCGTCTCGGAACCATACCCCCTGACGCCTTCCCATCAACCATGCCTCTCTCAATGCTCGCCCATTCTTCGATACCTTTGGTGGGAGCAGCGTTTTCTCTTCCTGCAGGACGCGGATCTTCACATTTCCGTGCTTGAGATCTTTTGGTGGTTTGGGGTCGGGGTCGAGGAATTTTCGTTTTTGGGTCGTGGAGGTGGGACGGACGGGTGGTTGGACAGAGGGGAGTGGAGGAGGAGAAGTGGCGAGGACGGAGGCGGGGAGATAGGTCGGGAGGGAAGTCTTGTTGGTAGGTTTGGGTTTGGGTTGAGGTTCGTCTTGGGGGTCGGAGGTGCTGGTGTTTACTTGGGCGTCTTTGGAGAGCGGGTTGGTGGGGAGTGGCTTTTCTTTTGGCTGCTTATGCTTGCTTGAGGCTTTGGCTTGGGATTTTAGCAGCTGGTCACGTTCTCTGCGCTTGGCTTTGCGATCGGCTTCTTGCCTATGCTTTGTTTGATTATCTGGTGTTGTATAACTTGATAGTGAGCCTTACCTTGCAGCGACCTTGGCGGCTTCGAGAACAGCAGTACGTGCATTGTTGAAGCCAGCTGATGCCGTGACTGTATCTGGTGCTTCATCCTCGCTATCACTATCGGCCTCTGACCAAGTCTCATTTGTAACATCTTTAACCTTCTCTTCCAGGGGAGATGGCTCTGGAGTATCTACATCTTCAATGCTGAATTTTTTGTGCGTAACTTTCACAACCTTCTGGGGGCGGGCTTCAGCAACACCTGGTCTGGAGACTCTATCTCCCGAAATCTCGCCCAGTGTCGATAACTCCTCTGCTAGTCCCTTCGGAGCACTCTTTGGTGATGTCTCCCTCATCTGTTTGTTATGTGGAGTCGGAAATATCGGTGCAGCCTCCTTCGATACGTAGGACCCCACGGATTGTGGGTTTGTATCGCGTAGATTTTTAAGTTCTCTAAAATTCTTCATATGGGCAGCCCTAAAGAACTGCTTATTCTGCAGTCGCTATCTTATTGTTACTACCTCACTGTCATGAAAACCATAGAGATTTTGTTTATTAACGAAATACTTTAAGTATCTTCATCTGCGAATTTATTGCTAGGTTTAGATGCTCTGAGCCGAGTTAGCAAGAAAATCTTAGGATACGTGCCCCGCGCCCGCTCTAGAGGAACCTTAAGCGCTCCCTCCAAGCATGCGCTAGCATACCCTAAAAAGACCCTGAGCATGCGCAACCAGCGATTAAATGTTTGCAACCAAGAACTTTTTGGGCTGAAGCGATTACGAATGTTCAAAAGCTATTAGTGTTGCACAGTATTCAAAACACTCAATCTAACAGATGTCCAAGGTGTTGGTCTCTTCACTTAAGTTAAGGTGTTGAATCTTTACCGGAGAGAGTCGGTTGGTAGACCACAATTTGCCTGGGCACCAATCGTAGGACTTTAAATCACATGAAAAAGATCCACGAAATATATTCATAACGTATAGTATGGCAAAATCAAAAGAGTCACAGTACTATTCGAATTTGGTTTCAGGCCTGAGCACCTCGTCGATGGCAGGTTCTTTTCTAACAACTCTATACTCCAGCTCCAAGAGGAGAGAAATATATTCATAATTCTAAAAACTTCATACTACATTTACAAGAGGGGAGAAACGCATGTTGCTTTCCGAGTAAGTAGGTATGTCATCTTCATTCAGCTGGCCATGGATAATCAGGCATGGGGACTTTCTTCTCTGTAAAGCCCAGCGCTGCGCCTACAGTGACCGCCAACCTATCCAGTTTCGACCATGTCACGAAACCCAGCACCGCATTCCTGATTCTAATGCCCCACAGCGTCTGCGGATTGAGTATCTGCATCACGTTATCCGAGCCCTGCTGCTGCTTTACAAATGGCACCATGATGTCTTCATACCGCTCCAAGGCCGTTTTGACATCGCCAGAAGAACTCAACAGCTCTCCAGCAAGGACGTAGCCGCCAATGATTGCGAGGCTGGTGCCAATGCCGGGTGTCGCGTAGCCGGCATCGCCAAGCAGGACCACTCGGCCATCGTGTAGTTTGGGTGATCTGATCTGGCCGAACAGAGAGCAGTAGAAGTCGTCGCTTTCGCGCATGCCTCGCAGCACTTCTGGTGCTAACCAACCTACGTCACGGAACATCTCTTCCATCAGCTTCATGTAGCTTTCGTTGCCTTCGCGAAGAGCTTTGTTGAGTCTCTCCTTTGTTGCAATATCTCCACTCGTTGTTACATTCAGGAAACCGCCTCTCGTACGGCCAGCAGGATCGGGATCGGGGCGCAAGAAGATAACGCGTCCACCGGTCGCGTTGTACCCTTTTGACAGGCGGCTGCCCTGCAGCAGGTCGCTCTTGATAGTGAAATATGCTACATGAACGCCCTCGTCATAGATCTGCTCCTGCGGTTTGGTGTTTAGCATCATGCCGCGAATCCTGGAGCCAAGCCCATCTGCAGCCACGAGAAGGTCATACATCTTCACTTCCTTGCTCTTTGCGAATGTGACTGCCACTCCATCATCGCGCTGCTCAAAGTGGTCGACAGACTCGTCAAAGATGAGTTTCACCCGCTTTATTATTGGGTCGATAAAGATCTTCGCAAGCGCCCCACGGAAGATCTCGTACTCGGATGTGATGCTCTGAATGTCAGACCTGCCGGTCGCTCTGAGTGTTGCCACAGGCCTGCCATTTTCGCCGACGATCTGCATCCCCTCTTCCTTTGTGGTTTGATTGCGGATCTCCTGTTCCACGCCCATCCATTTAATGATGTCCACGGCTGAGCTGCGTATGTCGACGCTGGCACCAGTCAAGCGAAGAGAAGGATCGCGCTCAATTATAGTGATGTTGGCGTTGGGATAAGCACGGAGCAGCCAGAATGCGAAGACATTACCCGCGATGCCGGCACCAGAGATGAGGATGTTGAGATCAGACATTGGCGGCGAAAGTCACAAAGCCTTGAAGCACTTGTTCCCCCGTTGTTCTAGCACACCTGCGCGACACGATCGTGGCAAAGTTTACTACTCTTCTTATTTTCTCAGAGCGATTGTTCCATCTTGCTTCGCGTCTTCCTACTCACCAGGGACCGTGTGTCTGAAATGTGTGCTTCTGTTAACCTCTTCGTAGACTCTTTTAGCTACGTCACGACTTCTATCGTCCACTGTGTAGCCTCGAAACTTTGCTTCCAAACTTCTTTAGTCAATACCTCAGCCTCGACCCTGTCGAGCGAGTAATGGGCTCGAAGGATAGTGCACAATAAGAACTTGATAGACTTTGTAAACACCTGAGTTTAAGACTTTGAAAAGCATGCAGGCGACCTTCTTAACTAGAAGAGTTCACCTACCAACGGTGTTCCCCTGTAAGGCTGCTGCCTAGAAAGAGTCTTACTATCGTATCCGTATTGAAGGGTGGTTTACGGACCCATAGCTTTCTTGCCAAGATCTGCGGGCACGCGGACCGCTACTTAATGATAATACGATAATCAAGAGGCCCTGGAGCTGGTAATCCCAGCTTAAAGGGCATATCGATAAAGTCATTTCCTAGGGGCATAATGAGGTCAGCTACGGAGAATGACGAGATTAATCTTGATTTGCGCTAGATGTTTTCATAAAAGCCCTAACCCTAACTCTAGACAGGGCCGCTGGAGCATGCCCATGTCTTCGGGGTACTGGAGGGCCTAGACTGTCGCTATTTAGCGAGGCCTTTAGGCGAAGGGCCCCTGGTTAGCAAGTTTATAAGGGATTCAAGATATCATGGCGCCCCCATTAGTGGCCCTAAAACGGGTGTCGTCTAGGCACCTCTTTAGGGGTAGGCCTATAGGGCTGGATTCTTGGCACGCTAAGGTCGTTAGCGCAAATCAGGATCAATCTCGTCACCTTTCTCCGTACTGGTATAGGGACTAAGATAACCTTATCCCGTAGGCGATCCGCTCTTAGGGCCTTTGTAAGGGCAGTGGTATCAGCCTTATAGGGCTACAGGTTAAGTGCTGTATGTGGTTGGTAGGTGAACACTTGCTTGTCTTCTCGCCGGTACAACAAGACTCTTTTTGGGAGCAGTTGTAGATGTTTGAGGCTGTAGGACTACGCAGACGTTGATGAAGAAGGAAAGAGGGTGATGGAGCCTATACACGCTCATGGGCAGATCCTAGTTTCGTGGTTCCTGCAGATTTTTATCGCCTCGGCAAAGTTTCCGCTCTGGGACTTTGGAATGTCACTTCATTTAACGACATAGTTATATCCCTTGCGAGGCTCCCACTTTAAAAGGATTGTCCTACACCGTTCCCAGTCTCCAATAATGGCTCTTCCCCTCCCTATACCTCGCCTCCACCTCTCTGAGATAGACGATCAATCATGGTTTCCTGCCCCTCTCCGCGCCTCGGTGCAAGCTTGCCTAACCCTCCTCTGGAGAGTGAGATTCCCCTTGATTCAGTCTGTGTCTCCTAGCGCTCTCGTCGCAAAAACCCTCCATGATGTCCTAGGCTCTAGACTCAAAGAATACACATTCGTTGACTTTTGCTCCGGCGCTGGTGGGCCCACGCCGTACATAGAGAGGGAAGTGAACAAGGCGTATAAGCAGGCACAGGCGGAGGAGAAGTTGAGGAATGGGCAATTGGGTAGTAATGGGCACGTGAATGGCTATGTTGGGAGAGACAAAGGAGTCGATTTTGTTATGACGGATATCCATCCACATCTTCCAGCTTGGTCTCATGCTTCGCAACGCAGTAAGAATCTGCATTATGTCGCTTCCTCTGTAGACGCTACCAATGCGCCCGAGGACCTGCTCAAACTTGCTGGAACATCTTCTAAGAATCAGGGAAAGGTGTTCCGACTTTTCAGCCTCGCATTCCACCATTTCTCTGATCCGCTCGCTGTACGCATCCTACAAAACACGCTTTCAACATCTGATGGTTTCGCAATACTCGAGCTTCAAGGACGAGACCTTGGAAGCCTTTTCCTTATCCTCATGATGGGCCCACCACTAATGCTAGGCAGCTGGCTCTGGTTTTGGGGGCAGTGGGCCCATCTGTTCTGGACTTATATCATCCCCGTTGTTCCCTTCGTCGTCGTCTACGATGGTATCATCAGCTGTTTGAGAACGAGGAGGGATGGGGAAATAATGAGCTTGTTAAGGGAGGCTGCAAAAGCTGAGGGAAGAAGTCTAGATGGGTGGAGATTCGAGACAGGGAGGGCGGTGCACACGTGGCCAACGGGGACAATGCAGTACTTCATTGGAATTAAAGAAGGGGAGAGCAAGAAGTCTAATTAAGGCAGGCCTTGAGACGATAGCGAGTTGCGTCACGGTTGTATAAATATAACTATGTTGCCTCTGTAAAAATCTATCTTATCATCATGATAATCTATCAATTCCTGCGTTTTTGCGTGAACAGGACACAATGTGTGAATACTCACACCCGACTGATGACACGATTCATGTGACAGAACGGTCGTAAGGGAATTACAGAAGTTTTTGCGTCATGAATGGGCCTTCAAGACCGGATCAAGAATTCAGATTCAATCTTGGAACCCCGGAGATAGGACTATAAAATATTGCTTGGCATCTCAAGGTGACAAGATCTACCCTTAGTTCAGTTGAAGCTCGCTTGGGGGCTGC
Organism: Cladonia rangiferina; assembly: GCA_023065455.1. Classification (NCBI taxonomy): domain Eukaryota; kingdom Fungi; phylum Ascomycota; class Lecanoromycetes; order Lecanorales; family Cladoniaceae; genus Cladonia; species Cladonia rangiferina. Next base: position 941,380 of record JAJREH010000014.1, on the reverse strand, counting down.
CGCTTTAGTGAGGGAGGTAGGTGAGCAGAGGTAAAGCGTTATCCCACCGAGGCGCTTTTAGAGGGGATGACCCCCCAACTTTGTAGCCCTAGAGGGTCTGACCTAAAGCTGGCGAAGCGGGCCCTGAAAGCTCCCCTAAGATCCACCAGATTAGGTTACCCAGGCAATGAGAATGGTCCCCAGTGCATCCCGGCTCAAGGGTATCTTCGGGGCCCGATTAACCAGCTCTAGGTCCAGCCCTATAGGGTTATATAGTGGGGGGTTCTATACAGTTGGGGGGTCTCTTCTAGAGATTACCTTGGAGTTAGGATTTCCTTTCGTGATTACTTTCAAAAGTCTTGGCGCAAATCAAGACTTTTGGTGTCTCTCTCCGTATATAGTTCTGTAATCAATCGCGGTCATATGAAACCTCTGTACAGCGTATCTACCTGAAAAGTATTGCAATAGGTACTCACTATTCTTAGCCCGCGTTGTGTGTCAAATCCTCGCAGAGCCATCGCTCACTATAGTTAGCCTCTTCTCTTTGCGCCTTACGTCCCTTCCTGCTGCGAGACTCTCACTGTTACACTTTCTGGCTAAGTTCATTGAATTAGGTTCCATTTCCACGAGATACGGAATGCGCTTTCTAAATACCAGTAATCTGCAGTTCGTGCATGTTCCTGACTCGGAGATACACCAGGACAAGAATCAATACGCTATCCTTTCCCACCGGTGGGGGGCCGATGAGGATGAGGTTTCATTTGAAGATATTCAGTTGTCGATGGATACTTCTAGAAAGAAGGGTTTCTCTAAACTGAAAGGGTTCTGCAAGCTGGCACTCTCTGAAGGTTGTCGTTATGGCTGGGTTGACACGTGCTGCATCAACAAAGGGAACTCCAGCGAACTAGAGGAAGCTATCAATAGTATGTACCGGTGGTATGTGGGCAGCAAAGTCTGTATTACATACCTCGAAGATGTGCCCCAAAGGCAGCTGCTAAGTAGCAGCTGGTTCGATAGAGGCTGGACGTTACAAGAATTGATTGGTCCTAAGACTATGATCTTTTGTAACCACGATTGGCATATCATTGGAACGAAAACCGAACTCATCGCAGAGCTATCCTCCAAAACTAAGATACCTGATAGCGTCTTGACTCACGCTACCAAGCCGTCCGCTTGCTCTGTTGCCCAACGAATGTCATGGGCTGCAAAGAGAATCACCACAAGAGTGGAAGATAGAGCTTACAGTCTAATGGGTTTGTTCGACGTATATATGCCCATGATATATGGAGAACGTGAAAAAGCTTTTCTAAGACTTCAGCAACATATTATTCAAAAAAGCAAGGATGAATCTATATTTGCCTGGTGTACGGAGTTTCCCGGGAATTTGAAAACATACTCCGGATTCTTCGCGCCATCTCCCTTGGCGTACGTCCATTGTAGTGAGATAATTCAGACCCGAGGATCTGGAGGCTTTTCTGAAGCCAATGGTGAGCTGTTGATACCGTTAAAGATTGCCCCTCATAGTATGGAGACCTATTCGGCTCTACTTCATTGCACCCATAGAGCTAAGCCAGACGACAATGTATCCATCCTAATCACTCCAACATCCAATGAGGCCGAATACGTTCGTGTCAGGGACGTGGGAGATGCTAGTCACACATTAATTTCATCCTCTCATCAGGCGCGATTTATAAAGCAGCAAATCCACGTATTAGTTGATCCGACTGAACCCCCGGTGAATATCTTCAATGGTTTCTGGCTTCGCACCCTTCAACCTCCAGGTTATGCACAACATCGGACGGTCGTGCTATCCAACAGCCGCGCACCTGAGACGGACTATATTTATCAGCATGAATATAGCCAGGGCCTCGCGGGTTTGGTCCATATGAGGTCGAAGACTACCACAGAATGCTCTGAATGGTCACATGTTCACTGGATCAAATTCGGCTTTGACACGAAGTTCAACCCTGTTCTCTGGTTGGCTAGCGCGAAGCATTCATACTGGCTACAGGGTGACTTTGAGGAAGCTTTGGCACTGGGACCGGAGAGTGACTTGCATCAAAAAATCATGAGGTTTTCGCAGAATAATACGGAAGGGAATTGGTCAAGCAATTGGCCGAGCAATGAGCCAAATGCCGAAGGTCCCTGGCCGAACGAAAATGATATGGATGATAAATGGGCAGAGGGGGCATTTGCTATTACTATAGACAAGAAGAAGGGATATTACAATCATATCGTTTCAGCTCTGAACTTAAGGATCTCCGTCCAATTGCAGCTTCGCCACGAACGGACTACAAATGCCGTTGAAGAGACCGATGACTTTGGACTACCGCTAATTCCGATGGAGATTTGGGTCGTCGATATTACCGATACTGGGGGAGAAACACCAGGGGAGAGAAATCGACGGCGGAGGCAGGAGAGATATTTAGACTATGTTCAAAATGCTGTGGCATTTTAAGCATGCCATGGTACGGTAGTGAAGTCGTCTCTTCACTGCCATGCCGACACTTTCCAAACGTACAGCCTTGTGAGGACTTTTGGTATCAATCTCCATAAGAAGGCCATTAATCCAACATACTATCTCGAGCCAAATAACCGTTCGAAGTCGTTAACCAAGAGCTTTGTGAAAGTTCATGATCTTTGCTACCTCGAGCCCGCACCCATCTCGTAAATATTGCGCGAGTGCTTCTCATGATATTCTTTGGACGTATCTTTCCCGTGTGGTGGATCCCCTAGACTCATTTCATGCAAGCCGGCCGTATCTGTTCCCTGCAATTCGTGTAATCGAGTTACATATGTTACTCGCTCTTGTTTCTGGGCTTTCAGGCGCTGGAGCTTTCGATGTCGGTAAACTAACGTGATAATACCAGCAGCAAGGAGCGTGAGGAAGCCTATGGCAGCGCCGAAACCTATGCCTATCTTCGCCCCTGTTGAGAGCAGCCGTGGGTTAGTACTATTGCTAGTTGTGGCGGGTTTCGTCGCAGTCGTTGTATTATTGATTGTAGCACCGTCAGATTTCGTCGCATTCGTTGTATTATTGATTGCAGTACCGTTAGACTGCTCAGCTAGCAATGTCCAGCTTTTCGACCAGGATGATACAAAGTTTGCTATTGGCAATGATCCAATACTGGTATCGCTGGGTCCAATGGACTGTATATTTGGTGATGGTACCTCCGGACCAGGTGCCTGAGCCAAGAAGAAGGCTTTTGTCTGCCAGTTGATACCAATCATTGCAGCTTGCAGGAATGCTTTGCCGAGGTAATAATTACCGGTTCCGTCCATGGAGTGAAAAGGCCTGCACGGGAAGTACTGTTGCGGGTATTGGACGATGGGAGATTCGAGGGTGAGATTCAGAAGCTGGAAGGGAACTTTGATAGTTATGTTTGCATCTGGAGACGATCGAAATACAAAAGCTAGGTAAGCCGACGAGCTCATTACGCGCTGAAACTGTAGGTCGGTGGTATTCCATATGTAGAGACCGATGTCAGAATTTAGGGACACAGGAAGATGCTGCGCAATGGCAGCACAAGTCTTGGGAGACATGAACAGGTATGGGACAATAGGGTTGATGATCGTTGGCTGGACATTGTTCAATGAACTATTTAGCTCAAGAAGGCCTGGAAAGGAAGAGCCGTTGTCGATGAATGGGGTCTGGCCATTCTCCACGCCTATCTGTACATCGAGCATGGTAGGCACCATCAGATCGTTTGGCCCCAATTGGAACGAACCAACATCACCAAGGACGCGGCTTTGGTCGTAACCTCCCCATACCAGAGTCCCTGCAAGTCCAAGCGATGCGGAACCATAGTGCAGAGAGAAGGAGTTAGATGGGGTGACATTCTGCATCGCCAGATAACTGGGAAAGTTCTGCCCAATGCCCGTTTTCAATGACTCGGTGCCATTTCCTGGAGCGCCAAGTGATAGCGAGCCTAGCTGGACTTGAAGACGCCCACCATCAGGTAAAAAGATATTCTGTTGATTTATAGCCGATATAGTGCTGTTAGGCACTTTAACAAGCCCTTCACTCGTGTTCATATACATAACGTCAGTCATCTCGACGGCTTGGCCGCTGGTATTGATGGCTGCAGAACTGCCCCATTGCCAGACCAGTCCTGGCGAGTTATCGGATATCGCCGTTGTAGAATCGCTAGCGTCATAGAGGCCTGCAGAAGCTGCAAAACAGATGGAGCTGACACTTTGGCATAGTGTTTGTGTGGGTATCATTGACTCGTAGATTCCGCCTGGGGAAAGATTGACTGTGGATAGGGGATCACCTGAGCTGTCAGAGCCTATGTCAACTGAAATTACCTACGGAATAAATTAATTCCTTGATCTTCTCAATTACGACCTGAACTGAAGACGTACCTGCCAAGGTCCGTCTGGTCCATAATAATTGGTGGTGTTCCATCGCACGACCTGAGGGGTTTTGGCCCATGACACCGCCACAAGAAAAGTTAAAGTTACGGCATGAACGGAAGAATGCATAATGAAGCGGCGCAAAAGAGTTTGAAAGGAAAGGCTTCGCAGAATCTGAAATCTATTATAGAAAGAATAAGAGTGATATTTTTCTGTCGATATTCGTATCTAGAAAATAAGAAAACACATTGCTGTCTCATGGCTCGTCTCTTGAAACAAGGATCAACGTCAGCACTCGGATCCTACAAGGCTGGAAAAACTGTTCGCAACGATTTGATTGGTGGTAATTGGTCCATGGTGCCGCCGCGGGGTCTTCTGCATATAAGGATTGGCAGGATGAAGGTACAGAGTGGTCACTACCGTGTCTGTTACTTGGTCCTTTAATTCTCCTGCTACATCTGTTTTGACCCTGCCAATTTAATCATTAGGCTTACCTCACTACCATTCTATCTTGTATAACATCCTTTGGCCGCATCTTACAGTAAGTCCTATGATCTATGTTTATTAATACTCACTTAGATAAACAAATGCTACCCTCTGCTCCTACAACTTAACAGCCTAGTTAATAGATTCTCTTTTTTCAAATAAATTATCAGGGTTACCGATCTTTAAATTGACGTTTTAGATACCATCATGGCATCACAGCCTTGTTGCAATATGTGAAGTGATGAATCCGCATTGGCCTGAGGGGCTAATATATGGTTGAGAGCTGCCCTAAGTATACTGGGGATGCAGAAAAGCGGCGAAGAACTGAGGTGCAGAAAAGGGGTGGAATGCGCTAGAACGATGGCTGAAATTGCACGCCATGCAGCAAGGCTAGGTGCATGGGCATACTGCAACACAGCCTGACAAGTTGCTCCCTCTTAAAGCGGGTTTGCTTCCTTTCCGAATGGAAACAGTAATTCCCGATTCCAAAATCGGGGTGTATGTATTTCATGTATGTGTGCAGGTATGCTGCCCACAAGGTGATTTCCTCCGTCAGTCTAGTGTAACGGCCGTCCGAGGAGATAAAAAGCAGGGTTTGCGGGTATGTGGCGCCCATTATGTGTTTTTGGTTAAGTCTGAGAAGAGGGTCGAGCTAGGTAGAGGCTATGACGTTTGTGAAGGGAATTGGGTGTGCGTGGAGCGGTGAAGGTGGAGTAATTGGGTAGTTATAAGGGTGGACGCGTAGGATATCTTTGAGATGGTTCGACCTCCGGCGTTAGCGTTTCCTGGATAGTCTTAGCGTTGCCAATCCTCTTGGCATATCATCTCAATAGGTAGCTTCCAACTCCATAACTTTAGTACCGAACCACACACCCTCGACGGTAAATGAGACACGTTAATACTTTCGGTAAGGGTAGCAATTCCCCCACTTCCAAGGGGGCGCAGTCACTAAGGATCACCCAAGATCACCCAGGATCACCCAAAAGCCGCCACTTTCTTGTGAGGTATTCCCCAAATGAGCCATGGGCGAAACTGGAGATACCGAAGATACAGGCTACACATCTGGTGACACCGATTCGATCCGATGGCGGAACACCTGGAAATTGTTGACTGGTGGCTTGACCGAAGAAGGAAGACGGCAATATAGAAGAGACCGTGATCTTCGTTATGCACAAGAGGATTGCCAGAGATGTCAAAAGGAGAGAGATTATCTACTACAATACAGTATTGAGTCCTACTCTTTGGACATGGCGGAGCTGACGCGTCGAAGGTCCTATAATACGATTCCTAAACCAGAAGGTCACAGCGCTAGGAGGTGATTTGCACGCTGGGAATATAAGATGTCGTACATGTCTAGATGATACAGGAGGAGGCTTTGATCCGGAGTACGGGATCCTGCTGTGTGCGAATCGACCTGTACCACTGGAGGATACGCTCGCACATGGTAAGGTCTACCGATGCTTGCGCAAACCGCCTACTAAGATCGAGCAGAGATGGTCCATGCCTACGATTTCCTCCGCTTCAAGGCCGACTTCGAGAATATCAACCTACGGCATGCAGCATGTACTGAGATCCGAGCCTCATCCTTAAGTGGCGAGTGTAGGTTCTGGCGGGAATTCTGGCATAGGGGCCAGTGGAAGGTTCTGAACCAGCACCAGGAATGTGTTAGACGCCGGGCTACGCTTTCTGTCTCAATGAGGCCAAATTGCAAAGATGATGTTGAGGCGGCGAAGATAGTCAACGACGTTTGGGACAGCTGTTTCGCGGATACCAGACCCTTTGATGAGATTTACAAGTGAGGAGTCCATACTCCTCTCCTGTACCGCGCTCTCGAGCCATTATAGGTTGCTTACCAGCACGGTGTTTGGCCGCAATACCCACCAATCATATAAACTGACGGTGTTCGATTGTCCATGGCTCACAGTGTCTGATGTTTGGAGAATTGAGGTGCCGCCTCAGATTGTCTATGTACCATCACAGGCAGGTAGACACAGCACCGGTCTCCTTCGTCCGCTTTTACGCTGTAGCTAACCAGACTCGTGATCCAATATGATTGCTACGACTGTGCAGGCCGGTTTGCCGCTCTACAAGACACCAGGGATAGGCGATGCCATGATCTGTGGAGATATGGTCCTATGCGAACGACATGGGATGAGATTTGGATGGTAAATGATGTAGGCCAGCATGCAGAAGCTCGTTTTCGGTGGATTACCGTTGATCACGTCAATTGATATACGAGCAGGGTCTGCATTGCAGAGTATTGAAGAACTTCGCCCGAGAAACTTATTCATCGCCAACATTGCGACCGTTTCGGTCCATGACTGCTTATCAATTCTGACTTCCCTCACTGCACGCGGCCTCCCGTTTCTCTCCAAATTGTCCCTGGCGAGACTCATCCTGAGGCTACGACATCAAGACAAAGACGTCACGCCCGGTCGGATAGCTTCTAACTTCTGCTTCAATTCCACCCAAACCCGATCCTGCAGCTCCGCCCCCGCAGTGCCATTGGTGAGTCCCGCCGTTGGTGTGATCTTGCAATCCGGCAAGTACTGGCCGTGGGATTCGGGCCCGACGCTGGCGCCGTGTACGAGCGTGCGTGAACCAACTTCGGTCCTGCGGGCCAAGATCTTTACGATAAGACGGACGGCGGGATTGTCGTATTTGCGGTAGTGGAGTTCGCTTTGGCAGAAGCTAGAAAAAGCGAAGATGGATTAGGAATTGATTGGGTGGCTACTACTCCGCCGGGAACAGGGGGGACTTACCCAGGAGCCACACAGTTTACGATGACACCACTAGAACTAACAGGGAACAGGGCGGCGATTTGCTTGACGACGAAGATCGCCAGCAGCTTCGAGACGTTGTAGCGGTCGAACATCTTGGCCTTACTTTCGTTGTTGAGGGTCGCGAAAATTTGGCTGGCCGGCGCTTCTCTTTCCTTGAACTTGGCGACCTCGTAGAGCTCCGAGCCAGTCACGGTGAAGTGGGTTTGCGTGTTGTATTTGTCGGCCGTTTCGCGGAGCTTCGGGTAAAGGAGGAAGGCGAGCATGGACATGGAGATAACGTTGGTGGTGATGGTCTCCTCATTATCTTCTGTCATTCGGAACTTCCACGTCGATATGCCGGCGTTGGCGAGGAGCACGTCGACGCGTGGCAGCTCAGTCTTGACTCTGTCGGAAAATGCTTGGACAGAAGCGTACGAGCTCATGTCGAGGTGCCACACCTGAAGGCCTTCGGATGAGCACGAAGTCGTTGCTTGAATGTCTTTTGCCGCAGCCTCTCCTTTCTCGACATTCCGACAGGCAAGAATGACAGACGACGCTCCCAGGCGAACCATCCAGCGGCAGGCCTCGAGACCCAGACCCGAACTGGCACCCGTGACGATGACCGTTTGGCCTTCGAAGCTTGCCCTTGGGATGGGCGGTTCGTGGATGAACTGACGGTAGATGAAGGCTGTGAAGAAGGACATGTTGGGTAGCGCAGCTTTCAGCACAGCAGACTTGTTCGTCGCTTTGTGATTCGGCTATGGTGTGCTTATCTAGCTAGAGAGTAGCAAGAGCAAAGAAGTAGAAGGCGAGCAGATATGCATCGGCAGCTACGATTATTTGATACTATCGTTGTAGTATTCAATAGTGGGACATGGGCCCGCAAAGTTTGGCGCGGAAATCGGTGTGACACTTCCCATTATTTATACTACACCGATAGTAAGACATCTTACTGAGTATGAGAGCCTCCCCAGGAAAATTACGTGGCTTCGAAAAGCATGCCGCATGTGGTAAAGCACTGCATCAAACCCTTTGTCACACCAATAAGCCTGAAATGTACTCGCTGGCTCCTCTCCCAAATTGAGGGATTAATGGCGTTGTGGACCCGCATTAGTCCGGATCGCAAACTTATATCTATATGAGTGAGACAAGCTTGCCGTCGAAAAGCATGCCATATGTGGAATAGTTTGCTGCATCAAGCCTCTGTCACAGCCAATAAGACTCTCACGGGGTATCAGTCAGCTTAAGTTCCCAGCGGATTACCTGACGGGCCGGGCAAACATCCGCCATTCCAACATTTCATAGAGGCTTTTCCTACAACAATAAACTGGATAGTTTATCATGGTATTCCGTGGGAGACCGTCAAAGGCCTGCGAAAGATGGAGAGCTCGGAGACTAAAAGTGAGTACGAAGCCCGGCAGTCGTCCCTCTTTGGAGTTGAGGTTTACCTGTTGGACATAGTGCGATCTTCACAGTGGTGCTTGCGGCTAATGTGTCAGAGCTGCTACGTCTTGCTCAGGATACAGGGATACGCAGCAGCTTCGCATTCGAATTGAGAATCAGTCTGTTGTAAGGAAAGCGTTGCAAAAAGCATCTCGCTGCGAACCACAGTCTCTTTCGCTGTCAATAGACTTGCAAGCTCGAGATGCATTCTTTGCCTCTTACGTTGCCACGAAATGTTGGGACTTCCTCAAGCCATATTATCAACCGACGGACTCCCCAGAACACCTGACAAAGGCGATTGAGGCCGTCAGCTTGGCGTATCTCTGGCACCAAGTCTACTCTGACGCTGCACTAGCTGCTGCTAGGGGGAGATATATATTAGCGTTACGCATGACTAACAAAATTCTGAAGTCTCCTAAGGAGCAAACTAAGAATACTACCTTGATGGCGTCGCTTCTTCTCGACCTCTTTGAAAAGATCACGGATACGGAAACCCGAAACAATTCATGGACGAGTCATGTCAATGGAGGGCTTGCTCTCGTCAGACTCCGAGGCCTCGATCAATTCCAAGACGATTCAGGTTTTAACATGCTGGTGCGTCTCTATAGACACTACATTGTTGGCTGTGTCGCTAGCGACTCCCCAGTACCTGATAATTTGAACGCAATCGAAGCTTACATTGGAAAACGCCTAAGTGTTAAAGATCCCATGTTGCGATTGTCGAATCTGATGGTTCAATACGCGAATCTGCGCAGCAAAGTCCGGAAGGATATCCTGTCTAACGACGAATGCATCGAACTGTCTATGGAGCTTGACGGACAAATACAAGCCCTAGACCGCGAATTGCCAGTATATTGGCAATACTCAACTATATCTCTTGAGCAGAAATCAGAAAGGGCTTTCGATCTCCACTTTCACTCCTACCCAAACCCCAGGAGATGTCAAGCACGCAATGTCTGCCGAATTATGAGGATCATTCTCAATGCATCTCTGATTCAACCTGTTTCGGTGCCACCTACAAGCCACAGAGATCTGGCATTGACAGGATTCGCACTTGATAATATTGAGACATTGGCGGGCGAGATATGTGCGTGTGTGCCGCAATATATGGATTGTGATGGAGCAGCTCGACACAGACTGCCTGCATCAGAGAAGTCGGACTTCGGCGTGGATCACATCCTGCCTCGCGGCCATTCCCATACGCCTAACCACCAATTAGACTGCTACACACTCATCTTCCCACTCTATGTCGCGGCAAGATCAAAGGCTGTTCCAGACATGAAACCCTGGGTCATCAAAAATTTACATTATATGAGCACTCACTTCCACGTTCGCAATGCTGAACTCGTCGCTCGAATCCTAGAGCAGGAAACAGACGTGGGCCCTTGGGAAATATATGCCATGCTTGGAAGCTACGCATTCGCCTGTTAGTTGGGAAAACCTCATTTCATGGGTTGCCCAGGCGTATAAAGGAATTGGTATTTACGGCCTATCATCACCGTCAATCTACATTAATCATAGTAAACGTTCCCTAGCATTAGTTCGTCCATGTTCAAACTTCGAGTGTTCAAGGAATACACCAACTCTGAGACTTTCCACTAGCGCAGCTTGCCGCTGAGAATGACAATGCCTCACGTTGAACACATTGCAGGGGGCTCTTATACCTCAGGGATTCCATATTCTTCTTACCAGCTAGCTGCTAGCCACGACCAGGACCCCCAACTTAGATTTTGCAGTTTTAACATTCAAAGATCAAACCTCCATTCGTCCCATCAGCTTATATCATGTTATTGCTATTCGTAACTCCCTAATGTCGCACAGCCCCTGGTCGGTTCTCAAACGAGATAAAAATTATAGATGGAAGGCTATATTATTTTCTTGCGTGACTATTGGTAGAAGACCCGTTACATGGGTCGAGCACACTGCTGAGCTGCTCCATGGACGGGCGAGACCCCTGGGAGCTTAGTGGCAGCTCTACCTAAGTTTAAGGGTTGACCCACCTAAGGTATGCCTAATAAGGGGTTTGGCTCCCACGGAGCCAGTGCTTGAGGATTCGTCTATCGCAAGGGTAGTGCGGCTGAGAGCAGATATGAGAACTGCCTACAAAATCGACGATTCTGCAGTCTCATATACGGTGAAGAGGCCGGATACGGTAGTTATTGATGGCCTCAGGGGCAGGTGGAATCACAGGATATGTCATCCCGAGTGGGGATGAAATTGATCTGCTATATGAGGGGGACTTATGACCAAAATATTCTCACGGTTATGCTACCGTATCGCAAGGATACTCAAACGTACCGGTATATTCGCTGCATTCATATTTCTTACAAGCCAGGAACATCAACTTTGCCTAGACAGCGCGATCAAATTATATCCACCGGTCTTGACCAGAATCTTGGATATTCCGCACTGATTGCTGCAAACGAAAGGCTACGATCACATAGACTAGTACCATCTTGGGGAGTGACCCCGGACAGATAGCAGGTTGTACGACTGGATTTTCAGGTGATTGACATTATATGTGTAAAAGCATGATGATGACGACAGCCACAATGTTAATTTTCAGCCTCTAATATTACAAGTCTTGGGGACAGAAGTCGAGATGTCGACCACAGGTGCTTCGACGAGCCCTCTGCTACTTCCACGTTCCGCTTCCGAAGTCTACGCACTGCCAATGCTTGATCCTGCGTTATTGCTTTAGCGGACCGGTCCCTCGTGACACTTAATCAGATGCTCTCCCTCAAGAATGGTATCCCATTCATTGGAGAACCGGTGTTGCTTCGATGGAAATCTGGATTGTTTAGGAATAAGGATCTCGCGAACATATTCAGCGGAGCAAGACGCTCCTGGTGGCGGCTATCCGCGGTCGAGAGTCGGCACATTGCCGATCTATAAAACAAGTATCGCATCGATGGGCGAGCGCTTCATGGCTAGTAAGCTGCCTAAGGCCTTGCGCGCACTCGCGTTCGTCTTTGTCTTCGCGACGAGTTCAAAGCGTGGGACGTTCGATATCCCTCTCGTGAGGATCGTCTGGTAAGTCGAAACGGTTGCACTGCCACGGCCCCATCATCCTGACGGCCTCGAACATATCATTTCCTACCTGGACACATCCGGGACCGCAAGTAGTGTTCCAGACACATCCCAATCTCTGTAGTGAAGTGACTAATTCGACCGTCGCGTTCCCAATTGTGGGGGCGAGGAAAGCGCATCTATTGGACCAGATGTCGATCTCAGGTAATGATTCATGCACACTGACACACTTGTATGTGTAAGAGCGGTCATCCTCGTCTGGCGGAGCAGTGAGCTTAAAAGCAAGGACTTGATTGAGGGTAACGAGGCGTGAATGAAAAACATAGCATTTGCTGTGATACTGCGGCGTTTCTTCGCGACGTTCCATCTGAGCAGCAGTAGTCACCTCCGGCTTGTTGCAACCTAAATCATTGATCTGAACAGCTAAAGCTTGGGCTCCCTTATGAAAAGCCCGACAATGATCCGCTGTACAGTTGCCGTTGCGAAAATCGTTAGCTAGAGAAGCCATTTCATCAAGCCTTCTCTCGAGACCTCCACAGCGCGGATCTTTCGTGGCGAGGGAAGGTATGGCAATGGCAGTGGCGGCCAGAAGCCCCATAGATTGGAGTAGGAACTTCATTATGGAATCTTTGTATATCGGTATGCCAGTCGGTGTCCTGTAGGTTTTGAAGATTAATGGTGCGTATAAAGATAGCCCTTCGACAGATGAGCAGTGTGTGGATGAATGTTGAAATGAACAACAGAGCGAGAACAGTGTTACTTGTAGAGCCTGAAAATTTGAGCTAAGAAATAAGCGAATTGTGCAATTGAAAAGTTTCAGATACTGCATGTGAAAATTTGTGTGGAGATGCCCAACTCGTGCATTTGGTATCGGTCCCCATTTGCGGTACTTAGAGTTTTTTCTCGGTTGGTGGGAACGCCTCTAGAACCCGAAAGCATGTCTCCGGTTGCTGGGCTTGGGGACATCAAAATTTTTGGTATCTTAAACGTTGATTAAGAGAATGCTCTTAGTTTGTGAGGTAACATTTGTAGTGGCAAATGGCGTCGTACCGCCAAGATCATCCCCCCATAATCTTTCAGAAGTGATGTAATTTTCAGTTGCATATGGATTTTTATCCCGTGCCTGAGGCTTTCGTCAGTCTGAATTAGAATCAAGGACTAAGGACACATGTGGAAAGATGATAAGGTCGTGGCTGAGACCAGAAGCAGATCCCGGAGACCCCAAGCAAGTCATCCGCACAATGATACAGAATCCGATGACTCAGTTGAAAAGATACAGAAAGCTTGTAGATATTCGCACACGGAAAGTTCAATCGGAGGAACGCAGCTTCAAAGGGGACAATTTTCGGCTGTTGTCGTCCGACGTCCACTATATCTGTACAATACCAACACCTCGCAATGATATATCACTGTACAAGCATATATTTTTCGATGCACCATCTCAATCCATAGTAACCACGGCGCCCAATGCCTTCATCGATTCAATAATTTTCTCTGATTCCTCCTTTGGCACGCCCTCCTTCATCTGCTTCGGCGCACCCTCCACGAACTTCTTACTATCCACCAAACTCAAACCCAGCATACTCTTGATTTCTTTGATTACCTTTGGCTTCGCTGCTGCATCAAATGATTTGAGCGTGAGAGCGAAAAGTGTTTTCTCTTGGGCTGCGGGCGCGGCTACTTCTTCCTCGACTGGCGCTGCCGCTGCTGCCGGGGCAGCTGGTCCAGCGGCGAAGTTACTCATAGGCATGTCTGGAATATTAAGGCGGGACTGTAGAGGACCAAGATTAGTACAATGAGAAAGACCGGGGCCAGTAAAAGGCTGTTAATGACTGGCCCAATCTCCAATCCAGCAGACGTGTAGACTTGCCTTGAGGTTGGATACTAGGTCGGCAGTCTCCAATAAAGTCAATTGACTTATCTGCTCAACTATAGTAGATATTTTTGGATTCGTTGATGAGGGTGCTGATGCTGTAGATTCCCATCGCCGTGAAGGCGTCCTTCTGTTTCTATGTCTTTGTGTGATTGCTAAAGGTGCGATGGCATTTGTTCTCGAGGAGGCGCGTATTATTCGAGCGCAGGATTGCGCAGCATAAGCTGATGATAGTGACATGGCAGACGAGAACGGTTTGGCTGCTCTAGGCTTCAGGCAGGAGCTGGACGTAGAAAGATTCATAGATTTCGCTAGCGCGATTCCCCCGTCCATTGAATAGCGGAATGAGTCCGCACACCGCATCAGTGTTTGGCGTTTTCTCACCTCTACCACAATCAAAACTGGAGTGAACAATCTTAGGTGCCAAAGCTCCAGCATGGAGCTGTATTTAAACAAGAGGGAGTACGTCATTATACGTTTCATGGCAGCCGCTTGGAGTTGGTACCAAGTATGGGGCATCTTTAGGAGTTACCGAGACGAAGGTTATCCTCTTACACGGCGCCTCTGGCAGAGATTCATGGCAGGAAACGGTGAAGCAAATGCGTAAAGCACCAATTGGAACGCCAAAATGCCGTCGAGTGATAGAAATGGAGCCGAGCAAGATCGACCTGTATTCGACAAAGAGCCGCGTCCAGTAAATGCAGGGAAGCGGCCTGTGAAAGAGCTGGAAGCTGCATTGGGACTGCTAAAGAAACATGATGACACCTCTCGTTTCGTAGGACTTGCGCTTCTTAAGCCTGTTCTCGAACAAGAATTAAGCCAATTGGACGATACGGATGAAGGAGTAAGCGCGGAGATCATACAGCGTGCTTGGGGCGCAATCCCAGCCAAGTTCTTGGACAGGCTCTTGAAAGCCCGTTCGAGAGAAGGAAGAAGTAGGGACGAAGCTGAAAATATGGTTGGAGTGGCGGTCGCGGTCTTACAGGCTTTCATGGGCCTTTTGGAGTCCCCTCAGACCGCTGAAAAGTTCATTGGCCGGGTTCCGGTGCTTCTGTCCATCCTGCATTCTACATCTCCAAAAATGAGAGACCGTATCATGGAGATCATTCACTGCCTGGCAATGACACCAGAGGGCCGGTCAGCAATTTTTGAGACTGGTCCTCGGGCCAGCAACCTTGATCAGCCCCCACTGTCCTACCTGCTCCTTACGACCATACATGCCGATATCATGGCGACAGTACCAGATCTCCAAGAGAGCCTCCATTCTGATGAGTATGACACAACATCATCTCGCCTAGTCAAGGGGTACGATGTCATATCGTCCTTCATTGGTTACTTGATTACAGGCATGGATGCCAACGACGGTGGTGACGAATTATCGCTTCCTATGCTTCCAGACCTGCTCTTGAAGGTCCAAGGAAAGATAACAGACATACTGAATGTGACAATCGAGCATCTCCGAGAACGCTACGATGCATCTGCCCCAGGTGCTCTAGGTGCCCGCGCATCTGCGCCTTCTTCAAAGGAGGCCACCTTTGGAGGCCCTTCAACCGCCGCAGAGGCATCTGGGACTATGTTGGATGATCCGTTAACCCTCTCTCAAATCCAGGCCCTTTCACTATGGCTTGCGAATGAGGATAAAGAGAGCTTACGAAAGGCAGCTGCTGGGATCATGGATGTCCTTAAGACTATCTATCAGCCCATTGGAGTCGGCCATTTCTGGGCAACAAAACAGTTTCAGGCCCGATGCTGCGTACTGGAAGCTTTGTCTGGGATTACTCAAACGACTGAAGGAGTTGAAAAATTTCTGCGCGAGGATTGGTGGACTACGCTTACTGAAGATCTCGAAGAGCTAGTGAGTTTCCCATTGTCGATAGGGAAGCAAGAAGCACGAGGCATTACGATCCTCAATATCTTGGTGACTGTGCTACACTCTGGGGCTACACCGCCCCCAAAAGAGCAGTGGATTTCTGGAATGCTTAATATCAGCAATGAGCTGATGAAATCGGTCGATCTCCAATATCGTTGGGAGCTTGCGGCTGGAGCGTGCGATCTTGTTGTTTCTTTATTTCACAGGACCAGAGTGGAAAACAGAGACAAGCATCATGGATCAGTTATGCATCTACTCAACACCGTCCAACACTTGCTCAAGAGCGAGACGTCTTTGAAAGACGAAGTCAACCGGCAAGTAAGGAAAGACTTGGAAAACGTTGTAAGGGATCTGGGAGCTTTGAGGGGTAATCGGATATCGGAAAGATCGACTTGATAACACAATGCACAAGATGATTCCGCAAATGTGTTAGTGGTAGTGGATCGACTCGCCACTCCAGAGAAGACATTGTAGACAGTTAAGCAGTTGAGGCTTCCAAAAATTTTACGCGCTACGCATCCGTTGTTCATCCCATACCCATACTATATGATGACACATTCCCGGTCTACAGCGACAGAGCTGGGTATATTGGATCAGCCCTTTTGCTCGCTATCGCCAGATAGAAGACAAAGTACAACACCTCGTTCGTATAATACAATCGTACATACGTCCTCTCTTTTTCAAGCTATGAAATCGTCCCAATTCCCCCAAAGCCGTGCTACTAAATCCCTCCATACGGCTCCATACCTCTCCGAATCTCCTCTACAATCTCCGACGCATCATTCACGCTCTGCGCTTCGAAATCATAGCGTTTCGTATCTTCTTTATCCCTAGCAACAACAAGCTGCCCATCCGCTTAGAGTCAGCCCAACATTGCCACTCACGCAAGGTTGCTGAAAACGAATACACATACCCTGAAAGTTTTTGGATGCCTCCTACTAACCTTACACCCAACAATCATATTAAACGGCACCCGGCTCGTCTTCCCACTGCTCTCTGAAAATAGCGTCTTCCCCGTCTCACCCGGCAATATGTGCACGTTCTCCTCATCCATTAGCAACACGCGTTGGTGACTGGGCGCAAAGGACATAGGCTGTTTGCGCATCACATTATACTTCTTATACTTCGCTGTCGATCCCAGCAGATCTTGTTTCTGAGCTAGCGGATGGATTCCTGCTCCAGCCCCAAGGCCTATGGTTCGTCCTTTCGCGCCTTTGCGCGGCGTTTCTGACGAACCGGGCGTTAGCAATAGGGGAGCGTTGGGGGAAGAACTGCCTGGTGAACCAGCGATGCCGAGTGCGCCATCATTGGCGAAGCGGCGGCGGACCAGGTCAAGATCTGTACGGTTGCCTAAGGCTTCGACGGTGCGGTCGACGGGGGCGATGGTGTTGGTGTTGGACACCTTGAGGATGTGGTACGCCTTGTCCAATTTCCAGCGCTTGCAGACGTTGTCGAGGACTTCGGCGAGGTAGGTGTCTGTGGTGACTTCGATGGTGGTGACTTGGCTGAAGGCTTCAAGGGAGGTGTAGTGGACTTTTAGGAGTTTAGCGGGACCCATGCGCGGGGTGGAGTGGGCTGTGGCTAGGACGGGTTTGTCGGCGGGCGTTGTGTTCGTTGGTTTGCGGGCGCCAAGGGAGGGTGCAGGGGCAAATGCCACTTCTTTTTTTTCGCCGGTTTGCGATTGTCGTTTTATAGCGGATGGGGTCTCAGAAGGGGCTTCGTCGGTGGGCGAGGCATATTTGTCGTATTTAGGGGTCAGAGTTTGGTTTTCTTTGAATTGGGCTTCAGTTGCTTCGACAAGGGCAAATTCGTCGTACGGTTTCTCTCGAGATCTCCCTCGGGTGCCGCGATTGTTGTTTGATGTGAAGTCAGCTATGGGTCGTGTACGCATTAGGGCTGGGAAGTCATATTCGACTTCCCCATCGTCGACCATTCTTAGTGTCCAGCGGTTCACGTTGAGCTTAGAATCCTCAATTGGTGGCTTCAGTCCCTCTTCTCGATATCTCCAGAGAGCCAATCCAATAGCTTCGGCAACAGTAACTTGTGGCTCCTCGCCAGAATTGTTGTTCTGAACATTCTTCAGCAGGGGCATGTCGAATGGTTTATCAGGCTTCTCCGAATGTGGCGCGTAGATTCTGATGTATAGAGGATCTAGGACACCTTTGCCGGAGAGTCGTGCAAAAACTTCAACCGGATTCTTCGGCTTTGACTGTCTGGCCCTCAAAGCCTGACCCAGTAGACTGACGGGTTGGATGGTGGAGATAGGCCTTGCAGGAGGAAGTGCTTGTAATAGGGAAGGTTGAGCGGTCTTTGCTTTGTTTGGAGACTCCTTGTTTAGGTTTAAGGGGGTCGGCATATCAGTCAATGAAGATGCAACCATATCATCCAGGAGCGACTCTGAATCGGCCGTTTCACCAAATTCCGAGGAGAGACTACTCCCATCAGACGCCTCGCCATCGTCCTCATTGATCGTAGTAGTCAGATTACGCATTTGCTGCCGCTCATCCTCCTCATGTTTAGCGGCTAACAAATTGCTCGCTTTTGCTGCTTTGGTGGGGTTAATTTGCCTCCGCCTAAAGAATGAGGGGTCGAGCTCGTTCTCGGATGACATATCACTGCTTGTAGTCGTATCTCTCCTGGCTCTCTGCTTTACAGCCTCCACGCTGGTCAATGACCCACTACGTAGCCTCCCTTGATTCGATCTCCTCGATGGCGAAGTGACAATAACTTCGACCCCCTCTTTGTTATACGAGCTGCGGATTGGTGAAGATCCTGAGCGATCCCTTACAGGCATTTTTGCGAATTTGATTTTTTGCGCATCCCTTCTATGCTCAGTATGACTAAAGCTCGAGTAGAGTAATCTGGCCCTTACCTTCTTGCACTGTCGATATCATCGTCGCTCTCATCACTCAAATCACTACTATCATCCTCGTCATGTTGCTCTCGCCGCCGCCTTCTTCGCACATTCGGACCTGGACCTACAGTATCAGTACTACCTCGTCCAGTCACCATTCCTCCCTCTTCCTCCTCGTCATTAAATCCGGCGGGAGGGAATCCAGCCGATCGAGGGGGCACGGCAAAGTAATCTGATGATATAGCTGTTGGGATCGGGGGAGAATATGTTCTCTTGATGTCTGGGATGTTGGCGGACCATCCTGCGGCTCGAAAGCTGGGGTCGTTGAGAACGCTCGAATCAACGTTGATGAGGCGCTCGCCAATACCATCTTTGATGTGGGTCAAGTAAGACGTCCGCAGTTGCCAAACGAGAAAACTAAGTATATCAGAATCACTGTTTCCACTATCTCGAACATATATACGCAGATAACAACAACTGTTGATTTACATCTCGAACCAATTCCGAGACAGAAGCGCGCTTTATGCATGTATTAAAGGAGCTTACTCTTCATTCTGAAGTAGGGCCATCAGGAGTATGTATTTGGTGACGTCGGCTTTGGAGGCCCCGATCGATATGAGCACATCTACGACTATAGCTGGACTTTGATCTGCTTCTGTAGGGTGAGATGGAACATTGATGGCTGGGGTGGTGGTCTTATTCGATATTGCCTAAGGGCGTATCACGGGACCGTAAATTACATAGCTTCGTAATGTTACGTCATGCATAGGTCTACGTCCTCGTAATTGATACACCATTGCACCTTACTCAGCCCAAAGCCGTCATTCCATATCGTGATGGCCCTGGTCGACTATTCCGGGTCAGAAGACTCAGATCAAGAAGAGCAGACTAAATTGCAAGAAGCCGCAAGAGGCAAAGTGAACACAACGAAACCTTCCTTCCAGAAAGTCGTCGATCGCTCAAACCCACACAAGATACGGGTCAACCTACCAGACCTTGCGAAGCCTGAAGAGTTCGATGATTTAGAGCGCCCGTCAAAACGAGCCAAAGTAGGCTCAGGCGGCTTCAGCGGCTTCAATTCCCTCCTCCCCGCTCCCAAACGAACAGCAGCGCCGAATGGCGGACCTTCGTCGAATGGAGCAAGGAAGAGTGGGTTGGGCATTGGGGTCAATCTAAAGACCGGAGCTGCACCGGGATTCAGCAGAGACCCGGTGGACGCAGTCTCTACCAGCAACGAGGAAGGTGCAGAGACGGAGCGAAATGGAGATACGAATACTATCCAGCAGGATGAAGAAATGCACCAGAAGCCACCTGCCAACGACGAAGGTCCCTTGCTTCTGAAACCTGTTCCGGCGCTCAAAATGCAGGGCACTAGGACGATGTTCAAGCCCTTGTCGGTCGCACGGAAACCACAGAAAAAGAAGGCTCAGGCCGGAGAGAGCCTACCCAACACGAAGGTACAGGTCGATGAACTCATTCAAAAACCGAAACCAGCGCCAAAGCTTTCCCTCTTCTCTACAGGCGAAGAAAACGAGCCACCTAGGAGTAGCTCTACCGCAAGTGGCACATATCAACCCATAATCTACACCAATACCACTCCCGACCCCATACCAGCTCCAGTCGACCCTTCCAGCGATTCCCAACCCTCAGAAGACCCCAATTACTACCCCTACGATCACCCAGAACCAAGCATGCCCAGATTCGCCCCTGTCCAATCCCTCACCAGTATAGCCAGCGATCTAAATCTCACACGCGCCGAGACACGTCAACTCCTTGGCCGACAGAAGCACAACCACCCCACCGACCCCTCAGCAATAAACATCGTAAATTTCAACACCGACGAAGAGTACGCCGCAAATGAGATCCTCCGGCAAGCAGGCGAGACGGTGCAACACAACCCTGTTCGGGCAATCGCGCCAGGGAAGCATAGTCTGAAGCAACTGGTGAATGCGGCGAGCAGTCAGAAAGATGCGTTGGAAGAAAGTTTTGCAAGTGGGAGGAGGAACAAGAAGGAAGCAGGGAGTAAGTATGGATGGTAATATGTAGCTCTTATGAGAACACGATAATAATTGATGACTGCATGCTTACGATGTGTTTGTTTTCTACCAACTCGGGAGGATCATCCTATCAGTGTCTTGAAGAGATTGTTTTCGATGAACCTCAATCCCAACCCTCAGAAGGTGTTAGAATTAGTGGTTCCCCCCTATGCTGTGGACATTAGACGCTCAGTCTCTTAAATCAATACTCTGTGTGAGGTACCACTCAAAGCCAATGTCAAGCCGTCTCCAAAAGCGTTTGCATGCACATTTGGTGGATGCATAGCCCACAGCCTTTTTAAATTGGTGTATTCAGGATATGCGGGAACGTGATGACCATTCTCATCTTGAAAGAGGAATGCTGCCATCAATTGCCACATTACGGTAGCTCTAAGTACACAGCAGGGTGTCCCAAAAATGGAGCACATTCCAATCAAAGCATGAAGCGTGTATTTTGGTGGGAAATCCCTTTTATTATGACTATCAAATAACATGGATACCATACATTAAAGAACAATGCCTCATTGCGCTGCTAGCGCCATATCCAGTCCCATAGTAATTATCCATCACCTGCTTTCGATTCGATCCAAGCTGAAGTAACTGATCATGGCCACATAATCTCTCTTCTCCCACCATTGTAAGACGTGCCATGCTACAATCGCAGTGGGTTGGCAAAGGAAATTCCTCATTGTGCAGAAGCCCCACCTTAATCATACATATCATCATCCTCGACGTTGACCCCACCCTCTACCTCATACATGTCATCATCCTCGACGTTACGCCCACCCTCTACCTCATACATAATGTACTCATCAACATCAAATGTGCCATCGGTGACACATGGTGGAACAGCAGTGAATGTCTTATTACGCCTTTCCAGATCTTGCAGTTTCTGGTTCATCATTCTGACAACTTGCTCCTTCATCATCGATGGCAAAGGTACATATTCAACTGGATTTCCTTGGCGGTCGGTCAACGGATCAGTGTCGAGGCTTTCTTCAACGGACTGCTGCTGCTTGTCTTTGAATTCTGCAGGAGGTAAGTGTGCGTAATCACCCATCGTGTAGCTGATTTCTTCATGGCGGATGTAGGCTGCTGCGGCGGCATCCCCTACAATACTGGCGAATACGTCAAAGGGGGCGCCAGATCTTGTTGTTTTGCCTTCGTAAGGCCGATCAATGTAGCATCCACGGCATGGACAACCTTGTCTATGTGGCATTGTTAGAGGCTGCAACCAGTTAGCTATGTTGAATGCCCGAATAGGTTCGATAGGGCTGATTACATCTGGGGTAGTCCCTTCCGTGAGAAAGGCGGTTGCTGATCCAGCTTGATAAGTTTGCACCCTCTCTCCATCAGATCTGTTGAGAACTTGAGGGTCGACATAAGCCGGTAAATTTTGAAATCCAGGATCCGGATGTTGGAATTGCATGGCTTCAGAAGAAGAATGACCTTGATGATCCGCTTGGGGAGGAACACCAGAATGTGTTTGGCCAACTGTAAGATGGTAGCTTTGATTAGCATTGTTTTGGTTCCTGGCAATAGAGGGTTGTGAAATACCGGGTTCGAAGCCTTGCGGTAGACTGAGACCTACGCCTTGCGCGTCCGGAGGACTCTGCAGTGAGGACTTAGGCTTTTTCTTTGAGCCCAGGACCCTGCCTTGTGGCTTTGGCTGCTCAGGTCTGTATAACGGTGCATCAACCTTGACTTTGTTCTTGGAGCCTGGTGGCCTGCCTCGTCTTTTCTTGGCTGGCGAAGGATTGCCATCTTCGGCTAACGGGTTGTTTTGGTTATGAACATTAGGCTGGGTTATTTCCGTTGGTGTGTTGGTCTGAGAAGCTCGCAATTCAGTGTCCATATTCTGGGAAAGGGCGAACTCCGTTGAAAACATCCGTGGGTCGATCGTCTCGAAGAGGTAGCTTCCACTTGCCAGATTGGTTTGTACATGCGAGTAGCCATAGGCGTGACCATTGCTAACTTCCATTGCGAGATCAACTCCGGAGAGTGAATGCTCTTGGCTATTGAAGATCTGGAAAAAGGCGAGCTTCGCTACGATGTTCAGGAATGTAAATTGAGATTTTTAGTTCTTGCTAGTAGACTGTGAGTGTGTTGTAGAAAACAATTTCCTGAATTGTGATGATTGTAAGTGTGGAAGAAGCAGAAGACAAGCGAGCAGGCTTTCTGATAGGAAACTTTCATGTGGGGATAGTTGCTGGTCATGGCAGGCCGCGTCGCCGCCAAGAGCCCCATGAGCGTATTTGAGGCCTTTGTAAGTAAAAATCTTGGGGAAATGAAAGGAACCTCCCATTGGACTACTGCGAATCTAATTGTGCGAGACAACTAATCTAATTAGAGAAGACTGTGCAACTTTAATGCTCGAAGATCAGAGTGTGGCTTTCTTATCAATGAGAGGAAGGAAGGAAGAGAGCATTTGAGGCCTGCAAAGTGCGGGTCCCTTTTCGGGCCACACAATTATTCGCAAGATAGGCTGATGAGCGGCAGCAATGTTGTATGAAATCATGTTTTATGCTCAACTTGCTTGGGCTATAAGAAAAGAACATGCTGGAAACAGATAGGGTGGTTGCAATTGTGGACTTCTACTATATGGGATTTCTCGTCTAAGATTACAGCACCAATCAGCCACTTTCCACAACCTCGGAGAACCACTGTCGCAAAGCCTGCGCTAAGACTCCCGGCAACTCCCTCACATCACCTACTACAAGGTAGTATGGAAAGGGAAAGCCATCCAGGTAGCGTTTAATTCTCACTCCTCCACCATCTGAATCAAACATCGCTTGGCTCATATTCATGATGGACTGCCCCTTGACTAGAGCATCTATGATGACGAAGACAATCATTATACGCTCTTCCTGGGCTTGGCGAACCAAGCGTCGTATGCTGTCGTGGTCCTCGCACAGTCCATCACTAATGATTAGCTCCAGCTGCCAAAGATCGGTACCAGCATTGAAATTCTTCGATCTTGCTTCGCGGAAAAGGATAATGGACTGAGCAACCAGCTTACGAACGTTCGTTCCAGTCTGCTGGAATGTAAAGTGCTGGAGAGTCTGTGCACCAGCTTCACTTGTGAAGGGTCGACCAAAGTCATGGGCAACGTTGATTTCGTTGCCAAAGCCAACTACCGAGATCTCTCCAGCCTCTAGC
The DNA here is from genome assembly GCA_023065455.1 of Cladonia rangiferina. NCBI lineage: Eukaryota > Fungi > Ascomycota > Lecanoromycetes > Lecanorales > Cladoniaceae > Cladonia > Cladonia rangiferina. The sequence continues at coordinate 917,532 of JAJREH010000014.1, read as the reverse complement.
ATAGTTAAACTATTCGCAACAAGGGCCAGTGTTTCGAAAGCTAATTGCCCACTCCCGCTCTCGCCCATGGACTTGCTATCGTCAACAGCAAGCATGATCTGGTAATTGCGTTTGGACGGAATAGAGCGCCGCATCCAAATTTTATCACGCTTGTATTGTGAGGCAATGTATGGTATTATGCGTTTCATATTGAGGCGCTTCCCAGTACGGAAGTCACCACGCATCTTGGTGGCGAGGGTAGGTGCGAGAATTAAACGGAGCTGCTCTGTCAATGAAATGGAAAGGTCACGCGTCATACTTTCGTAGTGTAACCAGAGCCGTCGAGCTTCTTCTACTGTCCGCGAGGATTGCGCACGCATGGATTCAATGTGAGTTGTTAAGAGATTGTTGTCTATTTCGTCCATGTCTTTCTCGTCCTGATCGCTTGAGGTATTCATTTGATCCCATCTTCGGCTGCGGTCAGGGTCATCGGCAATGAAGGTCCTAAACCGTGACTGCTCTCCCTGGTCTTCGCTTTTCATGAGTGTGTCATTGTCTTCCGTGACTTGATCCTGAGGATAGACATCTTGCTCCTCGATCGCATTGTTAAGGAGTTCTTGGTTTTCATCGTACGTCTCCAAGTCCATGGCATTTACATCCAGAGCTCGCGCTTGTTCATCTGTGGCCGCGCCAAGAGCTTGAGTGTCAGCTTTGGCCTCTTCGTCCTGCAAATGCTCGAAATCTCCATCAGCCATGTCCACATCTGTTGCTTGTGTCCGGACTTCTGGCTGTTCCTCAGAAGCATCTCGAATCTGTTTTTGCCGTCGATGCCACTTTTCCAGGGCATCACCAAGTTCCTTAAAGGCTTGGCTACTGCTATTGTCGTTTGGGATCTCGTCTTTAGCTTGACCCGTATATGACCTGTCAAGCGTCGGCCCATTCTGACCGTCCTCTGCCACAGTTTCAGTAACCTGTTGATACGGGGAGCTATCCTTTGTCCCTTTGCTGGCTTGAGCTTGACTTTTGGATGACTGTTTCTCATTACCCTGCTGTTCCACCTCTTCACCAAGTCCGGTTACGTCACTCGGCGCAATATTATCTTGATCCACGACTGCGTTATCTGAGTAGTCTTGGAGAAGCCCCCGTTCATCTTGGTGTCCCTCATCCTCCGGCTCAGTATCGACCGGAGACCCTGCTTCTTCAGCATCTTCGGCAGCTTCATCTTTGTTCTCGCTGCATTCTGACCGCGTCTCAGGTGATTGTGCGTTTTCTTGTTGTTCGTTATCTTCATTTTCATCGCCATATCCGTCTATTGTTTCCTCAGGTTCAACTTCATCAATATCGGACATATCATCCATGTCTGCATCTCCAGAGTCCGATTCTTTATCTTTGACGTTGTCTAAGTCCATCTCTTCTGGTAGGTCTAAATCCTGTAGGTCCTGGGCATGAGAGTCCATCTTCTCAGTCTCCTCTTTAGCTATTTCTTCGTCCTGTTCGGCACCTTCTTGGCTGGCTTCATCGTCTTCATCATCCCCTGGGTCCAAGGGGTCGTCTTGCGGAGCATTAGAGCCAGCAGCTTCTTGTTCCTTTTTCTCAGGCTTGCGCTTTGAATTCGATCCTTCTTTTTCGTTTTCCTTCTGTTCAGCCTTGCCATCCCAGATTTTCTCGTCTACTGCCGTTGGGTCTAGATCATCAACTTCGGCTGTCTCCTCATCCAGGTCATTCAACTCGCCGTCACTATCAGATCCATCCTCCTCTTCGCTCCTGTCCGAAACCTCACCCATTTCGCCCTCAAGGTCATCTTGGTCCATATTGACCGCATCCTTCTGATCTTCACTCGTTTCTCTCTTGTCTTCGCGTTCCCTTTGTTGGGCGAGCTCAGATAGATCCTCATCATCTTGCACGTCTTTGCTGATGTCTTCAGCCCCTACACCTTCACCAAGGCCTGTTCCACCTTCAAGCTTCTCTGTACCTGCGCTCTGTGCATCTAAATTATCGCGAGGAGTGCAGAATCCTTCCACAGCAATTTGGGAGAAGGATTGGGCCAGAAGGGCTGCAAGCTTACACAACGATCTGTGAAAATTTAAATGACGAGCTAAAGCAGCTTGCTGAACAGTCCTATACTGTTCAAGAATAGGCATCGCCATGGTGCAGACCGCGGACGCTGCCCCAAGCACATCATCATCCGCAGAGAGACGTTGCATATCTGCTAGCGCAGCCTCGAGCAGACGGTTAACTTCCGCAGTGCATAGACCCTCATGACTACTAGCAAGAGAATATTCCATGCGACGTAACCAAGCCGAATCTTCATCAGTCGTTGGAGTTGACATGCAAGCATCTTTCGTGCGTTGTATGGCTACCAGTATCGAATCTAAAACGCTAGACACGCTCTGATCAAATTCATTTAATTCAAGAAGCTGCTGCCCATGAGCTTGATTTTCGTAACTGGCCAGCTTGAGGTCGGTCCATCGCTCAAGCTCTTTCACTACGAAGCTAAGAGCTGGGTTGTGTTCTAGGAGTCGTTGCAAATGTACTTGAAGAGCCCGCAGCAAATCTTCCGCGTCGCCAAGGGTTTGCACATGCCTCGAAGAAGTCAGAGTTGGAGGTAGCTCAGGCAGATCGTCAAAAGCGCTCAAGGTCACCAAGACGCGGTCCTTCCAGTGTGTCAGACCCTCAATAACTTCTGATGCGTCCGTGCCACCTAATCCAGCGTGCTTCTCAATGATGACAGAGCCGGCTTGGAGTATTCCAGGTAGCCATCTAAGCGTACACTGGGCTTTCTTGGTGGTGGAGATGATACCGGGTTGTTTCTTCAACTTATACGAGTCAGGGGCCCATGTATTTCGCATCTGATTCATCGCCTTGTTGAAACGATCATGTTCGGCGTTCCCAGTTGCTATCACTGACCTTTGCTGAAGTATAAGGGATACCATGCTATCCAAGTATCCGATGCTTCTAGTCACCTCATGATGAGTAAGGTCTTTTGAATGGCTTCCTGATCTCTCTTTCACTTGGGGCATTGTGCTCAAGACCTTGTGAAAGTAGTGCTCTGCAACTTGCACATCGCTTGTTCTCATGTTGTCGGCGAAAGCGCGGCTGTTAGTCAAAATGACAGAAAGAGATGCTTGTTTCGCTAGATCATCTGCACTCATGTTGGATTGGAATCCCATGTGGCGCAGGTCTCTCAAGGTCTCAGCGTACAGCTTGCGCTTTCGCGCTTTGAGATGCTTGATGTTCCCACTATTCTCTACAGTGGATTCAGCTGGAGTCTCGTTCTGCAAGGTCTTGATACTCTCCGTCAACTCGGCAGTAAACGAGTCGATGTAGGAAGCGGCATCGATCGAACCAAGAGGTAGCTGGCTCATCTGAAGCATACGAGCAGATGTCGAGCTAGGGTTTGTAATGCGTTTTGGTTTCCTCTCCCAGCCGACGACACGTTGTTTGCACATCTGCAACGCAAGCGAATCCACCATCGCTACGCTTGCAGGTCTTACATTTGGCGATGACTTCTTAGGTAAGGAGGCATTCTCCGGATAACCCAGTGCTAAAATTGTCCCTGATGGTTGCGCAAGCACAGTCACGTATTTGCGAACGACCTTGAACAGCTTATGATGAGATCTCCTCGCACTTTCTCGAAGCGCGGTGATGTTCGTGTCTTTGAACCTAGGAATTATCTCCTTGATTTCCTTCTCGAGACTTTGCCGTCCTCTGCGCAAGGATTCTTGTATTAAAGCTTCGAAGGAGCGATAGTATTTCAGAAAGTTCCCAAGTGCGTTGTACATGATGCTCATTAATGGAAATTCGCTCACGAGGAGCTCGACGTGTTTCCTAAAGCAGTCAATCATTGCCAGACGGTAAGCGTATTGTCCAATTGATGTTGTTGTAAGAAACTCTGCAAGTGTACTAAATGTTCCCTCCGCATGCGACTGCATATCCTCTTTCACGCCGGCCATGGAGAGGGGTACAGCAATGATGACTTCGTATGCGATGAACCACCATGAAGCAGCGTCTTCCTCGCATTTCCGATCTTCCATATCCAACAACCGAGCCCACGTGAGAAGCTCCAGGCGTCGCCAACTCATAATTATATCTGTAAGATCGTCATACAGGGAAATCGCTGTAAACTCACGGCTAGCAACGACTTGCCACTCGTGGACAAATCCGTGGAGCTGTTCCACTTTGGTTAAGAGCTTCGCGAGCGGCTCAGTATGCCGTAACGCCAACAGCTCTGAAGAAGTTCGCAATACATCACCAAGGGTCGCATGCTCAGGCCAGGCTTCTTGGAGGTCTAGAAATCTTGCCTGGATTCTCTGTACCAGATATATAATCTTTTGCGCTTCCGATAGATTCGCATCCATGTAGAAGTTATACACATCTCCTAATTGTGGTTGGCCATGTAGACGCTCGGTACACTCGTTTAAACTTAGCATGACTGCTGATAGCAGATTCTCCTCTGGGACAGGAGACTTTGATATCCCATCATCTCGCCATATGCCTGCAATGATTTGTGAGCTACTTCGCATCATTGTCAGAAGGCTCTGAGATGCATCTTCAGTTCTTTGGAACAATCTCCGGTGGAGAGCAGCAAGCCTGCAAGCTTGGGTTCTTGGATCAAAGGCAGTTGTGGCCTGTCGGTTGTGGTCGTCATTAGAAGGTTTATACTCTGGGAATAGCTTTAGAAAGTCTTGCTGTTCAGACTCGCTGCTGTCGTCTTCGCTTCCACGATAGCGGTACAGCGATGAGCTGAGAGCATTTGCTTGTTGATCTTGACTGAGCTGCTCTTTCCATTCTTCGTACAAGCTGTGGAAACCTTGAAACATTGTCTGCGTAAACGATACTTCAAGATCCCTCTGAACATTTCGTAAAACCACGATGTTATGCAGCAGGTGTAGACGTGGCTCGAAACCGGCTGTACGTTGCATCAAAAGGCCGTCATGCGTTTGCCTCCGCAGACTATCAAGACTCGCGCCCAGAAAAGGTGTCGTGTTGCAGAGATAGCTAATAGCATTATCACCTGGTACTGGCTGCGTGGCAGTGAGTAATGTAAAGGCTAAGCCCACGTCGAGTCCCTGCAAGAATGCAGTCAAAGGTCGTGTGATGTCCTCATAAGCTCGGAAATTATTTGACAAACGATCTATTGCCTGAGCAATGTTCACTCTCAGCACTTTAATCTCTCCGATCTCTGAGGCCTCGCCTTGGAAGGCCAGTCGCAGTACCGATGCCCCTGGTGATCTCAAGACAATTGTGCTCAGGACATTGTTGAACTCTGTCTGTAGTTGACCAAGCTCTGAATTCACAGGGCGGACAATCGATGGAACCTCTGGCTCCTCACCCAACGCTTGCAGTCTTTGCTCTAGGAGCTCGGTGCGGAAGCTGGATGCGTGGCCAGTGGATACGAGCTCGAAGTTTTGGAGCGCTTGCAATTTCATTTCCATCTCTGCTTTACGTCTTTGATATCGACTTCGCTCCACCCTGGATTTTAGGGCAGGGTCAAACGGCCTATCGGGAACATAAAGCAGTAAGCAGCCGGTAAAGAATTGCACGCAAGTAGTAGCATCGTTTGCAAGTTCTTCGGCCGATTGGTTAGTGAGCTGGCTCGGATCCAGGGACCGTGGTTGGAATACCCATCCAATGAAATCGTCAAGCTTGCCATTGAACAATACCTGATCGTGATTCTTTTGATTAAGACGATGTGGCAGCTGGGCCAAAAGTCTTTTAATGTTGTCGAACTCCGTTGAGTCTACTCGGATGTCCATTGACGTTTTGACTTCCTCGATCAATGTCTGGAGAGTCTGCTTAATAGCTGATAAAGTGTTGCTGCTCAATGCGGTGGTAAGTTTCGCTATTGACTTCGTCATCACGTCCATCTCAGCGGAAAGTAATCCTAAAGACTGCAGCGATATTTCGCTTATATCTTCAAGCTTATATAACATAGAGACGGGCATAATACCTCGAATGGCTGCCAGCTCCGTAGATTGTCGACCCGCGGCCGTCATGCCTTGCAATTGTGAGAGCTTCAGCCAAGCGGGTGAGTGTGTTTGGAATTCCATCAGACGTGCTGTAGATCTTCCTGCAAGTAAGTATATTACGGACATCTCTTCGGAAGGAACACTTCCTTTGTCGCAAGCGCTGTACTGACAAAGCATCTCAAATTGGGGTTGGAAGTAAGGAGAAACGGCAGTCTGACAGAGCTTCGAACGGCTCTCGAACGCATCGAGGCTATACCGTATTTCCTTATTTATCGTCAGCAGGTTTACCCTAGTAGCGGAAAGGCATCTACGTACTTCAAGAGGCCCGAAATCTTGAACGGACGGAGTGATGAGCGTCGCGTGAATGCGGGTAAGAGAATCACGCAGAATGTCAAGCTCCTGAACAGAGGCTCCTGACCTCCACTTAAGGGAATCAAATTGACCAGCTAGAGCCTTGATTTGTACACTGAGCTCCAGCTGCAATATGTCTGACGCTGTAGCTGGCCTGAATCTCATCCAGAGCTGTTCCATTCGAAGTCCAGAATACACTTGCCAGGAGGAGTTGAAAGCATCGAGCTTCTGGCCTAGGGTTGAAGCTAATATCGCAGACAAGCTTTGATTTGATCTATCTGCGACTCCATGAGCGCACATGGATCCGCCCATAATACGGTAAGACTGGAAAACCCCTTCATCAAAATCTTGTGAACATGTCAGGTGGAAGATGTCTTGGAGATAGGACAGGACTTCTCTGGCAAAAGGCAAGTATTCCTAGGCTTACTTTCAGCATTCTGATCACAAAGATAGTGGAAGTTAGGCACCTGTCTGTCTCGGAGTTGTCCGAATTCCTTAGCGTCAACTACTTGTCGCAATTCGATGCCCATATCCTGTAAGAAGACCGCCAAAGGCTGCGTCGTCTCGTTCTGGAATCTTCTTACTTCTGTTGAGACCAGCGACCTTTCGAGGCGCGACATATGTGACGATAATTTGGATTTAGCCTTCTCAGCCACAAGAGCAAGCAGCGCTCCATATCTATAAATTTCCAGCAAAAGCTCGAAAGTATAGCCAAGACATCGAAGATTGCTTGAGTGAGCATCATTGGCTGTCGCAGAGAGCAAGATGGGATTGTTAAAGGGATTTATTGTCTACCAAATGGACTTATATCAGTAGAATTACCCGTTGATCTTCACCTGGACACTGACCTGCAATCTTTCAAAATTTTGCACTGACCCGAGCTCTTTGCCTATGTCTCGATATGTGGTTTGAATGCCGCTGAGTGTCATCCCATCAAAATCCAGCATCTGCTGGAACAATTTAGCAAAAGATATGACATATGCTTGTTTCTGAGGTGATAAGTCGTTCAAGCCTTTGGCAACCTGCGTCTGCCATCGATGACATAAATGTAGATCATGGAAAGTAAGATGTTCAAAGAAAAGTGCTAGAGTCTCGACGAAGTGAGCATCGTCAAGGCTGTCCCAATCGAAAGCTTGAAACAACTCAAAACGAGAGGTAATAGAATCACTCCCTGGGTTTAGCACGCCAAGCTTGGGAGAGCGCGACTTGATGGGCATGAACAACTCAACCGATCTATTACGCATGGCTCGGGACAGCTCGCCATGACGTGGATCCATCGTCAAGAACAGTCTGAAAGCCGGATGAGGTTTGACAATGTCAGCACTGCCATCCGGCTTACGATGCTCGTTAATGCTCAAGAACCCATTAGGCTCCAGGAGCGAATTGAGTCTGTCAAGAACGGAAGGGCTACACAAATTAGCATTATTGAGAATAAGCCATCTGCCCTGTTTTAAGGCTTTGACCAGAATCCCGTCAACCCACTCAAACCGAGCTCGGTTATCGGTGGGGATTTGCTGCATAATATCTGCGCAGTCGCTCCACAATCTAGAGTACCCTGAAGAGGGGCTCTCCTTTGCAATAGAATGGAGTAGCTGGGAGATATCAGCAATTCTAGCCACTGGCGCTTGTAATCTGGCCATAAGTTCAGCAATATTGTCATCTATTGTATGACGAGCCGCAAGTTGTTCGATGATGGTTTGCCGAGCGTATTCTTGCAAGCGTTTGATGAGACTTGCAACCTGTCTCTTAGGATCTTGCTGCTCATAACCCCCTACTAAGTCCATTGTGTCCATCTCAGGGTTCAAAGAGACGTCTACAACGTTGGCTCCGACTGAATCTGCCAGCTTGTGAATTAAAGTAGTCTTTCCACAGCCCGAAGTCCCCACAAGCAAACATGGCCAACTGTTTTGTATGCAGAGCATCACAGATTCCGCGATTGAGAGATCAACCTGTCCCATGTTAACAGGCTGAGTGCGCAATGATCCAATGTATCGATCTCTAGGGAGAAGACCGATGCCAATCTCAATGGCCCCTTCGACCTTGCAGTGGAAGTAATTTTTTGAAGGGTTTTGGGGAAAATAAGGTCGCAAGCTCTGCGAAACGGCCGCAGTATCTTCGGGTGTCCGGAATCGCTGTAGGAACAATAAGTTAAGAAAATCATCGGGTTTTGCGAATGGCATCAGCCCATGCTGAGATGTTAATAGATCGAGCCAACGCAGAACGTCCCGTAGATTTATTTCCCACGGGCCGCCATCGGCTCCAACCATACGATCATGCTGAAGTAGCTGGCTTATAGTAGACACACATCCCAGGATTTTTTCTGTGATTATTGGAGAAATGTTAGGATAGATTTCGTTGGAGATGATAAGTAAATCTTCTGATGTGAAAGTGTCAGCATAGACGACGGTGAAACGGTTAACGAAAGAAGCAGGTAACCCTTTCCTCCCTCCGCCTTGATGATGAGGATTCTGTGCGGCAAATACAACGAAATCAGGGTGGCGTTGAAATGTCTGGTCAAGCTCTGAGATGTAGACTTGACCTCGATGATCGAGACAAGCGTTGAGCCCTTCAAGTACGCTCTGCGAAGCTAAATTCATCTCATCTAAGAGGACCCAACTGCCATTTTGCATTGCTCTCAGAAAGGGTGCATCGCGCCAACCGAATTGTCCGGCCTCGGCTCCTTCAATGGGAACATCAGAGCCAAAGAGATCCATCAGCTCAGTCTGATCCGATAGATTGATCCTCGTCAAAGGCATGCCAATGGCTTGAGCTAAGGCAGCGATGAGCGTTGTCTTCCCTACTCCAGGACTTCCTTCAAGGAGTACGGGCTTTCGAACTTGGAGCGCGCGAACGATCTTCATGGCATTCACACTAGTCGTTGGAGCTCGCAGACTATACCGTAGGCTCACCGGCGTGTCTGAATGTCGAGGGAGTCCAAAATGACCGATGTTAAAGACCTCGTTCTTCAGAGACATTACAAGCTTTTCACTATACAGAGAAGATAAACCGCATTGAAAGAGCTCGTCCAATTTTATAAGGCACACCTGACGCTCTTTTGACACCGCAGTCTCTGCTATAGCAAGCTTTGAAGCTGGGTTAGCGCCCAAGCCATCAATGTAGACCATAGCAGCACCGTGTAATAGAGCCAATCCACTGTTTGCTACTTGCCAAGTATTAACGAATTGTATCCAGGCAAGTAGATCGCGGATCGAGATATAAGGTGCTGCTGGATTGTAAGTCAAGGCATACCAAGCCGCAAATTCAATCATATTCTTGGCGAATCCGAGCATCGACGGTGCAAGTTTTGCTTGAGCAATCTCTAACATTTCGCTCTCGTCTGAAGTATGAGGGACCCAGATCTCGGTGAACCGATTTCGAAGGGCGGGAGAGAGTTCACGCTTGCCATAGTCTCCCCCTGGATTCATAGTTGCAAGGAACTGGAAGTCCGGTGATGCCTTGATGAGAGCATCATTGGTCCCCTTTTCGGCCAGGAATAATGTACGACCTGGCTCTAGTACGCTGTTCAGGCGTTCGAGAACCGAGTCATCGGCGAGAGATATCTCATCCAGAAGGAAGTGATTGCCATGTTGCATCGCATAGACTAGACTGCCATCCACCCACTCAAATAGTGCTCTTGCACTGGCCATGCTTTGCTCAACACGAAATTTCATTTCATCTGTTACCACTGCTGGAAATTGCCGCTGCAAAGTCTCATATGCTCCTTGCAGGACGCGAATATCGGCTTTGAATCCATCCTTGTACGCTCCACAGTCTTTCAGAACAGAGATGAGATCTGTAGCCAGTTGCGATTCAACGAAAGCTCTATTCCGTATTGGTCGTTGAGAACCGATCAGATCACCCGTTTCCAGGTTCTGATGAGCATTCATGATGTGTAGCTTGATGTTCATCATTTTGGAGATGGCTTGGCAAATGGTAGTCTTGCCAGAACCAGTGTCGCCAACAAGTAGCACAGGCTCGTTATGTTTCAGAGCTTCCATAACAAGAACACAAAGACGACGCATGGATTTGGTCCAAATGACGTCCGTTGGGGCTGAATTGATGGAGGCCAACCATGTTCCTATCCTATCGACGTCATAGACTCCATCAACATCTATCTTGACCTTCATAACATCCTCAATGACCCTTTTTACAGCTAAGCGTTCTTCTGGATTTCGTACTCGTTCCCCCAATAGTAAGAAGCCATTGATAGCTAATTGTTCGCGATCATCGGCGTCACGCAGAGCCCAGCGAAACAGATCTCTCAACGTTGCGAAACTATTCTTCTGTTCAAAAAGCCGTTCACTTTGACGGAGGACAGTCAATTGCTTGTATACAGCCACAATTCTCGCGCAGAATGAAGGCGCTATCTGGCTTCTTTCGCGTAGGATAGTTTCCAACTCATCTTCTGGGATGTCATCGAAATGTAATTCTAGGAAACGATTTCGGAAAGCGCGCGACAAGATCTTTCTGCCACCATAGACCCCAGGTGGATTTTGCGTTGCGAAAAGCATGAAATTTGGGTGTGGCTTTATCACTTCTTGGGTTTCGGGTACAAGAAGCTCTCTATTATCGTCCAGCAACCGGTTGAGTGCCTCCAACACGTCGGTTGGAGCCAGATTCAGCTCATCTAAGACAACCCAGTTACCTTCCCGAAGTGCACGAACGAGGGCGCCATCTTGGAATTGTAGTCGACCGTCAGAACCGGAAACATACGCACCAAGGTATTCTTGAAGATCGGTATGCTCGTGGTTGTTAATCCGCACAAATTTATTGCCAGATATCTTTGCAAGGTATTCCACCATGCTTGTTTTACCTGAAGACGTGGGCCCTTGGAGCAAAACAGGGAATCTTCTGGTCGAGGTGGCTCGCACAAGGTTGAGGAGATTGCGTTCAATGAAAGGAGTAACGATATATTGAGGCTGCTCTTCGATTACTGCGTCCCCACGAGCAATCCAGTAATGCTTGAATTGCACATGCTTGTTAGTGTTCTGCGGAACGCGGGGAATCTGTGTCAACAGGGCTCTGCCATTCTTCTGAGGACCCAAAATATGCTTGTCTATCCTTGGCTGCAGAAGCAATTCGGACTCTCGGTCGAGAACGGTAAGGAAACTCATGGAGAACCCTTCAAACAATGCTCTACGGAGACCATAGATTGGCGCAATGTCCAGCACATAGACCAACGTTCGAGTTAATGTTCGAAGACTAAAGTGGGGCTTTTGATTCGCACCATCTACCAGTCGATTCTGCTCAACAAGCTGTTTGATATCGAGATACAGTTGAGCTATGTCATTTGCTACGCGTACATCTGCATTATTGTGTGTTTGGCCCAGGTAAACTTTGACCACTGACACCAGGTTCTCGAGATCATTATCGGGAGCTTCAACGAAGAGCTCTGTAAATCTGGACCGGAGACTTGCTGGCAAGTCATGTTTTCCAACGTCGGTGGCAGGGTTCATCGCACCAAAGATTCTGAAGTCTTTGTGGGCATAAATTCTCTCAATGTCTCCTGTTTCTGTTAATAGTATTGATGGGCCGCCATCAACTGTGTCGGAGAACAAATCCGCCACGCTCTCTAGAGTGTCCGGCGAAGCAAGATTGATCTCATCTAGTAACACCCACTCCCCCTTTCTTGCTGCTCTGACAATGTTGCTCTCCACAAAGGAGAATGCAAAGCCTTTGGAGCCGCTAGCGAGGTGCTTCTGAAACGTTTGCACCTGAATTGCAAACCTATCCCATCTGCTTCTTAATGTCGTCGATACAACGGATCGTAGTCTTCTTTTCTTTGGATGTGGACCGCGGCTAGTGGTTCCAGGGCTAGGTTCAGGCCTGAGATGTAGTTCAAACATACGCAAAGCTTCTTGGCATAATTTCAATGCGCGTGGCCAACGGCTGTGGCTAATAGATTCGGCTAGCTTTTCAACGTAAGCTTGATTCCGCTTTGAAGGAAATGTTAAGCTCATCAAGTCGTCAAACTCATCTTTCATTGGAACGGCTAGTGCCCAGACGTCCACCGGCTTATATCCCCCGAGAAGATCTCCAGCTTCGCTTTGTTGGGACAAATTAATTACGGTCAATCTTTGATTCAATGCGTCCGCGAGGTGTTGCACCATTGTGGTTTTGCCTGTGCCAGTCTCACCGACCAACAAACATGGTTCCGCTTGCTTGACTGTGATAGCAACGGACTCTAATAGTCTGAGCACATTTTTTGTTAAGGCGAATTGTTTGAAGACATGATGAGGCTTGTCACGTTGGGCTCGTTTATGCTTATTCAGAACGCCACGTCCAATGCGGAGCATTGAATCGGTTGAGAGGCTATCCGGCTTACGGGCGGTCAGGCAATATGCAACACGCTCAGCAGATATATGTAGACTTTGGGCAATAACAGTTATAGCAGACATTCGTGATGGGCCAGGCGGGAGTGATCCGCAGAAACAATCGATCGCTTCAAGGAAGATTTGATCAAAGATACTCTCAGAAATTGACTCATGGCCGGAGCTGATGCCCGCTGTTACGAGAAGATCTCGAACTCTCTTGCACCACCTAAAGAAGTTTCGTGGGCCTAAGGATCTTATCAGGCTGGTCTTTGCGGAAATGTCAGGGATGACATGTTCAGGGGTCCTAAAAGTCCGATATACGTCCATGAACCTGGGCATGTAGGTATGTAGGATAGGAAACTTGCTGAGGGCGATCTCGGCAAGTTCGTCATCCAATGGCATCTGAAGAGCGATCCGTTGCCAATGTCGAATGCCAATCAAGTTCGCGGTGGGAACGAATTCTTCTCCTTGATTGTTCACAGCCGACCGCACAGTGGCAATCAGTTTGAAGCCAGGGCCAGCGGGTACTGTTTCTCCCCAGTTCGGAATGAGGAGTTCGCGCCGTTTAAGGAGCGGTAGCAAGATGCTCATGATCTCTTTAGGCGCTTTATCTAGGTCTTCAATAACTACCCATCGACCTTCCATCACCGCAGTCGTCAGGACACCCGGGTGCCAACTGAAAGAGCCTTTGGCTGTGTCGCTTGTGTACATCCCAACAAGTAGCCTGGCATCGGTTTGCTCGTTGAGGTGTACAGTAACCATTGAGGAGCTTTTCCCTAGCTCCCTCGCGATTTCTCTAATCAATATTGTCTTCCCAGCGCCTGACAAACCCGTGACCAATAGCGGCTTCGAACTCCGGAGACCTTCCGCAAGCGATCGTAAATTGTGCGCTGTCGTTACTGTCTCTACGAGAGATGAAGGGTCTGGACTCCTTTCGTCCAATCGAGGCAGAAGAATACCTCCAACACAGCTTGTTGCCCTCGAAAGATCCTGAAGCTCAATGGCTCTTCTTGCCGAAAGATCCTTGTGACTTGTAAGCAATGGGGTTCCTTGCATGTCCTGAAGCTTTCTATCAAGCTCATCTAACCTCCTCTTTTCCCACAAATTGAGGAATGTGTAGTCAATGATCTTCGCTTCCCATGGGCCAGCTGGCTCCGCTTCTCCTACGTAAGTCTTAAGCGTAGAACTCAAAGTTGTGTCCGAAGCGTGAAGATAGAGGCAGAGGATTCGGATAGCAAGATATCTGATATATGTATTTTCATGCGTCAAAAGGAGCTGGAGCTGCGACGGCTGTACAGCTGAGGCAAATGCATCATTATCGAACATCAGGAGGCGGCAGAGCGTAAGTAGAAGTGTATGCAGCTGCTTAACTGGCAAATCTGATAGTGCTGTTACTCTTCGCGACCCTAATACTTCCACAGGGCCATTGCATCTTCGATCCAGTAGAGCTTTGGCGTAAATTGACAGATAACTTGCCAAGGGGAGAATCTTTGCTAAAGTCGCCAGCGCGGAAAGGACGTCGATGTTTGACGCTGCCAGCCACCTGCTGCAGACTTCAACAAATACGGGTTCATGAGTCGCAAAGACTACAGTGGTGTATTGAGGATCGAGGGCCAGTTCCGAGAGCCTGTCAAGGTACTCTATATTGCTACCATTGCGCAATATCACCAAGGCCTCTTCGGGGAGATGCTTATGACATTGTTGCGCAGCAAGCAGCCGAGACGCGCAAATAGAAATATCCATCTCCTAGATGTCTGACACATAATAATTAGAAATCGGTAATCGTTGATCATTTCTTGAATATCTGAAGGAAAAGTTCGTGCATCGGAGAATTTTAGCCGAGGTTTCACCGCGGTGGGCCTCCGGCGCGCTTGACCTCAGACGTGTCTTTACCCCTTCGGGGTAGTCCCGCATAAGTTTATCGGCTAAGATATCAGCGTTGCGCCTAACCCTATTGAGCAGCTCCCGATGTTTAACCAGTAGTAGGGCGGGACACCGCTTGACCAAGCCCGCCGTGCCTGTGGTAGCCCCATACGGCTGCCTCCAGCAACCGTTGACAGTCAACATTACAACGACATGTTACTGCTGTGAATTAGCAGCATGACCGGTAGGCCGCCGGGATCTTATGGCGATGGTGGTTCCTCGTCATCTCTACATGCTCGATATGGCCACATCGCTTCGGAAGACTTCGATGGCGATGATCAGGCGGACCTGAGCCTCGATACTACACTGCTGGATGATGACCCTCTGGAAGAAGGTCCCAGTACAGCTCCGTAATTCTGCCACACCGCACTGTAATAAAAGAAAATAGGCTAACGTCACACAGCACCAGCTTTAAGCGCAAGCCTAAGCTTCCATCTGGACTTGCCCTTCCTAAATTCCTCACCCAGAACTCGAACTCAAACCAATCTTCCCGCAGTACAAGCCCTCGTAACTTGCCAAGCCTACCTTTACCCACTGCTCGCAGTCGTCGATTGCGAGATGTGAACTCAAATAACAATTCAGATGTTTCCCTTGGTGTTGGAAATGGGCATGCAGGCGAAGGGCTCAACTACAACGACAGTAAAGATGGCTCAGCTTTGGACTGGTATACCGAGGGTCCCGGGCGCCGAGTCGGCTATGATGATCTTACCGCGATCGATTGGATCTTCGAATATACGAAAGAACGTCAGCGCTTGAGATACCTCTATTCTCACGCCACAGGCATTTTCGGATACGCGCAGCAGATGCTTGATGCGAGCCAGATCTGGATCATATTGATCGCAACAGGGGTGGCGTCTGGAATGCTTGCTGCTGGTATAGATGTTGCCAGCGATTGGCTCGCAGATCTCAAGACAGGCTTTTGTCGGAGTGGGGACGGTGGAGGGCAATTCTACCTTAACAAAGGCTTCTGTTGTTGGGGACATGAAGAGTTAGCTCAGTGCCAAGGGTGGACTTCTTGGAGCAGTGCACTTCACGTTCGATCATCTGCTGGCCAATTCGTTGTCGGATACATCTTCTACATCCTTTACTCCGTCTTCTTTGCGTTTTGCGCAAGTATACTCGTCAAACACTTTGCCGTATACGCTAGGCATAGTGGTATCCCCGAGCTCAAGACCGTACTTGGGGGCTTCGTCATCCGCCGCTTCATGGGGATATGGACTCTGATAGTCAAGTCGCTCGGCTTGTGTCTGGCAGTGGCATCGGGACTATGGCTGGGGAAAGAAGGACCTCTCGTCCACGTAGCCTGCTGCTGTGCAAACCTCCTTATGAATTTATCTCCAAGCTTGAACGATAATGAAGCTCGAAAACGTGAAGTTTGGTCAGCTGCGGCGGCGGCTGGAATATCTGTCGCTTTTGGATCCCCTATCGGAGGTGTACTCTTCAGCCTCGAGCAGCTGTCATACTACTTCCCGGATAAGACAATGTGGCAAAGCTTTGTCTGTGCTATGGTTGCCGCAGTGACACTGCAGGCTTTCAATCCCTTTCGGACCGGCAAGCTTGTGCTGTATCAGGTGACTTATAGTAGTGGATGGCATGGCTTCGAGATTATCCCGTTCGCAGTCCTTGGTATTATGGGAGGCTTGTATGGTGGGATATTTATCAGATTGAACATGAAGATCGCCAAATGGCGTAAGACGTCCCCATGGGCAACCAAGCCTATATATGAAGTCTTAGCCGTTGCCCTCATTACTGCAGTGGTGAATTTCCCGAACAAATTCATGAGAGCTCAGTCTTCGGAACTTGTCTACATGCTGTTTGCCGAATGTGCAAATGTTACGGACGACCAATTTGGTATCTGTAAAACTGGTGCGGCATCCGCAGGTGTAATAATTCTTCTTTTAGAAGCAGCAGCTGTTGGCTGTCTTCTAGCATCGGTTACATTTGGGCTACAGATACCAGCTGGTATCATCCTTCCATCTATGGCTATTGGAGCACTTTGCGGTAGAGCAGTCGGCATTGTCGTCGAAGTGTGGCAAGGCAATCATCCGAACGCGCTTATATTTGCAACCTGTGAGCCCGATATACCATGCATAACTCCAGGCACCTATGCAATCATTGGTGCAGCCGCCGCTCTGGCTGGAGTGACGAGGATGACAGTCTCCATTGTCGTCATCATGTTCGAACTTACAGGGGCTTTGACGTATGTGCTTCCCATCATGATTGCCGTCATGATTAGCAAATGGGTTGGGGACGCTTTCGGCAAGAGGGGCATATATGAGACCTGGATACACTTCAAGGAATATCCATTCTTGGACAACAGAGATGACACGCCAGTTCCTGATGTTCCCGTCTCACAGATAATGACCCAGATTGAGGACCTTTCTGTGCTCACTGCTACTGCTCACACCATTCAGTCTATCCATGATATTCTTGTTTCTCAGCCATACCGTGGCTTTCCTGTTGTATCTGATGCCACCAAAAATATTCTTTTGGGCTATATATCCCGCACAGAACTCATGTATGCACTCAGGCTAGCAGCCTCAGAGCCTAGAAAGCTACCGCCATCAACCGAAGTGTTCTTCTCTCATCAGCCCGACGCTGATCCCAACATAACGTTAGATCTTCGGCCTTGGATGGACCAAACGCCTATCACGCTCAATGCTAGAAGCAGTCTACAATTAACGCTTAGTATGTTCTCAAAGCTTGGCTTACGCTACGTTATGTTCTGTGACCGAGGATCTCTTCAAGGTCTTCTTACCAAGAAAGACATCTGGTACGTACTAGATAGAGCTGAAGATGGATCAGGCAGAATGGGCGGTGGT
Organism: Cladonia rangiferina; assembly: GCA_023065455.1. Classification (NCBI taxonomy): domain Eukaryota; kingdom Fungi; phylum Ascomycota; class Lecanoromycetes; order Lecanorales; family Cladoniaceae; genus Cladonia; species Cladonia rangiferina. The sequence goes on along the minus strand of JAJREH010000014.1, from coordinate 900,174 downwards.
GTGCTTAGGGAAGAGCAAGGAGGCGAGGCGAGAGGCCTGCTGAACCGTGACGGTGTAGATGGCGAAAGCCTCTACAGCCCGACTGATGAGCGTTGAGGCCTATCAGAAATCGATCTGTTGCAAATTCAGTGGAAGTGTGATTTGCACGTCTAGGACAGGCTCTGCCAATAAGCTCCTCGATCCGTGATGCTCCGCACCTTATCAGTGGGAAATTAACCGTTTTGTGAGCACCGAGTATGCTTTTGCTTTCTGATTCTAGCAGTCAGTCACCGATCGCTCAGCTACCTCGGAACATATACGCAGATGCAGCTGCTAGGATCGAGCAGAGCCCCAATACCTACAGATGAGATGTCCAGAGCAAGTGGAAAGCCGTCAAAAAAAAGGACATCGAAAATCACCCAAACCAATGGAGAGACCTGTAACGGTACAGGCGATGCATGGAGCAGGGCCAATGGTGGTAGGATAATGATATGTAATATAGAGTGAACGGGCTTTTAAGATACCCTATAGACGGTGGAATCGGCGGGTTTCTTCTTCATTGGCTTATCTGATAGAGTAGCGGACCTCTTTCGATAAAAGATGAGGCCTACGGCGTACATGTTGTGTCTAAATTTAGCAAGCACCTTAGGTAAAATACATTATTGAAGAACAATCTATTGATCCATCTCAAACCATATCTGACCATATCCGCCCTCGCTGATTATTTGACAGCCCCCGCCTCCAAGGCGTCCAGCAGAGGTGGTATATCCTCGATGATCGTAGCCACACTCGTTACTTCAATAAAGTCTCCTTCGATGCTTCGAAGCCGCCCATCGGCGTGCCGCATACAGCTTTGGCAATACGACCTTTTCATTCATCCTCTATTCGTCTCTCGAGCAAGGACTGGCCTTTCGTCTTAGCAGACACCTAAAATATCAACCATCTTTTTTTATACCTCCTAGATCTCCTAGACCTCCCCCGCCACACCCCTCTCCTCCGCATCCTCCTCCGCCGCGACCCACTCATCCTCTCCCACATCCCCCGCCTCCCCCCACAACTTCTCAAACTCCTTCTCATTATCCACCGCCCAAATATCCTCCCTCAACTTCTTATGCCGTTCCCTATCTTCCTCTATCCTCTGCTCAATCGACCGCTTATCCAATTTCGCGCCATTCGCTTTATAGTCTGGGCGGGTAGGGTTGGGAGAGATGGGCGAGAGGGCGGAGTGGTGCGATGAGGTTAGGATGTCCCTCTCTGCGAGACCAGCTTCAATTTCGAGGACGGTTGCGGGAAGTAGGATCAATTTTTGTTGGAGGCCTGCTAGGACCTGGGTGCCGGGGAGTGTTAGGTGGAATGGTTGAGTAGCAGGGGAAACATGGGGTGCTTACCCTCCGCACAACTTTTACATTCGCGGCGCCGGAACCATCGCTGGGTGCGACTGCGTCTACTACTCGGAGAATGTCCCGTTGCATCATGCGGACGAAGTCGAGGTGGCCTTCGCGCTGGGCTACTTCGCAAAGGTGCTCGATAAAATACATGATATTTGCCCGGTTGTTCATCGAATTCTATTATTATCAGCTTATGAGGCTTCTGCTATGTATTTTAAGTTGGGCTCAAGCTACAAACTCGTTCTAGTTGCTCAAGAATACATGAGTGCAGATCCTCGTCCATGTCTTTGTACTTGAGAGCATAGTGGGCCGCCTTTTGAGACGAGTTGACCGAGGCATTAAGGTGCTGGAGCTGAGAGGTGAAGCGCATACGCACTTCAAAAGGATCTGCCATGAGTAAAAAGAATAAGCTGTAAGCTTTAACATTCAAAGTTATTCTTCGTGTTTACTTACATTATGTTAGAAGAGAGTGATGTTCTTGGATTATCACCCAGCTCAAGTGCCGGGTAGTAATAGTAAAATTCTAATCGAACATTGATTTTCACCCAACCCAGGGATTTCTTCTGAAAGCTACTCCTCAAAACTTGTTGCTCAATCTCTAATGTTATAGCGTAACCTATTTTCTTTGATTACGAATTCATTAAGTATCTTCAGAACCTTGTCCCGTTGACACCTTTTACCCCCATTCCCAACTGACTCGCTACCACAGTAGCTTCTCTGACGCTCCTTGCCACGGTTCCTCTGACTCTACCCTCCTCCAACACCAGGAGTCCACCGATTGTACACCCTCCTGGTGTACTGACCTTCTCCCGAACCATAGCTGGATGCTCGCCATTAAGGACCAGTCCCGCCGTGCCCTTCATAGTCTGAGCCGCCATCAATTGCGCCTCTGCCCGAGGCAATCCCATTGCCACTGCACCATCGGCCATTGCTTCTAGTACAAGCGCATAAAATGCTGGCCCAGAGCCACATAATGCGGTGCTGGCGTCCATTTGCGCTGGGGCAGGTGGACAACCCGGCCTATGCGTGTAAACATCCAAGTCACAAGAGCATTGAGTTGTGATGGTAGAGGTGGGCTCGATGTTGCTATGACGGTCATTGATTCGCATATTAAGGAAGCAGTATTTGGCATGACACGAACAATCCTGCAGCGGCCATCGACTGCTGGATCTGGGGGAAGCGATTCGCTACTGCCAGGACCGTACATGGTGTCCTCAATCTGGGCGACTGGGACGCCAGCAAGTATGCTGATCAAAAGCTTTCCTTGGAGTGCGTCACGCATGCCCTCTTCTTGGAGGACTGTTGCGAGGTTGTATGGCTTACACGCAAGGAGGATTACATCGGCTTCCCGGGCCCCTCGAACATTTTCATTTTGTAATATTGTTAAAGAGTCAGTGAGATATGAGAGTTCAGATCTGACGCGTTTAGCCGACTGAGGTCGTGTTATGCAAGCGATGAACCTGGAAGGTGTGCGCGGGGGAAGGTCTTCTAGAGGAGTAGAGGTACCACTGGATGAACGGGCTGGCGTCCCCACGGAAGATAGAGAAGAGAGAATGCCCGATAGAATGGCGATGCCCAGCGTCCCTGGTGCTGGGTTAGCAGCAATGCCAGTAGGAGTGAGGTTGACTGATGGGTACGTACTCACCACATCCCAAGACGGTCAAGCTCATATCTTGCCCTGATGATTGAATGGTAGCAGTGAGATGACTTGAAGTACCATTGGCTTGTTCGCTAGGTGGTGACATCCTGAACTTCTGGATATTTTCGGTATGAGAGCAATGGGTGATCTAGAGACGAGAAACATGCATTTGAAAAACGCGGCCGTCGCTGATATTCCGTTCCGGTGCCTTTCCACTTTGGGAGTAGAAGCAGTTAGTGGGCGATCATATGCAGGTCCACGAGTAGCAAAATCCCACCTCACATCTTTACCTGATTGAGCTCTCAATGAGTAAAGGAGTGTCTCCTACCATATTGTGCATTCACTTCATTCCGTATCCGCCGTCGCAGCCTCACATATGGTTTAAATGGTAAAATAGCCACGGCGCCATCAGCGAAAGACTATAATCGGCCAGAGACGCAACTGCCTCGTACAGAGAACCCGAGCGTCTGGTGCCCACAGAAAGAACGTTGCACCTGATTCCGCAGCTATAGAAAGGTTCCTGCAAGTATGTATATTCGTTTCTCTTATCTTTCTGGATTTCTACACTCAGGAACGCAACCAAGAACAAGCGTCGGACATTATCAGCACGGTCATCGCAAAGAGCTAGTCAATGCAAGCTACCATATCAGACTACATTTTCACGAACGCAGTCCTGGATTTTATCTACTATCTCAACCCCCTCTTGTAGACAACGCAATCAGCGAGGAGAAGACGAGGCCCACCTACAGGTTCCAGCGAGAGACCGAAAGGATCCCTTGGCCCAAATCAGTTTCGTGGAGCGAGATGGCGACCACCAGACATCAAGGATAGGACTAAGCAATTTGTTGCAAGCGGACTCGTTGGCCAAGATCTTCTGATCAAATCCGTTGTCTGAGAGCCCATAATGGAAGACCTGGTGAATGAGAAGCAAGATGGGTCCCAAAAGAGCACACAGAGCAACCCGACCACGCCGAAAAGAATAGCACGCACGGTAGCTGGAGAAGCCGATGGTCTCGGATACCCTGGCCAGCGGCCCTGTGAGTCTGCCTCAAGTGCAGAAACAACATCCAAAGAACGTACGCAGGAGAGAGAACCACCAATTCACCATTCCCATGAGCCTTACAAAAAAAGGGAAATAATTCCCAACGAGCATAATTTGGGGGTGGCTCAGTCAAACTACGGTCCTCTTCTACCTAGCACGGTCATTGGGGGAGTCGCCAATGAATATATACAAAATATGGGTCAGTCTACTACCCATCGCTTTGGGCCTCCCAGGAAATCAAACGTTATCGCCAATGAAGGTCCACAGAATATAGGTCGATCTGCCAGTGGTTCTCTTGAGCCTGCCACCGGATATCAGAGCTTTTTCAAAAAGCGTAGACTAGAGAGGGATCAATTTCCAAACTCTCCCCTTGGGGATCCTACGAGTGCAAGGTATATCGCCAACGAACATCTACAGCGAAAATATTGGCTGGACAGCATCCCCTCTGAACCTCCCATGGAATATCAGGAAATTCTTGAGCGGCGTGGAGAGAATGAATATCAATCTCCCTATTCTCTTCATGGACCCCACACAAGAGATCTTAATATTCCTGATGAAGTTCTAGAAAGGACCAGCTCATCTGTCAACAATTCTGTTGAGTTTCTCATGGGGTATCAACCTGCTGTTCCTCATCCTGGACCACCCTCAAGAATGTTCAAGATTCCCAAAGTTACACCGACGGTGAATTCATCTGCCACCAATCCTGTTGAGCGCCACATAAGATATCAACCTGTGGATCCTCAGCCTGGACCACCCTCAAGAATGTTCAAGATCCCTAAAGTTACAGCGAGGGTGAATTCATCTGCCACCAATCCTGGTGAGCGTCCCATGGAAGATCAGCCCGCTAACCCTCCTCCTGGACATCCCAAAAGGCCCAGGAAGTCTGTTAATGAAGATCTCCAAAGGATAGCTGCAGCTGCTCAATTAGCCCTTGAATCGCCCACGAGCCCGCATAGAGTGGCCAGTGAACGTTTGCAGGGTATGGATCACATTGCTAATATTTCTTCGTCACGAACAGTGGCAGCAGGTACTATACCACCTCCGCTACCTCCATCCGTGGAGGAGGCCTATAAGAAGAAATGCATCGAACTCAAACGCCGCATGCAAGAAGTCGAAGAGAGCAATGACGTCTTCCGTGTTCGTAAAGCCCGCCTCGCTCGCGGCATTCGCAAAATGCGCCTCGAGCGTGCATATCTACTCGAAATGCTGGGTAAACGCATGAAAAAGAATGGTAGCAGTGTAGATGGTTTCCCACAGCCATATGATGAAGAAAGCGATGGAAGTAGTGAGGGGCCGCCTACGGTATCCTTTTCCTTGTCTTCAACAAGCAAGGCATCATATCTTAAGTCGCTCGCTAACTCGCCTACCCTTCAGCCACATGAGAAACCTCTACGATCCAAACGTAGCCATCGTCGGCCCGTCAGCTCCCCACCTCCAAATTTCGGCCACCAGCACCCCAGGCCCATAGCCCCATCGCAAGCGCACCCAACATCAGCCTACGAGCCACCACGAGATGGTTTCCGCGAGTCCGCCTTCCAACATGTCCCCACCACGAACGGTCACGCAGCCATACACTATCCACCGCACCCTTCCACTTATCCCCCGAATGCCGCCTACCAACCAGAGCCCCAAGTCATGCGTCCACGTCCTCAGCCACCTCAATCCGCCTTCTTCAACTTCTTGGAGGGATATATCAAGCGTCATCCCGAGAAATACCCCCATCAAACTCAAGACGAGCTTCTCCAGGTTGCTCATAGGGCGTGGGAAGAGACTGAGGCTGAGGAGTACAAGCACTACTATGAAGACAAGTATCAGCGCGAATTGAGGGCTTATGACGAGCAAATTGCGGAGTTGGAGAGGAGGGAGAGGGAAGGGATGATGGAAGTGCAGGTCCCGCCGCCGCCGCCACCACAGGCTCAGCAGCCTAGAGAGGCTCCGGCGGGTGTTGGGGGTTTTACTAGTATCAATGGTTGAGAAAATCAGGTAGGTTTTTGGTATTGCGGAGTATGCAAGTGTACTCACCAACACATGGCGTTCATGGGCACTGAAAATGTATCGCCAGAAAAATGGCTGTTCCTCATGGAAGCGCAGACTACTTTAGGTCTCTTCCATCGACGGTATAGGTGTCGTCACATCATCCGAGGTATGATTCGTACTAGACGAAGAGTGCAGGAAGCTCTCACATTTCAATCTTGATAGAATTGAATGACCTTATTTACAATGACGATTTGCCTCCTTGGCACGTCAATCATTTCTATGTGCAACGGGTGGTCCATCTGTGTACAACAACTCCGTACCCTCTGTCCTCCAGGACACAACTCGAGATCCAAAGGGATTCCCACAGTCCTCTAGGAGGTTGCATCAAGCCTCCACTTGTTCTAACGTAGCCGCAATGCATGCCAATCGCAAGAAAACATTCTTTGTCGGTCGCAGAAACCGGTACTCCGTAGCAGCGATGTCGTAATTGCAAGTCGGGGTATCAATCTACCGCTCATTCGACGCCAGCGTATAAATCCACGACAATATTGATAGCAGCAACGACGATTTCGGCTGCGATGAGGACGATGACTGTGTACTGACGTCAGTCATCAAGATAGGAACGTAGTCTGGAAACAGGCCTTTAGACATACCAATCCACTCCAAATACTCCCCATGTTTCGTCCCCACCTGATCCTTCAGCACAGCCAACAGATCCCCAATAACGCTTAGCCTCTCCGTCAATAATCCCACTCGCTGGTCCATCTCGAGATAACTCCGCACCGCCTCATATACAGGCGACAGACTCGGTTCCGCCCACATGAGCTCGGGGGAATCGAGAACGGAACCTTGCAAGTGGATATTTATGCGGAGGATGAATAGCTGACCGATTTGTTGGTGGATCTGCCGGCGGTTTAGGGATATAGAGCCGGTAAGGGCAATTTCGGCGGGGAGGGGGGACGTGAGCGTGATGGTTGTGGTAAGGAGGTCTTCGAAGAGGGAGGTTTTAACGCTTTGAGAGAGGGCGTGGGAGATAGCTAATTTAGTCATGTAATTCTTCTTCTCCCTCAACGAGATGAAATCATTGTATATCCGTGCTTGGTACTCCCGCGTGTAGTAAAAATTGAAGTTTTCCGTTTGCACGTCGTCGACGCCGAGTTTCTCGGATTCGAATTTCGAAATTTCTTTTAGGAAGCGCTCTTCTTCTTGGAGAGTCATGCCCCAGATCACGACAGTGCCATAGTCGAAGAGGAATATTTCAGGGGTGTGGACTTGGGTGTCGAAGTCTATTGGTGTGATGATGTTGGTGGATTCGTCGGATTCGAGAAGGGCGTGATTGGGGAGGGAGGATTCGCCATTTTCAATGCTGGTGTCGCCGGCTGAAGTTGTGAGATCGATGAGGTCGTCCCGATGGGGCATCTTATTTTCTTCGATTTCGAGGGCGCTGTCGGAGTAGCGGCGTTCGCGGTCTAAGGAAACTTCGGGCTCCTCAATGAGAATATCAAGAGGGTCGCAAGGCTCATAGTGACGAGCTCCTTTCGATCGGCTGTAGGAGTAATTGAATGGGGAATAAATACATTCGTCGAATTGTTTTGGGTTTGTGCCTCGAGACTTTGCTCTGCTCTTCAAATACTTCATGAGACCATTTAATCGATAAGAGCTTGCCGTGCAGTATGCAGTCACCCTTGGTAGCTTGTCCCTGTCCGCTTTCCCTAACCTCGCAGCATCTCTTCGCGCAGTAGGGTCTTTTATCCTTGTGAATTGCGAGTACACATCTCGCCCACTCTCCTCATCCGGCCCGTCCTCTCCGGGATCTGGATTCGGCAGAAGCTTCAATTTCTGCGCAGTTTTAGTTGTTCTTTGAGGTCCGATCTTAGAAGCTGAAGGTAGCATTGGCGGCTGGGCGAGCGGGGAGCCATGGCTATTCCTCCTTCGTAGCTTGCTATTGAGAGTTGAGAGCTTAGCTGGCCCTGCAGGACCTTGCTGAGAAGCTGGAAAGCTGGGAGAGGACACAGGAGCGGGTCGGAGGGGAGAAGTTGAAGGTGCTGGACTGTCAGGGTGCTTGACAGTGGTTTGCGGACTGAAGGTTACTGTTCTTTGGGGTTTGTTGGGTATTGGGAGAGCGGTTGTTGGCTGAGGTAGGAGCGGTGACCTTTCTGTTGATGCAGAAGCCATGACTGAACGATTTTGCGCAGGGGAAGATTATGTGGCTGGACAATTATGTGTTATAAACATTGTTTCAAGCTTTCCAAGGAGCTGTGAGCGTCGTGGATCAACATGACCAATCGAATGAGCCACTCAAGCAGTAATTCACTCGTTGATATCTGATACTGGAGGGCGTCAGAGCCAAGAATGAGGACTTGATCATTTCTCCGATATTGCCGCGATTGGTCGCTCACCTATCGACCGGATAGCCCTATAGGGCTGGTCCCTAGAGGCCCCTAAAGGCCCTGGGGACTAATCCTATCACCCTTTAGGGTATTTCTGGGGGACTCTACGGTAGAAGGGTGTATCCTCGCAGGAATCGGTTCCCAAGCACCGACTGAGTATTGCTCCCTGTCTTCTTATCGCTGTTATTGTGTGACTGTTGTACTACGTAGCATGAGCCTTTTGGATTATTTTGTAGCAATTGTTGATTGGTACTACATTGAATATTATTTGCTTACGCACTTGTTATATGACGGTACATGAGAAATTCAGATCGTTGAACGAGCATTACTTCATATCCCATAAGAAAAAGAGCCTCCGCTATCACGGAAGCCTCTGATTGCATCCTCGCAACGTACGCAAGCAACTCTTACCGGAAGGTACATGTCAGAGATGTAGCCTGCCTTCGGTTTGCGCCCCGCCTACTCCGCAGTTCCTCCTCTACGGCTGTCACTCTGAGGTAGTTGGTCATGATATAGCCCGCCGCAGGATCACTACTAGATCCATCTGTCACGGCAAGGATGATGTATTTGCCGACAAGGATCGCAGTATCGCCTATCTGAACTTCGTCGTCTCTATACACTTCTTCAACGGGTTTCAGAGGAGTTGCATAGACTTTTGCCGACTGTTGGTTCAAAGACAGCTCGACAATGTCCTCATTCAACCAATTCACATCGTTGACACTCGATACCTTGCCTTCGATGTGAAGCAGTCCTTGGATTTCTTCACAGGAAGCTTTGTACTCATTCCATACAGCAGATTCTTTTCCAACATCTCTTTTGGGATAAAGGCATTGTGAGATCGGTTCTTCAGAAATGTCGTCTACAGCGTTCAGGCTGATTCGACTTTGATCTGCCAATTTAATCTGGTTATTAGCCTCTTCCAGAGCATGTTTCAATGCTCTTTTATCCCGAGTAGCCGCTTTATTGTCGATTGTAGTCGATCGGGTTTCAACGCTTCTGATAAGTATGTTCAAAGCGGCAATATCTCTCGCCATGCTTCGGACAACATCCGTCCTGCTAATTTTCCTGCCTTCGACCTTGTATGCTACAGCCATTCTGGCATGATTTAGTACCGCTACATTCCTCGTAATGCGGCCTGAACCTTTGTATTCTGTAAAGAAAACCGGCTCGTTGCGCCCCTTATCGCGCAATCGGCTTCTCACGTTGCCCCTTAGATTCGTGCTCGCCAGCCAACTGTTGACCTCTTGAATGATCGCATTCGTTTTCCTAATGGCCTCATGGAGGTCACCATTGATCTCATACTCCTCAATGATCAGGTCATAGTTTAGGTGACTCGCTCCAGCTGCTCGAACAAAATACGTCCCGGGAGTGAGACAAATGATCTGTTCCAGATCCGTTGCATCAATCGTATACTGGGCGAGGTCCGTCATGACAACTGTGACCTCCTTCAAGCTGGCTCCGCCTGGATTAATCTCAATAGGAGGAATATCATTCATCGTTCTTAAGCGACCACCGTACCGAAGATTACTGAACACTGCAGTTGATTTAAGCCCAGCTTCGGGCCATTTATAGAGCCAAGAAAGACGTTCACGTCCTAGGTCGTTCACTGTGGCCGGAAGTAAGTAGCCATCTCGAAGTATTCGTTTGACGAAGACATTCCATATATGTGAGTGATCCTCATCTCTGTCGGTGCTTAAAGGAAAGCTCTCGGTCGCGGGTATCAAAGCTTTCAGGAAGACTCTTGGATTGATTGATAACAAAGGGATGACCTTCAAGAAGAGCATCTCTAGATTGCGCCGATCAGCTTTGATCTTGTATGTCGATTCTATAAATTCTTGAATCTCTCGAAGGTCGTTGTTGTTCAGTAACGAGAGAAGCTGATATTCTTAATGTCAGCATAGTCTCTCGAGGTCTTCATGAATAAAGAGCCTGAAAAACGAAATGGATACATAGGGTACTTAGAACCCCATTGCTCAAAACTACCATAGCTCCCAAATTTTTGTATCATACAATCAAGAAGTCATTTCACTTTCCAATAATGACACAGAGATGCACATACCATCACCATCATTTGGAGAAACCTTGGCCTTATGAACAGTTGTGTTGTGTCGTCCTCACCCGTTGGGTCCAGAGAGTTGTAGTATGAGCTGCTCAGCGAGATTATCTCTTTAATACCTTTACTGGTCGTCAAAGTACGAAACATTGGCCCGTGGTCAAATCCATAACGAGTATTATCGGAGTTGATGATCTTTGCTCGAGTGGACATTCGGAAAAGAATGGGACTTCGTATACAAAGACGACGAGCGTCCTCAATCATAGTCTCGAGGAGCTCCTTGGTCTCTTCGAATGTCATGTCGGGACCTCCTCGTGAAATCAGGTGCTTATAGTTGATTATCAGATTCCAAAGTGAGGATGCGTCAACTTTAACTCAGTCAGCATCGTTGGATCTAAACGTTCCGGGAAAACATCACCTTCGATGAGCAAGCCTTGGAGATCCCAATTCCCCGGCCGCACATCATCGACAATTTTCACAAGTTCACTATCTATAGTTACCGCCTCGTGGCGGCCCCTGAGTGCTAGCTGTTTCCTCTGCTCGGGGAAGAATATATCGTGTTTTTGTAAGCGAGCTTTGGCCCGCTCCAATACGTCCGAAGTCTGATCAGTCTGGACAATGGAGAGATCTAAGGACACGTCGAATTGCATGAGCAGCGCACCGGCTGTGTTGACTCTCCACGTAGCATCTCTTTGGTTTGGCAGCTTGGAAGTCATACTTTGCTGCTCAAGCCGATTCACTTGGGGCCTATCGGCTCCGGCCAAGAATGTCAGACCAACATTGAGGGTGATTGCGGACTCGTCAACGTCGTTCAACGGCACACCCTCCATATACGTCCGTCGAAGCTTGCCATCGGCCTGCTTCTCTGGGACTTTCACCATCCAGTCCGAATTTTCCATTGGTGTTGACTTATTTGCCCACTCCTCCCATAGCGTCTTATTTGCTCGCAGCTTTCCATGATGTCGATGTCCTTGCCGTACCACTTCGGTACTAGGCTCTCTGTGGCGCAGTCGGAGAGGAACAGCATGCTCTATGCCGTCAATAGTTGTCACATCTTCCTCGCGCAGTCGGAGAGGAACAGCATGCTCTATGCCGTCAATATTTGTCACATCTTCCTCGTCAGATGTCGTGTCGTCCTGGCTGCCGTTTTGCTGTTGACCCTGGGGCATTAAGCAAGTCGCACTTCCAAAGCGGTCGGTCATGGTGGATGCGGGGTTTCGGCAATTGGAAGAAGCGCTGCGATCTTCCCAACCCTGAAGTACCATTCCTAGAAGAAGTGGTTTCAGGCTGTAAAATGGAGGCCCTGGGTTTCGAGATCTGGAATTCAGCGGAACATGAAGTTTCTCTTCGAGTGGGTGGGGTAACCGCAATACTTACCAGATCAGGGGTCGAGCAAGGCGAAGCAAGGCTGCAGCTAGGTCATGGCAGTTTTTCCTCCGCTTTGTAGGTATCAACCTCCACCACCATCTCATGAATGTTCAGAGTCAGCCTCGGCGCAATCTGCCTGGCCTTTGATTCGATGAGTGAGCCTCATTCAGGTGTATTGCATAATCGATGCAGCCACTTGGGCTTACCTGCGTGGCACTAAATTTGGTCCTATCCCGATCTAGATCCGCTTGTACTCCATTCGTCTAGCTCAAACCCTCGCACGTCGCCATGTGGAAAGGAGTTCGTGACTTTTGTGCCTCTTACAGGCTAGTCTGCGGATTTGATAAGACCTTTGCTCAGCTCCGTAACGTCGATGACATCTAGAGCCTTTCAGTGTTAAAACATGCGATGTGAAATGGCAAGGCTGTGGTAATCAAGGTTGACTCTACGTCTTTGTGAGAAGGGGTTTCGAGTTGTTGCCCGCTAAAGAGATAGCCGTTGCCTGGCCTGCCTCTTTTGCTAAATTGGTGAAATGCCCTGTCAGTGATACCCTTTTACATTTCCAATGCGATAACCATATCAAATCATACTTTTGCAGACCAAATGCTCACGAAACGCTGGCCGATATATGTCTTGCTCATAATAGGGATTGTGCAAGCACAATGCTACTTCCCCGGAGGCGACCTGGCCGATAACTATCAGCCTTGCAACCCATACGCGTTCACTACGCTATGTTGCGAGAGTGGATGGACGTGCTTTGACAACGGTCTCTTTGTGGTCACCGATTCTGATCCAAGTAATCCAAACTTGTCTTCCGTGGGATCTGCAGCTCGTGGGGCATGCACAAATCCTCTATGGAATGACACAGCTTGTGGGAATTTCTGCTTGGGTGCGTAGCCAGTGTCGAAGACAAACACCACTTTTGCGACCTAAGAACGCTTGCTGAAGGAATTTCAGATGATCCAGCTAACGACAATGATGGCTCGGTGGTTTCGTGTGGAAATCAGAATTGGTGTTGCCAGCCGGGTGCTGCAGCTGGAACCTGTAACTGCGCAAGTGGCGATGGCACCTTTTCTCTTCAAGATGGGCTTGCACAGACCATCATAGGCATTCAGGGCCTAGATAATACGAATACAAACGTAATCCCGATCAGCTCGGCCTCAACACCCCCAACAACGGCTTCGAGTCCCGCGATGAAAACCCCTTCCACCCCAAGCCAGACCGGGGCAACACAAGATGAACCTACCACAAGTAGTAGCCCAGGCTATAGAATGTCTCTCAGCGCCTCAACGGCATCACCTATCACATCCTCATCCTCATCTTCATCCTCATCTTCGCCCTCAAATCAGAGCATTATAACTATGACCTTACAGCCAACGATCATTACAATGATTCCCCCATCGGGTATTCCCACAGCTTCAGGTTCAAGTTCGCGTACAGCCTCGGCAGATTCTTCCATTGGCGTAACACATAGAACTGCTTTCAAAGCTGGAGTCTCAGTCGGTTCGGCAATCTTTGCAGCAGCTGTTGTGGGCTTTATCTTCCTTTTCTTACGCAGACGGAGACGGCAAGCACGAAGAGGAGATTTCATCCACCATAATCCGCCGAGTCCAGCAAGCGCGACTCAGCATGGTTCGTCGGCCACTGAAAATACAGCCCTAGACATAGACTATCGGACGCGCTGGCCACTGCAAAGAAGCACCCCTGAATCACTCGCGAATCGATCCGGCCACGAACTCCACCCACAGGTTCCAGATCATGATCCAGATCGACTGGTTCAGCCTCACTTATACGGCCCACCAGCCTCAGACCCTTATGCCGTACCGCCACGTAATCCTGATGTAAGACGAGAAGCATCCCCCTTGCAACGTGGACCCGGCGCTGCTTCGCCATTGAATTATAGGCCCACCATGCGCGGAGCTAATAGGCCAAGGGGAAACTCGTACAGGACGATGCCTAGAGCGCCTCAAGCGTGGATGACTGAGGTCCCTGAGATAACCCAAGATTGGCCCACAGGTGAACAAAGATAGTGTCGGTAGATATGAACGCTGTGTATCTATATTGAGGCTAGACTATGAGCGGGAAATTGTAAAAGATTCTGTGTATGGGAACTCATCACTTTTACGTATGCTTCGCTGGTCAGACAAGTCTCTTACTTGCGTTCTTGCTTAATATCACGGCGTTCCTGGTATTGTTTCTTGTTCACTTTGTTAAAGATACCACTCAGCTAGGCCACACTTAGTATATTGCGCTTAATTTGTTTTGTATGGAGAATGACACCAAAAGTCTTGATTTGCGTTAAGTCATTATTGGCAAACCCTAACCCTAAGGACGATACTGGTCCCCTAGGTGCACGGTGTAGAGCGTGCTGGGGACTTCGGGGCCCCTTAGGGCCCCTATATCGATATCTTAGTGGCCATTACAAGGGAAATGGGGCCCAAATGCCTCACTTAGGGAATGCTGTTGGGCTCAGGGCCCGCTATTATGTGCGCCCGAGCGGCAGTTGTCTAAGCACTCTTTTTAGGGGGCCCTTTTCGGGCCGGAGTCTTGGCGTGCTAAGAGTCTTGGCGCAAATGCTCTACTCCGTAGGCTCACATCTAGCGCGATGCCGAGCAATCTGGATCGCGCAATACCCAGCCAAAATTCATCTTTCCCTCAGCATTTCATAGACTACACCTGACTTCAAACTACAACTTGTAATATGACGACCGGTATACTGTGACTACCTGAAAGGAAAAGACCTGTGCTAATTTGAACAGCTCACAGGCCCACGTTCGACCCAGTATGGAGATTTACAGACACCCTTTGCATAATGCAATGCTGATCCTCGTGCTTCAGGCTCGTGGAAAAGAAGCCCAGAGAGGCGTAGCGTACCATCAACGGCTACTACCAGCTCATACACAGCTCAAAACTCGGTAAGGTCTGCATACACATGTCTGTTGGAGAGAGCTAATGATGGAAAGGCAACCTGGACAAGGAGGAGATGCAGACCCACAAGTCCGAGATCTGAGAGCTCAACTCCTCGAGGCGGAAGCTGCCCATTTCCAGAAGACGAACTCTTCGGCCGCTAAACCTGTAGAAAAAATAACGCCCAGCAAGCGTCAGCTGGAAGACGGTCGGGGGAGTGATGGAGAAGAGGACATGGAAGCTAAGCGGCGGCGCATCTTGGAAGAGACTCGAGACATCGACGCCGACTCGGATGGCTCCAAGAGCCAGAGCAGCGATGATGACAGCGACGATGAAGAAGATGAAACTGCCGAGCTTCTGCGTGAGCTAGAAAAAATAAAACGAGAACGAGCTGAGCAAAAGGAGAAGGAGGTAATGCCGAACATGGGGAAATTGGCGTATGGTCGGCCTGCTGACTTCATGCCATCAGGAACGCGAAAAAGCTGAAATGGAACAAGAAAAGCGGGAAAAGGACATTGCTCTTGGAAATCCTCTTCTGATGCCGACGAGAGACACGGAGGTTAGACGAAGGTACAGCGGAGATTCCTATGCAGCAAGCCGTCGTAGCTTACAAGTTCTCTAGGTGGGATGATGATGTCGTATTCAGGAATCAGGCAAGAGGCACGGAAAACAAGGGCAAAAAGGAATTTGTCAATGTGTGTTCCTACGGCTGGCAGCTCACTGAACACTTTACTGATCACGCTTTCTCAGGATCTACTTCGCTCAGATTTCCACAAACGCTTCATGGTAAGAAGATCGCATGAAAGCTGTTGATTATCAAGGCTAAAGCTACTCAGAGCAAATACGTCAGATGAGCCATTGGATAGGACAATTCCCTCGGCCGTTGACCATGCATGACCCGAAGATCCGGTAAACTTCAACGTCTACCTTGCATGCGTGATCAGAAACGTAGTATGCACTCGATTCTTATCAGCAAAGCAATATCCAGGCAGCAATCTACAGCAGGGCGAGAGCAACTCGATCCGTCTACGTATCTCTATGTACGACGCGGGTTGGCGAAATGCCGGAGATGTTCGGTGTTTGAACACTGACAATTCGGACCGCTAGCCTGGTGTTATAGGTGTGCAGTAAGCCAGGCAGCAACAAGAGCAGTGATAACATGCATATGCATATTCCAAATACGCGTTTCTTTAATGAAGGCTACACTTGATTGATCACGAGACTGACTACATGACGCGGCAAAGCGGTCAATAAGTCGGCCCTTTCCGCTTATACTGACCTCGCTTTTAGGATGCTTCCGAGGAGCCTGAGGCCCATTGAAGCAAGAACGTGGGAGATGGAAACTTTACTCCGTTACTTTGCCCTTTCCCTTTGCCTAAAGGTACACGCATCTCCCGAGGGTCAGCAGATAGGGCGTGATTCGATTCCTTTGAGTGGTGCAAGACACGGCTGCTTCCACGGATCTGCTGCTACTATGATCTTTCCCCGTTTAGTCCTTGCTGCATGTTGGCAGCAGCTGAAGGCGAGGATAGTTCAACTAGTTGCCTACTGCGGTGTTAGCAGTACTTGGTATGGAGCTTGCACGGCAAGGTACCTTACGAATAGCCAATGCTTGAGATCAGGCCAGGCCGCAGTGGTGAAAGCCTCAGGGCGCAGGCGGCGATGATCGCCTATCGGCAAGTGCGGGGTCGTGCCTCGATGGAGGGGTAGGAGCATGCTTGCATCAAGGTAACGCCACTCCCAAAATCAAGTTTGACCAAGGTTGAGACGTGCCAGCAGAAACAATCGAACAAATGATCGCCCAGCCCGTAGATTCCAGGGGTCCACATCGTCGTCACTTGCCTTTCCACTTGCGGTGGGATAGGATTAGCTTCCATGCCAACCTCAATTCACTCAAACAACCCCGCCAAGCGCCCTGCTCTTATAAACACCTGCACTTCCATCCATCTTTCACATTCCAACTCAATCACTACAACCTTCCAACTCACTGCAACGATCTTTAGAACCTTATCCTCACTTGACACTTGAATATCTTAACCAACCTCAACAACAAATCAAACATCAATCATGTCTGGCTACGGTGACGACAATCAGTCAGGAGGCTACGGTGTGAGTTGAGGCCTGAACTTCAATTCACTCTAACAATATTTACTTATTCTTTAATCCAGGGCAATCAAGGCGGCCAAGGCGGCATGGGTGGTGACTCTGGCATGGGCGGAAACCAATCTGGCGGCTACGGAGGAGGAGACTCAGGCATGGGTGGAGGCTCAGGAGGCCAAGGCGGCATGGGCGGTGACTCTGGCATGGGCGGAAACCAATCTGGCGGCTACGGAGGAGGAGACTCAGGCATGGGTGGAGGCTCAGGAGGCCAAGGCGGCATGGGCGGTGACTCTGGCATGGGCGGAAATCAATCTGGCGGCTATGGAGGAGGAGACTCCGGCATGGGCGGAGGCCAATCTGGCGGTCAGTCCGGCGGCTATGGAGGAGGAGACTCAGGCATGGGTGGAGGCCAATCTGGCGGATCAGGAGGTAAGTTGGCATGTGCAATCTCCCTCATTTGACTGATCCTGACGTCTTCAACACAGGAGGTCTGAAGGATAAAGTCATGGGCAAAGTTGAAGGCATGATGGGCAAGGAAGGTTCAGGCGGCAACAGCGGCTCAGGGGGCTACGGAGGTGACTCCGGCTCTGGCAACTACTGAGTCAACCAAGCAAGCCTGCTGGTTGGCATGGCTGCCGATGTGTACGATGAGAAACATGAGTGGGAAGATGACGGCCTGACGACTCCAATACACATAGCTCTTGCTCTACCACTTCCAGCCGAATAATGACATCTCAAGTCATGTTCTAACTTAGCATAAAGTACCTTAGTAACAAAGAAGCTATTGAAGTTATCCGACTTCCAATATGGTATATGCGATTTGCGATAATAGTATCTGGTCTTTCATCACCAACGGGTTAGATTGTTGCCTCACTGGTCTAGTTGCAGCAGCGAGTGTCCAAACTCGGCGAAACAACCCTGCCACAATCAGTCGCTCCTTCACCTTCGCTGCTACATTCCTTGCCACGCCACGCTATCTGCCCATGCAAGGGATTATCATTCCCATGTAAACAGCTACTATGATGCCATATCACTCGTGTACACCTTCTTTCCCGGGGTCTGTCAACTAGCACAGCCCATCCCCATAACCACACTTCCTAGAACAACGAATCACAGCCCTTTCCCCCTGGGAATTTCGAAACGCGAAAACATGGAACAGAACCAGCGCACCGAGAACTTGCTCCTAGGTACCTAAAATAATCCTCCTTCCCAATTCCAACACTTCCCCCTCAAGAATACCTCACAGCTAACGCCGTCCCTCCCCAATAATGACAGAACGAGCGAACAACGATATATCCCAACTTCTCAAGCGCTTCGAAAATATCATTGCCTTCTCTCCCGTAAGGATTGCCCTTCTTATCTTGTTATGGCTCTACATGCTTTATTTGATTTCTATTGATGTGTGGTGGGGGCTGGGCTGGGGGTGTTTACTTTTTGGGGCGCTGTGCTCAATTCTAGGGATATGAGGAGATGGAGAAGGGTTTGAGGTATGGTAGAGTGGGTACGTGGAGGAGGGGGAGAGAGGTGAGAGATGTTATGTGATGGGGATGAGGAGCTGACTGTTGTGCTTTTGTGGTGGTGTAGGAGAAGCATATGGCGGATCGGAATGCTGCTGCTGTGAGGACTTATGTTGTGGAGGTTGAGACTGCTGCGTTGGTATGTATATCTTCGTGCGAGTACCTGACTCTCGTTCACCTTCCTCATTCTTTTCTGATGTTTACATGTCTTCTTCCACTCCCACCCTCCCCAGGCCCCTTTTCTAACTCTACCCGACAAACTAACAAAACCCTTCTCGCCAGGTTCGCGCAGCAGAAGACATTCTATCTCTAACCCGTGAGCTCAAAGAATCCTGGCTCTTCGGCAAGCTGCAAACAGTCGGCACCAGCGAAGCAGAAAAGCGAGCAGAAGAGGCGGCCGCACAAGTCGCAGCTGGACTGGCTAGACTTGAGGCCATGGAAAGAGGAGCAGGCACGGGCATGGTTCCCTCAAATGAACAAGCTATGGACATTGATAGCTACGGCAATGATGACGGATATGGGAACGGACATGAACCATAGCTACTTTATCTTATACAAAAATCCAAAGAAAGTTTAACAATGCAGACCGTCCATCTCTCCATAAATTATTCATTCACATCATTCTTCACCCACCACCACACCTTACAAATGACCACCCCCACCCCCATCTCCTCCATGCCACCTCTCCCCCCTCTAACCCTCATCGTAGCCACCACCCCCACACTCGGCATCGGTCTCCGCTCCACCCTCCCCTGGCCCCCCTAAAACCCGACCTCGCCCTCTTCGCCCGCGTCACAAAACGTCCCCCCCGCTACCTCCTCATATCTCCTCCTTCCCCTCGACCTCAAAAATCCCTCATCTCCCTCTCCCCCCCAACTCGTCCTCACCTTCCAAAACCAAAAACGCACTCATCATGGGCCGCAAAACCTGGGACTCCCTCCCAGTAAAACATCGCCCGTTGAAAGGACGCGTAAATGTTGTTGTGAGCAGGGCGCCGGAGAAGTTGGGTTTTGGAGGAGATGGAGGCGAGAAGGGGGGGAGGAGGTGTTGGCGGTGGGGAGTGTGGAGGAGGGGTTGAGACGGTTGATGGGGTGTTTCATTCTCCGCCGACGGGGGGTAAGGAAGGGGAGGAGGGGGGATGGTGTTGGGAAGGGTTTTTGTTATTGGTGGTGCGCAGATTTATGAGCAGGCGCTGCGGATGGAGTGTTGTGAGAGGATTTTGTGGACGAGGGTGGGGTGGGAGGGGGAGTGTGATGTTTTTTTTCCGGGGGGGTGTTGCCTGTTGATGGGTGGGGGAGGGGGAGACTAGGGAAAGGGGAGAGGGTGAAGGGATGGGGAAGTGGGTTAGGAGGTCTACGGGGGAGATGGAGAGGTGGGTTGGGGAAGAGGGGGTGGGGGGGTTGAGGAGGGAGGGGGATGTGGAATTTGAGGTTTGTATGTTGGAGAGGGTAAGGGAGGAGGGGAGATTTTTGGGAGGGGAGGAGGCGGGAGGGGGTTGGGAGAGAGGGGAATGAGTTGGTGGATTTCGAAATTAATTCGGGCAAATGTACGAGTATGCTGGTGTATGTACAGTATAGATATTATATATACGCTTCATGATGATATGTATAATGCGGATCCAACAGAGACTATGCAGTCTTCCAGGTGCCATTCTCTGTCAATTCCTGCACATTAGCTGCTTCAAGCCAGTCGGTGTTGTCTTGTGATGCGTTGACTGCAATAACGGAAAGTTGGTCCAAGAAAGCTGGCACGAAAGTCCCAGGCCCTTTGACATCGTCCCGCCTAGCAGCTTGCTCAGCTGCGATCTCAAACATCAAGATTCCAGCCAACGCAGCCAGAAGCCTGTCCTCTTTATGCACCGCAAGGAATGCTGCTATGGTGGTTCCCAGCGTACATCCACTGCCTGTGATCTTGCCCAAGAATGGGTGGCCATTGTGAATGCGAAGTGTCCTGTCCCCGTCACTCAGATAATCCGCCTCTCCCGTCATGAGGATGACGTTTCGTTCTCTTATTGCCAGCTCTCTCACTGACCGAACTTTTTCTTCTTCTGTGGAAGTGCTGGATCCACTATCTACACCCTTCTGCTGACCTTGGCCCTCTCCAAGCACAGTCCTGATCTCGTTCTCGTTGCCCTTGATAACATCAAAATAGCCATTGCTCATGAGCGTCTTTACTGCTTGTCGGCGAACTTCTGTGGCTCCTGCTCCTACAGGGTCGAACAGTATTGGTCCGCCAACCTCATTATAGGCTCGTATTGCCGAGGTGTAATTGAGTAGACCGTCTGGAGTTACGGTGCCCATATTCACGACGAGGGCTCCTCCGAGCGCTGCTAAGTCTTTGGCTTCCTCGCCGTAATTGGCCATAATGGGGCTTGCGCCGATCATAAGAGCGACGTTCGCAGCGAAATTTTGAACTACCAAATTGGTCATATTGTGACACAGTGGGGACACACGCCCTAGTCTTGCAACAATGCCAGGTATCTGCTTTAGAATGATGGCGAGGCTGTGATTTTCATTGGCTCTAGGACTCCTTGTCTTGGGAATAGTGTCAATTGCTTTCCGAAGTGCGGCAGCAGCAAACTTGGGATCTTCTGCAGCCACGATTGCGCTCACCACAGCAACCCCATCAAGCTTCTTGATTGTCGACTTGGATTGGAACATGACGCGCTCTACGTTTGAAAGATTAAGCCCGCCGATGGCGACTGTCGAAACCTTTGCGTCCATCAATGATAGATGATGAAGGATATTCTTGACCCCAGCAGTGCCAATGATAGACTTGGTATTGTCTTTCGTAGGAGTAGCATATACGGTGCCTATTCCTAGATAGTTGGCGCCTCCGCTTGCAGCTTCCGTAGCTTCTTCTATGCTGTTGGCTGTCACTCCAATAATTGCATCTGGACCTAGAATCTTCCGAGCTGTTCCTAGATCCATGTCATCTTGACCTAGATGCACTCCTTCGGCACCGATTGCCTGAGCAACGTCCACACGATCGTTGATCAGGAGCGGCACATTATGTCCCTTAGTGATGGCATGAAGCTGCTTTCCCACACGAATAAGGTCAGCAGTATCGCTCTTTTTGTCCCTATATTGTACTATCGTGACTCCACCTTCAATGGCTGCCTCGACAACAGAGGGCAAATGCTTATTCCCAAGAATCGGTGCAGTGGAGTCCGTGACAAGATAAAGAGAGTAATTGACGTCCATTGTCCGTTGGCCTAGTAGCGAAAAACTTGATCCAATCTATAGACCCATAAAGGGACTCAGAGCTTCCGGGAATGATTCGATCAGGAGAACAGCTTTAGAGGCAGTGCAGAAGCCTGAATGTTCATCCTTGGGAAAATGCGAGTCAGAATCATTCTGACCTGCATCGCTTTCCAACTTATCCAAAGTTGAGAAGTAATCCCATACGGAAACCATGTTGTAAGATACCTCAAAGTATGACCCATTGAAGGGCATGGTGATGTTTACCCGTATAGAAGAATCTTCATTGTAGCTCTCTCACAGAGGAAGCCTCGGAGATAAAAAGGAAGGAACACCGAGAGACGTTGGTTATTGGTATAATTACTTACATACGTGTGAGATATCCATCCAATCTTTCTTCACGTAGCGGTGACACGGGAAAGAGAAAAGCGGCAGCCTGGAAGGATGTAAAGCGTGCATCATGTCATGCTGATGCAGTCACTTTTATTTATTAGGGGAAAATTTGGCGGTTCCCATCGGGCACATGCGCGGAGTTGCTTTTGCCTGGAACAACCGCAGATCATCTTATTAATTTCTCGCCCTGCCCTGACGCTTTCTTCTTCCTTTACAACAGAACATTGTCCATCCAACCCCCATCAATCACGCACACAAACACTCACCAGTGCCAAACACTTCTGTCAAGCTAAATACATACGCCTACAATCTGTGTAGTCCAGGCAACTACACGCTCAGATTACATCTAGGTCTTCCGGATTGCAAAACCTACCCAAACAGACCTACCACCGGAAACACACTGCTGTCTATGTATTCGTGCTCCAACGCCTTCAGACACCAGTCGCCGCTCACGCTGCAATCATTTCGCATACCGCGGAAGCCTTGTAGTCACTACGCAAGGTCGGACGGGTAATAGATTTACAACTTCAACAACAACCGCCACGGTATACGATTTCGCGGTATTCTCGCTGAGCAGTCTGGATCCACGCATGTCTCTATCTCCGTTGGCTTCGTTCCGTGGTCACATCCTTCCTGTCGGGTCTCTTTTCAATCTGCATCAATCTTAAAAATTTCAAGCCTCATAGCAACCATGGCTAACATCAACATTCGTCGGGTGAATACCCTATTTTCCATTGAACTATACTGCTTGCTAATACGTTAACCAGGATATTGCCGACCCGTTCTACCGCTACAAGATGGAGCGTCTCCAGTCCAAGATTGAGGGCAAGGGCAACGGTATCAAGACTGTCATTGTCAATCTCAGCAGTGTTGCTGCCTCTCTCAGTCGACCGCCATCTTGTATGTCTTTCAACCCTCTATACTTATATTCTTCTATTCCTAATATGAGTTCAGATGTCATCAAGTACTTCGGTTTTGAACTTGGTGCGCAGACCAACACCAATCCCGCCGACGACCGTTGGATCATCAATGGTGCCCATGAAGCTTCAAAGCTTCAAGACTATCTCGACGGATTCATCAACAAGTTCGTTCTTTGCAAGCACTGCAAGAACCCCGAGACCGACGTGAATATCAAAGACGGTCATATTACATTGGACTGCAAAGCGTGCGGCCGCCGCACTGACGTAGACCTTCGTCTCAAGCTCAGCTCTTTCATCCTTAAGAATCAGCCAAAGAAGGGCAAGAAAGACAAGGCCGACAAGAAAGCTCGCCGTGCCAAGGCAAAGGAGAATGGCGACGCTGAGACCAATGGAAATGGACACGCAAGCCCTGAAGGCAGCCTCTCCGACAATGCCGACGCCGAAGCCGATGGAGAAGACCTAGCTCTTGAAGCTGGTAGCGATGACGAGCTTACCCGGCGTATCAACGCTGAGGCTAAAGATTTGAATGGTACCGATGACAAGAATGATGAATGGACTGTCGATGTCTCCGAGGAGGCCGTTAAGGCTCGCGCTCAAGAGCTGCCCGATGATTTCAAGCAGAAGCTTAACTTCGATGATGATGAGGATGCCGAAGGCGAAGGAAACGGCAACAACTCCTACGATCAGCTCGGAAGCTGGGTCATCAGCACTGCCGAGTCAAAGGGTGGCGTCAAGAACGTGGAGGACGTGGAGATCTATCTCAAGGCTAAGGAGTTAGGCATCGAGACCAAGCACAAGACTTTGACTGTGCTTGCTCAGACCATCTTCGACGCCGACATCGTCAATGAAGTTCCGGCTCGTGCCAGCATGCTCAAGAAGGTTCGTACCATCTCTGCCCTCTTCTCTGATCTCCCGTACTAATGGAAAACAGATGATCACAGCTGAGAAGCATGAGCGAGCC
Source organism: Cladonia rangiferina (assembly GCA_023065455.1). Lineage (NCBI taxonomy): Eukaryota > Fungi > Ascomycota > Lecanoromycetes > Lecanorales > Cladoniaceae > Cladonia > Cladonia rangiferina. The sequence goes on along the minus strand of JAJREH010000014.1, from coordinate 876,340 downwards.
TTCCTTGGAGGAACCGAGCGTTTCGTCGGCAAAGAGAACCCAAAGCTCGTGTCTCAAGTCCCCAAGATTCTGCTTGCCTACTACCAGCACGATCTCATCTCCGAAGGCGTGCTCAAGAACTGGGGTTCCAAGAAGAGTCACAAGTACGTCGACCTGGCTACCAGCAAGAAGGTCCGCAAGGCCGCTGAGCCTTTCCTGGAATGGCTCGAGACTGCTGAGAGCGACGAATCCGAGGAGTCTGGGGAAGAGTAATGTTTCCCTCCTGTGGGCTCCTTCGAGATCTCCGGTCGTTCTAGTCTACGTGCATTCGCTGAGGCTGGAGCGTAACGTGCCAGGCTCAATTCGCTGACTTAGTCCTCTCGCAAAGTTCGAATTCTCTCCGCTCTCTGGCAACAGTCTGTATTATTCTCTTCTCGTTCTAAATTGGTACTCTTCTCCCTTGTCACTAATAGCTAGAACAAATGCACCACCATCCCCACTTTTCAACGAAAACTCAATCCTCAAAGTGATCTTCAATAAAATACAATTTGAAGCTACCTACTTATCTAAAGACATTACCACATCCCTAAAATCCACCCCCTCCACCCCCTGCGGCTTCACCAACCCCTCTATCCTCCCCTCCTTCAACTCCACCAACCACAAAGCATCAGCATTCACCTCCTCCAACACATCCCTCACATCCTCCCTCTCCCCCGCCCATCCCCCCAGCATCTCAAATACCCCATCTTCCATCTCAGGACTCACACCCACTTCCCTTGCAAGCACCAATAGCAATCTTACTACCGCATCCCAAGCCTTCCATTTAAGGCCTTTAGGCCCCTGCCGCATAATAATCTCCTTCCTTTCATCCCTTCCTTTACCCTTCCCCTTACCCAGCACGCGTAATTCCTCTCTCATGCCCTTGTCAACCCTCTCGTATAATTTTTCGAAATGCACCCAGTCTTCTTCAACCCGACTGAAGAGGAAGTCGCCCGCACATTCGCATAATACGCGTAATGCATTCGCTGCTGCTGTTATTACTAATACGCCTTCTCCACCCCCCTGTTGTTGTTCTTCTTCTTTACTGTTGCTATTGTAGCTGAAGAGGCGGGTGGTGAGCGGGGGTATAAAGTGGCGGCTATGGGGAGGAAGGTGTCGGTGCCGTTGGAGGCGAGGACGGGGATGGAGGTTGTGAGGAGGGAGAGGAGGGAGATGCGGAGGGAGGGGGAGGGCGTGGTGAGGTGGGAGGGGGTTAGGGTTGTGATTGAGGTTAGGAGCGTGTGGGTTTTTGAGGGGGGGGAGGTGGGGGGGTGGATGGGCGGGAAGGCGAGGTGGGTTCGGCTTCTTCGTTTGGGGGATCTTTCTGTTCTTCTTCTTGTTCGGGTGGTGGGGAAGGCGGTGGTGAGAGGGGGCGAGTTGATTGCTCCCGATTTGAGCGGAGGAGAGATGCTAGGGCGGGAATGGTGATTGGTTTGTATATTTTTGGGCGGAGGGAGTCGCGGTTCTGGTTTTCGGTGATGGTAGGGGTGGGTGTTTTGGATGCTTCTTCGACGATGGCGTTGAGGACGGAGAAGAGAGACGAGACGAGGGCTGGGTAGCCGTGATAGCAGGCCAGGATTGAGAAGATGGACTCCACTAGGTCATCTAGGTAGGGGATTAGGCTTGATCCGCAGATTTTGATCATCATGACGAGGACTTGTGGAGCTTGAGGACTGATGTCGAAGGTGTTTAGTTTGAGAGCGATGGCGTTGACGAGGTAGTCTGCGTTGTCGATTATGAGAGTAGCAGAATCGGGATAGGAGCAGGCACTTGAGACGATATTGATACAGGTCATGGCGTGGTGTTGCAGGGTGGAGTTGTTGGAGCCTAGGCGTTCGAGGATGGGGTAGAGGGCGTCGACTAGTTCGGGACGGAAGTCGTACTTTTGATGCTGGGCTTGCAGGGCCACGGTCTCGAGAGCAAGGCATTGTAGCTTCCAACGGTCTTCATCTTCGAAGGTAGAACTGCCCAGGACGTCGAGTGAGAACGAATATACATCGTCGAGAAACTGCTCTTGAGCGCCATGTTCAGGCGGTAGATCCAGGAATTGATCCATAGCAGACATTTCAGACAACGTACTGTTCAGGAGTTGAAGCGAAAGCCAGAGGCTTGCCAGCTGCTCGTCTCCAGAAGTGGTCCTCAAAGTATTCGTGAGACCTTGCTGCAGGCCTTTTGACATTGGAAGGTCCTTGAGCTGCACAGCCAAATTCTGAAGTCCGGTTATAGTATCCCTACTACTTGATTGATTGAACAAAACTGGGCTGAAGCTCTTTGACTGTGATCTGGCGTTCTTCGGCTGCATCAATTGTCCAATCTCAAGACTGCTTTCTGAAACGGGCCGCATTAGCTGCGAAGACGCTTGAATTGCAGCAGAGACACTAGCTTGTAGGTTAGCAGTCATCGAGTCGTTCAAGACATCAAGTCTGACATCTTGATTTTGTAGGATTTTGAATGCTGTTGAAATCTGTTCTATAGTTCTCCGCTTCCGGACATCATCATTCGCTTGCATCACTCTAGGCAAACCCACAATCCAATCATGTAATGAGCTCTTTACTATCTCGAGCAGACCAGCGTCGGCAGCCAGCAGGCTATCAAGAGCAAAGATATTGAATTTCCCAGCCTCGGAAGGTTGGCTGCGCAGCACGATAAGGGTGTCTATCAACATCGGTATAGACTGAGACAGGGACCTTCGACAATGCTGTATGACTGACATACATAATTGGAAGAGGCTCGCCCGCACTTCTGATCTTTCGTGGTAACGTAGTGGTATTATGTTCGCTAGAGCCATTTTAACCTGAGCAGCCGTAGCTGTAAGCCAAGACTTGCTTTCATCTTTTACGTTCTCATTCGATATGACAGCCACAGCTTCCGATTGACCATTGTTGGGAATCTCGACCTTGTCATCGTTGATAACTTTACACAAGATCTTAATTAACGTAGCTAGACTTCCTGTCAAGACTCTGAAGGAGGGTTTTGAGCCGCCTTTAGAAGAGAGTGCTCTAGTCAAGGATGAGACAATGCCAGGGAACACGTTCTTCAAGGCTTCATCGTCTGTTATACCACTAATCAGATTGTCCAAGGCGTTCAAGGCCGCAAGTCGCACCCTAAGTGACGGGCCGTCCAAGACGCCATCGAGCATTACAGTGACAGCATGACCAAGGACGGGAATATCTTGCGACGAAACCACCTTAGACCCAAGAAACGAACCTTTCGTAGCCTCAAAGAGAGCAGTCAAGCAATCGAAAGCAGCAGCCCCAAGCTCCTCATTGACCTCCTTGACCTTAGCATCCGTGGCACTCCCTCCGGCTAGAAAGCTCAGAAGTATCAAAAGCTGTTTACCAAGGTCAGACGATATATTAGCCCGCCAGCCTTTCGATATCAGAATCTGTAAGCATTGCAAAGCTAATTCCACAGCTCGCACAGGTAGATCCTTGGTGTCCCGAAAGATGTGTGATAGAGGAAAGAAAGCATACTCTGCCAGTTTCGAATCAAGAGCATCACCTTGTTGACTGACGGTCCTCAGAGTCTCTAATAGGATCTCTAAAGCTTTGACAACCTCTTTGCTGCTAGTTTTTCTCCCTTTGTACTGTAGGGCTAATTGGCTGAGTTCCACACAGGAGGGTTTGAGAGCCCGGAAAGCTTTGATTCGCGGCTCTTCCATCACCAGTAAAAATTAGAAATATACAGTAAGTCTTATGAGATCATGAGTGATAGGGACTGTGTGTCTCTGGTAGTAGATAAAATATACAAGAGAATAGTTCAACTTGATCCCGCGGGTATATAATACTTAGCGAAGACTGTATGTCCATAGAGCTCCGTTGTTGGAGCCATCGCAGACATCTAGTAAGGTAAATTATTGTTAGACGTTTTATTCAAATATGTGTTATTTGTACGTTAGGCGAACGAGTTTCTTGGACGGTTTGGATTGCGAAACCCAAGGCTTTACAATGCCAAGCACCGCCAAGCTAGGTAGGCTCTGCACAAATAGTTAGCCAGTCGTAGAAAAGGGGCACAGTACGCATGGTCAAAGTAGGCATCATTTCTTAGGCTACTTCATTGAGGATGGCATCATAATGCTTCAATTTTGGCCAAGGTCGCTCAAGCAGCGCTAAATCGTTTACAAGTTTAAACAGCATCTTCCGTGCCTACACTATGATACATGCTACCATCTCCTTCCTGTCGAGGTCTCCGAAGCTTCATTCTCGGTGGTGTTTCATACAACCGGGTATAGTTCACTACTTCGCCATCGAGCATCGCTGCCCCACTCTCGCGTTTCCCAAAGATAGGCGCCGGATCACACCAAAAGTCCTTACAATTCGTTATGACACCTCTTGAAAAAGGGTTGCCTCGCTTTCGTAATCGACCGTCGCCTCCTGTAGCTACTGCCACAAAGGTGTCAAGGCCCAAGATCTTCTTCCACTGCGCGAAACATCCCTCCTTCTTAGCATGTGGGCGGTGGCCCCCAGGAATAGCAGGGTTAGGTCCCATGCCAGCGTTGTTCAGTTGTGCGCCATCCGTACTTGTCGAGCCTGCCGTCAATGCTGACGTGATGGCTGCAGCTGTATGTGTACTCTCATGCATGTTACCACGCATAGTCTCGTAAGTGGTCTTGGCCCTTGCGACCTGCAGCAATTGTACGGACATGAGCATGGAGACCCATAGCAACTGTATACAAGTCCAGATGGCCACGACTATGGTGAAAGGATCTCGCAGTAGGTATTTGCATATATCCTCGGAGAGAATATTGCATTGAGAATCGAATGGTGCCGGAAGTTGAAGGATATCTGCAATAGGTCAGCTACCCGTAGGGGAGCGAGCTTTTGGAGGACCATACGATATGTGACAAGTGTGAGGAAGAAAACCATCCCGAACTCCATAGCGATTACATATATGACGAAGTGTCGGATATTATTTGCGCCAACGCAGCTATGTATCCAAGGGCAATGGCTGCACCCGTTAGTAAGGTTTGCGACAACCACGTGTAAGAGGAACTCACTGATCATGCTTTGCTACGCAACGTGAGCATCGTCTACAATGCTTGCTACGTAATGGTCGTCGAACCATACAGGGTACACAGAAGTTTTGGTCGTCGAATTTCCATAGGCTCACTAATTCATCAATGACTGCCTTTTGCTGTGCTCGACTTCCAAGTTTTGGTACATAGCCTGGATCTTCTAGCATGCTAATCGTGTAAAAGTATGCGCAAAGCCCGTAGCAAATAGCAAAAAGTATGTTAAGTATGGGATGAGAGGAAAGCGTATCTGGAACCTATTAGCTCTAGCACGGTTCGATGGAGATCTTTGAAGCCTACTCGTTAGGACAGTCATAACCCATCGCACACCAACCCAAAACAGCGTCGCCGCGAAGACACCCGCTAAATATGGCTAATGCTGCTGTCAGCTCTATGTACCCTGGAGTATGTTGGGAGATTAACCGTTTTCTGTAAATGCTTCATATCGGCGGGTGCCCATTGCAGCACTTGCTGAGCAGCCAATTGCAAAGAATATGCCAAGAATACCGCAAGAGGCACAGCCGCGAATATCGGCATGCCGCTCAGAATAGCAAAGACTATGAACAAAAGAGGGAACGGGAAAAGGAAGAAGAATTTGTTGAGAAAAGGGCGTGCCTTGATGAAGGAGGTATATGGTAGAGGAAGCTGTTTGACTGTACCATCCGAATTACAGTTCAGATCTTTGAGAGCTCGGTGATAGGCGCCTGTAGAGTTCATCTCATGTGCGACTGTAAGTGGTGATTTGCCATCATTTGTTTCCGCAAACCGATCAGCTCCATGCTCGAGGAGTTTCAGTATGCACGCTGCGTTACCCTTAACCAGAGCCCAGTGTAACGCTGTGAATCCTTTCTCGTCTGCACCATTAACACTTGCGCCCCATTCCAGAAAAAGATCCACGCAGGCGGGAAATCCCTTGTACGCAGCCCACATTAGGCACGTGTGTCCTGAGGGGTCTGGCCCATCGACTGGTATATTTTGATGCAGCAAGATAAGGAGAAGGAAGACGTTGCCGTCGAATGTAGCTAAATGGAGGATGTTGTAGCCTTGGCCATCGGTGAGGAGAGGATCCGCGCCATTCTCGAGCAGTAGATGAACAATGTAGAGATGGCATCGTTGAGCCGCCCACATCGCAGGTGTAGCAACAGATTCGCCTCCTTTTGCGTTGACCTCAGCACCAGTCTCGATTAAGTATTTACACAGCGCATAGTGATTGTTGATGGCTGCCCACTGCGAAAACTGATCAACAAAGTTTCAAATTGGAACCCCTAGGCTCGACATACATGCAGTGGTGTGATGCCCTCTCGATCTTTGTAATTTGCATCGAATTTGCCCTCCTCGAATAGCTTCTGTATAGGGCCAATTTCTCCTAAACGCGCCAACTGCATGATGTCCTCGTGCAAAGGCAACTTTTTCTGATCTGCAGAACCGTCCATATTCTCAAGTTCCATGGTTTCATCTTCGCTGATTTTTGGCGGAGCTGCGCCAGCTTTCCCATTTGCCAGACCTGGTAAGTTGGGCATACCTCCACGACTTGTCTCAGCTGCGCGTGTGCTCATGATTGATATGCTATTGACAGCGCAGATTTAGGTGTCACCGCATTCTGTCCAACGATGGAGACGTACTCCAGAAATGAGACCGGGGTCCGCACTTTTCATTCTTCGTAAGCCCGACGATGACAGCTGATGATGCAGCCTGGGCGGAGTACAAAGGGTCCCGACATTTTGATAGGGCTGAACGCTAGTTGCATTTACCTTGGCCATCTAAGATTTCCTGGGTACTCCCCATGCCTTCAAGGATACATCGTATCTATACCATGAGGTAGACTTACCTACTGTTCGTTCTTGAGAGACAGAGCGGCAGAATAGACTTCTTTTACACCGCGATGTCTCATCCAGAAGATTGACAACAAGACTCATGACAATAATCCGAGTTTACTCGTCTCCTTTTGCATGAGAGATCCACGGCATCTATCCTTATCGTCAATGCTCCAAATACTTCCATCAGTATATTGATCATTTAGTGGTGCCCAGAGAAACTTAATGCAGTCTTTTTTCGCTAGCAGTACCTTCTTTCCCACGGTGTTACTGTTAGATAGATACTGCGTACATTACGACCCGAAAGTTGGACTGTACACAAGTTGTGAAACACGACTGTGGGGTGTACAAGGCAAGGCTGATTCATTCTTCTTCGTTTCTTACAGCTTCTCATAAATATTCGTCGCCTTTCATCCAGCCAAGTTGCTTCCACATATTGAGCTTATCCCACTCTTTGGTAAAACTATGTACCTTCCCATTTCTAACCTCAAAGATTGCAGCAGCCGTCCACTTTGCTTTCCTTCCACTTGGTTCTATGCCGTTGTGTGGCTCACCGCAGTGGCTTCCTTCGGCGCTGTACCTCAATAGCACATGTCCAGCCTTCGCAAAGACGATATCATACGAGACAATGTGGAGATCTGCAATGGCTGACATGACATGTGCATGGGAATCGGCATAGTCAAGGGGCGTGTGGCAGCTGGGGAAGGTTGTGGGCGCGGTAAAGGTCGAATCTGTAGTGCAGAGATGGGAGACTGAGGAGCGACCCTTGTTATCTGTAGGAGAATAGGCGGTCGACATGTATTCTAAGACGACGGCGATGTTTTTCTAGGAATGACAATTCAGCGGAGGGATCCTTCGCTGCATGAGCTGTACAAGGGTACCTTTTCCTCCTCAGTCTGGTCGGTGGAGACCTTGATTGGGGGTTGCTCTCGTGGCATGTTGTCTGCTATTGTACAACCTCGACTATAATACGTTTCTATTTCGTAGTGAACTACAAAGTTACATCTCAATCGAAGTTCAAGCACTCTATTCATGTTGTAACGGTCATCCCGTCTGTTACGTCACGGAGCGGAGAACCTGCATATGCAACGACCATTGCCCTGGCCTTGGGCTTCCAACAGATTCCCATCTGCCTTACGTTCCTTGCAGATTCAGATCTCTCTTTCCGCCTTTGCTTTCATTGATACAGGAGGGGATACAGTCCCAAGGAGATTGCTCACAATTGCTGCAGGGTTTTATCAGCAACTATGCCCGCTGGGTCAGCAATGTTGGTGGATCTGTTGCGTTGCTGTCTTCAAAGATCCTCGGCATTCAAGGATCCTTGGCAGGCTGCAGTCCGGACTGATGCAACTGGCTCTCTTCGCCAACTCAACTCATATGATCTATCTGGCCGCAAACTCTATCGCCGCAACCCCACACTACCTTGAAGTTTCCAACCGAGTCGGTTGGAGTCGAGCGAGCTTGGGCCCAGACCGCCCAAATGATTGGCAGAAGTGCCGCGAATGGTGGCGCCTAAGCAGCGTTGCCATGGTGTGACCCCGGATGGTGCTAGGCGGGAGAGCGCCGGGCCATGACCACCATTGCCCGTCTCAAATGACCAAAATAGCTTCCAAATGGAAGAGAAACGTGACATGTACGGGGCTTTTCCCTTCCCCACACTTACATCAGAGCATGTCTGACCGGTCTCTAATTTATATGGTTGTTGCTCGCCTGACTCGAGGTACATCTAATATCGGACCCCGTGAAACGTCTATCTTGAAACCCGTACAGCCATACGGTTGTCCCCGGGTCAACATACATGCCTGCTTGTACTAAACACCCTATTGTTCCTTTGTTCCTTTGTTCCCTTGAAACGCCGCGACAGGAATCCGCAGTGTTTCAATTCCTTCAACTTTGCCCCTGTGCCTCATCCTTCGTGCGCGGCTAAAGAAGGGCGTATTCCTTCGCGGTCATGGATAGGATTATAAGCCATCATTCGCACCTGCCTGCATCTCGTGCTTGCCGTCCCTGGTGATGCACGCCTCATGTACTCACTCTTTTTCTTGTTCAACGCCATATGATGACTCAACCTAACATGACTGACAACCGAAATACCAGAAATCTTCGTCTAAGCTTCGCTCCACTTCGTACTCCCCCACCTCTCACAATGCCTCGATCCATGTCCTCCCAGTTCACCGCTCAGACAGTCGATGAAGACGACGATGAAGAAGACAATCTCCTATCTCAACAAGCTAGTTTCATCTTGCCTTCTCCAACATCAACTCGCCGGCTGCGCTCTGCAATGACATCGGAACTAGACCTGCGAAGTCGGATGCCGTCCAAGCTACAATCAGCGTCGGATGAACGCTCCAGCTTACTAGGGTTCGGAGAAGGACCACACAGGAGCTACACAGAGCCAAATACTGCACGGCCGCGCTTTTCGCGCACGGCAAGCCAAGCCAGCATGCGAATGCCTAGGAACCACAGCAGAGCAAGCTCGTGGGGTCTTCGCATCGCAAGCGCTTTAAGCTCTGGCCGAAGGGTTCCCCCGAATGGAATGGAGGAATCTAAGGCCTCTTTATTCACGGACGAGCGGGTATGGTACGATCAATTCACGTCAACCGATTGGGTCCACGACAGTATTGCCGATGCTTTTCGAGTCCGTGACTTGAGATCGCGAAAAGACTTGCGAGGGCGCATCTATGCTTGGTTCGATGGAGCCCAAGGCTGGATACTGGTGGCTATCATTGGTTGCATTACAGCCTGTATAGCCTACTTTGTCAATGTCACAGAGGCGTCTATCTTTGACATCAAAGAGGGTCATTGCAAAGAAGGCTGGTATTTCAGTAAAAGGAAGTGCTGCCAAGGTCAAGAGCTTTGTTCCTCTTGGGAAACCTGGGGGCAACGCATGAGTTTTGCTGGTGTCGATGAGAAATGGGTTGACTTCGTAGCTTATGTTGCTTTTGTCATTCTTCTTTCTGTTTTAGCATGCTTCTTAACTCTACTGACGAAGACTGAAATACCCTCCAAATTCTCATTATCCACGCTGGACGAGAATTTGGGCGCTGATAAGCACAAGCATCGCGGCGTGGTAGACGACAAGAACGGCATGGTTCCAACTGAGCCTGTTGACTCCAGGCCTAACCCCTCCACCATGGTATACTATCCTGCGGCGGGAAGCGGTGTAGCAGAGGTCAAGGTCATCCTCAGTGGATTTGTCGTGCACGGGTACCTGGGTGTTCGAACTCTCGTGGTGAAGACTCTTGCTCTAATACTCAGCGTGGCCTCTGGACTGAGTCTCGGCAAAGAAGGTCCATATGTGCACATCGCTACGTGCGTAGGTAACATCGCTTGCAGGCTATTTTCAAAATACAACCATAATGATGGAAAGCGACGCGAGGTTCTCAGCGCAAGCGCTGCCAGTGGAGTTGGTGTCGCATTTGGCGCCCCGATCGGAGGCGTACTGTTTAGTCTGGAGGAAGTCAGCTACTACTTTCCCCCCAAAACGCTTTTCAGGACCTTCTTTTGCTGTATAGCAGCCGCTCTGTCGCTCAAATTTCTCAATCCTTACGGCACTGGAAAGATAGTTATTTTCGAGGTCCGATATATTTCCGATTGGAGGTTTTTCGAGATGGTAGCTTTCATCCTGCTCGGTGTTATGGGAGGTGCCCTTGGTGCTCTTTTCATCAAAGCCTCCCGGATCTGGGGCACTACCTTTCGTCGCATTCCAGCCATCAGAAAGTGGCCCGTACTCGAGGTTGTACTCGTGGCTCTGATCACAGGATTAGCCAGCTTCTGGAATCGCTACGCTAAGCTTGCTGTGACTGAGCTTCTCTTTGAACTAGCCAGCCCATGCCAGGATACCAATTCTGGTTTATGTCCTCAGAAGGGGGACGAGATCCTAGGCGTAGTTCGCTACCTGTGCGTTGCTTTCGTGATTAAAAGCATTCTTACAACTATCACCTTTGGAATCAAGGTACCTGCTGGTATCTATGTTCCGTCTATGGTAGTCGGCGGCTTGATGGGACGCATTGTTGGCCACCTTGTCCAATATCTGGTAGTCATGTATCCTGATAATGCAATATTTGGCAGTTGTCCCACAGGTGGAGAGCTCGAAGGTTGTGTCACTCCAGGAGTCTACGCCCTAGTTGCTGCGGGAGCAACAATGTGTGGTGTAACCAGATTATCAGTCACACTAGCCGTCATCCTTTTCGAGCTCACTGGCAGCCTGAACCACGTCCTACCCTTTTCGGTCTCAGTCCTGGTAGCTAAGTGGACAGCGGACGCTCTCGAGCCTCTCAGCATTTATGATCTCCTGACAGACATGAACTCTTACCCCCTCCTCGACAACAAGCTGCGTCCAATCTTTACCAACGACCTTGGCAGCATCACCTCCAAACCTCGCACCCACCGCATCATCGACATCTCCAATTCCCCCCTCATCTCCGCCAAAGTCCTCCGAAGAAAATTAGACTTCCTCCACGATGCTGGCGAAATCGACGGCGGTCTCCCCATCATCCGTCACGGCGTCCTCGTTGGCCTCATTCCAGCCCCCGACCTCGAATTCGCTCTCGACAAACTCGAGGACGAAGAACAAAGCCTCTGCTTGATGGCTACAGAAGTCATTTGGCACGGCGACATCGAAGAAGACGAAGAGCAGGAACACGATCCGACAGATTTTACCCCTTATATTGATCCGGCTCCTGTGGCGCTTGATGTTCATTCTCCAATGGATCTGGTGTTTCAGTGTTTTGTTAAATTGGGGTTGAGGTATATTTGTGTGTTGAGGGATGGACAGTTTGCGGGGATGGTGCATAAGAAGGCTTTTGTTAGGTATGTTAAGGAGTTGGAACAGGAGGGGATGACTGATACCTCATAATAAGGGAATTTTGAACGAATAGTAGTACATATTGTTGAAATGTGATGTTGGAAGGAGCATAGCGTTTGCATAGCGTTTGGGCGTTCGGTGCATTGGGTAGAGTTTTTTGTCGGAGCGAAAGTAGGGCTAGCAAATCTCGTGTTCACATCATATATCAACTTTGTCTATTGACAGATAACATGGTCGGGTTGAATAGACAGATTCGCAATTCTCCATCATTCCTGTTTACATACCGATTTTGAATCTTTGATTCATGCACTTCATTTCCATTCTCTTCTTTTGGCACGGCTGCCATGGCTACCTCGTACTCCTAGCTCGTCATAGCTTTTGTTGGGTTAGCAAATCGGGGTTGAATGTTTTGCTCTTGTTGATTTCTCCTATATGGCCGTTCCCAGTTGAGAGTGTATGTCGTCCATGTCTATATATATTGTCTTTGCATGACGCTTGAAAGAGTAAGAACGATAATAGATGTACACTATCCACAATTCAAATATCAATCTGCTGCATTCAGAGGCGACAGGCATAGTGAGTATGTTCGGAACACTTGCAGATAGAGCTTGAAATTGGCTGGATAGGTTCTATATGATTAGAGTCAAAAGTGTAGAGTCGGAGTCTAGTTCCGAATACCCATTTATGTCCGTCTGCTGTTGTTATGTATGACAACTACGAGAAGATGATAAGCTTAAGCATACTGGGGGCTCTCGTCTTCTTTCAGCTCAATCAGCCTGCTCAGACCATGGTATTTGACTTCTATGATGGATAAACCTAATAGCTAGCTGTCAATGATTTTCATCATCTCGTCAATCCCTTTAGGAGCAGTTGTCAGGTTCTCGTAACCATCCTTCGTGATCAATATGTCATCTACTAGACATCAGCTCTGTTCTCTGAAAAGCTTAAGAGCGAGACGCACCTTCAATTCTCACGCCTCCAACATCCCAATACTTCTCCAAAACTTTCTCGTTAATGAACCCGCTTTGCTTCTCATCCCGAAGGTAAGGCTCAATGATGAATTTGCAAAAGTAGACACCCGGTTCTACGGTAATGACACTGCCCTCCGGTAGCTTTCCTCTCACTCGTAGGTACTGAAACATCTTATCCTCGTCCTCGTAATTCGGATGACCCCCTGTATCATGCGTGTCCATCCCCAAGTAATGGCCCAATCCATGCGGAAAGAAAGCAACACTCGTCCTGGCATCGAAGATAGCTTTCTTCTCACCTTTCAGTATGCCTAGGCTTAAAAGCCCTTCAATGGCAACCTCGTGTGCTCTGACATGCACATCCTCCCACTGTACACCAGACTTCAACATACTGAAACACTCCTCCTGCATTCTTAGCACTATCTTGTATATCTGCTCGCTTTCGTCGTTGAATTTGCCGCTAAGCGGCATCGTCCTAGTGACATCTGAGCAGTAGCATTCCCATTCTGCTCCTGCATCGACCAGGAGATTCCACCTTCCGCTCAATGGCTGGTTATTAGCCTGGTAGTGCAGTGTAGCCGCATTACGTCCAGAGCCGAAAATGCCATGGTATGCTTGCTCTTTGCAACCCAGCGCTACAGAACGTTCTAGAAAGACTGCTTGAAGCTCTTGCTCGTTATGGACGCGTTTGAGGTTCTTCATCACCGCAATGTGAGCGGCTGTGGATACCTCGTTGGCTTTTTGTATTGCGGCAACTTCGTAGGCATCTTTTGTTACGCGGCACTCGTCGATAGCGTCATGTAGTGCATCAAGGTTCCACGGCAGGAAAACGGACTGGTCAAATTGATCTTCTGGGAGATGGCGTTTATCAGCAAATGTTAAAGGCTGAGTGGCCTGCTTGCGCTTCTCGAATGACAATTTCTGCGGTCCTTCCCCGCCTAGATAATCGTGCAGTTCGGTTGAGGGACGGCAGTCATCTATATCGTATTTCTCGAGAGCATCTTTAACAGATAGGGGAAGACCGGACCAGATTACTGAGGAGGGGTCGAGAGGTGGGATGAAAAGTGTTAGGGTGGAGGTGGGGATATGATATACGACATGACAGTCAGGAAGGGCGCAGCCTGTTAGGTAGAAGAAGTGACGGCGCTGTCTAAGTAGAATATTAGTAAGAGTTCTGATTCATCGGGTTCGCCTAAGGAGGTAGACCGGAACGGTTGAGGCTCGTCATTGTCCTCTATCATACGGGTCTTTTGGCCTTGGAGGTAGATTCTCGATGGGCCATCAATTCCAGTCTTTTCTTTAAGATAGGCGGCGACTTTGGAACAGTGGGCCTTGGCGGGATATTTGCCTCGAAGAATGTCGTCTTGATGTTTCATGGCTAGTAAATATCGTGCAAAAGATCTTCTTTGGCAATGAGGTCTAATGCTTGGTGAAGGGAATGAGGGGTGGGAAGTACTTCTAATTGTACTTGAGAGAAAGCTCTTGAATTGGGACAATTTTGCAGTCACACAAGATCTCATGATATAGAGATAAGTTTGTGATTCAGAATTGAGATTATGAATCTGTTTTGAATGAGTTATCTATAGATATCTATGATTGCTCCAGCAAATTCTCTGTTAACGCCTCAACATGCAACAGACAAACACTCGATGGCCCGTAGAAGGTGCATCTATGAATAATGTCCCTCCCGCTAAAGTGCAGCACTAGGAACACAAATAGTCGATTGCAAAGCCTCTAATCCCTCCAACGAGCGAGATATTTCTGCATATCGTTCTGAGGCGGAGGGGCTGGAGCAGCCTGTACGTTTATTAGCAAGGTCCCTGTACGAGTCAAAGCTACCATGAAGCCTTGTATAATTTCATACCGTATTCTCCATGCTTGAAGTGCTGTACGTCGCGCTCAAGGTAATAGTAGTGACTTGGCTTGGCGTTGGTAGGAAGGTAACGGCGAACTGGACAGAACTTGTAGGATATTGAGGTGTTGGAGTTTTTGCGGTAATTTTAGTCCCAGGTTTGCCTTGCATAGGAGCATATTTAGTGAGGCCAGTCTGTGCTGTGTAAGTCACCGCGTATGGACCTCCAGCTCCAGTAGCGGCGCCAGCATCTGGATTGGAAGCGATATTGTTCTCGGCTGGAGGGCCACCAGTTCCTGTTATGCCTGCTACACCTTTCTGCACCGCCGGAGGGAAAGTGCCCGTCATGCCACTTAGTGAAAATCGATTTGAATAATTAATGACAGTGCCGCCTGGTGCGGCAGACACCATCTTCAGAAAGCTAGAGATAAAGTCATCAACACAGTTCTATTCAATACTAAATGGATGAGCACCTCCTTACTATGCATTCTTAGTGGACGCTCCTATACTGACTTGTATAGTTCCTGCTGCCGAATTTCCACCACTGAATTCCCCATTGGTGGAAATAGGAGTCAACGGGAGCTGCGATTGAAACGTCAGCACTGGCACAACGAGCCCCAATCGTATCTGGGTGCACGCGTTCTGAGTACTTACGAAGCTGCTCGCGTCATTTCCTCCAGCGCAGAGAAATAATTGGTACGTGGAAAAAGACGATATTGGAGGTCCCGTTCCAGACTCTTTCCATTGAACATCCAGTGTTGAGCCACCTGTTTCCGTGGCCCCTGCCGCAGGAGTTGTGAATTCGACATCAGCGAAGGTGTAGGGGGCGACTGCCGCCAGGAGAAGAAGGAGCCTGAAGAGCATATTCGTTGTGGATGATGTGGTCGGAAATGAGCGTACGCAGAACCAAGGGCGACCTCAGCAGACTAGTGTTCGTAATCGATAATGGGCTTCGAATTCGTGAGGAACGCTGTAAGTGACGAGTGTGAAGAGTTCAGATATTGAAAGTGACGACGACGGCCTCTCAGCCAAGACCCGGGCAATCGAATTGGGCTAGCATGGGTCCCGATATAGTAACCAATCAGCGTCTACTATCAATCTATGCAACTCACTTAACGTCTCGAGCATCACAGGCTGCTAGGTGTTCTTACTATCACAAAGCGTGTTTTAATTGCCCTTACGTGAAAGGGTAGCATCGCTCCAGAATTCTAATAGTAGAAGCGAAGCTTTTACGGACAGTCTGCAGGGCACTCCCGCGCCGACTAAACCACGATGGACTGCTCGATATTTCGCGCCCACTGACCACTCCTGCCACCCCCAATCAACCTAAATCCCCTGGAAACCGTTAGAGGATGACTAGGCCTGGCATTATAAGCGCAACCTAATAACACATGCAAAGCTCAACATGCTGGATGGGATGGCTTTTGCTGGGCGATCCTAGAGACTAGGTGTTGCCTTTCCTGCCTCAAGAACATTTCGGTCTGAAGGTCATAAGCATTCTAACTCCCGATAATTTGTCGCCTTTCAAGAAATATGTGCCCTGAGTTGATCAAGGGGATCATGGATTCAGAATTCCCTTGAGGGCATCTCACTGTGGTCGAAAAAGTATGATCTTGACGAAGCCCTTCCTCGGATTTGCTCATTTGGAATTGAGGCACCACATTATGCAGCAGCAGGTGCCTCTGGCTTCATCGCATCACTCGGTTTCGCCTGACCAACTACCACTGTACGCTTGTCCTGGAGCCAAGGCAGCCTTGGATGAATATCTGCCGAGCATCCATACATCAACGGGCCGTCTCGTATAGTTTCGGCATGATGCAATAGCATCTCATGGTCGACTTTCAGCTCAAAATTCGTTAGAAAGCAAAAGCTGACTTCCAATTTTGCGAGTTCTGGCTCACTCACACCACCAACCTTAGCAAAACGCTGATGTGAATAGCTAAGATCTTCCAGAGCTTTCATGGCAACTCGAAGGCCCGCAAGCACAAGGCGATGGACGTTACGAGCAGTCACCGGAATGATTTTTTCCACTACAGCAAGTCTGTAAATATACAAACTAGTAGCAAGGTAGACTGCGGTGGACATGGGGCAATAGCCATGAATCCGCATAAGGTATTCTTCCAACCCAATCGCGGGAGGCTTTTTCGAGTAAAACTTCCTAATGATTGCTCCATGTTGAATGCTCAGAGACTCCGTATTGGACCCAACAACATGTAAAGGCTCGGTAGGATGGGCTTCTGGGCTTCCGATTGGAGTCTTTGCTCTTGGGGGAACACTATCAACATCTTCGGCTCCATCTATTGTCTCGGACATTCGACGGGCTACCTCCTTCACGTGCCGAGCAACATTCTCTTTCTCAGTCTGGATGACACCTAGGTTTGGGGAGTCGGGTAGACTGATCGGAGGCGTTGGCGGTACGTCTCCTGTTATTCGTACAAGTCCTTCGATTGTTCCACAAAGGAGCTTCAAAGCCGCCACAGGCTTCAGAGTGAAGACATCTATATTCTCGAGGTCTGGGACTGCGTCTTTGTCGGCTTCAGATAACTCTTTCTTGGGAGCAATACCAGGATCCTTGGAAGGACTTGGGGGCCGCGGAAGTTTGGGTATCGAGGACAGTGACTCTGATCCAGCATGCTTTTCGTCAGGCGTATGCATGCCTCGACCCTCCTACATCAAATAAGGGCTGCTGTGCAGCTGTCTAATGTTGGCCCGGGTGCACGTCGAACGACACCGATAATTGAGTCTGAATTTTATGCAGGGTCGTAGAGGCGAGAAATGCGAAGCGCATGTTCAAAGAGCTTTACGGGTCGCTTGTCGGTCTTTCATGCAGGTAAGAGTCGCGTCAGCCTCGTGGCCCCACAGTCGGGGTATTAGCTGCTGTACTTACTGGATTAAGAGCCGTCGCTGTCTGCGGAGTAATGTGTGACCGAAGAATGCAGTCCGCGGACGTTCATGAGGGCATTTGAGGCAGCAGCGATGGAGTAGAAGCAATGTGAGTTGGCATGTTGTTAAAGCGCCTAAATATCATAAGACGTATTCTCTGCGGGGCATTCTGCAAGAGTCCAGACCCCTCCGTAGACCATGTGGCCATACCGTAGCGGATAAAGAGACAATTGTTAGTACTTCTCCGTTAAGTGCAAGACCGAAAATCTGATTCGGTCTTATGCTTCCTCAAGATGTTTAAAGTGTTGATGCATCTCACATAATAGAATCCATTAATTTGGTACGCTAGAAGGACGGATATTGCACTAACGCTTCCTCCACCGTCGTAGTCTGCCTGTCCGACGCCGGTTCAGATCACTTCCTTATTCAACAGTCGAGGTTTCACTACCACTTCTTCCCAATTCAATCCTACTACAACCCACGTACATCCAAAAGCTTTCTGCCGCGTTTACTCTCAACGGATCCTCTAATGCGAGGAGACTACTAGCTACACTTTCGGGGTATCGCTAATGCAATGATACTTTGATCGCCGCAGAAAGAAGACCAGCCAGCATACGTTCCAGGACAATAAGCTACCCTTTGCACGCCTGTTTGGGTGACTACCTGGACCCGAGGCTCCCGACTCGATAGTTCGAGCCATTCTCAGGACCTCACACGAGTAGTCAAGTGTTAAGAACACAGACCATTATCGAATCTTCGTATAGAACGCGAAGCTCGGGTTGGAGGCAAGTCGGTACAATTCTCCGAATGCTTAGGTATATCCATTGACAACCTAAATAGGGTGGTGAACGGGACCTCGCCGCCGGCGCATTAGGGAGGGAGGTGGAGCTGGAGGAGTGAGGAGTCGCGCTTATACCATATCTACAACATCCGATTGCTCATAAAGATTGTTCAAGACTATCGAGAACACGACGAAGCTACTGGCTCAGGCTTGCATAGATGACCGGGGAGACGATCAACACTGGTTGTGTTGACTCAGCTTTTCCGTACTAGATGGATCCGCAGTACGGACTTGCTTCAAAAGACGATCTCTGGCGCTTGCAAAACGAGATGAGGAATGTCTACAGTACCCAAGCAGAGCATGCCGACCGGCTCATGCGTCTCGAGCAACGCCAGGACAGTGACAATCGCATAAAGTCCCCATGGGGCAGTCAATCACCCTTTCCTAGCACTATCAACGGGACTCCCCAGCACGGTATAACAGCTCCCATCTTTCTATCAGAAAAGTTGCTAATTTTTGTTAAAAAGAGCAAGGCTACAACCCTGCTGCAGAAGCCTTTAAAAATTTTGATCAAGAGTCCAGTAATATGCTTGGAAGTCTACATCTCGATACAGATGACGAACCGAGAAGAGGTGCCTCTAGAGCTAACAGCGTCCGTTTTGATGAGAGCGCCATGCAAGGCCACTTCGGTCAAGCATCTCGGTCGTCAGCAGACTTTCTACCACAGAGGACTGGTAGTGCATTTGGTAGTCACCCTATGACTGAACGCTCTTCATCGCACAGGTCAGAAGGCAGACAAAGTTCGACTCATTCAGCCCGGGCAAGCAGTCTTGGTTTCGAATCTCGTCCGCTTTCGGCCACAGTGGCTCCTTTTGTGCCTTTGGGCCCTCCGCCGGGCTTGTTCATCTTGGGTCCAGTGCCGTCAATCATCCGCTGCTGGCTTGACACCAATTTTTCAAACGAAAGTCTACTTTATGCTGTAGTCTGCACAGGGTCTTATAAGTCAACCGTAGACTCCGGTTTAGTATCTCGTCTAGGGTACCAGGATCAGATAACAACAGATCGTGACGGACAACGCATCATCAAGCTCCCAGTCTATCTTCCTGAGGCCACGATCCAGCAATCTTCAGCACGCTCAGTGAGTCCAGCGCCAACACTACCAACTTTAACCACTACGTTTGTCGTGCCAGACACACAGTGTAAAGAAGATGCCATCCAGATCTTCATTGGATGCGACGTGCTACGGACTCGCAATGCTGACATACATTTCTCACTCGATCGGCTTACACTCTTTGATGATGACCGCAACAAGCTCTCCGTCCCTTTGGTACGTCCGGAAAATGCGATTCTATTCCAGAATTTGCAGACAAATGCAGGTGATAATTCTCTTGAGTCCTCTGTGGCAGATGAGTCCGGTCATGCCCGCGAAGTTGCTAAAAGTAATGGAAAGGCGAAGGAACCAAAGCCGAAGCTGTCCGCTAATCACCCTGATGATCAACCAGAAGAAAGTAAGCCGCAGTCCGCGACAGGCCTCATAGGTCCGTCTGCGACGTCCTCGCCATCGGTAATAGGCGAGGGAAGAAAGACTTCAGTAGTCTCTAACAATAGCGACGTCACATCTTCAACAAAAGCTAGCACTGACCTTCAGGACTCGGAAAGTTTAGCGAATGGCACAACAACTAGTACACCCTCAAGAACAGAGAGCGGCAACGTTTGGGGACCGTCTGGCGGTGCCTGGAGACGAGAGTCTACCACAGGTACTCGGACAGACTCTGCAGCAAACCCAACGACTTCTGGATATCAACGACCGGGTCGCGGCAGGGGAATGAAAGTGCTCAAGCCATTACGGGCAAATGCTCCTCGTACGAGCTCCGCGCAACAGCCAGTGGGATTTGATGCTGCCCCTTCGCGATTTGGGGATACAAGTCGATCTGGTGGAGACGATGAGAATCAGCGTATTGATACCGAGCGAAGGTCGTTTTCCAGTGATCCTAAGCCAGTGAGCGGCAGCAAACCGAGGACGAGTAACCCAGTTGGTGGGGCCTCAGCTTTCCCATGGTTGAATGCAAGCCAGCAGAAATCGTCTGCGCCGACTGACTGAGGAAGCTTTTCTGCTTGCTATCCGGAGAAGACTTTGACTCTTGGTCACTGCTTCTTGCTTGTGCTATAATATGTACAATACCTGTGTGTAGTATTACACTTATGCAGGAATAAAGAAAGTTTTAAATATGTACAGCTTCGTGGTCCGCACTTCTATGGTCTACGTTTTCCCTTGCCCCATATCTCCTACATCTTGCACAGAGTCTGCACTGCATCCTTCGTACTCTCTTTTGTCTCCTTCACCAAGCCAGCGATCGTCTTGAATCTGCATGAAAACCTTAAGCCGAGGCCAGATTCCTCCACTGTCAATCTGGACGAAAAGGAAAACTTACTCCGGAATCCCTGCGTCCCCCATACACTCATACAAAAAGCTCTCACTCGTAGTAACAATCGCCCCCTCGGCCCTCAACCTCTCCAATGCTATTGTCCTCTCGCCCGCATTGCAACTACTCACCCCATCCACAAGCACATAGACCCTATGTCCCTCACTCAACAAATCCAGCGCCGTCTGCGTCACACAAATGTGCGTCTCGATGCCCACAATGGCAACCTGATACTGCTGACTGGAGTTCGTTTGCAAGGCGAATCGCAGGTCAGGCACGAGCATTGAGAAGGCAGTCTTGTCGATAGTGAAGAGGGAGTTGTTGGGAGCGGCGGTGGTGAGTTCAGTGCAGAGGGGACCGAGGCGCGAGGCGGATTGGGTGGTGGCGTAGATGGGGATGCGGAGGGTGGTGCAGGCGCGGATCATCTTTTGGGCGGTGGAGATTACTTTAGGGTATTCGAAGATTGCGGGGCGGAATTTTTCCTGGATATCGCATATGCTGTTCGGGGGGGGTTTAGAGGGGATAATTGGGACGGAGGGGTGGAGGGGCATACAAGAGAGCGGGATTCTCTGGTATGGGGGGGTATGGTTAGCTTGGGAGCGATAATACACGTCTTGGGTAGTACTCACGGAACCTTCGAGGTCGCGCCATCTTGATAGCCTGTGATCAGAATCGACTGGACCGAGAAATCAATGAGTTTGTGTCGTGAATTGCATGGGGAGGAGATGGTATTGCAGGATACAGATTTTCCCCGCTGCTCCACCTGCCCGCAGTTGTCCGCAGTATAATCAGGGAGTACTTTCTCTAGAGTGCCAAGCCGGGAAGAAGCCGCTGACTAGCGCCAGCCTCAGGTACCAGTTCCAGCCTTCTCTTTTCTCCATACAAAGTACACACACTCTCCCACCACTCTCACTTTCTTTATGTCTGCTTTTCTCATACTTTCCTTGGTCAATACTTCCCATACAGAGTTGGATTCAACTATCATTTGTTGCAATTGTTGCGCAATTCTTCCCTTCAACAAAAGCAGACCAAACCCCGAATAATTTCTTCGAGATATTTCCCAAGTGAAACTGGACCAATTGAAACCCCCATCATGGCGGAACCAGAAGTCCGCATCTCCACCGGGGCCGCCGACGACTCCATTGACATCGACATGCAAGGCAACGACAACGGTGACGTCCTCGAAGTAGGCGAAACCAACGCCGTAGCCGATGCGCCAGGTGACGATGTCGAGGAAGAAGAAACCCAAATGGAAACAGAAACACCCGCTGCCCGATCAACATTTGCCGAGTACATAACCCTCTCCACTACCCCACTTCTCCCAAAATAAATCCACTTTTGCTTACCCGAGTCTCATGTTCCAGCTATCTCAAATCCCCCATAATAACCCTCCGCATCGGCCCCCCACCATCCACAACAACCCTAACCGCCCACCAACTCCTCCTCCTCAAATCCCCCTACCTCACCACAGCCATCTCCCCCTCCTCCACCTCCCCGCAAACCACCCTCTCCCTCCCCACCGCCGACCTAGAAGCCACCTCCTGCGTCCTCGAATACCTCTACACAGGCGAATACTTCCCGCACAAAACCCCCTCCGGCAGCTTAGCCTCCGACCCCTCCCTCCCCGCCATCGACGACACAGGCGCCCAGCTTCTCAAACACGCCAAAGTCTACACCCTAGCCGACAAATTTTCCTTACCCGCCTTAAAAACACTAGCGCATAGTAAAATCCATCTCATCAACTCAACAGCCGTCGCAGAGATCAATTACGCGCGCTACGTATACAGCCATACAGACAAAGGAGACGTAACGATTCGGAAACCGGTCGCGAGTTTCTGGGGACAGAGGAGTCATGTGTTGAGACATGAGACGGAAGGGGAGTTTCGAGAAATGTGTTTGGAGTATCCGGAATTTGCGTTTGATGTGCTGAGTTTTGTGCTGGATGCGGAGGAGAAGAGGGAGGAGAGGAGGAGGAAGACGCAGGGAGGGGGGAGGAGGGGGAGGGGGGGAAGGGAGGGGGAAGTGCGAGGAAGAGACAGAGGGGGCTTTGAGAGGCATGAATGCTGGGTTAGAGAGCGGTACCTTCTTCTACTGCACGGGTCCGGCTCGCTTCGAGAAAGCGGAGCTATGAAAACGGACGGAGCATCGGCTGGTATCTATGCGGTTGCACAAAGTATTCTGCAATCGGCTATATCGGTTGACCACTCAAAGGAAGTAAGCCCACCACTTGCCCTCATCTTCCAAAAAAAGGTCCGATCGACACATCTTTCCAGCTCTACATACATACCCGATCTAGTTCATCCCATTCCACCACAAAAAGCAATTACAGTTACAATTCATATTACTATTACTATTTATTTTTATGCCGTCCGAAATGTATGTATGATAAGCTGGGAGGTTATTTTATTAAATTTATTAAATCGAAAGCGTTTGAAAGATTTCATGGATATCTTTGCCACTTCTCCTTCTTCTTCTTGTTAGAGGGATTGGGAGGAGGGAGGGAGTTGTCAATAACAGATAGGCGAGATAGCTATTGACAAAGCAATTCATCCCGCTTTTCTGGGTTGGGGGGTACAACTTCTACTTCCGGTGAGAATCAAAACAATAGAAATCATCTTGGATGAGTGAATGGATTCATAGGTATATATACAACCAGCTGCTCGCTTGATGTTGATATCAATCCAATTCCATGCTTCAATTTCCCTTTATACCATCTTCGGATCTAAGAACGTAGCGTGGTGTCTGTTCAACGCCATGCCGTTCAAGCGGCAGACGGACTATTTACACTTCCACAGAGACCATTCTGCCAGTCCTTGGGCTCTCGGTCCATAACCTCCTTCGGGCTATTGCACCACAGAGCGGCTCCCTGCTTGCAGATTCCATGCTCAATACTCGAAATATTGTAGTGAGGTTCGGAATACGCCAAAATCGTTGGAGGTAGAGTCACCCTTCTGGCAACCTCTCCCGTTGTGAGACGTCCCCAGAGATGAGATCAGTGATCATATGCGGCCTCCTCTCTGCCTGAACCTTTCTCCCGTTGTCGGGATCGGTTTCTCCGCCCTCAACACCCAAAGTAACAGATCTTCTGCTGGTAATAGTATCAGGAAAATACCATTACAAAAGTATGCGGCGCAAGCTACAACCGTCGCCATCAAGGCGTCCATCCAGTAATGGTTCGCCGTCGCGACGATAGTTGTTAGAATCATTGCGGGATACCCTATCCCAATAAGACAGTATATAATCTTGCCCCATATGCCTTTCTTCGATTCGCCCTTCTCCAAAGACGTTCGAAAGATGCCAGAGTGGTAAAACATGGTGCAGCCGATGACAAATGCATACCCGAAATGCATGCTCGGCATCGCGGCGAGAGAATTAACGTATTTACCGCTCATCCATATCGAGGTCGCATTGTCATGTCGGACGGAGTCGAGAAAGCCGTATTCGGCCGGAAGTAGGCGGGGAGGCATACATGGATAGAGAGTGAAGGTAAGGAAGGCGAAAAGGTTTGTCAAGGTGAGAGTGCGTCGAATGGTAGCAAAGGTGGCATGAGATGGGGCGATATAGTAGTACCAGGCGATGAAGCTGTGAGGGTGTTAGCAACTGATTGGTTCGCTAGAAGGATAGAAGGAGGCTGACGAACCCGACGGTCCCGGGAATATGAATCAATGCGTAAGCACGGTTGAGAATGGTCAGAGCTGTTTGATGACCTTCCATGAACCAGTGTTGTACGTCGTGCTCTTTCCACGGGAAAAGAAAGCTTGCCCAGCTAAACTGTTCAAATTCCAGAATGGCCAGCCCATGCGCCTGGGCGACGTCTATTATCGAACTCGTGAATATCTTCTCTGCGAAGACTTTCGTTAGACGGTAGAAGAGATAGGTGATGATCCAGTAAAACATTTCGATGAGGAAAGGAAACTTTTGCAGTATGCGGCTGTGGAAGTGGTTTGCGAATCGTGACGTGTTGGGGGTGTAAAGTGCCAGCCCAAAGCAGTTCCTTCGCTTTGGCAGGTGTTTAGTAGTTGTTGTGTCATGTTGCAATTCCTCCTCCGTATCAGAGTCATGCATTAGCAAGTCGTCCGACGAGGTGGAAGAATCGGAATCGAGGTAGGCATTATAGGATGTGTCTTTTCGCTTTCCGAATATCTGGTAATTTCGTCTTCTTGTTAAAAACATGGCTCCACAAAGGATGGAGAGTACGATCTGAAGATATTGTTAGTGGAAATTCCTGCTTTGATGCCAAGGCGTACGAACCAGGGGCTCTCCCCATGGTGGAAGATGGTACATGGGCTTGCTGCTCCATTGTGGAGGGGCTTCGCTGATGGTCAAGTTCGACTCCATGATAAAAGAGGATGTCCAAGGTGCTCTATGTACAAGGTCGAGCCCAAGAAATGGGATGTTGAGGGTCACGCGACCAATTAGTCTTGGCTAAGAATTCAACAACAATGGCTGGCGATGAGTAGAAGTCGGGGATGAGGAGGAGGTGGAGGAGGAGGTAGATGGCAGCGGTCGTAAGGCAGAAGTTCGGTATGAGAGGAGGGCCGGAATGTCCGTAGGAAGCCGTTGGATATCGATTGTGAGAAGTACAAATCCCTTTTTGGCTGATATTAGGTCATGACCGGCCAGTCGAGGACTCCGCTTCCGCAGTTTGGACAGACATACCAGTTTATTGTGTGACGGTAAAGACAGTGTACAGACAGAATATGGAATGATTAAAATATGCAGAATGCAACAGCGTAGGAAATGCGGTGTTGATCGGGCAGGTGTGATGGGGTGTCCACGCGTTAAAGGACCTTATCCCTGAGGGCCGCGCAGCCCTTACTCTGGAGTACGATGCACCTAAAAATGCAACGTCCCGCTCAATGACGCCGGTGGTGTTTTCTTGCTTTGAGATACCTTACACTATCACCACGCTTCGCACAATGATCCTCAAATATGCAAGAAGATCAAGAAAGACTGACGGAGGAGAGAAAGATCACATGCGATGACTGATGACTGTTGCGTGCACACGTAAACCTGACTCGGACCATATTGCACCGAGTCAACCGCAAAGGCCAAGACCTTGCCAATCCCAATTTCCAATCGAGCCATTTATTTCCCATCCGGAACAGTCGGCACGCTGCTCTCTGTTTTACTGTTTTGCACTACCAACCTCACTATTGCCCCATCGGGTGAAGATCCTCCCGCCAAAGGCTGACATCTACGCGAAGCGGTCTTGGCGCCTATTCTCAGCCTCACAACTAACGTACTTCGTACTACTGGTATCCAGCGGCTTACACTTGGCGCCTCGCTAATGATGTCCCTGCAATACAGTGGCTGATAACAGCTGCTAGAATTTTGATTTCCCTTTGATTTGCATATTAATGTAGAGATATCTGTATCCACTTGTCCTGTCCGAGCAATGAGAACCTCTAGTGGCCTGTAAAGAACATTAGCGTTCTGTGGCGCTCTAAGCTTGATCTATCCCTGTATGGTGTACATCATAGGGCGAGTGCTCGCGAAACTTGCCCGGCACGGTTAAATTTGACAGGTGCCGAGCTTGGCCAGCGTATCAGATCAAAAACATTTTGATATCAGGAGTTGGTGCAACGGCCAATCTTCTTGTTGTTTGGAACTCCATTGGACCTGTCAGGCATGCCTCGAGAAGCTGAACCCTCAATCAATGAACGGGCATTCATACTAGAAGCTCTTCAAGAGAACATCCGCCTCGATGGCCGCCCTCTTGATGCCTTTCGCGAATTACACATCGCATTTGGCGAGGAATATGGTGTTGCAGATGTGCAGTTGGGCAAGACAAGGTGCTGATTCTCCGCGAGTCTCTGCGCCTCGCTCTACAGCTGATGTAACCTACTCATAGAGTCTTGTGCCGCATCTCAGCCAGCATAGCGGCACCCTACCCGGATAGAAAATTCGACGGCATCTTCACAATCACCACCGAGCTCTCCCCTCTTGCTTCGCCCGCCTTCGAAGTCGGCCGGTAAGATTCCTCCTTCCTCTTCGTATCATCATGGGTAAGACAACCACCCTTTCTTCGTCTCTACTGCTCCCATCGCCTCAGATTTCGGCGCTAACATCATTTTCTCCGTAGCCAATCAGACCTTGAAACCCATCTATCCCGCGTCCTTGAGACTACCCTCCGCCGTTCTCAGGCGCTTTCTACTGAATCCCTTTGTCTAATTGCCGGGCAGAAGGTAACCAACAATCTGTTATTCTTCGCCAGCTCTCTCTATGCTCGAAACCACCCCTTCTCCTAAGAAAATCCACTTACACCTCCCACCCAGGTTTGGTCTCTCCGAGCAGACATCCACATCCTCTCTCACGCCGGCAACCTCATCGATGCCTCGTGCATCGCCACCCTGGCCGCACTCCGGCACTGTCGAATCCCAGACACCAGCATCAAAGGCGGCGAATTGACCGTCTACACCCCGCTCGAACGAGATCCCGTACCCCTCGCTCTCCTCCACCACCCCCTCTGTATAACGCTAAATTACTTCGAATCCGGCGAAAAGATGCTCGTGGACGCAACACTACAAGAGCAACAATGCTCAGAAGGCGAAATCGTGATCTCGGCTAATCCGCAAGGTGAAGTGTGCCTAGTGCAAAAGGGGGCGGAGGTGAAGTCGATGCGTTAGTCTTGCTGCGGTGTATCAATCTTGCTGTGGGCAAAGTAAAGGAGTTGGGGAAGGTGATTGATAAGGTATTGGAGGAGGATGCGAAGAGGAGGGATAAGGGGGGTGTCATGAGTAGGGAGCTGAGAGCTGAGAATGAGCGATGAAAATTCGGAAATACATGAATGAATGAATGAAAAGTATGCTGAGCTCATCTGTTACAACAGAGGCGAACCATGGAAACAAGAACCATCGCCCCGCCTACCGACTCAAATTCCCCCGTACGTACGTACACGAACAATCCCCTCCCTACCAACCCAAAACCCTAGCTTCCATCCATCCATCCCATCCCATCCATCTCCGCCCACCTTACCATAGTCAAAACCCACAGCGCTATCAAACACTCCATCCCCACCTTGCCCTCCCCAGAAAACACTACCTCATCCACCACTCAATCCATCACAGCCCTGTGGCGATCATAAACATCCCTGGGATGATATGTCTAATCGAGGATTTTGATTATCGCATGAAATGATAGGTAGGGTATAGGCCATATTTAAGGGTGGGGGAGGTAGAAGGGATGGGTGAGTGTGTGGGTGCTAATACCTATCTATCTATCTATCGATTCTTGTCAAGTTTATTCGTCTAGAATAAAACAACACAACACTTTCCGCTTTCTTTTTCTTTCCTTTTTTTTTTGGTTCGGATTCTGAGCAGGGAGCTGAGCAGGGAGGGCTTTTAATCATAGGATAGTAGATCCGTCACCCCATAGACTACTACTACCGTTGTACGCTGATGGAGTTTATGGTGGTGAGAATGCTGCGTTGGATGGATGTTGGCGGGGTTGTGGAGGATATAGGGTGGATAGGGGGGAGATACGTTTGCAGCGGGATGCTGTGATGCTGAGGCTTAGTTTTCGTGGCGAGTTGATTGACAAGAGGATGCTGTGATGGGGTGATGGTATGGGATTATGCTGGTAGGATGATGGTTCAGGGGGTGTTTGTGAGGTCCAAGGTGTTTCTTCTACGTGTATAGTGTATCATACGACATTTCGCATTGCTGCTCTCCCATTATATACAGAACAGCTCAACGGGCAGAGTTATCTCTATGACTCGTGCTCACTTAACACCACCAATCACCTTCTCAATCCCCCTCACGCCCTCTCTTACCCCAGGCGCATAATGCAGCTTCAGCAACTCTCCTTCCCAGATTGTACTAGCAAACGGATTAGTACTTTCTAAATCGCCCCTTAACGCATCGAAAACTCCATCACCCTTCCTCTCCTCTGTATTCCACAGCGCCGCGATCTTTCGTCCATGGATCTTTGCAGCGTTGTTAAGTAGACTTAGCATTGCTAGCGCAGATTTCTCGGGTAACTGCAGAGAAGAGGTGAAGAGCTGTTTCGTGAACGCAGCAAGCCGAATTGGGGGAACAGTGCGGGGAATTAGGACTGAGGTGAGGGCGCGGAGGAGAAGGACCATTGTTGTTTGTAGATTTACTTTTGGGGTGGGGGTGGAGGAGGAGGGGGCATGTGGGTCAGGTAGACGGAGTGATTTGGCGGAGAGTTCGATGTCGGGATTTAGTGAGAGGGTGTGCAGAGATTCGTAAAGGTGCGATATGAAGAACGTGAGATCGAGGTTTAGGGAGGAGGCCGAGCGAGCGACATCTTGACCTTCGAGGAGAGCAAAGGCGGTGGTGATGCAGAGGAGGGCTTCGCGGGTGGAGTCTCGACCTTTTTTGCTGGTTGAGGTTGATTCATCGTCCTCTTCTTCCTCATTTTCAATCAGAAGCGCCTCAGCGTCCGAGACGAGATCTTTCAAGGCTTCAAGCAAGTCTCCGAAGAAGTCTTGATTGATCAAATGAGCGTATTTGGCGAGACCTTCCAGCACTGCACCCATGAGATTGGGTATCCTAGCTTTTAATATGCGGAAATATGTCACAAAGACAAGCTTCAGTGTTTCTGCTTGCATTTTGTCTCGATGCTCGTGGCTTACAATAGCATCGGCTTCTTTGAACTCCTTTTCCACGGCTTTTCTCTCCTTCATGATCTTACGTTGTTTCTTAGTGCGAAACTCCTTCTTAAACTTGGGTTTCTTGCCTCCCAAGTCATTTTCTTCAACAGGCTTGTCAACTCGATTTTGTGATGCTTTTGAAGAGAATTCTGTGAGGAGACGAAGATGTAAGAAGGTATTCAGAACACTTTCGTCGACATGATAGTTGCGAGACTTCATCATCCTTGTAATCAATGATACTGCATCAAGTGATGATGTACCATCTTCATCACTACTAAACAGGTTCTCTATCGCCTCACGGCATTTGACAAAGTTTACATCCACCTTCCTCAGACTGAGCCTCGCTACCAAAATTTTTAGCAGCTCTCCTCTGAAGTTGAAATGGGTTACCGCGAGAAGTAGAGCGCAAGCACAGGATATTGCCACAGACGCCACGCTTGCGGTTGCTTCAGATGAATCCTTGCTGCTTGGCTTCGCAGAATCTGCAAGATTCTTTATGTACGCTTGGTAGGAACTAACAAGGGTTTGTTCGAAAGCCCGTAGACGCCTCACATCCTTGGACACCTTCTCCGTCTGATCTACCTCAGCGATCGGACGTATTCGGTATCCGGGAATAGCATCTCTAAAGACTGCCAATTGCGTAGCGAAGGCTAGCTTCTTGGTCGTAGGATTTGACGAAGAAGCAATCTGATTTAACGTGCGAAAGCCACCTGCGTGCTCCTCTGGGTTTTCATTAATCAGGCTTGCGATCCTAGCGAGCTCCTCCTTTACTTCAAGGATTTGTTGTCGTATGGGAACCTTATCCTCCTTTTTTATGTGCTCATGGACCAGTGCCTCTTGGTCTCCAGCCTCTCTATCGTCTTCAGAGCCCGGCCAACCATCCTCGTCTTCGCTCCTCACTTGAGGGACATGCAGTTGTTCCACTACACCTTGAGCAGTTTTTATAGGCAGCCTCGCGTTTTTCTCCTCTCTTTTCGTTTGCTTCCTTGGCCTCTGCTCATAATCCTGCTCCAAATTCCATGCTGCAGCTCTTGCAAGGAAATCCTCTGTGGCAGCAGGTTGTGGCACCGAGGTCGATGAAGATACTTCCAGGTGCGAGGATTCTCGAGGCGATAGTTTCCTACGCTTTACTGCCGGTACCACCGCCATACTGAAGTGGAAGCATGGTGTGGGGGCCTCCTAGGCGGAGGACAAATTGCTCGCAGAAAAAATGCCAAGAGCGTTACCCGATATGCTAGCGAGAAACCGAGCTTCTCGAGCCTCCAAAACACAGGCATTTGTGATCGCTTCAGATCATCTTATATTAATAATGAGAGTATATTGTTTACAATTTTTAATCTCTATACGTGCTCGACAAGCTATCGCTTTCATTCTATAGTATGCTCCGCCTAGCCTACGAGGCATTCTACCGCACCTTTCTTGCAATGATGAAATGGTGGAATTCGGCCTGTGTATCTCCTTTGGGTTCAAAATAATCGTCCATCGTCTCAACGATCTCGAATCCCGCTGTCTCGAGAATTCTTTTCCATCCTTCCTTCGTCATCAATAACAGCTGAGCCTTGTGTCCCATGAAGAGGAACTCCATCCCACTTGCACACAATCCATCCTCGTCATACATTTCTTTAGTTGGGTTAAGGTCCTCAGCCCCGAAGGTGCAAATACACACAAGTCCACCAGGCAGAAGCCACTCATGCCACCTTTTGCTCATATCCTCCATCCCTTTTCGGGATAACCAGAACAGACACAATATATTGAAAATGGCGTTCATCTTATCCTTGGGAACATATTTGGTCATGTCAGCGACCTCAAATTCCCCGCTCGGAACAGCCTTGCGAC
The DNA here is from genome assembly GCA_023065455.1 of Cladonia rangiferina. NCBI lineage: Eukaryota > Fungi > Ascomycota > Lecanoromycetes > Lecanorales > Cladoniaceae > Cladonia > Cladonia rangiferina. The sequence continues at coordinate 845,330 of JAJREH010000014.1, read as the reverse complement.
TCAATCCCACCATTGAAGGAGCGATATCGATGCCGGTAACTTTGTGGCCATTGGAGGCCAATGTGCTAGAGACAGGATTGCCAGTGCCGCAACCAACATCCAGCACTTTGGAGCAAGGGGGGAGCAAGGTAAGAACTTTTTCAATGAATTTATGCAAGCCTTGATCGTGGCCAAAAGCCTTTTCGTAGTCAGCGCCCAAGGAGTCGAAGAGTTCTGGGTTGATGTCGGTGGCCATAATGAGCTTGATCTTCTGTTACCGGGCACTTGCTGGGCGATAGTGAAGTCTCTTAAAGATAAGCAGTTCTCTTTGTGAACCGTGCAGTCAAATGCCAATTCAGATCAGCATTGAGTCGCCCCTGTTTGGACCTGTATTTCGAAAGGGCAGAGGCGGATTGACTTAAATAGATGGGGACGTGATTACAAGGGCGCAGGAATAAGATAGCTGACCGATAGGATCTTTGGTAATTTGATTGAGAAGATCGAGGCAATTCTAGATCAGAGCCGATTGGTTCAACTTATACTTATTGCATATCCAGTAAACCACATAGGTCGCATCTGAGTAAAGTAGGCACAGAGGCTTGGGGATCAGACGCTGGTAACGGTATTATTGTTATTGGTGGAGGGGAAACCTGGCTACTCCCCAGTGGGATATCTCTAATCTTATACGACCTTCGAACTGCGCGTGGACTGCCACTATTGTCCGATGGTGGGGTGCCTAGCATGTCAGCCATAGAGAGATACTTGCACAAACGGTGTGGTACTACTAACACTACTGCAGGTTCGAGGTATTGGTCACCCTCCAAATGGCCAAGACCCGCACACTTGTAAGAGGCTCCGAGGGAGCTAGATAGCAGGGCAATGCATCCACCACTGCAGAATGTGCACGTGGTAATTTGAGAACCAGCAGACAGCTTTGGCTTGGGGGAGATTCGGTGACAATCTCAGTCTGTGTAACTCTATTAAGTCCTTTTATAGCCGGTTCCCTACAATAAGAGGTGGTTTTCATAGTACATGACCAGAGCTAATGATTTAATTACTCCCACCGTGCTGCCAGCGGCCGTCGTTGGTTTCGTGTGCTAGACTAGACCAAAACTAGTTAGCTGCTAGCTTTCTTAACGCCGAGTTCGTAGCGAAGTGTCAAAATATTTCACGTTTCTCCTCGAGCTCTTCGAAGGCACTCTTACTCTATAACTTTAATTCCACCCGCGACCATGCGTCCCCTCACTGAGCCCGAGACCCAAACGCTCTTCACCAAGCTAGCCAACTACACGGGCCCCTCCCTCAAAGCTCTCATCGCTCCCGCACCATCAGGCTCTGCCAAAGAAGACACCCGCATGGTATTCCGCATGCACCAGTCGCGAGTCTACTACTGCTCTTTACACATCGCCAATCTAGCGACCAGCATCGCGCGGCCAAATCTGCTTTCTGTTGGGACTTGTCTTGGGAAGTATGACTGCCCATGTACCTCAGCTTCGCGTAGCAGCAGACTGACTTTGTATCATTAGGTTCACAAAGACAGGCAAATTCAGACTTCACATTACAGCTCTGGATATCATAGCTCCTCATGCTCGGTACAAGGTGTGGGTGAAGCCCAATGGGGAGATGCCATTCCTCTATGGTGGCAATATTGTCAAAGCCCATGTTGGTCGATGGAGCGAAGATTGCCCTGAGCATCAAGGAGTTGTGGTTCTGAAGATGGATGATACGCCGCTGGTAGGTGGTTTTCATGCTGCAGAGCTTGTGTCTGGTTTTGGCCAGAGCTGATAGGCGAAACAGGGGTTTGGGGTTACAGCGAGGTCGACAGCTGAAGCGCGAAGGTTGGATCCTACTGGTATCACTGTATTCAGACAAGGTGATGTTGGGGAGTATCTAAGAGAGGTAAGAACTTGCGGAACATGCGGTCTTTGTATTTGCTAATTGGCATGAAGGAGGATACGTTATTTACTACGTAACGGTACCCTCAAAGCATCACCAAATCAAAAATACAAGGCATGGCCCATTCAGTTGTCTTGTGACGCTATGAATGGAAAATCAAGAGGCTCTAGGAAGCCGAATTCCTCAATCAGCCGCTATAGCAGCCTGGAGGAGTTGACTGTCTGGTTGATTGCAGCTTTCAGCGCTATGCATACCAATCACTTCACCGAATGACACAAACTTCCTCGACCGTTCCATTTACACGTAGCTTGTTGCCATAGCGAAGCCAGAAGGAGCTTTCCACCGGAGGCATCATCTTGTGTCTTGAAGGTCTTGGACGAGGCACTGGATGTTGTGGGCCGTCCGTGATGCTCAGATTGGTCTTCGAAATCGGCCTGAAAGTTTCCGGGCGATCTTCAAGGCTTAGCTGATTCAGAAGGTCGAATGGATTGCTATGGGAGAACGGTGACTGAATAGTCTCACCATCAGCCTGTACTTCAACCGGAGCCAGTTGCTCGTCACTGCGAGCTGCTCGTTCAAGAGCATACGGGTCTATCGTCTGTCCCTTGGAGGGCGACACTCGTCCATTGAGGTAGACACCGCCATCTTCAGAGGCCGTTTCATAGACGTCCTCTTCGGACAATGGTGAAACGTCTCCATCTTCCTCTCTAAGGGTCCTCGAGGACAGCCGTATCAGAACTCTGGCCGTCAGGAAGCTATCGAAGCCGGCTTCGTGGGCTGGCGAATGTGTGTCATATTTATTATGCTCAGGAGGGGTTTCTGCATGCGATGATCAGTAATCTGGGCCTCGATGAATCTTAATAGTTGCAGATGCAAGAATGTACCTATAGTAGGGATTGGAAGCTTGGAAAGCTCTTGATCTATCTCGTTCAGAGAAGATTTGTATAATGGCGAATTGTCGTTGATCTTGTCAGCGAGGTACTTGGTGTCGAAAACGAGTGGAAAAACCTGTGCTACGATGGTCTGAAAGCCCTCCACTCGGGCTGGCAGGCAGCCAAAAAAGCAAGTAAAAAAGTAAATCAAGTCTAAGAAGAGATTGTGTCCAACTAGGATGGTGTCTTTAGTTCTGAGCGTGCTTAAAAGTTCGTCAAATTGGTCAGCAACAACCTTCTTCTCAGTATTCGTGGCTGGGACGGGCGGATATATCCATTTCTCTCGGGCGAGCGCCTTAAGATCACCGAATGCTTGAGGAGGCCTTGAATCTGAGGGAAGTAAAGCGTCAATACCGGGACAAAGAGCTTCCGCAATCCACCTTAGACCTACCGTTCGTCAGCTTCTGCCTCATTGTGTTAAAGTGGCTAAGTCAAGGAGGCATACCTATCTGGCTTGTCAAAGTCGTTTCGAACCATGCCATCTTCTTTTGCAGCTGGTAGTCTTCTCGTTCCTTGTCGTAGGGTGTTAAACACACAGAGTCAAATCTGGACTGCGAAACAACGTCTGGGAATTCTGCACGGATGAGTTGATGGACCAATCGCTTTTGGTATCTATTAAGACCGCGTCCGTTGTAGCCTGGTTGGTCGTGACCAGTTGGGGCGATATTCTTGTATGGTAGCTCATCCTGGATGGGGTTTTAACCAAATGCTTCGAACCTAATTAATGCGCACAGCACATACCATGCTTGGGTCTCGCACGTTTTTGACCCATTCCGTAACTTCTTGTCGGACTTTCTGAACGAACTCCATGGAGCCGATATCGTCAGCAGGAATGTTTATGTCCGCAACGCTAGTTCTGTCCCAGCGAGTGGCAGCAATTGACCTTGCTCGAGCCTCTTCCTGCCGTGAGAGGTACGGAATACCCTCTGTGAAAGGAGCTTCCATACGGAAGCCAACACCAAGAAGGAATTCGGCAGCTTCGATAGATCAGAATGAGAATTTGAAAAGGTCCTTGTATTAGCCTACCGCCACTTTGATATGTAAATTCGCGCTCAACTTCCAGCTTCTTCTCGGTCACAGGATTTAAGAAGAAATTGTATGGTTTGGTGACGTAGACGCCTGTACCGCATCAATTTCAATTGATGGGTACCGAAGCTTAAACGACATACCTCTTTCTAGGTCCTCTTCAACACAAGTCAAGCCCAATTGAAGGACTTGATAACGCTCAGCAGCCTTTTTCGTCTCTTCGTATCTCTCTTGTAAAGTCTGCTTTCCATCTTCACTTCTGCCAGGAGCTCGAGCCTGCCCTGTTTGCTTTCCTGGTATTCCAGAGAGCTCAAAGTCAAAAGTGACGAATCTGGAGGTAGCGATAGCTTTGAGTATGAGAGGGAGTTGATTCTGAAATGCATAACGATTTACGTCCATAGTGGTCGTTGTGCTCCAAGAACGAGAAGAATGCAGAGTAACATGTCAATGATGTTGTTTCAAAAATTAATGAGAGACCAAGGGAAAAAAGGAGCATATGCAAAGCGTGGCTTAGGCAGGTGCGCCTGATCTGTCGCTGGCCGAAGATAAGGGTCTGGGAATGAGTAGCTCTCCTGATCTTCGGCCATACAGGTAGCATCAAAATACTTAGAATTCATTATGTGCCGCACTATATATGTTTCATAGCTGTGAATGAAGTTCCACAATGTGAGCGACAACAATACTAATGTGAGGCTAGCAAGATGATGTAATATTACCTTACCTACTAAATTGATCGAGCTACCTTAACCAAATCTAGGTCCGGAGTTAGTTCCAGCTCTAAATGCGTAGCTTCAATTCGGCCTCGAATTCCTTCTCCATTCTGCGAACTCCTCTGATTATCCAAAGGAGGCCAGTGTCACCTTAGTCCTTCTGCGGACTTGCTGCTTCATATGCCATGAACGGATCTTCAACTGCCCTAGTGGATCCTACGGAGGAAGCGCTGTCAAGCTCGCGTTTACTTGGTTCATCCTTGGGTTCCCTGTCATCACCACGCAAGGCACCTTCAGGAATCTCAAAGGTTTACAAGCAAGCATCTGACCTCTTTCTGACGCGTAGATTTCAGGAAGCCCTCGTCACCATAGAACCTTTGATCACTGCTCCCAAGCCCCAACAGGAGGCCTCTGATGACGAGAATAAGACCAAGCCAGCTCCCGTCGCGTTAGCAACTCGAGGCTCTAGAATCAAAGTTTGGAGCTTCTATCTCAATCTGCTCAACGAAATTGCTGAGCTGGTGGCTGAGGATGGGAAGGCAGCGTTTGGCAATAAAGAGTGGAAGAGCCTGGTAGCCAAAGCCCAGGATGGCAGCGTATGGGAGGAAGTGGTCAATATAGGCTATGGTGGTAATGAGGGAAATGTCGATGCAGACGTCGTCATTGCACTGGCAACGCTTTTGTTGGCCCAGTCGCCCACGCAGAAGTCCAACCAAGAGCGGCTTGAAACTTACCTTTCGGCATCGAGAAACCTAAGCCAAGGTCTGACGGATCGCTTCAAAGTCGCGGATTCTGTCAATGGTTACACCAATGGCAGTACCGGTCACAACCGTGGGACCAATACCCCCCGGGATCTCAACACACTTATCCACATCATCGAGCTTTTCACTTTGCATGTCCTCCCAAAGAATGGAGAATGGGATTACGCGAGAGGGTTCATTAGCAACAGCGAAGTTCTCGATGAAGAGGTTAGGGAAAGCTTTCTGCAGACTTTGCGAAGTCTTGAAAACGAAGAGACCCAGAGCCAAGATCAGCTTGATAACATGTTAACGGAACGACCGGATTTGCTCGATCGAGAGCCGCAGCCAGCAGAAGATTCGGAGAGGGCGAGTATAGATACGATAAGACAGCAGTCCCAAGTCAGTCACCAACGCACAGAAAGCGAAACCGATTACGGCATTGAGACTAATGCAACTCTCCCTGCTGCTCCTACTACGAAACCACAACCACCTAAAACGATATCCAAACCTATCAAAGCTATGCAACCAAGGCCACCCCACTCGTCCTCGTCCAACTACCCACGAAAACCACCAAGTATAGGGATCTATAAGCGGAGCCTGGCGCTCATGTCTGCCCTACAACACTTGATTTCCAATATGACGGAACAAATCTCTCGAAATCCAATGAGTCTGCTAAGATTTGTCCTTTTCTTGATGGGCTTAATAGTCGCTCTTAGTCGACGGGACGTCAAGGATAGGCTAGGCAGGCTTACGGGGGCAGGATGGGATAAGATGAAGCGGACAGTTGGTATGGGCGTCAAAGTCAGCTATATATGATAGTGAATAACAGCAATTCTACCACCCGAAACGTTGATGGGGTATCGCCTCTGATACTCCATTCAGTCATGCACGACGAGCCTTCAGAATACTCTCGCTAGTGGTTGCATGAGGCTGGCCACGCTTAGAGCTCTCCATATACTCCGGAGCAATCATGGAATTTTAACCGGTGTCCTTGATAGATGCGCTCCACACGGGATTGCTTGGATATTCCTCGGAGAAACCACTCGAGCTCAAAGAATTTTATTCTTGAGCGTAAGGAATTTGGAAACGCGGTTTTGGAAACCGGTTGGCGTATTCAATGTGCCGCGTTTGCGGCTCAATCTCACCTTTCTTTTACTTGCGGTCCTTGCTCCTCTGGTGAGTTTGGATACCGTGATGTGGCGCTGCATGGACCAGGAGCTATTCTTGTATATAGGCTAAGCTCTAGTGGCTGCAAAGAGCCTGGTATATTACCCGGGGCATAAACAAGGTATGCAGGACGTTTCAGAGAAAACATGGAAAGGAATATTCCAATCAGACAGATTTGCCGTTCCCTCAAAGTGCATTTTTAAAGAGCAATCGCTTAGTTTTCCAGAGAATTTCTGTTTTAACCCCTTCTGCCCTTGTCAATCTCCCAGACAGCCTCTGCGTATGGGGGTTTATAGAACAATCTTTATAAAGCCAGCCGAGTTGCTTTTATTCTCAAGACAGGCTTACCTCTCACCTATTGCTTCGAGTATCCTGTATTTGTCCTCGTCGGCTCATTCCCTACAGATATAATTTACCTCAATTGCAATGCTACTCCTAATTCTCTCATCCGACCCCCCATCTCACACAAGCGTCCAGTCACAGGTTACTTTTCTCAACGCGATCAACCTTCCCAAGCCACTCCCCCACAAATCCATTGACCTTCTCAGGCGCCTCCCATAAGGCCCAATGTCCCGTCTTGACTTCCCTCCTCGTCAAATTGGGAATCAGCCCTTCCATGCCCTCCGACATAGAGGGTGGTAAGGCCTCATCTCTCGTCCCTTGGATAAAGAGAACGGGGACGTTGATGATTTTGTTCGTGAGTCTGTACCGGTTAAGGAATTTATATGGTGGAATGGAAAAGGGGAGGGGAAAGGGGAACGTACTGCAACTCGTCCTTGAAGTTCACTTTGCGGTTTCGGTACCAGTTCACTAGAACCCTCATCAGCACTCCCCCCTTCTTTTTCAAGCGACCACTTTAAAGATCGAGAGGAGTAAAAACCCACCACTAGCACCAACACCATTCCTCTCATACTCTCGCACATACCACCCCAAAACCTCCTCCCCCACCAACCTCGTCCTCTCCAACTTCCCCAAATTCTCCCAAATCGGCCCCTCCGTAACACTAAACCCCACTTCCCCCTTCTCCCCTCTCCCGCCATACAGCGCGTTCAAGAACTGTCTAATCTCTTCCGGCGTCTTGATATGTTCTTCAACAACACCCGAAGCGAGCACGACTTGATAAGCCCAATTTGGGAGATCCGCGACGACTTCCTCCAGCGGAACAAACGTCCTGGTAGGGGCTTTGTACGGTGTACACACACTGAAAATGTGGCTGACAAGATCCGGATACCAGAGGGATACTCTGTACACAATCGCTCCTCCCTTCGATTCGCTATTACTAAACGCTCAACGAAAGAACCAGGGTGGTCCAGGGAGATGGAGGGGACTGGATTGAGACTACGCACCCAATCATGGCCGCCCAATGTAATCTGGGGGCAATCTAATTGGCGAGCTAGCTCGGCGATATCAGAAGCGGCGCGCTTGAAGCTGTAGTATTCGATATTGGTGGTGGGGTTGGAGGATGGAGGGGAGACGGGGGAGCGGCGGTGCGACCGAAACCGATTATATCGGGGCAGACTATGCGGTAGGAGAGGGAGAGGAGGAAGGGGATTTGGTTGCGCCATCCTGGTGTAGGAGGGGGTGGTCAGATTGAGATGAGTGGGGGAGTTGAAACGAATTTATTGAACTTTCTTGGGAGTTTAAGAAAAGGAAGGAGAGAGTCCGGTGCAAGTGGAGGCGAAGATATAGGAGAGTCACGAATTACCCATTGAGAGGTCAGGCCATCCATGGATCTTTGAGCCAATTTAGCAATAGGTTATAGTAAGGAAGTGTATGGGAGATGTACAAGAAAAATAGTTCCCCGAAAGCCCCGTGGTGGTTCAGCGAGGAGATAATCTAGTACAAAGTCTCAATCACACGGTGAGAGTGATGCAGAGATAGGAGCCACATACGGTACTGGATGCCATTGAGGTTGGCATAGCAGTGTTTGATTCTGGGATCGTCAAGGGGATTGAGGCAATCCAACGCCATTGTTCTGTATACGAGAAAAGGGTTGAAAAGGACAGCAATGACGTAAATTGTATCAATGGTGATTTGGAAAAAGAAAGTCACGAAGGCAGATGCTGGGAGGCGTTGATATTAAACATAAATATCAATACCCCAAAAACGCGGGAGAATCCGACCCCGCTCTCAGCCGAGGTAGGATCAGTAATAGACAGAACGAGGCTTTTCTTTTGACGAAGACAAAATCGACGATGCATGTGGCTGGAATTTTGAATAGGAAGTCGAAGGACTTTGAACAGGGGCACAGCCTTTGTGATGCATACTGCAGGACCTCAACGACCAGCCAGATGTTGGGTTACTATACTAAGACAGCGGGGAGAATGTTGTATGGCAACACTTTCATGGCAATACTTTCACAGCAGAATCACTAATATGATTAGTAAATGACCGTATCTTCCTCCCCTTCAACCACCTCGCCTCCATCATCATGATCCTTTGCGGCTTCTGCAGGCTCTGCCTCTGCGGCTTCTGTGGCCTTCTGCTCACCTCCAGGAGAAGTCGTACCATTCATGTTAGTATCTTCTTCCGCTTTAGGGCCGGGTGGCTGTCCTTCACTGTTAGTAGAATCACCCACCGTATCCGTCTGACCATTAGTAGTCTCCTTTGTCTCTGGGGGCTCTGCCTTGCTATCACTGTCAGGAGGAACTTGCTGCTCGTCGGCTGGATTTTCAGCTTCCCACTGCTCTCTCTCCTTTTCGATGATGGCCTCCGTCTCCTCAATTTGAGCCTTGATCCGTTCCTCTTCACTGGGTAAAAGCTCCCATGGCTTGTAGTACTGCGTGGACACCATTAGTAATTTCGCATGGATGGAAATGCGAGGCTTGGGCTTACAAGCTTTGGTTCAGCCTTCGTGTGTAGAAAGTGCGCCTGAGCTAGCATGTTCGAGTGGCGAATATGCATCTAAGAGGATTCAGTATTCTGGGCGACAGGTACGAATTTCTCCGGTTGGCGACGAACCGACTGCTTATCATACTTCTTCTGCTCTCTCCGTCTTATCACCATGAGAGCCTCCCGTTTCTGCTTCTTTTTCTCGTCCTGTTCCTCCGCCTGTTGCTTTAGCTTGGCCTGCTGCTTCTTCTCAATGTCCGTGCGGCGCTTTTGTGCTGTCGACGATGAGCTCTGGGATAACGTGCCGAGCAGAGCGCCAAACAATCTTTGCCCCCGTTTGCGTTCCTCCAACTGTCCGCTCCGTCTTCGTTCCGATTGCGCATCTACGGGGGTAGCTGGTGGTGAGGCTGCGGAGTCTCTCCTTCCGTTGCCGTCGCTGGCGTCATGACTCAGACGAGGCCGTTTGGCTTTATCTTCTAAGAATGATGATTGCCGACGTTTGAGTGTAGTGGGTGATCTTGGGTGGTGGTCCTCTGTTGACTCTGGCACTATGACGGCCGAAGCTCTGAAATTCCAAGTTAGAACGGAAGGGGAAGTACGAGCACCTCCAACTTACAGTGGCGCTTCAGCCATTGAGCAAAAATTGTCTTTATAAAGGTTGTATTTGTCAGTATGGCCGATCAGTAAGACAATTCCATGACCGTCCTGTAGATGATTGGAGAGGTTGGGGGGTCGAGACCGAATTTCGATAATTTGATAGGGCTGACAAATCTTGGCATTGATATGTCACTTTCTTCACACTTAAATGATCCTCCCTCATTCCCACCCTCAACATCCATACTCCTACTCCCTCCAGCTTACATCCGCCAGGCATACCATCATGTCTCGCCACCATCCGTAAGTATCCCAAGCTCGAGTGCCTAATGAACTTCAGATCTAACAGTGCTCAGCGATCTAGTAATGTGCCGTAAACAGCCAGGCATAGCAATCGGTCGTCTTTGTGACAAGTGCGACGGCAAATGCCCCGTCTGCGACAGCTATGTGCGTCCCACCACTCTCGTCCGTATCTGTGATGAATGCTCTTTCGGAAATTATCAGAACAAGTGCGTGGTATGTGGTGGCGAGGTAAGCTCATGCCCATGCCGAGTCAAGAAACCTTTCGAAGGAGATATGCTGATGTTTGAGTTTGAAGGGGATCTCGGACGCGTTTTACTGCTTTGAGTGTACGAGGTTGGAAAAGGATAGGGATGGTTGTCCGAAGATTATCAATCTGGGAAGTTCGAGGACAGATTTGTTTTACCAGAAGAAGAATTTCAGGAATCATTAAGGTTCAGCCAAAACAGATTGGTATGGAATGAAAGAGATGAAGCTATCAGAGGTTTATGAACCTTGGGAGCAACACTACGGCCGACAGACGGAGGGGCTTTTTCGAGGCCATAGCCTACACCATGAATACGCAACAGGAAATGCTCGCACAAACTCATGATATGAGAGCTGCAAGGACGGGGATGCTCCTAGGACGCTTCAATCTGCGACGAGCTATGGTGAAGACGGACCAGATGCAAGAGAGCGTCTAAAAGTGGACCAGTACCAGAGGCACCCCTCAGCCAGCAAACCCCAACAATAGCCACTTCGTCCGTAAATGCCATCAAAGTCCCGGGCAATTCACCAGCATATTACTGCTCTGAACCTAGCAATGACCTCTTTCAAATCCGCCGATTCGACTTTGTACCTACGAATGTACGGATGTGAGTAACATCATGTGAGACCGCGTTTCTCAACTTCCGTTCTCGAAAATTCCAAAAAAAACAAAGAATCCAATCAGTACCTCCGGTGTCCTTCCACTCTTCTCGTCTCTTACATTCCAGTCCAGGGACTACCATTGCTAGGAGAATACTAAAGCACAGCTTGCTATATCGCTGGAGATAGACGGTAATCACTAGGCATTTACCCATCTTCAGACCAGTATCCCTTCACCAATTACGAAAATCTTACACAATGACTCCCATCGTCAACATTCTCTTCGGCACCTTGTTCCTCCTTCGCCAAGCAGTCTCACTTGGATGGACTGGCTGAGAGCATTAGGACAGGAAGATAGATGAAGAGTAGGAGGATAGCTAGTTTAGGAATGAAAAATATAATTGCCCCAAATAAGAGTAAATTCAGAACATTGTCCCGTCCCATTCCCTCCGATATGTATATAGAATACAGGATATTCGCACGATTCACGCAAACAATTTCCCCAGCCTCTAACGCCTTCATCCCCAAATATCCAAACACCCCGCTTTCCCAATACTTCTGAGCCTAGGCAACAGTGACCCTCCTCTCCATCGCAGACTTATCTTGACACCTAGCACAAATCATGCCTGTTCCCGGTGGCCCTGAACTCCAACTTTCCACCCAAGCTTTCACATACTCGAGCGGCGAAGCTTGCACCATTTCCTGTGAGCCATGCGACTCGATTGTCTTTAGTGGTGCGGGGATGTCGCAGATCCAGGATTCAACGATGTCTCGGGTGGCTTCTTCATCGGGGTTCCAGGCTTCTGCTTCGTTGGATTTCCAATTGTCCTCCTCCCCGTCCTGTCGTGAATTCTGCTCGACATGTCTCTCCTCTTCCAATCTTATCTCCCGAACCTGCGGTGGAGCAGGGAACTCATCAATCCATTCCGCAGCTTCTATTTCATCTTCTGGGGCCTCATCATGGACGTTGAAGTCCCATTGCTTTTTTGTATCCTCATCAAAACCCCACTCGCCCGTCTTAGCGTCATCGATTGGTGAAAGAGCCGACTCAGAGTAGGATTCCCATGTCGCTTTTGGGCTAAGGGGGCGCCAGACTGTGGTCGCTCGCCGCTCGGGCTCCGGCTCGGGAGCGGTGGGGAAGAGAGGTAAGAGAAGGTCGGACCTCTCGCTTTGGTTGGTGGGGAGGGGAGGAGGTGATGGTTTGTGAATGGAAGGGTAGGTATATGTTAGTGGGCTGATGTGTTCTGGGTGAGTCGAGGATGGTGATTCCCATGTTTGGAGTGTACTCAGGTCGAGGGCGGCTATTGGAGAGATCAGATCTTCTTGGGAGGAATGGGCGGGCGGTGGTGATGTGTCAGGGAGTTCTGCAGCGGTAGGGGAAGAATCGGAGTCCCAATTCAGACCTATATCGGCGAGGGCAGAGTAGTCAGGCTCGAGGATCGTGACGTCTTTGATGCTGGCGGTACAGAAGGTGACGTTGTATGCTGAGCAGACTTCTTCATACGCTGAGCATTGAAATTCTATTTCTTTGTATACGCGGGCCATGTAGCCTTTCGAGGCTCTAGGATTTGTGTAAATCTGATTGATGCGGTGCAGTAGATGGACGCAGGACGAGAGACAGACATCGCGAGCACTTGGTAGCCAGTCTTTCTTTGAGAGAGTGCGAAGTAGTTGCTTGAAGGTGTAGATGTGGTCGATACTGAGCAGAGTGAGGCCGTCCCCGTTGAAGACAACGTTGTTCTGCAGGATGGATCTGCGAACGATATACGAATCTGGCCGGTAAGCGTTGAATATCCTGGGTAAATCCTTCTTTGTAGAGTGTGAGGCGAGAGCTGTTAGGAAGCTTGGACTAAGCTTGAATTTGGAGCACGCCTTGCGAGTAATTTTGGCAAGCATGAGCTGCGAAGTCTTGGGGAGTTGCCATACTGGAACGACATAAGGATCATGATCAGATATTATGAGGTGGACGGAGAGTCCCCGCTTAGCAAGCTTGCGAGATATATACTGGAAAGCAGGAAGCATGGGCATGCAGGTGGTGCGCAAGTCCCAGTGGAAGCAAGGAGCCGCTGGAGCAGGTCTGGAGTGTAGCGGTGCAATTGAGCCGGCTGCGATGGTATCATCATCAAAGAATGAGGCGCGATCTTTGTGTAGGAAAAGATCGATGGCATGCGAAAGCTGGATTGTCATGATGCTGAAGGAGTGGATGGTAAGAAATGGTATGAGCCAAAGAGACAGAAGCAATAGACTGTACACGACGACAACAACGGCATAGATGTGACCAGCAAGAAGAAGCAACAGGCGAAATCCTCGACAGCATCAAGTCCGACGGCGTTGAGTGTATCTATGTACCTACTATGAGCGCCGTAAAGGCGCCGAGGCACAGAGTAGGCAATGTAAGTTGGGCGTCAGCAGCCCCAAAATGAGCCAAACATAGCCGTGGTCAAGATTAGGCATCCAGCATAATCCTACTAAGTACAGTAGGATGCTTGGTGAGAAAGCCGCAGTATGGGGAGCGAGCAGTAAGAAAGAAGTAGGTACCCGCTAGAACATGGCGGGGTTGGCGGAGAGCAAAAATAGGCGCGGCGTGGGCTACAGTTCCGGTCTATTTTTGGCCGTGGTGACTCGACTAGTGGGAAATGCCAACACCTCCGTCCCAAGTCTGTCATCATTCTCAGGAACTTCCCACCTATTTACTTCCTTTTCCACCACTACTGCATCTGAAAGTGGGGGATCTGAGGAATACGGTACGCGGGACATCTAATAAGCTTTCATCCTTCGCCCTCCGGGAGGAAGCCTGCTGGCGCACTACGTAAGATTGATGCGACACCGTTTCTGACTCTAGACCACGTGGAACCAAGAACTATTCAATAGTGTCCTTGGGTGAAGCGACGTGGTCTATACCTTATACAAAGTCTGTCTTGCAAATTTTCCTCGACAAAATGAATCCAATGGCTAGACACTGCGAACCTGTTTTCCCCCAGAGGTTCTGTCTTGCATTCACCGTCAATACAATCTGGCTCTACTACAATATTGCATTTCTCAAAACATGTCCTGCGAAGCAGAGAGCTCTGTCAAGTTGCTCTAAACTACCTTAACAAGGCTTCGAGCACGATGTTCGACATCATGCAGGACTTCGTTGGTACTGTAACCACTCATGACCCCGTCACTAATATCCTCATACAGCCTCAAACACCAAAGAATGAGCGTTTATGGAACTCATCCGCAGAGTCGAGAACGTCGCGATAGTCGAGGTGATCGAACTCTAGTTTTCCAATGATCACGCCATCAAATACAACGCTAACCCATATTAACGGCCATTTCTCGGTCCATACGTAAGTGGTAAGCCACGCGTTGAGGCCTGTTACAGCAACTGCAGCCATTTCGTATGTAAACTTTGGAGAGAGTGACGGTCGCCCCGCCCCGACATTTAGGATGAGAAAGTCAGTCTCGTTGGGGACGACGGCTACTTCCAAAATGTCGAATACTCCGGCCGGATAATGCTCTGAGTTTCTGATACTTGTGACTACGTCATTCAGAACGGACCGTACTTGATCTGCAGTACCAATTGCAGGAGGCCAAGTGAAGATATCCAGCGTCACCTGCGAACCCGGGATGACCCAACGACTGAGATGTTAGCTTTTGATTATCTCCAGAATTTTCCAGAATTTTGAACTCACGTTCGGGTAGCATTTAGGGGCTGGGAAAGCGTTGGAGTGGAGCTCGGAATACTAGCAGCAGAAGCTAGCGCATAGAGGATGAACGGCACCGCACTTTGGAGAAACATTTCGTGTTGTCCGGAGTCTTGAGGAGTAAGAAAAGCGAGAGGCAACATATCTTAATGACTTTTTATAGGGCATCGCATGTCCTCTTTGCGTAGCAGACGCACGGGGATTGTCTGATGCTACTGCGCTTTGATGTTTCCCAAGATATGTTGTCCAAGCGAGTCGGACGATGGAAAGGCCTTTTACTTGAAGATATAAGAATGGAAAGGCATCGCCTCTGAAAAGATATTTCTGGCTCTGCGCATGTGCAAGTTGCGGCTGCCGATTTTTAAGTGGTGGCTCAATACTCGTAGAACTACATCCATACCTGTCGATATTTCTTCACAATTATCTAAGGCAAACCAGATTCATATGAAACCGTGACTGAATACTCAGTCCCAGTGATCTTTGGCATCTCGCCATCATCCATTCAGAGACTCATCAATCCATCTACATAAGAAAACAGAGGTCAAAATTCACCCAAGTCTGAAGAGATCAGCGCTGTACATATAACAATCCTAGAATATACATAATCCATAAATAACCATATACTGCACGCTTTGACCGAGAAACAATTCACCGGCCCCCAAAACCCCCTTACGCCGCGTGGGCCACATGTACGGCCTATTCTTATCTCTGGTGCTTTGAAACACTACCACGTCCCCATCATTCACCCTTTATCTCAATTGTTCTCACATGATCACCTCCACTGCCTTCTCACTATCACGGAATAGCCTCCCTAATGGGTCTCTGCCCACGTAATTGACGGCAGAAGACTGTGTTGGATCAGCCTCGTGACTGCAATACATTTGTGGAAGACGAATCATTGGCCACTCCCCGCGAGTATTTCTGCGTAGCCTGCCGAACTCGTTCGATGTCAGAGTCTCGAGTAAACAGGGCTGTTGAGAGACCACCTGATGGGGCTGCCACGACGTGAGATTGTATTCTCAGAGCCTCTTTCACAGAAGGAAGATCATTGGAGGTATCTTTTCCATTGACGTCTCCCACGCCAAAGTCAAGCAGGGTTTGGATGACGGCTGCATCTTGCCTAACGCGTGCAAATCGGAGGAGGTCCTCGGCTGTGAACCAGTTGGAGCACTCCGGTTCCGCCCCATGCTGTAGCAGCAAGCGGACAAACGCAACCCTCTCGTAAAGTACGCAGTATTGCAAAAGATTATAGTATCCCCATGCATAACCAGCCGGGGTTTGAATAAAGATTTCCACATCTGCGCGGGCTCCTAAATCGAGCAAGGTCTTCGCAATGTTCAGCCGCACTTCTTCAGAGCCGTCTTTATCGATCATTGTTTGAGCAAGAGGACTGACACCTCTGTCCTTATCGATAAGCCGATTTGTGTTGATATGCTTAAGCATCCATGTATCGTGCTTGTTAACGTCACAGCCTACCCCTACGAGAGCTCTTATCATGTACTCATAGTCCGCATCTCGAATTCCAGTGTTGAGATGCGATGCCGCCACAGCTACGTGTAGAAGTCCACCACTAAACTGAAGTCCTTGGTACCTGCCCGGATAATGGACGAAGTACTCCGGAAAATTCATAGCGACAGCCAATTTCGCCAATTGAAACTCCCAAAGCCTTTTCTGAGCTTCAAGTTCACTGAGAAGATCTGTGAAGAAACTCCCTTTTTGCTTCGCCAAGAACCACTTCAAGTCAATGGGGCCCGGCAGACTTGATATCATTGAATTTATGACATCTGTAACTATCACTGAAACATGTCTCGAGTATTCATTGTCATGTGCTCCATAATCCTCTTTATATCTCTTAGCAGCGCATCTGGCATACTTGAATACGTCTTTCTTTATACATGCCACCCATTCATCAAAGGAACATACACACGTCCTCAAGAGGAAGTTGTAGCCATTTTCCTGAAGTATCTTAGAGGGGATTTGTGACAGACCAAGGTTTTTAGCTGCGAATTGCACGTATTCCTTGACAGTCTGATGGATGAATTGCACGACAAGGCCATCCGAATCAGGCACAGATTGGTCTCTTTGGACCAGCTCAAGAAGCCCACCACTGCGGCTTGCGAGTCGGCTCTTGTGAGAGCTTGTAGACTCCTCCATACGAACGCGAGCAAGAGTCACCGCATCCTTATAGTTCCCACTCTCACGATACGCAAAATTGATATCCAAAATAGCCATGAAGCTCTTCACTGGGAGCGGTTCGAAGCTACACAAAGCTGTTTGTAGCATGATGAATGCCTCCAGGGAATATTCAGGTTCAATCCTGCGCAGCGTGTCGGCATAGAGATCTTTCAACTCTCGTGGTATCTTATTGACTAGTTCTTCCAATGTTCGTTGAGGTGTGCCATCCTGGAGGCCTTTGGCAAGCATGTCCACAACCAGTCGGACCCAAATGAAGACACCCGAGGCTCTCGTAGCAACAAGATCTGCCAACGGCGTCATGCTATCGTGACCCAACTGATGCATTTCCAGCGGCCCACAAGGCTTCAGTCTTGCTCTGATATAGGTCATGATATCTTCCCTAGTATGATCGTGGATAGAAAAGCCGGGACAATTTCCAAAGTGCTGTTGGAACACAGTCCAAGACCTACTAGCTAGACACATCTTCAGCCTAACGCATTCATTGTCAGACTTGTCGACCAGACTTTTTAGAAGCGAAGCGAGAAGATCATTGTCACCTTGGTGCTCATCTAAGGCATCTAGGAGTAGAAGTATTCGAATTTTGATGTGGCGTTGTTCGAAAAGCGAGACCAAGGCAGACTTAAGGCTCATGAAGTCCCAGCTTGGACATCTTGTTCTTTGTGCTCGGACTAACGCTATATAAGAAGAAAGCACGTAGCGCGAGAGTGCGGGTATCTGTTGCAAAATCGAGAGCAGAACTTCCTGGAGCATCCCATTAAGCGTCTTCTGCTTTTCGGATCCTCGATCATGAAAGAAAAATGCTGCGAGAGACCACTGCTCCATATCATCCGGCGGGAGAAGCTTGGTCATCCTGGGATCGCGCATCGCAAATTTCATTAGGGTTGATTTGCCTGAGCCAGGCTTGCCTTGAATCCAGTATATTGGTCGTTGTGGTGAACTAGTGTCACTCAGCCAATTAGGAAAGGATACGACTGCCGGGTCAAAGAGCCAATGGAAGGTCTTCTCATGTGCGTCATGGACTTCAGCGATGCGAGCCCGTGTTATCGTATCATTCAGACTCGCCAAACAATCTAACGAATAGCGTTAGTCATGGTCTCTATCTCCCACTGTGGCAATACGTACCTTCTTGGTCTTGTAGAATTATGACAGCTGGGAGCATCAGCAGGGTACCATAAGACTTGTAAAGCTTCTGTTTTCGAAAACTGTACAGTGTTTGTATTACGTACTATTAACCGATCTGATTTCTTCGATCCAACGTCTCAATTGAGCGCTCACACGCCTGAAACCGATGTCCGAGGTACTCTCGAATTTAGTCATGTTACTATGGTCAGCCGGTATGCTGCCAACCTCCTCTTTGCCATCACCAATCTTAGCTGAATCTGCGTCAACCACCTATCGAAATTAATAGTAAGTAAGATTAACGGCGACAAAAATCTACATTAATCACAACAGCCATACGAAACTTACGATTGTGTTGAATATCAGATATTTCCTCGTCTCATGTTCCTCGCGGAAGGAACAGATAGCTATGTTATGCTTGAGCAGCGTTTGCGTGAATGCAGTACCAACTCTGTCAAGGGTCTCTGAATTCCTTTCGAGGCCTTGTAAAAGCCTAAGATTAGGGCGCTTGCTGACAATCACTGTAAGATTATAGGCCATCTTCCCAAGGGAAGCCGACTGAGAGCCGCGATGTGGAGTCCCAAGAAAGCATATCCCAAAGACTAGTGGGACGATTTCTTTGAGCCTAGTTCCTACTGTTGAAGAAGACTGATTGAGTGCCTAACAGAAGATTGATACGTAAGATATCTCGTTATCAGAAGAATCTTGGGATCTTGAAATAGGAAAGAGTATTGAGGAGTGTAAATTTGACAATCATCGATACAAACAGACCAAGAACAGGTCCTAGCGCGCTGCATATATTGACGCGAGCATGGTAGTTTGCAGGCCACAACAACGAAAGAGAGAGAGAGAGAGTCTCGTTCTCCAACGCTGGAGTTTTCATTGCTGAGGAAGGATTCGTGTTGACTTCTAATGGCAGAAATCTGGACCAATCGAGGGTTGATAAATCTGGAACAATTACTTACTTCCTTAACAATGATTCCACCAAGGCTATGTACGACGAAGATTATTGGTAGGCCTTTCTATATCGTCACATGTTAGCTCCCAGAAATCAACTGTCATATGCGAGTGATCGCATGCGAGCGGGGATCAACCCTGAATGACAATGACGGAGGCCAAAGTTCTGGACGAAGGTATCATGCGCCTCGGGCTCTAGAAGCACCGTAAAGCATACTGCTCACCTGAACGTCTGTGAGGGATGAATCAGCCAGGTCCCTGAGGAGGTTTTGCGCATGCTGATGGATTGTGTTTTGTGAGGCTGAAGAAAGGAAGCCATCAACGTTTGCATCGTATCCCCAAGTGAAGATCGTTGCATCCGGTATCACCCCAGGCAGCAAAGTCTGTGGCCATAAGGTCGATTCTGGAAATCCATTATTGTCAATCTGCTTTGTGTCTTGCAGCCTTTCATCTGGACTTCTAGATGGATTCGAAGAGCTTGGTCGCGCTTTTTTCGAGCTCCATGTCTTTTGGGGGTGACCAAAAAGTCCATGAACGAAAATGATACTATTGTAGACTTAGCCCGCTCGAACCGGCCGAAGTAAGATCAGGTTCGGTCTGAAGTACATACTGTGCAGTTACTTTTGTACCTTCAGGGGGAAAGTAGAGCTCGGTGAGACCGTGCCGACTGACCATGGCTTGATTAAAGTTTCGAGAGGCTTCGAAGTCAGAATGAAGGGTTCTGGAAACGCAGCTTCCAGCCCCACTTTGTTGAGGCTTATTCCCACCCCCATGATTGGGTATGATAAGATGCGCCAGCCCACTCTACTCAAGGGAAACTCGAAACGGTAAAGCGGGCCATTTACTTCTAGAGTAACGAGAGCCACCTTGAAACAATAGCGCTTGGTGATACAATCTAGGCATGTCAGAAATATCGTCTGCATGAGCGATCCATGGTAACGTAGCTAGTAAAGTCATAATCCAAGATATCTCAAGAGAAGTGTTGATATCGTGCCTGTAATAATTCTATGGTAGCGCCGCGTTAGTGCCAAAATAGCTGGCGCACACACCAAAAATTGCACATTGCGACCATTTCTATAGAGCTCCACCATCAACTATCTGTTTGACTCCAAATCGGGCAGAACTGAGGGCATATATATAAATATCCTTTTGCCCCTGTTTCCTTCTTAATAGGAGACCTTATCGTCGCCCCGTAACCCTATTATTACTAGAATACTTGCCCCCGTGACCGTATGTATGGCACCCCACTATTAACCATTTATTTAACCTTAAATTGGGTAGGATTGAGGCCATATATATACATACCTTTTTGCCCTTATTTATCCTATGGAAGCAGCCCTTGTTGTTGTTCTATAGCCCCACCACCACGATGGTACCTCCGCCGTTTAGGGAATCAACGTATTTTGATATTAAGCAACACTACTAGATGGTTGATTAGCTATAGGTATTAGTATAGGAGGTAGTGGAGGACTTATTTAAGTATATATTAAGTGCTTGGGGTAGAGTATCTAATTGGGAGGTATTTTGGTGGTAGTATGGTTATGGGGCAACAACGAGGTCTCCTACTAGGAAGGAAACGGGGGTAAAAGGATATCTATATGTATGCCTTTAGTTCTGCCTGATTTGGGGTTAAATAGTTAGTGGGTGATAGTGTGCTGTTTATGGGGCAGGTATTTGAGTGGTAACAGCGTTGTATAGTAACGACGAGGGCTGCTACTATAGGGCAAACGGGGGTAAAAAGGTATGTATATATATGGCCTTAATCCTGCCCGATTTGGGGTTAAGTAGATGGTTGATGGTCGAGCTCCATTGAAATGGTTGAAATATGCGAAAAGATGTTAAGACGTGCCTAAAATGTCAAAAATGTGAGCTGTAGAACATGGGCCATAGCGACACCTAATATATGCGATTAAGGGGGCAAAAGCAAGCTTATATATAGAGCATCAATAATGCCTAATTTGGAAGGACTTGATGCGGTTATGGTTGAGCAATAGCTGTTGTCGCATTGTTCAAAAACATATGCGGTGCGCCAGCTATTTTGGCACTAACGCGGCGCTACCATAGAATTATTACAGGCACGATATCAACATCTGAGTTGTTAGCTTGGAAGAGAGTTTATTCTAAGGGGTCAGGCCCGAAACGCACCCTTAAATTCTACACTCGCGCAACCTGGGTCGCTTGACGCACCATGCCAACTGGGCTTTCTTTGAGTGAGATACGCTTCATTGATCAATGGACGGAAATGATCATGTCAATCTTAAAGAAGTCTCCATGCGAGTGTAGCGATTGGCCCACGGTAGATAAAACCTAGTATACACCAAAATCACACAACTACTTCTTCCCCTTCTTTTTCTTCCCTTTCGCTTGCCCGCCTGCTTTGTCAGGAGCCTTGATGACCCCATCCCCACTAACACCCTTCGCTTCTACAGCCTTCTCGCTACTGGCGCCTCCCTGCGTCTTCTCTGCTGCCTTTTGCCTCCCCTTCTTACCCTTCGGTCTGTATGTCGACCGATCTTTCAGCGGCAGCCATCGTTCTGGATCGGGTTTCCTTGATGGGTCATAGTCTTTGGGTAGCTTCGACTTACGTACACGCTTTTTCGCAGGTTTGGGCTTCTCATCCAGTGGGCGTTTACGGCTAGTGGCCATAATCGCAGATTGTAGAGAAGGCACTCCAGCATTTTCGAGAGCATCAACGTCAATGCCAGCTATGAGACGAGCTACTGGTGTTAAAGTCTCAGCTTCCGCCGCAACCCTCTCAGGAAAGGTCTGAGCATTGGCAGCAACATAGCCAGCGGTCTCGAATTTGGAGGTTGGGTTTTGGGAGTGAAGAGAGTCAAAGATGTCACGAGCAATGGCTTGGTCTTCTACATTCGAAGAGTCAAGGAGTGAGAGGCCAGCGGCTTGTAGAAGTGATGAAGGAGCTTTTGACCTGTGCCGCCAGTAAGAAGCGGCTTTTGCAAGGACCGCCTTGACCTGCGATTTGCGACCTTGTTGGGTGTAAAGGGAGACTTGAAGCGCCACGAGGCCGGGTGCAAACAGTACATCCTGGTCATTTAGATCTGTGGATTCTGATAGGTGCTTGATGAGGGATTCAAGCACCGTAAGTGCTGAGCCGTGATTGTTGGTCAGGACATAGAGCTGGATAATTGTCATGACAAGGCCAATGTCTTTCGGTCGCTTTTCGATCAAAGGTAAGATCCGCTTTAACCCAACTTTCGCAAGCTGGCTTTGCGCATGAGCGGCGGCGTTAAGGACAGCAATATTATTGATGTGTGCTGACGTTGTTGGCGAGGCCTCTGAAGTGAGACTGCTGCTCGTTTTGATGACACCGTTAAATTTTGAGGCCAGTAAGTCGAGGGCTAGACCATTTTGTTGCATTCGTTCGGCCTGGAGCTTAAAGAGATGGTCTGTCTTTGGCAACTTCTCCGTGCTATGGAAAAGTCTGTGTGAAAGATAAGGGTTTTGAAGAGATGGCGTGGCAGCCAGCTTATTGTTCTGAGCTATCTGCCGTGTCGAGAGGTCTGGAATCCTGATCACGTGTAAGCTACTTATCTTAGAGAGAGAGATTGAATCTCCATACTCCTGGAGTGATATATCTGAAGCCAGCTTCTCCGTCTCTTCAGTCTTTCCTAGTTTGCTAAGCAGATACAGCTGCTGCACACTAATGGGCAACAACTCCGCAGTCTTCTCCTGCTCTGTAAGCTCATCAAGAGCATTGCAAAGATCTACAGGCACGTATCAGCAATGCAAAGAATGTAGCGAGCCTACACCGACCTTTCGCTCTCGTCAAAAACACCTCTCCCTGCCCCAGCTCCCCCCTTGCAATTGATCCGCACGCCGCATTGTACGCCGTTTCGAAAGCTTCCAGGTCCTCTCTTCCAGGCTTTTTCCTCCGGACCAGAGCCCCTTGCCTTGTCCATTCCAGTTGTGCATCCGTTGCCCCACTATTAATCCTAAGATCATTCTCTTCTCCTTCTACTGCACCCTGGCTCCCTGCCAACTCCCTGTAAAGTTTGGCCGCGTTCGCGAAGTCCTCAGACCGATATGACTACCATCAAGACATCTTGTAAGCCTATTTCGACAACCCACGCCCTCTGCCGCAGAACCCAAAAGGAAGGATACACACAGCCTGAGCTTCCACATGCCTAGCTCCCCTGTCATTCGTAATACCTTTCGCAATATTCCTCGCCTCTTCAAGTTCCCCAACTTTATATAAAGCATATGCTCTTTCCACAACAACCCTCTGTTTCAGTCCGTCACCGCCTTCTTCGAGCACCCGCAGGGCATCATCGTAGCGGTCCAGCTTTAAGAGGGCAACGAATTTGATGCATTGCGTCTCCACGTCAATTTTGGACGCTTTCAAGGAGGCTGTGCAAGCGCGGAGAATCTCTTCATGGTCGGTTATTGTTGTCTGTTGGAGGAGGGTGGTGAGGCTTTTAGCAAGGGTCGTCATTGTGCCGAAAGACCTCTCATCGCATAGAAATTAGAAAGGTAATGACTATCGTCTTGAACTATCGTCTTGACACATCGGGCCCTTCTTAATTCCTCTACATAGACTTGCTAAGGTAAGTTTAAAAGGGTTGGACAACAACGAGTAGTTGAACATCACCTGAGCGTTGTCAAAATTCGGTTGTGGATTGGCCAAGAAGACAGAAATGTAGCCTTCGAAGATGAGCCCCAAACCTGCGCGGAATGCCGCCTAGGAGCTTGGTGGCAGCTTGAAGTTTTAGGGTAGGCCTCTGCCTAACGGTTCCACCCCCAACTGCACGCACCCCCCAACTGCACAGCCCTGTAAGGCTGGACCTAAAGCTGGTAAACATAAGGTACCTAGGCCTTAAAGGTAGGTACCTTTAG
Source organism: Cladonia rangiferina (assembly GCA_023065455.1). Taxonomy (NCBI): domain Eukaryota; kingdom Fungi; phylum Ascomycota; class Lecanoromycetes; order Lecanorales; family Cladoniaceae; genus Cladonia; species Cladonia rangiferina. The sequence continues at coordinate 821,493 of JAJREH010000014.1, read as the reverse complement.
GTAACCTAGCTTAAAGTATGATAACTGCACTTTCAAGGCTTATTTTAACCAACCGTACAGGGGCGTAATGCCCGATGGGCTCCCACCACCACCAGTCTATCTAATGGCCATTTCTTGAAACGATATTTAGCATGTAAGTATTAAGGAACAACCTCCTATAAAGGATAATTTCAAGTACTTTTGCTTTTCGCCTGGAATCAAATACTACTTAATTCACACATAGTTCAATACTTTGTATCCGATAATATCTTTTGATGATTACTGAAATGTCCAACTCGATTCTAAATAGTCTGTATAAAATAGCTCTCAAGTGCTCTCAAAAGTAATAAATATACTCATCTATTTCATTCAGATTGTTTGAAGAGTTTTCGATGATATTACTCAGGTTTAAGTCAATTTAATCAAAGACCTGAAATTTCATATCAAATAATCCTCGAAAGGGAATAGGTCTTGGCATGAATTCCAGTGAATACATAATGAGAGGCGAACCTTCGCATTCAGTAGATGGCCTAGAAGGCCCTAAAGAGTCTGATTACCACGCGCCAAGGGAGAGAAGTCATGATTCGCTCCTCAACTAGGGCCGAGATACGAGACTTTTCGCGTCCACGAGGTACTCCACGAGCGCCTCTAGAATTTTTGCAACCACCAGCTTCAAGTGTCACCCATCCACTCAGGCTAGTAGGGTCATCTACATACTCCCAAGGAGGATTTATATCTCCAACTGTGGGGGGACGTTTCAGCCACATCAAATCAGCTACCAAATGTGAATGGAGGAAGGTTAGAACGAAAGCAAGAGAACGAAACACTATGGCAAAAAGGAGATGATGATTCTTGGGGGAAAGAGAGGTCTTGCTCCCGGTGCGGGCTGATGTGATGGGTTTGGTTGGTTGAGCGTTGCCTACGATCAATGAGGATCCAAAAATTGGAAATATTCTTCGGGTTTTCAGCAAATGCTCTCAATATTATATCCAGTATCCTTCCGCGCGCTGTAGGATGGCCCGAGATAACGCAGCCTTGTAAATGCTTCCCACCTATTCCAGATAGATGCAAATCCGCCAAATACTCCGTAATTGCGCTGATATATGCTGAAGATCATCCATGCACATCATTGCGCCGCAGATGCTGCTCAGCCTATATACAATTTCCCTTTACCCACCCATTCCATCAAAGAAACGGTATTCCCACCACCGTCCTCTCCCTATACCTTAGATACTCCTCACCAAAAAACCTCACCAAAAACCTCTCCTCCTTCTCAATCCTATCCCTAAAAAACCTCCACAGCGCAATCGTATACCCCACCAGACATACCCCATTCCCCAACACCACCTGCGTCCCCAACCCCCACCAATAAAACCCGAAATAACTCGGATGCCGTAGCCACCCGTAGACCCCATGCGTGACTAATTCATGTCCCTCTTTTTTCTTCGACTGTACGAGATGGTTGAAATTGCTCCCCGCCTGCGCCATAGCTGTCGTGCGCGTCGCTTGGCCTAGTACAGTCAGGGCGAAGCCTAGCGCTAGCCACCACCGTCGCAATGCTTCTGGTAGGTAGCTGTATTCGGGGTAGAAATGGTGATGCACGAAACACTCCAGGAACGCCATTGTGTGCGCGATGTTATAAGCTTTCCCGTTTTGGGTGAGGAGGAAAGCGTTCACGCCTGCCGCTGCCGGGTTGTAGCGCGCGGTGGTGTAGTATTCGAGGAAGTGGAAGAGGGAGAGGGCGGTGAGGAAGTAGGGGAGGCGCCAGTGGGGGGAGTGAGCTGTGGTGGAGAGGTAGAGAGTGAGTAGGATGGAGCCGCTGAGGGTGAAGCCGAGGAGAAAGGAGTAGAGAGATATTGTGGAGGGAGAGGTGTTGGGGTCGGGTTTCGTGGTGGTTGAGGGGGAGATGTGTCCGTTCGACGAGATGTGCCCGTTCGCGTGGCCGTTGGGTTGGGGAGTCGGTGCGTGGGCGTGATCGGTTTGGGGTTCCCAGGTGTGGCGGGATTTGGTGGTCTGAGATGAGTCGGGAGGGAGGGTGGAGGAGGGAGATGCCATTATGAATGCTTGGCTATCTGGGGAACCACCCTTTGGGGTCGTGGTCACCGTGGAAGAGGATTTGCCCTCATTGTTGGAAATGTCCTGTCAGGAATGACGCGTGACGATGTTGCTAATTCTTAGCGCTGGTCTCTATGATACTTTCTAGGTTGACAGCGGGGGCTACCCTAGCGCGATCTGGTCTTCATCTATTTTGACTCGAGGCAGAGACATCCGTCTATGGCGTATTTGTTGATGAAGTGGTCTCGAGAAGAATCGCTGAGTGAATACTTCCCAGCAGGAATTACCGTCAACGAGGTTTTGCCATTGTATACAATCTCACTTCACGCTCCTCATTGGCCCAGGACATGAGAGCTAAATCAGCGCGAGAGTGCCCCGCGATTGCCTTACCAGTGGCTATGCCTGGGACTTGAGAGGGTAAGGTACTCAGCCGCCTACTAAGATAACTCTGGTAAGGCTCTGAACGGTCTCGCCATGGTTCGAAATTTCTCTCACTCAATGTACTTCTATCTCCGCCAAAGAAAACACAGAAAGCTGAGGATTCGCCCTTCCCCAAAGTTCCTCAATGCTCTAAGCGCCAAGTTCGAACATGGATGGCGGCATATCGATCGCAGCTTCCATCGTCGGCCTGCTTGGTGCGGCCGCAACAGTGTCTTTGACGCTCAATAACTTTGTGGAAAGCGTAAAGACGATTCCACAACTGGCAAAAAGCGTTTTGCTCGAGGTCTCCGATGTGAGTGCCTGTTTGAGTCAGCTACAACGGATCGTACTTGGGGCAGAACTGGGATCTGGGTCGCAAGAAAAGCTCATAATGGTAGACCAGCTCGTTGTGGTTCTATCAAATTGTGTCATGATATTCTCCAAGCTTGAGGAAACTTTGGAGCCATTGAATCTGGACAATTCGAAGCATCTATCAAAGCTAGCCAGATGGATGCTCCAGCAGCAATCGATACATCGGTTACTCATGCGCCTACAAGCATCGAAACTGTCTCTGACCCTTGTCTTGACGACACTGACCTGGTAAGAAGAAAATGCAAGGCAAGGCTATGGAATCTGTAGTGGCTGACTATATTTTATTTGTCAGTACCTCCATTGGAGAGGCGCAGACGGCGGTAGGTGAACTGAAGGCTTTGATTGCACAGGTCCTGGAAAATAATGAAGAGTTGGTCCAACGGATGGCAGGTTTGGAGTCGCAAATCTCAGCAATTGCCGAGAGTAATGTTTTGACTCCGAGAGGCGAAAGCGAAGAGGCCTCAAACGGTGCTATCGCAAAATTGCGGCCTAAAAACTCGGTCCTTGGTAATGACGAGACAAGCATGACCTCCATTAACCCGGCTTCAGATGATATTAAAGATGACCAGGACAAGGAGAGCTTTATGACAACTGGGCCCGTCAATCCACCAACAATCGAAAGCCTCACTAACGCCTTTAGCTCTGCCTTTGATCAAGTCCTCTTTGCCTCCCGTCCGTATTCACGCGCTATGAACCGACGCCCGTGCTTGTCTGAGACCTCATCTATTGTTCCCTCAATGGACTGGTCATATTTTTCTGGGTTGAGCCTTGCAGAAGTATCTGATGTGTCAATATTAAGCCTACCTATTTCACCACAAGAGTTCTGGAATGGCAAACGTTACTCCGCAATGCCAAAGCATCCTGACGCATCTGACGAACGAATGATGCAACTGAATGGAGCCGCTACCACTAATAGGATAACACAGCTTTCATTACCACCTCAAATAATGTCGGTACAGAACAACTATTTGAAACGCTGCACTGTTGATGAATTTCTTGAAACCATTCCTGAGGTCCACGATAAGTTGGCCGAGAGCAAGAAAATTATCTTCTTGGGTATGTACGGGAGCTTTACAGGCCTGGAAAGCTGTGACCGCTGATGTGTATATTGGAAAAGGAACCCCATCATCTGGCAAAAGCACCGTTGTCACACATCTGCGCCTGCTACACGAAGACAAATATACAACTTCTGACCGTGTTGAAGTCTGCAGACAGATAGTCAAGGACCTAATCTTTGTTTTCACAGAAGCGTATGTCCGATCACGGTACAGGCTTGCTATGCGGCATGACTATGCCAAAATAGATCTACAGGCTTACGCACTCTCGTTACAAGCGAGCGCCGAATTTCGACTTTCCCAGAGTATGGTTCGCGAGCTACAGGGGCTTTGGGCAATTCCTTTAGTGCGCGGCGAAATCAAAGATCTGTCTCGGTCACTACTATCTCGGTCTGTGTGTGACAATATTCCTTAGTAGGTTGGCCATCCTGAGTCTCAAGTGTTGGAGTGTCATCGCTGACTGATGGGACAGCTTTATGGAGAATCTCGACTGCCTCCTGCCATCTGATGACCTTATTCCAGATGAGATGTTCTTGAGGGCTAAAACATTCTTTGCGGAAACTGGACCACTTAGACTCCATGGAGAATCATTTTACTTGATTGATGATGGGGGCCGAGGTTTGCCTGCCGAAAGGTGGATACATCGATTTCGAAATGCCGACACTTTGGTATTTGTTGTATCCTTACCCGGAATTTGTCATGAGCGTACGAACTCCGAGGCTCTGGTATGTATCTCGTGCATTGACAACGTCAAATTCTGACACTATTTTGATGTCTAGATCATGATGCGAGACTCTTCACGGTTCTTCGAAACGATGACTAAGCTCAGCATCTTCGACGATGTCAGAATTCTGATCCTCCTGAACAAACTTGATATCTTCAAACAGACCATGGTTGAAAAGCCGATATCGGCTCAATTTACAGAGTCTAATGGGGGTTCTGATTGCTTTACAGCCTGCCAATTCTTTGCCGATGAGTTTGTGAAGTGTGATCGTCGAAACAGTGGACGTGGCGGGGTTTTGCAAATTCAACCAACTAGCGCTGTGGACCAAACCCTCTTCGAAAAGACTTCAGAAACAATTATGTTTTATGGGGAAGCAGGTCAGTTTGAAGGGTCGACGAATTGGGACACCATGGACCCTAAAGGCAAAAGAAAACGGCAGCCTTATATGAATGTATCAAGAGCTGTTGTGACAAACATGGGAGTCGAGACCAGCCAAGCATTACCATAGCATTTAGGTTTAGTATTACTAGATAAACTAAGGCCTCACGTCCCTTCCTATTTTTCCTTGAAGCACTCTCGTGTCATGGCTTCCAAAGAACATCGTCTCTGGGTGCGGCTGCTCGACGCCCCTCAAATGTTGTGCGACGGTGGGGCAAGATTCGATAAAGCACATGGCCGCCAACAAATTCGTGACCACCAGCGTGTTCGGCACCGTCGACTTTGTGCTGCCCTAAGCCGCTTCGATCATATCATTTGTTCTAGGATTTCTATACGTAAGCTGGGCTGCTCGATTTGCTAGCTCTATTCTCGTAGGGCAGCATTTGTTATCGTGTGCGCCTGACAAAATTACAACAGATAACTTGGGTTGAGTGACTTATTGTCAACTTCTTTGCTATGATTATTCTGCTTAGTCGACAATGTTTAGGACTTCTGTGCGCCTTTTTCTGGCACCCTGTAGACTATCGCTTGTGATACATTATTTTTTGGTGTAAGCAGCGACATTCAACACTTGCTCCTGCCACCGCATGGCTTTTTGAATGCAATACCCACGCTGGTTTCAAAGGCTTCGCTCTCTAATACACTTGTCGTAAATTATCCTAAGTGGCGGAGTCAGACATGGCAGAGAAATTCTGCTGCAAATGACATTGTGGGGAACAGATCCCATCGGAGGGTGTCCCAAGATCAAAAACAAAGATCTACTCGCAGGAAGTCAATGCATGATCTGTCAGGAAGAGTATGCCACCATCCATCCTAACGAACAGCGGGCGCTTGTATCAGTGTGGTCTCGTGTGGAACACAAGCTTACCATACTTAGTGACATAACGGGAAAAGGCTTTCGTAAGTGCTCAAAATGGGAGCTTCTATGGCGTATGCGCTGTCAAGCGACTTTGACTCCATTGCCTTAATGGCGATCCAAACTAAAAATACATAGGACAAAGACTCTTATGTATCTTTCTCGCTTAAGCTATCCTGACAGGTGATGGCGGTAATAAAGAATCACCCTTTTGCTCTTCCTCATATTCTTCATCAACTGGATATTAGCTTCTCGAAATTCGGACTCGAAGGGAGGATGAGTTTGCAATTCCTCCGGTCTGGACTCTATTCACATGCTGGTACCTGAACCCAATTTTCGCGAACCACGTTCACGATCTCGACTTGAGCTCCAATATCTTTGCTTCTGAAACCTGGTCGACGCTCATCGGCGGTCAAGGATGGATAGCGCGGCATGTCCACACGATACGGAGTAGAGTCGACCCGTTTCCGGAACATAAGCCTGCTGAAGAGGACTCTGCAGGTTGGTAGACATGCACACACAATCGCAACACACACTTCGACCATCGACCACACACATGCGTCTACGTCCGTCCCTGATACCTTGTCAGTGTTACAACGCAGAGGAGGCTGGACGGGTGGCATACATCCTGGGTCTGTAAGAGAGAGCTTTTTGACTTTCGGAACGCGGATTATAGAGACCACACACACACTTCATAAGCGGTCAGTGTAGCGAGCTTTCGGGTGAAGCTTAACAACCCACAAGTAACCAAGTAGGAATATCCCAATCAGCTGAAACTTCTGCGCTTTATCGATTCGAAGTCGCCAAAGTAGAGGTAATGGTAATGACAACGTTATAATGTCGGTGACCACGTTCATTGACGCCATAGCGACGAATATGATGTTCAATGGGATGCACTTCGCTCTGGTATGGACAGCTGGATCCCACGCGCCCGATATCGGAACACACTGGAAAATGGTAAGGGTTTCTTGGGCTATGGTGTAGCATAGTATAATGCCGCCCACGATCCAGAGTATTTTTCGAAAATTGTTGCTGGGGAAGATGCGACGATATAGAAGAAGGGCTGATAATTTGACTGCGGTGATTGCTGGAGTGTAAAACGCTTCTGTGATAAGAATGAGCTGGAAGCGAACTATGTTAGTCCACCAATCCTCTCAAGCCTCTTCGTTGGATTGACGCCACCAAGAGAAAATGCTCTTGCCTTATTCAATTTGACTGGATCTTTGACCGTAATAGCATGTTTCGCACCCCCGTTTGCGACGCCTGGAGTGTACCATCTCTATCAGTATACTGGTGTGTATCTTCATATCAGGTAAAGCATACAGAGAAGGCCTCCCGTCGCTTCTCCTATGGCGAATAGCTTCATGCACATCGCTTGGTCAGTAGGAATTCCTAGCCCAATATCCTTTGGTACTGAAAGAGTTCTAGGACAGGATCAGTCTTACCAATGCAACAACAATCATATAATCATCGAGGCCAATGTGCGCCTTGCACAAACGTCTTGATATAAATCTAGCTACCACCGCTATGACAGCCAATGGAAGGACTACTGCATGTGATATTACGATATCACTTGCTCTATCCTCATGGATGTGGGCAAGCTGATACTGAACTTCACTTGATGGCAACGACATGTTCGTAGCATGTCGAAGGTGGAATTGCCAGGGATGTTGCAAGCATAAAGGTCGAGGAAGGCAGCAGATCCAGGCATTTCAATGGAAGACCGAAGGCAAAGCGTTGCCACAGTGGGGCAAGATCAAAGGCAGATAGTCAGTGGCACGGTTAGATATTGGGCCATGACGCCTCATGCAACCATGTGCCTGCATGCGGCATGGGGATGTTGTGACAGCCTTTTACATGGCACGGTGGGCACGGTGGGGTAAGCGATGTAACGAGACGAGAATACAAATACTAAGAATCCTTCCATTATTCACTTCAGCGGCGCCGGTTGTCAGATACGGTAACCCCGAAGTTGTAGCTTGGATAGAATCGTGAGAACGCATAACCCGAGCCAGCTGCCTTCCTTTTAGATTACATGCTGGATCTGGCTGAAGAGCCCCAATTGTCTAGGGTCTGATGCATGTTCATGCACATTCGCTTAACTTGTCCATATATAGTAGAGGTTGGTCATGCCGAGGCTTTGGAACACCATGATCTGCCATGCCTTTTTTGGTCCTATGTTGCCACTTGCTCCAGTCATTGCTATGGATAAGACTATCAGTGACAAGTACGAAGTTATTAACTTCAAGCGGTGAGAAAGTCTAAAAAATAATGGTTAGCACCCCAATATCTTCATAGAATTGATTCTCGAACATGAGATGGACACAGTCCGAAGGGCATGCTGGACGAGGAGTATTGCAGCATTGGCCAGAATGTAACGCTGGACCTGGCAACGGTCGACGGCTGTCCCGCCTGCAGCCGGAGTGCGGCCGAGACCCGGCAGCTATTATCAGCAGTGCGCAATAACAGTCCATTGTCGACTGTGCCATTAGGATGACATGCGCAACGGCTCGTTCGATTGGGCTAAGACCAGTACAAGCCAGAGATGCGATCCAGTCATGTACTGACGGCACGAAGGTAGCGCGCGGGACGCTCGGGGAGCAAAATAGAGAGATCCGTGGATGCTGTCCCCGTCCATTAGTCTGCAGAAATCCCGGCCTGTTGTTGTAATAGGTAGGCATTCCCGCGTGCCGTTGCTAGTGCAGCCAGTAGTCTGACGAATATCTTCAAAATCACGACGGCGATAGCCTAGAAAATCCTACTATCCACGGCTGTGGATGCTTTGAGTACTCTTATAGCTTGCTAAATATCATAATTAGCTGATTGAAGTCGAAAGTTTTCATATGTTCCTTGAGTATCCTCTGCTAACATTTTTAGGTAATCCCCTCTCTGCACCGGGGCAAGCAGTGTATCCGCCAGTAATTTTCAGTGCCAAGCATGCAGATTTCTTGTCTCTCGACCATTTAAAATTTCTCTTTTTCAAGAAAGAACAAGGAACTTTGTGACTGCAAGGTGTGTGCCGGATTCTGGAAGAATTGAAACTTTTCACAGGAGGTTGAACCCAACCACGCAAAAGCTTACAGTGTACTAAGTCATCATATGGGTATGAAAAGTTACTCACCAGACTTTTATATGACGGGTGGTCTTAAAAAACGCATTACACATCTTCTATAGCATTGCGTCAAACCTGTCAGATGGCTGTACACAGCACACAGGATCACAGCTACAAATTCCACAATTACCGCTCGTTAGGAGCGTGCGCTTTTGGTCTAGTGGTATTTTGTCAAAAGCATTGTCGACGTGTCTTCACCAATAAGCTCGAGTCCAGTAACTCGTGCAATATACCTCAGATGGCCTTTTCTACCTTCACCGCCTCGCTGCTCCCGAGTCTCACCGTGCAGACTCCCCTCCCACCATGCAAGTTACACTTCCGCCCCTACGCTCACAGAACCCAATTACCACACGAGATCCCGTATCTACTTCGAGCAGAACCCAGAAAAAGCGCACTCTGCTGCTAGTGGAGTGTATTCACAGAGCTTTTTGGCAGAATATTGGGATGGTAGGTACCATCCAGTGCACTTCTCCTGCCCGTATTTCTGGTCCAGTAGGTCACCTACAGTAAGCATTATTAGAATTTGTCAATGCTGCTAAGACTTCGAGACTCTTTGGAGGTGGCGAAGCACCGGAGGGCTCTGGAGGCTGTTCGGAGCCGACGCCCAGCTCGGCCTTCCTCACGTACGCAGAGTATTGGGTCCTTCTTAAGACTACCTCAGCTTGATTAGCAGCGAAGAAAGCCATTGAGGGCTTTGCACGACTCTCAGGTAGCATATAAATATTCTGACGCGAGATAAGAAATGATATATCAGCAATGACTGTTGCCGAACCCATGATCGTGACGAAACTTGTCTTCTCGTCGTCGAGCGAGTCTCAAGACCCTGGCAAGAAAATCATCATGCCATTGTTCGTCTATCCAAGTCTAGCTCTAAGCCTAATCATCAAATGCTTATGCCTATTGAAAGAAACTCGTCTATCTTTATTGCCAAATTCATTCTTGTCTGAACCCATAAGCTTTCATTTTCATCCCTGTTCTGTTGCCTAAGAGTATGTGCCGAGGCTCCCCCTCACATTGCTTCAACCTCAGCCATGCACTTGTCAAATTCGCTCCAGTTATACATCACATTCTTGCACCCCAACCCCATCAACATCTCATATTTCTCTTTCTGTTCATTCTCAGGATAGCTTCCCACATACCCAATGACTGGGATGTTGGCGCGCACACCAGCTGTAGCACCGCTTTTGCTATCCTCGACTGCCACACACTCCTCAGGTTTCTTGCCAATGACCTTGCAGGCGTGGAGATAGATGGCGGGATCAGGCTTTGTAGTCGGCTTGTCCAAGCTCGTAGCTGCGCTGAAGATGTGATTCTCCGGGAAGTACTTCGCCTGGTCGACCTTCTTGACTGAAGCAACGACACGCCTCAAGGCACTGCTGCTCACAACGGCCATACCGTATTTCCCACTCTTGCTCAGTTTCTCTAACTCCTCGTTGCAGCCGACACATGGCTTAGCATCACGTTCAAGCTTCTTGATCACAGCTCCCTCTTCTGCGGAGACGTATTTCTCCATTTCCTCGGGGTCGAGCTCAAAGTTGAACTTCTTTTGCAGGGAGACCAGCATGCCGCGGAAATTCTGGCCGACGAAGTCTTTGAGAAGCTCGGGGCCGGTGTAACGCTGATCAAGGCCTTTTTTGGCGAGGATCTCATTGGATAGGTCAGCGCAGGCTTCGAAGGCGAGTTCTTCGGAGAGGACGAGGGTGTTGTCACAGTCGAAGAGGATATGCGTGATCTGGTGCAGGTGGAGTCAGTGAGAGGCATTGAAGACTAGAATAGCGAGGAGGTCATACTTTAGGCATTGTGACGGTGTTGAGTACTTTATTCTTTGGAGTCGGGTTAGGAATGCGGGAAACAGGATAGCTTGTGGTGGGGCAGTCCGCCTTACTTGGAGGTCCGAGTTGACAATATGTCCTTGGGCGATCAATTGGTCTACTGGGACTTCTCGCAAGCTCTCAGATTCTGGGAATGTTGACAAAAGAGAAGGCGAAGTTTTTTTTGCGAGGAACTTATGGCGGTGAAAAAGTTTCGTTGTGGTTGCAGGTGGCCGTTTCATTGGACCGAAGAGCGCTACCCCGCTAGCCTCGTGTCCGCATGGCAGGCAGGGATTGTTTCCCTTTTCAATCGCTGCTTTCCATTTTCGTCTCCCTATTTGATTGCGCCGTGAAAGTGTTGATATGTTCCTATGGCATCAATGCGGGTTCACTGAGTATCTAGTCCATGCTCATAGAAGTATCCTTATATGCCTGCTCTACATACGTCGTGGTACTATCAATACTGTACACTTCGTCTAAGACTTTTTCGAGTACCATCATGCGTGCCCTACTCATCGCAGCGTCACTCCCATCCTCAGAGTTGTCACAGCGCGTCCTTTTGGAGCTTTGCTTGGCGCCTTGTCAGCTGTAACTGTTTCTCAGTTCCCTCTAATACTTGGTAAAATAGCTTTTGCATGATGCTGTTGGATGCAAAGCGAAGCGAGAAAATCTTCGTTAATGAAACTACTCTCCTACTCGTAACATGAATTGAGCGGACAATACACTGGATCTCACGGTGGAGAGCTGCTGTGATAAGGCGGAGCAGTGTGGTAGCTAGTGGCCAGTAGCCATGACCCGCAGAACGGTCCCAGCCACCAGATCCATTGGTCTGTGTCCGTAAAATTCGCAGTCAGGTCTTGTCATTCACAGACGCTTCTTTGACTCACCTTTGAAATTGTGTTGGGCGACAGCGAAAGCAAAGCATCGAGCAGGATTTGCTCCTGCTCCACTATAGCCAGGCACAAGTCCACCACTAGCGAAAACCACAAGGCCAAGGTGACAGAAATCTGCCCCGGCCTCACCCCTCTCCGGGCATGGGGTGAGCGCCGCTTACGCTCACACGACGCGGGTGAGAGTCGCGCGAGCCTGGGTGATCCTGGGTGCTGTTGAATGGATGAGATAAAGATTTATCTACGAGGGTGTAGGACCCTATATATAGCTGTACGTATATTCCTACGTACAAAAGGAGATAATATTAATCCTATTAACTCCTAAATCTGGATATATATAAACCGGATACGGATATATATATGCCGGATGCGTTGAGGTGTGAAAGAGCCCTTTATCTAACAGGTGCTGGCGTCCTCGGGTCTGCCAAAGCTGCCTAATTTGATCTCACTTATGGACCCCCATAACTTTTATTCCTTGTCATCATTCCTTCACTGACCTTCAAAAACGGTATCACCAAGGTAATATTGCGATGTTACCCCTCGCAGTCATCTCTATTTTCGGACGATTAATGCAGATCAATGCAGGTGCCTGTAGGATAGCTAGCCTGATTGACCCAATGTAACCCTAGCCTGGTGGGGTGATTCCTAATCTTTAACTCTGCCTGGCTTGCGCGGAGCCAGAGCTGATCAGCTTCCAGGATTTGTCGAAAATATAAATCAAGGGTTCTGCTCAACCAATTTAAACTCACACACAGCTCAAAGTAAGGCAAACACAGAGATCACTTTGAACCAACTCAGCAGTAATACCGCCGCTCCCATGTCTCAGAATATCATCGTGACTTCCACCGAATCTTCGGATCCTATCAAACAATACGAAATAGCCCTCGCTAATTATTCTTTCCTCTGGATAGTCTGTATGTCCTGACCTACGTCTAATTATCTCTTCCCTATTCCCCCTATCACCTTCTCGACAAACCCCCACTAACGTCAGGTCCCCTCCATCTAAGACTTCCGCGGCCACTGGTGCCCCTTCTGCATGTCCTATCTCAAAACGCTGCAATCCCTCCTTCCCTCCATCGGCGGCGCCGGCGGAAAAGTTCTTATTGTGACCGCCGAGCCAGCCACACATCTTCCCGCCACACGCAAAGCGACTGGCTATGTCGGCGAAGCCGTCGTCGATCCGGAACACAAATTGGCGACGATGCTGAAGGAGAAAGGCTTGTTGGATGTGCAGATTACGAAAAAGGCGGGGTATGAGTTTGGGGTCGCTCAGCCGGCTATTTTGGTGCAGAAGGGGAGGGGAGCTGGGGAGGGGGACATACTTTTTGACTGGGCTATTATACCGGGGACAGTAAGTTGCGATTTTATATTGTTTTGAGAATGCGTACAATGGTCTTGTTGGATTCGTGGCTAATTCCTTACTGCAGATGAATCTGGGAGGGGCAAAGGATCGTCCTGATTTGACGCAGATTTGGGATAACGTTCAGGCGAAGCTGCAGGGCAAGCCGGTCGTTCATACTCAGTATTCCCTGACCAGCTTCACGGGAATGATTTGGAGCAAGATATTTGGATAAGAGCTGCGCTAGACTCCTATCTTGGCAGATACTCTTCTATGAGCTCAATATTGCATAATCGCCCCATGCCAATAAATTAAAATTGGTATCAGCGCGAAAGGTGCCAATTTTTGTAATGAGGTATTTTGTGATAAATTATCAATCAACTGTCAATGCTCCATCTCGCTCGTGACCACTCGACTTTGACCAAAATCTCCTTTCTAGCCACTTCTTGGGTAGGACAGCGTCAACTGCGATTCTGCACCCGTCATTGGGACCTACAACAACCTTCTCACAGACGGTCGAAAGGCATGCGCTATTGACAGGGGATTCGTAGCACTACAAGAGGAGGGGTCACCGAGGTGGGGGGCCGCTCCTTCTTATGAATCACCACGGCGGCCATTTTTGAAGCAATCTGGATTGTGAACCCGGGCGCGGCCAGCTCTTCGTTCCTGTGCTGGGATGTAAGGTGAGTGGGATGGTGAGCGTGGGAGATGGAGCACCTCGTCCGGGTGATGTATCACCCCTGCTCACGCAGCTCTCGCGCTAAAGCGCCAGGCGCCAGGCGAGCTTCGAGTGGGGGGTATACAAGTCAGTGGTATATTACAGGACCCTCAGTGGTATACCACCTCGATTTTCTGCGAAGGCGCTAGCCATTAGCGCTGTACTAAGTCTTAGTACTACGTAGGTACTGCCTTAGTACTATCTATACCCTTAATACTAAGATAATACTTCTTAAGTATTAAAGAAGTACTTAAGAAGTACTTATTATTATAAAAGTTATAAGATACAAAATAAAGCCTATCTAATAAGTATAATATTTAGGGCTTTATAAAAGTCGTTATTATAGCGATAGCGGCCTGCTAACCGCTATTTATTTAGGGCTAAATAAAGGATCTTTAGGTTGAACCCTAAAGATCCGACCTAGAGCTTTTACCTTTAAGGCGCGTTTGTCGCAGTGGTTAAGGTAGTCTTTATAGGCCCTATAAGCCCCGTAGGCCTACCCTATAGAAGGGTCTACCCCTTAACCGTATAAACCTATCAACCGTAAAAGCCCTATAGGGCTAGACCTAGAGCTACTAAGCCTACCCTCTAAAGTAACTTTAAGGATCCCTGTACTATGGTCTCCAGAGCCCCCAAGCTCTAGGGTGTCTTTCGGGGCGGTTCAGCAGCTCTAGGTCCAGCCCTATAGGGCTTATACGGTTGATGGGTTTATATGATTAAGGGGTAGACCCTTCTAGGTGGGACGGCGCTAATCGCTAGCGACTGAGGAGAATATTGAGGTGGTATACCACTGAGGGTCCTGTAATATACCACTGACTTGTATACCCCGAGTGGGCGAGGGGCAGAATGTTGTCTTCTTGTATTGCCAAGCTTTCCTGCACGTTGAAGCTCCTTCCGCCAACCACAAACAAGTGATAGCTGCGCAGAACCAGAGCATTAATCTTGATCTTTTCACTCACATGCTCTTACTGATTTAAAGACGCTGAAGTTATCAGGATGGACAAGATTCAGGCTTTCGGGAAGAACATAACGTGGGTCGCTCCATGCTAAAACATCCGAAAACCTTTTGCCTGACTGACCTCGAGAGCAGGTCTTCCATCTCACCCTTTGCAGCTCGGACCCAGCAATATGTGAAGGAACAGCTCGGTAATGCAGATGACAAGGTATGGTGGCGACACATTCTGACAGGAATACTCCATTCGAGCTTAGACTAAATCCAATATCCCCACAGACTGAGCTTCCACCCGACTACATCGAACTTGAGAAGCGTGTCGATGCCTTGAAGCAAGTCCATCAGAAGCTACTCCAAGTCACGTAAGCCACCATGACCTCCAATACCCTCCCTCAACTAGACCTAACAAAATTCACAGATCTCAATACTCAAACGAAGCCTACGACTACCCTCCCAACATCCGCGAGTCCTTCAACGACCTCGGCCGCACCATCACCGACAAAGTCAACCTCCTCTCCCACGCCACCTCCCCCGGCGAAGCCCAAGCCGCCCTCACCGCCCCTCCCAGCGCAAAACCCCAACCAAAAACCTTCCCCCACGCCATTGCCCGCGCTTCCCTCGCCGGCTCCCAACTCCTCAACCAAAGCCACCCCTCCGGCACCGAAGACCCTCTCGCTACCGCTCTCGAAAAATACGCTCTAGCCAGTGAGAAAGTGGGAGAGGCGCGATTGGCGCAGGATCAGGCTATTCAGCAGAGGTTTTTGGCGGGATGGAGTACGACGCTGAATACGAATTTGATGTTTGCGACGAGGGCGAGGAGGGGGGTGGAGAATGCGCGGTTGGGGTTGGATGCGACGAAGGGTAAGCAGAAGGGGGGAAAGGGCGGGGAGGAGGAGATGCCGATTAGTGATGAGTTGAGAGCGGAGATTGAGAGGAAGGAGGATGACTTTGTGGGGGTTACTGAGGAGGCCGTGGGGGTGATGAAGAACGTGAGTGATTCGGTTTCTTTCTATATTTCGTAGTGCGAAAAAGGGCTAATTTGGATTATCTGTTGCAGGTCCTTGATACTCCTGAGCCCCTTCGCAACCTCGCAGACCTCATTGCTGCTCAGCTCGAATACCATAAGAAGGCTTATGAGATCTTGAGCGAGTTGGCGCCTGTGGTTGATGGCTTACAAGTCGAGCAGGAGGCTAGCTACAGGAAGAGCCGTGATGGCTCTTAGACGGTTGTAGGCCAGGTGCAGCGGAGTGCTGTAGCAATTCGGCGTTCTTTTCTTCTTGTGGAGAGGTACAATTTCCTAGGATGTTCCTCCTTAGAGAGCTGGTTTGGTGAACGGCTGCCGTACTTGTATTCATCTATTTAAATAGGCAAATGGCATTAGTTTCGTTCTCATAGCTGCAACCTTACGTTATTTATATGGAGCGAGAGCACGAATTCGCTATAAGAATATCTGACATCTATGACCAGAAGTAAAGCTTATTGCCATTCCTTGGCAGGCCATAGGACATGGTCAAACCAAATGCCTCCTGTCTGTCTAGCGCCCTTTCATCATAGACTGACTGTGGCACACAAAGTCTTAGCCTGCAGACGAATCGATATCTCATGGTTTCTACCAACGTCTATGCGGATGCTGAGATTACCTTGTAGATTAAACATTTTGCCAGCCAGCGGAACTCGGGCGTGGAGCGTCCATGTATGCTCCGATTCTCTGGTGGTCTGGCCCACTCCTCAACTCGAACGACTAGTCCACTTCGACCAGACCTATTGAGACTGAGCTGCACTCCCATTCCACTATGCAGCATCATAGTGAGTCTCTCGAGATCTGCAATATCAGGCAGCCAAGGCTGTCGTCCTCGCTAGCGCTTCGTTCCACCCACTTTCCCCTCTGCTCAGCCCCGCAGGCTTCACCAGATCTTGACAATGTCAAAAAGCTGTCCTCAGCCCCCATCCTCCAACCCCACCCCCCTTAAAACCGCCGTACTAACCATCCAACTTACCACTCCTCCAGCAGCCACCAGGCCCCCTGCCCCCAGGTACCCACACCCCAGCAATATCCTCAATGCTTCCAGATTCTGCACAGCAACTGCCCACGACACCCCTCTCCGCACCCAATCGACACCATGACCCTTCGTAGATAGGAAGCCTGACGTAAATGCTACGCTGGAGCTGTTCAAGGGTGATTGCGATAGACTTGATGAGCCGGGAGCGACATCGTATTTCCAGACGACCATGAGGATGGGGAAGAGGGACATGCATGAGGAGACGAAGAGAGCTGTAGATACTGCATTTGGCGTTGGCTTTTTAGGCGGAGCTACGGTAGGAGCGGCATTGCTGGTGCTTGCATTGCCATTGGGCGGGTTTTCACGATTGCTATCTCCATCATTCACTGGACCACCAAGCTTCCATAATTGGGCTAACCAGCGGATAGTCAGATGTTGAGATAATGTGGTGAGGGTGCAGAGAACGAGGTAGAAGACGTATTGGAGGAGGATTGGCAGGTCGGGAATGGGGGAGTTGGTGGTGAAGGAAGGGGGCAGGGATTCGATGTGGGACCACGTTAGGTAGACGTCGAAGAGGAGGAGGAGGATGCCGAGACGGAAGATAGAGGGCTGAAGAAGTGAGGTTAGTGATAGGGTTGAATGAGGGGGGAAAGGAGGGAGAACACACGTCTAGCTCGTCGTCATCTCGGGAGAGACGGTTGAAGAGGAGATGGCGGTATACCTGGTTTGGAAGTGGACCATTAGCATGTACGCATTCTGTAAAGATAATTAAGACTCGAATGCTGGACAGATACCACTCCATCTCCAGCCAGTTTTTATCCGAGTATCGCTACATTTCTGTGCTCGCTTACCTGCGGCTTCACAAGTACCAAATCGATAAACAGCACCACAAAATCATGCTCCACATATTTATCTGCGAACCGCTTACACCGCGGACATTGGGTCAATCTGACATCTGAGCCGATCCCAGTAATTCTAGCCTTGCTTTTATTTTCCGGCGCCTTCTGTGCGCTCACGTTGGCCTTCGAGGCGCTGAGCAGGTTCGCCACGGACGGTTTGGGAGTGGGTGCGGCGCTCTTATGGTTTCCGCTATGAAGGACGTGGTAAAGTTGGGAGACGGGGTAGCAGCATTCAATGCAGATTGGCATGCTGCCCGGATGCTGTGGATTACATGGTGGAGGGTGTGGTGGTTATGAAGATCGCTGGCGGAGGATCTTTGCGGTATGTTGCCGTGCTTGCCAAGAACACCAAATTGTGAGCCTCAGCCTCACCCCCACCCGGGCCTAGTTTGAGCGCCGCTTTATTCTCGCGCGATGTGCTTCATTTACAAACCTTTCTCGACCCTTTCTCTCCTATTCAACGATGCGCATCTTCCCCTCAGCTCATCGGATCTCCACCTCGACGTTTCTTGGTCTATTGTCCGCTACAGCAGCGTTACAGTCTGCCATAGCTTGTGTATATAGGCTGTCGGTCACCGCCATATAGACCTTGTTATAGATGTAATTCGTACACCCTCGCCCACTATAATTCCGACATTGGGTTCGTTAGGACTGTAAAGGCTGCCAGAATGCGTAGAGCTGGTTTTGCAAAGAGTTGTCGAGGAATCCCTTGGATAAATCACCCTTATACACTTTGTAGGTTCGATATTTCTTTTAAACTTGTTATTCTCGATAATTCTACACCAGTTGACCTTTGCTCTGGTTGTTCCTGTCAGTCCTCACCCAGCAGGGTATAAAAGTAAGGCCTATGGAATTTTTATTGAACGCGCCGCGACTGAGTCTTGTACTTGCTGAACATGTCATGACCTTGTCCAAAGCAGAGAGCCGCACAAATGGAACCCTTTGTCCCCTAACACAAGTGTCATCAGTCGTTATTGCAGTCGACCTCTTCTATCACGTAGGCACAATCTGATATTCCCAATGACTAAGGCTTAAGAGTCCACTTCTTCAGACTTCTTTGTGTCTTACTATCCTCAAGGTTCGTATTCCTTGATGCCATCAGGGCCTGCGATTGTCTGTTGGACGGCAGGCAAGGCGAACTTTCACATGTTGGGAGTCTTAAACCCGTCGAGATAATGATTGTGATGTCTTAGGGACTCTGGTAACCTTAATCGCAAAGATAGGTCCTCGCAAATCTTTGATAGAGCTCTCTTTCAATGCTACGATAATAATCAAATGTATTTTTCTAGAGGTAGTCTTCAACTGTGACTGCTTCTGAATCGATCCCTCGCATTGTTGTTGAAATCCTTTGGACAGCCGTGCTAGGTGGACCCTTCATATGGGGATGTTCAAGGAGAATGTGAGGACGTCGCTTTGTGCTAATATTGACTGTCGTACAGAACACCTTGATTTCACGGGCAATCATAGCAATTCACGGAGAGGATTGATATTCGATCTTATCACTAGTCTACTAGAATACACTCAAGCCGCGAGAATGGCTGCAGAAACACCCGCGTACTGTCCCGAACAAGTCCTGGAACTCAAGTAGAGGATTGGAGCTGCAGTCACTGCCTGCAGTGATGTTGCGTCAGACACAACCACTTATTGCAGGCAGATTCTCCTAATCCAGTCTTCACTGTTTTTCCTCCTATTATAGATAGCCGGACCACTATCGAATCCAGAAATATTACGCAGTCAATCAACCCTAGTGGGACGTCGAAGCAGACTGGAGAAGATCCGGCAAACCAAATCTAGGGGCAAACTCGGTGATTCAATTATGATTCGAAGAAGCCCAGAGGTAAGAGCCGTGGACAAAAGACTTCCAGCGAATTTCCATACTTACTTTCGCTGCCTAACAATCTGATCACGCTTCTTGATAGCATTAGCATTCTCTTCAATCGGGATTAGCGTAAACATGTGATATTTTTCGGTTAGCCTCCTAACGTTGTCCTCATCATCAGGAGAACTATCAAGGACCCACAGCCTTCTGATTCCCGCACAAGAACCATTGCTCAAGGCAACAGGCATGCAGGGTATGCCCTCTTCCTCCCCTTCAGAGCGTACTGCTACCAAGGCTTTGTTCCCCAATCCTATATCAAAACACATACATTGGTATAGACTTTGATCGTCTTCCTCGACTGGAATCTGGTTGTCCTCCCTAGGACTAGCCCGAGATGTTGCAGGCAGGAACGAAAAGCTGCCAACATCAAACAGCTTTTCGAAGAGAATGAAGTAGAAGTAAAGCAGGAGTAAAGTCTTCCCGTCTTTATCAAGCTGATGTAAATATGATGATTCGGGGAAATTTTCACCAAGAACATGCTCTTCTAGCATCAGCCAAAACCTCGATTCGAAATCGCCCATGAGTTCTTGAACATGTTCAGCCAACTTCGGAGCTGATGACATTTGTTTTATCATCCAATCAAAACCGCATTCGAAAGAACATGCAAGTATCTCCACTACCGAATGTCGCTCTCTGGATGCTGCAATTGAATCGAGACCTGGACTCATCCAGTATGGCTGATTTTCAAAGTCATCAACATATGCCTTGGAGAGCAAGCCTACAAGCAAATATGCCCAGCGAAAAAATTGTTTAGATGGAACCCGGAGGTCGGAGTCAGTGAAGTCTAAGACGTCAAGAGTGATCTGGTATTGGTCGATGGATTTGATGCACGTTGGTTCTTGCAGCTTCGAGTAACCAACCCTTGTCATTGTGTTCTCCAAGTCGCCTACCCAGTTTAGCCAAGATGGCGTGCCGGCACGGTCTTCAACCCTCAGTACTTCATCAATACCGCCAAGGACGGTAGCATCTCCCGCGGACAATGCGACCATTGCAAGGACCCAGCGACATTCATTGAGGGACCGAATTTGACCTGTGAAATATAGTTGAAGACCGGAAACGTTTATTGCAATACACAAGATGTCCGATTGTACAGAACAAGCAAGCTGACAAATGTCGGAAAATTCGGAAATCAGAGACCTGCCGCAAACTTTTCCAAGTTTCCTTTCTAAAGTCCGAGTGAAAAAATCATAGCTCCTGAAAACACCTTCCACCATAAGAGCCCCAAGATATCTATCTTGCTCAAGATAATCTGAGGTTACCCAGTACAATTCTTCCAAATCGTCCGGTGATAATTCCACCGGTTTGTTTTTAGCCGGGAGCAAGAATACAACGTCGTTACTAAGCTGCAATTCATGGGAGCACCAAGCTCTTTGAAACCAGCGAGCAGATAATATGCGGATCAGTATACGCGCAAGGACATCGAGATCTTCCTTGTTAGGCTTCCACTGGACACGGACCTCCTGAAGCAAGACCTCTTCTGCCTCTGGAATACAAACGTCTTCGAGGATGATAACCACCTTTCGTGCGCATTTATAGATTAGGTCCATAGAGCCAATGATAAGCTGTTTATCTAACGGGTCGGCTTGATTGATACAACATTGATCAATCCAGACACCCTCGTCTGAGGACTCGCGCTGATTGAGCAGACTATGAACCATGTCAGTCGATATTGGCCAGCCCATTTCCGGAAGACCTAAGCAGTCTGCAACTGTCCAGTCTGGGCCGTGCCAACAGTAGCTCAATGCGATGTAAGATTTGCTCGTTGGCGTATCTGGCTGAAGTTGCTCCGAGCTTTCGCATAGGAGTCTTAGGGGCGCTTGCGATATGGCAATATCTTTAACTTGGAACATTTGGGCGATGGAGGGTTGGAACTTGCGGAGGTGAGCAAGCATTTCTTGAGTCTGGGGTAGTGCTTCGTGGGAGGCACGGCTAATTCTTTCAAATAACTCCAACTTCTTAGCATGATTGACTTCTACGAGAGCGAGCGGCAGGAAGCGCTCTTGTTTAGACTCGGGACCAGTCGGCACCGGGTAGTGTGTCTTCATTTTGAGATATTGGAGACACAGCTGTTACGTGGTATCAGAAGATGAGAGAGATGTTTTGACCCGGAACCTAGCGGTCCTTATCGAACCCAGAGCTTAAGTAACTTCCGTCAGGATCATGCATGCCAAGAATGGATCACAAACTGTATGCAAGATCAAGCCGAGGATTGATTGTAATGATCAGTGCCAACTGGGGATTATGGATTGATCAATATGGTCATGCCAAGTGCAAGGAATATACGCTCGTGTACTTTGACTAGGTAGCAGACGGTGGGGGTAGAAAAAGGATGGATTCTAAATGGTGGGAGACCCCTGCTACTTAAGCTAATCTATGACTAAGCTACCACAGCCCTTCATAGTTTAAAAATGGTAGGGTTTGATGTAGTCGACGAGATTCAGCTGTTGATGGGATACGTGTAAGACTGGCTTCTCTCTACTCCGTCGTCTCCCTGGTCCAATATATGTAGGCATTTAATTGGTGAGTTCGACTCCAAGGATCAATCAAGTGGAATGGTCATGGTCATGTTTTCATCTTCAAGTCATTACTATGTACACCGTGAGTTTGAAAAGAGATCAAGCATGCTTCTATTGGATTGCCAGGGCATCATAAGATGTTTGTGGGAAATAAACCGACGCGAACCGCCCGAGAAGGTCCTGCATGAGAGCATTGGCTTTTGCCATGGCGAAATGGAATAGGAAATGGACACCGGAAAATACCTCCTCTATCTAGGACTCAGGACACAAGTCTTGGAGCTCATGCTCGTCTATCTTTGCCTCAAGCCATGGTTGTAGACGTTCCGAGCGGAGAGATCGGGCCA
Source organism: Cladonia rangiferina (assembly GCA_023065455.1). Classification (NCBI taxonomy): domain Eukaryota; kingdom Fungi; phylum Ascomycota; class Lecanoromycetes; order Lecanorales; family Cladoniaceae; genus Cladonia; species Cladonia rangiferina. Next base: position 799,134 of record JAJREH010000014.1, on the reverse strand, counting down.
GCCCAAGTGGTGGAGGAGGCGTGCGTAGTTTTCTGGCATGGGGACAGCAGGACTGATGCGCAGCTCGAGGAGGGCCTAGGTTAGGGTTGCTAGCATGGCTTTCATCATCTTTGAGTCCGAAGCTGCTCCTCATCAGCTCCCTGGATCGTGCCAATTATCGTACAAAAGCCAAGTTACCTCTACGGTCCTTCTCGATCTTGACATCTCTTTCTTTCCCACCACGACGTTCGATAATGATTTCACCCTCTTCACGGTCCTCGTATCTGCTAGACTTTCGGTGCTCATGCTCTCTTTCCTTCTTCAGCCGTCTCTTCTCCGCTTCAAGCTCTCTGATCTCAGCCTTGATGTCTCTCTCACTGCGCTCTTCTTTCTTGTGGGGAATGACCAGAGCTAGTGGGCCAGTGTGCATGGCGTTCGATTGTTCGACCTCCTCAACGAGAGCACCGCTGGTGGACTTCGATCGATGACGGGATTTGCTGCGTGTGGACTTCTTCTCAACTTCGATTTCGGTTGAGCTGCTCGATTCGCTCTCGGATTCTGAATATCCCCCTTTCGTCGAGTGCCGGCTTTTATGAGAACGACCTCCATGTTTGGAATGACCTCCATGGGAGCCCACATGGGAGCCCACATGGGAGCCTCCATGGGATCTGCTCCTACTATGGTGGCTCGACTTAACTTCAAGATGGGTCGACCTACCTCCGCCATGGGAAGATTTGGCGCCATGTTCGGAATGACCACTTCCATGCGCAGAACCAATGGCACCACTCATAACATCCCATTCACGGACTGAACGTGGAACTTCTTCCGGTGGGGCTGGGATGATTATTTCGCGACGCTCAATGATCTCCTCTGGTGGAGGAGGAGGAGCTTCGATCATGTATGTAGTGCGATCTATCTGGCGCATTAGCACGTAAACGGTTCTGTATTTCATGGCATGAAATTCGACTCACTTGCACCACGATTCATTTCTTTGCTGACGCTTATAACTTCGTCGATCTGTTCTTTGCCCAACGCTTTCAGGATAATGACCAGCTCTCCCTGAAAGGTGTCAGCATTACTATTGGACCAATGACAGACAGCTACACACTTCTTCCTCAAAGGGATATCCTAGCTCTATGATCGCTCTCTTGTTCACTAGTCGTGCGGGCATTTTCGTTTTGCCTCGCCTTGGGAACGGTGCCTCTTCTTTATACTCTATGACCTCCTCCTTGACCTCATCCCTCTCTTCGAATTCGGGTAGTCCCCCTCGTCGTCTCCGATCTATGAAGACTTCCCTTTCCTTAAAACCTCTGAACTCCTCATCACCATAGTAGTCAGGCTCAGCGACTCTGATATCTTCAAAATCGCGCTCATATCTCGGCGGACTGACCCTTCGACTGCGAGGACCCTTCATCTGTATGACCTCAGGCTCTCGAGGGAATCGTGGCAGTGGCTTTCGATCAAACGTGTCTAAGCTGCTCTGACGTCGAATGATACCTGGCCGTGGTGGTGCTATTTGTCGGTCAATCTGTATATTGATGCGTCGATCCTCTCTATCAGGGCTAGTCTCGAAGCTGCCAATCTCCTCCTCCTCATAGTACCGCTCTTGTCTGGGCGCTCGTCTGGCAGGAGGGCCATAACGTTCCTCGCCGAAGAAGCGATCTCTTTCTTCAAACCGCTCACCACGCCCACCTCGCTGTGGAGGGTAGTCGAAGTCATCGAAGGCTCTCTCTCGTGTGGGACGTGGAGGAAATGGAGCAAAGCGTTCACGTTCTTCGAATCGGTCTCGCTCGACTACTTGGCGTCCTCCACGCTCACGGTTGAAGCGCTCAGGATCCCAGCGTTCGGGTTCTCCACGTCCACCTCCTCCATAGTCACCGTAGCGAGACATCCCGTTGGTGATTTAAATCGATTCCTAACTGTAGGGGAGGTCAGAGCTGCTAAGCTCTATGCACGGACAGCGCCTTCTAGAGTGGTGGGCACCGTAATGGAGCGAATTTTGCAGCTTGTGGGTGGTGGGTGGGCTAACGGTTGAGGTGGGGTTCAGCCACTTTGGTAGTACTTGATTTGAAGCTGATGTAGTAAATGATCTGATGATATTGTCGTTGTGCACATATGAGTAATATATCACCAATAAAGTCCTTGATATCTTTACGTAGCCGGGGTCTTACTTATGGGCGATCAAAATGCTTGGAAAGCTAAGGTATGGAGGCAGCCTTCACAGGATTACGGCATTTCCGCTGCGGTGCTAGAACCAAATGGTGCTAGAGGGCGGTACTTTCCATTCCGTCTATCTCCCCCCTAATCTGGTCTTGTACTAGGTCCTATCTATTCATCCAACATCACTTGCAAATCAACGTCAGAAGCAGGATTTGGGTCCATTGTATCTGCATGTCTATATACACTTTTTAAATGATTATATCACTACGCACAAATGATCAAGACTATATCAAATATTGGGTGTAAGTACTCGGTGCATCTTGAAAACCATCATACGTCAAGATTTCTCACAATTTTGCAGATAAGGAGACGAACTGAAGGCAGAGACATCCAATGCAGAAGGCCATGCATCGAACACCAACTACGAAGTTCTGAACACCAGCCATTGAGTCGTTAATTCGTTATCGTAAATCATGTGACAGTAAGGACCGTGATCAAACAGGAGTGTAATGGAAGATATTCCGTAAGCGGAGCAGAACTGTCTGGTGGTTAAGGAATGGGACGTAGAGAAGAGTCTGTTGTTGAAACTGACTGGCGAACTCCCGTGCATATCGGAAGGATTATGTTATTCGTTGGTGACGGTCTGAGGAAAAGTGATCCAGGCCAGAGACAAACAATAGCGAGACGCTTCCATCGTTCTAGAAGGACGGTCGACGGGTAGCGTGAAGCCAACTGCTCACTATCTCAATGGAAATCAAAGTTGAGATCCCTGTCTGAGATCGCATCCGGATGTCCACTTTCAAAGGGGTAAGCCCAAGCTGAAATTCCATTGAGAAGAGTTGCGTGGGATTGGGGAGCCTCCATTTGAGCAGACCACATTGGAGTCGCTGCTAGGTTTTGATAGCGGTCCTCTCCAGCGATTCCAAATTCGTCTAAGACCTGCCTCTGAAAGTTGCCCATCTCGTCGTCCGATACCGTTTCGACCTCAGTGCGAGCTGCTCCAAAGTCCGCCATCGGAGCAGTAGGAGCTTGGGCGCGGAGAAGAGAATTGTCTGCCGTTGTTTGAGTGGCAGTGGGACTCAGAGATCTGCTGAAAGACGTATGCCCTGTGGATGGAGTGAGTGACCTCGGCAAAATTGTGCGTCTCTTCGACTGCCTTGTCTTTTTGGTTTTCTCATTCTTATCTTTGCTGATCCTCGTCTTTGAGTCGTACTTTGAGTCAAGCAAACCTTTGCGCAGCTTGTTATGCTTTGGACTATTTGGCCTTCGCCTCTTGTGGTCGGCATTAGTCGGGTCGTATTCTTCGAAAGATCGTGGGCATCGACCTCTCGCTTGAATAGGACCCGAAATGCAGTGCCCAATCGTGACCAATTCAGTCCCCGGGGCACTTCCTGCTCCTCGCTGTTGGCGCCTTGGGTCTCTGGAGCGAATCCGGACCATGAAGCGAACGACAATATTATAAGTCGACGATCTCTTGGCTCTCCTGGCCCCATTGTTTTCTGTGGCCTTCCTCCACTGCATTCGCAGCCATGTGCCAAGCTCGCTTGACCCATTTCCAGCTGTTGAATCCTCGAAGACCGGCTCCCCGTTTGAGGGTGTCAGTGGAAGTGTGAGGGGCCCTCGGCTAAGCTTGGTGCGTGTTGTATTGAAAGTTGAGATCTCGACCTCTTTCGCCAATTCCCCATCAACTGCGCCTCGGACTGTGGCGCATACAGCTTCGACAGGTACCATATGCCCATCTAGATTGACATACAACGGGCCCGTTTTCTTTCCAGTTGTGGTCAGCCAGTACTGAGCTTCAACTCTGAAATAGTTCCGGCGGTACATGACATGATGGCGGTGGCCATTCACCGTCTCTTCGCCATATTCTTTTCCAGTGGTGGGTTGGCCGACAAGCTCTACACGATTCCCGTCCTCGTCAGATAACTCTTTCAATTCCGTGTAGGAGTCCCACGGTATCCAGGATTTTTGTAGCCTCTGAAGATGGCTAGCTCGGGTGGTGTTGAAATCGTCAACACCGTCATCCTGGTCATCACCATCTCCAAAGTCCCAATTCGAATCCTCCTCCTCTTCCTCGCTCTCCTCCGCTTCCAATTCCGGCCCCAACTCCTGCTGCGATAGCTGGCCAGAGATGGCCACATCACCCTCATGATGCGAATTCCTGTGAATAGCCACGAACACGCTTTCAGAGTCCGACCCCGTAGCTGTCTGGCTCTCCATAGGCACACTACCCTGGGTAGGCCTCTGCTCAAGTGCGCCAATGTGTTGGTTCGGTGATAACGTAAGTTTGTCATGGAATGCCTGCGGCAGAGAGCCCATCGCCTGGGCATTCTGGTATGCGGTGAGGTCAGGCTGACCAAACCGCGACGGTCCGGGGTAGCCGTTGCTAGTGTAGGAATAGTAATTGTTGTATTGCAGTGGCTCGGAGTAAAAACCGTTCTCAATCTGCGATGTCAACGGCCTGGGTACACGTTAGCCGAGATGTTCATCCCCATGTTGCACAGGAACTGCGAGATTGGAAGGATGGTGGTTTTGGAATGCGAAGATGGGCATGATGAGAACGAGGCTCTGTGGACACAGACCGAGACTTACAACGCGCAATCTTGCACCCATTGTACCTGGCCGTCTTCTCGGTGTAAGGGCACTTGGGTCAACTGGCATGGGCCACAAGCTTCCTCCATTTTCGGCGCTTCCTCCCTCTCAAGGCCAGAACTAGAGTCGCAAGTCAGCCTGCGATTAAGACGTAGCACATGTCAGGAAAACAGTCGAACGCGGGCACATTCCAAATCCTTCGATGACAGGGAAAACGGACAGTACCCAAAGCAGTGGTAAAACCCAAAAGAAAGCTACATGCTAGTGATCACTTACATTGGGAATTCTGTATTGTCCTGAAAAACATGACCTCCTGGTACTGGAGCAAATGCAGCCAAGGGATTGTTGTCGAAACAGGCCAGGAACTCTGGCTCATACTCAACACCGAAAAGAACGAAGTTGTGATTGGAAAGCGCGGGCTCCTCACGGGGACTTGACTCCTCTGAAATAGGCTCCTGCTTGATGGGGATGCCTAAGACACTGTCAGCCTATCCTTAGAGAATGTGAACAAAGCGGTACATCTGCGTGCGATAACCCTTCAGACTAGGTCCGAACATGGGCGCTACTTGTCTGATGGACTCGTAAGAAGGTTAATGTCGTCGACGATGAAGTTGGGCATTTTCGATGCGAAATTGTTGTAGGATTGAAGTCTTTCTCGCGAATGTGCGAGATCCTTTCAACGAAGGGATAAAAATAAAAGCGCAATGCACAATCATTGAGGCTTACCATTGTAGTCAGTCATTTTGACAGTGGCTATCCCTGACTGTGGGTATGTTTATGTTCTATAGCGAATCAAGTGAATGACCCTGACTGCTAATTGTGTCTGACTAGTAGCCGCCCAGTATCGTTCTGTAGGAGGGATTGAACGACCTTGCTAGCAGATGAGGGTGGCTTGGCAAGATGTTTTCTGGGGAACAGGAACAGCGTTGTAAGTAGTAATTTGAATTTCGATTGACAAGCGTTGATCTAATTCGAATTACTACTTCAGGTTCAGACAGGTACTGACGAGGGTCTTACCATCAATCTAGTACTAAGTGCCAATGCCTAGGTCAAGAGGCAGGGCAGCTCCTTGGCCTGACTTGACAACGCAAGGTAGCGATGGGAGGCTATCAAAGGTTTGCGCGAGGTAGGGAGGGAGGATCGGTTGAGCTGATTGGGTAGCCGATGTTAGGTAACAAGGCTATTAAGCCAGAGGAGCTGAATGGAGGGGTTGGTGGTAGGTATTGATATCAAGTGCCTGATGTAGGCATGGTATGTCGCTGGTAGAAGAGCGAAGCCGACGTTGAGGTATGTACTAGGCAGCCAAACCTATTGGGTCAAGTCAAGGCTTCCCAGTAGTAAAGATGTCTTGAAAGCTTGATGGACTGTATGAAGAACGTGGCGGATCCCTGCAGGTATGTGAGTGGAGATGGATAAAGACGAAGGATAAGACGTGGGGAGGAAGGGCTGCTCTTTAACCCATTGAGGAAGGGCGCTAGATTGTGCTAATGAACTAGATTGCAGAGCCTCCGCTATGCGCTCATGCGATTGTGCTGCGAGATGTTGTAAGCATTCTTTCTACAGGACGCCCGAGTTGGCCTAGAGAATGACGAGAATAGTTATCAGACAGCACAAGTTTCGGCTATTCCTAGGCTCCAGCCTACCAGAGCGCGGAGGTGCTATCATGGGGCTGGGCTATGAGAACGATCAGCAAGGCTCATAATATGGATCACTTGGCCATTATTGCTTCCGGCGGTCGCCTGCATATGCATTGCTGTATGATATCTGGGGTACGTGTAATGGAGAGGCTTGAGCGCTCATCCTGAAGAGACGGTGAGTGTGGAATCATCCAAGAGATTTACAGCATTGCTGGCCGATTTCGCGGCCAAAATTTAGGGCTCAATTAAGATCCGTCTTGGCGGCACTCAGATTGGCTACTCTGCTGCAGGTTGTTCAGTTCCTCCGTCCCTATCGGGAACTATTGGGGTGCACAGGATTGTTTACTATCCATTTGTGTCTTCCGGCTATCTTACGCATATCAGTTTGCGCTGATCAACTTGTGCAGCGCAAAGTGGGCTTGTTTCCACTGAAACATCATGTGGCAATGTTTCCAAAGCGTTTCGACCTGGTGAGTAGTGAATGCAATACCTTTGGGATTGTTGTTGAGCCTTGTCGCTAGCGCCACCCGACTACTGCAACTTTGGCTGCCCGTTTGGGTTAGATCGGTCCCTAGAGCAGCGTTATGCATACCAAAACATCCCTGTTTTTGGACGTCCTTCCGTGCGTAAACAACATACCTTCACTTATTCCAGCGGTGTAGAGACGCCAATAGCCAATTATAGCTCCGACGGAATTGCAGTTCGGTTGCAACCAATCGTTGAGCTCTCACGGTCACCCTTCGCCCGCACTAAGAGGACCAGGTGTTCATCTACCCTCCGACACCTTTCAAACGAATCATATTTAACGCGGGACCTCCATCCGTAATGATTGGCGCATATTGCAGTGCTTTGCCTCCTACCGAAAGTAGGTGGCAGTGTGTGTCCTACAGTACTTTAGTACAAGTGACTGTTGAGTCCGCGCTTCGTCATCCACGTGATGGCCGTAAATCATACGTCCTGTGCTTGGAGATGCGCGAAAAGACTGGTACCTCCTCTTCCTGGAGGTCCCACTTCGCAACGCCCCAAGTAACACATGATAGAGAGCGATGATCTCTGTCGTGATGGTGGCATTTCGTCAAGGAGATAAGTCGAAGACCATGTTCCTTGTTACAATCCGGCAAAACGGGTCTTGTGCTAGAGCGATCAGACGTTGCACTTAGGAGTCACATTAACTAAGCGTAGATGAGGGGATGATAGCTGCCAACGTGTGCTGTCTCCGCCATACTGATGACTCCACTCTCAAAGATAGCTGCTCTCATTCGTTGATGGGTGCAATCTGCCTCACAGCATGGGGCCTGGAACTCCATTTCTCCAGCGATGTTCGAATGGCTGCTCCCTGGCCGGATGCGAGCTGCGTTCATTGCGCCACTCTGCACAGAAGTCAATACGACGTGTCCGTGCAGCTTTCATGTATTGACTAAGATAGAAGATTCTTCAGCATCCTCGCTTCTCCCTCGCAATGGCCAATAGCACTCTCACGATATATTAGATCGACACCCTCCTAAAACCTTGTCAGGGCGCGGATGCAGACGCAAATAGTCAGCTGGGCTTTCCCCTTTCCCCACCCCCCCTAGGTACTTTCCAAACCCAAACTCTCTTGCCCCCGGGCTAAATTTGCCCCCTCTGACCGCTTAAGCCCTGCTCTCATCGAATTGTAGAGTGAACCGGCCTTGAATAAGACCGTCTTAAGCAGAGCCTCAAAATGTTCGTTCAGACGGAGGCCCCACACTTCCTCGGTTTCCACCCCCTATAGCCTGTCTTGCACCCCCAACTTCACCCAGGCCTAGCCATGCAATGCGCATCTTCGGCTCCCCATCCTCCCCATTTCCAAACACCTGGGCTTGTGCTTCATCCAAATTGCTGGACTCAATCCCCTCCCTTCCGGTATGAGCTCGAAAGACCGACCGTTCATAGCTCCAGTGAAGGAAGCAGCACTCATTTGCACATCTGAAAAGCTAGTCAAGACAAGATCCCAACACGAAGAAGACGCATTGAAGCCAATGCAAGTTCAAAGGCATGGCTTTTATTCCAATTCTTCACTTCTTCACTAGGGCTGTAAGCCCGCTCATTACTCAAGAGAATGGCTTGAATACGACCTATTGGCCCAAGAGAAAGGGTTTGCGACCCGTTCCGCATCCCTTCCTAATTCTAATAGGATTGCTGACATTGCTTGTTTGTCAGGATGCTGGCTCGAATCCTGGGTTATTGGCTGGGCTGAAACGAATCCTTCCTGACTGTCTGGCCGGATCACATACCAAACCGCTTCCTTTTTTGGAAAGGAAAAGACTTTTCGCATGCATCTAGACAGAGGAAGCGACTATGTGAAATGCCTTTGACGCAATGTTTAAGGTACGTCGAGTTGAAAAAGAGAGCCTGCATGCTTGCTCATGGCTAAGCTGACAGCAGCACTTTTCAGCTTGACCAAACTGCTCACAACCTGCACTGACTTGAAATATATTCGTCTCAGCGTTCGCTTTTTGGTCCTCTTAAAGAATGAATTTCCAGCCGCATATCCTAAGATCGAGCTTTCGCCTATAATCATCAGCCAAAGCATGACCCTTCTTACGTATTGACAGATGAAAATAGACTCTCCTTTCCTATCGACAAAATCTGTTCCGCTTCGATCACGCTTCAAACCATACAGAAATATCTCCGCACGAACAGCGATTTGCTTCGCGCTCATATTCACATCTTTACGAATGATATTCGTCTTCCCTCTGGGGCCTTACAGGCCATGTCGGGCTCTGGCCTATATTGCATTCCCGCCATGAATTCTGCCATCCATGAAATTCCTGCCCTCCATGGATGGGAGATATCCATAGGGGGATGCAACACCTACGCAATTTTGGGATCTAGACCTGCCTCCCGCTGCACGCTTACGAGCCGGCCCCCATCTTCCTAAGATACACAGATTGACAATTTGGTGTCCTTTCAGGCGGAGACAGTCAGTTGACGCGCATGAAGCACGTTCCATGAATTGCAGATACAAACGGGACGTACTTTTGTGAGGATGAAATCGGGTACAATTGCGACGCAAGAGGGTCATGCTGTGGAGTCAAGACATGCATTTCGTTAAATCTATCTAGGTAGCGCGCTTTGCAAATTCGACGCGCAGAATCAAGTGACCATAGCCATCTAAAAATGTCAGCAATATGAACAGTAACCAGGAAAGAAGCTTTTGGAAAGGACTTACATCCATCAATCTTCTCACACGCTTTCGCAGCATCTGCCCGCTCTTGGAAGCTAATGAACGCAAACCCTTTCGCCCTCCCAGTCTCCCTATCCTTAGCCAGGAAAACCCTCGTGACACGCCCAAACCGCTCGAAGATCTCTCTAAGATCATTCTCCTCTGCGAACTCAGAGACCTAATCCACAATCTGTCAGCAGACACCCCACAACCCATCCAAGCAGGAATAAACCCACATTCGTAACCCTCAACGTAGCCAAATCATCTCTCTCATACTTCCCCCCCATCCTCTCCCCACTCCCCGCCGCCCCCTTCCTCATATGCGGCGGCACATACCCTCCCCCTCCACTCCCCAACCCCCCCTCCTTCACCCCCCAGCCCCATCCTCACTCCCATCCACCGGCGCCCCCGCGCCCCCAACCCCCCATCCTCCCCCATCGGCGCCATCGTATCCTTAAACGGGCACCTGGCTGTAAAATGTTCCCCATCACAAATCCGACACTTGACCTTCATATTCTTCAATTTCTCCTTATCCGTCCCCGCCGCGTCCTTCTTCTCCCCTTCCTTCCCATCTTTCTTCCACGTCACGCTCGGTCTGAAAATGATGTTCTCGCCCACAGAGGTCGTGTCGAAGCTTGGGCCGGGCGGGTGGTTTTTTTCGAGACCGAATTTCGGCCAGGTGCGCCGCGCGGCGACGCGCGGGTTGACGGTTGTGGTTGTGGTGGTGATTTTGATGCGGCGCGTTGTTTTGATCCGTTTGGAGGTGGTGTCGTCGAAGCGGTAGGAGGTTATGGTTTTGGTGCCGTCTTTGTTGGTGGTTATCGTTTGGGGGGGAGGGTGCTGGGGTCTGGGGTTTTGGGTGAGTTTGATAGGGTAGAGAGTGGACTGGGGAAGGTGGCTTACCGTCAAATTCATCGTCGTCGGCCCAGTCAGGGCGGCTGGGAGGGGGTGTTAGCTGTGATCGTCTTGCGGGCTGGGAGTCGCATACTTGGCTAGTTTGGACATCTCGTAGATTTTTGTCAATATGTTTACTGAATTCTCGAGATATAGTGGCTCCTGAGTGAACTCTAGAACGTTGTGTACAACTATAAGGTTCTCTGTATTAATGAAGAGCAGCGAATTTTCGCATTTGATATCAGTTTGTGTGGCGACTCACACGCTAACTGCATTGGGCCCGATTTCGAGTCTCAACATTTGACTCATTATGTGATGACAAAACATTGAACAGAAGGCATTCATTATGGGCTATAAGTTTACTTGTAGAGTTTGGGATAAGGGAAGTTCCGGAGGACAGAGCTGCATCATTCGACAACGGTCTTCCAGTGATGCTCTAGGTGGTAAGGTTAATTCTAACATTGCTATACTGCTCTAGTTCTCGAACTTGAGTCCCGCTTCTTGCCGTACAGCTCCATAAATGCCAGCAATGTCACCTCTTGAACCCATGTGCTTTTGCACTGCAGCGAGATGGCTATCCGCAACCTCTACGTCTCTCATTTTGGTGCCGGATGCTTCTGCAAGGTTCAGAGCATGTCTAGCATCTTTCCGGGCTAGATCCACAGCGAAAAGTGGCTGGATGAAAATGTCAGTATCTACCGCTCATTCTCCTGAAAAAGATGATGCCTTAACCCACCTCGTCACGCTTGTAGTAGTCTCCGCCCATTAACCTCCCTGAATAGGCCGTGTAGGGGCCTGGGAACATGGTCTCGATGAATTGATGCAAGTTCTCGTTCCCTAAACCACTTTTCTCCGCCAGCGTGTGACCTTCAGATAATGTCTCCACCATATTTAGAATGAAAGTATTGCCGATAACCTTAAGTAGAGTAGCCTTTCCATGCGGTTGATCGCTGTAATCGATATTGGCTCGTCCCATTACGCCCTTGCAGTACGGTATCACGTCCTTAACAGCATTTGCAGGACCGGCAAGAACACAAACCAGTTGGCCATTCTCAGCCATTGCGGGGGCACCAAAGACTGTAAGACTACATCAATGACTTATTCACTTTCGACATACCAACTCTATCTCATACCAGGACATGCCACCATCTCAGCTCCTTGAGCCTGGATGCTCTTGGCTAACATGTTTGTAGTGTCCGGATGCACAGTAGAACAATCAACAAACAGCTTGCCCTTGACAATTCCCTTGACAGCAGTAGCTATCGTATCCTTGATTGCTGAATCGTCTCCTAGGCATGTAAAAATAATGTCTCCTTTGGATACAGCCTCCTCGAGACTTGAGGCGACGACTGATTTGCCTGAGGGTAGCATTGCATTGAGGTCGGTGGCTCGCTTTTGCGTGCGATTAAAGATAATTAGGGGCTTATCAAGGTCACCCTTCTCAACTAGGTTTTTGCACATGCCCTAGCTATTGATTAGTGAGAGATGATGATTCTTGGAAAGGTATGCTAGTACGCGGCCCATGTTGCCCAAGCCAATCCATACTAATTGAGGTGCCATTTTTGCTAATAACAGGGTGGATATATGACGATAGAAAAAGGAATAATTTATCAGAGGGAGCAGTAGAAATCTACAAATAAAGCAGATGCAGATAATTTTCAGACTGCAGGACGATTGAAATATTTAAACATGACGTATTGAAGGACCGTTATCTCCGGGTCCATGCTGGGTATGCATTCGGCAGTTCGCATGCTGTTGCTAAGAGGGTTCCATGGAGACTCAAGCCTTTACAGTTGCACGGGGCTTTCAATGGCTGTGCCTACGTCAATAGATCCCGATAGGGTCGATAAGTGTAGGTTCTTAGAAAGCAAACTCTTCCTGATGAAGAGCTTAGGGCCAAGGGCCGAAGCCCTAAGCGGCTCGGCTAGACATCTCTTAGCGTATCCACAGAATATAGCATATACCTCTTTTTCCCCACTGCCACACGTCAAAAGCTTAGACTCTGACGCACAGATCGCATTCCCCACTCGGTCTTCACACCAGAGATGTTCTACGTCCAACTCCATGTACAATCTACGCAATTACCTTACTTCAGGTCCTCCTAATGAGGATGAGACATGAAAGCTTGTGCTAGGTGCTTACAAAAAGGCAGCAGATCATCCTGCCGTAAAGTCAGCTTCTTCCCTGCCCTTCACGATACAATTGAGCTCCACAACCGCAGTCAGGATGCAAATATCTAACTGCATCTCGCAGATCACGCTGCGAGAACCTTTGGTTCGAGCTCTCCCATCGCTCCGTCAACTGACCACGAGATCCGGTCCACAACAAGGCTCCAGTCAATTAGAAGCTGCTCAGGCCAGCTATACCTCAGGTCTAACAGAAGAAGCAAGTAAGCGTAAGCATGGAGACACAATCAATCAGGTACTGAGTCAATTCAGTCATGGGACCCCACGACCCGATTGACCTCGTTCATAGGACCTATTCCTCGATGTACTCGGGTCTACTGCCACCAAGCGCGAGGCAAAAGCGTACCTTTCACGCTTTGGACCTCAAAAGGCCTCTCTTCAGAAGAATAACTTACAACCGCCAATGAAAAGGACGAAAAGGGATGTGGGTGTTAATCTAGGAAATCTATATCTTCCAATCAGAGTAGTCGAAGAAAGGCCAGTCTTCTCTCATACCCCAGCTCAGCCGCGATTTACGGATGATACGACTGAACCGCTCCATGTCGCCCTTGTCAAGATCAGAGCGCCTCAGTCGGTTGATGACCGGATTTTGCAAGGGGTTGGCCACACGCTATCACAGCTGGCGCGGCTAGGATTAAGCTGTGTTGTGGTTGTCGACCCTGACAACGGGCAAGGACGAAACAACGGGTCTAAATTGGCTATTGGGCAAGCAGATCGTATCGTCGATACAATCAATTCGTATATTGGCCCAGGCGCGCGGAGGCTCGATAGCGCTATAGGGATTTCGTCCATCGGTGATCAAGTTTACGAGTCCTTGAAGATACTTGATGGAATACGGATTATACACCGAGACCAGCTGCTGGTACCACTACGAAGAGGCATGATTCCAGTCATTGTACCTGTCGGCTTTGATATGGACGTTCAAAAAATGGTACCGGTCGTCGCTGACGATGTTGTCTTGGCGCTGACTCGAGAATTTGCTGGCCTTCAAAGCGATGCATTAGCTAAGAGCGACCCGCAAGAAGTGGCCGAGAGAATTATTACATTGCAGAAGCAGATATCAATTGACAGAATCATCATTCTGGATCCTCTTGGAGGCATACCTGCGACAGATAGGATGCAAGGAGCTCATGTATTCATCAACCTTGAACAAGAGTTCGAGGTCATCAAGAGGGATTTAGAGGCTACCCCTTTGCAAGCCATCAAGGCTCAGGAGTCATCAGAAGTCGAGCGAACAGCTGAGTGGGCTGATCCTCGTCGTTCGGATACAGACTTCCACGTCAAGAACTTAGAGCTACTTAGAGACACGCTCGCGCTTTTGCCACCGTCCTCTTCAGCTTTTCTAACGACACCTGAGGCTGTGGCTAACTCCCAGAGCCATCCAAAGCTTGCAAGTGAGGGACCTAGGGTCCAGACTCGTAGACATCGAAACCCTCTTATCCACAATCTACTAACAGATAAGCCGGTATTCTCTTCTTCTCTACCATCGCACCGCTCGCCAAATCCAGTAGCGACAACCTCGTTCCCCGTGGTTCCTTTATCCCCAGCCACGTTCTTCAAGCGTGGCATGCCCGTTAGCATCGTCCCCGACCCACTGGAACAGGCTTGGACTCCTCCATCACCTTCGCACCCGTCTATTGACCTCTCGGATCCACGCATCGACCTTCCCCGTTTGATCCATCTTATCGAAGACTCTTTCAATCGCAAACTTGACGTCGCTCACTACCTCTCACGGATCAGAGACCGTATCGCTGGGGTAATCATAGCAGGGGAATATGAAGGCGGTGCTGTATTGACCTGGGAAACCCCACCAGGACTCCCTGCCGAGGATCCCAATCATATGGTTCCCTATCTCGATAAATTTGCCGTTCTCAAGCGATCTCAAGGCGCAGGTGGCGTTGCAGACATTGTTTTCAAGGCCATGGTACGCGATTGCTTCCCCAATGGAGTATGTTGGCGTAGCCGCATGGATAATCCGGTCAATAAATGGTATTTCGAACGCGCCAGGGGCACCTGGAAAATGCCTCGGACGAATTGGACCATGTTCTGGACCACGGACGGCGTGGAGAGAGGTGACGGCGCCTTCCTAGAATATGAGGCTGTCTGCAAATCCGTAGTACCTAGTTGGGCGGACAAAAAGGGGGTTGTTGATTGATAAAGTCCATCGATCAGATGGTGCGTACCCTCATGCATCGTGAGCTTGTGAAGGCGGCAGAATTTGCCTAGCGGAGGTTGATAGGTATCGCCTTCAAGAATGTTGCATCGGACGGCATCAGCATGATTTACTACTCCGAGTATTCCTGTCTTACTCAAGTTGGGGTTTCAATGGCGTTGAGATGGTCTCAACAGCGAACCCTACCCCATGTCAACCGGCTTCTCCCAGAAGAGGATTCGACGTATTGCGCCCTCTAATCATGCTGCCTTATCGCTGCAGTGATGCCTGAGCAATAACCGACGATGACCGTTGCAATTGTTCAGCTCGGCTTACCTCGTGGACTCTGATCCTTCTCTAAATTTTTGAGATGCGCTAGGAATAGTTGCATCCCATTTACGGTGGAAGATGTCGTCTGAATGGGAGCCTTGGACAATAGAAACCAAGGTTCAAATTGGATACTCAGTGCAGAGACTAGGAATGACAATCTAGTGGACAGAAATCCTACCAATAGCTTTTCGGGGGTCCAACATACGTATTGAATGGACTGCATGGATCCAGGAAATGCTCGGAACGAGATCATGGCCGTGAAAACCTCTGTGAGAAAAGATAATAGAGTAACAGTTAGGTAAGCAACAGCAAGGAGGATCCGCGATGCCTGGTGTAGTTCCCAGCACGCCACAGTAAACAAGAGCTGTATCGGAACATTGATACAAACAGCACTCCTTCTCGACAGGGATGTAAAGATATCTTTTCGCTACACCAGTACTTCTAATCTCCCCAGGGAGTGAAGTAATAATAGAGCCCTAGACAGGACATATCTGGTGCGCGCATTTCTGACGTGGCTCGTCTACAGACGGTCGTCGTGGCGGAGAAGTTGGTGGCTTCGCCGGGGCCAGCCCCGTGGCGGGTAAACCACCACCATGTCCTGTAGCTACTAGGCTTGAGTCGAGGACGGTACCCTTGACGCTGATCGTGTTCGAATGAACAAGGGTCCGGTTCCTGGCTCATATGAGGGAGCTGGATATGCGCGTAAGGTAGTTGCTGGATACAGACGTGGAGTGAGCAATGCTCGCAATTTCGAAGGGTCGATTGGCTTGTCGACCGAAGATGTACGAGGAGATGTTCTCAGCGCACAGGATTGAATGCGAATCGTCGATGGCACTGAGCCGGCATCATCTTCCCCGATCAAGGGTCATGCTACTGTAGCCCTGCTGCAGCCATAATACGTCAGAGGAAGATAGAGAGCCACTCAGCGTGCTCCAATTTCCCTTTTCCTTGTCTTTCGGACTCGTTTGCGACAGAGTCTGGAAGCTCATGGCCTCAGCCTCTTCGATAACCAGTAAAATTATCACTACGACGAATGACACCTCAGATGCTGCACGTAAGTTGCACGTAAATCTCTCACCGCTTGCTGTCAACCACTGTAAGGTCGGTAGTCGTAAGATTACATCGTTGAGCAATTACACGCACAAGCAATGTTCGTGCAGATAACATATTCCAAATACGAGTACTTAGGTATACACATGAAAACAATGGAGTGTAGCGCCATGTAATGTAGACTACTGTTCCTTGCGGCTATGGTAGAACAAATTTGGGGTTTGGCTCGTGCACTGATCTGCGAATCATCTGCGAATCGACCTCCCCCAAAGCGTAAAAGCCGTTGTCGTCTACCAAACTCCGCCGTACTTTTGAGACCGGTCACACTGTCCTACCCCTTCCACACCCTCTGGACACACCTACATGGACATGATTCGTCAAGCTATACATCTATTCCCTCTGCCTATGGATTTCTAGTCACAGCCTCGCTAGGCCCATCCTTCTTCCCTGTCTAGTATATCCAACACCCGACACCGTACCGACTAAAACGCCACCCAGCACATAACCTTACCCCCTAGATGACTGGTTACACTCCGTGAATTGATTGTTCATTTCACACTTTCCTTCCTTTTTCCTCAAACTTGACCCTCCAATTCCGCTCTGGAACCCTCGATTCCATACTTCACGCGGTGCACAAGGCAACATTGCAAAGTGGCGAAGCATAGTCCAAGGAAAGCCGCTGGAAGTAGTTGAAGTGAGACAGAACGTTGATTGTGGGGGATGACAGTTGTCGTACGTTCGGTGTCGATTACCTGGTCTCAGTCGCCTGCTGATTGTTTGGGCCTCAGTCCTTTAAGACTTCCAAAAAGAACCTACCGACCTCATATTCGCGCAGCCACTTTCCTTTGCCCGGTTCAGACGGCGCAGCAGAGAGTGAACCACAAACACCTCTACCCTTATTTGTAAGAAATCTGCTGAGAAGGGTGATTGGGACGATTAGAGCGACGGGGAGAAACATTCCGAAGGGACTGGATTGGATGCATCTCGCCTTCTTGCAGCGGCCACGCGGGATTGCCTCAGACGCAACTGCAAAAGTGCTTTAGCTGGGATACCTTGCTCACGACTAGCCTATTGTTGCGTCCGGATACCCTTCCCCGCTGACACAGGACCCCTGCGTCCCATCACGCGTTTCTCCAAGTTATCCTCGGAGCTTCGTGGGGTCTCGTTTTCACCTACCATCCACCACCAGGTTCCCTTTTCAAATGTAAAGCTTCGAAAGCGCCTGGACGTTGGATCTCCAAAGCCGGCCCGTCGCCTTGACCCGTAATAGTGCACCATGGAAACTACATTTATCACAATACATGGTGAGTACTTTACCACTTCGTAGTCCTGTCTCTGCTAATTGGCGATTTCCAGACCTCTCCCTTGACGCCCGAATACTCTACGTCTCATCGTCTGTGGAAGACATTCTAGGATATACGCCACAGGAGGTCATCGGGAAATCATGCTGGGAATATTTTCACCCGGATGAAATCCCCTTTGCCAGGGCTATACATGGACGAGGTGTTCAATTGGACAAGGCCGCTGTGCTCAACTATTGCCAGATAAAAAACAGAGATGGGCGATGGGTAGGGTGTGAATGTGTATTCACCATTGTACACGATGTGCTTGTTGGTTGTACAAGCGTTTATCGCCGAGGGATGAAGAGCGAAAGTGAGTGATGCGAGAATCTCTTATGGTCCCACAGCATACACCTGTACAACGTCTAACCTCGGACAGAACGCGCCAAAGAAGCTCCTATCATTCGCCAATTGTTTTCATCTTCGCCACGAGATCCACGATATCATATGCTTTCATACATATCTCAGAAGTTCTCAAAGCCTTCACGCACTCTCATCCACGAACCTAGAGCGGCTCTATTTCTTAACCGTTTTTCGCGGACATTGACCATAATGTATGCTACGAATAGTTTGGTCGACATACTTGGAGTTCCTGCCAATGAACTTACTGGAAAGAGTTTCTACTTTTGCATTCAAGAGAATTGCTTGGGGGAAGCGGTTAAATGTTTGGAAAGCGCAAAAGCTAATGATTCCATTGCTTACCTCCGCTTTTGGTTCCGAGATCCCCGGCAGAACGACAGGTCGAACCAGGATGAGCGCATGAGCGACGCTCACAGCAGCGGTGATGAGGATGAGGCTGGTGGGGTACACCTGTCCGAAACCATTGATCATGACGGAACGGAGAACGCTATTGCCAGCGACTCATCAAATTCTATGAGGTCTTCTGTCGAACGTGAGCAGACTTATATGCAGAATGAACAGCTTGATGCAAACTCTCGATCATCATCCGGCAACAGCACGGACGGTCGGAACCACAACGATGTCATCTTTGACGAACCAGCGGGTCGCCCGTCACGAACGTCGTCTGTTTCCACGCCAGACGATTCCCAAGTCTCTGGTGGGTCTTGGTCAATTAGCGCTTCACAAATCGAGTTGGAGGCAGTCGTCTCGTGCACATCTGATGGCCTCGTTGTCATCCTCCGCCGGGCTAAGCCTTACATTCCTCAAATCTCTGGTCCAGCCTCGGCTGGGCCAATGCATCCTTACGCCAATGGTATCTTCGCTTCGCCCTGGGCTAGCGATCCTATCTTACCACGTATGGAAGATCAGTGGCAGCAGAATCCAATACCGTATCTTCAGCAGCCTCTTGGAGGTCGAGGCCATCCGACGGCCGCGCAAGCCAATGCCGCTGCGACTAGGGGCCCTGCAACGGAGAACTTCATGAATTCGATCAGGGAGGTCGCTGTTTTCGCATGGTCTCTTACGGGCATCAATGGCTCCCTTGAACAATACGCACGGGGAACACCAACTGGAGAATCGCAGCCTCCCAGTGGTTTGCCTATATGGGATCCCAATTCTAATGCGGGTCCCGAGATCCCACGATCTAACTTCGACAACTACTCTAAGCACAGTCGAAACCATGAACATCCCAACGGTTATTCAGATCAGTATCAAGCGAACGGTAACAGTAGGAATACATACAAGAACGAAAGTCAGGTCGTTCCCTACGACCAGACGGCCTTGCAGAATGGTAATGGTCCTGTTCAATATCACGGCTACAACAACTGCAAACAAGGCAACATCCCACTAAATAACATTCACCATGACCAGCCACAGTCTCGCGGACCGTGGGCAAATCAACCATCGCAAGGACGCGTATGGGACGTACCTCACCCGCCAAATCAGCTTTCTAATGGCCTTGGTGACCACTATGATATTCGTTGATGGTCTCGATGCTAGATCTTCTGTATGATTACGGCCGAATCGCTGTTGATGTTGCTCCACGGACGCGCAAAGCTACAATGGCTGTATGCGGAGTCGTGGGCAAGGCAAAGGACATGGTATGCTCGGAATGTCTTAGTGGGATACACAGGCCGAATGATTAATAATGGCCATGGGGTGACGAATGATTGATGACATGAATCAGGGTTGAATGAAGGATATCATAGCATTTTGCATAGCGATGTGCATGATTATTGGGCAAGTCAAAGAAGATGTGCTATACGTAGCTTGCAAACGACAGGGGCGTTGCAAAGCGCGCACATTGAATGTGAATAGCATCAAGATTAATGGCAATGCTAATTACTGAAGTTATCAGCGCATATTTCCATGATAATGCATACTAAATTGGAACAGGACAAAAGCCAGTCTGTGTGGTTCAGTGTATTGGGGTACTTGGATTTGTTTTTGAAGCCACCGGGCATTCATCCTGGAGAGGGTGGAGAGGGGCGGATTAAGGAGGCGCTTTGGGGGCGAGATCGGTGACGATAAGATTCTAGAACAAGTCCCGCTAGTAAACTGTAAATATCTTGAATTGAGATCGAAGTTTACCGACCCCATTCCTTGTAAACTACGCGCCTCGGACGACCACGAGCGCAAAAATGCTGAGAACTATTCACGTATCGTTGTAGACAGCCTTATTGATTCACAGCTTCTAATTGACCAATTTCGTTAAAAAAATCATCTGCTCACCTCGCCGCCCATTCTGAATCTCGTGTTCCTTTCGCCATCCTAAGATGGCAACCCATGGTGGAGCCGCAGACAGCTACTACAATGAAGGAGCAGGCAACCCAAACCAAATGCAATATGCGCCGCCTCCTCAGCAGCAGATGCAATACCCTCCTCAAGCAGCAGGCAATAGCTACGAGCCCAAATACCAGCAACCTCCTCCCAATTACGGCCAAGACTTCCAGAACACAAACGCGCCTCCAATAGGGCCAGGGGGAAGCAGACCTTCGATCAGGCATTCAAACTTGATAAGCCTAAGTTCAATGACTTGTGGGCTGGCATACTCGTGCGTTCAATTGCATCATCTCTGGGGCGCAGTGACTGACCATTGCACAGCTCATACTCACTTTCCTCGGCTTCGCTGCTGTCTCTGGCATTTCTCTTGAAGGCTACTCTTCGAACAAATCATTCAGTGGAGGCGGCATCTATGGCGCAGGCAACACGTTCTCTCTAAACACCAACACAGTCGTCCTCTTCGTTTTCGTCCTCTGCGTCGCCTTGGTTCTCTCCTGGACCTATTTTACCCTCGCCCGGCTTTTTACAAAGCAATTCATCTGGATAACGGGAATACTACACATTGTTTTCGGCGTTGGGACTGCAATCTATTACTTCGTGGAGCATTACTATTCGGCGGCGGTGGTCTTTGCTGTGTTTAGCATCTGGGCTATAATCTGTTTTGTGACGTGGATTCCGCGCATCCCGTTCAGTGTGGTCATGCTTCAGCAGACTATGGATGTGGCGAAGTCGTTTGGCCATGTGTTCCTCGTCAGCGCTATTGGAGGCATTTCGTCCGTGGCTTTTGGTGCTTGGTTCTCTCTGACGCTTGTAGCTATCTATGTCAAGTATGAGCCTAGTGGAGGTGGGAGCAATCCTGCTTGTACTGCTGGAAGTGGTAGTAGTGGTGCTGGTGGTTGTTCGTCTGCTAAGGTCATTGGGCTGATTGTTTTCGTTACATTTGCTGGGTACTGGATTACGGAATGGTTAAAGAACACCATGCACTCTATTGTCGCAGGCGTTTATGGGTCCTGGTTCTTCTGTGCCGGCAAGCCTGGAGGCATGCCTTCAGGTGCTACTCGCGGTGCAGCTAGACGAGCTTTGACGTACTCATTTGGCAGTATCAGTTTTGGATCGCTGGTCGTCGCACTTATTAATATGGTGCGCCAAGCGGTTAGTATTGCACAACAACAGGAAGCCCAGGGTGGCAACATAGTGGGCTCTATCGCTTTCTGTGTTCTCGGCTGCATTATTGGCCTTATTGATTGGGCTGTTCAGTAAGACTTGAAAAGGAATTACTTTGCTATGAGTTAACCGCTAATTATCGAAAACAGATTTATCAACCGCTACGCTTTTTCCCATATCGCCTTGTATGGTAAAGCATACATCCCAGCAGCTAAGGATACGTGGACGATGATGAAAAACCGGGGCATAGACGCCCTTGTCAATGACTGTCTGATCGGGCCCGTACTCACAATGGGCAGTACTTTCGTAGCGTACCTCTGCGCTTTCTTGGCCTATCTCTACCTGCAATTCACTAAACCAGGGTACAATGACGGAGGTACTTTCACGCCCGTCGTTATGGCTTTTTCATTCTTGATCGGATTACAAGTCTGCCAGATATTCATGACGCCAATCGGAAGCGGCGTCGACACTATATTTGTTGCTGCTGCATGGGATCCGGACGTGTTGATGAGGGATCATCCGGATTTCTATGACAGGATGGTCAGGGTTTACCCCAAGGTGCAGCAAATGATCCATGCATAACGAGCAGTGGATCAGCTGTGGCTTTTAGGGAGCTATCATTATACGACTAAGATTTCTCCACACATTTCTAGAAGGATCCATAGCGTGATTTCAGGATACCACATACACATGATTCCTAAAGCGTACGCAACGCGGCGTTGAAACGGTTCAGAAGCCCTGGAAAATCAAACCAGCAGCGTAATGTTTAGATGTCATTACTAATGCAAGTACTACACATCAATTGTGCTTGCAACTGCTCTTGTTCCCTTGACCGATCCGACTCAATAATCCTGCTAATGCTTCAATATTCCCTGTCTTACTGACTCAGGCAGGTCACTGCCCTTGCGCAGTGCTAGCTATTTGGTAACGAATCATTCTCCGTGTCGCTAAACCGCCTCGATTAAGAAGGTGATCGTCTTGACATCCGCTGTACGGGAAAGACTTTGAGAACTATCTGTCGATGCGGAGTATCCGAGCACTAGGGACATAGCATGGGAACGGCCGATCACATAATTGCCTTCAAACAAGTGCAGTGGTACCCCCTTCAATAAGTGGGCTCACGTGACCATATACCCTATTTGCCAAGCAAAACAGTCAAAGAGCAAGGCCAACTTCGTGTTATCCATCTTGGCTCTTAGCTCTACGATGGGTCCTCCCGTGATAGGCTCGGTATCTGGAGTGTTTGCTGGCATTGTGTACAGAGACGTGCCAATCTGACTTCTTGTTATCCGAGCTCAGGGACGACATCTGCCGGAACCAAGGACAGTTGATTGCATTCCCTTTTCCTAGCCTACTAGGCATATCTGTCCCGTGCGATCTGCATGAGCACTCATGTCCGAAACGATTACACCAACAGCCCAGAGCCGTGACGCTCTTCGCCCTTATTCCGAGGAGGACGAGATCATGACTGTGAGCAGATCGAATACCTCAAGTAGTAGATCCCAGGAGCTGTCCTGTAGGGTGCAATAGCAGCCAATACCAATGATGGCAACCTTGAAAAGCCGACGGACAAATGATACGACAATAGTACCGTCATTGTACCTGAGAATGCAAACATAGACGACTCGACTTTCCTCACATGAAAGATTTTGTGAAGATCGGAAAACAGGCGAATGGGAGCGATCCAGGAATTAATGGGGTAGCGAGGATCATACGGCTAGAGCCGGGAGTGAATACTTTGCAGAGCCTTGCCAGCGCCGAGCTTGTGACATATGGGGTACCATCAAGGTGAACATTTAGTCAATCTTACAATAGAAGCTATAAGCGCAGTCGAATGAGGGGGGAGCGCCATTCATGTTGACAAGCGGCACTGTGAGTCGTACTGCGTTATTAGCGCTTTGCATTGGTCATCATCCAAACGATTGGAACTGAATGAGGATTTTCAATGGCACATGCGAAATTGTTATTCTTTTTGCGGAACGCGACTGTGCTCTCTGCTGCACATTGTGTTTAGTGCTTGCCGTTCTTGGGCATGGCGGGGGTCGAGACCATCTCACCGGCCGATCCTTCCTGAGAAAAAAAGCCCCCACCATGATCCTTCCAACGCGCTTGGATGTTAGGGCAAATGCGCGACCCAGGGTGCCAATGCGGGCTTCAGCACGAGGTGCCCGCACGAATCTTACTGCATATCCCTGTAACGAATGAATGCACGGCTTCAGCAAGCCATGGACTGAGCGTGCATGGATTGGTCAGGTTTTTTACTCAATAAGGTAAAGATTTACCACTAAGGCTGCCACTCGATAGGGGGCCAAGTGGGGGCTCTTCTTGCTCTCCTGCGCACCCACGGTCAACTCTAGCAAGAAATGAATCGCATGAACTCCTGCTCGACTAATGACATGTTCCGGCGACAACTCCAAGGAATCTGTATTGTTTATACGAAAAAACCGTCCTTTGCCTTCGACCAGCGCCTCCCACATGTTGTTCAGCACGTTCGGCTTGTCAAGCGTTGGGTTACACCACTACTGCATCTTGCTTCTCTCATTGGTGCAAACCAAAGCCACTCGCTTTACTCAGGCCGGGGTTCGTCGAGAGAAACATCGCTAGCGTTCCTCAGCCTTATTGAATGCTAACGGAACATGCCTAGTTCCATGCGCGGTTCCCCCGAAGGATACAATGGCTGAGGGAGCAACCTTGGCAAAAATGAGGCTGAAAACTGCTGAGTTCATAAGCTGTCGATGGAACGCCGGGGAATCGAGGTCTTTCCAATTCATTGAGGACCGTCGCCGCCAAATCTACCCTTTCACGTTCTGAGTTTACTGCTTTCGAATCGCAAATTCTACCCAAGACCGTGTTGCTCCTCAGATGGCGCATGCCGAAATTGCGTTAGCCAAGATCCCTTTGGCCTCGCCGCAACCCACAGCTCCTCCCCATCCGCGTGATCTAGCCCGACAACTCTACAAAAAACAACTGACAGCTGAAACATGCGGCTGGATTAGCGAGAATCCCGGTAAACCACCAAACTCACCGTCATTCAAAACGCTTTACTGACACATTTCTTCCATAGCCTCGCCTCAACAGTGCGATCTGGGGTACGTGTGTGCCCATAACACAGCGCAGAACGCGGCATTCTGCTGCGAGTCTGCTTCTTTCCCGACATTCTGTCCCCATGCGACAACCTGTTTGGACTCAACCGCGGTGGCGGCGTCGTGTACTGGAGCTTGCCTGGATAATACAGCGGTCAATAAATGGTATACCATAAGCAGGACGTCTTCCATGCTTTCACTGACGTTATTATAGCACCTCAGTGGGCTCAGAGTACTGCCTGACCAAGGTCTTCAGCTATTCGACCCTGGATGGTACACTCGTCACCGAATGGGATTGCACATCAGAGCCTGGCGAGCCCCTCTCTGTGTTCGACCAGTGGAACTTGAACTCGGCTTTCTCTGCTGCGGGTATACCTTTCAGTGCCAGTGCGTCCGCTAGCTCTGCTGTTGGGAGTATTGCTACAAACTTCGAGGTATCATTTGTTACTCTCAGCCCATCATCCAGCGAGAGCGAATCCACATCGGCGTTGCTAGGCCCGACTACAACAAGCACGCCAACTCTCGGCGGGGTCATAGCAACGCCAAATGCAGTACCAGCCCCCAGTCCCAAGAGTAGCCTTTCTGGTGGGGCCATAGCTGGGATCGTTATTGGGGCAATACTACTCATTGTCCTCGTACTTGGCATGATCTTACTATATCGCTACAAAAAAGGACGCAATCCACCGCCGCCGCCGCCACCGCAGCTCGCCCACGACACAAATCCACAACCGACCGGTATGGCGACTGTCCAGCAAGGAAGTCCTCTTCTCAGTAACCGGCCTTCAAACTTCACCATGCCCTCGAACGCACCCTCGAACGCTCCTCTTATTTCCCCACCCATGAACGAACTGAGTCCGGATGATTCGGCTTCAAATATTGGCGGTCCTCAGAGCATGGTCTCACAGGCTCCACCTCCAGACGTCTCATCCGAAGTCCATTCGTATCCAACTTCACATTCAGCGCTTGGCGCCCTTCCGCAATTCTCGGCTCAACATGGTGGGCAGCCGGCAGCTTCACCGGGAACCGAATTCGGGTCAATGCCTCCTCACCATGCACCAGACGTGAATCCTGGGTATACCTTTGTACCGAAGGGACCACAGCAGTGAATTTTGAATTAATTACTATGATGGTCCAAGCTCAGGAAGAGATGGGATGCTGGTGGAGTGTAACTCCATCGAGTTAGGCGGTATTTGTAGGCGTTGCGTCCAGGTGTTGGACCAGTCAACATTCTCCGAGCCACGACCAGCCTGCTGCAGTTCTTCCATGGCTATGAATATTCCCGACAACGCTTCGTCTTTTTGA
This sequence comes from Cladonia rangiferina, assembly GCA_023065455.1. Lineage (NCBI taxonomy): Eukaryota > Fungi > Ascomycota > Lecanoromycetes > Lecanorales > Cladoniaceae > Cladonia > Cladonia rangiferina. The sequence continues at coordinate 773,396 of JAJREH010000014.1, read as the reverse complement.
TTTCGTATTTCCTGGGGACTAACCCCTAACCTTGCGTGGATTTCTGCTTTCCTGCCCTTAATAATTGCCATATACAGCTTCACTTGGGCCGAGTCTCCAGCGGTGGAGGACTGTCGCGCATATCCAGCTGCATCCCATCCATACTGTTCGGCCTTTTGAAGATGGGATATCTTCTCCTCGGGTGGCATACGCTTTTGGAAAGCTTTCTGGAATTCAACATGCATCAGTTGATACAGCACCAACACAAACGCTGCAGGGTCTGAGCTTGGTGAGAGTGAGCTTTGGGCTTTGGTGAAGTATTGACCGGCTATTGCTAGGTTGTTGGCGAAGTTTTGGTCTGTTGTTTGCGCGAATTGCTTGCCTTGCTCCATTAGTTGTACTGATATTGATATTTATGTTAGTAATGTTCAAAACCTGTTCTCTGTGGACGTGCTTACAGAAATGCACGTCGCTGGTGGGAAGTGGCTTCTGAGTTTCCCAAAGGAGTCGGCCGCTTGACTGCGAGGAGCGGCTGGACCCTGATCCGACGTTACCTAGAATGGTAGGAGACCCTCGATTACGCTCAACAGATCCTCCAAAGGATTCGGCACTCAACATTAATCGCTCACTCGAGCGCCGCGCAGCAATCCATTGGGCTGGCTCATCGGGAGCAAGAGTCTGCACTCGGCCAAAGCCGAAGGGTTCTTGTTGGTCGAAGGTAAGTAGATTTTGCCGCGACGTCTCGCCACCCTTGAAAGAGGTATCTAGTGCTCCAATGAAAGACGGGCGGTTCCAATTTACCATCCTAGCCCAACTATTCTGATCTTGCTCGGAAGCCTCGATCCTATCTCTGACGATATCTTTGAATGCGCCTCTGATTCTCTTATAGTTGGGGTCGTGGGGGTGAGCAAACTTCACCATTTCTCTGTGATTGGCATGGATTGAGATCTCGACTTCGTGCCAGCCGATGCGAGCGGAGTCTTTCTCTACTATCTGAATTCCTATCAGTTTCAGCCAAAACACCCCCCTGAAGCTCATACTCACCTTCCCAATTGATGGGTACGGAACCTCCTCAAGGAGAGTATACACAGCAAAGCTTTCCAATATATTCTTGAAATTCTCCTGCAGCGTATCGAGCGTATCGGAGCCTTGCTTGAGCGCATTCACCAGATGATGCGACTGATCTCTCTGTACGAACCACGCCAGCGATTTCGCAGTAGCAGCCCAGTTCGCTTTCACGGAGCCATGATGGGGTGTTCCGGCGAACAAGATACCTCTGGTAAACCACTTAATCGTTGCGATGCGCATGTTGTTGCTGTTTGAGGGAGTTTCTTTGACGCCTTGTAGATAAGAGAGGAATAGGGCCTACATTATATATCAGAATCTCAAGAACTCACTTTTGAAGGGTAGGGTTCGGGATGTTGTGGGTGGGAAACGGAAGGGGTTTTTCTCACATTCTTCACAACCAGACCTCCAAGGCTGTGGGCGAAGAAGATGATTGGCCTAACGGCTTGATATTTCTCATTCCGTTCGTTGATTAGGTCTTGATTGAGGGTTTTGGCATGATCTTGTATATTGCCTTCACTGACGGGACTGAAGAATTTCATGATGTGCGAATCGTAACCCCACTAGTAAATTAATGGGCATTCAAGCCTCCCATTAGAAAAACCATATATATCATCATCATAGGAAAAAAAACAAAAACAAAACAAAACAAATAATCAAAACTCGTAGCTCAGTAGATAAGAGACCAATAATAATATTGAAACCACCACATGATGAGGATCCGTAACATAATCTCAAAATCTCAAGAACCTCACAACTTCTAAGGAAATCGGTACGTACAGTCATGATCCTCGCCTTCGGAAACTCCTCCCTCAGCAGGTCCCGCGGCCAGAGAATACCGTCTTTCGTCCACGTGCTTTGACTGGTGCCGCCGAGCCCGTGTACGAAGACTATGTCGACGAGCGTTTCTGCGGAGTCGGCGGCGGGAGGGGTGGGATGGAGTATCTCCTGTGGTTTTGGTGATGGGAAGTTAGTTGGTTAAGGGGAGTAGAGGGGGGAGGTTGGTATCGTACGAGGCCGAATCCGTTTATGGGGGGTGGGGCTTTTTGTTTTCCGACTGCGGGCATGATGATGGGTTGGGATTGAGATTGGGGTGGGAGGATGGATGGTGTGGATGGATTTTTTTGGAGGGAAAGGAAGGTTGTTGATGGAGGTGATACGGCTACGAGGATAGGGTTGATATTTGGTGTGCTGGATTCTGGCGAATAATGAATGTGTCTTTGAGGGGTGAGGGAGATGGTATTGAGGGTTTGCGAATTGGTGATAGGGTGATTTCGGTTTTAGAGCTGAGGGGTGATATGAAGGGATGGATGCGAGGAAGGAAATTAGTTGCGGAGGGGGAGTCAGATATTCAGGCGTTCAGCTGGGATGAATGTAAGGTAGGAAGGTCGGCCTAAGGCGACTTAGTCAGCGCGCTGGGAACGAACCGAGGGGAGGAGGGAGCTTTAGAGTCAGGTAGGTACTCAGCCTTACTTAGCTTGCATTAATTGCCGCAGGATCCAGAGCTTAGTCACGAGCACTACTGGGCAGTAGAGAACCTCTAACAAATTAAGGACCTATTCCAAGTCTAGTAATACTTTGCCTCCGTTGAAGACTCGGCTTTTAGCCATATACGGCGAGGAAATGGATTGCTTTAAGCGCAGGGATGTTCCATTGATGGACATACGCCCCGTCATACTTTTGTTGATAGCCAACGGCTGTATACACTGTCAAGCCTATCTACAGACATCACAACTATAAGCCTCCCGAGCAGATCATGATGAATATACCCACCCATGCTAAGATCGATAAATTTATAATGTTTGCTTCAGCCGATGTGTCTCTTTAAACGGGGAGAAGAATTGGTCATAGTCATCCCACCTGAGGCCGAATCTATTGATAGTATACTTCGTCTACGTCTGAACGAGATCGAGTAGGGTTGTCACTGTAAGCGTTATTAATATCACGAACACCGCAAGCCAAACCCGTGAGCATGGATCGACAAAATTGGGCGTAATACCCGGTGGCGGTGGAAGACCCGGAAGGTTTGTTAGACAGGATTCCTGTTCCCGTAGGAAGGCCATTATCATGCAGTGTCAGACTGAAGTAAGTGCTTCCACGTTTTATAAGGCTGGGATGATGCAAAATGCTATCATCTGAGCGAGATATGTTGAGGAACGGATAGGGAGAGTTGAGAGGACTTTTATATTGACCAACGATCTTTCGGCCCGGCCCTCAACCTTAGGTAGAAGGGTTCACCACTCAACCGTAAACACTTATCAACCGTATGGCCCTGTGGGGCTGATGCCTAGAGGCCCCTAAAGCTGGTCCCCTAGGAAACAGGAGATGCGCCTAAAGAAACTAGCTCCGGGAACGCATCCTATCGCCTAGGTGACCAACTTTTAGGGCATCTCTAGGGGGCCATACGGTTGATAGGTGTTTACGGACCTTAAGGGCGCTACGACTCCAACAAATTCGAATTTCCATCCTTCTTCAAAGTCATCTCGTATGACTCTGTTGGCAACTGAAGACATGTACCGCACCCTTCGTATACCGGAAATTGTGAAACGTTTCGTTGCGGAAGTTAAAATACCCTAGAAAGAACCCATTGATAGCTACCCTGAGCAGTCTGATGATATAAATGAACATGGGAACTCCTTCTCCACTTTCAACAATATGGTCACGCCGTGGCTGTACAGGGTTTTGACTTTGGGCCTAACATTGCCACAACTGGGACGCGCGCTCTGATTCATGGAATTCTTACACCGAGACATGATCGTGTAAACTGTGTTCATGAACTGTATGCGACTTCTGGAAAAGGCGTTGGAATCATACCCCACACAGTTTCGATACTGCTGCTCAATTGTGATCTCGATATTTCAGAGCTTGTCTCCTTAATGCTAAGACAACGCAGTTTTTGGCGAAAACCAGATGCGCAATCTCGACCTTTATATTTCGCCTCAGCAACCAGTCATGAAGTAAGTCGAGTCTAGCATCTGATCACCAGTCTAACTAACCCTGATGTTTCCGGCGCTGCGAACGTTGGCGATGCTGTGCACCAAGTTATCTTGAAAAGTAATCACTCCTCGAACTGACATCATAAGGCTGGGTACGTTTGGGGAAGCACAAAATGAGATTCATGCAAGTTTTCCGAGCATACGTGCTGGTAGATATACGAGGGAACCAATTGACAATGGGACACGCTGGCGAGACTTCCCAGGCGAACCCTAGACCCTGAAAATGCGGAGATTGGTAAAGGAATTGGGCCATGAGTATGTTGAATACGATTCTGAAGAAGCGAGATCAAGCTACAGTAGGCTTTTGGCGATGGAGCTGTTTCCCAAGTTTTCCCAATTTCTCGAATATGCCGGAAAATTTGGGAACTTTTTACTGTAGGTAATACTGCCGATTGGGAGGAAAGAAGGACAGGAAAGGAACCATGGCCGGATATACCTGTCTTCTGCCTCCTTAGGTTCCTCCAGTACAATTGTGAATGAAGAGCTATTGCCTCCGTGCAATAAATAGCCCACTGCAGCCTTAGTACCCAACAGCGCTATTCATAGGTACAGCAGAGATCTCCACACAATCTGAACAATAACCTAGCAAAGCAAGCAGCATTCCTCAGAGCTCACACTATTTTACTCCGATGGACCATACGTCGACGCCCAGGGGTCATAATCCTTCGACAACATAAGTTCTTGCATATGTCGACGTCTGACTCCGACATTTCCGCCATCGAAAATAGGCAGTACCATGGCCGTGTTCAACAAGTCACCGAATGGCTTATCCGCGTCGTATGCGCTTCTAGAAGATTATATCAGCAAATCTCCAAGAATCCAGGAGAATATTGAAAGGATATCCTACATTCCAACCGCATTTATGGCATCCGTCACAGCTTTCGTACACTGATCCGAGCAATAAATTTTCGCTGCCAACGCCAATTCTCGTCTAGCATTATAATCGCCCGGTCCATTCTCAAGGCAATGCGCCGCCTTCCAAGTTAGCGTTCTACAAGCCTCTGTCTGCATTTTAATCCCGCTCAGCAAATCTGCTACGGCCTGTCTTGTTAGCAAATCCGATGCTCCTCTGCGATTATCACCTTTTGCAAAAGCTAAGGCGGCATCGAAAGCAGCGCGCATGATACCGACGCTCATAGCGCCGACTAGGATGGCGCTGCAATCGAAAGTTGCTGAAACGATAGATGCACCGGTGCCGGGTGGGCAGAGAACGTTCTTTGCGGGCACTCTTAGGTTCGTGTATTTTATGTGCGGGCCAGAGCAGGCGGTATGGCCGACGGTTGAGAGCTGACGGAGGACTTTGAATGCGCCTGGTGCGTTACGTTTGATATCAGCAAGTGTGACAAGGAGAATCATGATAGCATCCGCGGGCTCGTCCGAGCTGGGACTTGTAGTTCTACAGACTACGCATGAAAGATCCGCGCCTTCAAAATCCCAGCCGGCGCTATTAGTGGCCCAGATCTGTGCTTTGCATCAGCCGCATAGAAGCAAGACTTCGCTGGACTCCACATAGAAGCTGCCCACCTTTTCACCATTGAGTACCCACTCATGTCCTTCCTGCGTCGCCGTCGTATTCAACCCTGGGGCGCCCTTTTCCAAATAATTTGCAACTCCACCCGGCTCCGAGAATACTAAACTCGCTAGCGGTTCTCCCTCCTTGCTCAGGAAAGGTGCCAGGAACTCTTTATGTTCTGGCTTCGCGGTCAAATTCAGTGGGGTCAGCCCCAAACCCGTTGAGAAGATCGTGAGCGATGCAGTCGGCTCGAATCTATACAGCTCCTCGACTAAGATAGCTGCTTCGAGCAGAGTGCCTCCAGCTCCTCCCAGGTGAGGTGCGATTTGACCAACGAGTAAACCCCCTGCAGCGGCTTGATGGTAGATGGGCCTCATGGACTGGAATCTTTCGTGATGGTGCTGATATTGCATGTAAGTCTTTTTGGCATCTTTGAGTGGACCAGCGACGAAAGAGGCGGCCGCTTTGCGGATGCCTTCCTCGGCTGGTGAAAGGTGGAAGTCGATAGGCATTGTGCTGAGACTGGTGTGTTGGTGTCTTTTTGTGATCGCTGCTTAATGAATATGCTTTGGAAAGTATTCGACTTGCATGGAGCGTAAGGCCTTCGCTAGCTTTCTTCTGTTGACACGGGAGATGCCTTTTGCCCGTATTTTGGTTGGCCTGTATTTAGGGTATGTGCTACTGGCGTAGAATAGGAGTTTGAAGGCTGAGCGGCGAGCAGAGGTGAGTTGGTCGATTTGAGATTAGTGCAGTAGCTTTTAGATGAATCAGCTGGGCTCGTTTAGACCCCTCAGCCTAGTGCTTACTTTCCACCTCCTGGTGAAAGAGTGGTCAAGCTAGCTTAAAGTGAAGGCGTTTGTGTGCCGTACACATACCTGTCATGCGTGTGCCAGCTTCACTGACTTTCGTGTATAAACGTCTCATGGGTCCATAGCCGGAAGGCTGAGCAGACCTTGCGCATGGAAGGTGTGAATTGCGGGGTATAATTTGCCAGTGGATGCTGTGGGATCGAGATCCAAAACACTGTAGGCTAGGCTTACCGTTGTTCCCTCCGGTGTCTTCACCCAACCAGCTTGTGTTCATGCATCTTGCTGATCACCTCTCACCGAAGCACAAGGGTCTCTGGGGTCCAGCTGGCGTGTCAGCGCTAAGCAATCAAACCTGCAACGTCTTGTAATTGAGCTATGTCAACTAGGATTATGAAACACGACCTCTACCCTCGTACCAGAAGTAGAACACTCCAAGCAAGATGTGGAAGGTGATTGGAGCGGCTAGTTTCGGAGAGGGGTAGCGTGCGTGGGATTACGACAGTCCTATCATTCTAATACTTCAAGCTGACACGCATATAGATTTCCACTCTCGTCTGAGCTTTTCCATTGGTTCCCATGAGGCAATATATTTCCGCGGTGCGTGTGCAGCGCATTCACTTTGCAGCTACATTCCAATTCGGAGACTATTTTCGTTGTCCCAGCTGATACAAGGCTTGCATTGCTGGGACGAATAGGGTGTCACTGGTAGCAATGCATATGGCATCGTGGCCCAGTCTACGGCTCGGTCGAGATTCCAGCCAGCATTGCGGCACTGTCTAAGTCTAGCCATCTGCTGCATCTAGCACACCTTGCTCTTCCTTCTCAGCACGAGATCATGCTCGCCGTGGTCACTAGTGTGTGTTTTCTCCCAGGTAGCTTAACAATCCACTACCCTCAATGCCGGTGCCACTATTGGCGCTCGAGAAGGCAAACACAGGGAGCTTGAATCGACGCGTGACTAATTGAGACACTATCTCGGATTCCCAGAGATTGGTATATCCGATACACTTGATGAGTACTGATACTTGACCCTTTCGTTTCGGGTTAAGTTATTCTCGCCTTGAACGTGCACCGAAGCTCTGGCTTCTCCCATAGCGTATACCCTTTGGTATCCCTTTCCCAATCCACTTCGTTTGTGTTCATCCAACATAAATCATATTTCCAAAATAACTTCGCCAGGATCATACGCATTTCGAGATATGCAAGACTATTTGACCATGATACGTTAGCTATATAAGAAGCGTTCCTTTTCAACTTGCTGAACTAATAGAATAATTGATGATAGAGAGCGTGGACCTACTTTCTTCCTAAACATCCTCTAGGCCCATAGGAAAATGGTAGACTTCTGTCTAACTTATCACCCCTTTGGCCTTCCGGTGAGGCTCCGATCCAACGCTCGGGAATGAACTGCGAGGGTGCGTGGAAATTGTCCGGGTCTCGCAGAACGGACCAGGGATGAACCGAGACGCGGGTCTATAAGTGGATGTCAGCGTGAGTAGACATTGGTTACTTGAGGATAAACCTACACCTTCTGGAATAAAGCTCCCCGAAATCTCACACCCGCCCTTTGGGACAATTCGACTTAGATGCGCCGCACCAGCTGGCGGATAAATTCTCAACCCTTCCTCAACGACGGCATTCAAGTATATGCAGCTCAGCAAACTCTTGCTATCGATAGCCTCAATTTCAGAAAACACACTACGTACTTCGTCTTGTAGTTTTCCTAATGCCTGGCGATTGATCCCAAGGTAGTATAATACACCAGATAGGAAAGTAGCAGTGGTGACGGCGCCGGCCATCATAATCACGTTATAATGCGAGGCGATTTCTTTGGGAGTTGCGGCCGGTCCTTTAGCATTGAGAATATGGTACATGAAATCTTTGCGTTGGCTTTGGATACTAAGACGACTGAGAACGAGTGTGTCAGCTTCTTCGGTATGATTAGGGTCGTAAGAGATACGTACGCTGTAGTATGCTCTGTTGCGTACTCGGCATGTCGATAGAGCGTCTTCCTACTATGGGCAGGCGGAAATTGTTCGAGGATGGAGAATAGGCCAGGAATACAGACTACAGCGCGCATAACATCGTTCATGAAAGTCGTATTGACGATCACATCGGCCCAGTGATAACGGTGCTCTCAAGCAATGTTAGCCTGAATGCCGGTAATTGATTCAATGAAACAGGGACTGACCGGGCTGGGCTTCCAATCTCAAGTCCCATGAATCGCCAAAGGACATTTCGCCCATAATCTCGAAGGTCACGTAGCTGAACTTTTGAACGATATCGATACCCTTTTCGCTACGCTCGCTGTTGATGGTCCCACCGATAACGTCTAGAAACTCATCAGTACGGCGTTTTAGAACTTCTTCGTTCGCCACTATGTTAGACATGCTAAAGGCGAAGCTAAGCATTCTTCTCATCCGGGCGTGCTCATTCTTATCGCATTCGTTGATGATATTCATAGAATGATCAACCTCCGGGGTGAAGAAACGGGGATCCTTTGCCATGGACGGGATATTTCCTGTGCCGAAACCGTAGACAATCTTTTGGGCGGCATGATCATTGAAGCTTAGATGATTGGGAGCGATGCGAACGATAGAACCTATAGCTCTGAACGTGAGTGCTATGCGGGACCGAAAAAGCCGGGAAACCAACCATATTTCTCATGCCAGTCATGATTCATCCAAGGACCTCTACCACTGAGAAGAGCATAATACCAATATCCATCACCAAATTTTGCCAGCAACGGCCCAGAAAAATTTGCTAGGGGATGAAAGAGACCAAAATATACAAGCCGTCCGATGAGAAATGAGGCAGCCTTCCATTTATCAACTAATGAGCTTCAAAAACGTGAGGACAATGAGATCATTACCAGGCAAAAGGAAGCATATAATATGAAGCTCGCGTTCGCAGGGGTGATTAAAGCCATGGCAAAATCACTATGATCGAACCTTTCGAATTAGAATTGCAGTATGGCAACAATAAAGAAGTGCTGTGGGGGATGCAAGTGAATTTTGCTTGCAGCGGTACTCCTTGAGATACTCTTTGAAGCTGAAACAGGATAAGGCCTTCACGATCATCTCGGAGAAGATGCCTCCATACACCCAGCTCCGAGTGCTTATCGAACAGCCTTCAAATCTCGCGACACCGCCATTAATTCCAGAGGCTGTGCCATAAGGTGAGACGTTGTACTTAGGATTGATCATGACTCAGCCTTAGCACTCACTCGGGGTACTACGATCTATACAAGCCCAGTTTTCGAGCCCGGATCGATCCCCAGTCCTGCGGTCTTCTAGATCGAACACGTCCCCATTCCAAGCCGCCATTGTAGACCATGGTGTCCCACCGCGCAGCAATTGGTTCTCGTGCCCCTGTCACGGTTCACTCAAACACGATATGATCCACCTAGTCCTGGATTCAACAAATCAATGTAGTATTTGCTAGTGTAAGGCAAAGCAGGCAAGACTACTAGCGAGGAATTTCTTTGCTGAAACCAAGTATTCCGGATTGTCATGCAATTCTAAGGCTGACTGTACCACTCGTCGAGAATTTTCAAGCTCCCATGGTCGTATGGCTTGGTAGACAGCGGTCTTGATCAATGAGCTGTGCCGCGATCGTCCCGATCCTGACTCACCCACAATCCTGCATATTGCATGTCCCAATGCGGATAGATACTCCACAGCCTGTAGATTGACGAATCTTCTTTGCAACCATAAGCTTATCTCGAAAGATTTGCATTGCATAATGTTAGAAATCCTCCGACGACTCTTGGGAGGTTGGTCGCATTTTCATTCCACCAATCTCGCTAAAAGCCGGACACTCGTGCAATTATGCATGCGCGAATCTGAAGCAAGCTGAGCACGGGGGCCCCGGATGCGTGTAACGTGATGTCATGAGATGGAGATCCTCCTGTCAGGCTAGCTTCGCAAGAAGTACTGGAAATTGCAAGAGCAAAACTTGTCGAGACTGCCTCGAAAACACTAAAACTAGCCTTCTTTTGGCCTAGCCGACTTTTTGGTCGATCAAGCAACCATTCATCCACCCGTACGGACCTACTGATATTTGCGAAACTTATCTCGAACGAGCAGACAGGATTTTACAATAGCTCTTATTGATACGAAAAGAGCGCCATTTCAAAGCGATCGTGATATCTCTATCCTGCTCCAACAAGAGATTTCAAAGTTCTCGTTGTCTTGTTAGGGACGCGTGCAAACGATTCATTTCATGAGTAGCTCTCTGCGCAACTGACACAAAACCACTTGTATCACCTATCACCATCCGCACTTGATCTCAAACTCCCAGCTCCCCCTTTTCTGCTCATATAACTCCCAAAACTTGGAGGCAATGTTTGGGGGATTGTCCACTTTTTCCTCCATTGAGACTTGTCCGCCGACCGTTACCAGCGCCACATGCACTATGTCCTTATTCTCCTCGGCCAACAACTTGGTCATGTTTGCCTGGGCCGCCTTTGCCATAGATAAGGAGAAGACAGGCGCAAAGGATTGATGGATGATTGCTGATGACGTCACGAATAAGGCAGGGTGTGCGTCCGGGTGAAGATTTGGCCAATGCCTGTAGATGTGGCAGAAGCTTGCTGGCGGTCGTGTAAAGTCCAAGATTGGGGATTTTGAAATCTTCTACAATGTCCTCAGACGAGTATTGCCCGAACATGCCGTAGTTGATACAGGTGTTAGGGTCGAGGCGTGAATTTTGATAATTTATAAATTATGTCCAGTCCATCTATAAATGGTCCAATCTATTTGCAAATAGACTAGTCTATTCGCAAATATGCAGTTCATTTACAAATGGACGGTCTATTTATAAATGGACTGAAATAGCAGCTCGACTGTATAAAAAGTCTCTTACAGAATAAGGGGGTCTACCATCGCCGCTGCCTACCACCATCGCCTATTACCGTTATCTATCTCTGTCATCTATCGCTGTTGCCTACTAATCCGCGCTATAGCCCACTGGTGATGGCGATGGTGATAGTGATGGATAATAGCGATGGGCGATGGCGATGGGCGATAGCGAGGTAAACGACTATTTTGCGGATAACTAACTGTGCCTCTTATCCAATCATATGAGGAATTTATATATGGACTAGTCGATTTATAAATGGACTGGTCTATATATGAAGTCAGTCTATATGCCATTTTGCCCAGTTGATTTACAAATGGACTGAATTCACGCCTCGACCCTAACACGGGGCAGCATTGTAAAGGACAACCTCGGGAACGCTAATTTCAGACACCACCTTTTCGAGAGCGGCGCTGAGGCTGGCATGGTCGGTTACGTCGGCCTCGTAGGTATGAACAGACGCAGATGGGACGGCGGAGGTAACGAACGAGACATCTCGTGATAAATTGGAGGTAGAGCGGGAGAAGAGGGCCAGGTGCTCGAACCCATGCTCAGCAAAAAGACGGGCAACATGCGAGCCTATCATAGGCCCAGAGCCAATGATGAAAATTGTACCTTGGGGTGCCATACTTGGTAAGATTGGGAGGAAGTAGCGGTCCCAAAGGTAGTGTAAGAGCGTTGAATGTAAATGATCTGTGGACGGTCGAAAATGCGTCGGTTTGGAATTATGCTAAGGAGGGCAGCGGTTGATTTCCTCCAAACTCGGATTCTACTTACTTTAAGTGTATGAGGAGCCTTCTTGCGTCCTTAGGGTCTTCAAACACGCCAAGAGGGTTGGCTACGTATTGCGTACGTACTAGACTGCATGATGGGTAAATCCTCCGCTGGGCCACAGCAATTGTCAGGTATCTAATGTAACATAGCAATGCAGCATGCGGGGCGCACGATATGCACGCGTACATGCCGTAAGCCTAACCATGCAATAAAACGGCAAGGCAGGGGGCAATCCTACTGGTGTGTGTCGCCGTCATCTTGCAGCTTACAAGCTCAGTGCGCTTGGACCCTACAGATAAGTACCCCAGGTTATTGCTGCGAGGCTGCGATGAAATTTGATATGAGGACTTAACGGGTATGTAATCTAAATTTCATATATTTCATGTCTATCCTTTCTTTAGAGTCTTTCTGCTTCAATTCTGAAGCACACCTAGTCTTCAATTCTAAAGCACACCTAGTCTTCAACCATGTCTGCTTTCCCAGCATCCGCAGCCACCGACCCGAACCTACCCCATGATTCTATGGTATCCCATGTCATTGGAATATGTTCTGCAATGCTGGCTTTGGTTACACTCGTAGTCGGTGCTAGATTCTGGATTCGTTGGAAATTCGTGAAGGGCCGCCTTGGGGCAGACGATTGGTGTATTTTGGCGGCCTGGCTACTTGCAGTCGCATACGATATTGATCCTATTAATCGTGAGTGCTATATCACTACATGTACTTCATGCCCTTCTGTAGTGTGCCATTCTCGACCTCCTAAATCGCATTGTACAAGGCGCAGTGACTGATCTTGATTTAGAAACAAGGTATGGACTTGGACGACATATCTATGACTTGGCGCCTGATACTGATTTCAAGGCATTACTTGAGGTAAAAACCCTGAATCTATGAGCAATACAGTTGCAGTGATGACTTGTCTTACAGTGGTTCTTCTTTGGCGAACTCCTCTATTTCAGTTGCGTTGTGGTGACGAAGATAGCAGTGTTGAATCTTTACCTGCGACTTGCTGTACAAAAGACATTCCGGAGACTTATCTGGGCATGCATGGCCTTTGTCACCGCTACCGCTATTGCGTCCGTAACCGCTGGTATCTTCCAGTGCACCCCCATACACAAAGCCTGGGACGTAACTGGGACTGTTCACGGATCTTGTATCGATCGCACTGCTCTCTTCTTCGCGAACGCTGGGCTAGACATCTTCCAAGACGCACTCATATACGTCCTACCCATGAGAATGCTATATCAATTACATGTCGCTAAAAGGCAAAGGATTGCCTTAATGTTGGTGTTTGCCGTGGGTGGCTTTGTGGTGGTTACGGGGATGATAAGGCTCAATTCCTTGAAGGTAGCAGAAAACACTCCAGATACATCGTGTAAACAGACCTCTTTCCTTCATAACCGTGTCGTTTATACCTTCTGATGTATATCCCCAGATAACAATTACAAAGCTGCTATCTGGTCTTCGATCGAATGCAACATCGGCGTTGTATGCGCCTCAATGCCGACTTTCAAGGCTCTCATCGACCACCACTTTCCCAGTCTGATAAACGGTCACAGCCGTGGACCGTCCAAGACTCTATCATCGGAGGCTTCTGCACATGGAAAAGGAGGATATGTGCGCGAAACCAGTCAAAGCGAGCTTGAGCTGGAGCATGGCGCCGGTTGGAAGGACGCTTACACGACTGACTATGGCGGGGCAGATCATCAGAGCTATAGCGCCACCGCGAACGGCAAGCCTCTCACCGCAAACAGCAGCCAGGAGCATCTGAGAGGTGTAGAAGCATACGGCGGGAATGGTGGCATCTGGAAGTCTACTAGTGTGATGGTTAATCATGGTGAACTATAAGGAGTTAGCGTATGCGTGATCGCTGCGTTGGCTTGGCATCTATCAAGAACACTATGATGCTATCAGATAGGTTTTTTTCTTATGTGTTAGACTTTGTACTCATGCCTCGAGTGTTGCCTCCCTCTATCAAGTCGACACGCGCTTTATTGCATGGATCAGGAAAGCGTACTAGTACAGACTTAGACACGAAAAGTCTTGATTTGCGCTAACTGTTTTCGTTAGAGCCTTGACCCTAGCTCCAAACATGGCCCCTGGAGCGTGTTAATGTTTTGGGGGTGCTGGGAGGCCTAGACTTTAATTGCCTAGGGGGGTAGCTTAGGTGAAGGGCCCCTGTTGGTATATATGTTGCATGCCATCGGTGGAATCCTGCCATCCATGGATGGAAGGAAGTTCCATCGCACCCTCTATACATCTCGTCGCGATTTTCTACCACTAATGGCATATTCCATCCATGGATGGCAGGGTTTTCTATGGACGGCGACGCCATCTCTAGAAAATAGGCACTATCTATCACCACCACCACGACCACAACTACTATGACTATGACTACTATAATTATTACCACTACTGAGCACCTCGCTGGCAGCAGTTCGCTACGAGCACCTCGCTATTATTTTGCTAAAGTCTTTGTAAATAGTAGTAATATTAATATAATCTGGTACAGCAGTATATGATCGTCGACAGCGAGGTGTTGATAGTAAGGTACTTAGTAGTGGTTATAGTAATAGCGGTGGTGGCGGTGATGAAAAAGTGCTTACTATTTATTTATGAATAGCGTCGCCGTCTATGGAAAACCCTGCCATCCATGGATGGAATATGCTATTAGTGGTAGAAAATTGCGATGAGATGTATAGAGGGTGCAATAGGAGTTCCTGCGATCTATGGAAATCCCTTCTATCTATGATTGGAAGGCCGACATCTATGGATGGGGGAATCCACCGATGGCATGCATCATATATACTAGGTGCTAGGAGCCCCTTATTGAGGGCCTCTAAGAGGGTGCTGTCTAGGCACCCTTCTAGGGTCAGCTTATAGGGCTGGGCTCTTGGCACACTAAAACTATCCGCGCAAATCAAGACTTTTCGTGTCTACCTCTGTACTAATTGTTGATACCGTCACCGCACGTGCCGTGGAAATTGTCCTAGAAACCTCGCAAATTCCACCATTTTGGCCGTTAGTGAGGCTAATAGGTACTCGGAGGAGCGGTCACTTGAGTCCTGCGTGCCTGCACATTTACCGGTAGGGTTCGCTGGTTGCCAAAAGAGTGGCGAAGTACAAGAAGGGGGGTGTAACAGCACATGTTAGCGACTCGAAGGATGATGTCTGAGGATTGTGGGGCTCAGGAGCCGAGCTCCAAAGGTGTTCATGGTAGGTTGATTTCTTTTACGCTAGATTACAGGCTGTCTTGGTATCGATGTAAAGCCTACATTGGGCAACCATGCTTTCTTGTACACTCGGTACTTCTCTCTAGATTTAGATCACAGTATCTGTGCCTCAATGAGTTTTCCCAAAGTGAAACCTTTTTCCGTGATTCCAGGCTACCATATGCTCCTGGGAATCCTTCCTTGCTCTATAATGTTTATTGACATCGAAAGATCTAATATTATGCTATACTCTGGTAAAGACTATGACTTGGTATAGTCCTTGAAAGGTGAGCATCAGCCAAGATAGGGATACCATCGCCGTTCTGTGCCTCCTTATCTCGTCCACTCAGAGGGTTCATAATGATTTCGGCAAATGGCAGATGGACATCTCGTCTACCATGCATGGACACGTTCTTGTTCAAGCCAGCTGTGAGCCTTCGCCTATTCGTCCCTCAATCTCCGAAGCAGGTTCGAGTCGTAATAACGTCCCGCATGACCGCCTCGCATGATAACGCCGCACCGGGCTTGCTTCTTTGTCAGGCTACACCTTCATCTTAAACCACCAGTCCTCGCACCATGCGATCCGCAAGTCATCCAAATGCCACGTTTCAGCTCGCGCAAGCATAATTTCATCTCTGTGCTAGTAATACTAGCCCAGATCCAAACGATAGTCGCTCAGGCTTGCCACTATACCGATGGGTCAGAGGCGCCTACGCACACTGTGTGCAATAGCACAGCGAGCTTCTCTCATTGCTGTACCAACCTGGAGGCGTGTCTAACGAATGGGCTGGTAAAGCAATCACATCGCTTTCTGTATGGGACGGTGTTATATCCTAACATTCTATTAGTGCTACTTTGCAGTGGATCAATCCATAAACGTTGGCACGTGTACAGACCGTTCGTGGCAAGACAGCAATTGCTTTCAATGGTGCCCAAGAACACCATCATTCCAGAATCCTTCGACAAACACCTTATATCGCTGCGATAATGATGACTGGTGCTGTTCCGCAGGTGGAAATAGAACATCCTGCTGCAATGATCCCGATGTGGACCTCATCTACAACGACGGGCTGTCCTTCCCTGCTCTAATCTTCAATGGCTCGGGCTTTGCTTCTGGGTTCACTATCGCACCTAGCCGAACTTTGGTGAGTCATCATGAACACCGACAACATGATCAACCATAATGCAGTCAGCCTAACCAAAACAGTCAACCAACCTCAGTGGGACAACTTCGTCTGCCACGGCCTGCAGTAACAGCACAGATGTAATCAGCACAGATACAATCAGTACAGCTACAATCACAGTAACCGCGATTCCGTCTTGCTCGCCCATCTCTACTGGTGGTGGCATCGGTGTCGGCTTAGGAATTGGAATACTGTTTATCGCATTAGGCAACGTAACGTCTCTGCTCTTCCTTGAGAAGCGAAAGCACAGAAAGCTTCGGCAGGATAACAAGAATAGTTATCACGCTGCCCCAAATTACCAGATAAACTCGCAGATACTGCTCTCAAACAACATTGTGGAAAGGCAAATGCTGCCCTCAAACACCATTGCAGAGATGGAGGCAAGACCGCAGTATCACGAAGTAGGGTCCTGACAATGGACCGAATGGATGCGGCAGACCAGCTATTCTCGGAATCCTATTTGCAATGAGATATATACGTTGATGGCAAGAAATCACCCTTCGTCCATCAATACGCCCATAAAGAGGGATGCAGTCCGTCTTGAGATGTGATCGTTTATATTGTCAAACCTAGATCAAAAACACTGCGTTAGTCCGCTCTGAATGGTAAAAGGGTCAGCCAAGGTTAATATATAAAAGAAAGCTGCCTCTATTCTTAGTCGGAAGCGGCGATCCATCATTTCATGGGCGAAGGCTCATTCAGATACTCGGGATTAAATCTCTCTGGCATGTATGGTCATGAAGCGGCGGAGGATGCGTACACGAGCTTTTGTCTAAACCCCCCTTTATTGTTTACTCAGATCTACCCTAGGGTTGTAGGATTGTGGCCACTAGACTGGGCTAATAAGGCTAGCGTTTGTCGTCTATGCCATAGGTAACAATAAAGGATGTTATGGGGCGATCTAGAATAAAGCCCCCTGGCCCTAGAACATAGGCCTAGATAGGATCTTCGGGGGCTAATAGCCCCAACGATCCGACCTAGGGCTATTGCCTGCGGGTATCTGGCGCGCAGTGACAGGGCGTTCCAAAAACCAATCCCTAACAAAGGAAGTCAGAATTCCTAAGTATATATAAAGTAAGGCATGAACATAAGTATAAGTAAAATTATTAAAACATTTGTTTAGCTTCTTACTAGGCGATAATATAATCAGTATTGATTGATATCTTAGCTCTTAACACCCTAGGATCTTAGATTAGATTTCCTTTTAGCAAGATAGCACCCGATACAAACAATCAATCAGACGTCTCTTCAACGTCTATCGAATGGCCTCCAACAATGCCACAACCTCCGTTCCCTCCGGCTACGTCACGCCCTCTTTCCCTTCCCTCTACTGGCTCATTGGCCCTCGCGACGTCGTCCAACCCAACTACCTCTACCACGAAGGCGACATCTGGCGCTTCACGCTCTACTGGACGCTCATCATGTTCGAAGCCGCCCATCTAGCTGTTGCGTCCTATGCTATGATAATGGTGTGGTGGGGAGGGAGGAATGGATTGAAGGGGCCGAAGGGCGAGAAGGAGAAGGAGAGGAAGGGTAAACGCCCACCTGGGGGAAAAGTACAGAAGTTTAAGATGTTGTGGATTGTGCCGATTGTTTATGCAGTTGTGGCGGGGGTGGAGGCGGTGTTGGCGGGCAGTGTGGTGGGCTTGATGTGAGAGATCTAGTCCCTTGTGATATATGAGTTGGAGGCTAATGGCTCATAGGCTCGGAGCGGTTTACAATGCAGGAGGCTTCCGGATGTCTACGTGGATACCGTTTGTGTGGTCCATCATTAGTGTGCTGGTTCTCATACTGTCCTCATTCTCGATACAAGGAGGTTTATAGCTACTGTATATGTTGCAGTTCAGCAATGGCGATGGCAACGAAGGAGCAGGAAGGGGAACATGAATCTCGCAGCAGCTTCCTGGTATCTGTCTGGTATAAATATGATTGACTAGCCACTCTAAAAATGGTGAGTGACTTTCCACTGAAAGTGTCACTTTTCATCGCTGATGCTCCTTAGATCACAAGGACCGGAGAAATGCCTCGTAAGCCCTCTACACAAAGAAAGGAGACCGGACCAGTGCCACGTGGCACGACTTCCTGAGTCTTAAACCAGCAGATGATATCTACTCTCCGTAGGATATCTGTAGTCTAAATGGGCAGCTCTATTGGCTACAACTGCAAGTCGAATTGTTTCGATCTAGGTGACGGGCAGCTTCTGGTTCTAGTGCAGTCTCCTGCTTTTACTGGTCCGTCAATGCGATCAATTACGAGATGTTGTCCTTATGCTTTTGCTCAACCGGGGCATTGGTTTCAATTTCATCAATTTTGACAGGCAAACATGATCCTGCCGCTACCTCCTCGAGCCAAGGTACTTCGATCTCGTGTACCCTCTGTCTGACAAACTCCATCAGCGCAGTCGACTCTGGCGCGTCTCTAGTTAGGCCGATAACGCCTACCCTGGGAATTGCTAGAGCGCTCCCTAGCCTTTGCTCGGCTCCTTTTGACAGTACTACAAGGCGCGTGGAAGGTAGAGTGGCGAAAGCCGAGGATGTCATTTTGGCAAGGAGAGGGATGTGGGCGTAAAGCATTCTATGCTGGTCAGAGTGGGCAACGAAGACTGCAGCCAGCGGCATATGGATGTCGGTCTCAGAACAATCTAACGTAACCACATTCGAATCCGTTGAGGTGTCTTCCCGTGAACCATGACGGCGACGTCTGGTCGCGGTTGATCGATTGACTTGATCTTCGAGGTATTTCGTCGTTGCATTAAACCCGATGGTTACATGCCTTTGAATATCTGGAGGGACCGGCAGAGCATCCTTTGGCACTTCTCGTTTAGAAGAGACTGACCCTTCGTCTTTGTCGGTGCATTCGTGCCCTCTCTTCCGCTTCTTCTTTCGTTTTCCTTTGGAAGGGAAAACGTGCCGCGCTCTACGGTCACCAATGGGAGACAGCAAGCTATGACAAATTGCAAAAAGTCAGTGGAGAAATTCACGACCCAGATCTCAAGGTTAGAGAGTCTCCAAGTAAGATGGAGTAACACTGCTATGCGCAGAATTTCCCCGTCATCAACAATTGGGTACCGCCATGTGGCTTGGGGAATATGGCTTTCTTGGCGGCTTACCGACAAAGCATGTCCAATATTGTTGTCTGGTCCTCCGGTAATATAACAGGCCTTGGTACTCGATTAGTGCGTATTCGAGAACGAGACTTGTAGTGCGCATGCCATTGTACTTGTGTATACGGGGAGTCAAGGGTGAAGAGTGTCTTAGGCTTTTTCGAAGCTGCCGTAGAAACTATTTTCCCTTGTCAAGATAGAAGGGTCTACCCCCTTACTGTATAAACCCCCTTACTGTATAGCCCTATAGGGCTGATCAAGCAAAATTTTCAAAATCTTTATTAAATCTATACTTTTGAAGCTATTTAGAACTGCTAAATATATATAGCTAGATAGATAATATAGAACTATATAAACTATATAACTTTACGAGGTTTTTAGACGCGTTGACTTCTTTTTATTAGCTAGATTTTATTTATTTTATCTACTATTTTCTACTCTTATAGAGTTTCTTTATTTATTTTTATTAATTATTAATTATAGTTAAGCTCTTATATAGTAATCTTAATAAGTAGATAAATAATTTTTTTTAAGACTTATAGCGAAGCTTACTTTAGATTAATTAATTTTATTATAAATTACTTTAATAAGAATACTAAATATAATAGTTTTTATAATAAGATAAGTAATATAGCTACTAAAGTTATTATAATTTAATAGTATTTTATTACTACGCGCGATTCCTTAAAAATAAAAGGTTTAAGAATTTTTAATAAAATTTATTTATTATTCTATTCCTTTATAGCTAGACGTTATAGTAGAAACTTTTAATTTAAAATCTTTATTTTATTATAATAACCTTTAGAATAATTATCTTTATTTTCTTTTTATTAATATAAATTTAAAAAATCTATAATAATATATTCTTAAATAATAACTTTTACTATTATTAAATTTATAACTTTAGCGATTTTTTATATTATTTTTTTAATATTTTTATTTTATAGCGTCTTCTTTAATATCTATTAAATTTATAAAGTAATAATAAGTATTAATAATTTTTTCTTTAGATTATTAAGGCTAGAATAGTTAAGAATTTCTTTATATAAAGTAATAGATTAAATTATTATATTATAATACTTAATTTAGAAGTTTTAGGATTTAAGATTAAAAGTAAATAATAAGAAAGTAAATAAAGTAAAGAAGAGATTAAGAATTTTATTTAAATTATATAGTAAAAGTTCTAATTTCTCTTATATTTTTTAAATATTAAGTATAGAAAATATAGAATCCCTAGCTTTTTAAAATTATTTTAAAAAATTAATCTTATCGACTACGTAGCTAGTATTAAGTTAAATAATACTATATATATTAACTTTATAAGTAATTATTAATAAAGTAAAAAGATTAATATTAAGTAACTATAGAATATAAGTTATATATAAAGAAAGATAAAGTAAGATTATATTATAATTAAGATAAAACTAAATTATAATAGTATTAATATATAAAGTATAATTATTAAAAATTAATATATAATACTAATCTTTCTATATTTTAACGGATTTTTTTTTAAAAAATTAAAGCTATTTAAGATTAATCTTATTATCTATTTAATTATTATAGTTATAAGTAATAGAAGTTTTTAAATAAATATTATATTAAGTAATCTATTAATTAATTCTCTTAAAGATAATAAATAATTAAATAACTTTATTAATAATTAAGATTATTTTAATAATAAAAATTTACTTCTTATTACTATATTATATTATATATTATTTTTTTTTATATTTATAAATTATAACTTTAATTTTATTAATAATATTAAGTATAAAGCTTTTTTTATTTATATTATAAATATTTTTATCTAAAACCTTATAATTCTCACGTGTTTAATAAAAGAGAGTGAATTAATTATTAAGAATTTTAGAATTTTAAGTAGTAACGCGCTTCTTATCTAAAGAAGAAATATATTTAGTTTTAATTATAAGATAATATTAAAGAAATTTTTATATTTAATTAATATTAATAGTTTTTATATTATTCTTTACTTAGTAAAGTTTTTAAGTTATATATTAAATATATTTAATTTAACTAGATTAATCTTAAGTTTATAGCTAGATTATAAATTTAATTAATATAATTTCTTTTTTAAAATTTAATTATTATTAATTATATACTTTATCTTATATAAAAGAACTATAGATAATATAATAATAAAGTATAAATAATTAAATATTATACTTTTTTATAATTTTAATTAGAGAAAGTTTATTATTAAAGTTTTTTTAAAATATATAAGCTTATTCAATCCTTTTAGCTTTTAATAATTTAGAAGTATTAATATTAAATTAATAAAAAGTATTTAGAGATGAAAGTAAGGTTGTTAAGTTTATAAATAATATTAAAAGATTTATAGGTATTATAGTAGAGATTTTAAAGCAGTAGTATAAAGTTATAGAGAAGGAAAGGAATAGAATAGGAGAAAATAAAAAAAAGTTCTTGGTCAGCCCTATAGGGCTATACAGTAAGGGGGTTTATACAGTAAGGGGGTAGACCCTTCTAGGGTTAGGGCTGATGACGCAGAAATTGAGCGCGGGCTCATATTTGGATGGTGCTTGTAGATATTGAGAGAGAGAGAGAGTGGAATGGATATCAAATGAGTCGCCAGTTCCCAGGACACAATTAGTAGTGGCATGAGCGAGGAGGTGCCTTGCACTTGCAGTCAGTACCTTAGTTTCCTTTCAATTGACGCGGATATTCCGCGGCTCCCACTTCGCGCCCGAAGGGCCCCGTTTCATACACCGAGCTGAATGATCTCATATGCAGCTAGTAGAAGGATAGTATAACAAATCACAGACTGGTCACGAATAGAAGAGCAGCATTTGGATTGCCACATGTCCTTATTCGTCCACTACAATCCACCAATAGTCGTAACTATTACATCAAGCTCTGCATTAGAACACAGGGTGTGGTAAGCAGAACTGGGACGCTTCACCGCACACTGCTTCGTCTTGTAGAAACAGACGAGCTCTAAGGTACCGCCATAAAATGCTGAGGGTCTAAATTAGCTGTGTAATGTGGGAAGGTTAAAGAGCTATCTGCCCCACTATTACTGCTGCAAGCGCGTATGCCTAGCCGTAGCTTACCTTGCTCGTCGATCATCTTCAAATGGTTACTCTTTCGCCTTGCATTGCACAATCCTCCTTTCCCTGACCCTGGCAGCTTCACTTCACTTTCCCTTAACCTCCTCAGCTGCTGTGGTTCCTATTGCTCTGTCTCATGCAGCTTCTGCTGCTCCCTCAAACAGCTCTGATTTCATCGTCTCAGCCTTAGATCCCGGGCGTTGATCCTCGGCTGGAACAACTGGCTTAACACAATGTCATGGACTCAGCTTTGACTCGCCCACCCCTCACCCCCCCTCGTGCAAAGTCTGAGGGACCTACTCGCCCCCACAGAGACTCTATGGAAGACGCCGACTCTTCCGCTACAAGGAAACGCCCCCGCCTCGATAGTGGTGATCGAACTTACAGAAGCATGTCTGTGGACAGATTACGAGATGCCTCTACCGATTCGGCTGCTGCCAAAGCTCCCTCAACGCCTCCAAATGATCAGGCGGCATTGCTTCCCCCAGGGGAAGCTGGCCCTGTCCCGCCAATGACCCTCACACCTAGCAAAGTCACCATAAATGTTCGCGAACCAGCACATGCCCCACAATCCTCAGTTCCTATACCTTTCAACACGACGTCCACATTGCGCGGTGGCGGCGGAGGTAAAGATACGCCCGGTGGAAACCAGGGCATTGGTGACAAGATGGACGCTTCATCCCCGAACGTCATCTCTGTCGGCTCCTCTCCACCCCAAAGCCCGGAGATCGAAGTCGCTGAAGTCGAAGATATGAATGATGATTCTGGGAGGACCAGATGGCAGCCTTTGGCTCGTGCAACTACTTCACTCGAGGCAAGACACGCGCAACGAACCCTACTGAACGACTTCCCTTTTCGACAGAACAAGAAAGGATTACGAAAGACTCTCACCTTGATAGCCTTTACAATTGAGAAGAGTAGGTAGCTACGGATCCCCTTGAACGAGGAAAAGCTGACTTGGTACAGATGATCTCGAGGATGGTAACGTACTCCAACAAACAGCAGAGTGGATCGAAATATACCTCGCACATACTGAGAGGTATTCAAGCCATTGGTGGGAGATGTACCTTGAAGAACGGGAATTCTGGGACGAGTTTCCCTCATTGCTAGATGCTCTTTACCGCAGAAAGTAAGTATAGTCCGCGGCTCTGGGGTAGATTACTGATGGCTGCTTACCGCAATACCAGGCTTGGGGTCGGATCATATTTTCCGACGCTCGAGGTCTCTAGCGAAGAAGATCCCTTGCAAGCCTTCTTAACAACGTTTGCATCTCTGACAATGCGGATGGCCGAAATAGACATCCAGTCACTGGACCGACACTACGATGCCAGCCCAGTCCCAGATCTTGTATCAGACCATTATATTAGTTCCCTGGCCAACGCTATGGATTATCGGCTGGCTTTCTGGAAGTCTTATGTCGATAACCCAAAGCAAGATATCAGCGTCGTGATGGCAACAATCATCGCCAGACTGAAGCCGAGGTCGTCAAATGGTGTTGCGCGCCTAAAGCATCTGTCACGGCAGATTCTGGATCGTTGCCCACATTCACCTGGTCTAATACATAAGGTTTTCGCTTCTATTCACCTTGTCGGTCGAATCATGGAACACTACCGCGTGCTGCAAACTAATGATACTGAGGAAGACCAAACGCTGCTATCACCCATTCATGACACATCGTCGCAGGCTTACGAAATGTTTCTTATCATCGATGACTATTTTCAGACGTTCATCAGCAAGCAAATACCGGCTTTGTCCATTGAAGTCAGCCAGCAATTCGTCTGGAGGCTCTCATTGCTTCTTCGACAGATAGCATTTTCAGATGAGCGGCTGACCCATAAATTAATCGGCGAACGACTAGCACTTCGAAATGTTGGAGAGCATGGCGTTGTGCTTGTGGATCTGGCATGGAAGTTCGAAACGCTGAAGAGATGCATTCTGGAGGGGAGAATGGAGATCAGAGTTCATGGAGTAGATTCCATGGACAGAGAACTCGTAGGTGCATACAACTCATACGTGAAGGACTCTCAACATTTTAAAGACAATGCGGACCATCCGGTAGCGCAATATCTCTCGGACTTCCTGCTCGCCAATAAAGTCGTTGATTACTTCGTCGGCGTCGAATCTCATCCGCAGCTCATAAGTAGGTGTGCGAACATCATCGGATTCCTCGTGGTTACACGCAGATATACCGAAGCTGAAACCGACGTCATTTGGAGGGCGATAACTACAAGCCAAGATTCTCGATTTGTGGAAGCATTACTCAATATGCTGAATGGAATCTTTTCTATTTCCAAGTATCCGACGTTACTCTACTTGACTGAAAAAGTTAATGAACTCCCGATTCAAAATTTTGATGGGGCCATGATTGGTTTCACGAGGTCGCTGCTCGACTCCCTTACTAGCAAGTTTAAAGATTTTTTGAATGACGGGAACATCGATCCCCTGCTTCAGGAGAAATTCAAAGAGACTCTAAGCTGCCGAAAGATGGACATGCCACCCTTTCACTTGTGCATTCGTCTCATACGCCAATCAGCATCCGAGAGATCTCTAGAATTTCACAAAAAGCGGGAAATTCATAACTTCGCAACATTCCAGCTCGGTAAACGATTGCTCGTTTTCGGCCCTAGCGACACCAACAGGCGAGTCATTTACGACGAGTGCCTCCAGGACATTTCGAGTCAAACTGACTCGGCTACTGGTAGCATATCTGCCATTCAAGCTCTTCTGTCACAGAATTATGAGGGTGAAATGGCATTGCTACCGAAAGACTTAGATTTGCCGTCGTTGTTGGTTGGAGAGTTCGCACACATGATTGAAGTGGAACGATCCTCGCCTTATTCACCACAAATGCTGGAAGAGCGCCTAAATATTCGTTTGCAATTATTACAGGACATCATCATACATGTACCAGCCAGAATTACTGCGAAAACCGGTACAAAACTATGGAACTTCGCAGTAGGCTCAGAAGCGTTGAATGATCCAGCCCGAGAGAGTGGCTGGATGTGCTTCCTCAGAGCCACGAGATTTCACGGCAACGACCGAACCCCTTGTACTAGCAGAAATGCTTTCATTGATCAATGCATTGGGGACCACCTTCCCCGCTTAGAACCACGGTTCTATACCAATGGATGCCTGCAATTTGTGCAAGACGTCGTTCACTATCATTCGCGAATGGCGGCACTGCGTTTGGAACCTGATGTGAAACAAGAGTCAACCGCAGAGGGACTGCTCTGGCAACTGTCACTCACAGCGCCACGTAACACCATTGAGCATAGAGCTATTGGTATACTGGTTAACTTTTACCTGGATTCTCCTGACGTCCAGCGTCGAACCAGAGCAGCGACCGAAGCCATCCATGTTGAGGTTGTAGAGCGTTGCATCCGTCAGCTCACATCGGCTGCTTCCAAGCTCAAAGCTTTTAGTGACGGCACATCAAGTGGAGAGGACGAGCCCATGGTAATCGTCGCTTCGGAGGGTGAAATTCAGGCTCAGAGACTGTCTTTCTCGAGATCTCTGATGATATTGACCGAGTTTATTCGGGGGGTACGTGCTCGCCCCAGATATAGTCCGCAGCCCCAGATTCAACGGCAGCTACCACGAGAGCCTTCAGAGGCTAGAGGTGAAAAAATCCAGATTCGGTATCAGGCTGCTAATTCTGATATGCGAACCGTGGAAGTCGGTGACCTAGAAACTATTCAGGGATTTGCTCGTCGCTTAAGCTTATTGACTGGCTTCACGAAATTTAATCTCATCGCCGGGGGTCAGCGCCTAGACTTGACAGCTAATGCTGAGAAGACGTTGCAAGACCTGAGACTTGATCAAAAAGGCCTTCTACTTATTCAGAGGGTCGCTGATGCCGATACAGCGCCGGATTTGGCCCCAGCATCGGGGCTAAGGCCAGTGGAAAAAGAGATATTGTGCCATTTTTCTGAACTGTATGACCTACTCACTATGGAAGACAACCTCGGACGGGAAGTTTTCGAGTTCTTGAAGGCATTTCCACCGCACAGTAGTGTTACAACCTTGGTGTGCTCCAAAGGAACATCCCTCGAAATCCTTTTTCCCCCCACAGCGCCCTTCAAGATTAGGTACTCAGCCTATGCCTTAAAGACATCATTAGAGTATCAATCTAAAATGGGCTCCACGACTCCAGATCTTATACGCCACGGTATCCGCTCGTTGAGTGCAGCTTTATGCTCGCTTAATCTCAACATCAATTCCCAAGGCGCTGATTTAGACATATCAATAGCTAAGGACATGGTTGAATGTTTAGAAGCTTTCCTTAAAGAGCCCGTCTCTAATGATGGGATCGATGGTTTGTTCGCTAATCCACTGGCGCTGATCGATCGTCTGGACTCATTAATCAGAAACGCCCAGAATATCCTTGACAGCGAGGATGCAGGGTCTCTTCTATCTTCCTGTTTCTCCGTGCTGCTACAAGTTTCGCTGCTGTCCGAGATTATGTGGACCCACTTCAAAGACCAAGTGAAATGCTCCATGCTTTTGCAGCGGTGTCTACTTGATGAACCCCGATCGAAAATACGAGGGCAAATAGCAGAGTCGATAGGAAGAGTCCGTGGGGTGTCCAAAACTAGCCACACGGTCCCCGCTAGAGAGCTTGTGCCTTACTTATGGGAAAACCTAGTCATTATCATTCCTTTCTGCCTTGAGCTTGCGGACAGGTCAGAAGACTACAGCTCGGAAGAATTCTTCAATGTTCTGCGCGGTATCTGCGACTCCATGGATCGTGTGTCTTGCGAAATTCTAGATCTGCCAACCTACGTCCAAACCTGGAACGCCATACTTTTGCAACACGTCCATTATGAGTTCGTTGGCCGTGAGACAAAAGACTGGATAGTAATCGGGCTTTCGGGCCTCCTAAAATGGTGCTTCGATAAAGCGAACGATTTGGGCAAACCTATTCAAATGAGGTAAAGATCATGCATTTGTGTCTCGGTCTCTCTGCGTCGGGCTAATTGTTTTAGTGACACCTTCCTGGAAAACCTCTTCAAAGCCCACTTGTTTCCAGATCTCCCCGATTCGGACGATGGCATGACTACTGAGATACGTATACCTAACCTGTACACAGGGACCCGGCAGGGACTATACGAAATCCTCTTGGCGGTGAGCAAGGATGGGGCCAATTACCAGAAACTTTTGATGCTCGTCAGCAACTTGCTCTGCCAAGGTGAGGACTTCCAAGCGTGGTCTTGGGGTATCGCTCAACCTTCAGAAGGTTACGATTTCGAGCCGAACTTCAACTTCGAACGGAACAAATACCTCCGATCGGAGCTAGGATACCCAGGCTTACGGAATCTCTCTAATACCTGTTATATGAACTCCCTATTCACTCAATTATTCATGAATGTCAGGTTCCGATCATTTATCCTCGGCACGAACGTTGCCGATGGGAACTCGTCTCAGAGGCTGCTTCACGAGACTCAAGTGCTTTTTGGCTTCATGCAAGAAACTACGCTCAAGGCTGTGGACTCTCAGGGCATTGTTGACTCGCTCGTCACATATGACAACACTCTTATCGATGTATCCGTACAGATGGACGTAGATGAATTCTACAATCTGCTATTCGATAGGTGGGAAGGCCAGATCTTGTCAATGGCCGATAAAAAGAAATTTCGAGCCTTCTATGGTGGCCAGATCGTGCAGCAAATCAAGTCGAAAGAATGTGACCACATTTCTGAAAGGCTTGAGCCTTTCTCCGCAATCCAATGCGATATTCAGGGGAAAATGACACTGAGCGACAGTCTCAACGCATACGTTACCGGGGAAGTCATGGAAGGAGGTTCGTCCACTGTAAAATTGCATTATAGGATTTCTCGCAGCTAATCATTCTAAAGATAACAAATATTCTTGTACTTCCTGCGGCTGCTACGTTGACGCTGTCAAAAGGTCCGTATTCAAAGGCTTGGCAATAGGTGACCTCACTAATATCATTCAGAGCTTGCCTCAAAAACATCCCCGACAATCTGATTTTCCATTTGAAACGTTTCGATTACGACGTTATGACAGGCATGCGGAGCAAAATCAACGATCTCTTCGAATTCCCCGAGCAGATCGATATGGCCCCGTACCACGTCAACCATCTCAAAGAGCCGTCACAGCCGTCAAAACCAGATATATTTGAGCTTGTCGGTGTTCTCGTTCATAGTGGTAATGCCGAGTCGGGACATTACTATTCCTATATCAAAGAACGACCTCCAACATACATGTACAGCAAACAATGGGTTGAATTTAACGACACTGATGTCACCAAGTTCAACCCTGCCAATATCGCAGACCAGTGCTTTGGGGGTTACAGCGAGCATTCTCCTTATACACCGCGGTACCTGAAATCCTGGAATGCATATATGTTGTTCTATGAGCGAATGGAACCACAGACCTCTGACATTGATCTCCAAATCTCCACGCCGCGGGATATCCCCGCTAAGTGCGAGATACCCGCAGAGATCGAACGTCTCGTTGCTCTGAACAATGCCAAATGGCTTCGCAACTATTGCTT
Source organism: Cladonia rangiferina (assembly GCA_023065455.1). Lineage (NCBI taxonomy): Eukaryota > Fungi > Ascomycota > Lecanoromycetes > Lecanorales > Cladoniaceae > Cladonia > Cladonia rangiferina. Next base: position 744,298 of record JAJREH010000014.1, on the reverse strand, counting down.
ATTTGATCCAGCACATGCGGCCTTCGCAAGGCAGCTTCTTGAACAGCTTCGGATCGTCAACAAAGGAGCATGCTCCCCAGTCCATGATACCGAAAAATCTGCTATTTGGCAGTCCCTGGATTACCTCCAACTCGTGCTTGCGCGAGCGAAAGATTCCACCGGGTTTGGGCTAATGCTGACGTCTCTGACCAATGTAATTGGCGCTTGTTCACGCTGTTGCAAGCTTGCTTTAGAGTGGGTCTTGGAACATGAAAGTGCTCTGCGCAACGTCCTCCTACGGTGTTGTGTTCCCAAGGTCCGGAAGGACTTTACTAATATGATTAGCATGGCGCTTCAATATCTCCGGAAAAGCGATCCTGAGGGATATGGGTTCTCAAAGGGAGATGATCTCGATATCCATAACCTAAGAGCGGATCTCCACCAAGGAATCTTTACAGCTATTGCAACTCACCTTAGAGACCTGTATATCCACGTGCTTCCGCAGTCTCGCGCTTGGGACGATTACTTCGGATTGCTCGCTGACCTGGCTAACTTTGGAATGCACGAAACTTGCGTGCTTCTAAATTGTGGGTTTTTGCAAAACTGTTTGGAAATCCTTGCTTTTGATCACCCTTCAGTCGCCAGACTTCGCAACGATCAGCCGCATCTGGCACACTATAATCGCCTGGTTGAGAAAGGGCGCAAGTTCTCCTTCATTAAACTTACTGATCTTATGGCGAACTTACTATCTAGAATCGATGTCCGAGGCACGCCAGTGCGCAATGCCTACGATCGGCCAATGCTTGCGACTGGAATAAGATTGACCGTGCCAGAGGATAGATATTTAACGCTTAGCAGAGATTCCTCAGGCTCAAAAAGCCTCACCTTCCTTCAAAAGATACTGGATGCTGGACCGCCGCCCTTGCCAGCTACAAAGAGGATTGTACAATACATGGTACTCGCGGAGCCCCAAGTGCGGGCTTTGTCGGCTATCCAGCAGACAATTCTGAATGGCGTCAATGTTGAGCCAGCAAACATGGCTGCTCCCTACCTTCAGGCTGCACTCGCTTTCTGCGAATGCACCCCAACTGAGGAGAGCGCAGAAGAAGTCATTAGACATATTGCTAGGGAGGTCGACACCATAGGGACCAGCGGTGGGCGAGAACATCTTGAATTCTTCACTAAAGCACGCAGGTTACGAAGTCTTCGCCAAACTATATCTGAAGGCTTTTTCAATCAGTGCGTTCTGAAAACCGTGCCCCAGTGGGCACCCGCTCTGCTCATGTATTGGGATGAAACTATTCGTGACACCACCGTGGACATACTCAAACAACTCGTATTTGGCCACGATGTGACAACAATGGATGACGAAGAATATGCGGAGATGATGATTGACGCTGGGAAAAAGCTCCAAGTGGCATGTTTGACGCGCTGCAATGTCCATATTCGAGAAGGGAAGCCAATCGATGCAAAGTGCATCCAGCAAGTCACTGCTGTCATCAAACACTGCTTGGACACTTACTGTTCGGAAGATGACCAGGAGGAAATAGCTCGAGCGGAGAGTAGGTGTCAGCCCTCCTGAGATATTTTCCCTAATTGCTGATTCCGTGTTAGCTACATTAGGCAGTCTTGAAGCCCTGACGGTCTCAGACCCTGATGATGCGGTGTCCGGTGCGTTTTTAAACCCCTTGTCCGTTATCTGGCTAATATCGCGCTAGATACATGGAACAATAACTCGGACGAGATGGTCTCTGACTCGGATTCTGATTATAATCTCGTGACCTCTCCGTAAGTGCTACCGCTTAGAGGAAGCATACGAGTATTGGGTATCGACGATTCACGATGGAAAGGAATGGGCATGGTAAAGCTGGCGCTGGGTAAAGAACGGACGGCAATCACGAGTGCATAAATGGAGGGGACGAAAGCGGCATTGACTGGCGCATGGCAACGATAGACTTCATTGAGGGTTTATTACACGAAATGTTTCTTGCAGAAAAAGAAATCAGGCGCGCAATGCAGGATGAGCTGGCCAGCTCTGGGTGTGTCTCGAGTCCTCGCGGACGGCGTTTTCTCTTAAACCTTGGTAATTGCAAGGTCTTTGGGTCTGTTCGTGCGGCTTTATTCTTTTCGCATGACATGGAGCATCAACAAAAGGGCTCATATGAGTCGTCCTTAGTTTCAATAGAGATTCTTTCAATGTATGTCATATTATGCTTGCCCGCAACGCCGCTACCAAAACCCTCAGTGAGACCCAAATTTGCTCCTAGCAATGTCCACTCCTGTCATGCCTGGTAACTCCTGTTATCCGACAGAGCGCTGATCTTTTCTACATTGCATATAGCATAACTCTGACCAATGTCATTAATAAGCTTCGACACAGCTTCCGGAGAAGTCACATATCCAGAACCGCTGATTGGATAATAGAACAAGTAGCAGTACCAAACACCACCAGACCTCTTTACACAGACAAACGGCTTCATCAGTAATATCGCGCTTGGTAAGGGGTTTCATGATCCTTAAGTCATGTACAGTATACGGAAGTGATGTCCTGAAAGACATACCTCTCGCTTACCTTGTTACTTGCTTGTTATCTCCCTGCCTATGGTCACGTTTACTGCACTACAATGCGATGTCTCTTCAGTCATGGATTGGGCCCAAGCCTTTCTCTTCGTTGCAGGCGCTAGCAGACCTCAAGTACAAGCATAAAGAAACGAGATAGCAAAAGGAACTAGTAAAAGCGTAAAGATGATCCAGTGGGGCTCTAGAATAGCGAAATGCTTCTTTGAGTATCTTGCGTAGAGATGAAAGCTATTTGTGGAAAGATACCCAAACGTGGCGCACAGTATATAGATCCAGTAGGCAAGTATATGGATCAATTTCCTGGGCTTTAAGCGATACAAATTTGGAGATATTATATGGCAAGGATTGTCCCATAGAGTTCAGCATGACATGATGACTGGATAGCTATCACAGAGCATCTTCGAATTCAGCATCCTCATCCTCATCCTCATCAGAGTCCTTATCTTCTTGACCTGCAGCCCCAGCTCCTGGGCCTGCTAGCCCATTTTCCCGCGTTTCAAATTTGACTTTCTTTGCAAGCGGAACATCCTCATCTTCCATTGCTTGCCCTGACGGCGCAGGTGTTGACGTGTTGGTAGGCGCGCTGCTGCCAGACTCGCTTGCCTTTGTCCGTGCACCTCCATTGAGAGGTCGATCGGCAGACATGGAGCTCGAGGGCGTACCAATCGCCGACGCAGCTATGCCCACGTCTTCGAAATCTTCTTCGTCTCCAGATGATTCGTCGGCCTCACGGTCTTCTCTTGCTTCTTGCTCTTGTTCTTTCGCTAGCTGGGCGTAGTAGGCAGCTACTCCATCGTTCAAGACGTCGTAGGTTTTCTTGTCTTCGTCTTCGTCTCGAGATATAGCGCCGCTGACGTTCTGCTCGCTGTCTTTTTTGGCTACGGTAGTCTCACCTGTGACGGTGGAAGTGGTGTGCCATACTGGTAGAATGTTTTGTGTGGCTATGTCTGCTTTTCGCTGGGCTTCGGCTGCTCTCTCTGCGGCTGTTCTTTCGGAACTCGTGGTCACAGAGACATCTAGTGGCGCAGCAGCCACCTGCATGATTCCTTTGACAGCAGTTGGGGGACCTGTTGCCTGTCCAAGAGGCTGAGTCTTCTGACCTGGATTGATTGAATGGTCTCTTGGTATGGGTACAGCATGTGAGAAAGCCGTATCAAAGTCATTATTGGGGATGTCTTCTGAATCTATCTGTTGCAGCATCTTGAGAAGGCCATCTAGTTGACTCATGAGCTTGCTTTGCTTTTCGTGTCCAGTAGCGGCCCCTTCAGTAAGTTCTTCTCTTTCAAGAATTCCGCCGCAGCGATGACACTCAAAGCCCATAGGGCCTACTTTATCCAAAACTTCAAGTTGGGTCCATTGAGCGTTGCAAGTGGGACATTTGTAGTCCTTTTTCTCCTCGCTAGGCTTGTACATTTCTTTTACCCGCTCAGTCAGGTGGAAGATACGGTACTTGATGGCATCAATGGTCGCATGAAAGTCAATGAAATAGTAGTCCTTGTTAATCGGTCGCTGCTGACCCTCCTTGATCTCTTGGCGAGAGTGGCTACAGTAGAGCTCATTAGTCAAGGTTTCAGCGAGCTCCAAAGATACTCATAATCCCATACACTGCCAGAAGTCTGTCCTCCTTCAATTTGCCACACAATTTTCGAAGATCCTTCTGTTGCATGCCTAGTAAATGGGCAAGGTCCTCGTTTACCAAACTGCAGAAAACCCTCAGCATGGGCCACACAAGAGTTCTGCGGCGTGATTCTCACTGACGCTGAGTGGACCATTAATGCATCGATCACAAGCACATGCTTCGTCTCGTAAAACGCTCGCACAACTGTGCGTATGAGAGTCTTTGCTAAATCCATGGGTGGGTTGAGAATGTCGATTTTGTGAGATTATATAATACGGCTATGTACTGTAAGACGACTGGTATGTAGCCTTCAAGGCCTCAGCAACCTGACGACGGTGTGGGAATTCATCATCTAGTGGACCCTGATAGTTCGAGTCGAGAAATCAAAACGACAAAAAAGACTGAGAAAGAGCGTACGAAATAAGCTGGGAAAAGCACTGTGCGAGAACAAAGAGAAGAGGGCAGAGTTGTCATCAACCCTTTCAATATCAGTACGCTAGCGGCTCGTTAGCGTGCGGGTTCAGCCTGTGTGATCACGTCTGTTACCCGGCGCTGCATCCGAATTTATTACCTACCTAACGTGCCTGCTGTGTAAGACATCGCACAACCAGTAATATGTGATTCATGATACACCTGGCAACACAATGGATGACCAAGCCCCTAATATGTCTCGGCCCACTGACTCCCAAAGCATGGATGCGAACACAATTGCTACGAGCGAAATGGAGCAAGGAAACCAGGCGCAAGCTGACGGTGTACAAGAGGGTGAAAGGCCTAGACAGCAAAGACGTGAGAGGGCAAGAGGTAGTTCTAGAGGGCGTGGAGGGGGAGGTGACAGGGGCGGCCGTCATAGGAAGAGAGAGATTGGGCGCGCGGAATGGAGGTATGCAAGAGACGCAGTCCCCTCAAATCAGTTGCACTAACTAATGAAGCAAAAACAAAGTTGACAGACGCGCACAAAAGATAGAAAATCAAGAAGGTGCCAAAAGACGGAAGCTAGATGGCAAGGACGACGAGACACCAATCTACGCTATGAAGTTTTCGAAGGAAGAGATCAACGCGCAGGAGAAGAAGCCCAAGCGAAAGGTAGCGGTCATGATTGGATACTCCGGTAGTGGATACAAGGGCATGCAGTTGTAAGCGGCAAATGATGTGGCGAAGGATCTAGATTTCTGATAAACGATAGGAACCACCATGAGAAGACGATAGAGGGAGACCTATTCAGTGCTTTTGTTGCTGCAGGGGCCATCTCGAAAGCCAACGCCGACGACCCAAAGAAATCATCATTAGTAAGATGCGCTCGCACCGACAAAGGAGTTCATGCTGCAGGGAATTTGATATCCCTGAAACTCATCGTCGAAGATCCTGACGTGGTAGCCAAGATTAATGAGAAGCTAAGCCCACAGATCCGAGTATGGGGCATCGAGAGAACCAACGGCAGCTTCAATGCATACAATTTTGTGGACTCCAGGATATATGAGTACCTTATACCAACGCACAGCTTTCTGCCTCCTCATCCTAAGAGCTTTTTAGCCAAGAAAATCGTAGAGCTAGCTGAGGAAGCCGATGACCTGGAGGGATATTTGAGTCGTCAAGCAGAGGTCGCCAACGTCTGGGCCGAGATGGAAGAAAAACATGTGAAGCCTGTCATTGAAGCGATAGACCCTGTCATACGAGAGCTTGCGCTCAAGGCATTCTATGATCACGACTATAACGTGGTCTCTGCCGACTCCATGCCTGTTACTGAGGATCAAAAGCAGGCCACAAGGGAGATCACTCCACAAGGTCAACTCGACTCCGTAATCGCTGCAACCAGTATCGAAGCAGATCACGAGAAAGCGCCATTATTCGCCAACATGTCACAGATAGGAGGCACAACCAAAGACGACCCAAACTCAAACCCGTTGCTCGAAGTCGCAGCCATTGAACGCTCCAAAGCCCTCACGCCCCTCGAGATTGCCGTCCGTCTCCTCAAACAAGCCCACATAACAGCCAAAAGAGCCTACCGCATCAACCCTGCCCGCCTAGCCCGAGTCCAATCCGCCCTCTCTCGTTTCATCGGCGCCCACAAATTTCACAATTACACCGTCGACAAATCCTCCAAAGACGCGTCAGCCACCCGAATTATAAAGTCGTTTAACGTGGACTCGACACCTATAATAATAAACGATACAGAATGGCTCTCTTTAAAAGTTCATGGCCAGTCCTTCATGATGCATCAAATTCGCAAAATGGTATCCATGGTCGCACTCATCGTCCGCTGCGGTTGCCACGACGGCCGCATGCAAGATTCTTTTATGCCTGATCGTATCAGTATTCCGAAAGCCCCCTCCCTAGGCCTCCTTCTCGAACGTCCCGTCTTCGACGCTTATAACGAGCGATTGGAGCAGTTTGGACATAAGAAGATTGATTTTGGACGGTATGAGAAGGAAATGGAGGAATTCAAGCAGAGAGAGATTTACGAGAGGATATTTAGGGAGGAGGAAAAGGAAAATGTTTTCCATGCGTTCTTTACGGCGCTGGATAATACGAAAAGTGCACAGTTGTTATATTTGAGCAGTGTTGGGTTGGAGGCTACGAAGAGCGGGATTGAGAACGGGGACGACGGGGGAAAGAGGGAGAGCGGGGTCGATGATGTGGATTCGGAGGATGAGGGGAAGGGGGATGGTGAAGAGGGCTGAGGGCGAGGTTGGGAAATTGGTGGTTTTAATTGCCAGAGTGAATTAGAAATGTCTGCTGGAGACAATGCAGGAAGCCGAGGAGCCCTCGATGCTCCGAGCACGTATGCTATAGGGTATTCGAAATATTTTACAACGTATATACGCTCATCGGAGCTAGCTTCACAGGGCCTAAATCAAAGCCTGACCCTTGAACATTCCCTCCTTTACTTCTCGGACGACATCCCTCCTATCGTTCTTGCCAACAAGAACATAGCCTCTTCCCCGCCTTCCCATCCTCCCCGTCCGACCCAGCCGATGTATGAAGTCAATAGTAGAATGAGGCACATCATAGAGAATTACGTGCCGTACAGCCAACGTATCGATACCCCGTGAGCCCAAGTCTGTACTCACAAGAACCTTGGTGTTGGGTAGATGTCTCTTTGGTCGCTCCGAAGGTGCATCAGATATGGTTCTGTGGAGAGGGACGTAGTTCGGTCCGCTGGGTGGGACAACAATCTCCTCGGAACTCATCTCCACACTCTCTTTCTTCGCTGTGGTGAAGGCACTTAGAGTCTCAGACTGCCGCTGCTCGGGCGTATCTCTGTTCAGGGCGGCGGCGTCAATGCCTTTCGAACTAAGGTAGTCGGCAAGTTCCTGCGTCGTCTCCCGCTCGTTGACGAAGACTAGTATGCGTTGGACGTCAGTATTTCCTGCATCCCCGGTGCGATTTTCAGCTGCCGCTTTGCCAATCGACCAGATGGTGTCCGCGCAAGCAAGGGTCTTGTTGCCGCGATATGGTTCTTTTTCCACGTCTACGACGCCAAGCTGCACACGTCGAGGGATCGCGTGAAGATTTGGTGTGACTAAGCGCCTAATATCTGGGAAGCGCTGGCGTAGATAGGAGTCAAGACTTCGCGGGATTGTCGCCGAACAGAGGATGAGTTTCTTTAATGAGGGAGTGGCTTTGTCGAGTATAGTGGTGGTAGAAGGAGCGAAGGAACGGTCGAGGAGAGAGTCAGCCTCATCTATTACGAGATGTGTAACGCGACTTAGAATATTTGGGTCTGATTCGGAGATACTGGCTAGTAAATGGGGTGTGGAAATGAGGACGTCGATGCCAGTGGGTGAAAAGAGGCGATTGCGAATAACCTTGCCGGTATAGGCTGACGATATCATAGCAGAGCGAAACCTGACTGTATGAGACAGGGTTTTCGTAAGTTTTCCAACTTGTGTTACAAGTTCGGAGGTAGGCAGAAGAATGACAGCTCGTGGACGGCCAGTGGTCGGATGGGGAGCATCGGACAAGACCGGTGCTTCGAGAGTATGGAAGTTGGTACTTTTCCTTTCTTCTTCCTCTTCGGCCTTCTTCTTCGCCTCTAGCTCTACATCTATCGCTTCTGCTCGCTTGACAGCATCCAGCACTGGCAACAAGTAAGCAAGCGTCTTCCCTGAGCCTGTCTCCGCTGCAAGTAGAAATTGCTCCATCTCCTTCTTGTCAGCCATTGACGATCGCCTCCGCGCAGCTCTGGACTCATTGCCCAGTAAAATCGGTATCGCCAGACGCTGTACTGGTGTAGGCGCTACGTCTTGCAGACCCGCCAATGCTTCGAGGTATATGGACTCTTTGATTATCGGAAGCAGAGGGAAGTCGTCGAAGCTATTTGTATCGCTGATCTTTACTTTGGTTGAATTACGCTCGCCGTAGGATACGAGAGCCAATGCTCTTTGCATTTTGAGTGCATGGAAAGTCTCTCTTTCCTTCTGTGGGCGTACTTTCCTTCTCGAAGATCTCCACACCTCAGCCTGTGAGCGATTGCGAGGTTCTTGACGCACATCAGCGTATTTCAGATTCATGCCGCCAAAAGGACTATTGGTTCGCCTTCCAATCGGCCGGCCGCTCGGAGTCGTCCTTGTAGGAGGGCGAGATACATTTGGGGAAAGCGTCATTCTCGATGGGCGGCGAGGGCGCTCTGTTTGCATGAAGCGTGAGGGTTGCCATGGTTGGAAGGGGGGATTTCGTAGTGTGGATGACAGCGCTTTATGTTGGCAGAACAGACACAATGTCTGTAGGGAGCGAGACATTAAAAGTGCCGTCTAAACGTAAAGCATTGATGATGCTGCTTTTGAAACTTTTCCGAGGCTTGGTGATCCCTGCAAGTATTGCCCGTCGCCCTGGCAACACTAGTGGCCGTTTCGCGGTCGCTTGGGGCCTTGTATCTTGTATCGACACCGCACCAGTTGCTTAATTGTATCTATATGACCACGAGCATTGCGATTTCTCTTCACTTTGAACATTCAACAACGGTGTTTGGTTGTCGGTGCAACTATCTATAGCTTCAGCAGTATACTCTATCGGAAATCACGTCTCTATGATTGCGGGGTGCGTCTCGCATTTCTAAACAAACACATTCCTCGCTTTGCCTCGCCCTGAGGTCCAACGATCAGCAGCGATTGGGCCGGAGGCCTCTGATGACATTGCTTGAGCACTGGTAATTCTGAGATAGACGCCATGTCGCAATCTGTATGTCGCAGCGTTCTTGATCAGCATGTAATCATGCGCTGGCTATGGCGACAACAACGCTAAATAGTGCTTGCAGATCCAACCTCTGCGCATTTCTAAGAATACGCCCACATCATCACCGTCTAAAACTCATGCCCGCTCTTCAGCTGGACCACTTACCGAGCTTGGGCCTATGGAGCGGAGGCGCAATTCCCCTAGTTACAATCAAGCCACGAGGGTGAGAAGACTAAAGGCAAAATCTCAGGATGTAGCGAGCTAATAGAACGGTAGAAAAGCATGTTTACTGGCGACTCCTCGCCGCTCGACTCCTCTCCCTTCAACTCAAACTCCCCACGATTGTATTGGCAGAGCAAAGATCCGGCCTCTCCGTCCAGGTTCAATGCAGAGAACAGAAGCCCCTTAGCTGAGCGAAGCACGTCTCCATCTCCAACGAGGCGGTCTTCAATCGAGAATTTGAAGCGCGTATCCCGTGTAAAGAACAGTAATATGTTTGCGCGCGAACACAAGCAAGAATACGACCCTGCTTCGAGTCCTCTGATCGAGAGACCTCTAGCGACAGGTAGACCACTTAGTACTCAAGTCCAGGGTAATGCGTATGGTGGCAGAGGTTTGGACGGCTTTCGTAAAGAGAAAAATGCAGCGGAGAAAAAGACATCCATCACCAGCCCTCTGAGGTCTCCCTTAAAGATGGACAACGTGCCTGAATTATCAAGCTATACAAACAAAGGTCTGGCGTCTCCAACCAAGTCATCGCTTTCTAGTAAGAGCAGATATGCACAAGCGCATCAGCCTTTCGATCCTGAAAATGGCATCTGGTCAGATGAAGAAGATTCCTACACGGAGAAGCAACTACCTCCGGGGAGGTCACTGCACCGTCATGCGAAGAGCGTCACATTTGATGCAGCACCTCCGCAAGTTAATGAATATGAGATGACGACGCCAGATCCTTCCTCAGTAGCTTCAGGGTCGCGGGAGGGTAGCTATGATTCTGTGGACAATGAAGAAGACGAAAGTTTTGATCGAGGTTCATCAATTGACCGAGACGATAGCTTTGACGCGTCGCTCGAGGACACCGAGAAGACGCCGGTAGTCTTGCCTGAAGACTGGCGGTTCATGAGCCCCGCGATTGCCAATGACGACCTAGCTGCTCATGTCGAGAATCCTTTTGACGGAGAGCAGAGCAGTCCAGCTCCTACAGCAGAACCTTCATCAGCTGCTGATGCACGACCTTCGCCCACAAGGACAGATTCTGTGAACTCGAACGGCGAACGTCGGCCATTACCACCACTTCCTGCTCTGGGCACGCCCGTGTTTCCAAGGGCTCGATCAGACTCCGAAAACAGCCTGACTGCAACTGCTGAGCGAGTCAACCATGCCCAGCGTACGGGCCCCTCCCCTCCACGCCCAGCATCTATCTCAAAGTCGGAGATTCAAGGAATGGGTGGATGCTCCATGCCAATCGAAGATCGCCTACGCTTGATGATGCTTCAAGATGAAGAGAAGCCACAGACGGCTGCTCAAGAACAGCAGGAGCAGCGAGAACGACGACTTAGACGCGGTTCGCCTCTCCGAAGCCCAGAGTCAGAAACGCATGGGCAAGGTGTAACGGCTCGAGATGAAGACGTTGAAAACGACGACGTTGCTGACTTAGGGGATTATAAACTCCCTCCCAAAATCTCACGAGAGTCCATTCTTCGCAAGGTTAAGAGTCGTAACTTTCGTGAATCTGAAGATGACTACTCATCTCTTGAGTTAAGTCCAAATACGGGTGGCGAGGAATACGCCAATTTGGACCCAGACATCCCAATTCCATCCCTAGAGGCCGAGGACGGTGAGAAGGATGTCACCATCAAGCAAGAGGTTGACGACGACAGCGAGGTTGATGTGTATTCCATACCAGACCTCTACAGTCAGCATCTGCAAGCAGAGTCTTACATGAATGCCATCGAAAAACTTGAAGCGTTCAAAGAAGCCAAAGATTCGACTAATGACGACGACGATGAGAGTCATTACTCAGTAGATTCAAAAGAAGATGGTCAACAAGATAACAACTCCAACAGTGCCCCTGATGAAGATGGTCCTCCCACGCCCCGGGCTGTCACATCAAACATTTCAGATCACACTTTGGAGCGGAAGAGCAGCCATCGTATGTCTCTGCCGCAATTCGCAGCTCTTCTTGGGGATTCCGACTTCGGTTTTGGTATGGAGTCCTTCATGACCTCCTCGCCCCCACAAGATCAGGAGCCAGTAAAGTCCGCAATTACTCCATCACCACCTACGGCTGAAGACTCAGTCAACGCAAATCGGTCTATCAACCGCCCGGCGACACCAGAAGCACAACTGCAGCCGCCAACGTATCCAGGAGAGTGGAATGACTCTAAGGCTGAGCCTGGAACACCTGACTCGGTAATTCGCCATCCTGTTGCAGAATCCCCCGTGGCCCAAGCTCCAGAGATACCAGAACCAGTCGCCACTATCAGAGCCCCAAGTGGTAATCTCAAGACTCGACCTTCCGTCACACCATCAGATATCCAGGCAATGGCTGAGGTACGGCGACAGGTAAGCAACGGTAGCGAGGTCCCAGCAGTCCCGAAAATACCAGAGCGACACCTCAGCCGACCCTCCGTTGTTACTGAATCAGACGAGTTCCAACCCGACTCAGCTAGTGAGGCAGAGTCATTGGAAAACCCTGAATGGAAGGGTACGTCAAAGCAAGCTAAGCGGAAGAGCAGCTTGCTACCTCTGGAGGTCCCTGTGGAAGAGAACGAAGGGCTTGGAATTGAGAGTGAATTCGACCGCGTGATCGAGGCTCAAAAGGTGAGGTTCAATTTTACCCCGTACGAAATCGGTCCCCTTACTCCTCCAGTTTTGCGGAGTATATAGCTGGTCAAGGATTCGCACATATTGATGAAGGTCCTGCTAACAAAGCTTTCCGCATACAGAAGGGTTACCTTATGCGACAGAATACCAAAGTCATCATAGCCAGCAGTGCTTCGCACGAGTCTGCTGAATCCACAACAGAACCAAAGGACAATCAAGAGCTTGGTGCTCGAGGCACTCGTTCTGCAGGAAACTCACCTAGAAAAGCCAGCCAGTCGCATCCCTGGACTGCAGAGCCATGGAACGGCAAGATTAGGCGTAAGAGTATTCGAAAGTCCGGAGGCATTCCCTCAAAAGCGCCTTCTAACGGACCTGCTCCACCTCTACCTGGTCAACAGAGCAACGTAGCAAGTAGTCTCGACAGTGTTACTGAAGATGAAGCTATGCAAAACGTAGATGAGATTGGCGAGGATGGAGAAAGAGGTAGACTATTTGTCAAGGTTGTCAGAGTTAAAGATTTAGATCTGCCACTGCCTAAAGGTGGGCACTTCCCATCCTCTCGAGCTTCATGTAGCTACTGACCGATACCTAGGAGAGCGCTCATACTTTGCACTGACGCTTGACAACGGTCTTCATTGCGTTACCACAGCATGGCTTGAGCTCGGCAAGACCGCGCCAATTGGGCAGGAATTTGAGCTTGTCGTGCTCAATGACCTGGAATTTCAGCTCACTCTGCAAACAAAATTGGAAGAACCAAAACCCAAGCCGGTCATCGAATCTCCTGTGAAGGCTCCCAAAGCGACCAAGCAATCAACATTCAGCAGAGTCTTCGCTTCTCCTCGAAAACGCAAGGAATTGGAGCAGAAGCAGCAAGAGGAGGCTCAAAATGCCGAACGACAGAGACAACAAGCAGCTCAGGCCAGTCGACGACAAGTCCAGCCTACAGCGTGGGATCTTCTCCACGGGCTTGTTGCCAAGGATGGTAGTTTTGCACGCTCCTACGTTTGTCTTCAAGACCATGAGACTGCCGCGTACGGCAGACCATATGTTGTGGATGTCCCATGCTTCAATGAGTGGGCGACTGAAGAGGCGAATGGGAACAGTGTTAAGAGCAAACGTACTGCTGTGAACGGTGGCGTTCAGCGTAAGGCACCATATAAAGTTGGTAAACTTGAGCTACAGCTTTTCTTTGTGCCCAAGCCCAAAAACGCCAAAGACGAGGACATGCCGAAGAGCATGAATTCGTGCATCCGTGAGCTTAAGGAAGCTGAGAGTGTGAGACCTAAAAAGTGGGAAGGTCATCTAAGCCAACAAGGAGGTGATTGCCCAGTAAGTAAACCTGAGGCTCTCGAATCGTAGCCGCAAAGCTAATGTCAACAGTATTGGCGACGTCGTTTCTTCACTCTCGACGGGTCCAAGTTTACTGCTTACCATGAGGTTACACGGCAGCCTAGAGCGACCATCAACCTTGCAAAAGCCAGCAAATTAATAGACGACAAGTCTTCGCTGATGAAAACAGACGCTTCGCCAAAGAAAGGCAATCGGAGAAAGTCTGCTTTTGCTGAGGAAGAAGAGGGTTACATGTTCGTCGAGGAAGGCTTCCGGATACGCTTCGCCAACGGCGAGACCATTGACTTCTACGCCGACAGCGCTGCTGAAAAGGACGGGTGGATGAAGGTTCTCTCGGAGGTTGTGGGCAAGGACACCAGCAAGCCAAAGACGTGGACTGATATTGTCATGGCAAAACGGGCAGCAGAAGCTGCTAGAGCAGCGAAGGCGCAGCAAGCACAGCTCAAAGCCGGCTATGGCTCTGCCAAACAAGCCCCCATGCGATCAGCGCCACCTACACCAGCCAAGAACTTCGCGTATCCGTCACAAGCACCACCTACCCCGACAAGAACCCGAGACGTTCCGATGCTGGTCACCGACGCTCGGATATCGCGCAACGAAGGGATCCAGCAAAGACTAGGTCAATGATTTTCTAATCGTAAACGAAGCTGGGAATGGTATCCATGCCGAACCTTCATTGTACAACATTATTACCTCCTACTCCTTAACAACGTGTCAAGAGCTTTCAACGCAGACATGACACCGGAGTGATGCCACCTACTTACTAACAAGTCTGCCAGCCAAATTTGCGTTTCCTGTCCCTATTTATTACACGCGCATCAATGTGTTTTGTTTGCATTGCGGCTTCGTATCATTGTACATAGCAAAAGGGGCGTTCGGAGCCCGTAGTGTATTAATTAAAGAAAACAGAGTAGAATAGTCTGATAGTTCAGTCTTAACGAGTTTTGTTATACAAAAGTAATCACGAACTTATCAGTTGTGATGACTGTCGAAGGCTTTTTTTCGGGTTTGAGAAAGTGCTGGGTTCATAAACATCTCATCAACCACCTTACCACAGAAAGATGGTTTATCAATGTCTACAAAACAATATCCCCCTTTCCATCATCCCCAATACTAAGTATCCAAAAACCTCTCCCTGCCCTCTCCCTCGCATGGCCTCCAATTGTCCTAGCACCGACGCCGGAGGATCTCTCCTCTCCCCTTCCCACTCCATACCCCAAAATCTCCAATTCAATCACTCAAGACGTGACTACACGCACGGAAACGATACTTTGCAGATAAATAAACAATCAAACAGAATTTCATCTGCTGTAGACTATGCTATGGTATCTTATAATTCTAAATCCGAGCAATCGTTACCACGTAACTTCATAACTACAGCATAAACATCATCATCAGATACCTGTATCACCTTTTTCTTTTTCGTTACCGCATAAATCATTAATTCATCAAGCTGGTCATGTCGTTGGTCGAGTCTCGTTTCAGATGATGGTGATGCTCCTGAATCTCATTCACACTTTCTTCTCTTACTAACCCCCCCCACCCCCAAGGTCCGCCGTGGTCACGGACCCTCCACAGCCTCACTGTGACAACTCATATGCTTCTCCACCATGATTCTCCCTAGGCCCAATCCCTCCCTCCTTTCCTGTCCTTCCATCACGAAATTCAGACCCATACCCGGATTCGGGTGCTGCATTCCTTCTACCGTGGTTGACAGAATGGCGTCCTCGTGGTGCTTTGTTAGGCGCAAGAGATCGCTGTCGTGGGAGATGTGTCGGCGGAGAGGCGTTTTGCTGGGGGTTGCGGGGAAGGGTGCGTTGAGGTTTGTGGTGCTGGAGAGGAAGGGGAAGAGGGGAAGGAGGGTGGGGAGATTGGCGGTTATGAGGGCGAGGGCTGATTCGAGGTAGGTCCAAGTGAAGGTAGGGCTGGGGTTGGTGTATGTGACGGAGAAGCTTGTGCTGGCGCGGATGGAGAGAATCATGCGGATTATGCTGATGGCGCAGACGCTGGGGTATCGGCGTGTTAGTGGTTTGATTTGAGAGAAGAAAGGGTTGTGCGTACAGAGTTCCCAGAGCGAAGATACCGCCCGTTGCTAGCTTCTGGCGTAGAGGCAGCTGCAGCTTTGGCAGCATGGGTTGGGGGAGAGCAAGGAGTGAAATGTTGATGATCGTGTTACTGATAGTCGCAACGAGCAGCATTGGTTGGGAGTTGTAGCAGTGGGAAGACTGGGTGTAAGGCGGGGTCCAGATCAGGTGGACAGGGTGGCATTGGAACAGTATGGCGAGAAAGAAGGATATGCCCCATGCTATGATAATGCCTATGAGACTCGATGTAAGTGTTCGGAATATGCGGTTGTGGCTGGTGAAAATTCGTCGATAGAAGAGAAGGATGGAGAGTCTGGTGAAGGTTAGGGCGAGAGTAGATTGTAGCTGGAGCGCCCATCTGGTCTATAATCGTCTTAGTCCAGTGGTCTTGAGGTTGAGATTGGTACCTGTCCTGTGGGGGCGCACCTGGAAGAAAACAGTCGTCGAATGGTCTGATCCTAACCCGGCTTGTTCATTGACTTCCAACTGGCCCTTAAGTTCGCCATGTAGAGCAGCAATGATATTGGTGATTCCCATACCACCAACAAAAGCCTGAACAGTTGTCAATGTTCAATGTGATAGAAGCGAATCTGGACATTCTTTTTACCAAAGCAGGTAGAATCAAGGATTCATCGGCACCAAAGCGGACTCGCTTTAATGATCTGCCGTAAAAACGGAGAGAGACCGAGATGAATGCCAAGGCTGAGAAGACGCATGAAATGATGATAATGTTGATATTTCTAGATAGCCCCATTTCAAAATCAGAGACAGCGAAAATTCCGGAACAACTTGACTTGCTACTACACAAGATGGTCTTGCGCAAAGTTTTTCATTTATTGAGAAAGAGCAGCATACACCGCACATTGTTGAGGTTACATTAGTGAAGCCTCGTACTACGTTTGATAATCAGTGATGTCAGAAAGGCGAGAGATGATTGGAAGCTTTCCATGGTAGAGCCGATGGCAACATGGGGATGAGTTCCTCAGACCAATGGCCTCAGTGAGGGTCATGCTGGTTATCAATGTATGCAGGCGTAGGGAGTAGAGCAAGGATCCTTGGCCCCGTTACCGTGGTCAGCTTACTATCGTACAAGGTCGCTTACGGCTTCTACTTGGCAGCTGAGAAGCACCTCTCTTTATTCCCAGCGCTACCCGTGGAACTGTCTATGAAATGTTGAATCCGTATCAACTTGACAAATAGCAGCACACCACACCACAGCACACCACCCCACACGGCACCTGTGCCGAGTCAGGATGTTGGTTGGAGCGAATAATTGCTCGAACCGATCAAATCACGCGGTTGGCTGACGCTGCCTCGGGAGCTGCAAGGGCCAGAAACAGAACGAACGGTCCTTATTGAGGATGATGTCTTACATTTATCTGATAATGAAATAACACAGATTTTAAGACTTAAAATGTACCTACTATGTATGCTTCGTCTTAGAATTACCTAGGCGCGATGGAAGTGCGCGGCACGGCAGACACTAAGGCCTCACCAACCCGGTTTTACAGGACAGTAGTGGCGCACGAAGGGTACGAAATGCGAAGGTGCGCAAAAAATCAATGACCAGCCGGTCGATGATCAGTGGATAGATCTTCCTAGTTCGTTTGTCTGGTGAGCCGATTGCTTGGCTCGCAGGCAAATATGTACAGCTAATAAAAGCAAAAGCAAAAGCAAAAGCACTTGAGTGGAGACTTTTTGTACTGGTGAAAAGGCCGTGGGATGGGTGCGACTAAACCGGGGCGGTTCTAACTAATTTAACCCCTCTAACCAGGTAACTGAGCCCCCCCTTAAGCTTGTTGACGGCACTTACCTCTGGGCAGGATACTATTCCGGAAATGTGCGACTCCCACACTTAGGTTGTATCTAGATTTAGAGTCCTGCTGACTCTTAGCGTCATTAGGCCCCCTGTACCTCCGTACGAATATGGCTGCTCTTTTTCGTCCGATTTCCCAATTCTCTTCTCTTCACGGTCTGTCCTCCTCTGTCCTACGTCCAACCTACCTGCTCTACGGCAGCTCCCCGTCGCTGTGTCTCATGTCACCTTCGGCATCATGAACCCATCCAAACCGATCTACAGGTACCTCCTCGCGGCAGGACTGCTAGTTGCAGCCGTCTTCCTCCTCCACCGATCCGGCACAACAACAGCTGATGTACTGGGCGTAATCCGCCAGGATGACCTATCCACTGCGTCCAATACCCCAGACCTCCTTCCCCTTGAAGAAGCAAAACACTACTGCCAGACACGGCGATGGGAACCCTTCCCTGACCGGGACAAGAAACGAAAGGTCTACGATCTTTTCATGATCAATACGGAGCTGGACTGGATGGAAGTCCGTATTGGCGAGCTCGCATCCGAAGTCGACTACTTCGTCGTCCTCGAATCCGAGGTCGACTTCAAAGACCGCCCCAAACCTCTCTATGTACAAGAGAACTGGCACCGCTTTGCAAAATGGCACCACCAGATCATACACCACGTCCTGAACACAACAGACAATCCCGTGGCACCAAACGACGAACCCTGGGGTCGCGAGCACTTCTCCCGTAACTCGATGCTGACTCAGGTGTTCCCAACTCTCTCGGGCCCCTCCCAACCACACATGGGCGACGTGATCCTCGTCTCCGATGTTGACGAAATCCCTCGACCTGAGGTCATAAAAAGCCTACGCAATTGCCAATTCCCTCAGCGCCTTACCTTGCGAACTACCTACTACCGCTACAGCTTCCAATGGCTCCTACGTGAAGAAGAATGGATTCATCCTCAAGCCACATTCTGGAAGGGCAACGAGACCGTCCACCCTGAAGCCCTGCGCATGGGGAAGCATGATGGCGAAATCCTCCACGCCGGCTGGCACTGCAGTTCTTGTCTCTCCAGCTTCAAAGAGATGGCGAAGAAGATTGATTCCTTCTCACACAACGAGCTCAACCAACCTAAATTCAAGAACCCCAAGAATATGCTAAGACGAGTCAGGGAGGGAAGGGATCCATATGATCGCAAAGACAAAACCTACGATCGCATCGATGGCAATCGTGATATTCCCCAGTACGTGGTCAAGCATCCCAAGGAGTTTGCCTATCTGCTCGATCGGGACCCACCAAGTGCAAATTTCAAGGACTATGATCCGAAAGATTTTGTATAGCGGAACGCAAGCGACGGATTCTTCTTCATACAATCTACATTTACATCTACCGGCGTTTCTCCGAAGACATGAGTACTGCAATACACTCTCATCAAAGTGAAGGCACAGATCTGGACAAGTCTGCATTGTGACAAGCATGCCAAGCGCGCATACAAGAGGCCTGAAAAGTTATTCCCAATCTCGAATCCCCAAAAGGGAAACGGAAAACCCGAGAACACACTTGCTTTCTGGGCGAACTGCCAATGGTGCCTTGGCAGAAGTGGAGACAGAAAGATTTTTAAGAGTCCAGGCTTTCCCAACTCTAATTTCATATTCGAGGAAGCTCGTCTCGGGCCCGGCGCTGGGGATCGCTACAGTCGAAGATCGCCAGTCCAGGTTCGATCTCCTTGTTTCGCCTCATCAGAATTTCTCAGTGCTCAAGACTATCCGATCATCATATCCGGTAGAGCTCTCAGGCCCGAGAATAGAAGGGCAGGCATTGGGGACACAACATGATGACATGTGAAATGTTCCACTTTACGTACATTTTTCTTTGCATTATTATACCAGCGGCGGCGTTGATGGAGCGACTTCTCAACAAATGATGTTTTCTGCGGTGAACCCAAAAACTCAGACTATATAATCCGAATCTGCATACAGGGCATGCATATCATAGCCCGAAATAATAATTAAACGACGTTCATACTTCTCGACTTTCACTTAACAACCACTACACTGCCTGCGGTGCAGTATACGCTCGTCTTCGCACAATTACTCTACCCCTTCGTAGAAAAGAATAATCTTTCCTCCTTATCATCTCCAAGAACAATCTCTCTCTCTCTCACCTCACAGATCCAGCTTCCCATATCCTCCCCTCTCTCTCTCTCACTCCTCTCAACCCAAACTTCTCCCCCACCCCTAACTAATCGACTCCAGACCAAACCCTGCACTAACATTCACTACCTGGATATTTTGGTAGAGGGATAGTGATATATTCGAGCATTGGTGTTGCTGGAGTGAGAGAGAGAGAGGGAGAGACGAAGGGAGGGGATGGCGTGTAAGAAATGGAGGGATGAAAGTAGGTAGGAATGGTGCGAGGGTGTGGTTTATGGAGGAGAAGGAGGGATGCTAGTTAAAGTGAGAGGAAGGGAAAGTAAGGTGGTGTACTTTTTTCTGCTTTTTGAGAATGGGGAGTGGGGGGAAAGGGGGAAGGGGGAGGGAAGGAGTGGGCTATTTCAGCTGTAAATGGCTTTTTGGTTGGGTGTATGGGAAATTGGAGGTGGTATGAGGGGTTGGAGGTAGGGGGATGAGATGGGATGGTATATAGTAGTAGATGTCTATTCATACCTAGATCTATCGGTTAACACATAGGTATTTTCTAGTCCGTACAAGAACGCTCTCTGTAGACGCGCTTCTGTCTCTGGCAGCGGTGTCCCTCTCTCCTTGCCTGCTCTGCTTTCTCTTCTCTGTATTTCGTTTCGTTCAGCACGCCGCCGACCCACCAACCCATCACCGCCTCCCTGGCCTCTTCGGTCTTGAAAATGCTTGCTTCGTCTCTTGCTTCGGTCGGAATTCTTCTTCTAGTATTTCTGGTGTTAGTTCTGAGGGGTGGGATACTTCGATCTGTGGGGATGGAGCGTTAGCTTTGTCTCTTCATGAAGATGAATGACATAAAGGAAGAGGGAGAAAGACAGGAAAAGAGAACGAAGAACAAGAATGGCAGAGACAGCATCGGCACAAAGACGTCTGAGCTTAGTACGTGGTCATGCTATCCATTTCGGTTTAGAAATCAAGGTGGTGATAGGAATTCCAGTGTAAGATATAGGACAGGCTCCCAGACCTGAAAGGTATGTGTAGGATAGATAATGGAGAAGTCGGAATGGAGAAGTACTCACTTTCTTCGCGACGTCTATCCCGAATTCACCTCCGACGCCATTGACGAAACCCTGCTTCGTGGATGCGTAAACCATACGCTCTTTTATCTTCGAGCCGGAAGGACAGGTGTAGATGAAGACGATGGGGGATTCTGAGGAGCCGGAGAGGTTGTGGGTGTATTTGAAGAAGGTGTAGCGGGGCTCGGATTCTGAAATGGCTGAGGAGAGAGAAGAGGGGAAGGCGGAGGATGTGGAAGCTAGTTCGATTGTTTCGGTTTGCACATTGATGCGCTGTATTTTGCGTGTCAGTGTAGACTTTCTAAGCTGGATAGCTTGGTGTACCAATTGGAGCAAATTCTCTTCTGCATCGTTGAATGCCTCAAGCGCAGACCTAGCGTCCGAATTCAGATTTAAGCTGAAATGTCCTCCTGTCTCCAATTTCCTCCCTGCCGTGCCGCCTTGTGCCTCTGCTTCAGCTTCTTTAATGCCTTGCAGTGTTTGCTCTTCCTCCGTCAATGGGGCTTTCAATTCTCCCGAAGCTTCGTGCTTCGTCCATCCCTCCTTGGTCAATTCGCTGAGTTCTGTTACGAACAGACTCTCGCGAAAGCGCTCAGTTCCCAAGTCTCTTGTTAATGTCAGCCGGGTGGATGCGAAAAGCATTTTCTGCCGCACGGGCGCCGAGTCAGGGACGTAGGTAACCGCGACGAAGCCATCTGGGGCATTTTGATACCGGCGGAGGATAATATAAGCAGCTTGATTGGTGGTCAGGTGTGATTCCAATGAGGGTAGGTCGGCGAAGAAGTCGGTGGTGGAGGCGGGGAGGGTGTGGAGGGGCGTGAGGGTTTCGTTGGAGATGGTGGCTATGATGCCCCGCTGGGCAGGGGAGGAGACTAGGTCATTGAAGGCGGATTGGAGCTCTTGGGAAACTGTTATACCGGACTGCATTATGGTGGTTTACAGAGGACTTATGAGGGGCAGCTGTGTTGCTGATGGCCCGCCTGTCAAATGCAAGCTTCATGCAAGGCACCAATCACTTGCACGAATTCAACAGCCGAGGCATACAAATGGCGCTAGGCCCCACATGTTGCCTTCTGACTTGGATATGGCGCTCACATGCTTTATTCACATCAATCATGGTCACTGGCACACACTGACACTCTGCGCCTCATAGCAGACACTCGCAGAGGCGTGATATCGGGTATTTAAGGAGCAATATCGACCAGGTGACCGTCGAAATGCACCCTTTCCATTGGTCCATGCCCTCCGCCTCCGCTCGTCCTGACGGCGGACTCAACCTCGTCTCTTGATCGTCTTGTGTCCCAAGCCCATAGAATTCAAAGCCTCACAACCCCACATTCGAAATAGTATAGCTCCCGTCTCCGTTATTTGCCGCGGTTTGATAGACTCGGTTCGTCGTTGAAGATGATTCTGTGTCACTCCCTTCTCCCTTTCTTCTTCAGTCACAATCATGCAAATACGCCTGTTCTTCCATACCATCTCTTTGTTTGACTACTGCATTCGGACCTTAGATTCTCCTAGCCGCTAGATTCCGAAACCCTTGATCTTTGTCCTCTCTTTTGTCTCCTCTTTCTGTCCTCCTGTGTCTCGTATTATCATCACAATGTCTGCCAAAAGCGTCAAAGGTCCTGGGGGGAAGAAGCCTGCCTCAGCAGCTACAAATTTGATTGGTACACCCAGCAATTACTTCTCGGCATGAACACAGCAGATGCTAACGGCCTTTAAAAGCTGGTGGTGGAGCGGGCATGATGGAGGCTCTTGCCTGCCATCCTCTCGGTTAGTACAGAATTCATCGTGTTCTGGATACGTCAATTGACACGGTACAGATACCATCAAGGTCCGAATGCAATTGTCACGGAGGAAACGAGCACCAGGAGTGAGTTCTACCGTATTACGGAATCATGAAATTGTCTGATTGGAACGCAAGGCAAAAGCACGCGGCTTCTATACCACAGGCAAAGAAATTGTGAAGAGGGAGACGCCATTGGGTCTATACAAAGGACTTGGGGCCGTAGTCACCGGCATCGTACCTAAGATGGCTATCCGGTTCACGTCTTACGAATGGTACAAGCAGCTACTTGCAAGCGAAGATGGTACTGTGAGTGGGGAGGCTACATTCTTCGGTAAGGAGACGTCCTGCGATACCGTAAGAGAGAGTGGACTGATCAGATTCTTTTTCCAGCTGGACTCGGCGCCGGTATAACGGAAGCAGTCGCGGTCGTAACGCCGATGGAAGTTATTAAGATCCGATTGCAAGCCCAGCATCATTCAATGGCCGATCCGTTAGACATACCCAAATACCGAAACGCCGCCCACGCAGCATATACCGTACTGAAAGAAGAAGGCGTAGGCGCTGTATATCGAGGAGTCTCACTGACCGCATTACGACAAGGGACAAATCAAGCGGTAAACTTCAGTGCCTATACAGAATTTAAAGCATTGCTACAAAGGGCACAGCCAGCCTACAACGACGCGGAGCTTCCAAGCTACCAAACCATGGTCATTGGCTTAGTCAGTGGTGCCATGGGCCCTCTCAGTAATGCGCCAATTGATACTATCAAAACAAGACTACAGAAAACGCCTGCCGAGCCTGGAGAGACCGCGCTGAGTAGAGTGAAAACCATTGCAAGGGATATGTTCAAGCAGGAAGGGTTTCATGCGTTTTATAAAGGAATAACACCTAGGATCATGAGGGTGGCGCCAGGGCAGGCCGTCACATTCACTGTTTATGAATATCTAAAGGGCTGGCTGGAGAGCACGAATCTGGCCATTGTAGGAGGTAAATACGAGGAGTAAGTATATTGGTAATGGCTGTATGTTCAGATATCAACAACAATTTTAGTCCATAATCTTATGTGTAAAATCGTGAACTCTGCATGCATGTCTTAACGATGCTTTTGTTTTTGCAATGTCTGTCCTTCCCTTGTCTGAGACTGACAGACTGATGAATTCAAATGGTAGCCATTTCCAGAGGCATTACCCTAACCCTAATCAGCGGCTAGACACGGCATTGTTGCATTCAATTGCATATGACGAGCCAAGAACAATGTTAGAACCAAGAGGACGTGCTATTAAGATTCTTTCGTTGGCTCTCGACCGTTCTCCGAATCAAACACTATACACCTTTAGCACATTACAGACGTAGGTCACAGCTCTGTTATTGGCAAACAGCAACAATGTCGACGTTGACGAAGCCCAAGCTGCCACCGGTGGTGATGGATACCATAACCCAACAGATTGGGAACACGCCGATGGTCAAGTTAAATAAGATACCTCAAAGCCTAGGCATAGAAGCTACTGTATATGCAAAGCTTGAATTCTTTAATGCCGGAGGGAGTGTAAAAGACAGGATAGCCCTGCGTATGATTGAGGAAGCTGAGCGAAAGGGTAGGATAAAGCCAGGAGATACACTGATCGAGCCTACAAGTGGAAACACTGGAATCGGCCTTGCGCTGGTCGCAGCTGTGAAAGGCTACAACACGATAATTACTCTGCCCGAGAAGATGTCCGCTGAGAAAGTCGCCGTTCTTCGTGCCCTCAATGCCACCATCATTCGTACCCCAACCCAAGCAGCATTCGACTCGCCCGAATCACATATTGGCGTAGCCAGGCGCTTAGAAAAGGAGATACCGAATGCTCACATACTGGACCAATATGGCAATCTTGATAATCCACTGGCACACGAGCATGGGACTGCGCAAGAGATATGGGAACAGACGGAGGGGAGAATTACAGCTGTAGTAGCAGGAGTAGGTACAGGCGGCACAATTACTGGATTGTCAAGAGGGTTGAAGAAACACAACGCAAAGATCAAAGTCATCGGAGCAGATCCATATGGATCAATACTGGCGCTGCCGGAGACTCTGAATCAAACGCACGCAAACGAATCATATAAGGTCGAGGGGATAGGGTATGATTTTGTACCGGATGTATTAAAACAGCAAGAAGTTGATGTATGGTACAAGACCGATGATAGAGAAGCTTTTGCGTATGCAAGACGACTTATTGCCGAAGAGGGATTGTTGGTTGGAGGGAGTAGTGGAAGCGCGGTTGCTGCTATGGTGAAGAGTGTCAAAGATCTAAGTCTATGTAAAGATGATGTGGTGGTTGTGATACTACCGGACAGTGTGCGGAGTTATCTCAGCAAGGTAACACCCTCTTTTCTCTTCTACCTCAAAACAGTACAGCACCGCGATCTAGGACTAACAACCAGCAGTTCATCGACGACGACTGGCTCGCCGCCAATGATCTCCTTCCACCGACCCCGCCCCCTACAAACCCTCCATCGCCCAAGCTGCCCGCTCATGTCCGCCGCTCCTCAGCCTCCACCTCGAAAGACAAATCTCCCTTCGAAGACGCAACCATCCGCACTCTGCGCCTAAAACCTGTCACCACTGTTTCCGTTAAGACACCCTGCATTGACGCTATCGAGACAATGCGTGACAAAGGCTTCGATCAACTCCCCGTTCTTGCGTCCACGGGCAAGAAGCGTTTAGTTGGTCTCGTTACGCTTGGTAACCTACTAAGTAGATTGAGCCACGGCCGTGCTTCGCCTCAGAGTCCTGTTGAGGACGTAATGTTCAGTTTTACTAAGATATCTGAAGTAGTGACGAACCCTCAAGATATTGGAAAGATTGCTCCAGCGTCTTCAGGGAAAGAAAATCGGAGTCTTTCAGGGGCGAAAACGAACGGAGAAGCAGATAGCGAGGGTGTACCCCAGAAACGAAAATTCGTGGAAATCACACTAGACACGCCGCTGAGGGCCTTGTCAAGGTTCTTCGAGTGGAATAGTGCGGCTGTTGTGACAGAGAGGGAGGAGGATTGGATGAAGCCTGTGGCGGTGGTTACAAAGGTGGATCTGTTGACGTGGCTGGTGAAGCAGGGGAAGACTAATGGTCATGTTTGACGGCCTTAAGCACTAATGGATCATGGGTATAAATGAATGAGCACTTATACGATGGCGAGCTTTATGAATAACGTGTAAATCTAGCATCTTCAACGATGCATCATTGTCTTTAGACGTTGTTTGCCAGTCATTGCCGGCTCAAGAGATGGGTTCAATTAGAGATCAGAACGTGCAATCAAGAAGCTGTAACATTCCAAGGAAAGCCCTAAGAATGTTCTGGGTATTGGAGGAGGATTCGGCGTGGTAAAGCGACTCAAGTGTCGATATAGTGACTCGGTGGACATAACAGTAAGTGTATTACATTACTGCTACAATGACTTCACCATATTTGCTCATCCGGAGCCATCCTGTCATTTGACAATGTTTATTATGTCCGTGTGACCGTTCGCGGTCCTACTCTTCACATTATAGAAAGCCAGAGTGTTCCCTTATGGTTCTGGTATCATGTTCTATTTTCACATTTGAGACGTCAAATAGGGACAAAGATCTACGCCATATATAAGTCAGGGGCCTTGCATCTACATATCACCATGCCAGCTACGTTGGCCCCCATATCGTATGCATCCTCCATCGTCGGCTTCACGAGTTTTGCCTTTACGTTTTTCACATTCGTAAGAGTCTTCTGGGAGACTATATTAACATTATGGTCTGCCCCAAGCCAGATGAGGGCCTATATGGATAATTTGAGACTTGAAATCCATAACGAGAGGGCGTATTTCAAATCAGCGTTACGGCGGACGAAGTCGCGAAGCAGATCGCTCAAAAAGTACCATGAAGATGTTGGACCATTGAGAGTTCTTAATGCCTCCGTTAGACGCATCCACCGCCAGTTCAATCGACTAGAGGGACCTTTCTTGAATGAGGTGCCAGAGAGACCAGAAAAGGAAATTGATATTGAGATGAGGACCGAGGAAAGCACTAATGAGCCGGACTACGCGCCTATGACTTTGGGTCGACGATGGACATGGATGCGGAATAAGGCCGATATCATTTCGATAGCAGATCAAGTCAATCGAATTCAAACGCAAAGGATTGCCTGTGATGCCAGTAATATTTTGATGTAAGGCTCAGATTCCTGGAATCAAAGTAGTCATGATACTCAACCAGGAATATAGGAAACTTCACACGATGGACAAGACTATCCAGGATTTTGAAGACAGACTCTGGGATCTTGAGGAACATATCATGGGGGAGCGTTTGGACGATGGGAAAGTATATGTGAAGAGGAGGGTTGACAGGTCAGGTGACAGATGATTGTTGATCACATGGACGAAGTGAATTCCAGGATAGACATTGCCTAATATGAGATGCTAGAACCTCATGTCCTTCACCTGTCGCGTTGGTCTGACAAGACTATGTTATGTGGCACGATCCCGGCTGCGAACAATCGCCGGAGGATCAACTCCGGATGGAAGCCATCATCCTTGCCAGCTGGACGTGGTTGACGGCACTTAAAGTGTCTGCTAAAGCAGCAGAATGTACAGCATGCACGTCCTGACCTCCATTATATTTCCATACTCTTAGCATCTAACCCGAAGCATTTCTGCGATAACTGGGCTTCCTTGTTTCCAACCCTTAGCCAACCAAAGGATAGGATACCCCATATCCCGAGACCTGAGACAGCTCAGCAAGCAAATGCTCTGAGCAGGAGCCCCATGATGAGATCCATGCTGTGGGATGACTGCAAGCTGCTGAAGTCCGATCCCTATTCGGCAATCGCTTCCAGACCCCCATTCTAGGGAATAAGCGGCCTAAGGTTCAAGGATGATTTAATGATGATGGTACATGATAATGACGCCGTAGCTAGATCTCCAGCTACTTTGGAGTGATCCGGACCCATGGTAAATGTCTTAATAGTTGACTTGGAAGAAGAAGAACATTGGTAGAGCTCGGCGTTGGAATGATACGATCCATGTGTGTTCAGCAAATAAGAGGTGGTCGAGAGAGTACATTCGACAGGTGGAAGAATTTTTTGCTTAGGGGCCGCAGCCAGAGGGCCAGGAGCCGCAGTCAGAGGGTCAGATGGGCTAAGTTGAGTCGTCTCTTGCTTCAGCAATCCTCTCTTCTTCGCGCGATATCGCTGCTGTCGAGCTCGCTTTTTGATCTTCTTATCCTCCGCGGTGGTTGGGGGACGGCCCATAATTGAAAGTATCTACCCAAAGTATCTGTCGGGACTCGAAAGGCAGCGTGATCTAAGAAATCCGAAAGAGATATCTAGCAAGATGAATGGCAATAGAGAGAAATCTGGGAGTTGATAGATAAGGTCAAGTGACTGTAGCTAGCGCGGCTTACAACCAGTTGTTTGGTGATTCATACGTTACTGGATAACCAGGCCCCTAATTATCATCGATTCTTTGATCAATCAGAGTGGATTAGGGCCGGTCAAACTCAACTCGTGGCCGTCAAAGAGGATTATAAGGAAGGATCATAAGGTTCTGTTATTGTAAGGTCGGAGTGGAAATAGGGGTAGGGTTATTTTCTAGTTTAAATTAGGGCTGGGCTCGGCTCGGCACGGCTTGAATGACTCCCTACCAAAGGACTAAATAGGACGATGCGCCTTTTATGCATCCTCCACCGTAAATATTGCTGCTGCAAACCTATGGGCATTTCGCAATGGTTAGAGATTGGAGCTGGACACAGGATGCTTTGGAGGCATCGCTTCTGGTCTGGTACCGCCCCTCCATTCAACACAGAATTACACTAAGATATTTTCAGGTATGGCGATTAGCATGGCGACGAACTCTTGTAGCCTGGATCTATGTTCCAATCGGGATTCTATGTGTATTAATAGCTTGCTGGGGTGTTGATAGCCTCATTGGCTTGAGCTCTGTCTCTTTTCCCGCATCTGTTGCATTACTTATCGTACTTTTCTTCGCCCTGATCTTCTGTGAGAGCATGCTTGGTAATCAAAGGACAAAGAAGATTGTCCAAGTCATTGATATACCTGTGAGCAATCAGCATACTACAAATTTGGGATGTCGGACTCATTTTACTAGGCTGGGTTTGCTCTTCGCTACATCAATGTGTTTTTCACTCCTTCTTTTGGTTCGTGACCTGTTCTTAAAACATCTTGGTGCACGAAGCCATTGCAAAAGGCCTTAAATGGAAGGGTATGGACTGATGATACTGTTAAGTCCTTCTACCGCTTAGTGAGCCTGTCAGTGGTGTGGAGGTGGGAAAGATCATTGTCGTTTTTCGTAAGATCTCGAGCAACGATAGTGTCTCCAGTTTTTCCTAATAGCGCTTCTAGTTGTTGGCTTTGTAGTAATGTTGGCAACCACCGCATACTTTACTCGCGGACTGCAATTACTTCTCGGCAGCTCCAAACGGGCTGTAATCGAACGAGCAGAAGAGATGGGTTCCGAAGAAGATGACATTCCCCTCACTCAGTTATCGAGAAATACCCAGATACCCGAAGCATCTTCTCCGATCGACCTAGCACTACAAAGCATGCCAGAGCAGGACATCACTCTTCCATCTCGTGCTCAAGACCCTTCCCAAGTCCGAGGCACCGGCGGTCCCCCGCAATCAGAACCCCTGACAACATCCCCCTCCCGACGCCAACCGCCAATTCAAGATCCACCCCCTCCAAGCCGTCCCCAACGATGGGCAGCCATAGCCAACTTTCATCTTGACACCCTAACGTACTTCCTTTTCTTCGTCCTCATCGGCCTTCCAATCTACTACAGCACCTCGTATACAATGCCCGCTCATCTCCCCCTTTCAGTCCTAACCTACTTTCTTGCACTCTCACTTCCCCCCAGGTATAAACGCGTTATTCATCCTGTCCTGCTCTCTTCCGCCCTCACCATTATCTTGATCTGGATCCTAGCGCTCTCCGACCATTCCACCCTCCGCGCATCCCTCAAATCCTACTCAACCAAAACCCGGTACATCCAACTCTTCTCTGGACAAGGACCACACCTCCTCCCACCAGGCGCAGGTGACGTCTTCAGCTCCCTCCTCGACGTATCCATCGTCGCCCTCGCCCTACCCATGTTCAACTATCGCGCTGAATTGAAACGTCACTTCGCATCTATCATCCTCCCAAACATTCTCATCGCCACCGGCTCTCTGTTCGGCTATCCCGCTCTCTGCCACGCTCTAGGCATCGCCCCCCAACGTGCCCTCTCTTTCGCATCCCGCTCTCTTACCCTCGCATTAGCAACTCCGGCTACCCAGAATCTTGGAGGAGATTTGCAATTAGTCGCAGTGTTGTGTATAATGAGTGGGGTGATGGGTGTGTTGGTGGGGCCAGCGCTGTTGAGATGGATGCGGATTCCGGAGGATGATTATGTGACGAGAGGGGTGGCGTTAGGCGGGAATAGTAGTGCGATTGCGACGGCGCTGTTGCTAGTTAGTGATCCTAGGGCAGCTGCTTTGAGTAGTCTAAGTATGAGCTTGTTTGGGACCGTGATGGTTGCGTTGACGAGTGTGCCAGTTGTAGTGAGGGTGGTAGGCAAGTTGGCAGGGTTGGAAGGATGAATTGGGGAAGAAAATGTGGATGTGGTGATGAAAGAGGTGTATGATATCAACATTGAGTGTGAAAGGCTGGAAATAGCGAGGACCGCCCAATCACCAGAAATGGATAGGAGATTCGCAATTTCTAGGCCTTGTGAATTGGTTGGTGGTAGTTTTAGTGGATAGAGGAGTTTGCAAAAGTCGAAGAGAGTGATACTTGGTGCGTTGTGGGAGTTTGCTCTGTCGAAGCTATTTATCTCAAACAAGATCAAGCGCACCTGCCAAAAAGGTCACTGTAGGTAGGTGCCTATGAAAATTCCGTCGGGGCCTCGACACCTCACCTCCCAGCAAAGCTAAACGTGCAGACCTCAAATTCACCAAGCATGTATTTGGCACGGAGCAGCGCCATAATATCATGTTTTCTCTTGCGACAGGTCGTCCACGCATGGACGCCGGTCGTTGTCAAGACTGTTACCACTGTAGGGCCACAGCTTACCCCGGACGTTGCTAATGTCTCGCGTGATGGTGGTTATTCAGCATTGATCAACGGCAAGATAGTCTGGCTGTATGACGACACAGAATGTATGGATAGGATGGGAAATCAGCTCTCTTTTGTCTCCAACACTGCAGCATATCAGAGATTCGACAACACCAACAACGTGTCAACCATCACTGACTTTGGAGTTATCGACCTGGGCAGTAATCAAGATGGCAGCCCAAAGACAGCTATTCTTGCGGGCACGACCGTCCGTACGGGTGGATGGATACCATTTGAACAGGACGAACTTGAATTCAATGAGAAGAACAATGGTAAACAAAGAGTAGCTATATGTGAGTTCTACGACCACATGTGCAATGACTTGTCCGATTCCAACACTAACAATTATATGGAATAAGGGCCAGGAACCTCGCCCACATTGATCAGTACCACGCAAGCATTCCTCTTTGCACCACTAGTCTACGTGGACAGCAAACCGCAGGACCCTTCGATGGAATATCAGGCACGAGGGATGACATTGGTCTCAATCGCGGCCCCAGACTCTGGTCCAGTTGCTACTCGCCAAGGAGACATCGTCATAGCGGGGACAGAAGTCGCCTTTGGTGGTTTCTCGACATTGCTTGGGCTCAAAAGCACAGATTCTACCACAGATTTAGACGATGGTGAAAGGGATGTCTATTTGCTTGGGATGACTGAATTTGGTCTTCAACTAGCTCGGGTCGGTATTAATGACCTGACTCACTTCGATAAATACACATTCTGGAACCCGCGAAGTCATAACTTTTCGACAAGCCCGCCAGACCCAAGCATTAGTGACGCCGCCCAAATGTACCTATCTGGCTCGTTTTCATCTGGCAGCATATTCTACAGCCCGTACTACTATACTTTCATCATGGTCTATTTCAACAAGCTGGTCGATTCAACGTTCTTCATACGTTATCTGCAGCTCGATGTTCCTCTAGAAAATGACTTGATATGGACTATAGGGGGCAAACATAGCAAAGGCATTGTAGCAGAGGATACAGAAGCGTTGGTTAAATATGCGTGGTCCGCCGAACAGATATTGTACGCGTCTCCTCCAGGTCCGGGCGGGTTCAACTACGCTGGCATGGCCCATCCTGAGTTCTTCAATACGCAGTACTACCCACAGTCCTTATATCCGTCCCATACTCCGAAGAGTAAAAGGTCCAATGCTTGGTATGGCCCTCTATCGCAGCAGAGTGTCCGTGATGGCACGAACCTGCTTCTGAGCTGGACATCGCAGGTAAATCATCAAGCATTCGCTCTGGCTTCACGAACGTCGAGCGAAGCTGACTGACAGTTTCAGAAGGTTGGCGGCACAGACAACGGCCTATACGAGATTCAGCTTGCTAGAGTAACCTTCGATGACATACCTGCGAATCCCAACGGTACGACTAATCATGAGCCCACTAGCTCACCCATCACAATACCGGCGGAAGGGGGTGCGAGGCGTATCTCCGGCGTTAGCATCTCCCATCACTGGATAACGCTGTTCTTCATGGCACAAGTGTTTGATATCGTAGGCATACACAAGGTAGTGATCAGGATGACTTGAACATCATCAGACCTATGGAAAATGTAATCAAGTCATCAGCCAACAATGAAAAGGGCCATGATGATTAGTGACCTCTAAATGATGAAGGTATTGATTCTACGCTGAAATCATGATACAGCGGCGATGACAGCGCCTTTGCTGGGCTAACTGAGACCGCAGTAGCATGCACAGGGCGAACGAAGCGCATATGCAACAGAAAGACGACCAAAGCCACGTCATTATTGCAAATGCTTGACGCGTTCCTTCTCGCACGATACATATCATGGCATTCTCTCGCTTCATCCGTCAAGGCAGAACCTCGCTGTCATTCTCGCTCCACACCAAAGGTCAAGCTTGTCTCTCTTCATTCATAGCTTCTAACACAATGCGTCAGAAGATCTGCGTCTTTTAAAAAGAAGAGTTGTCGGTACTACTGGTCAGGCAGCGGGCTCACGCATGGGGGAGGAGAAGTCCGTTCATCATGATGAGCTTCCAGTACCTAGATGTTGGTGTTATTTATATTTCCCCTTCACAATCGGAAGACTTTACGTGTATGAGCGAGATTGATATTGTCATCCAATTGTTGCCGAGCTTGCTATCCGCTAAGCAGATTTCTCCTTCCAGAGGACTTGGTCGAGCAGACCAGCCCAGGATCACAGGAGAGCATAGTTTTTCGACTTTATAGATGTAAGCGCTCCCAATATCTTTTCCAGCATCCTTTGCATGATCCCACTCATCGACCCACCCACCGCAAGCGTCTACCAGCATCCCGTCTGCTCGCTGCAACGTCAAAGCGTCATATTTCAATGCGTCCTCGGTTCGCAGAGACCCGGAGGATCCCCCATGCCAGCTGGTACATTGCCCCTGCACGTGATCTTTGGTGAATGTTACTGTTATTCGCAGATGGAATCCTTCGAGGATTATCCTATGAATGATACGGTTGAGGGATTGAACGGGCCCGGCTTCACGAGGCAGACGATCGATAAATATATGGATGCTGATTCTATGAAGCCGAAGCCTACTAACTACGTTATGGAATGACTAAAGCTACTATCCGCTTACTCCGTTCAACACGACCCATCCATCTTGATGCGCTCCAGGGCCGAAGATGCGTCGGAGATGTCGCTTAGTGTCCCTCTTTATTTGCCTAAGGAGCGCCTTATTGAACTCCTTGTCACTAGCGAATCCATCGAGATGCGACAGCAGCTGCAGTGTGTCCGTGGCGAGATTGAACTGACCCTCGAGCTCTTCCGTGAAAGCAATGGCAGCTATGGCGAGATTGAGACTGCTCAGAAAGCCCCTAGGAACCTTTCTCAGACTTTTTTAGAACATTTTCCGTAGACCGAAGACAACTCTTTGATAGCTCACTGTACCTATAAAGCACATCATGTCCACTTTACAACGTTGACGCTAAGCGGACAACTTGTCTCTGCGCCTGCTCTCGTTGCTTCTTGAGTTGAGCGTTGTCAGAAGGATCGATGGTTTGGGTGAAAAGTGAGGTTTTAGTGAATTGACATTTCCTTGGCAACTACTCCTTTAGCTTCGTTTACGGCCCTGCTCGGCGAGCTAGCTGACTGTTCTCAAGCTTCAACGATTACTGTGGAGACGTTTTGTTTACCAAACTATGATTGTGGAGGAGACTCCCTCGGGACCTGAGCTCTCAGATCCGATCCAACGAATCTCGCGGCACAACGCTGGAATCTTCAGTGTGACTCTCAATTTCATCGAAGACATTGGTTGGGTAGGTAGACGCTACGCGCCTCCTTTTTAGTAGTTTTAGATAGTCTTGATAAATGCTGTTTTGCGATCCCTTTCTATATTGCAGTCATGCGAATTTCTCGGATTGGCTTTGAACCAAGGGTCTTGAATTGAGGGTACGCAAGATAAAGACCAAAAGTGACCCATAGAGACACCGCGTGTAGAAGTAAAGGCGCAGGCTGTCTCAGAGAACGATGGTGAGTTGTCAGAGGAGATTAGACTTCATGGCCACTCTCCTCCAATTCCCTCACGAATCATCCGATAATTACCTATTTGTAAGCCTCCAGCTTCAAATGGCTTCGAACTACACTCTACGGGACCCGAGGAAAAATATCGAACATGAATTGGCAAACATCGTAATCGAATGCTTTGCTCCCCCATCATGACGATGAGCTGGGCAATAGAATTTGCGTGAGTATGAATTCTCTGAAATTATCCGCATATCTTATATGATCCTGAAATGGAAGCTTTTAAGATGAAGTCTCCATTGATGCATTGGAATTTTCGCCAGTGTACGAGTGTTGGTTAAGGTGAGACCAACTTCTGAAACACTGGTCTGATATGTTCCTTGCCATCCCCTTCCACACCTAATCAGCACGGTTTTTCGCCCAGCCTTTTACGACAAGAACTATTTGGCGAACACGAAAGTCACAACGTGAATAATACTTGAGGAGCTGAGAGTTCTGCAGTGCCAATTCGTTGCCGAACGCCATGATGATTCGTGACATGGATGTATCGACCATAAATCTCATGCATTTCAACAGTGCCTTCAGTCTGTTTTTGTGGGACGCGGAACATCGACCACCCGGATTGAAGCGGAGGACACGATCAATCTTGAGTGCCAGGCGCCCACAATCTCCTTTCCTACATTGTGTGATGAATCAACCGCATTAACACATCAGGTAGGATATGTACCTGGCCTCTGATTGAGCTATGTTGGGCTCCGTGTGTTCGAAGCTGGTCTGCTCCTCTCAATTTCAGTACCTCAGCTCCATTCAACTCCATGAGTTCCGGCAGACTTATCGCATCCACCTCCGCCTAGCTCTTGCCCCGGAGTCTCGCTATGTAGTGGATGTCCTCGTGCTTACATGACGGCCGAGAACTATCGAAGGGGCTGTTCTGCACCGTAACGCCGTAGATGTCCACCTTCGTGACTCTCCGATGCATACGCCCGGCCGTGTCCCGCGAAAGGTAGACGGTATTGGGTAGCCCTAGAGCGACCTGGTTTGCAGCGAAGCCACAACTCTTCCAAGTTCCAACCCGCACTCCAATCATCTTCTTGCGCTGGGGCGCGGGCGGAGGGGCAATGGCGAGTGGGGCGGGCGCGGGGAGGTCTTGAAGGCCCTAGCTTAGGGCAGCCCCAGCCTGCGTCTCTATCATCAAGAGACGCCGAGCGAGCTCAGCCTCAGTAGTTGTGCTAACCTCGGAAATTAGGGACACCCTCTATTGCCTAATATAGGCAACGACGGGGCCGTCTATAAAGGCGACGGCGTCATTGAGCAGGTGCCACGCACCCGGGTCACTCTGTCTTTGGTTGCGGAGGGAGCGTCCGGCTGGTTCGCTACTGGCTGGCGCTGCCGCCTAGCGCGAGGCGTGCCATGCAAACAACATAGTAGACAGTGTTAAAGTACGCCATTGAGAGAAGATTCTTGTGGAAAAGGCTGTCTTTGTAGCAGCTTTCGTGGATGACACGTTCACTAGACTGCGTTTTGGGCTTCCGCTGCATTATGCTGAATTTTTGCAGTATCAAGAGCAGATTCTATTAGACATATCAAATTTTGATTTCATAGGTGTTCTGAAAGACAATGAACAGCCGCGAACGATTACTGAAAAAGCTGAACAATCTGTTCGTCTTTATATTTCGAAGAACACTCCCTTAGAGCTGGTTTTTGCGATGAGATCAACCGTGCAGCCACTAGCTCCTCGTGCTCAGCAAGGGCAGTGATGAGAAACGCCTTCTCGGCATCGGGCTCTTCATATGCCTGTTCCTCGACACTTGGAGCCTCCACCTGCGTGAATCGTAAGACCTAAAGTAAGCCATATATTTCTCTGCCACATATGCAACCATCTCTTGCAAAGATCTTTCGAGCAGCCATGTTGAAGAGGGATGGCTGATCAGACCTGTGAAATGCGTTATCCTTGGGTCCTGAAATATATACATTGCTTCGTCCCAAGCGCGCGGTAATTGAGGGTGGAGCTGTAGCTTCTGGTTCTCAATTCGATATTTTTCTGCAAATATTCCGGAATAGCAGCCATTCGACATGACGTTGACTTGTATCGTGCGGGAGAATTTTCGGATCGTGTCCACAAACGTGTCAACATATAAAATCTTGTCTCCCAGCTTGACCCCATCACCTAGCATGGTGGCTTTTGATGCATGTCCGTGTGCCAGAAAAACATAATTACTGAATCTCGTGTCGGCCACTTTCATGTATGGTCTTTCCTCTACCACTAGGGTCCAAATTCCGCTAAGGTCATCGAACACCGGTCTCCCCTAGCTGTCGGCCGGCATACCTAAGCTCTTGCGGGGACGGAATTTGCTGCCTGACACAGAGCCCGTTTGCTCTAGACCACATATGGTAGCGTCATGTTAGTCATAGGTATGAGCATTCTCGAAGCCAGCGGACAACGCTGGATCCGCAAATCTTTCGTCTGTTCGTCCCGGAACACTCCCTTCTTTTGATTGAGCAGCGTCACTTAACAGCAAGCAGGCGCTGGAGCTTGGCATCAGGCTCTTATATTCGACAGAAGTACTGAATTGCCATAGTTGATAGATTTGTTGTTGGCCTTCTAAGGAAGCGTCATGTTCTGCTTCGTTCCTGTATAAGAAGGCTCGCAAAGGTATTCCAGGCCCGGTCTACCGTCTGACTTGAACTTCAGCTCTCCACAAAAGACGCTAAGCCTATGCTACGTGCGAACGAGTCTGAGCTAAGGAAGAAGCAACCGTCAACGTAGCAACCTCCTTTCAAGTAGCAGGCACCTGCGAACCAAGTCATCGAAATTATCGCGAATCGTCTCCAGCAACCTCCCGCTCTATGAGCAGGCACCTGCGAACTAAGACATCGAAGTTGCCGCGAACAGGCTCCAGCAATCTCCCCCTCTATGAGCAGGCGAGCCTGCGAACGAAAAGACACTAAAGTCAAGATTGGTGTCTGCCCCGGTCCCTATCGTCACGACGGCGGATACCATTTGCGTGCTGGCGTGACTTGCTATGTAGTGGGCGTAAGAAATTGTAACATAAAGAACACAGAACACTCTTACACCCTTCCCTCCTATCAACTCCATACGTGCACTGTTTTTTTAGTGCCTACTTTTTTCTATTAAAACTTATATTAGTCGTTGTATTCTTATTTATAAATAATAGAGACGTATTTATAACAGCTATTGTATTATATTCCAAGTCTTCCAGGTACCAGATCCGTTTCCTTAATAAAATACGCGTATGAGAAGCTTCGTGGTATTATCTTCATATCCCCACGACTGTCGTAAACGACCTGCGGCCACGGCAATGGGCTCCACGTCCACCCTGCCGCATTGACGCGAGCCAAGAATGACACCTCAAAAGACATCTACTTCTTAATGATGACATGTTGGTCGCATGGAATACAATGTGCGGTAAATGTGCATGAGGAGAAAGGAAGAACGAGAACTGTAGATACTTCATGTTACCAAAAGCAAAGGTTGAAGCGTAGCTGAGGTTTTATATATATAGTAGGTTCTGCAAGAGGCCGCTGGCAGGGTTAGGTAATAGTTCTCCTTTCGAAGGGTGATCTTCTGATTGTATCCTTTGAATGAAGTTAACAGCCTTGGCATATCTCTAGGTACATACCCAGAAGCTGCAAAAGCGTAAGCTAGATAATAAAAGGTTTTCTGCCAACGTTGACCCCAGTATCCGTGGCCTGCATCCGGGCGCTGTAAGAGACCTGTATGGTCCATATCCCGAACCTCCACATTGGTGTGCTGGTACTTCCTGCTGGACTCCTGGATCTTCTGGCAACGAGGCGGGTTCCATATCGCAATGATGATGTCGTGGTTCATAGCCTAGTATTAGCTGTGCTGGTGAACAGCCACGAATCCGAATTAGCTTGGCGTTCATCTCGAGAACACCATCATTAATTATTAATGACCAAGCTGGAGAAGGGAATGATGCTCGGTTCTCCTCAGTCGTGACGATGGGCCCGTCAATTTGTCGTGCTATTTTGTATGCGCTTCTTTGCTACATATGCCATTATCTCGTGCACAGCTCGTTCAAGCAGCCCTGTGCTTGAGGGATGGCTGACCGGACCTGTGAAATGCGTCACATGAGCAGACCGAGTTCCCCCGCTTTGGGAGTGTGCGTTAGCCCTAGACGTCCCTCCGTCCTCATCGCAGCCGTCATTATGGAGTTGAACCCATCGTGATGATGCTGGAGTCGCTCATTGTGATGGTCTGCGCGTACGGTATCGCCGAGCTCCTCAGCGTAGCTGCGTTTACGTAAGTGGGTGATAAGACGGTTGGCGAACAGCACGCATTCGTAAGGGACACTCCGTGGTCTCGAAGCATTTACCGCACCGGATTGTGCGATTAGTCCAATACCTGGTGAGCCGCCTAGCTAGACTTGTTCCCCAGTGTATCGAAGTCAGAGAAGACTTGGACTAGGCCAATGGCTCTACAATTTAGGTTTCCTGCACTCTGCATTAAACGAACGTGCCGATCTCTGCGATATAACACCATCGATTCCGAATGAGAACGAGCTCATCCATTTGGCCAATTCTAACATTACTCTGGGCTGATGTGTCCCTTGGCCCTTGTCCAGCAATACCTCCCACCCCTAGGCCCCCCTTGTGTGTGGTCCCCAGCGTTAAGTGACGGTCTCAGTAACTCTTCGAACTGGTTAGAATGTCCTCCATCGCCATAACCTTGCGATTCCGATGAAATGTGCCATTGGCACGAAGAATTGTAGACCTGGCCCGACAGCCATCAGATTTTGAGGTCTTGAGACGGAGTGCTCCCTTGCCAAGATGGACGCTTCTACATATATCCAATGACACGTAAGAGCTCT
The DNA here is from genome assembly GCA_023065455.1 of Cladonia rangiferina. Lineage (NCBI taxonomy): Eukaryota > Fungi > Ascomycota > Lecanoromycetes > Lecanorales > Cladoniaceae > Cladonia > Cladonia rangiferina. The sequence continues at coordinate 705,455 of JAJREH010000014.1, read as the reverse complement.
TGCTGATTGTTGGACTCATGATACGCGACAATCTCTCACTTGTGTGTAATTGTGCGACCATTTTCGGTATCAAGGTAGTATTTGTCGGTCGTGGGCATCAATAGATCCACAAGCAAAACGTCCATAATGAGCTCGAATAAACTTTATGAGCCCCGTTGCATGTACGACGACGATCATAACCGTGGAAACGTCAACGAGTTATTTTTGGCCTCGTCTGGTTGGGCGCTTTGTCTGTGGACATGTTCTTGCTAGTGTTGTACCGACGCTAAGAACTTTGAATACTTTTAATTTTTGATGGTTCAATTTGATTCAACTTGGTTCCTCGACTGTGACACATCCTGCCTCCCCTGCTCTCGCTTCTTCACCGACTTCCCGACAACTTCAAAGTAGCCATTTTTAATCGCGAGCTCGCAGTCGCTCTTCCCTTTCTTGTAGGCGTCTTGCTGTCTCCCGCTCTTTAGACGCTCTGTATGGCTCCCCGAGCAACGTTTCAAATCTTCGCCAACCGGAATGTAGTGACACACCCCTTCGACATGCCGTATAGTGAAACATAGTTGGCACCAGTAGGGGCATGTCGACCAGTAGTGATCTGTAGAACCACCTAGTTCACTCTCAACTATCAGCAGTGGAAGAAGCTGTTCATATTTGACAGATGAAGCACAAAAATCGTAGCGTTGGCGAGAACCATGGATGTCAATACGGTTTGATTGACTTGTTAGTTCAATATTACTCAAATCCAGCCTTGAGCTTTCTTCTCGAACACTTTGCCTCAGCTCTCTTTTCAAATTTGCTGACAATATCCGTTGAGAAGACTTCGATGCAGCCCCTGAGCCTCGGGCGCCTTCGTCGATGTAACTGCGTCTCGGCTGCCGCCATAATGCTCTCTGCAGGCGAGGGTGAGCCATCCTGCTCTTAGCCCAGGTTGTGTCCCCCATCCACTTGCCGAGATGTGTAGAATGGCTTATCAGATCGCCGACCACGAAGCTCCGAGAAAGGCTTCCGTGATAGCCTCCCAAACTGCTGTACTGAAGGTTCCCCCCAATGCGTGGTAGATCGCTGCCCTAAACGTGCTACAAAGTTATTCAGGGGCTTTTCCCTATATTGGATGCTCTCCCATTCATCCTTCCCCAATCGAAGATGACGAATACGGCGTGTAATTATAGCACCCACCCGCCCACTGACCCAAAGATCCCCGGATAAATGTAGTGGTGCTTTCGTGATAGCCTCGCCCGGACTGTTCTGCTGAACGCATAGCCTTTTGCTACCCTGATTGCGCCACCATTGGCTACCCACGTTGTAGACCCGAATGCTTTTTAGGAGAAGGTCCTGAAAATTTATCAAGTAGGGGGCTACCACCACCCTCCCGCTTGGTCTGATGACGACTACCCTTTCCACGGCGATACTGGGCGATGGTGGCTCAGAGATAAGATAGTAGCGTTTGTTGAAGTGGAGTAAGGGTTGATGGCATGTTTAGTTTCATTGTCTTGGTGATCGATCGTTGTCGGTTCGCTAGGGAATAGTTGGAGATGAGAGGAGAGAGTCCCTGACAGCAGCACCGAGATCCTCAGGCTTGGGGAACACCCAAATGCTATACTTTGTCAGCTTTTTGGAACATTATACTGTAAGACAATAGCCTACAAGAAGGTCGAGCCGACCTGGAGGTCCCCATCCCTAGGAGGACCAGGGGACCCACCACCCCATTAAGCCGGGCCAAAAAAGACATGCTTCAAGGAAAGAATGTGTAGTAACAATGTTTAGAGTAATCTGTATGTAAGTATATTAATGATTGAACACTGATAAGTATGTATGAAGAAGAGAAGGGAACAGGGGTAGAAAAGCTCTGAGGATGGGTGAGCTGTGTTGAACACAAGCCGACAATATTCATAATGATGGCCAGTGGCTTGTTGTGATTATTCAGTCCCAGGATCTCTAATTGTATCCTGCTAGTCTCTTCCCAACGCATAAGTATACTTGCATAAAAAGGCACAAGAGCCTGATTGGAGGTGAGGGATCGTGGGACCTCTCTTATACCATCTGAGTGACGGAGAGTGACCGCCATACAGGCGTTTAGACTGAAGTATTCGTTCTGTAGGATTAATCGCTCTGGAGGGGTCGGAAGCAAGACCAAATTTGCTCCATAAGTACTCTTGCTGAGCAACCTTGTCCAAGTAGAAGTGGCATGGCTTAGGAGCAGCGCTTTCTGATTGTTCTTTGTGTTGCTTTGTTGACCAGCAGAAGTGCGAAGCTGTGGACAGGAGATGGAAGAGGTTGGGAAGGAAAAAATCGGACTCCTTTTATGATTTCAGCCACAGTGAAGAGTTGTTAAAATCATAGTGTGAATCGGGTTGGAAGTTAATCAGACATCTTTCGTATAGTCCCTTCACCCGGCAGCCACAGAGATTTGTGATCGCGTACCCCTTCACAAAAATGGCTTATCATCATTCATCATGTGTATCAGAATGGCATTTAAATTGTGGTCACCGTTACAAAAAGTTGTTTGAGTGCAGATTTCGATACTTTTCCTCGTCCATGTCTAACTTCAAAGCGTGCTTGGAAGATGCCAAGGATGAAAACGAATTCTGAATGACCGGACACCTTGGAGAGGGAGGTAGAAAGTGATGTAGAACCTGGACCACCTTGATTGAAGCGTCTGGAAGATTGAGGACTAGGTGCAACATACAGATTTCAAGACTCCTTAGATGAATTATTAGATGTCCGGCTCCAATGAAGAAAGATGTTAAGTATATTCACCAACGACAAGGGAATATATTCATATTCTTCACCGAAACTCATTGTGAAATCATCTCGAGCATTGAAGGTATGGACAATACTAATCTTCTGATGCTGCGCATGGGCTGAACGTCTATAAAACATCCATTGGCTTTCGCGGAATGGCTTCAGGCATCCGTCGATGTAATGTAGCTCTGAATGAAACAGATGTTGTGGTGAATCAGTCAATGCTGGTAGATGGCAAGTAATCAACGAACCCTTTGCGTATAACATGACTCCAATGTTCCGTTCCGGATCCAGGATCCATTTTGTAGCCTCCTACAACTCTTCGTCTCAGCATGAAACCAGTCAACTTATACAAGCTCTGCCATGAACATAGAAAGAAGGAATCGATGACGATAATTCATAGAGTAAACGAGTCGAGGTCCGGTGGAACACCAAGCGGTGAAGTTCCTATCTTATATCATTGATGCCGTACGCAGCCATTTGAGCAGTCTAGATCCCAATGAAATAATTCACAACGCCGGACGACCATCCTTGAAAGATCTAAAGCCTGTTGATAGTAGCTTCGAATTCCGCTGAAGTACCGAACTTGATAATTGACTAACGGATCTTAGAACTTGGAATTGGATTCATGCTGGTACAGCGAATGCAACAGCTTTATGCATGGCTCTGTCCCATCCTCTTATGATGACAGGCAAAGTCCATCCAACACTCGCAGATTTCCACTGGACTTCAGTATGGGGCCCGTGGTGGGTACTTGAGCTGACTATCACTTGCCTTGAGAAGCTGAAGCTCTACTCTTCTCTTTTACTAAGACTTCTTGTGCTATCTTGGACTCTATACGCTCCGCATGCTTCTCTTTTCGTGCCATTCTCTTCTTCTCGAAGAATCGTCGGTCAGCTTCGCCTTGACTCAATTTATTGAAAGGCTTCTTTGCACTGGGAAGGAACAAATGAGTACAGTGCATTCAGAAGGGTTTAGATCATCACTGACAACGCTTTGGGCGGTCCGTTGGAGCGCTCCTTCTTGACAGCATCCCCTCCCGCCTTCAAATAAACATCGCAGAGTTTCTTGAAACAGTCGTTACGGTTTTCACCTTGTTTAGGATACTCATCAGACCCTATGACTATTGCATCTGACAAAGAGACATAGTAGCGCGTAGCCTTAAGCATCTCAATGACATTGGCCGGAGCATGCAATCGCAACTTATCGATTGGAGTGGTCATCGTGACTTTCGACATTCCCCTGTACGAACAGAGTATGTTAGAGTAGTCTAAGGTGCACCATGCTCGGGCTCACCTATTTGGGCGGGGTGATTTGACGAAACGTATCTCAGTGATTGCTGAACGGATTTCTTCTTGATTGTGCTTCAGAGACGCGACCCATTCCTCTGCCGTGGATGGCACACTACTCTTTGCTCCATTTGCTTGCTTCCGAGAGGAGAACGAACGAGCCGGTGATATAGAAGATTCGGTTCCATGGGTAGCCAATAATGCACCAGAAGCCAAAACAGCTTGACGGATCATTGTGGCAAGTGAAATGATCCAACGGTTTTCTTACTCCACTTCTGGGTAAAACCTGAAGCCTAAAGCTCCGTACAATTGAGATGATGACAGGATTTGACCCATCATTTCCTCGAGGATACAGCAGTACATATAGCAATCACCAATGCAAAATGCGTAAGCACCCATTGTGGTCCAGCTCACCTGCCACCCGGCTTCTTCTGCCGGCGCAGGTCTGCATGCATGTTAACATTCTTGGGCGAAGGTATCATGTGATCTACTCTAGATCATTCAAGAGGTGTGGGGTTGATGGATAGGGGAAGTGGCACGTTGATTGGCCCCCCAGAGGCTGACACAAGCCCCTTGCTCTGATCAGGGTTGAACCCTGATCAGCCTTGTAAGGCGAGGCATATCACCATCAACAGACTCCTTCCCGTGATAGAACGCGCTTCACTACAGGGTCATATCTCGCAACTTCATCTAGGGTTGGCGACAGAAATTCTAAATTCTATTGCTATCTTCCAAGTGGGCGATGCCATGGCTGATGGATTAGATGTCCGTGGAGCGTGAGGATCGATGGATATTCATGCCCTCCCAATCCGTGGACCCCACTCGATACGCAGAGAACAACAGGCAGAAAGCTGTGCAATGTCTCGCACAAGCCGAGTCACATGTGCGAAGCCCCGATGCAAGGAATGGTCTCACTTTAGCTATGGCTATCATACAAAACTGAAGCAATGATCTATACGCTAAAAGAATGAGTCATACCAGCGATGACTATAACAGGAGGAATGACAGGGGAAGAAAGGGAAAGAAAGGGAGATGGACAGATAAAGAAAAAGACGCAAGGAAAACTGTCACCCTTCGATCAACGTGACTACCATTGCGGATCCTCCCAACCTCTGCGTCTCCGCTGACCACCATCAACTGTGTTACGCCTCCCCAACAAGCCTCCATCATATCTTCCATAAGCTGCTGGTGGCATTCGCCTCTCCCTTTCCATCTGCCTGGGATTCTCTGCCCTGATAGCCTCGCGAATGAAACGATCCCCTCGAGCATCAAGGCTCTCTCCGTGTACTGTGGGCTGATGGCGAGGTTGGCGAGGTATGTTGGCTCTGCGAAATCGACCAAGACGCTCTTGCTCTGCCATTCGGTCTTGGTGCTGGCGGAGTCGCTCTATGTCTGCCTGTTCTTGACGTCTCCTCGCTTCCTCTCTCCTTCGATATCTCTCTTCTTCCTCTTGACGTCTCCTAGCTTCGTCTCTCCTTCGATATCTCTCTTCTTCCTCTTGACGTCTCCTAGCTTCGCCTCTCCTGCGATATCTCTCTTCTTCATCCTCTTCACGTCTCCTAGCTTCGCCTCTCCTTCGATATCTCTCTTCTTCCTCCCGTTGTTGGCGTCTTCTTGCTCGCTCTACTGACTCAATCGACCTCCTTTCTCCAAATTCAAGACGTCTATTGCGAAGCTCGTCTTCTGCTAGACGAACAGCTCGATCATGAGCTTCCTGCTCTAGTCTGGCATCTCTAGCGAGTCTATCCAAATGCTCCTGGCGTTCTCTCGCGCGTATGGCTCTCTTTTCTTCCTCATACCTGCTCCTTGGCGAAAGGCTGCGAGTCCTCCGTTGATGGCGACGCGATGCTGTCGGCGGAGAGGGTGACTCCTCACTATTTGATTGGTGAATCACGGTTGACCGTCTTCTCCTACGTCTTGGCTCACGTTCCATTTCCTGTGGAGGAGGCATCCGTCCACGAGGGCGATACTCTGGTCTACGAGAACGATATTCTCGAGGAGGTTCAATCGGAACAAAAATTGGCGAGGTTGGCATAGGTGGTTGCCCTGGTGGTGGAGGAGGAGGGTAAACTGGGGGTGTGGGTGCCCTTGGTGGAGGGTGAACTGGTACTGGTTGCCGATCCTCTGCTCTTCCACTATTAGGCCGCGGCCGTCTCCGTCTGTTGCGAACGAAAAACCTCTGCGGCTCTGTTTCGTGATGTTTTTTAGGGGAGGTTCGCACGCTGATCCCGAACAGGCGATCTATAAAGCCAAGAACTCCCTTCGGTTTGTTTCTGCTCTGTCGATGACTGCGTGGCCTTTCCGAACTAGAAGGTGAAGTAATAGGGTGACGCTCCGCATGAGCGGCACGTATCTCTGCAGGTGTTGCATCACGTTCATGGAGATATGGGTCATGTGAAGTATTCGTGCACGATTGGCTGGGAGTTCCACGTTCGCAATTCACCAAACGTTCGCTCGTTCGTCGAGCCCCATCTGGATATATGACATCGTATGTTTGGATCATGCACATCTGACTTCGGAGGTCCTTCGACTTCAGTGTCACTTTTTCCGCTTCTTTCGGATATACCAAGAGGATTTTCGCGGCCGAAGATTTACTGGAGACATGAAGTTAGGCTGACATAGCACGCGTTCTCCGTGCTATGTCCTTGGGATATTTGTGCGACCTGGGTCGGGTTTATGAAAGAAAATGGGGTGTAAATGTATGGATTCGAAAGTCGACTGTTGTTTCTTTAGGAGAGGTGTGACTTTGAAAGATCTTAAGTATTGAATGGGATCACCGGAATACTGGAGCCTGGAATGAATGAGTCCAGAAGGAGTTGTACCGCCTTTCTGCTTTATATACTCGGTAAGGCACATAGTCAAGTATGGGCGCTAATAAATAAGCTCGCAGGACAGTGCTAAGCCTAATTGGGGGAGGCTGAGTGTGGCTTATCCAATTGACGAACGACTGCGCAAATCCAACAGCGCTAGGGAATGAGTTTCGCCTCTGCCTAAAATACTGTTAGGCTTTCCGTGAACATGGTGAGGCTCCTCGTTTTTGATCATACGATCGTATGACTGCTTCAAATGTGATACGATGATTTTCTTCGAAAACATTGGAAGGGATCGTGCCTGAATCCTCTGAATTGTACTAATAAGCGCCAACGGAAATTGGACTCTCGAAACCTCCTTTGGCAAGCACCAACATTCAGTGTTCTCCGCCGCAGTCGATGCCTATTATTGACACCCAACACCTGTTAATTGGGTATCATGCAACAGAATATGACATATTGTAGGGACTCCATCTGAGCTTGCGCCATCCATTAGTCCCCGCCGGGCCGAGCATACCATCCTCTTGACGAGAACGGTAATGATGGTACGACAGATCCAATCATTGCCTACAGACTACTCAGGCAAGTAATCATGGTCACTAGACAAAATAGCTTCCGAAATGCATGCGCCTAGAGAAAATCCCGCATGTCGCAATTTCGGGTCTACGTCCTATGCTTGAAAGAGTTGGTGGGCTGTTTCTTCTTTTCAGCCTCAGCACTGCTAATGCGCCATCCCGCTGCCAAAGCTGACAAGAACCACCCGGCTATCATAAGCTGTGCCAATTCTAGACTCTTTTGTCAACGGCACAATCTAGGATCTTGATCCCCTGGTATTATTCTCTTCTTCGGGTCGCGCAACGAGGTATCCTAGAAGGGAACGCGTTCTATATTCTTAGCCCCTCTGAATGTGCTAGGCAGGCGTACCAAGGCAAATTGAATGGTGCTAGCTGACTCAATTGGACCGTTCGCTACCATGCCTTAGACGAGCAGCCTTATCTCCCTTCTTCTATCTTGAGACTGAGAAAGAAGCTCTTGCATCTACGCGCTGTAGTACTAGCCTGTGGTAATTACCGGCTTATTCTGCCCGTGTCTCTGTGTGGACCCATACTCGTGAGATTACTCACTTATGGTTGCTGACTGAAAAAGCCGAAGCTGGTCTTGGAGTTGGCATAGAGCTTCAGCTGAATCAAGAACCCGACTATTCCATTCTTGTTCTTTCTGTCGGAACTCTTTGCCGGTAAATGTTTGGTCTATCTTAAGCGCTAAGCAGAAATTTACTGCCTACCGAAGTATCATGGGCAATAGCCTTGCGGGTTTTCTGATAGCTGATTCTAATGCTGAGTCAGGTAGGTGGTGGAATGAGCCATCGCGCCAGTTGTTCGACCATGGTATACAAATTTGCTCGGAAAATAGGTGTATAGCGCTTTAACAATTGCCCATCAGTTGCTCATTCACCTGGTGCCGCAGGATTGAATCGGTCAAAAGCGCCCGACTCTTCCTGTCAGTATCCGGCGATATTGTCCTCACATAAGGCTGATTGGCATTCTGCAAAAGGAATGAGGATTATAATCTCGTCAGAGACCGCGACAGGGAGAATTTGGGACGCTTCTGGACAGTCTGACTTCGCTTTTTTTTGACCCCCAAAAGATGGGACATGAAGGAAAGGCGCGCTGACTGCGCGTCACGCTTTCTCGGGTCCTCTCGCTTAGTATGCAGTAAGACAGCCACCGGACCAAATGGATCATTCTGACAAGGCTTCATCTTTCATGTTTTTCCGAGAGCCTCATGCACTGTGGACACTAGATGCCTTCTTTCGCCTTCTTTCGCCTTTGGATCGCCATGCAATTATCACATGATGATTGTAAAGAAAACCTTTGGTATAAGATCATGCTAACAATGGGGGCGAAGCACGTGCCAGATAGGTAAAGTCGCATTTGAAAGAGGGTGTGAAAGGTTGTAAAGGATGCATGGCACAGCCACTGATGAGGCTCTTGAGGATTGCCGCAGCCTCCACCGTTTAGCTTTTGTTTCCAGCCTGTCTTCCCGCTTCTTCCCGAACCCTTCGGGGGGGTCCTCTGCGGACAACAGCGTCATCGTGAGGTCCCAGCTCTCCGTCGTGACGCTGTGCAAACATTGCACAAGAACACAAGCCACAATTATCCCTCAACATGGTCCTCACGGTCCACCACCTAACCCGCTCCCAATCCGAACGGATTGTCTGGCTCTGCGAAGAGCTATCTCTTCCCTATGACCTCAAGATCTACCAACGCTCCCCCCTGTTCGCCCCGCCAGAACTAAAAGCCCTCCACCCTCTCGAAACAGCACCCATAATCACAGATGGCGACATCACCCTTGCCGAATCAGGCGCCATCGTCGAATACATTCTCACGAAATACGCGCACGGAAAACTACAAATCGCACCCTCAGAGAAAGCCTACGCAGATTATCTATACTGGCTACATTTCGCGAATGGAACGCTGCAATCATCCGTCAGCCGATCAATGTACTTTCGGCTTCTGAAATTGCCCTCAGATAATCCAATTGAGAAGGCGGTTATTGCGAAACGGGAACATGCTCTAAAGCTTCTGGATGAGCGACTGGGAGAGAATGAGTGGTTGGCGGGGAAAGAGTTCACTGCGGCGGATATCATGAATGTGGTGTCTTTGACCACGCTTCGTCTCTTTGTTCCCTACAGCTTGGAGCCGTATCCAAATATTGTTACCTATTTGCAGAGGGTTGGACATAGGGAAGGGTACAAGAGCGCCATGAGAAAGGGGGATCCCGGGTTTGAGCCTATTTTGGGTGCTGAGGCGCCGAAGGCGGTGACGTAAATATAGAGGATGAGATTTGCTCCCTCGTAATTATTATTGGCTTGAGCTGGTTGGAGAATGGGTATGCAGTATATATGGGTGAACGGAGCAACAGGTGCCAAGAGCGGATATAGTTGGCTCAGGCCAAACATGTATATATGTCACATTTACCAAGGACGCCGTCATTTGACTGCTTTCGCCTTTCCACCAGCCTCCACTGTACCCCCAGCCAATTGCCCTGGCGCATCCATCAACCCACTCCTCACGAGCACCTCATCCCTCTCTTGTCCAGGATCCCCAAAAACCACCTCCCCGCTTGCAACATCCTCATCACTCAGCCCGTCCAGCCCCTTCAGCACCCCTCTCATATAACTCACGATTTCCGCCACGCCTCTGAAGTCCACCGCTTCATCCGCCTTGAAAACATTCCTCCACACGGCAGTCGCAAGCACCGCATCGCCCTTCACCAAACCTTCATCATATCCCGCCAGAAGACCTCGCCATTGCAGATACAGATCCTTGAGATACTTTTGTCGGACAAAGCCTGCGGCGATGTTGTGAGTGACGACCATGCGGTCTTCAGCGATGTAGAAGAAGTGGTCGAGGAGATGTTGCTGCCAGGTTGGGGCGTGGTTGGGTAGGAAGCAGCGGAGACGGCAATTGAGGAGGTACATGTGGAGGAAGGTTATTTGGGACCAGGTTGCAAAGGTTGGGGTGAGACCGAGGGCTGTTCGAAGGATTAGTACATGTTTTCTTGAATCACGACACCCAACGGAGTGGAGAAGCGTGCTTACTTTCATACCACCATCCCGTGCCGACACCCAGGTCTTCATCATCCTTGGTTTTGGGGACTTCAGCGTTCTTGTCATGGGCTTGGGGGATGGTATAGTCTGCTTGACGAGCACATTCTCGGACTAGCTTTTCACAGATACCGTATGCTACGTATGTCTCTGTGGTATTGCTTGCGCGCTTGCGGAGTTCTTTTGCGATAGTGCGAGTTGGATTTTCTAGAAAGGCTGCAGTAGCACTCTCTTCCTTCGGAGGACTTTGTGGTGGGAACTCAGCAGTTGGACTGGATTGTTCGTCTTTCTGACGGATTTGGGGTGCGATTCTTGAGTTTTTGGGAATTGCTAAATGAGGCCTCGGGGCTGGCTCTTTCTGTTTGGTATTGGCCTGAGCAGCTGAGAGGGAATGTCTTGTTGTGAAAGGTCGTGACGGATTGAGTACTTTTGGATACTTTGCTTGTGCCTGGTAAGGGGCTTGAGCCCGTCGAAGCTGGCCTACTTCTTGGCGCAGAGCTTGACGACATGCCGTACAAAGAGCTGATGAGGCCATTCCAGCAGAATCAGTCGTGTCCTTGCGACAAACGTGTTTTGTTGTTCTTAATTGGTGGTAAAATGAAACCCAGCTGCGATCGTCGCCGTCATTGATTTTGCACGGGAAAATTTGTGGAAGGTATGCCGACACGTCCTCACGCGCCAAGATTCCCTTGGAGCGTTGGAAGCAAAAGCACAAGCAGCTGTGAGATGATAGTTGGGTAACATAGATGGTGTGATGATAGCATCTATCTTATAATATTCACATCTAGCAGCTAAATGCCTTGTAAATGCTGCACACGCTAATTGATTCCACTTTCATGCAAGTTTTAATAAACACCCAGTAATTACTTGACCACCAAACGCTCTAAGGACTTATTCACAACTGGTAATAGATCATTCAAATTGTTCGGATCTCGCAGTTGCGCTGGCACGTCTTGTCCTTTAGAGGCCAGCTTCTGATCGGGATCAGTGTAGTTCATACAAAACATAACACTGAAAACTACTCACCTGCCTAACTACTTCATATTTTTCCTCCTTCGCAACGTATTCTCTGATTACCTCGCCCGTGCCAAACTCGACATAGACCCTGGTATCCCTGATTCTGAGAAGCACATTGTCCAGACGCATGAAGAAGCGGCAAAGTAACAGTAGCCGCTGTGGCATGACCCGAACCTTGCACGAGTAGAGCGTTATACCGTTGTCCGCCATTTCATCTTCGTACAGCATGACCTCATCAAAGAAAAGTATCGGATCGGGGCGCTTGAGAAGTTCTAGAGGTATTGGCTTTGTGGATGGCTCGAAGTTCGGTGAGGTAGTTTGCACTGTGCCCTTGTAGTCTGTGCTGTATGACCAGTCAAAGGGTTTGACCACCTCCGTTATACCCTCATGCTTCTTTTCTCTATTCCTTCTCAGCATCTTATGTTTCAATAGATTTCGAGCCCGCCGTACCGGGTACTCTGCCACTCTCTCGAGTGTGCGACCTGGAGCATAGATCCGCCTGTCTTGTCAACTCTGTCCAGCGCGTCGTAGGTATTAAATTTAATTCCCCATCCAGATTTGTGTTCAATAGAGGCCATGTTATCCCCAAAGATCATTTCCGGAGGCGCTATACCCAGCTTTGCTGTCATTTGTTCAATTGGCCCAGCTTTGAGTATAGGCAGCTTTCGAGTCGTGATTTTGAACCCATGCTGGGTAATCGAGTTACCAGCATCAGCTGCGGAAGGGTACTGGGCGTTTGGAATAGCGCGGCCATTCGCCGCCATCGTAGCACCTGAGTTCGACATTTTCTCATTACAATGCGAAATACATCCCATGATGTAGCAATGCAAACCGGAGTACCATATTAATTGAAAATAAGGCTGAGTGCCAAGAGGCCGGTTGCTCCGCGAAACAGCCGATTATTGATTTTCGGGTAACTTACCACTTGCCACGCTTAAGCCCAACAGTATCACCAATACTAACCTCAGGAGGTCGCCATTGCCAGAAAGTACGGTATTACTCATCTCAAACCTCAACGACCATGGCCATCAGAGCAATTGAATCACGCTTCGAGCAGATGTCAGTCAATGACGAGAATGAGCCGCCTGTTAATGGAGGCAGCATATACCATAAGTCCAAGGTAAGATCGAGATGAAACTCCTACAGGATCTTCACTGAAAGATCCCAGGGCTCGCTATCTACCGCAATGTCAATATCAGGGCTCGGATCTACCACCCAGTTGACGTCAAACCCGAATCGCTCTAACCTCCTAAAGATCGCACTACAGAATAACAACGAAGCCAACGCAAAGACAGCATCAATTACTACTGTGAACGTCGCCTCGCAAGCCGCTCAATGGCGTGGACCTAGCCAGCCGCCCTCTTCATCACCTAACCACAAAGGCAGCGGCGCCTCATCATCTGGAAAAAGCTCCGATGAGAGCGCAGTGCAACGCCTATCGAATCCTCCCATGTACGAGCAGCCACAGCCCAAAAACTTCCACCTTGGAATGTTCGAAATCGGAAAGCCTCTAGGGAAGGGCAAGTTCGGGCGGGTATACTTGGCCAAAGAGCGGTCAACAGGCTTCGTTTGTGCGCTAAAAGTCCTCCACAAGAGCGAGTTGCAGCAAGGGAAGGTCGAAAAGCAAGTAAGACGAGAGATTGAGATCCACAAGAACTTGCGCCACCCGAACATCCTTCGGTTCTATGGGCATTTCCATGATAGCAAAAGAGTATTCCTTATCCTCGAGTTTGCCGGAAAGGGAGAGTTGTACAAGCACTTGCGGAAAGAGAACAGGTTCCCCGAGTGGAAAGCAGCGCAGTATATTGCGCAAATGGCTGCAGCACTCAAGTATCTTCATAAGAAACACGTCATGCACCGAGACATTAAGCCCGAGAATATCCTGGTGGGCATACACGGGGAGATCAAGATCTCCGATTTCGGATGGAGCGTGCATGCTCCCAACAATCGACGGAACACAATGTGCGGCACCCTGGACTACCTGCCCCCAGAGATGATCAAGCCAGGAAGCCAGGAGAACTTCTACAACGAGAAAGTCGACCTTTGGAGTCTGGGCGTTCTGACGTACGAATTCTTGGTTGGGGAGGCGCCATTCGAGGATACGCCAGTGATGACACAAAGAAGAATAGCAAGGGGAGAGATGACGGTGCCGAAGTTTGTGAGTCCCGAGGCTAAGGACTTAATTGAAAGGGTAGGTTCCCAGGCGCAAAGACATGGATGATGAACGCACATGCTGACCCATTTTCTGAAGTTACTTGTACTCGACCCCGAAAAGCGCATTCCCCTCACTGAAGTACAAAAACACCCATGGATCCTCAAACATTGCATCAAAGGTGAACGAGCCACGCAAAGAAGCTCGGGGGCAAAGGAAACTAAGCCTGCTGTTACATCAGCCCCTGCGCAGTCGTAAGAACCGCCTTCCACCCATTGATGACAGTTTTTCGTCAGCCGCGACTTTTGCTAGCCAATTATTTAGATTTATGAGCACTAAGATCTTAATGTTGAGAGCATGGCGCTTGGAGTTGGGGCGTTGTGCATAGCATCGATCCAGCCGAGTGAGAACGGCATAAGGTACCAAAATAAAATAACTTCATGAAACCATAATGGAAAATGTACACTCAAAAGAAATCATAACCACCTGCCATTCCCTTCCCCATACAACCCACAACTCACAACCCCTCACCCCCTCTGCGGAATCAAAATTCCGTCAAAATAAGCCCCCAAATCCACCACATCCTCCACCTCCCCAATCCATCCTACATACTGATCCGGCCTGACAACAACGATACACCCCTTGTCCCGATCAACCCCATACCCCTTATACGCCTCCCCATGTCCCTCATGATAGCTCTCATCATCCACAAACACCTTCCCGTAATCATACCCCTCCCTCTCGTCAAACGGATGATAAACATCATGTAAATCTAATAACTCGGTCTCTTTTCGTGGGGCGGAGTGAATCATGAGGAGTTCAATTACAGAATCAATTGGTTTCCCTACAGGAGCAAAGCGGTGGATGAAAGAGTCAGGGGCAGCGAGTGCTTCCCCGAAGGTTTGGATACGCTGGAATTGATGTTTTGAAGCGATGTTGCCGGCGAAGAGGATGATGCGGAAGCGGCCATCGCTTTTCAAGAAATGAGCGAATTGCCAGGGACGGGCGTCCGCTTGCATCAATACCTGGAAGCTGGGGAATCGCATGCCCATTTTGATGTTTGTTGCTAAGTCCTGCTTTCCTGTGACTTTTATGATGGGTGAGGAGGAGGAGGAGCCGTTTGTTTGCGGACCTACTTCTGTGCCATCGCCTTGGTCAGCTGGGTTGCCTGATTTAGCTACGAGGATGGAAGCGCCGTAGTCGACTGCGAGGCCTGAGGCGAACATATTTCCCTTTTCGAAAGCGTCTTTGAATTCGGCCATTGAGATGCCGGCCTCGTCTGCGGCGTCCTTGGCTGGCCGGCCGGAAAACAGGCGCGAGAAGCGGTGGTCGAATGCTATTAGATCTTGAGCGACGCCGCGGCGTTCGGATTGATAGGTTTTGAGGATGGAGCGTTTAGCGATGCCGTTGATGACGAGGGCGATTTTCCAGCCGAGGTTGTACGTGTCTTGCATCGAGACGTTCATACCTTGGCCGGCTTTGGGGGAGTGGGTGTGGACTGCGTCGCCAGCGAGGAAGATGCGGTCTGAAGAGGAGAATTTGTTGCCGACGCGTTGGCCGATTTGGTAGGCGGTCCACCAGTCGCAGTAGGTGTAGGTTAATTTGTAGGGAGACATTATTCTTTGAGCGGCTTGGAGGATTATGGAAGGGGTGATTGTTGAGCGGTCGACTTGGCCGCCGTTTTTGGAGACTTCAGTCAGTTGGATGTAGAGTCGAACGAGCTTGTTTTCTCGAGGAATGACCATTACGCTGCCGGATTCTGCGCTGTGGATTGCACAGCGCATGCGGATGTCAGGGAAATCTGTGATTGGAATGATGTCGAGTACACCTTGACCCGGTTAACTTTCTAATTGCGTCTGGTAAGATGCTTTCCGTCTTACCCCAGATGAAGTCAGTCTGCTCGCCTTCCATTGAAAATCCCAGCTGCCTTCTTGTCCAACTGTGAGCCCCATCACACCCAATCATGTACTTAGTACGGATGATTTCGGTAGCGCCATTCTTCCCTCTACTTTTACGGATCAAATCATCAGTATCATCTTTTGCCAGACTGCTACGGAATAGGCCGTCAGGGACGTTGGTACTATGCTGGAATGGCGTTGCTTCGTCGTCGTTTAGATGTCTGATCTTGACGCGAACTGGGTAGGCATCAAGATCTTCAGCCCTGGAGTGATCAATGTCAAGCTGTTCTGGGAGAACGCCTCGCTCAACTTGGATATCCGAATACTCTGCTAATGAATCGAGAAAGAATCTCTCAATGCGTCCCTGATGCAAGACCACCTGTTGGAATCTTGATATGCCCGGTATCGTATCAGGAATTCTATCAGTCCTCCTGATTCTACCACTCTCGTCGGGATTCTGTACCAATCATCAGTACTCTTCTGCTTACGCTCTAATACCACGAACCCAGAGGCATATTTCAATCCTAGGTTACTGACGTTAGCGGTGATAAGTCACCCACATATTTTAATCTCACATATGATTTGATTCTTGCCAAACCTTGTCTGCAAAGCCGAAACTGTCAAATATTTCTAGACTTCTGCACTGTAGCCCATCAGCTTGGCCGTTGAAGACCTTGGTGCCCCTTTTGTCGATGATTCTGGCATTAATGCCACATCTTGCTGCCCAGGTAGCAGCCATAAGGCCGGCAGGCCCTGCACCGACGATGAGAAGATCACACGTTGAGTCCTGTAATTGAACCATTTTGAGCGTAAAGAAAATGAAATTGACACTATATCACGTTGTAGAAATCAAGTTCATTGGATTCGGAGAAAGAGAATGAGAGAAAGGGAACATAATTCACGATAAGCCAACTAGCGAAGGTAGCACAAGAGGATGATTCGGAGACATATGCACTCTACGGAGGACATCTCGTCCCCGCAAGTCCCTGCGGGGCCCTGGTGGTCTGGGTACCTTAGGGTTCGTCTGCCATGATGAGTACCCGAAGTCTGCTGGAGAGGAGGGGCAAGAGGGGCAAGATCCAGAGGGTCCCAATATGCGGCCAATCTTCCCGGCAGGCCGCAAGTCCTCCTGAGCATTGCCAAGCTAAGCGCACCCGCTGACTTTCTGCTACAATAAAACGCAACACACTAGCCAGACTTCCTCGAGACCGTCCTAAGAAACGACCATCAACAACTAACAACGTGGGAGATGGTCTTGACTATCACATGTATGCTTGGCCTTCTCGGCCCAGCTCGGAGAAGGATAATATGATATATGCCAAGTGAAACAATATCCAATAATGGGGCTGAAGCGTCTTGGGCTGCCAAGGGCGGCGCGTCGGGGTGTGAGTTGTCCTGCAGCGGTGAGAACCGCGAGACGAACGATCAGCAAAATCTCAGGCGTTCCTGCTCTCTGAAACGATACCCTTTAGACTGATGAAAGAGCAATTGTCCTTCGTTGTTCGTCTCCTTGCTCTCAACTCTTCTGAAGCACTTCCAGTGCAGTCCCCTTCTGCATTGCATGCCTCTCAGTCTCCTCTCGTTCACTGCCTACTTTCCTTACATAACCGCCAGCAGCTCTTGGCTTAATTAGCCAAGTGCACTTCGACTGACATTCAATTGAAACTCCGAATTACTACTTCGCAACGCAATGTTTGGCAGATTTCGAGGGAAACAAGGGCCCGTTCCCCAAGAAAACGCCCAAGAACAAGACATTGGTATATCCCAGTCAGTTGAGCAAGCGGGAGAAAAGCCAGTGCACCATGGACACCATCCTCACATGCCCGTCTTTAATCACAATGGACACAAGGTCACGAAAGGCATCAAGCCTGATGGAGAGAGTGGTCGGGCGTGGATACACCCATGGCACTTTACAAGAATATGTTTCAGGTCTACAAGCCACGTGTCCATGGTGGTCAACGTCCTCTGGCCTTTCGTACCTGCAGCCATAGCAATGCACTTTGCACGACCTGATCAAAAGTTGTGGAACTTCATCCTCAATTATATTGCAATGGTTCCCACGGCGAACCTCATCGGTTTTGCGGGGCAAGAGCTCGCTCGCAAGCTTCCAAAAGTCTTTGGTGAGGAGCATTATTTCTGAGATTTTGGGGGAAATGATTCAATCCAAATGAGCACAAGTCTGATAACAATACAGGTGTTATACTTGAGACCTTCCTTGGCGGCATCGTCGAAATTGTCCTTTTCATGGTTCTCCTCCACAACAGCGTCGATAACAATCTCATCCCCGTCATCCGATCTGCAATTCTGGGCTCTATACTAGCGAATCTGTTACTGTGTTTGGGCTTCTGCTTCTTCGCAGGAGGCTTATTCAGGGAGGAGCAAGAATTCGACGAAGTAGTCAGTGAAGTGGGACACGGCCTTTTACTCATGGCAGGCTTCGGACTTCTTATACCCACAGCGTTCTACGCTTCGCTCAGCGGATCCTTTGATGATAGTATCCTTGAGCCGAAAACTCTCAACATCAGCAGGATCACTTCAGTTATACTTCTCATTGCATTTTTCATGTACGGGCCTCCAGCTATACAGAAGTTGAAAAGAATGGCTAATTGGACTCAGTTACGTGTTTTTCCAGATGCGAACCCACCACGGGTTGTACGACTCAGTGTTAGAAGCAGATGAGGAACGTGATAACGACCGGCATATAGATCTCAAAAAGGACAAGCTGACGCTCACTGAGTGCGTCGTTGCACTTGTCATTGCGTTGACCTGTGTATCATTACATGCTGTTTTTCTAGGTAAGCTCTCCAGAAAACCTGCCCTAGTCAGCCTTCACCCCAATTACCAATGCCGCATTCCAAAACCTATCAACGCAAGTATTAACCCTCTCCCTCCTCCAGTCGAGGAGATCGAGTACATAGTGACCGAACGCGGCGTCTCCGACGCCTTCATGGGTCTCATCCTCGTTCCCCTCGTCGAGAAAGCCGCCGAGCACCTCACCGCCGTTGACGAAGCCTGGGACAATCAAATGAACTTCGCCCTTGCGCACATCCTCGGCGCCACCATTCAAACCGCCCTTTTCAACTCTTCCCTCGTCGTAATCGTCGGCTGGGGCCTTGATAAATCTATGGATCTGAATTTCGAGGTGTTTAATATTGTGGTGCTGATAATGACGATTATTGTTGTGGGAAGCTTTTTGAGGGATCAGAAGAGTAATTATATGGAGGGCAGTCTGTGTATCTTGATTTATGTTATTATTGGTGCGTTACGTGATACTTCTTTTTCTTCTCAACTTTTTGATGAGGGTCGCTAATATAGTGCACAGCAATTGCGAGTTGGTATTACCCCGACCCTAGTCCGGGAACTACGAATACCTCTGAGGGAGGTGGTGGTGCTGCATGAGTGTGGTGATACTGCACTTGTAGGTAGGTTATCATGGGACATACCCTTCTTCAAAAGTCTTGGATGCATAGCGCTGCAATGATAGTGACGCTTGAGCGAAAAATTGTAGGATAGCATGGTGCTTTTACATAAATGTACAGCTTTTAATAGAGTTTCCGCCCAGGATATGTCCTAAGTCCCCCTATATATTCGTCGAATACTCTAAGACAGACCTTAAAAGATATTGTGGTTTCTGCTATCCAACCTTTATAGGACGCAAGTGTCCACTTCGTGCAGGCTCGCCAGCTCCTTACTTGTGAGACCCCATTTCAAACCCTGATATCCCACGAAAGCCCAACTAGAGTGCTACGCTCTCGTTTAGGGAATTCTGCGTTCGCTGAAAAGGCTGTACCCATGGTATTCGGAGCGGTTTTATCCAGCCCTGAGGGCGTTCCACAACATTCTGATCTCGACCAGACATGATTTTCGTTCGTCAAGCGCCGAGCGCTCACGAATTTCCTTGGCCTTATCTATCAGATAGCGTCTTCATAGATAAGCGGGATTATGGTTTTATTTCCCTCGCAGCCGTAACCTCGAATCGTCCCGATGTGGATACGCTCCAACACACCTCTCATGGGGACGGCGTCGACCAGGGAAACAGACTCTTCCCATCCAGACTGGCAATTATCCATCCATCGTTTTCGCTCTCTCTCAGAATCAAGCCCTCTTCACAAATTCTCCCCAATCCACCCCCACCACGCCTGCACATCCGGCCCCTCCCCCCCAACCACGTTCCCTCCCGCAACACTGACCTTCACATTACTCTCCTCCATCTGCCCAAACGCAAACCTCCCCTCCCCGCCCTCACCAAGCCATTCCCTCTCCTCCCCCCCGCCCCCATCAATATCATCCATCCCAATCCCCGAATCTAATAACCCTTTATTCCTCGAATCTCTGACATTCGTGATTTCGGTTTCCAAAGCTGATTTAACCAAGGGTGCGGGCAGCGCGGTGAAAAGATCTAATTTGTTTCCTGCGATTAGGACAGGGAGTTCTGTTGGCGCGCGCGAGGTTTTCGTATTCGCGCGTTTTTGCAACAGGAGGAGTAGATCGTGGAGGTATTCTGCTGTTTGTCGCAGTGCCTCGTTTCCAGCTGCGCTGGTAGAGCTGCTGGTGGATATGTCTGCGGCGTCGACCATGAATATTATACCTTTGAGGTTTTGGGGCTTGATGATGGTGTCGAAGGCGTGGTGGCGGAGTTTGCCGTGGCCAGGGGTGTCGGCGAGGAGGAATTTCTTGTGGAATTGGGTGGAGGGATCGGCGGGGGAGCGGTATTTTAAGGAGGCGGCGGGGGTGGTAAGGGGGAGGGAGATCTCGACTGTTAGTGGGGTTTGGGATGTGCGTGTTGTGGCTGGTTGACCTCTTTCGAACTAGGGTTTTGGGATTAGGTACTGCACGAGAGAAGTGGTAGAGAAAGGCCTTACTAATGTGAGGAGGGAGGTCTTTCCGGAACCGCTGGGGCCGACGAGGAGGAAGGTGGGGAGGGTGGTGGAGGTTGTGGAGCGGTAGATTACGAAGTGGAGGAAGAGGGGGATGGAGAGGACGAGGAGGGCACCGATCATGAGGGCGAGGGGCGATGGGGCCATTAGAGAGGCGAGCCAGCTTTGCGAGCTGGTCCACGCCATGATTTGGAGATGCAGTTGTTCTTTCGAAGGCAATGGAGGATCTTCGTAAGTACTAGCGCCGTTAGGGCTTAGCCCTGATCAACCACAGCTTGAGTACCCTCCAAGATATGGTAGGCACTTTCTTCTGTACAGAACCTGCCCATCCAATACGATCGTATCTCTGCAAGCCAAGATCAGGCTGGACAAGTGAAGAGAATGTTCAATATGGAGTCTCACGGAGCTAAGGGTGAGGCATATTACGGCGCGCCATTACCTAGAGATACCCTAAAAGTTAATCACTTAGGCGACAGGATTTGTCCCCGGAGCTAGGTTTCTTTGGCGCAAATCGCGTTTCCTGGGGGACCAGCTCCAGGGGTCCCTAGGCATTAGCCAGGACGATATGAGGGGTGATAGTGAACTCTTCTAGTAGGAACCCGTAGAAATCGCATAAACCGTACATTTCAATGGTAATCCACCCACCATCACAATCACACGTGTATATGGACATCCTAACTAGGTAAATTGACTAGATCTTGCGAATCCTGAACATCTCAAAGTATAGGGTCTGGATAGGGAATGTCGATTCTATGTACTGCGACAAGTACAATTATGTAGGTAAAGTACTACGATATTTATCTACGATAGAAGAGACCTACGCATATATAGTCGATAGACACACCTCGAAGACTTCGCCCTCTCATCATTCATTCCATCGGCTTCGGCGTAATAGTCAGATTGCCTGCCTCGCTATCTCCCGTATTAACCACGCCCTTTGGCTCCAGTAGCATTACCCCAACTTCCTCATCCGCCTTTGGACAATGCTCCACACCTTTAGGTACCACGAATATCTCTCCGGGATTCAATATTACATCTCGATCTCGCAGCTGGATGTTCAGTGTGCCTGAAAGCACGAGAAACATCTCATCGGTATCCGGGTGCGAGTGCCACACGAATTCGCCAAGGAGCTTTGCGAGCTTGATCTCGTAGTCATTCAGGGTGCCAACTGTGCGTTGGGACCAGTGGTCGGAGAATTTGGAGAGGAGGTGTTGCAGGTTGAGGGCGCCGGAGGAGGACATGTAGAGGTTGGACGTGGAGGATGGTTAGGGAAACGGATGTAGAGATTGCGGTGTAGAACTTAGGGTAGAAAATGAATTCCGGCATTGTAGAAATAGGTCACCCTTCTTATGGATAGCTATTGAATCATTTGTCAGCAGTTGGAACCCTTAGACCATAATGCTCTGTAGCCTCGAGCAAACTACGATACCTCGGTTACTGACGGCGTTGGTTGGGAATCTTCGATCCCGCTGCGAATGCGGGCAACCACCACGTCTATTCGCCAATCCCATCATACCGTCGGCATGTGAAGAGAGCTCTGAATTGACGGCTGAAGGAGGGTCTTACGATGTATTCGGATAGGTCGCTCGCCACCCTGCTCCGCGCGCTCCAAAGTGGATCAGATGAGCAGGATGTCTCCAGGTAGTATACCATGACCGTCTCTTCAGAGACCTAGAGCTGAAATTGGTAGACTGCTCGGCTCTGCGATGACATTGCTTACGCTGTTATCGAATCCATTGAACATCACGCTTCTCACGTCCCAGTTACTCTCCGCACCTTCGATATGGCAGCATCCAGACGGTCTTCGAACTACCCTGCGCATCCTCAGCATCTTCAATTCTGCGGCTATCCATCTGGTATCACAAGAAAAATCGCCGGAACCACCTTCCTTCTACCCTAGCCGCAGTACCCTAAGCAGGGAAGAGTGGGCAGTTGCTGTCATTAAGGGAGCAGATGAGAAGTCACCACGATGGAGACATTTATGCGTTCTCGCAGGGTTGTTGACCGGACTTGAAGGGCGAGGACAGGGAAACATATCGAGATCTTTACGAAGGACACTGGAGAGCGCTACAGTCAAAGCTGTCAACTTGGCTCTACAAGAAGGGGAAGCAGCCAACGAATATGCTGCCAACAGCATGGCAGTGATACTCAGTCACGTCTTCGGTCTGTTAAATGATGGGGCGAAACTCAACCTCAATCACGACCTACTGCTACCTATCCTGTGTCATGCGCCTTTTTTTGCGAGGGAGGGGCTCCACTCTGGGTACTTCCTCAGCACAATCGATGCAGACATCGTACAAAACGGAGGGATGCAGTTCGACTGGTCAGCAAGGTCAACTACGTATATGCAATGTCAACGTATGGCTACTGGTCCTCTGATTGCATCGCTCGGTTCTTTGTCAAGTCTGATAGCTTTCTCGGCTGAGAATGTGCACGATGTTGATCTGCTGTTCACAATGATCAAGGATCTAACAGACTTTACACGGTCGTTGTGCGTCCAGTGGCGGCAGAACAAGCTGTCTGAGATAGACATCACTGAGGAGCCTACATTTCTGAGCGAGCAGACTCGGGCAAATACTTTACCACTTCTCTGGCAAGTCCTGCAGTCTACTATGTTTGCCACTGTCATTGCCCTAAGATCTCTTCTTGGGCGTGTACTAAGAGACGTGAAAATACCGGCGCATAGAGGTGAGTCTCCGATCTTGCCCATTGAATATGTGACATTGACCACCTGTAGCCCCATTCGTGGCCATTCAAACACTTGAGAACCTTCGAAATCTGTATTTCATCACCTCCCGCCACGGAGCAAATGCGTTCTCTCAGTATACGTTTGTATACCTTACTGCTATTGATATTCTCTCGCAGTATCCCATCCAAGCAGAAGCTTTCCTCCGAGAACACCGACCCACATCAGCAGGCAGCATACCCCAGCATCCTTTGGATCGATGTCATGATCTCTACTTTCTGAATATGGCCGAACATTTCGCCGTTATGCTTACCCCTGAGTTCAATGAGCAAATACTGATCGCCGCTGCCACTCCTTACTTAGGCCTTGGCAGTGATCCGAGGCTGCTTGAAACCTTTGAGGCCGCTCACAGTGTGATGCTTGCAGTGCTTTCGGCACCTCAGAACACCGACCTTCTTATCCGGCACACGCATGTTTACGTCGACGTCCTCTTCAAGGTCTTCCCTCAGAACCTTTCGGCTCGTCAATTCCGTATGGCTGTCAGGACTCTCATACGTATAACGTCCCCACCGTCCCTCATCTCGGAGACTGAGCCTTTGCTACCTGCCACCCTCCTCGAGCTCGTACGCTTCCGCCTACAGTCCGCTTCGCCGGACCTATTGCCACATCCTACGAGTCTAAATAAGGACTGTGGAACCCCTGAGCATCCAGCACTATCAGAGCAAACGGTGCTGGTGCTTACTCTCATCGATTCTTTACCTTTTCTGCATGTTGATCAGTTGGAAGACTGGTTGCCACTCACAGCAGAAACCCTGAATACCATCCAAGATGCGACCCAATTGCAAATCTGCAGGAAGAGATTCTGGGATGTTTTGAGTAATGGGGAAATGGATGTCAATCGCTCTGCGTTGTGTGTGACATGGTGGGGTACTAGAGGAGGCAGGGAGATGGTCCTTCTTGGCAGGGAACAGCAGCAGGAGGGACCATTCATGAGTGGTGGACTGCAAGAGCTGAGTAGGCTCTAAGGATATGTCCAGTAGCGGAGGGCCAATCACACAGCGCTAAAAGACCATAACTAACCCACTTTCGAAGTCGTCTCCGGCTCAGACAACACAGTTCAAACAGCGCGTTGTCCGAATCCGATTTGCCAAGTCGTACGGAACAATTGCCACCTCCAAACACCTGCGTCAAATTGTCACGGGCTCCAACTCTGAAACAGCCGGCCTCAAGTGTAAACACATCATTCACCTAGGTTCCCAAAAATATCACGCTTTTTATGCTCAAGTCTCTCAGCCTGCTGCTTGGAGAGGCTTATTCTTAACACCATGAGCTTGACAACACGTGAAAACAATACCCTCTATCGTCCAAGAGAACCTAGACCGATATCAGAAACTCTAGGCGAGTGCCCTTTAGTCTATTCCGAAAGTTAGCGAAACAAGAAAACGGCTTCAGCAGACATAATTAAACTCTCTTGTGAGTCCACCGATGTGTTCGCGAAGACAGGAGAAGGTCGCTGAAGAGTCAAAGCCACGAATTGCAGCCAAAGGTTTTTGCCTTGAAGCAGGAGCATTTTTCTGGCGAATATTGACCCCAATCTCAATTCTCCAGCAAAGAAGATGTCTGAAGCAGCACCAGCGCCTGAGATAAATTTGAGACTGATGCTGAGCCACCACTACGGTTAGAGAAATCTCTACCAGAGACGCCAGTATCAGAGGACCCATTTTCGGCCATGGAGGAATGGTTCTCAGCAAAGTCACACCAGAACATCCAGCTACCAGCAAAGGAGACGTCTGGGGCAGCAATACCTGCTACAAGTAAATCCAAGAATAGCTCACAGCCATTCGTAAAGCCAGAAGGATCGCTGCCAGAAAGGTCAGCGCTAGAGAGCTTGGAGATTCTGGCATTGGCTTTGGTGGGCTGGCCGCCACCAACACCAAAAGCAGCCACATTATCAGCTGAGTTTCTAAGGCTAGTCGTCACACCGCAGGTATAAGGCTGATATATTTGGTGAGTGATTGTTATGATAGTACGGCGGGTTAAGCTTAAGGTAAGAGAGTAAAGGTACCTGACGGCGTGATGTCAGGGTACTATCCTTGTCGCCGTCTCTTCAATATGTATATTTATATACTTGTATTCAATTTCATTTCCAGTCTCCATCGCTCTTCAAGTTTTCATGTGCTAATGCGTTGAGGGGCCAATTTTTGGCCAAGGTAAAAAACAGCGTTAGCAGCAATATTACATACTAGGGTGAGCTGGCTTCAATGCTTGGCATACCTATTCCTCCCCCCCCACCATTAGCTAGATCCTAGATTCTACATCACCAGAATACAGACCAATCAACCAACGATTCCACTGCTGTTTGTGTTGTACCAATATTGAGACTTTCAGCATAACCAGCGGGTCGACGGAGACGGGCCGAACTCAAAGTATCTACGTACCGATGCTTGATTCGAAACAGACGACGACGATTGAGCTCTGGCCACCGATAAGATAGAGACGAGTATGAAATTAGCCTCAACAGCGTCCAAATCGCTTTTTTTTCCAACAGTCGACCGCCCCAGTAACTTGCAATGACCGCAATGCCACAAAGCAATGATTAATGGCAAACCTGAGCGAACAAAGTCCACTACTTGAGCGTACGGGAGCTGGGCCTGTCACTGGGCCTAGTGAAAGGTCTACGCGCAATCCAGAAGCTGCTCTGCGAACTGCTCCTGTTGGAGAGCCATCTTACGTAAAATTGGCGGCGATTATGGGCAGTATCTGGGTAAGCCGATCACCTCTTTACGAATAACACATATTAAAGGGCGTCCAGATTGGTGTTGTACTCACATCTATTGGTAAGAAATTTCATGAGCTTGCAAGCAGCTATCCCTGTTCTCATGGCAAAAGTGTCCTGGTTAAGATCCGTTACTCCTAGACTCGACGATCATTGCCACGCTTCTTGTTCCTATCTCATCCTCCTTCTCCTCATTCAAAACACTGTCTTCGATAGGATCTGCTTATTTGGTTGGGCAGTCGATCACCCAACCTCTAAGTGGCCGGCTCACGGATATCTTCGGACGGTGTACAGGCCTCACATTCTGCAACGTAGCCTTTGGCCTTGGTACTCTACTCTGCGGAGTAGCCACAAATGAATGGATACTGATAGTGGGTCGGGCAGTAGCAGGTCTTGGGAGTGGGGCAATGCTGACAATTTCCATGTTCGTCATTGGCGACCTCGTGCCACTGAGAAACCGAGGGTTCATTCAAGGTATCGCCAATATTCTTATAGGAGCTGGCTCGGGTCTTGGTGGCTTGCTCGGGGGCTGGATCAATAGCCTATGGGGCTGGAGAATGGCCTTTCTGTTTCAAGTCCCCCTTGTTGCACTTGGCGCCATTTGGGTCGTCTTTACTGTCAGTATCCCTGTCAAAACCTCGGAGAAGTCGGCTTTTAGGCGAGTGGATTACCTTGGATCTGTCATCTTGACAGCTTCACTGGTTCTCTTCCTTCTTGGGGCCAATTCAGGTGGCAATCTCCTGCCATGGACACACCTGTTGGTGTTGACATCCTTACCCTTGTCTGGTGTGCTCTTGATCATGTTTGCATTTGTGGAAGAGAAAGTAGCCAGCGAGCCGATAATACCTGTAAGATTACTGATGGATCGCACGGTCTCAGCTTCGTGTCTCAGCTTCTGGTTCACATTCATGGCGTTCTACGGAGTTGTATACTACATGCCAGTATACTTGCAATTGTTGGGCAACTCCCCAACAAGCGCTGGATTGCGCTTCATATCTTCAAGTGCTGGTACCGCCATTGGGGCCTTCGGTGCTGGTATCATGATGCGAGCCACGGGCAAATACTTGTACCTCAACTGGGCGAGCCACGCACTTTTGGTACTAGGCCCAGCCTTGATGATTCGTCTTCGCTTCGATACCCCGGCTTGGTATCCCTTCGTGTGCCTGGGAGTCTTTGGCTTGGGTTTCGGAGGTATGCTAGTCACGACTCTGGTAGCTCTGGTTAGTGCTGTAGGACAGGAAGATCAAGCTGTGGTCACATCGGCTGCCTTTGCGTTTAGGTCTACAGGATCTGCCATAGGATTGACTGTCGCCTCGTCCACCTTCCAGAATTTACTTCGATTGCGGCTTTATACTTACATAGGGGACATAGAGGATGCCGAAGATGTTATAAGTCGCGTTCGGGACAATTTCGATGAGGTAAATCACCTCGATGCCGCAATCCGCGGGAGTGTTCGAGAGAGTTATATGGAAGCAGTCAGAGGCGTCTTCCTCACCATTTGTGGCTTCAGTGTCTTAGCAGCTCTCACAAGCCTGTTCATCAAGCAGCACAGATTACACACCAACATTGCTAGACGGTGAAGCAAGGAAAGGGTCCAATTGCGGGCTTTTGGCTGAGTCTTGCTTTCCACAAACGAAATTGTCCTACCTCCGTAAACTGTTGCCTGGGCTACGCTCTGGTAACAACTTCGAAGTAATGATTCGATTGGAAAACCTCGATGCTTGGTTTAGCAAACGCGAATATGGCAAACACGCGAAGTCACCTAGTGGCAAGTTCAATCTCACAGAAAGGCTTTCGCTCGGTTCTATCCGAATCCGCGCCTAGAACAGGTATGCCGCGCAGGGGTAGAACTATGTTACACGACCCTCATGGGTTACCCTTTAGGTAATTTCTTCCTAGATGATTCTATTGAGATATAATATAGTAACATGTTAATAATATTCGAGTATTAGTACTTACCTTAGGCAGTGCTTAATCATATATTTTAAGTATAAATACCTTATCTGAATATTTATCAACCCTAAGTAGTTTTAATCACAAAGCGGCAGCTACCTTACGAAAGTACTTTAACCTGCAAAAGCTTGGCAAGACTCTTATAACCAGGTACCTTAGCGCCGATATGGTAAGGTAAGGACCAATGAGGTCGTGTAACATACCTCATGTAAAGCATCCTTCGGACAGGACATCTTTGTTGCTTCCAACCTCGAGCCCTACGCGCTCAGCCCCGCCACATCCTATCTACAACCCTGATGGTCTGGCGCCGAGTCCAGTGCCATCGGGGCTATATATGAACCTGCAGCCTTCATAGCTACTTTTGCAGATGTCTTCTACGGCATCCAACCCACCCTCCGCAGAGCCTAAGTCCACTCAGCCTTCCAACATTCAGCCTGCTCAAGATGAGCACAACAACGTTCTGGCCGACCATTTCTCTGAGTCATTCCTAAAATCCGGGGTCCCACCCGCGTTCGAATACAATGCGTCGCTGCACCGACTCGATACCGCTTCTTCACAAGCGCATCCCACGATAGCATCACCCCATGTCTCTTCACCCTCGAGCGCAGCCCTAAGATTGCAAATGGATCATTTGGACGAGAAAAAGCGTGAAGAGTCGGCAGCTACAAACAAATTAATAAACATAGGCGATACCCAACAGACAGTCTTCAATGCTGGTCTGCCCGTTCGTACCTCAAGCCTTCGGAAGACATATACGAGAACTCACCGAGCTGACTCACTCTCCCCTGCATCGGCTATATCTTCGCCAGGCGTCGGACCACTAGTCGAGATGACTCCACTACCATCGCCTGTATCGCCCTGGGGGACTTTAGGGTTGGGAAGGAGATCAATTGACGACGAGAGAGCGAAGGCTGCGCCTGATACGACCATGCTTGATGAACTTGAGGAGCCTAAGCCTGATCCTGTACTATTCCCTCGATCTACTCCGAAGAAACGTGCAATACCAGACGACTTGGAACAGGCTCGAATCTACGATGCGAATGCCGCAGCCTATGCAAAGAATCGAAGCATGAGCGAGTATGTGCCAGAAGGCATGCAAATCCCCAAGTCGCGCAACATCGTCGTATCGACCTCTGGTGCTCCATCGATTGAGCAGCAAGCTCTATCTCCACCAGAAGATCATATGCATCGCGAGCATTATCTGGCAGTCCAGCGAGGTCTTGCTATCTCCATACCTAACCCACCAACTCCACCGGACAGCAATCGAGGAAAGGAAAACGATGAAGTGGACAGTCCGTCAACAATTCCCGCCGCCTTGAAAAGTCCGGTGCCACTGGTGTATGAGGCTTACATGGTTCGAGGAGGGAGACTTAGGAGGTGGAGAGCACTCCGACAACTAGGCAAAGGTACATTTAGTAATGTGATGCTCGCCACAAGCGAAGGCGTGAATACCTCAGATGGGTCTCTCCTCGAGCCGAAAGACGAAGAGCAAGTAAATCCCAAGTCTTTGGTAGCTGTCAAAATTTGCGAACTAGGACCGGCAGGAGGTGCGGATGAGCAGAAAATAGAGACGTCGATCAAGCGTGAAGTCGAAATCATGAAATCCATAAACCATCCATCCTTAGTGCATCTTAAGGCTGTCAACATGTGTGAACGACAAACATTCCTAGTTCTCAACTACTGTGCTGGCGGTGATCTTTTTGAATTGGCAAACCTAAGCCTCGACGTTTTGACTCCGAGTCTGATACGTCGGATGTTCGCCGAGCTGGTTGCAGCTGTCCGCTACCTGCATTTACAATACATTGTGCATCGTGATATCAAGCTTGAAAGTACGTATATTATTGCTTATCCTGTTCCAAGAATGCTTATCAAGATTCCTGTCAAGATGTTCTAGTCAACCTTCCAATAGCTGCTTTCCATGCTATGAGCGACTGGCAAAATTTTCCAAAACCCATCTTGACGTTAACCGATCTTGGCCTTGGGCGCTGGATCACTCCTGAGTCCCCACTGCTCACCAGAAGGTGCGGGAGCGAGGATTATGCTGCGCCTGAAGTACTTATTGGCCAGGACTACGATGGTCGGGCAACTGATGCATGGGCTCTTGGTGTGCTATTATATGCCCTGATGGAGGGTCGATTGCCGTTCGATCCTATTCCAGGCGCAAGAAGGAAAAGCCCGACGAGCCATAGAATTGCGAGATGCGACTGGCAATGGGTTCGTTATGCCGACGCTGATGGAGAATGGGATCCACTTAAAGGTCAGAAATTGGAAGGTGCACGAGAAATCGTTGAGGGCCTGCTCGCAAGGACAAGAACAAGATGGAGCTTGGAAAAGGTGCAGAAGACGGAATGGGTGGTCAAGGGCATAATGATCGATGGAGGTTTACACCGGAAGGAAGACGATGAAGGGGATGAATAACGATGCACGGTACTTCGTGATACCATTTTCGACGTTTTGCGTAGTTGTATATTATATATGTCCTTTAGTGGGTTGTCATGGGGATGGAGTTCCAGGCCAAGGCGCTTTTGCAGGTTCGGAATGTGACGAACGTCTTGAGCGTTGACCTGTTCCTCTGTGCGTCGACGGCTAGAAGGACGACTTTCACGGCTTCAAATGGGTGAACAAACGCAAAAGTTCTCCCATACAGTTCTGGCTCAGCAGTACTACACTCTCCAGTAAGAGTACCGTTCATATCAGGCTGTACAATGTTCCTAGGATAACTGAAGTCCTTTTTCCAGTTGATTACGACTCATCAAGATTCATTTACCATGCGTACCTGTTGTCGAGGCCAATTCGTGGCTCCCAGATCAAGTGTGAATTGCAAGAGCAATTGCAAAGCCTGGACGCGGAATACGTTCCGTCCAGAGTTGCCAAGACATGAAATTTGCCCAAGACTCGCTGTGATCTCAATGTTCTCAGATGTCAAGACCTTACGCTTTGCTCTAAGTCAATAGCTCTTCTGTGTCAGCTATCAGAAAGATGGCCACCCCATGAGCAAACCTTTGGATCCTCCAATGCTTCTCCACGCCCTCAGAGCTCGCTGGGCTCACCAGAACCGGTTCCTGACCAGATGTTTAGCTTGGAAGTAAGCATTGGCAGAGCACAGAATTGGATGGCATAGCCTCTCTGACTAGATGGCAGGAATCAAAGCATCTCCACTACTGCCAGGCAAAGAGCTGACTCTTCTGTTCCCCAATTGAACAAAATTAGCCAGCATGTCACACAACCTAAATCGCAAGGCGCCTCGCAGGCAATGCTCTATGCCACTGGCCTGGAGCCTTCAGATATGTCAAAGGCGCAAGTGGGGATATCCTCGGTTTGGTATTCGGGAAACCCTTGCAACATGCATCTCTTGGACCTCAACAACAGAGTGAAAGAGGGTGTAGAGCGTCAAGGACTCATAGGCTATCAATTTAATACAATTGGAGTCAGCGATGCTATTTCGATGGGTACAAAGGGTATGAGATATTCGTTGCAGTCAAGGGACCTTATAGCGGACTCAATTGAGACTGTCATGGGTGGTCAATGGTACGATGCAAACATTTCCATACCAGGCTGTGATAAAAACATGCCAGGAGTAATCATGGCCATGGGCAGAGTGAACCGTCCATCTTTAATGGTGTATGGGGGTACTATAAAGCCTGGATGCGCAGTTACCCAAAATAATGCGGACATTGACATTGTCTCAGCTTTCCAAGCGTATGGCCAGTTCATAACTGGGGAGATAAGTGAGGAGCAACGGTTTGATATTATCCGGCATGCTTGTCCTGGTGGGGGAGCATGTGGGGGAATGTATACCGCGAACACGATGGCTTCAGCAATCGAGGTCATGGGTATGAGTCTACCAGGCTCCTCGTCCAATCCTGCGGAATCCAAAGCCAAGCAGCTCGAATGCCTCGCAGCTGGTGGTGCTATTAAGAAGCTGCTTGCCGAGGACATTCGACCCTCGGACATCCTCACTCGAGAAGCATTTGAGAACGCCATGACTCTTGTTAACATTACTGGCGGCTCCACAAATGCTGTTCTCCATCTCATAGCCATCGCTGACTCTGTCGGCATTGAGCTCACCATTGACGACTTCCAAAGTGTCAGCGACCGTACACCGTTCCTTGCAGATCTGAAACCTTCCGGCAAGTATGTGATGGCTGATCTCCACACTATTGGAGGAACACCTGCTCTACTAAAATTCCTCCTCAAAGAGGGAGTCATTACTGGGGATGGGATGACAGTCACGGGCCAGACACTAGCCAAGAACCTGGAAAATGCCGCAAACTTCCCGTCAGATCAGACTATAATTCGTCCTTTTAGCAATCCGATCAAAGAGACGGGTCATATCCAGATTCTTCGTGGCAGCCTCGCGCCTGGAGGTTGCGTTGGTAAGATCACAGGTAAGGAGGGAACGCGATTCGTGGGCAAAGCAAAGGTCTTTGATAGCGAAGACGAGATGGTGACTGCGCTCGAACAGGGTTCACTTAAGAAGGGCGAGAAGACTGTCGTGGTTATCCGTTATGAAGGACCTAAAGGCGGCCCTGGCATGCCTGAAATGCTAAAACCTAGTTCTGCTATCATGGGCGCGGGCCTGGGAAAGGATGTAGCGTTAATCACCGATGGTAGATTTAGCGGAGGTAGTCATGGTTTCCTGATAGGACACATCGTGCCTGAGGCGCAAGAGGGTGGTCCAATTGCTTTAATAAAGGATGGTGATGAGGTGGTTATTGATGCTGAGAGTAAGAGGTTGGATCTCATGATCGACGAGGAAGAAATTGATAGACGCCGGGCAGAGTGGAAGCAACCGCCGCTGAAATATCAAAAGGGGACGTTGAAGAAATATGCTAGGTATGTGAACTATCTAAGTCGCCTCGTCAGCTGCTGACTTGTGGTACAGTATCGTTACAGATGCAAGCCATGGCTGCATAACTGATGCGTGATAGGATGCCCCAAGTTTTGTACATAGGTCAGCCCTATCAGACCAGAAAAAGCTTCAAGGTATTGCAATAGGCGGACCGCCGACGCAGATAGCATTGTCTAAAGTATCATTGATCATCTGCGCGTTTGTCACCAACCGCCCTCAACCGTCATGGGCTAGACTGGATATTTTGACGAGCATTGAAGTGGAGTGTTACATGGTCGTGCGAGGAATCTTCAGCTTTGGGTGGGTTCTGGGACATTATTGTTTCGAGGAACGGTCACTCTGTTATCAGCGTCGATTGAGCAACTCACAATCGCAAAAGATGCGCCCTTATATCGCCGAGATGTTGTTCAAGGGACCCGGAGGATTGGAAGAAGACGATCACATTCTGGGTCGGGGTTCCCTCGGCTTGAATGCTGAGGGACTTGATTGGCCTCATCCCATTGGCTCGCGCGCTATCTGACAGGGGCTCCTTTGATCTCACCTTATAAGCTGGAACGCTGTCCGGCATCCTTGGCATACTCAGCTTTGAGCATAGCGTTCGACTTTAACGCAATGGACGAAATGCTTCTGTTGACAGGACACTACAGGGATGTGAGTGGCTCGTTGACGGGCTTGTCCATGAATCAAGTCAGAGCCTTTGCGGGCAATCTGATAGCGACCTAGAGTGTCTGCCCGCTGCTTTGATGGGGTCATATTGTACGTCGCGATGGAGAAGCGCCCTCACATATTGCCATATTCGGAATCGACCAAATGGGGTAGCTACAATGCTCTGTTCTGCTACCTTGCATATACACAACCGCTGTCATGAATGAGCAAAGCTTGGCAGTATTCTTAGATTGCCATTTGCCGACACGTCAACGGTCCTCCCTTCTCCCACAGTGTGGTGCAGTGGCTGCTGTGGATCATTTACGTTGTATGCCCTTGAGCATCACAACGTTCCCTTTCCCAGCATTACTTTCCCTGAAATTGCAGATGTGCTCCCAACCATCCTTCCTATACAAGGTTTCTTCAATCCACCTCGGATGGCTAATGAACATACCCACCGACATCTTCTCCAAGACGTTTGCATGGAGTACGATACGGAACCGCTCTCCATTCTTGGCGTTGGTTAAGAGGATCGGCACGAACACTTGCCCCAGTGTGTTCGCTGATTGCCCAAGAAGAAAGGTGACCTTCCGGTTTTTTGCTTTCATCTGTGGCCGATGCTCTTCTGGAATGGAATTATAGAGTTCCTGGCTGATGAGGTTACCGTTCCCAGCGGCGATGCAGACTGCGAAACTACCGTCCGTAGTCGGCTCATGGTGTTCAAGGTAGGCGATCAGAGCGGGGCTGTTACCTAAGCTGAGGATTTGGAGTCTACTGCGCCATTTGCCTCTGTGGCATATACCTCTGTGGGTCTCCTCATACAATGTTGGGATATGTTGTACATTGAACGACGGGCGAGCCATGATATGGCTTTGATAGGCGCAAAGATTGTGGAAATTGACGGGGTTATTTGGGCGCTTAGAGAGGTTAAAGAAACCAACGAAACCGCTGCAGCATTGTATCAGCGCCATCGAAACTAATACCGTTAAACATGGAATTAGACAAACAAGTTGGGCCTGAATTGTCTATGCTGAGTAGGAGACTCGAGAGGCTTCAAGCTTGGCTAGTGTTATGGATTCAGAAGGCTTATTTGAATTATGGTTTTCAAAGTTGATCGTACTAGTAACTTGGTTGCCTATGATTTAATGCCACATGATCTCATCTTGTCGCGTCGGACATTGGCCGCAGAAGCTGGGACCAGGATCGTCAATCCCGACCAGGTATCGAAAATGGTCAGCAGGCTCCAGCTCGCTTAGGGTTGAGAATCTACAACCGGGGGCTCTCATTGCGTACGTACGAATAAAGCTGTGCTTCGATCTCAACAACGAATACATCGTAGCATTCAATGTAAGTGAATTACTGATATGAAAGAACAACCCATTCTTTGAGACCTGCACTCACGCTTACAAGTCACCAACACACATTTTCTAAACTAATGTAATACATTACAGCCTCGTAGTAATTTATGTGAGATCTTTGCCTATCCGTAGCTGCATAAGTCAGATAACTCGGAAACGTACCATGCAGCCGTCTCTGAAACGCCGATCTGATACAGCGGGAAACGTGATCTGTATTCTTATGGTGTTAGTAAAAGAAGTAAGAGGATCCATGCCTCCAACGAAAATTGCAAGGCTTCAGCGCTGCTCAGATCTTTAGTATAGACCGTCAATATTGTCAATGGTGACGGCTTCCAAGCATTCAAGCTGGGGATTTAGCGACTTATTCACTTCATATGCAACCTCTTAGATAATTCTCGCCCAGTTCATGTTCGTAGGTGGAAAGGGCGTTGCAGTACTTAGCGTAGTATTATATAGCAGGGGCTTCGCCCCCGATCAATCTACATCCTCCTTCCACCTACGATCGGACAGTAGATCTTGTTTCTGTTCACTATACTCACGCCACATTTTAGTAAGCCAACAGGTGTCGCTTTATCTGCCACCTGCCAAGTACTAGTACCTAGTGAATATTATAGAACTGACACATTCAATCACTTTTCGACTGGAGCCTTGGGCACTCTCTAATGTCTATTCTTCTATAAGTTCACTCATTTTCGTGAGTTCGGCGTAGATGAGCACCTCAAACAACGTAGCCAGCAATGAAAAGCAAAAATAATCCAATACCAGGTATAAAAGGGCGGTCAACATTGGAAACACCTGGCATCTGCTATTTTCCTACTTATTTCGTTCTTCAAAATCTTGATCGACCTATACATTACAAGAACTAGACATCCCCTTGCTATCCCGCACAAGTCGACGCTTGTCGCAAAAGAAAAAAAATACCTGGACAAATTACTATCTGAATCCTCCAAGGCTAGACCACTCGCACCTCACCGACCCAACATGGCAACCCCCAACCCCACCCGACAAGAAGTAACCCGCGCGGTTCTCAAACGTTATTTCCAGCGCTGGCTTACGCGCATCTCCATGGACGAAATCTTCCCCCACATCTACCTCGGCGGCTCCTACGCCGCCGAAAACATCTCCGCCCTCACCACCAGGAACATCTCCTTCGTCATCTCAGTCATGAGCAAGAATCTCCCGCCCTCCACGCGCGAAGCGTACATGGATAAACGGATCGAACATGTGTATATCAAGAAGCGCGATGATTCTGACGAGGATATTCTGGCTGTGCTGGGCGAGATGTGCGCGCTTATTGAGAAGAAGAGTCAGGGGGCAAGGCGGTGCTGTTGCATTGTGCGATGGGCGTGAGTCGAAGTGCGACGATTATGGCTGCTTATGGTACGTTTTTGCCGTTATTTCTATTCCGTTGCATCTCTCCAGACAAACCATAATATGTATTTCTTTTAACGTATTCTACGGCGAGTAGTCATGCAACGCTGGGGCATATCCGGCTCTGAAGCTGTGAATTTTATACGCAATAAGAGACATGTTGTGCAGCCGAACCGGGGGTTTTGTGAGCAGTTGGATGTTTGGGAGAGTTGTAGGTATGATGTTTTTACGGCGGAGAGGGCGCCGAAGGAGGCGTATGAATTGTGGAGGAAGAGGGTGGAGAGGGAGAAGGCTGAGGGCGAGAGGGAGAATCCTGACAATGCTGAGGTTGATAATGCTGATACTGGGGCGGCGTAAGTGGTGAGGATTCTCTTGGGTTCTAGTGCCTGCATTGCGAGTTAGGTGACTGGTTGTTGGGATCGATGGTTGCATAGCGTCGGCATTGGCGAACGTTGTGGGATGGTCTTATGAACAGCTATGTAAAATTTTGCATGCATACATTGCACTTGAGTATCACGATGGCACGTCGATGATTTGTGGCCACCGGGAAATATCTGTTTTGAGGATTGATTCTAGATATGTCGTCGTTCTGCTTCGTGAAGAAAAAAAATTACCTAGTGAACTTATATTCCAATAGAGTTCGTCCAAGGAACAATCTTTCAACGCAATCTAAAGCAATACATGACCACCTATAATTTAGCAGCTTTCTTACCTTCCCTCCCCCAATGTTTCACTACCATGCTGAGCCGCCAGACCAGCAGGACTATATTTCCCATCCAGCTTCGCTATCTCCCGTGCATAACGCAAGCCCTTCTTAGTTTCAAGCTCTTGATAGACGGCCTGACACCATTTCAGCTCTTCGCCCGGTTGCCGCCGCAGACAGAAAAGGGCGGCTCTCAAAGGGAACAGGCTCTTTGCTGCGCCTAGAAGGCCCATGCTATCATTTAAAGAGTAGGGCATTGAGCGCATGATATTTGTCGCGAGTTCTAGACGCTGGGGCTACCGTACTGGGAGAGAAGTCGATAGGCCGTGTTCCTCAGGTCGATTGCCGGATCGGGATCAACAGAGCTAGATTGGTTGGCGCCTGGGCTGGAGAGTATAGCTCCACATGTGAGCGCAATCGTGCTGCTTAGTATCAGCTTCAAGGCCCAGAATGTCGCTGTAATGTACGCGAGACGTAGACTGGGAAAAGAGAACGGTGACAGTGTTTGAGACCCGGAAGCATCATCGGTGAGGGACTCTCTGGCAGTAACCGCTGCTATATTTGACTCTGTGGTCCAGTACAAAGGCGATGGAGACTGCTGAAGAAGTTCTTGGTACCAGGCTTCGAAGTCTGCATGCATTTCCGAACAGCGTTGTAAGTATGAAGAGAGCTGCGAAGTCCGTGTCTCAGCATTTGTGAGATCGGTGTTGTCCATCTCTTCCAGGAGAGCACCGAGAGCGAAGCCTTTATCGTAAAGCCGCTGGTAGACGTCTTTACCAGTGCCACCCCAAGGAATTGTTAACCAGTCCGAATCTCCCAAGAATGACGATTTGCGGAATTGTATGCATTGAATCATCTACACGGTATCGTTAGATGCATAATGCTTCGAATGGCTGCTTGGGTTTTTACCGTTGAATAACGGAATTCCTCTAATATTGAGAGCGCCAGTGGAGTCGAGTGCCTGGCAGGGCCCCGCTGCCGGACCAGATTGCCGAGACCAGATATGTGACTGTTCCATCCAGCAATCGATGGGGTGGTAGACTCAAAGAGCTACCGATCAGTCAGCCATGAGCCAGTAAATAATGTGTGAATGGGGTTCCTAACCTCATAGATCGATAAAGCGAATCCAGCAGCGAGTATATTATCGTCATATATAATATTCTCATTCGACAAGCTTTTCTGTAGGACTTGCAACCCACGAGAATAGAACAATCTCCCCTGCAGAGCCAGCGACTCGTCTCCATTGATCCAGCCTAGCCGTGTCATAGCTAGCGCCTTGAGTGAATAATAGATTGCCTTTCCAGGCTTTGGGAGACCAATGACACGCTGCAGCCAATGGCTGGGTGAGCCGTCCTGAGCATTTGCATTCGAAGGGATGTATCTCTCCCAAAACGCGGAGACGATTTGTTTGTCAAAGACAGTCGAACTGCTAGTTTGAGTGAGCAATCGGTTGTCACGTGGTCTGTGATTGTACGAGACTGCGCGAAATGAGGCGCCCTCCGATTCGGTCGGGTGGGTTTCCGATCTCATATACTTCGAAACTGGCAGAGCTTTAGCTTCTTCTAGCCCATGTCTCTTCTCCAATCCCCCGCTAGTCCGATTAAGAAACACAGGGTAGCGCTCATACCCTTCACAGGCTCGTCCACTTTGGCTGCATTTCTTACAGAACGGTTCGCCAAGATCGCACTTCCTTCCACATTAGAGCTAAACTACTCGACAAGGAGGTAGTCAATACTAACACGAATCTTCCGCCTCCTACATGTAGCGCAGCCTTTTGATTTCCCTGGAACTCCAACCATGGCCAAGCCAGCGCTCTTGAAGTCAGGATACAATGTGCAAACCGCAAAGGTTAAGTCTCTGGGTACACACTTAGTCCCACAACGCTCACGACTTCCAAATTAGTAGCTTCTAATTTCCAGGACTCGAGTCCCTGGTTGATTGGTGCGATGGCTTAAGGGTTCCAACTAATGCTCCTGACAAATTATGCTGAGAGTTCTTATCTTTTTTTTTAACTTGATAGAGAACATCATCCCGAGCCAAAGCCAGTCCTCATCTTAGAGTTGACCTTGTACGTTTTATAAGCCTCCACTATAAAGCAGCCTAGTCCGCCTCATCCATTAACAACACACTCGTTCAGCACAGCTTCATTCGGGTCAAAGTCAATCCGCTGGGAAACCTAGCACGGGTCTCTGAACAGGATGCGGCGAAAGAAGCTGAGATACAGCCATATTCGTCTCTCTTGATAGTGATGGTAAACCGACGTTATCGGCAATAATGTGGCAGGACAAGGCAATGCATGCCACAAGCTTGGTTTTTTAGTGTCATTTTAGATCTGCAGATCTCCGTGCTAACCCAATGCAGGTGTCAAGTCGCGAGATAAGCGAGGCTTGGCATATAAGAAGTAAGGGCGAAGCACGACCTTGCATCTTTGGCACTGGAGATCACAATCTTTACCCGGGAGTAGGATTTAGTGGCTTAAACCTCACGGCTAGCTATTTCATGTTGTCAGAAATGATTGGGCGTCGCTCGTTTTCTCCTTTCTTAGGGAGGGGACTCCAAATATACGTAAACATGGTGCATGTTGAGTCAGCCAGAGAGCACATAGCCTACTCCTGATACGTAACGGAAGAGCGGAGCATTATATCAAAGAGATGTCGATATGTGGGAACGAAATTTGCCACGCCTCCCATCATGTAACACCAACTATAAATGACCCTTTGCGATCTTCATAACTTTCTACACGCCTGCCACATTCATAACTTCTTTAGGAAAATGGCAATCTTCGAAAGGGACTCCACGCTTGCTGCTACCCTGTCCAATTCACAACGAGCCAAAGGAT
Source organism: Cladonia rangiferina (assembly GCA_023065455.1). Taxonomy (NCBI): domain Eukaryota; kingdom Fungi; phylum Ascomycota; class Lecanoromycetes; order Lecanorales; family Cladoniaceae; genus Cladonia; species Cladonia rangiferina. The sequence continues at coordinate 665,883 of JAJREH010000014.1, read as the reverse complement.
GCGTACCATACGATCCCAATGCTATATCACCAACATACGGCTACGATCCTACCCTGAGTGCTGGTTTCGTCTTCACGGTCGTATTTTTCCTCTCCTGGGCAGTCCATACGGTGCAAGTATTCCGAAGTCGAACGTGGTGCTTCTCTGTATTCGCAGTTGGTGCAGTGGGTATGTGGCACCTCGTCCCTTCTCCAGACTGATCTGATTTTTGCCGCAGGAGAATGCATTGGCTGGGCCGGGCGTACAGCTGCACATCATTGCCCGTATAACAAGACACTGTTCTCTCTTCAGATCTCCGTCCTCATCATATGTGAGCTTCATGCAAGTAAATTGTTCTTTCGGACGTCTGATAATACTAGCTCCTTGCTTCTTTAGCGCCGGCATATACTACATCCTAGGTAGAATGATCAACAAGTACAGCCACCAATACAGTCTCATCTCCTCGAGTATGTACCTCAAGATTTTCATCACCTTCGACATCGTCTCCATAATCATTCAGGCCATCGGCGGTGGCATGGCTTCCGCTGCCGGCGGGAAAGACCCACCAGGAAACACAAAGCCAGGTACCAAGATCATGATGACTGGTATTATCATTCAACTTGTCTCAATGTGCGTCTTTGGATTACTGTGGCTCGTCTTCCTTTGGCGGGCGCGCAAAATGCATTATCCAAAGTCACTGGTCTGGGCAACAACATTCTCGGCTTTCTGCATCATCGTCCGGAACTTCTACCGTGCCATCGAATTGTCGCAGGGTTGGAAGGGATACCTAATTACACACGAAATCTACTTTGCCGTGCTGGACGGCGCACTGATGGCAGTGGCCGTGGGTGTCTTCAATGTGTTCTTTCCAGCCAAGTACCTTAACCCTGAGAGTGACGGAGAAGGACGGACCAAGGAGACTTCAACGGTAACGTCCACAGAAGGTTTGGACGCCAAGAGCTCCTAAGTGCCCTGGTGCACTTGTGTTGGGGTCGTTTCACAATACCACTGACAAGCTTCTGCTGGCTTACTGTAAAATTCCAGAGCTTTGGTAGATCCGTCATGCCTGTCAAGCGTTTGCTTGGTCTGTGAGCCGTTAATATAGGGCTAAGAATCCCGGCCATATATAAATAATCTTCAAAGTTCAAACCACAAATGCCAATCATGGCATTGATCCCGGCGGACCTATAAAAAAATTATGCGTCTCAATATTTTCCACTGGGAATGAATGGATTCAGTGGTAACATCGCAGCACAACTCGTCACTTGCACAGCAATCACCGTGCCAATCGTAACCGCTCCTTTCGGGATTGCACTTCTCCACAATGCATTTCCTCTAATCCCTTCTGCGCCAGCGACAATGCCGCTGCCAAATCCACCCGCCACGGCACCCATGAGCCAACATTTCCAGAATGGCTTAGGTGGCTGCTGTCCTGGAGACAACGTCGTAGACAAATATGTGTAGGTCCCAAAACAAAAGAACAGCTTCGCAGTTTGGTTCGCCAGGCTCCTCACACTGGGCCGGCTCCGTTGCACGACCGCCTGAGCCAACACCTCAGCAAAGCCCCCAACGGCGCCAGAAAACCCTCCTTTGACCGCAACGGGAACCTGGAGGGGCTCGACCCGGTATCTTGCGAGGTCAAACACCCAGAAGCGAATGCCACCACGGTATATAAGGGATCGGGTAATAGCTCCGAAGGCGGGAGGGGCAGAGAATGGATTGGGGCGCGGCCAGACGCGTTCGATTGGTATGGTGCTGGCGCCAGCAAGGCAGCCGGTTAGAAAGAAGGTAGCTTGGCTGGCAGGCGTCGGGATACGTCCTTCGCGTATGGAGGATGGCAGGTTCTTGAGGTCGTCGTGCGACGCCATCTTCGAAGAGCGTGCTTATGTTGAGGCGGACTTATTGAGGTCCCTAACGGACCCCTTCTCAGCTTCGAGTTTAGCGTCGAGGGGCGGCCCGAACGCGCCAAAGTTAAGGTACCTACACCTATTCATTACCCTAGCTCGTGGGGGACAAATATATTGGCACCCCTTGCAAAACGCCAATGAGCAATTCTGTTAAACAATTTTTGAAAAGTTTTAGATTTGGTAATTCTTAACAAGTTTTATTTAATTAGTAAGTTAATCCGTGTTGTGCTGGAGAAGGTTTATGAAGAACTGGCTGTCATCTCTAGGGGTGCCAATATTTTTGTCCCCCGCGAGCCTTGGTAGACGCGTTCCCTATCATCCATCATCCTTTGTAGTCTGCACGTCCTATAGTATCGATGAAGCCGTGGAGAAGTGAGACTAGAAGGTTATGGACTGGTCTACATATTTCGATTTCCCAGAGCTTAAGCTTCTGGCCCTTGCTTATTACCAGACTTGGACAAAAGAAACACAGCATCATTTCTGGCACAACGTATTTCACGGTACGACACCGTTGGGCTCGCTCCATGACCTCCGCCAACAACCCCATACATAGCAGCAAAAACATCGTATAGACCACAGGCAGAATAATTTTCAGGGATCACAATCTCCCGATCCCACCCAAAAACCAGAAAGTGAAGCCTCACTAATCAATTGAAGACCTTCACTGCTGTCTATCAATCCTCAGAAAGAACTCAAGACTATCCCGCTGACCAAAACTAATGCATCTTCACGCGGGTAACAATACTTGTTAAAAGGTGAACAAGTTATGGGACTTATGTCACCGTACCTACATTTTGCGGCAACGTTCCACAGTGTGTGCCACCATCCGTCACCGAGGTCGATGGGCCCCTTTTCCGAATTAGATTTGCATGAGTCGCCGTTGCTTTGGACGGTGGAAGGCACGCCTTGCGACCAAACAAAGTTAGTATCGCCGTCAAGGCGAGAGAAGCTGACAGGTTGAAAATCAATTGATGGTTCGATGTCGATGCTACAGCCCACAGTGTAGCTTTTGGGGTGTAGAGCCGGCTGAGGGGTGTTGTCGTACATCACTTCGGCAAGCTGAGTCGCATGGTTGTTGACGGCGCCGATTACGGTGCTTGCCTGGCCGACTGCAGTGCCATTGGTACACGCCCCAAAGGGAGAAGTTGCCTGGGTGATTGGATTGACAGGGAATATTAAAAAGGTATTCTGGCAACCCTCTGCTGCAGTAGTGACTTCATTTACGCCGACTGCGATATCACCAGTCTGGTGGCACTGTACAGGGTTGCTGGTCAGCACCGGCAAGCAGCCTGTCGCTGATTGCAAAGCCACTGTTACCCTATCATCAGCTTCCCAGGCTCCAAGAGTGTTAGCGAACCCAGCATCCCCGAATATAGAGAACAGAGTTCTAAGAGCAGACTTGCGGATTGGCATCCCAGCAGCTGTGTATGTGTATCCAGGCGAGGCGTTATGATATCTGCGAGCATGTATTGAACCTGTTGTATAGGCCTAATTCAGTCTCCAGAAAGGTGGAATTCAGAAATCGAAATGAGCCATCAGACAGTCTTTAGTTATACCAATGGCTCGAAAAATTGCTATTGGTGAAGAAACGAGGGTGAGCGACAAAGCCAACGATAATCCTGCGAGGAGAGCCAAAATCAACACATGACCAGCGATCGAGACTGTTGGGATACGAATACATGATCATGGGCATGCAATCCAGCGCAGATACCAGTTGCATGAAGCATCACAGGCAAACGTCGTTTAATACTTGTCCAGCCAGAGCGCCTGAAGACACGAGGACTTGGAGATCCGGATGCAGAAGCGAACATGACTGTGCTCAATCACAGACATTGGAGGACTGACTGCGTGAAGTGAAACTCCGTATGACTTTGGGAAGTTGAAATCTCGATAGTCGAATTGCTGTAGGCAATAGTCATCTTCATCGATCTTGTTGTCAAAAAGCATGCATTTATCGTGTGACCGACTTATTCGTGATCCTGTAGGGCGGTGGTTAACGGGCAAGTTCTAAAATACGTGATTCGGACGCGGTCACCTTCAATAAGCACATTATAATGCTTCGTGATTCGATTGGCCAGCTGGACGCGGAGCGAGGGCCGACAGTATGGCCGGAAAATTGATACGGGCGCCAGACAGAACTCGGAAGGCCCGGGGTCCGAGATGGGCCTGTGACAAAGCATCTGCGTCTACGCTACCGATTACTATGTTCGCAAACGACTCTCTAATAAGTTTGATTACCCATGGACTAGATAACTTATCGAATTAAAGTCGGGTCCTTCCCTGGGAAGGGGGATCTTTCTCTGACCATGAAAAAAGTATGGACCTTTCTGAATAGTCGTTGGAAGCCACAAGCGAGTCGCGGCATAGCCTGCATGGATATAGTATGATGGGCCGGTGGTACATACGGCGACAAAGCCCCACTAAACCGTCTCTCGTCAGCTCGTTCTTCTAGCTGCATTATGGAAATTTGCGGTGTGGGTTTATCATGTCTCCTCCGGTCATTATCTCACGTAATATCCAATTTTTTGCGCTGTTGGCTCTTTAGGCAGTCTTTGACTACCCTTAATCTTCGGTGCTTGAGTCGAATTGGCCATACAATATACCTTCGCTTCAGTGCAATTTTGTTATAGCCTGAGAGTTTGGAGGCTCCCTTCTCTAAATCTCTACTTTAAAAGCGGCCTCCTTGGGGTATGTTTCCACAGAATTTAGCTTAGTTTACATTTGCTGGCCCCAAACCTCATGTCCGTCCTAGCTTCGAACGGCAGTGAGCCTGGGACAAGTCAGGGAATCAAGCCGGGTCAGAAATTTCGACTGTCCTGTGATGAGTGCAACAAGGCCAAAGTTAAATGCGCCAAAGAGAAGCCTACCTGCAGTCGGTGCAAGGCTCAGAAGATCCAATGCGTCTACGGGGTGTCTTTGAGAGCTGGGAAACGCGCCGCTGCACAGCCGCTTAGCCGAGCTCATCCCCAGCCTCAGCGTCTCAATGCAGTGACCAATGAGAGTCGCAAAGGGGTGAAGTTGGCTGCCGACAGATGCAATAACGTTACAGCCCCTGGAGACCTTCGATCTTCAAGAGCGCAAGAAGATACAATGGACGATCTTTTCCATTCATTTACGTACCAAGGTGACCCTAGCGGTGTACTAGACCACAGAGAATTCGATATATACAGCACCTCGCTCCAGCAAGAGACCATGCAGCCCTATAATATGGACCTATTACCGACAAATACTGTCAAAAAAACGTCCGACCAGCTACAGGAATGGGCTGAACATGATTGGCTTGCCTCCAACAATCAAACATCAAAGTTTATGGCTTTGCCGGCTCATCAGATCTTTGACTGGGATAGCACCTCAAATACGGCATCAACGCCCATAAATCCCAGCCTCACGCGTTCGCCCGCAGATTTCTCGAGCCCTTCGTCATCAGCAAGCTCCGACGTGGGTCTGACCACTCCGGGATCTTACCAGACTACTGCATCCTCGATGAGGGCGTATTTTTCGACCGTCTGTCCATCAGACTTGGGTCTATCCGTCAACCCTCAGCCTTGCATCCAGCCATCCGCGATATCCTGGTTACCAAATTTCGAACGCTCAAAATGCCAATGCCAGCTCGCCATTCTCTCCCTCCAAGAGGCTCTTCTCCGCACTTCTAATCTCAAAAGTACATCATTTGATATCGCTCTTGCTACCAATAAAGAAATCTTGAGGCGCTGCACCATTTTGATCGAATGTGAATGCTTTCCTAATGATGACTCAAATGTCATGGTTCTTTCGAGTATCATAGCAAGGATGATCTCCATATACTGGACCAGGACAAGCGTGCCGGGAACGCCTGGAAATACGGATGCGTATGCTAGCTTTGAGAGTACAGCGAACCGACTCGCGGAAGGCACAAAGAAAGGGTCGCTTACTCTGGGAGCTTACCATAACGATGAGACGGATGAAGAGAGACTGAAGATGGAGCTCGTGTTGATCGAATTGGAGAAGTTGGAGAAGCTAGTGCGGGAGTTTCAGAAGGGCTGCTATAAGAATAGCTGCGTTGCTTCCGACTTCGAAGATGGAGAGAGCAAAACTCAGGACCCGAGGACTTTCCTCTGGCAATCTCTGTTTGAATTCCTGACACAAAGGGCTCGGTCTGCGTCAATGGATCTGAGGTCAAAAGTATTGGCAGGTGAAGACAGTCATTGGTGATGAAAACTCGTCTGCTGAGCTGGGCGTCTAGCTAATGAATAAGTATAATTGCGTTAGGAGGATCTTCGAAGAGCTTGATTTGCTGTGACAATCACATATGAAAGATAGATGGTACATAATGATTGATGAACATTAGATCTGCCAGTCAACATTGGATGGAACAGATATGAAATTGTTTTACAAACTACTTTAAGCAACAAACCAGGAATCACACCCTCGCTCGGTTCTCAAAAACCAAGAGCTCTAGACTTGCTCGCCAGAAACCTCCAAATAGACTACTGCATGCCTCGGGACCTAGCTTTGCTAAGGTAGGTAAGTTGCACTGCGCCGCAAGCGCTAATTTGCAGATACAACAATAAGCTGCGATTGAGCTGAGCTCCTACCTATGTCTGTGTTCATCTCAGTAGCCATTTCTCGGGTTCATCCTCGAAAAATGTTGCTTCCCTGATTCGCAAACATTTTTATCACTGTTCAAATACTTCACTCCAAAAGCCAACAGACGATGCTGGCGTAGAGCAAATCTTGCCTACAGGTTCTGGACTCACCAGCTGCCTTGGATTCCTGCAGGACTCATGCATCACTTCGTTCAGTAGGATCAGCCAACATTGATTTCATATCCATCTAAGGGAACATCGGGAATAGCGCCCATAAGCGCAGCAACGATTCCAAACTAGTGGGCTGCCTTACAGTAGGCACTCCCTTTCGAACATCAAGCCATGCAGTTATCGTTCAACATTGCTTGAAACAAAAGCCACGCGATATGTGCCACAGATCTTCGCGTCTGTCCACGTCACAAACATCGTCCCAATCTCAAGCCCAGACTGCAAGTATAGCAGAAGCAGCGTCTGAGTCAGCATTTAGCAGGCGGGATCGTCCTAAGGGTGTCCGCTTATAGCCTGGAAGAAGTGGCCACCCCGCGCTAAAATTCCATGGCTCTGGCACGGAAACAGCCTAGACCTAGGGACCAATCACCGCTGGAGCAATGACGTTCTAGGCTGAAGTGGCCCGTTTCGTTAGGCATGGTTTAGCTATCGTTTCACGCTTGTTGATTACATCGCGGCGCAAACCCTACTGAGTCCATTTTCTTGCTACTGACTTTGTGCAAATCAGAACTCGCAGTAGTACGCTTTTGGCCTCTGAAGAGACACAGCAGGTGCAAAGTGGAATGATGCAGATTACTCTGGGAAAAGCCACAATGGAACCCTACGACTCAGTCTTTTGTTTCAGTGAAAAGGCAGGCCTTACCTCGTCTGATGCTCCATCGCCTCATCTCTTCCAATCTATTCACCCAAAGTTTCATACCCCAATATGGCTGCCTCACTACCACCAGGCATGGATCTGGATATGATCCCCTCAATAGCTCCGCCTCCTGGAGTCGTACCTAATTTCATCAATCCTGTCACCTTGGCAGATCCAATCCTCGCCGTTTGCGTTGCCACTTCGGTATTGGCAGTCATCCTCTTATGCATGCGACTATACTCAACAACGAGGATCACCCGCTCAGCTTCATACGATGACGCTGCTAGTGTCATTGCTCTGGTTCTCTCCTTGTGCTATGCTGGTCCTATCATCAGCTTCAGAGACAATGCAAGACATGGCTGGGACTTGCCACTATCTGCCTACACAGACAGCTTCGCCACGGTAGTCTTCGCTGAGCAGATCTTCGCGGCTCTGAGTCTATTGTTCGCCAAAGCCTCCATCCTCCTCCTACTCTTTCGACTCTTCGCACCAACTCGTTGGTTTAGATATATGATCTATCTTGGGATCGTCTGGGCCACTCTCATTTCGCTTGTTTCCATCATTGTTGCTGGTGCCTTGTGTGCGCCGCGGCATGGCGAGTCATTCGGTGATCTGACGGTTGCTGAGAGATGTACCCACGAGACTACGTGGGCTGTTGTTCAAGGAGCTAGTGATGTGGTTTTGGACTTCTTCATCATTTACTTACCTATTCCGATGCTATGGAAGCTCAACATGGGACTCCAAAGAAAGATTGGAGTCATGGCCATATTTCTCACGGGCTTTGTGTACGCTCCTCTTCATTCGCGTCTCTCTTTTTCCCTTGTCACTTGGAAGTTGTTCCACTAACGCTGATTTGACAGTGCTTGTATTGCCAGCATCCTAGCTCTCGTGTACAAGGTTAAATTGTTTGAAAACTCGGACACACTCTGGAACACGGGTCGAATTTACATTCTCAAGTAAGCATTTTCCCCAACGTCCCTTTAATATAGACGTGCTTAGCCCATTCCAGCATCATCGAAATCAACGTCGCTATAATGATCGCTTGTATGCCCGCCTGCGCCTGCCTATGCCGCTACTTCATCACCAAAGTCAACCCCATCTCCACCATAAGAACCCGCTTCTCCTCGCAGCGCAGCAGCCACCATCAAAAATTCTCTCACTCTCGAGCCTCTACTATAGTCGCTTCAGCAAGCAGGCCATCAGAGTCATACGGCGATGACAACGGCAAGAAGACAAATCATTGGAGGATAAAGAATCTTCTTAACAGTAATGCGGCGCCGCAGATCATGATGGATCATCAGCGGTCGAGCGTACTAAAGACGGGAGACTTCGATGTCTTTGATGATAGGAAGGAATTTGCAAAGCCTGAGCCTGGATCAATTGAGTTAAGGGAGATGAGTCCTGATGCGGAGAAAACATCGGCAACGGCGCCGTATGATATGGTATGACTTCCTAACGTTGAAATGTCGTTCGTTTCGGGACGCAATTGATGGCTTTTCCTATGATGGGATTATATGAGCGGCATAGCGGGGATTTCTGGGCCGGTCATTATATCATAGAGACCTGTTGTCATAGGCATCCATGTCAATGTATTTTTGAGACCGATATGCAATGCCTACGATCATAAACTTTTGTTGTCCACACATTTCGATAAGTAAGATCGAAAAACCCACACACAAAAGGACTATTTCGACCCGCAGTCGCAGGTTTTGCACCAGCAAGACTCTCCAAACCCCTTACGCAGATCCGTATCTTCCCTCTCAATCGCCTCCCCGCATAAATCCTACCCGTGCGCTCGTAAACCACAACTAGGTCCTTCGTAGCTGTGGTGTACGAGCTGCGTGGATTTTGCTACTTGCAGGGTCATGCTTCGCGGCTACGCTCCTTAGGAGAGGTATGGCTTTGAAATCCTGATTTTGCGGGAGAGCGATGCGGAGTTTTCTCGTCTAGTGAGTGGAAAGTGATGAAATCGGTAATTGCGATCATGGCTTCGTTGTGTTTTTAGCGGCTATTATTGCTGTAGCTGAGCAATGTTCTAAAGGATGTCTAATATGTCTGGGTAGGTTAATCTAAGAGTCCGCTTTCGTGCCTTGAGGATGTGGGCTTTCAGCTTCGAGATTTCTTTTTCAGAGCATGGTAGGCTGTGCTGAGTTTGTTCGTCAGGCATATGACTAACTTGTGGTCGTCGCTATAGATTTTCCGACCAATTCCTGCAGTTGCGTGTGGAAGTTCCCGGCCGTAGTATATTCCTTTCTTACTGCGAGCGGCTTGGCTTGAATCAAAACACCACGTACCGAGGTTGAATATCCTTCGCATAGATGCCCTATACTCGCCTTCGAAGCCTTTTTAAGTATATCTCTAGCGTCATGTAGGACACGCGCGGCAGTCCTATCAAGTATTTCATTAGTATCGCTGATAGAGTTATAGCGCTGAATGGCAGTAGAGAGTACTGAATTCGTGCTCCTTACACGGATCATCTTGAGTTCGGGACCAGCAGCGACGACGAGATTAGACTCACTGTAACTAGGGTTCAGTATGCCCACACCGTCAGCACCGCCATTTGTGTTGATATCAGGAGCCTTACATGGTATTTTGCCAATTTGGAGTATTACCTGCCTCGAATCGCCATGTGTGATTCTCTGATTACGCTGGAACCCTTGCGTCCTAGGCCTGCAAAGCTGTCTAGATCGATCTCTCAGATTTCAGTATAATGTACAGCTCTCTCGAATTTCCCGAGCCCAATGATCCAGGTCGCCTGTAGCATGTTTTCTTTCAGACTTTTCACCAGATAAGAGTGTTTCTAATAGTTAGCAAACCAACAAATGTTTGATTCGTGCACCTTTGTTGGACTAGGAGACTTTTGAGCACCAAGTACGAGCTTTGGCCAACAATTTACTTTTGGTACATTGATTGAACTCCGGATAAGGAATTGAGATGTATTGGAGGTATCATCTTCAAATATGTACTCACTGATTAACCTTGGCGACGTTGTTCGGGGGAAATGTAATTCTGAGATGTAATCTTACATATAGAACTGTTCCAACTGCGTTCATCGTACCCGGGCTGCTGGTTTCCATCAGACCTGCCGTCCACGTAGCCGAACGTCAACTCGTAGATTACAATGGAAATTCTAGGACATCACTGAAGAATACATATTATTGTATTGCAATCAGTTCTAGATTTAACATCTGGTGTATCCCGAGCTGCCCGTAAGAAATTCCAAACAAAGAGCGGCAGAAGTGCGACCAAGTTGAGACGACTTTCCATTTCTTGATAAGCAGCTCCGTCCCAAATTCATTGATGTACATGACATTGCACCGGAAAGGAATATCTCAAATTGCCCGTCCTCTCCCACATCGAGCGACATTTATTGCCGACATTTGCTAGTTCGCAAAAGATGGGATCTCGAGACCCGAAAGTGGTAGCTGCTGATCGTCAAGACCGCGCATGCGCTGTGCAAGTTGGTAGAACCCTTTCGTGTTGGCCATTTCTATCGCATTCTTGCAGTCAGATGGTCGCCGCACAAGAGGATCAGCCCCTTTTTCCAGCAAATACTCAACTAGTCCGGCATGGGAGTGCGCGCTTTCGACAGCAGCTTGCAACGGCGAGGACGCGCAGAGAGTCATTACTGGATTGACTACAGAGTATGCATTAGATTACAGGGCGGGGCATGCCCGGAGCGGAACCTGACCCGGGGCTAGGCCTTTAAAGTAGTTCCCGTGCGGCTCTTTATGGTCAAACATCGGATATGCTGAGCATACTAAGTAGACACTCAATACAGATCCAGTATATACTAATATTCTAAATATGCAGCTCTTAAGCTATAAGGCTGTAGCCTTTAAATTCTAGGAATAAAGTCCCTAAACAGGCTCGGTATATGCTGAGTATAAATTAACTAATCGGATTTCTACCATGGTGGATGTCTGGCTATTTTACCATAATGAAATAAAAGTCTAGGTACCATACCCGAGCTGCAAAACCTAGTCATAGTCACGCATTGTCATGAGGGTGTGCAGCCTGAGCCCAACCTGTGATGCAGTTGAAAATGGGGTGGTGCGATCGCCGAGTTTCAAAACTAAAAATAATTCTGCTAATCAGCTCTAACATTGGTTTGTGGTTGTGTCACACCACAGTCCCGGATTGCTGCCTTGACCTTGGCCATGCAGGCAACCATCAGTCCTTTGCTGTTCAAAGGAAACACTTACAATATACACTTTTCGTCATCCAAACACTACTACTAAGACGTCAAAGCCTTGTACTGAAAGCCCAAGATGTTCGCCAGCCATCATCTGAACGTAGATGGACTTGATCTCTTGCGTCTTTCAGCTGCTCAGTTGCAGACTTTGCTAAAGGATGGAAAATTCACAAGTGAAGAACTGGTAATTACATACTTGAACCAGATTGATACGCACAACCTCAAATGCGCATGCCTCCATGCTATCACTTCAACAGCGCCTCGAGCCCAAGTCTTCCGCGAGGCTCTAAAGTCAGACACGAGAAGGAAGGAAGGGGTGCTCTTAGGGCCAATGGACGGAATTCCAGTCATCATTAAGGCATGTAGCAATTCTTGTTCTTCGAGAAATTTATCGTTGATTGTTCACTGCAGGACACAATATGCACTCCATCACTGGGTATGGAGACCACTTGCGGCTCGTTCGCATTCCACGGTGCAAAAGCCATCAAGGATGCTGCGGTCGTTGACCTTTTGGTCAAAGCCGGCATGATCATCATAGCTAAGACAAATCTGACTGTGAGTCGTTGATTGTGCTCAAAGTAGTAAAAACATATTGATACCCAGTCGGCCAGGAGCTCGGAGGAATGAAAGGCTCAATGATGACCAGTGGTTGGTCTGCGGTCGGTGGACAGGTAAGCTAACCATCCAAAGGTTCGCAACTGCGCGGCTGATGGCTCTGTCAAGACAAGATCGCCTTATGTCAGAGGTCAAGTTGCAAGGGTTCCCTTCCTAGGTCATAGCGTGAGCAACACTCCATATGACAAAGCAGACATTGCATCCTAATTCTTTGCACCTTTCCAGACTCCCTGTGGTTCATCTTCTGGGAGTGCTGTAGGAGTGGCTGCAGGCTTCGCTCCGGTATCGATCGGTACGGAAACGGATGGCTCTCTAGTACAACCGGCGACCCGAGCTGCGCTATATGGAATGAAAGCTACACCTGGATCAGTAGATACTGTGGGCATTCAGCCAATATCTCCAGCATTCGACAGCGTTGGCGGACTCGCAAAGACTCCCGAAGATCTTGCCAATGTGATGAGCATACTACAGGAGCGGAAGGAATACACCTCATATCTGAAAGGCTCCTGGGAAGGTCTACGAGTAGGGTTTGTCGATCCGAACCTGTGGCAGCCAGCCAGATTTGTGGTAGAGCCCAATGAAGGATTTCGCGAGCAAACCGTACGCAAGGCTTCGCACCCAAAGCAACCCTGTGCTAATTGCAATCCAGTTCAATGCCATGAAAGAAGCTGAAATGACGATTCGCGAGGCTGGGGCGAAGGTTGTCTCGGAAGTCATACTGATAACAATGGAGGAAACGCAAGCTGGCGGTGGCGAGGATATTGATGATCTAATGAGTAAGATGCTTGGCGTGCAGACTATTGTTCGGCAGAAGCTGACTGCTGGGTTAGACCACGACTTCAAGGCGTCATTGGAAGAGTTTTTTGGACTTTTCGAAGAGGAAAAGACGTTGGGCAAGAAAATGGTTCGTACTCTTGAAGAGCTCATCGATTTCAACAATGAGCTTAAAGATTTTGAGTTGCCTCCAGGTGAGTTAGCCGCTTCCTTATAGATTAAAGACTGAAGCTGTTCAGATCAACCAGATCAAGATGGCTTGCTAGCAGCCTTAAACGATCAGATGTCGGATGAAAAATACAAGCGAGGTTTAGAGATTACCAGAAGCCAAACGAGAACAGCGATACAAAAATCCCTGAACGAAAACGGAATTGATGTGATCATGGGCCCGGCCGACGCTCGTATTGCAAGTGTCGCAGCTGCCGCCGGTTATCCCGTCGCCACGGTACCTCTGGGGTTCGCAGACTTCAACGGCAGAGCTTTCGGAATGAATATCATAGCTCCTGCTGATCAGGAGCATGAGATATTCCGAGTAATGAGCGCATGGGAAACCACATTCGGCCCCAGAGAGGTGCCCCCAATCTTAGCGGGGGATGCCCATAGCACTGGTGTCTTTGTTTATACTTGAAGGCACTGGTATCATTGTTTCAGGGTGTGAGCCACTGGTTTCACCTCTAGTACTAAAGACCCTGTACACGGTAGTCTTTCCGTATATGATATCAGAGGATTTGCATCAACCATGCATCTGGAGTGTATGCAGCTATTCCACACCAACCAAGTCTGTCCCATCTAATAGACCCAAGCTCGTCTCGTAGCTGGATCACAAGCTTGATGTGTGAGTGTGTAATAGCATAGATTAGAAGCTTGTAAGGCATCTTGCTCTGATTTAGAGCTCTCGTTGGTTTGGTTGGGAATTAGGCCTTCCAAGGTACTCAGACGCGTCTAGAGCACATTATAGGGTACCCTGTTATCTCCGTTCTTTCTAGGTAGTGCTTCGTCCACGTTGTATTCCGAGGCGCCCTGTGCCATTCCGCCGTTCCAGCGGTAATTGCGAATCTATCAATTTCCGGTTGCAGAGAAGGCTCGTAGAGCATCGTTATGATTCCGGTAATAATGAAAATCAGCTGATGAGTGAAAAAGTGGGCTTCGTCATTGGCTTTCAGGAGCGATTTTGCCTCAAGATTGGCAACAATGCCGTCGAACGTGAGCTCGCTCTGTCCAGAAATGCTCTCTGCGAAGACCTCGATCAAATCATACATTTGGTGGGAACGTAGGAGGGATTCTGGTTGGACTGGGACAGTCTGGACGACAGTGACATCACAAGATATCTGTTGCAAGCGTGCTCGAGAAAGTTCAAGTATCATTTGGTCGCCTATTCGGGAGTCCAGTCAATGCACGCAATGTGGATGTCCGCCAGAGCCCATACTTGGGGCTCCAGATTCGGCAAAGGCGCACACATCAGACAGTTGATAGCTTTCCGAGTACAATAACTAACAATCTCGTCCGATCAAGGAAATCTGGCAAAGAAAGATGCTCTATGCGACACGGAAGTTCGGGCCTCCGAAACGAGAGACTTATACTTCACTGAAATCATTGCGGCGGCATCCATATCTATAACAAATCAATCCAGCAGGCCTAGGATGCAGAGATTTAGCGTATTCAAAATAAAATCCACAGCAATCCGAAGCATTTAATCCTCGACTTCGTAAAAGCATTGTCAAAGGCTCCTTGTTGCAGAATAGTCCTTCCATGTTGATAGCAGCGTTGGATAAGGGGTGATACACCGTGTTACACCCCTATTGCTTGCCACCATCAGGTGTTGAGCCATCATGTATATTAGAAGTAGCATTCTCATAGATCCTAGATCCTTAGGCAGGCAGTGCAGTCACATTCCATTCCATCCAGCAGGGTAATACCTGCGACACTCCTAAATTTAATTTCAACACGAATGGCAGTGATAGCGCTGTGGGTAACTCAAGCCCTAGTTAAATATAATGAGCCCAAAACCGTCGTCAATTTCTTCCGGTCTTGGACCCAAAATCATTTATGTCAGAAGCACGAAGCACATCCTATACTACGCATTTAAGCCTGGGGCTACCGACCCTCCCATTCAGGGGCTGGCGGGGTAAGGTTTGGGTTCATCGACGAAAGCCCTGCTGCAAAGACCCTCCAGCTCCTAAGAACATTATGAACCTATATATGAAATATATTAAGCCTGTTCAGAGATCCTACCTCTGAATTTCTTTTATGAGTCAATTCAGGATAAAGTATTTGCAACGCTGAGTCGGCACGCAATGCAACCTAGAGATTAAGCCTACAGTAATAAAGCAAAATGGTGCGGCCCGCAGGTACCCGCACATAAGTAGTAAATAGTAAACATACGCCATAGATTATTGGGGCTAAATTCCGGCGCCCCTGCATAGTTAGCTACTGGGTATTTACTCAATATATACAGAGAATGACACGAGATTAATCTTGAGATGCGCTAACCGTTTTCGTAAAAGCCCTAACCCTAACTCTAGACAATGCCCCTGGAGCATGCCCCCGTGCTGTCGCTATTTAGCGGGTCTTTTAGGCGAAAGGTCCCTAATCAGAAAGTTTACGGGGGATTCAAAATCTTAGGGCGCCCCTATTAGTAGCCCCGAAGCGGGTGTTGTCTAGGCACCTCTTTAGGGGTAAGCCCATAGGGCTGGTTTCTTGGCACGCTAAGGTCATCAGCGCAAATCAGGATTAATCTCGTCACTCTCCGTAACGCAGTATATATTTAGTAAATACACAATATATACGGAGCATATGCGCCAATGATTATGTTTTAGCAGTGTAATCCCTATATTCGTGGGGTAAGATCTCTGTACTTTACTAGGGGTGAGGTTCCTAAATGGGCTCATCATGCTGAGCCTATGCCCATGATAATAGGTTTACTATGATCAACCTCTCGCCGATCTACCCTATTGGAGCAATAGTCTACCATAGCCGGGCTCCAACCCGGATGAAAGTCCATGTAGAAGTGTACGTTGACAGCGCGCCCCGACTTAATAAAGGGTGCCTTCAAGAAGCATTCACTACAAGAGAGGTCTCAGTATTATACATTTCTAGAAGTATAAAAAGAGGGTTTGCGATGAGACTTCATCGAATTCGTGTAATTTTTGTATTTCGACGAAGACACAAATCACTCCTATTAAACATAATAGAGCGCGAATAAAAAAGGCCAATCGTCAGGCTTGTACCCTTCGTCGTTGTCGTTACAATCGTCATCATCGTCAACAGCATCATTAGGAGTCATCAGAGTCATCAGAATCATCATCGTTAGAGTCTGTATGCTCATTATATCCTTCGCCTCCCTCCTCCTCTCATGATCATTAAAATTACGTTGTCGTTCCAGAGCCTTAATGGTATCACGAATGTTCTTGCCATACTTTTCATCACTGTTTTCTGGACTTTTATCTTCATCTAAACTTGGGTCGGAATCATCGTCTAGATTTCGTGCACGAACATCACGAGCGTATTCAATATGTTTCCTGTTGATTTTTAGTATATATGCCTGAATCAGGCTCTGCCTACTCGCTCAGGCCCCTCGATTCTTATCATTCCTTCTCTCCACATCGAACCCGTCATGATCACCGGCCGTCCACCTTACATTCATTTCATATCGTCGATCAGCCTTACTATTCAGAAGGGTCGGCCAGCATAGCCTACTATTTAGGTGAAACATCATGGATCTGTGGCCTTATTCAAGTGCCCAACCTCATGCTTCACGAACGTTTTGAAGGCGCAGTTTATCTGGATGATCATTGTCTGCTTCATGGGGATTATTGTTGGTGCCTTCGGCGTTCACATCGTCACCGTACCTAAATCTTCTCGCCGCCCTTCCTGCATTTGAGCCCTTATAATCACCGCGACTATCGGGCACGATGCCGGATACGACCATAGAAGCCGGGTAACTTGCAGAGACGAACAATGTAGAAAGTGTTATCCTTATGTGTCGCGGTTTGAGGCCTTCGAATCTAGATGGAGGAGATTTCGATAGATAAGTCTTATAATCAGACTGCGTGAATTGGCATTGGTGGAAGACGCTAGCTATTGCGGGGTTAGGGGTTTGCTACCAGGCAGCACTCTACTACCCGTAGGCAGCAGTACTCCATCGGTTAGGCAGCACGGCAGATCCTATATCATGTGGATCCTTGCTCCTGCGGAGAGGACCTACTTAAAGATGTAGGCGTCTATCTGAGATAAGGCTCGCCAGGTAGAATTGCCACAGCGTACACCACACCCTCGGACAATATCCTAGCGCCCCGCCTTGATAACGAATGCCTAATGGATTTCGAGAGGTATCCACAACTGTCAAAGCCTTAAGATCGTTCGTTTTTAGAAGTACAAGGCGGTTGCTGGCGACAGGGTCTGATTGAATCATCGGATCTCCTTTGGTAAAATCAGTCAGAACTTTCCATGGAGCTTTTAAGCTCTATGAAGGATTTGACAAGTCGATAAGTAGAATTCATGTTGTGATCATAAATAGTGGTCATGTATATTAAGACTTGGTGTCACCAGTAAATTTATGACCATAAGGACATAGTCAGCGCTTGAACGACGACCGTGTCCAGGTTGACCTTAAATTGATATGTTCTAGTGGAAGAGTATAGCTATGCACTACGTAGGCATCCTATTTAGAAAATCTCCAGTTGCTTTCGTAACCTTTTTGTCAATGCAATTCATGTGACCTCGGATCTTTGTCCAATTTCGTCACCCGCATACGTCCGTGCCTTTAGATTAGCCAGTGGAGGACGAACCGACCATAGCTAGGTCTCTAATAATCTGAGAGGGACCAAAAATCTACTCCAAACGGAGACGGTTGGGCGAGCGGCGAGGACTGGCCTCCTGGAGAGAGTGGATCTGCAACGGATTGAGCGGTCTGCTGCATTTGCTTCTGGCGCAAACTGTCTGCCAGAATGGTGAGGCCACGTCCCTCGGCCAAGTCTATCGCATTTTTACCATCCCCTACCCGCTGGTTGCTCACATCGGCATCGGCATCAACGAGATATTGAATAAGATCATAGCTGAAATTGCTGCTCTCGACAGCTGCTTGCAGTGGGGTTGATGCACAATGCCCCAAAATGGGGTTGACGTGTGCTCCCCACGCCAGAAGTAGCTGTGTGATGCGTAGGGAACCCCTCCGAGCTGCAACCTCCATTATAGAATGTCCATGTGCATCCCTGTTGTTAGGGTCAGCGCCACGTGCAAGCAGGTTAGAGCAACATTGCTCGTGTCCATTCTCAGCAGCCAAGAACAAAGGGGTGCGGCTGTGAAGATCCCGAGCGTCGATGAGAGCACCGCCATTGATGAGGTTATCGAGAGTATGAATATAGCCAGAAGCGGCAGCGATGTGTAGCGCCTGTTGGTCGAGCATTGCTGGGGCATGGCGAACGGTTTCTGAACGTGACAAAACTGCCAGAGCAATGTTGACATTCGGCTGTTGTGCTGCCCGTTGCAAACAAGGAATAGCAAGATTTTCTGGTACATCGATACCGAGGTGCTCTTGCCAGAGAGTTGCGAGAACCTCACGAGCTTTCTCCGAAGTCTTCCAAAGTGATTCAGCTAACAAGGAATAGGGTTCAGGGCGCAGAGGAAGCGTTGCAGTTTGATGTAGATTGGCTACCTTCACCAGAACGTACTCGAATTCGCACTGATCGTTGCTTCTCTGGAAGAAGAGAGCTATCTTCAATAGAACCCCACACTTCTTGCTATCGCCTAGCCCAGGGTATCTCTCAAGCGCAAGGAGGAGTCTCAACAGTATCTCCCGAGCTAGGCTTTGTTGCACTCTGGTATCGGCTTCAGAGGCTAGGTCATATATATATATAAACAGAGAGTGTGATTCTTTCCCGATGACGTCTGAGATCGTATCTGCCATGTTATTGAACTCCTCATACCCACCAAAACCTGGACACAGGACAGGACAGAGGCGATGCTTGTACACTAAGGCGGTCCCAAGAATGTTGAGGCGTTCTAGCCTAATAGCACCTCATAGTCAGCAGATGTTTTCGATTCTGACTTAATGACTGGCTCACTTCTCCAGAGCTTTTGCCCGAAGGTCATCGTCAGTCAGGCCTTGAATGCGAACCCGCCTGTCCTTGGGAGATGTTACATTGGCCAGTCGTGACTCATTCACCTGCTGCCTTTGCTCTGACCTCGTATGTCCGGGCGAGAGAGATTGCGCGTCCTGCTGGTGTGAGCCTTCGTGACCAGTGCCACCCCCAGCTGGAAAAGCGAGTCGCCTTCTGGCTGACGAGCCCACTTCAGGGTCATCGTCTTTCGTGAAATTGGGACCGCAAGGTAGATTGCGTTCTGCGCAATGGTTACACTTCTCATTGTTGGTCTCCCAATCACGGCCTTCGGGTTCACACTGCAGTGGAGTCACTCTTCATAGTTCAGCCTTACCCCGCTAGCTTACGTACTCACCTTGATTTTCTTGTCGCGGCACCTGGAACATTTAGCCCACGCCCGCGTCTTCTTTAACTCCTGAGGCATGGCAGCATCGTATAATCAGTTGACGAAGGATGGAAGCTGGGAAGTAGCCTGATGGAATCCTCATTTTGTTTGAGAATTGGGTGCGCTCTCCTCGCTAAGGGTAAAGCGAAAACGCCTGACAATTGTTGTGGTGTGGCGAAGATGCGTGTCGCCCAGCACTGCCTTTCTTCTGCGCTAACACTTCTCCTTGTTTACTATTGGGATGAGGATTGCGCCTTCTAATTGCTCAGTACTTTGGGGCTTGTCAAATAGCTTGTCTGCTGATTATGCCCTCGCCTGCTTCGCACTGTTTTCGCATTCGCTTTGCTTACGTGCAATTGGGTCTTATGTATTACCGTCTTTCTAGAGCGATATGGTTACTAAGCCGGACTTGTACTGCTCAACGCCCATATCTCCTCCGCACGAAATCCGTATTGTATTCATATCGATGTATCATTGCTCTGTTTACTGCTAGCGCGGTGTCACTAAAGTGTCGTGGTTTGGTAGTAAAATACCGCTTCGCCTGTCCGCCTGTCCGCCTGTCCGCATCGCTCCACGCATGCTGGACACGTTGCGTAAAGCAAGGATTGCTACGTCACACGAATCGCTTGCCGTGTTTCACCAGCTTCCTAATACTCGATTTTTCACGGAGCAACTGCTCTATGGGGTAGAGGCCCGTTTTAGTTAAATCTTGCACGGGTAGAGTTGCCCAGGCGCATACCGCAGCCTCGGATAATATACTAAAATAGTGTGGTCTTGAGCTGTAGAACGCCATTCCGGTAGGTTATGCCTCCCTTGTGTGCCTACCACATGCGGCATGTGTCATTGGATCTTCTGCTCCGTAAAATTCCAATATTAAAAGGCTAAGGGTGTCTCTGCTCATGTTCTTGATTCTCAATTCCTATTGTATAACTTCTAGCAATCCAATGGCGATGATAGAGAGCACGTGTCTTCAAGAAGTCCAAGGTGCCCAGAGAAACGAACCATGTACCGTTGAGTGTGTGGGCTACGCCCTCTCCAACTTCGACAACTAACCTATAACACAGCATTATTCTGGTCAACTGGCTTGAGCCCTGCTTGCACTGTTGGTTTCAAGATTGCGATCACAATTGGCTTGCGGAGGAACTTCCGAAATCTTACCCAGAAGCACGATTTCTTGTCTTTCGTGATCAGGCTCGTAAAGCCCAAACCTTCGAGCATGAAAGCATCAGTCCAGCGACAATCGGAAGCACAGCCAGAAAGCTATTGTCAGAGTGTGAGCGGCTACAGCCAGATGTGATATTCCAGCATTCCAAAGTCGCGTCTGGAAATCCGCATTTGGCGAAATCTCGGCCTCTTATCTTCATTTGCCACGGTCTCGGCGGATTAGTGGTGAAAGAGGTATATTACACTGACCAAGGTTTTGGGCTTTTTTTTTTTCCCCCCCACTGAGTATAGGTCACTTTAGGCATTACTGGTGGTCGCAAAACAAAATGGGAACGACTCAACTGCTCGTCGAACATGCGGAATTGTATGGCCTCTATCTCAGGCGATAGCACTTGCACAGAGCCCAATCTGACTCGAAAATGTAGGTATTCCTAGGCACTCCACACGCAGGCGATGTGCAGGACTGGGAGAACAAGTGTCAAACAGGCCTCGAACCATCAGCAGGTGGCATTTCCAACAACTCGTTCAGTAAGCGCTCGGATATTTTCGAGGCATTCAGTACAATGTCATCTGCATTTTGCAGTATTTCAACCCGCTACAAAATCGTGAGCTTCTGCCAAGGGGACTCGTCTGAATGCTCTGATGCTAGCGTAAGTGACATCCAGGTAACGCTCGAGCTTGTGTAACAATTTTAGGTCCTCCATAACGACTGTTTGTGGAATATAATCTCTTGCTCGCCAATGCCGAATTCAAAGAGAGAACATTATACCGTCCCCCCGTTTTGTCCTATACCTACCATTAAGGCACGTGTTGAGGCTACCATAGAGTCCATGATCAAAAGTAAGTTAATGCGAGTACTTTGTTGACCTATCTTACGCCTTTTGTAGCTACATGGACAAGGAATAATGGATTGTGCGATTCGGTCGAGCATCAAAGGGCCTTGTTGCGAAAATTTTCAGAGGAGCGGCTATTCAACACTTGTACATGGATTTTGAAACACGAACAATACAAAAGATGGCTCACTACGGATGGTGCGACTTGCCTATGGATTCATGGCACCCCCGGTGCAGGCAAATCGGTTCTTTCCTCAGCTATAGTCGACAATCTCAGAAGTACTAGACGGTCTAGGAATGTGATAATTACCTGCTTCGTTGACGACTCCATGGATTCCAATGACTACGCCCGATCCGTGCTTCATACCATCATCTCTCAATTGGAATTGCATCAACAGATTAAGTTATCCACGCAATTGACACAATCCATTCTTGTGGATCTTGAGACATCCGCCTTTCAGATGACGCCGACGAGGTTCAGATACCAGCTGCAAAGGATATTTGCAGATCTCGAAACAGAAGATCGCATCATCTTCATAGTAGATGGCGCGGACAGCGAAGAGTGGATTAATACCCTTATCATGCACGAAATTGTGCGGGCAAATGTTTCGCGCTGCAAGACAGGCCTCTTCAAATGCAGCATTACGAGTCGCGCCTCGAATAACGCCTCTGTGCCCCAGAATCAAGTCACAGGCATTGAATTAAGTAAAGAGCTTGGGCTGCAACGCGATCTAAAGGCATTCGCTGAAGACAGGCTTTCAAGATTGACCCAGAGGTCATGTAAAGAAGGCTCGTCTCCAATGATAGTACGACGGCTATGTTCACTCGCAGAAGCGAATTTCCTCTGGATTTCGATGGTTCTAGGAGCTCTGGTTGGCTTACATTCACAACCTGCTTCATTCAACGATTTCCTTGACTCATTGCCCTCAGGGCTCGATGGAATCTACGACAAGATCCTCCAAGGCATACATGGCAAGCATTTCGTGGTTGCAAACAAAGTGTTCTCTTGGGTATTAGCAGCTCGTCGGCCCCTGAGGCTGTCGGAGCTCATTGAAGCAATTAATGTTGGAGACCCGGGCTCAACATCCAAAGGGCTGCTATATCCTCCCCAGGAGCTGCTTACCGTTTGCGGCTCGCTTGTCACAGTCGCGAAAGACAACATCGTAAGTTTTGTACATTCGAGCGCACGGGACTACCTCATATCTAAGCACGAAGCAATATCGCCATGGAATTCTCTTCGACAAGCTCACGAGCTAATCGCAAACACATGCTTGACGGTGTTGACTTCCAGCCAATCCGAGACGGAAAATTTATCCAATCCTTACGCCCACGTTGAACCAGCTTACTTCTGCCTCAAGGGTCCTATGCCCAACCTGTTGGAATACGCAGCTGCAAACTGGAAGCTTCATTATGGGCTTGCAGAAGCTACTAGCCCATTACTCACTGGAAGGCTGCAGCGATTTCTCAGTATCACTCTGAATCGCATTAGCCAAAAACTCTCTATGGGAATTTGTGGACGATCCACAAGGATTGCGCAGACGATTCTCCGTCTTTGTTCACGATACGGTTTTAGTAACATGGTACAGCTGTATCTCGAAATGGGAGTTCCACCGGACTGCAACACGTGTACCTATTGTGATCCACCAATTCACCTAGCCGCTACCGAAGGTCACACTGAGATAGTAGCGCTCTTACTCCAAAAGAATGTTGATATTGAAACTCGTACTTTTGCCGACGGTAGGACACCACTCCACTCTGCGACCGCCGCAGAATCTCTAGACACGGTGAGACTGCTTCTCCAACACGGCGCTAAAACTGATGCGGTATCATCTGATATCGCGCTCACGCCATTACATGTTGCGGCTAGTACAGGACATCTTGAGGCTGTAGAGCTACTCATCAAGTATGGCGCAGATGTGAACGCAAAATTACAGATCACCAACGAGACTCCCCTTCACTTAGCAGTGGCTCATGGCCATGTGGAAGTAGTCAAATGCTTAGTGGACGGGTCCGATGCTTCAGCAAAAGCGTTAGAACTATACGAAAACATTGTGCAGCAGTCATACTACAAGTCCTGGTCAGACGATATTTTGAGCGACCATTACAAGAGCAATCGGTTCGTTTGGGAAATTGACACAAGAACCCTAGCCGAAACAGACATGGAGGAGTTGTCATCGTGGTTACCCACGTGTGTCGACATTAGCATCCGAGACATCAAAGGTCGCACCTCGCTCCACTGGGCAGCCTTTCATGGCCATGAGGCCATTGTGCGCTTATTGCTCGAAAGGGGCGCTTCCCATGAAGCACAGGATAATGAGGGTCTCACGGCGCTACAACTGGCAGTAGCGTACGGACACTCTATGGTGGTCAAGGTACTTCTGATGGCGGGAGCTAACCCGCATATAGATATGAAAGGCTGGAGTGCCGCACTTGAGCAAGCAGCAGACAGGGGCCATGCTCCAGTGGCGAACCTCGTTATATGGCAAACGTTTCGTAAAGAATTAGATGGCATGCGCACCCCGTGGCCACAACTGCACCTTGCAATGAAGGGTAAGCACAATGTGATTCAAAGTGCGCTGAGCAGAAAGCGAGCTCAAAGTTGGAAGTCGAAGAGAGGCTCGGCTACACGTCTATCAATCCGCCATAAAGACCTTTGATGGTCATCCGCACAGCAAGGCTCTTGTATTCCTACGTCTGTTCCTATATCTTTGATATGGCCAAATCCATCCTTCCGAAGATTGTCCCAGGAGTCGGATAATTACAGGAGATTGATAACCTAATGTGTCCAATTGGTCTCGCTTCCCCCTTCATAGTGAGCAGCAGGTCCGAACGATGGGGCATTTCGCTCTTCGTAAGATCGGTAGATAACCTTTCAAAAATGAAATATTTTTAAGGTCTTCTGAAAGCGATCAAGCGTAAATACTACGACTATAACAAGGAATCCTTTAGTGGCGAGCGAAGCGAGGCGAAAACGTGGGTGGCAAGCGAAGACGTACGAAGACATGCGGTTGGTAAGCCATAACTGCTGTCAATGTATCTGTACTTATGTTCAGAGTATATGAAACTGACGCAAGAGGTCCATGTGACACTGCGAATTGCGAAGCGCTTGCTTGGCGTTTGCACTTCGTGCGAGAATGATATTTCTCGCATCTACACCGTAGTACAAAATGTAAGCCTTGCTCGAGTGATTTTCCCTGCCAAAGGCTACCGTGAATATTCTCAGAAACGCACGCCTTGTAAGACCCATCATGACTCCTACCTCTCCGCTGATGAACAATGCCTCTTCCGAGAATCCTTTCTTCAACGTGATGCCTGCCACGCCCTTCCAAGCAGGCAACCAAACCCAATGGGGCCCAGACTCCATAGGAACTATCGTCTTCGGCGTCCTCATGTTCTCCCTCGGCCTTGTTGCCCTTTGGCAAGGCCGACAAAGAGCAATGCAGCACGAACATGGTGCGTAAAGGCTCCTTAGCCTCCCAAGAAGCCACAGCGAACGCTGAGATGTATCAGATACTGAACAAGGCAACACCATATATCGTCAAGAGCGTACCGTCAACGCAACAGACTCTGTACCTATGTCTGATATGCCTCGTGGGGTAGAGAGTGAAGGAATCCGCTCCCAGGACAGCGAGGAACAGCGGTGCAAGCAAAGCAGCAAGGTCGAAGTCAATGAGCATGCTAGCAAGGAAGAAGACAACGAGGAAGGAGGCGGCGAGGTGCAAGTTGGACAGCTACAAGGTGACGAGAGCCACGCAGGCGAGGAATTCGAACCAAAAAGAGGAAAGACCACTAGGACAGATACAGATTGGACACTTGTAGGTTCAGATGATGAAGATGAGGCAAAGGGAAAAAATGATGAGGATTGATCTTTAACATATCTGGCAACGAAAGCTTGTAATGTTTGAGAAATTGATATCAATACAAGGAGTGATCACCCCAAACCTCTAGTGCAGAATTACCACTCGACTTTGTAATGGTCGTGTATAGTGTTATGACTCTCGATCACCTGCGCAACTTATTAGACCTTTCTGACCTCGTAGCTTGTCGGACAAAATCACTAGGTGGGGGCCAGTGTCAACATCAGCGCCCAGCACTTTCGAGCCGCCGAATTAGAATTCAAACACACTGATCTCCGAGCCTTGAGGGCACTCAAGCCTACTGAAGTCAATATCAATAAGCGAATGATTTCTGCATCGTTCGTCCCGTAGCTTTTTCAAGTCCGCTGCGCGCACAAGCACGGGAAGGCGTCTCACAACCCACCTAAACATCGATAGTCATAGAACTAGCCCTCTTTTCCCCTTCCTCCCCAGCAGCACTCGTACTACCAAAATGACTCGTATCCAGAAGCCCAAAATCCCAACCCCCGACCATAGCGCTATCCGGTGTCGACACCGAGCGATCCTTCGGCGGAACCTGGGGCCGTACATTCGGTGGCCGTATCATGACAATATGCTTATACTTGTAAATCCCACGCCCTTCTCTGTATTTGTTTAGATCAATCTCCATCTCCGTTACTTCTTCGAAATCGGTTTTGCGAAATAAGGGATAGCCGGCGGGCGACGCTTCGAGATAACATTGCAGGCGCTGCTTGTCGGCGAGGTCGGTGCCCCATTTTACTAATTGGGTACCGGCACCACGGCCCTGGTGAGAAGGGTGCGTGTGGATTATATCGAGGACTGGGCATGCGATATCGTCAATGCCATGCAAGCAATCAACCTAGCTACCATGCCGGACATTGTATTTAGTACTTACCCCACAACCTCGGCGCAAAACAGCCAAAATAACATTCCAGCGTACATTCACCCACGGCATGACATTCATGTCTTCTATTCCTCATAATCCCCCTCCTCGTCCGACTAATTATATCATTCCACGCCCTCAACGCCTTCTCATTGACCTCCTTTGGCTTTTCGGGCTCGCCAACGTGCGCCCAGGTCCCACTACGCTGCGTCTTCTGAGCTCCTGGCCACTCATCGATATCCTCTTCCGGGTAAACAATCCACTTCGCAAAGGCAACTATTTCGCCTCTCTCTGTATCGGTAGCTTTAACGAGTCGGACGGACGGAAATTGTATGGCCCTGTTATACGAATCCCGTGTGAATGCCGTGAGATCTGGCGTGGGCCCCTTGGGGTACAGCGTTTGGATTAGAGGATTACTGAGGAGGGCGGCCCACTGGATGGTTGAGAGATAGGGTATGTCAGTGGGGAGAGCGGGGGCGATATTGAAGACCATGCTTGGGTCATGAAGTTGTGTAGAGGGGTGGGTGCAGGGGCAATAAAGGGCGTTGGCAACCAATTATCATGCCCGTGATGGTCGGATTCATGCATGCTGTCATGCACATTATGACGGGAGCTGTGCCCCCTCGCTGGGAAGCATGTTGGTGATTCGCGGACGGTGCTCTTCGAGTGCGGCAAGGTTGGAGTCCGGATATAGCCTAGTGTTAGGGCTCAAGGGTCAGCGTCATCCTCCTCGAAAGGCTACGCCGAAGCATCGCCTTGCTATAGTCGTGGTCTTGGAGGACGGAGCTGAGAGGAGAGATTGCTTGAAGACAATGATTGTGTATAACACATGCTTAAGTCAAGGATAGCTCCTCTATCTAAAGGTTGTATCCCATTGTCACATATAACGACAAAGCTAGAAGGAAAATGAAGTGCCAGCCTCCCAATGTGCGTTTCGAACCAGGCCTCCTTCATAAGTCATTTCATAACCATCATGTATACCCCATAGACCTGACTCCTATAGCGCTCAGCCAATTCCGATTAGTATTAACTCCCTTATACCTTTGCCGTATTTTCGTCATAAGTCATAAGTTTTCAATGCGTGACCATGTTTTCATAATCAAATCAACCCCATATCTTAGCTGTGACTGCCTTCGTTGCCAAGACTTCGATTCTCTTCGCGTATACCTTCATCATGTGCATGACCGGATCGCCGAACACCACAGTTCGCAACTCCTGATCAGTTGTGACCTCCGCTTTCACATCAGTCTGACCATCCGCGCCGACATTTTGCGGGCCTCTTAGAATAACTAAGCGACCCGCATTAGACAGCGTGCCCGGAGGTAGCTTCCAAACCGGAGCATTTACTGGTGCTGCAGGGGCGCTGATGGATCTCTTAGGCTTTGGCCGCTTGCAAGGTTTCAATGCGGGTTTCAATGTAGGCTTAGGCGGAGTCAGGCACTTTGTACCCGGAACAGGAGAGGCATAGAGATTGAGGAGAGACCTGATGTATGCTTTATCTGCTCTAGGCACCGGGTCACCCTCATTGATGAAAGACATAAAGAGAGATTTCTTATATTTTAAAGAAGAAGGTTTAGTGAGAGGCAGCAGCGAGATCGGCGGGGTACCGAAGGTGAGGCAATGTATACGCTTGAAGCCTATCTTGATATCAGTCATAGTCCACGAGAATAATTTGGCGGTGAGAACATACAGCCTGTCAATATATTGAGCTCTGACTTTGTATTCTGGGCGAGCATGTGTGCATAGAGCAAGCTTGCAACAGCTCCGCCCGCGGAGTGGCCCGTCATAAGCAAAGAGCATGTACTGCGGCCAGGATCTTCGTCGAGGAGAGATCGAAGACGGGCGGCCACCGGATTGACCATTTTGCGAGCGACTGACAAAAAGCCAGAGTGGCAGAGGTTGCCAGGATCATCCTGTCAAGTATGAGCTTGAGTAATTGCTAGGTACCCATATCCTTACCAGAAAACCCTCTGGAGATACTGGAGCGGAGTTAACATTCACAGCCCAATCCATAAAGGTTTGACTGCCACGAATGGCAAACACCACGCAATTCATGTCATCAATTGGGACGGATTTGATGACCATTGCCTTTGTGCCCATTCGCCAATCGGCGTTAACGAACGCTTCCCTCTCTTTTCCCGTAGGTTTGGAATAAGCTCGCCGTGAATACTGAGCAGCAATGCATAGAAGGGGATACGTTGGAAGAAACCTAGAATTCGGAATTAGCTCCATATGCAATCCTCAAGAGCAAAATCACTCACAACTGTAATGAAGGAAGATTTGGTGGCAACTTGGAATTTGCATATAGATTTGCCTTCGTGAAATAATTTGTACTGGTAACCGCAGATGAGACGGCCTTATTTGCGCCTCGAGATACCTCCCTTCCTGTAGAGCCACCTCCACCACGAATGCCCGTCAATGGCACTTCCCGTATTACTAATTCACGTTCCTCGCCCCGAAAGTCCTCGCCATCAATGGAAGTAATAACCGCATCGAGCTTTGTAGAAATAAGAGCATGTAGCGTGCCATTGGTAATCTCTTCCATCGTGACTTCTTCCCATCGGCTGTGAAAATTGGTCATACCTTGGCGTGCTACATCTGCCCTTGATATCTCGAGGCTTGTCGTCGCATGGCGTGGCTGAGTCCATACCGCGAAACTCGATGGAGGCGATCTGGAGTTTGCGGTGGAGACAGCTGTTGATGGTCGGGTAGGCGGAGAGCTGTGTTCCGGCGGACATACGAGGGAATACGGGGGCGGCTGGGTCAAGTCATATTCTGATCGCGTCCGCACCAGGACCGGCGGCGGTCGGGTGCTGACGTCGTGTGTAGGAGGTAGTAGGGATGGTGTCGGGGCGGGGGTTGGAGTGCTTTTGGCGGGCGCTTTCCGCCGCCTTGGTCTGCCGCCGAAAGGTGCGAACATTGTTGTTGCAGAGTCTGATATATCAATGCCTCCTGAACAGAGAGATTTCAGGGGGATAATCGGGAAACAGAGTTCATCAGAGCTTCAGATAAGGGAGGGGCCCTTTCTTTCAGACCGTGCGGGGCGAAGCTCGCCGATGCAATGCAATATGTATGCAAAGCAGAAGTCTGGAACACAGCCTACTCCAGGGCGCTATTGACGGAAGCCACTTCTTGCTCGCTATTCGCCAGGGCATCAGCATGGCCCGCCCAGATTGTCAACCCACTATCGAAGGTATGCATGGGCTGTGAAGATCTCCTCCTATAAGACCCAAGCCACTCCAACCGTCTACATATATTCCAGGAACGCCCCGGATAGGCAGGGTCTCCTCCCATCGCTATTCGATATATCTCTCCTTGTCAAGTTGCTTCGCTGGCTGCGCTATTCTGGGCGTATCTGGACCCCCGCGCTTTGCATCCACACGCGGACCTGCGTCTTTTTCCGTATAGGCTGGAATGGGAAGCATCTACTGTTAGTTCTCAAGTGTGCAGGTTCGATCCCTTTCGACCCATCGCCTCATATTTTCGAACACTTGAGTGGTTCTACCCGTATTTTCTCAGGCATTTATGCATGATGAAGTCGAGCGCCGGCTAATACTGATAGTATAGAAGGCATACAATGAGAACGATATCACATGATCACTGCTATCAATGCACATCAACCATTAGAGAGATGCATGTGGGCCATGGCAGAACGAATATAACGCCATTTTGACGGGTGAGGACTAGGGACACCATGCTATCCCGAGTGTGGGGTAGTTCTACCATAGAGAGGTAGAAAAATCAGTTGCAAGTCCACACGCTTGAGCTTGAGATAGATGACATTGTGCGTATGATACATTGCCACATCCATTCACGATCAAGCCTCATAATTGCACTAAGCTTGAACAAATATCTTGTGATTCTCTTTGAGCCAAACTTTTCTCAAAGAGCGATGGCGGTTTCTTTATCAAGAAGATTTAGCAGCTTCTTTGCAGCTATTCGTCCCCCTATGCTTCTTTCGGCGCAGAAACTCCTCCATCTTTGTATATTGTCAATGCTTCGGTAGACATTATTATGGCGTTGAGCCGACTCTCTCATGCTCGCGAAATCAGCATTTCAATTGTGGTTCATGAGCCCGTCGCATCTCAGCACATGAGCATACAAATGGGAGAGGCATCGCCGTTTATACTTGCAATGCAAGGATGCCCAACTAGGCTGTACAAGAAGAGCACGTCCACCATCAATTTTACATCATCCAGATCGCTTTCACAGCTTCTTTGAGCGGACACCACCTTCCCACGCTCTTAGCCATGCGCTTTGTTTAATATATAGCCAATGGATCTCGGCCTGACAACCCCGACGTTGGGGCCATGTTGCGGGATAGTGTGGAGAGCAAAGCGTTCTTTAGCCAATATTATTGCCCGTTTTTGGGCTTGAGTCGGCGGCTACTGTCAAAGATGATCTTGTTGAACCCTGCATGGTGTTCACATGCATGTATAGGCATTGCATTGCATATGCCATATCCCTGATTATGCCCAAATATCGCAGACTAGCAGTGGATAATGCAGAGCTTTGTCGAAAGGCATACGATCCCTCGTAATCCTCCTGGTGCGGATAGATGCTAATTGCACTCAGGTTTACAATTCTCAATTATAAATTGAATGCGCATTTGAGGCGGCCATGCTAAGAGCCACAGGGGAAGACTTGTCCGAGAGCTAAAACATGTGAGGAACGTGGAGTGTTCAAGACTATCAGGTCTTATGGAGGAATGCATATGGTGCCTGAAACGGCTGCTACATTGCCAATGAGCATCGACATCGCTCATAACGGTCAGTAGCAGAACGCGGGTTACTAGTTCCTGTGAGGCGTGCAATGACAGCAAGGTACAATCGAATGTTTTCGAACCTCTTAGAGATCGGCCAGGGTCAATGCGAACATAGTTTTCTCTGCGACTCTGGGTGAGACGAATTCGGGGCCGAGCTAGCAACTGCCGGGCAATGCATTTTCATCAATCGAGCTATTATATGCACTTTGCTTAGTCAAAATTAATTGGCCGTTCTGCGTGTGATTCGCCTTCAATACCACTCGAACGTGTGGGGAGCACCCGAGGCAAGTCAAGCCAGCTAATAACTTGATAGGTTGGGTTACTCTTAATTATGCGAAAGGGACGACGAAGAGTAGCTGGTCTGAGTACTAAACGTCGTCGGTCCGTCAACAAAACTATCATGTAATAGTTATATCAGAAAGCCAACCGGGAATGAAAGGCCGCCTCTGTCAGTGAATTGGCAAGTCTGTTTCCTCTGCGAGGATACCCTGAAGAAACCAGCATAATGCCTTACACTAACAATGTTGGCCCCTTTGCATTCTAGCATCCTGGCAAGCAGTTGACAGCACAAGCTGCAGGCATGTCCGAGACACCTCAGTGACGAACCCGACAATCTATCTGTGCTAAGCAAACAGCACCTAATGCGAATAACTGCCCGACTGAAAGGCTGGAAAATTGGCCAACATCGTCCATGGAAGGATACAAGAATGCTGGTAGGAACTGGCAGATGGTGCCTCAGCCTACAAGATCCCGGCTCTCATCTACTATCCCAGTGACCCAATGTCATGTGCCCTTACCATGTTGAAGTTCAAGCCGAGTGAGGCATTGTACATATATATGGTTAAGGTATTCCTCATATTGTAAGGAATAAATCAGCATGATGTAATCCATTTGTATTCCATGCAAGTGAGAGTTCACATTTGGCTGCCATGCTATTGCCCAGGTCTAAAAATCTTAGTAAATCTGTGACAGGCATGAGTTGTCCACGTGAAGAGCGAACCCAGGTGTTGATCTGACTGAGCTACTCAGGAGGTACCGTCGTTTTGGAAGCCTTCACTTCTACACTCTAGATACCGTTCATTAATGATGGTAAGAGTGACAAGCAAAGATGTCATATGGAATTACGGGAATTGAGCAGTATTCGGGTTTGCAAACGAAGCTACTGATCACGTCTGGCTATTCATAGTAGCAGAAACTGTGCCTTTATGCAAATGTTGGGTGTAGAACCAATAAGCATGGAATGATCTAATGGAGATTTCTTGGTAGGGAATCTTCTAAAGATATACATAAAAGCTTCCTAAGGGTGCAAGCTGCTGTACAACGTGCCGCTGCTGGGAACCCCGGGACAATGCGTAATTACTAGGCCCAATCCTGAGAGGAAACATAAACAAAGGCAGAAGGATGCTATCATCATTCATATGCCATCAAGAAAAAGGCCAAGTCCATCAAGCTTTAGTCTGTTTCTTGGCCGTTCCAATATGTGTGTTATGTACCTGTTTCCATCAGTAAAGTACGAGAGCGCCAAAAATGCCAGTGCTTACTTTTGTAGCAAATTTCAGGCTGGTCAAGGTTTCACTGAGATGAGCCTGTAGCGGGCTAATCATGACGAACATAAGGGTCTTTGAGTTGCCACCCAGGGAGTTTTGTAGGAGATAAGTTAACTGAAAAGTCTGTTAGCCTCGCGTTTTGCTACCTTCTGTATGGACAGATGCAGCTTTGAGCATCATGCGCAGTATGCGCTTACCTTGCTGTTCCTATAGGGTATATGCCCTCCCTCCTTGCCCTGACCCAGTGCACCAATGACATCTCCAAGACAGCTCAAGCTTTTGTTGATACTCTGTGTCTCCTTCAATCGCTCGCCAGTAGCACCACTATGCGCTAATCGCTCACTGCCTGCCAGATCAACGAGATTGAGCGTACCTTCGCTCTTTTCGCCAGTCACACTATTCTCGCCAATGAGCTTGAGGATGAATACAGAATGGCTTCTCGAAGACCGTTCATTGGCCTTAGTGGAAGCGACAGAGCGGTTTGAAGATGCACGTTGTAGGATAGAGTCAACTTTCCCAGAACTGTCCAGGTCCACCGTCGTTATGTCGGTAATAATGGTTTTACCTTTCTGCAGATCGTGCTTTATCTCATGTTTCTTCTTGTCGAACTCGTCTGCCTTTCCCAACAGATCGTTCAGCACCTCATTATAGACTTCAATGAATGAGCCTTCCATCTTATACTTCCAGCCCTTTTCTTCCAAAGACTTTGCCGTGTCATAGATCTGGTTTACTGCTAGCGGGATCATACCATCACTAGCTGACATCGTGTACGTTTTCCCAGACCCAGTCTGACCATAACAGAAAATGCAAACATTATAGCCGTCCAGAGCGCTTTGCACAAGTTGACTGATCTCCTCAAAGACGTCCTGGTTTTTCGAGCGAGGACCGAAGACCCGATCAAAAGCAAAAGGATACTTCTTTGTTGTAATATTCCCGAGACTACTCTTCTCCTCTGGGCCCATCACTTCTACCTCTTTGGAGTCCGTTTCGTCATCCGGATAAGTGATGCGCGCTGTATCGACTGTATCTCCCTCCAGCGATGGTCTCACACGGCAGAATACGCGAATGTTTCCCTTCAATTCCTGGACCTGATTGTGGAGTTTCCTTCGCAAGGTCTCCTCGGTCCTCAACTTGTCGTTGGCTTCGGCAGCGCTTCTCAGAGCGTTTTGCATTCTAGCCTCAAGATCCGCGAAGGCATGAGACTGGCTTTTGTTATCCGACTCGAGAAAATGAATGTGACCTTCTAGTCTTTGTACAGAGGTTTCAAGATTAGTAATGTTACTTGTCAAGCTGGAAACCTTCGCCCTCAGTTCATTATTCAGATCTTGCTCCTTGACCACATCGGACTTGCAATTTCGAAGGTCGTCTTCTAACACCTGGTAAGCCCTCAATTGCTTCTCGATTTCTTTCTCTTTCTCTTGCTGAGTCGTCATGCCTTCATTACTCAACGCTTGTATTTCCTTCTGATGGCGATTTTCTTGATCCTCTAGAGCGTTTTCAAGTGTTCGTTGAAGATCCGTCAATCTCTCCGTATGCTCTCTTACCAGACGGCGCTGATCCGATTCGGCATCATGGCGAACATCTTCAAGCTCACGATGGTGCTGTCTTTGCATATCATCAAGGCGGATGTTTTGATACCTAGCCTTAGGTCAATTCTATCCGGGCCTCACTGAAGGAATTACGAAATCTTTCGATGGCAGAATATACCTCTTTGCATCATCCAATGCATCTGACGAGCTTGCAAGCCGCGCCTTGGTGCCATCAAGATCAAGTTGCAGAGCCGCGTTGCTCGAAGTTAATTGTGTCCGGATTGCCTCGAGCTCAGTGACTAAGTTTTGTCAGTACTTAGGGCCGCATAATCCTAGACTGCCATACTCCTGATTTTGTAAATCCCCATCATCTCCTTTAGGCTTTTACTCTCGGTAGTGGCCCCATCCATCTTTTCTTTGAATTGAGAGCACATATTCTCTACTTCTTCTAGACGGCTGTCGGTATCCCAGGCTATTACTTCATTAGAGGAGCGAGTCAAAAATTGGGGCAAAGATTTGGGGGTCTTTTTGGGGGTTTTGCTTGGACTTTGGGGATCTACAGGCAATACAGCGCGAGGCGCTAGCCTGGGAATAAGGGTTGGTGTTGGAGGAGCGCCTGCGTTGGAAGCAGGCTGTATATGAGGTGAAGCAGACCGTGCTGCCATGTCTTTTGTGGGGGCGGGTTGCGAAGCTTCCCCGTGTAAGGAAAGGCCACTGAAGGCATTGTTCAAAGAAGCTTCGCGAAACGAGAATGCTCTGAAGGGTCTGCTCTCCCATTCTGAAGTGTGAACCTTCTGGGTATCATGGCTCCCTCTCATTCTGGGAGGCCGTATAGTTGGGGGACAATCCTGGGGGTTGAATGGAAATGGGGTCCTACCCTTCCTTTTTCCTAAATTCCGTGCTGTTCCCGGCTCCTCTTCGTGGGCTTCCAACGATGTGGCGGGACGATTCAGTGAGGATACAGGCCGCTGAAATCTCTGATGGGACATGGCCGATTGAGGCCTGTAGGAGTGTGAGGAAGGAGGCCGACTAGCCGGACCGACACTGCTGGAGTAGGAGCTGCCGGATGTATTTCGTGTGGAAGCCACAGACGAGGGTCGGGAGGAGACCGATGAAGAGAATGACGTCTCACGAGCCACGCCGGCGAGTGAGGTGGCTCTGACATGGGCATTGACTGGTCTCGAACTCGGAGGCGCTGGAGTGGGTCTCGAGGGTTCGCCTGCTCGTTCAGCTAATGTCTTCCGTTTCCGGTCGTTATTCGGGGGTGGTAGCATGGTAGAACGAGCATTAGTAGCTGCAGCAGACATCTCGAAGAGTTTGCCTGGTGTAGGGATCTGGCTTGGGGGCCGAAGTTGCGAAGCAAACTGCAATGTCAGCATTCTTTTTCAATTGTTGACTTGCTTGAGCCTACTGAGTTCTCATTGTTGCAGTCCATCTTGAGAGAAGCCTAAGGCAAAGTAACGCAGTCGGATCTCGCAGTCAGACTTGAACAAGTTGAGCAATTAGGCTCAATTCATAATGGTGCTCAAAAATGACAGTAATCGAGTACGAGTCGAGCACTGTAATCAGAAGATCGCCAATTGTAAACAGACTGTTTGCGCGTTGCCTGGTCTAGAATAGCTGTTGCTTGGCATAGTTTCGGTACTTCAACCGTGGAACATTTCCCGCCGCCTTTGCATGTATTTGAAGGTAGCTCGCCTTCGACATGTCTCTATCAAGCATCTACAATATTAATCACTAATGCTATGATTGAATTAATGACTTATTTTTTTACCTATCTTTTCCACTTTTGGGTAGCTAATGCAAAATCTATTCGCGGGCTGATACGCACAGATGGAGAAATATTCGCAATTTCGTGACAGAGGTAGTTGAACAATCCCAGCTCATATACTGCTGTTGTTATACTCATAATCGATAGGTTCGGGCATAGCACCCTTCTTTCCCATACAGAGCGAGCCGTCTGGGATCTACTGGTCGTTTCATCTATTCCTTTTCCTCGTCCGCCTACCCATCTTGCTCACAGTAACCTTGAGCTATTTCTTTGTCTTACAATGGCTGCCTATTGGATCTTTGGGCAAGAAAGCCTCATTGTGGCTCATGCTTAGCGTTCCAGGAGTCTGGTGGATAGATCTCCAGATCGATGGAGTCAAAAAAGGGTACATCTCATCCATAGCACCCCGCCTCATCCAAGAGCTCTGCTGATCACTCCTCACACAGCTCCTTGGCCAAACATCACAAGGCACGTTTACCACAACCAGGTTCCGTCATTGCATCTTCACGTACATCGCCTATCGACTCTCTATATCTTGCTGCCATCTTCGATCCGGTCTTCACTGTCTCATACCCCTCAACCCGCCTTGTCCAGCCGATTTCACTATTTCACTCAATTCTCCACGCTTTCCAGTATCCTCAATATGAACCCCCTCCAAAAGCAACACTCACAGACTTGGCGACTCTTATCAGTCAGCACCCTCACCAGGCCATAGTCGTTTTCCCAGAGTGTACAACCACGAATGGCCGAGCCATCCTGCCTTTTAGCAACTCGCTGCTCACTTGCCCTCCAGGGGTGAAAATATTCCCAATCAGTCTGAGATATACCGCAGCGGATGTAACAACACCAATTCCAGGGACGTACATTAGGTTTCTCTGGAACCTTCTCAGCAAGCCTACACATTGCATTCGTGTAAGGATCGCTGAAAGTGTCTACAACACATCCCAACCACCAGCGCCAAGGAGCTCGAGCAGCCCCGGCTCATTGGTAAACGATGACAGGACAAGCAGCAGCGATACCTTGCTGGGCTCTGAGGAGGCTGAAGGTATGACTGCTGGTGAAAAAAGTGTTTTGAATAAAGTGGCAGACGCATTGGCAAGGTTGGGAAGAGTGAAGCGAGTAGGGCTTGGATTCAGAGATAAAGAAGGCTTTGTGGAGGCATGGTCAAAGCAGCGACATCGTTGAGATACGAGTAGGCATTATGGTGAAAGGGAGATTCGTTATCACAATATCTTGGCTTCCTCGCGTACTGTTCCTTCTCTCAGAGAAGCCAAAGGAGCACATAGCCGGAGGTAAGAAGTATTACCATACCAGCGTAAGGTCTGAAGCTCTTTCCGCTTGAACGTCTCATGGCTCCAGGACTGAGGCAAGGCCTTGCGAGACGTGCTGGAACCTCTTGCGAGATTGGAGATGCGGTCTGGGAACACTTCACAGCCCTCGATAGTGCCCACAAAGTTGCCGCTGCGGAATAGATTCAAGACGGTTGCATGCCTGTTTGCATCTTCCAATGTGCATGACTAAAGCCCATGTTGAAGCAGCCCCAAATGTCCGGCTTAATTACAGGAATGTGGAGGCTTGAGATCCGTCAGACCTTTGTACGGTCAGTTGGCCTGTACTGACGAGTAAGACATGCGCACAGGGCGTCATGGTTGTCTCCATTGACGTAGCTTATAGTTTCAAGGAAGGAGTAAGAACCCTCGTTGAACTTTGCAACCTATTTATTTTGGAAGGCACATTCAGAAAGCCTGACACGACGCAAAAGGGATGAATAACGGCGAATCTGTCACAGTGACGTGTGCCTAACCTGAGTTCAGTCATAACATGGCACAGAGTCACACAAATGATGTAGTAGCTTCTGGCTCTTTCTACAATTATCTCAGTGATAGCTTCACGACATCGCACGCAAAGGTCTGTCCAAACTGACTGCATCACTGCAGTGATTAAAACACGGAAATACGCGCTGACTGTTCCTTAGACCGCAGCATTTCGCTTAGAGAACTGAGATAAGTAGACCTACTTTATCGATAAATATGGATCCATCGATCACCTCAACGAATACAGGTGTTGAGCCGCTAGTTTATTCGGCCGAGGATATCATAGCATGGACTCGTGAGGAGGCATACAGGATGGGCGAGATCGGCATTACCACCAATTTTCCTGACACAGCAGCTAATTTTAGTGCTTGGAGATGCGATATGAACGCGCCGCTAGAGCCCGCTGACGATGAGCAAGCTATTGAAGATGCTGCAGAGGCCATGCACAAGGATTTTATGAGAATTAAAGCACGCTGCGAACTCATGCAAAAGATGCCGACCCTGGTAGCTGAGGCGCACAGCATAGTTGACGCAAAACTGTTGGCTGCTGGGAGGCTTAAGCGGGGGGGTGACGATCGAGAACTACGACAGAAGGTGGTGGAGCTGTTCGAGCTTGAGCATCCATCCGCGGCAGCAAACTTCGTTTCGGTTCTTGTAGCACAAGGCGCATTCAGCCGGCTAGACGAGCTCCTGAAGGTAAAGTGTAGATTGCCAAGCATCAGACTGGTGTTTACAACAATCCTGATCACATCTCTAGGTCAACCTTCCTCTCAATGAATCTCTAACTGGGGTCTATGAGCTGCTAAAGGGAGCCATTGAGTTGGATGCCCGTTTCCAAAACCCTTCAGGGCCAAAGGAGGAGATAAAGAGCGGGACATGGAAGTACCAAGTGCTATATCACGATAACTTGGGTGGTTTCCAAAACATCGACCAGCCATCGGTACGAGTACAGACGGATGAGGACTATCGTAGGATGATTCAACGCATATGTGATGCGAATAAGCAGGCATTTCACGCTGTACTCATGCAGGTGAGTCTGCGCCTCCGTGGTATTCCCAAGCATGATTGCAGCCTCACTTACCTCGATTTGAGGAATCTGTCCCACAAGGGCAAGCGAATAGCGATGCCAGCAATGGTAAAAAGCTGGATGACGGCAAGCCAGGCAGGAACCGAACCCCAGGGACTAACATGGGCGAAGCAGAGCCGGAAGGTGATGGCGACTATGAGGAACCCTTAGATGAGGATGGCAATCCATATTTCGATCCAGTGACCCCTGAGAACTATCGTAGGATGATGCAGGCCTACAACGAGAAGCATAAGGGTATGATGGATTTCTAGATTATATTGTATGTTCTGTGATTGGCGGTCGCCACCCCGATTATCTCGAGGGATGCCACAGAAGCTATTCACAATAGCCTCTCAGGCATGCCCATAGTACATGAACACAATATAATCTTGTCTCATGCAGATGGTTGTCAGATTAGATCAAGTAATTCACCATCATCGACCGCCCATCACGCGCGCATTCAGCTTTGCTGCCTAGCATCCGCAGCGAAACCCTTCGGTCACCCAAATGTTTCGTCCGCCGGATACATAGCTAACTCGAACGGTGCGCCCCACCATAAAGCAGGTTTGACAGTCATCAAGCGTAGCTCTATCATCACTCAACGTTCATAATGTGAAAGAAAAGTAGACTCACGAAGGGAGGCATCAAAGCGACAAGGATCGACAGGCTTTCTTGTGGCGCTAGCGGCAGGGCTGTGCTAGCGCGATGATTTATGGTCGCGATGCCGAAGATAAAGGGTTCAAGTTCCCCCGTCCAAAAAAGCCCCGCGTTCGCGACAAGAAACTTGGTAACTAAGCATAATTCGGTACAACATATGCACAACCGTTGCATAACACTTCTTAGGGCTTTTTCTTAGGGCTCTGACATCAACGAGAGAGAGGTTGTCGATCAGCACAACGAACAAGTCGCTCAACCCCCTTTACGACCGCATTCGGTACGCCCAGTGGAGGTAGAACTACCCTTAGCCACTCATATTCACTCACCAGTCACCTACCACAATGGACGACTACGAAGGTACCTACGCGCCTCAGTCGCCCGATCTTTCCGGCTTCCAATCCTACGAAGACTCAGATCCCTTCCCAAATTCATACTACCCACCTCAACCTCAGCCTGCCCAAAACTCATACAACGCCCCTTCTTTACTCGAACAACAAAACACAAATCACGATCCATTTATCTTTACCAGCCAACCGCAACAGATCTCACAGGATCCTTATCAACATCCAAGTATACCAACCCACAACGGTAAATCAAAAGAACTCGACCCTGACTACATGCCTGAGTCAACTTTAGCCTCCAAAGGCGGCGCTGGCGCCGTGGGGCGGAAGACTAAGAAAGCAAAAGCCGAGGAAGACTACTGTGCAAAGCCCGCTCCCGGAGTGGAGGAGGGTATCGAAGTGAAGACGAAGTTTCCAGTCGCAAGGATTAAGCGTATCATGCAAGCAGACGAGGATGTAGGGAAGGTGGCGCAGGTTACGCCTACTGCAGTCTGTACGTACCCTTGTTTTCCTAGAACAATCCCTCTTTCATCCCTTTTTACCTCAGTCCCGCACGTGGATACTAACATGCTCTTCAACCACTCCAGCCAAAGCCCTCGAACTCTTCATGATCAGCGTTGTAACCAAAGCTGCGCACGAAGCGCGCCTTAAGTCCAGCAAGCGAGTAACGGCCGCGCATCTGAAGGCTGCGGTCGCAAAGGATGAGCAGATGGATTTCTTGGAGCAGATCATTTCGAAGGTTCCGGACGCGCCGGGGAAGAAGGAGGAGGGTGATAGTGAAGAAGGTGGGGAGGCGAGAAAGAAGAAAAAGAAGGGTCTGGCGAGTGGTGCGGCTGGGGGAAAGAGAAGAAAGAGGGAGGATGAAGATTTCTAGATCAGGCAGAGAGGGTATTTCGGGGGCTTGATCGAGCTTGGGCGAGGTCTTTTGCAGCGCAGATTTCTTGCATGGTCGGATTTTAGTGAGCGATACACAATTAGCATGCGGCATACTGGAGCAATAGGAATGCGACTCTCGGCTCTGGCTTTGCTCTTGAACGTATCTTTTTGGCTATTCTGAGCAGTATGAACATGGTGAAGCAGGCCGTTCAGGCCCACGGTATAGTCTCATGAGATGTGGAGGATAGTTCACAAACTGTGAAGGGCTTGACAACCTCTTAGCATGTACTTCGCCAAATCAGTCAAGTTGGCAAGCATGCATACCAAATGTCCACAATGTCAACAGTAGACATGAGAGAAAAATATATCTTGGGGCTTTTGAGGTTGCCCATCGAAGCCTGAGAATGAGAGGATATTGGAGAGAGCATGAATAGAAGAGGAAAAGGCTATAAGTCTCATATTCCCACGGCAAATCCTCGGACAAATAAAGCAGCTGAACACGAACGCGGAGACTACTTTCTATTCAGGCTGATCGCTTTCCGTCTTCTGTGAATGAGACTCTATGGATCTCGTATGTATTTTCAACTTCCGCCAGCTACAAATATTTGCTGACCATGGCTCCCAGATCTCCAAGCTCGTAGGAAGCAGCAGCGCTTCTCCTACGCGAAAGCAGACCAACACTCCGCAGCAGCGCTTGATCCGCTTCAAGAAGTTACATGATCAGCTGCAGGTACTAGATCAGGACTACCAACCCCTGGCTACTGAACTGATAAGCCTAGTAGCAAATATGGCGCCGGAACAATTCGAGCAAGCAGCACGTGCCGGCCGAGACTGCTCTTATTTGTTTAGAGAGCATCAAGAGGATACTTCAGGATGAGGTCCAGACGTCTGCACCTCACTTGTGCGCTCGGCATGTATCTACATTTCAAGTCTATACGAATTTGGTACAGTTAGCCGCTGGATACTACAGTGAGGCAATAATCTGCGAGGTGCTAGACATATTCAAGATACTCATTGACAGTGAAGAGGTGGAATTTCTGGAGGAGAAGGGCTTTGCAGACGCTCTAATCGGGTTCCTTAGCGAAATATCTACTACAGGGCCGCTCATGGTTAGCGTGGATGCGGAGGCAAGGATTGTGGAGGTCCTCTTTGGAGTTGCAGCAAAGTTACGGCTTCAGCCAAAGTTCCTGAAGACGTGGTTCAGACCAACAATAGGGGACCCTGTCACAAACAGCAGAGCAGGAAAAAATGTGTTCCCCTTGTTTTATCTCACATTGGACTACGTGCACCACGATGGCAGAGTAGGCGACTTTGCCAGGACTGGACTGCTCTACATAATCGAGTCGGCGACTTACTCGGAAACGTTGGAGAGGTGGATCGTTGAGAGTGACCTGGCAACTCTGATGGCAAGTGGTCTAGGGGCACTTTACAGCCAACTCAGCCGGTATTAACCTCTTTTCCACTCATCTACCTGCATCAAGAACGTTTACTCACGACACTAGCAAGCTCGTTTTGTCATTTGCCGAAGACTCAATACCTGCAATTGTGTCCTTCTCTGAAGCCCCGCGGCCCCGGACGCCACCCGATGCGGAGAAAACAACCTCGCCGGATTTCCAAGCACATCTAGCCACCTTTCTCTCCTATCTGGTGTTCTGGCAAGACGTTCTAGAACATTGCAGCTCGGATGACGTTAAGCAATCACTGCTTGATCACTTCAAGTTTTTGTTTCTACAGCAATTACTGTAGGTAAATCCATCTTACCTACGTATGGCTGACAATGCTAATAGCATTCCATAGGTATCCTTCATTGATCGAGTCGTCTGACGTTGATGGTGGCTCCTCTGTTGCGGTCCTCACTTATCTGAGATGCGTCATCGAGTCAATTGATCACGCTGAGCTCCTACATGTTACATTGCAATATCTACTGGCCATCCCTGATAAGATTCAAGAAGACATCAAACCACTTCGACCAACAACACTGGCGCAGAGACGAAAATCACAGACACTGATATCGAACCTCGCCCAAGGACAAGAAAAGCCAATGCCTGATCTTTTCACTCTTGTTGACCTTATACAAACAAGCTTGCAATCTCGCAACCAGCAGACAGTCACGGCCACGCTTCGCCTAGTCTCTGTGCTTTTGCGTAGCCAACATCAATATGCGATTTCGTCGATCATCAAAAACCAGCCAGTTGGTCATGACATTCCCTTCCGAACGATGGCTGCCCATAATAGGGACTCTAATATCCTGTTCTCCCTGGCAGAAGACCTCATTGATCATGATGATCTAGGAGAGATGTATGAGACACATTTGCAAGATGCACGAATACTCCTGGAAGCTCATTGCTGCTCCG
This sequence comes from Cladonia rangiferina, assembly GCA_023065455.1. Taxonomy (NCBI): domain Eukaryota; kingdom Fungi; phylum Ascomycota; class Lecanoromycetes; order Lecanorales; family Cladoniaceae; genus Cladonia; species Cladonia rangiferina. The sequence continues at coordinate 623,043 of JAJREH010000014.1, read as the reverse complement.
CACGACTCCTTGCTCTACCAGACGCAGCTGGGGCGAATTATTCAAGCATAAAAGAGCATTCCAGTCTAGTCCAACCGCATCTCATCAGAATGGATGATCCATTAATCAAGTCCTTGGTGTCTCTACTAGAAGACTTTTTGGCGAATGACATTGGTACGAATCTCAGCCTCACGCAGGCATTTTCGACTTTAGCTTCCTGTGGCAACACGCGGTTGGAATTTTGGCTTTTGGGAGACCCTGTTCAACACGAAGGCGGTGGCAACCTGGAGACTGCTTCAGCTGATGACCTTAACGACTCTGATAATGACGATACGATGCTTATCAATAGCGACGACACCAACTTAGCTTCTTCCGAAGTCACTCTGAAACCAGTGAAGTTAGAAAGATCTACCCAAGAGCTGAAAGATGCTGCTAATGTTACATCCCCTGTGTTCGAAGCCCTCGAAAACCTAGTCCTACAGGTGGAAAGGTTTCGTCGTGACATCCAAGAGTTTGACACCTACTTAGCAGAACGCCGGCACGTTTTCAGGGTCGGCGAGGACATAGAGAAAGCTGTAGCGAACGACCTGCCTCCATCTCGTAGGTCTCAGGAGTCATCTAGACCATCCCACTCTAGAATACGGAGCGTCCCACAGATTGGTTCCATCTCGAAACGGCTGATGTCAGAAACTTCTTCAGCCAATGCGTCGAGGTCTAGTTCTCCGAGGGGCAGACAATTGAATGATTCGTCGTCCTCCACGCTCGCTGGGAGATTGAATCATCTTCGGATATCACCATCGCCTAGTCCTTCGAAACCAGCATCAAGGACATTTTCGCCATCTCCTCTGCAGAAAGATGCTGTACCTCCAGACCCAAACCCATCCACACCCCCAAAGCGTGCCATAACGCCTATAGGTCCTGCAGATGCTCTTCGTCAACATATTAAGCTTAAGATGAGATCTAGCAGCCACAAGAATGACGTACCAGACATTACAAGTGAGACGAGCAGTATACGAAGCGTCTCTGTTGCAGCAGAAACCAAAGCGGATGATGAGACAAGAGACGTCACCCTTAGTCATATCTTGACGAATGTTATTATATTGCAGGAATTCATACTGGAATTAGCGGCCATTGTACAAGTAAGAGCAAGCTTGTTTGGGGAGGTCAAGTTTGTCTGAGGATACATAGCACTTGATACCCATCCAAATTACTATCTCCAAGACTTATGCAGCAAATCGCACATTGTGATTAATACCCTAAGCTTCTCTGTAATACATCCTCGATAGATAAAGTAGGAACGTTTACTAGCCCCGCTGGCGCCGCTGACAAAGCACCTTCTCCAACAAGCCAGTTTGAGGACTTCAACCAACAATCTCACTACTTATCAGCTACCCAAAAATTAATCAGAAACGCCTTGACCAGTTGCTGGCTATGGGCAAAAAGCAAAATCATACTAGTCGCACTGAGGATCGAACTCAGAACCTTCTCGGTGCATCAAGCATGGATCCACATCACTGTGAACGAGAAATCATAACCATTAGACCATGCGACTTTAATTGGATGCGAGTCAAAAATGTTTGCACTATCTAGCTTGATAAATATTACTGGTATCACTGTAGGGCCCGAGCCTCTAAACTGCACTTTAGATAACGTACGGTTCTTCGGATTGGCAACGGGGAAGAGGCAAAGAGCTCAACGGGCAGAAACAATCAAGTAGAGATTCAATTAGTGAAATGAAGAAGTCCCGCAACTCCATTTCGTAGAATGCATTAGTACCTAGCTGGACTCGCACGCTTCCACTGGGTATAGTACCCTATCACAATCATCAGAAACTACTGCTCTAAAGAAATCGGTGTCTCCAAGCTCGTCTATTCCCTAGAGTCCCAAGCAATCGTAATCATTCACCCAATTTCGACCTCAACCGATCCACCTCAGCCGTCAACTTACTAATCTCCTGATTCTGTGCACTCATCGTCTTGGTCTGCCGTTCCAACAAACTCTTGATCTCGGCGAGCGAGCTCTGTATTGGCTCATCGAGCGTAGATTTCGTGTTCTTCGGATTACCCATCGGCGTCGAAGTGGACTTTGGCTCATCGAGCGTAGATTTCGTGTTCTTCGGATTACCCATCGGCGTCGAAGTGGACTTTGGCTCATCGAGCGTAGATTTCGTGTTCTTCGGATTATCCATCGGCGTTGAAGTGGACTTTGGCTCATTGAGCGTAGATTTCGTGTTCTTCGGATTACCCATCGGCGTCAAAGTGGACTTAGCCTCCGGGAGAGGCTCAATGATGGATTTTGGGGCCGGGACAGGGTTGTCAAGCGGATCCAATGTTGACTTCGAGGCAGTGGCTTGCTGGCTGTCAATCTGGGTCTTCGTGTCTTGGCTGGCAGCTACTTGGCTCGCTTTGTCGAAATCATCGGGCTTATCTTTGACGGATGAAAGGGCATCGCCTAGTCCTCTTGATGTGGAGATTGGTCCAGATTGTCCGTGGGGGGCCGCTGCCGAAGCGTGCTGCTTCTCGGAACGATCGACAGGTTTGTCGATCTCTTCGAAATCGGAACTGTCTTCTTCTAGGTTCTCGTCTTCTTTGGCGTCGGTGAATTTAGAGGCGAGATCTTTGATGGAGGACGTCTGTTCTTTCATTGACGGTGGAGGGCCGCGAAGTGCGGAGACGGCCTGGGAGGGGTTGGGTTCCAGCTCAGGAGCTTTCTTGACCGGTGAGGGTGCTTTGGGCGAGGGAGCACGCGCGGTGGGTTTGTAATCAGAGGCTATTTCTGCTGGCTCTTCACCAGCATATATACTCGCCAGATCAATCTTTGGAGGTAGGCCTTCCTTCCCATCAAACCACTCTGCGGCTGACATTGCGGGCTTGATGCCTACAGTTGGTGGGAAGATGTCGTCTTGGAATACCTCGGCTCTTCGGGGGACTAGGAAGGATATCGGCTCGATGTATGAGTCGTTGACTGTCTTGAAAGCACGCATGACTTCATTTTCGTGGACGTTTACGCCCCGTTTTGGAAGGAATGCAATGCCCCGTTGAGGATCACCAGACTTATATTCTGAGAGAAACTCGAATTTGTCGTGCTCGTACTCGAAGTAGCGAATGTTACCGTCACTAGGGAGTATCAGTAGGCCTTCATATGGAAAGAAACCCATAGCTCACCCTTTTCCAGCCAAGTAGAGACACTGCGTGCCATCGTCCCAGAAAGGCATGCAGACCCCTGAGATGGCATCGAGCATTTGGAAGCCCCCCACTGGCTCCTTGGGATCTCTTATATCCCACAAACCCAATTGCCGATCACTCATCTTGGAAAAGCCTGTCGTAGCTACTCGGTCGTGCTCGCCCATCCAGGTCACGCGACTGGCTTTCGCCCCCGTATGACCTGGTACAACATGTGCAGGCTTCTCTTGCCGTACATCCCATATTCGTAGCTTCTTATCGCGGGAAGTGGTGACCAACAGGGAACCATTTGCATTCCATGAGAGAGACTGTACGATGTCGGTGTGCTTGAGGGTCAGGCGTGAAGAGCCAGCCTCCACATCCCAGAGCTTGACTGTGTAATCGCCGGAAGAGGTTGCAAGCACGTTCTCGGCAGCTGGGTTGAACAAAACATGGCCTACTTTCCTGTGCGTTTATGAGAGTCTGCCAACGGCCTATGGTTGGTTGGAATTTTACAATACCTCGAGTGGCCAGCTAGCTTCTGGACGGGCGCAACATCCTTGGGAGTCTCACCCTCTTCTGTATAAACGGTGAAGTCTTCCGGGACTCTGTATATAAATGCCTAACCTGGTAAGTCTTGTACTCGCATTAGATCCCAGGTATTACCGCACCTTGCCGTCATCTGATCCTGAAGCTACCAATGAATCATTGAAAGGACTCCTGTAAAATTGCTCAGACGACCATCGTCCCTAGTTGAGGTTTGACCCTACCAATCCGTATCCAAGACCACAGCAGTATGTCCCCTGAAAAGTGGTAGTTGTTCTGGTAATCGCCCCTTCTCATTGATCGGAATCACCGCGAAAGCGCCTCCGCCACTGGCTTCCCAATTGACGGAGATGTACTTCGGATTCGCCTACTGTGATGTCAGAGGAATGAGTGTCTGCACCATCAGATCGCCAATTTACCTTTACTAGGTTCGTATCCCAGGCATTCTTCGAGATCCTTATATTGTCATAGCATTGTTCCTGTATTGCAGATCAGAACCTCAGTACTTTGACAACCTCTGCTTCCGCAGCAATGGCTCGTACCTTCCTCGTCGACCGGCCGTAAACATGCCCTGTATTGCTCTTTAGCTCGCAGGTGACAAGAGGCTAGGCAGAGGGGGTGCCTTACGGTATTTGGAGGAGCGAACAAAGCGGCCTGACATTTGCGCGCATGCAACAGCGGCTCAATACTGGTCTGCAAAAAGGCCTCGCGAATACTTGAATATTGGAGGTTGCAGTAGTCTATTTTTCACGTCGAGGACTGATATATGAGTCGTAAAGGTTACAGCTCTCCATGTTACAATCTAACAGGGCAACGCTAGTCTCTAAAGAATTATTTGTTGGGTCCTTTGTTCACTATAAATTCAAATCTACAGCACCCTCGCAATGGATACCAACTCATTATGTATCAACACTGACAAGCAACCAGCCAGATACTCTTGCTCTGATGATTTATCGAACATTAGAAAGGGCACAATTTTAGCGCATAGTTTATCTTGCGATTGTGTTCGGATTGTCGTCGATATCTTGTACAAACCTCCTTTGCAGAGAACGCCTTGCTTCCATGCAGTTCTATATGTACACAAGTTTCATAAAGAAGAAAAATCTTGGGAGAGAAGATTAGCAGTGAAATATAACGCCCCAAGCCAAACAGTGGTAGCTAACGGCCATGCAGAATGCGCTAACTATCAACGGTCGAATCTAGGATACGTCCCTTAGAGGTCCCCATCAAAGCTGTCGGAGGGACTGCTGGATTATGGTATAATTTGGCAATAATGGTGGCCAAGTATGCTTAGAATAGTGTCTTCCTTGTAATCTGTCGTTCGACGGTATCAGTACACATGCAGCCGGCACACCGCAGTAGTTAGAATATAATTTCAGAGAACTTACAGCCCACGCCCCTGCTATTCCAGCAACCAGACTTCCGCTTATCAGCATCGGCCTTAACCCCTTGGTGCTTTTGAACAGCATTCCACTCAAAGCCCCCGCGACAATGCTGTTGGCACTGTCATGCTTTCCTCGGTAGTAACCAATGGTCGAGTTTATTCCGTTATAGACCATAGCGATTACTCCTGCGCTATTTCCTAAGAATGGGCCCCTCCTTGTTACGCTGTTCAGTACTGAATTAAGTCGTAGCCTTGGAGGCGCGGATGCAGGCGACCGGCGTAAACCCTCGGCCATACCCCAAGTTCCCCCAATAGTAAGCGCAGACAAGTATGTGACCCCGGTGCCATAGCAGAGATCGTCTGACCAACCTCGAGATGGTAGGGCAGAGCGTGAGCCAGGCAGGTCAGAAAGGGCGGATTCTTCGAGCGATAGATAGTCAAGTGTCTGTTGGTTGAGCCCGGCTAAGGGATGAAGCTGTGATGGATCTGGGAGTGCAGCATCACCAAGGAAGGAGGATACATCTTGAGCTGACGCTGGATCAAAGGCGGTTGGCTGGAAGGTGGGTTGCGGAGATGGGTCAAATGATGAAGAGGATGAGGAAGATGCCGAGGAAGTCGACGAGGAGGAGGAGGAGGAGGATTGTCTTTGACCAGTCAGAGTGCCCCAAAAAGTCATCTTGTTGTCATCCAGAAAGGAGTGTTGGTTCAAAAGGCTGGTATTGGAGAAGTATTGCCTGCTGCGATTTTATGATGATGCCAAAAATTGTTTAGGCCAATTGATCGACACGTCGGCAAAGTTCCGCTCTTCAGCCACACCGCTTAGTAAGCAGGCATTGAGTCTGAAAGGCCTTTACCATTAGATACTTATGGATACTCTAGCTAAATTGACCTGAGCGCTGAGCATCAGTGGATAATGGCTTTAGCCCATCTATACAATGAATTTGAAGGACAACAATGGACATCAAGACCTTCCTAACGGCAATGAAGAAGACAACTGCTTCTCCGAAGATACCTTACGCCAATTGTGCAAAACCTTGAGGACAATAATCCCAAGGGATGAAGCAGGGATTGAGGAGCATACTCTGATGTAATGTTTTCTCTCTCCACGGTATATGTATAATGGTTGACGTCACGGTAGACATCTGCAGACGTTGCATCAAAGGCTACTACGGACCGCTAACTCAACAAGACTCTCGTTTGCCCATGGAGCCGCTGCGTTGAACGCCCTATGTGGATTTATTGAGCAATGTAATGTGTCTTCTGTTCCGGAGCTCCGGGATCTGTCCTGCTCCTCGGCGGCATGGACCAAGGCATTCAATATTATTTTGGAAAGGTCCGAGAGGCATAAGGCTAAGCCTGTGCGAAGGCTCCTTGTGACCCTCGCGGAAATACTAAACAAGCATGAACAGGACAATGTGAAATTGCCATTAATTGGGCATGTTGTATCCCGTGCAACAAGGGCAATCTGCGGTCAGCCCGATACTGCCTCTATCAAACCTGCAATCCAAGCTCTAGAGCATTTTATCCATGTCGGTCTCACTACTGCCCAAGAGGTTGTTAATTATGCTACCAAAATCTTTGGAGGCTCTCAAGCAATATCTGAGGTTGGAACGGGCTCACTAGTGGAAGGGAAGACCGAGTCTGCCTCGGTCCAGCGCGACGAAACAGTGGAAAACTTTGCCATCAGCGTTCTTGGATGGGTGCAATTTCCTGACTGTGCGCCGGCGGCTGGCCGCTTTCTTTCCATATTCTTCCAGTCATTGAACGCAGAGTCGAGTGACCACGCTGTCTCGGACGAGACGGTTCCTCTCTGGATATCCCCAGTAAAGCAGGCTATCAATCACCATCCGGAGCTTTTGGAAGAATTTGAACATCACGTGCTGCCAGGCCTCCTTCTATTAAGCGCCACTGACACTCATGCTTTCTTAAAAACGTTGCCGCTCAGGGACATCACACGAGGCAACGTGGGGGCAGATGCAGCCGCGAATATTCAGCTTCGCTTCCTAATCGCAAAGGTAGCAGCAGATTTGAAAGTTGGAAGCAGAAGTAACGGGGAGAATGAGAGTACCCTTTCCAATGTTGTCGCCAATTCTAGGGGTCAAAATGGCACCGAGGAAGAGGAATGCTTCTTGGTTGACTCTGAAGCCCTTGCTTGCAATCATCTCGAACACCCATCCGCAAGCGTGCGACTATCAGCTTTGTCTCTTTTGATCTCTTCCACAGTCACGTCAAAACCCTTCACCCAGAGGGTGCTGGAAATCTTGCGAATATGCATACCTTACTTCCACGTTGAGGTTAATCCTAAAGCTAGGAACGAGTACATTGCGTTGATGAAAAAGCTGTGCCTCCGTATAAGACGTGCGATTATGTCTCTTCTCAGAGCTGAGCAAACCTCACCAAAATTTGGCTTCGAAGAGAGCTCTACTTCTAAGCCTGTATCTGTAACGGAGAATACAGCTGCATGGGAGCCTCGTGAGCAATTGCTAAGAGCGCACCTCGTCTTTCAAAAGCGATATCTGTTATTTCTCCTCCACGAATTGCGGCCAACGGCGTCATACCAAAGCCATATCACAGCACTGAAGATATTGCATCCTCTACTTGAAGGAGACTCGGCCAGCAGAGTTGCACTTTCAAAGGGTAATTACAATTACTTGAACGCATTAGATGCGACCTTGCCTTCGAATCTATTTTATCGGCCTCTCTATGATTTGTTGCTAGATCCTTTTGACGATGTTCGCCAATGGGCTGCGATGGTCGTTGAACTCTGCATCCAGAGGAATTTGGCAGTACTCGTTCCCTCACCAGCTGGAACTATGGAAGAGAAAATCCACGAAGTTGCCCAAAATGGAAAGGTTACTGCCGATGCCCCTGTAATTGATACAATATTGCACATGGCGGAGAAGAAAGCAAAGCAAACGGGTAGAGCAGACCACGCCGACGGCGTTGGAAGGCTTTATGAATTACTGTATTTAAGAAATCGAGTAATTGTAGAATCAACTGAGCGGCACTACAGCAGCTTTCCGATAGTGGATCGGTTGATCTCTGACATGGAGAAAGAAGTCAAGATTGCCACCAATGACTTGCTGCAGGCCATTGGTAATGCCTCGTTGCATGGGCATCTTATCGCCTTGAGGTATGGGTCCGCGTTTTCAATCTCGACACTCAATTCTAACCATGGACGTCAGGCACATCGTCTCCCATCCAGATTACTTTGCCACGCTTGATAGATCTACGAAGATTGCTTTGGACTGGTGGAGAAAATTCACCGAGCGCATCCATTTGATTTGTCGCGATGTCTGGGAAGTCGTACGACATACGTTGTGTTTTGATGCTCCCGAAGGTCATGAGATAGACGAGGAAGCTGATGATGTCGATATTGGAACCAAAGATGTCTTATCATTCTGTTGGCGAGCGCTCAAAGAATCCAGGTTGACCCCTTAAAGCGAACGCCTAAAGCTAGAAATTGTGCTAATATTTTCCAACAGTGCCTTATTGCATACTGTCATCGCAAATAAAGGCTATGGACCGCCGCCATCTGATGGCTATGGACTCTCCTACGAAGACTATCGCAAGGTTGGCGCCCTCTGTTTCAGTCAATTGGCGCAACTTCGCCACCGGGGGCATTTTCAACGGTGTCTCAAACCTTTTCCGCCTGTTGTACAGCCTGTGCTGGGTCGAGCGACCTGGATGTTTCTGGCCTCGTTCAGAGCTGGTACCATGTGAGATTACACCGCCATGATCCAAAAGACTGAGTCTGATAACCCTTTAGGATACCCTCGCTTGCATGGAACTTAATGCCTCGGCACTGACACGAAGATCGGCGGGGATACCAGCCATGATGACTGGTGTTCTGGCTGCCTACGCTGGTCATGAGTTTTTCAATGATGCCGTGCTTGATCTACAGGCTATAGCTGATGGTCCAATGCTATATGTTGAGCCTGAGGATGTTCGATTACCTCAGGTACACGCATTAAACTGCCTTAAGGACATATTCACAGATGCACGCTTTGGACCTAGCACAGAGGTACATGTTGCTGATACTATAGACATTGCGGCTTCGTGTCTGGAAAACCCAGTGTGAGTTTCAACCTTCGAACGCGGGACTCTGACAGTGAACTAATCACATTCTAGATGGGCGATACGTAATTGTGGCTTGATGCTATTCAAGGCCCTGGTACGGAGGCTGAATGGTGGCACTGATACTGCCTCTACCAAGGTCAAGAGCTCATATCGGCACTCATCATATCTGACATACCAAAGATACCCAAACCTACCAAGTCTGCTATTGAAATTACTTCGCAATGAGCTCCCTTTGACCACGAGGTCAGTTAATGTTACCCAGCATGATGGTTATTCAGTGATGCGGGCTCATAAAGTCTTCCCCGCGATGGAGCTTCTTGAAACATCGGGTTTACCAAATGAATGCGGCGAGAAGATCCTGGAAGCAATTTGGCAGTATATGGAGTCTTTCGACTGGGCTATTCGTGAAAAGGCCGCAAAAGCGTTAAGCCGTCTTTTTAATGGTAAAGACCTCATCAGTGACGCTAGGAAACTGCTCTCGCCGGATTGGCCGTCGCAGAACGCATTGCACGGTAGGATATTGTGCCTACAGCATCTACTCTCTCGGGACGATATTCCCCTCATCGGTTATGAAAGGCTAGTACCGCTAATCCACGACCATTGTGAGAGCATGGTGATGCAAAATCCCTGCCCAATTACGGTTGCAGCATTTCTCAACGTCTTAGCTGACATCTCGGTTATTCTGGCGCAGAAAAGAAGTAAGGCACAACATCCTTAGTCTCAAATGGGCCGTCTAATAATATGAAATTTTAGGCCCGGTCACGCAGTCTATCTTTAGCCAAATGAAGCTTCTGAGCCGAACACCAATTCCCTGCACTAGAGACTCAGAAGGAAGTTCTGCTACAGCACTCCAGTCTAGCGCTTCGAGGCGCTGTCTATCGCTCAGTATGTATCTGAAGAACTTAGGTAAACCTTTGCATCAGCTTTCCACGAACGATCTAGACACCATGACGACTCTAGATGAAGCTTTGAAGAACATGTCAGACGAGAACTTTCTGGCTATTCTTCGAATAGTCCCTCCACATCATCTCCGGCATCAGCTGAATGTAACACGAGCTGCATGCACACCGCTCGCCGATGTTGCATATAGTGTTCATGAGACCCATTTTGCCCTCGCTGTAAGTGGATACAACTTAGGTTTATCATATAGAGAAAGTCAAGAGGAAAGAATGAGACAGCGGATTTCAACATGGGTTCGCATGCTGTTCGTGTCAGGGTCCGAGGATTCGGTGAGTTTTTATAAGTTTCTAGCGTAAGAAAGAGCTAAGTCGGCTTCTAGGAACTGCTTAGCAGAGCGGCAACAGCCTATTCTCTACGAGGCTTCTTTGATGGGATGCGGGATGGTAAGAAGAATCCAGGACCAGAGCCCGCATTGCTGGGTCCCTATATGGTGCTCTATGACACATTACTGGACGACGATGAGGAGATCCGTGCTCAAGGATCTCGCACAGTCTCTTCATTACTCTCAGCCCACACCGACACTAGTCTCTCACTATCCGCTGCGGCGGCCAAGAGTAGACTTTTGGACTTCTTGAAGCATGGATATCGAGGGTCAAAAGCGTTATTCATAGAGGCTACGCGGAAACTAACCGGCTTATCGTCAATATTCAGTGCGGCCAGTCACGAATACGCCAGTGATAATGATGACGAGTTCAAAAAAATTTCACTGCAACTGCGCCCTGTTGCTGAACTTTCGCTGGAAGCCCGAACAACGCAGATTGCAGTCTTCGTCGAGGAGAAGCAGAATCTCTATGTCGACGAAATTTTAGAGGCGGATGGGTGGGCTAATCTCTTAGTCCATGTAGACCCGGAAGCCCGGGAACCGACTGTGGTCTCGACCTTGCAATCTTGGACTGCCGATGGACTGGAGTATCTTCTAGATTTCTGTGAGAAGGTATATGATCTCGAGGCTTTAAATTCAATATCTATACCAGAAATGTACACGCTATTCATGCGAGTCATCTTGTCAGCGAAAGTACTTATGAATCAAGCGACGCAGATGAGCTCGAAAAGAAACGCGACGAAACATGAGTGTAGAATCCTGCTCGAAAAGCTCCTAGAACTGGGTACGCAGAAGCGATTGCACGGGTTGTTGCTGGACCGGATCCAATACATTTTGGACGATGAAACGCACCCTACTGAACAGTTATAGAATTATCTTCTCACGGTGGCGAAAAGGCGGTGTTAGGATTACATTAACGATATGTAGATCATGCCCGGAACGGGTCCTGACTTGAGAGAATGCAGCTAGAATAACAGATCCTTCACATAACACAAACACGTCGCTGCTTGGCCACGGCTGACGGGTAGCCCGGGACATGTTATTATAATATTATGATTGCTTACAATCTCGGATTTGGAGAAACATCCTATCTGTCGTTCCTGCATTAAACGGCATGCTGCATTAATATCATTGTCGGTAGAGTCGTCGTCATATCAACCATACACTACAATAACTACCTGCTTCACTAGCTCTTCTGCCATAGAATCAATCAACCGGCGGTCAAGGTTGAGCTGCCTGCAAAAACCAAATTCAATCGGCTCGGTGACCCAAAGTTTTCAACACCAGAATTTCTAGCGCTATCTCCACAAACATGCGGTCGAACGTCGCTATAGTGGTCGTTCTTGTCTTAATGACTGTAGCGGCAGGCTTGGGCTTTGTGATATGGAAGCGGATCTACCAAGGAATCCTCGCTCGGAAAATTGCGAGGTTACTTAGAGTATCTGCAGAGAGCTCCGAGTCTTCCTCTTCCACGTGAGCTTCAGTATCCCTCTACAACATTACAGACCGGTAGGACTAAATGACACAGGGCAAGCAAGGGAGAGGCATAGCCCATCAATCGGGATAGAGCAATGGCACAGTTTTGGAGTGGCGGAGGGGTTTTGGAGTGAAGGTTTGGAGGGGTAGGATTGTGTCACGGATTGGATCAGGTGGCGATATCGGACGTTTCATTCACTCAACACTCACATCCAAAATAGACATGCATCATAAGCTATGACTTCCGACCTCCTGCAATTCCTTTGGCCTCTTCTCTTCTCAATCTAAACCAATGCCGATCGCTCTCCTACCCTCAACACGCACTCCTATTGCCAACACAATTCCCTAAAACCCCTTGCTCGCACACAAAACCCTGAACCTCATAACCCCGTCCTTTCATGGCTTCAGCGGCCGCCACAACAACACCCTCTCTCCAAGCCCCCATCCGCCCCATTTCCTCCGCCGCCCCCTCCACCCTCATAATTTCCACCCCATCCTCTGCTGCAACACCAACACCAGCACCCCCCGGCTCCCCCTCTTCTGGCGTCAAAATCATCCTCGTAGCCCCCTGCTCCGCCTGGGCCTGCTGGAGCCGCTCTCAAAAAGACGCCGTAATAGTCATCTGCACCCTCATCGGGCTCGCCTTCGTCGCCTTCCTAATTTACGTTTTCCGCGAGCATCGAAAACGGAAGAAGCGATTAGCTGAGCTGAAGAAGGGGCCGGATTTTGTGGATGATAGGGGAGGGAAGGGGAAACGTAGTAGGAGTCGGGGTCTGAGTTTGGCGGGGAGGTGGAAGGGGAAGGAGAGGGGAAGAAGGAGCGGGAGGAGTGGGAGTAGGAGGAGAGGCGGGATAGAGGGTTTGGAGAATATTGAGATGGGGCCGGCGGTGGCGAGGAGTTTGATAGAGAGTGGGGTGTTGAATCCGACTGCGGGGGTGACTTCGACGGGGGGGTTGGCAGAGGAGAAGAGGTTTGAGGGTGGGGAGTATAGGATGAGTGGAGGTTTGAGCCCTCGAGAAGTGGAGAAGGATGGGGTGTTGGATCAGTCGGATATTCATGCTTTGAAGCGGGAGAATAGATTGCCGGAGTTGATGAAGGAGGCGGAGATGGGGTGGGATGATCAGGCGTGGAGGTGGGAGGGGGACGGGAAGGGGAGTTAAGATGGTGATGGTGGAGAGTGGACTGAGGTCTGAGACTTGATATAATCTTGTAGTTGGAATGCCGGGTGGTTGCTCTGATGACTAAGTTCTTGCAGGAGATTCAATTATCGGTGCTGGTTGTTTCGATTCATTTTGCAATCATTAATCTCAGATAGATAAGATAAGCTCAGCATCTCATAGGGAACTGCGTGACGAAACCGACTTCGGAGAGACTCAGCTCTCAGCGGAGGGATAGACTTCCTCGAAGTCACGCTTCTCAACCTCGTCTTTGGCCACTGTGTTCAGGGTCCACGCCCAAAGATCCTCCTGCTTTTCCGTGTCATAGCTCGACTCGCTAGACTTGATCGCTTCAAGTCCTTCGTAATATTCTCCATTCCCCTCACGGCTTGTTGCCAATTTTGCCAGTGCAGCTCCGGAATCCTTGATCGAACGTATATTGGGAGAAAGCGTTAGTCTAAGCAGTGGTAACACGTAGGGAAGCATATAACTCCATATAAAGCGGAGATATGCTGATGCATCTCTCGCAAGGCCGGTACCAGGCATCAAGCCAGGATCGAAACTGACCACAGACCAATTATAGTGGCCCGGGTTATTCTCAATGAGGTGTCTATGCAAAGCGTAGGTCCACATGACGTTGCACAATTTGCTGGTTGCGTACCGTTGTCTACCATCATTCTTTGCGGTCTCGGCGCTAGGGTGAGCGAGCTCCTCTGCCGTATTGTACTTGGCATCTGGTACCATAGTCTTCTGGGCGGGGTCATGGGTTCCGCTGGCGACGATGACAATACGGCAATCTTTATCAAGGTGAGGGCGCAGGAGGTAGAAGAGCAAAGCATGTCCCACATGATTGATGGCAAATGTCTTCTCAATATTGTCTTCCGTGTATTGGACGCCATTCAGAAGTTGTAAAGCTGCGTTAAGTACGAGCATTTTGATAGGTGGATGGCCCATGTGGGCGTAGTCAGCGGCAAAGGCGCGGACATTCTTAAAGCTGGAAAGGTCAAGTGGCAAGAATTCGGCATTCTTACGACCTGTAACTTTGTTGATTGAAGCAGCGGCGTCGTAAGGATTAGTTCGGGATGCAAGCACCAGGTGATATGTGGGATTTTGCTTGACGATTTCAAGGGCAGCCTCGTAGCCGAGCCCAGAAGTACCGCCAGTTACGAGGATGGTACCAGTTGCAGACATAGCAGTCCAAAGTGTCGTGATCGAGGATTATACGAGTAAACGTTGCAAGACCAATGAGAAAGTAAGCAGAGCCTCTGACTACCAGAAACAGGAAACACGAAACCGCAAAGTTCGTCTATATCACAAAAAGAAAGCAGCGCGAGAACAGTGGGTTTGAGAGTACTTATAGACTTGCATGATTGAAGGAACAACGAAGTTTGGATTGGGCTTACTGACGGTGGAATTGATGTCCCGTGCCTTTAGGTGGAATATCTGGATGAATGATCATGCCAAGCATCATTAGCCGGAGTTTAGCCACAGCCTGAGCATCATTGTACGGTTGAATCTTGGGTCCTCACTACCTACAGCTTCTCGACAACCTATTTTGCTCCAGGAGAAGTACCTGAAGGACTGACTGACAGCTAAGATGTGGAACGATGAGGATAACAACCCTTATAGCTCCTTCGACCGCCGCGACTCCTCTGAGCAAACCCATCAAACGCATGGCAAGTGACGACCGGAAGCATATATGCGATCCTTCCAGTCCGACTATCTCAGCTAATGGCTCCTATTACATAGGCTTTGAACGTCCAGCTACACCTACTTCTGATGACGAGTCGCCTCATAACGAGCCTCCAGACTTTGTTTCAAGGCCCCAAGATTTGAGCGACGATGACGAGGATTATGCCCAGCAACGAGGCCCCCGGAAGAAGGGTGGATATGATAGTCGCATTGAGCAAATCCTCTACGAGAATGAGGATCTTCAGATATTGATCACAGATGCGGGGAAAAGTCATGAAAGTGGTGGGAGTTACATTGCTTACACCATCCGGACTGGAGTAGGCTGTCGCCTGGAAGACAAATTCGAGGATCTGACGATTTACAGGATCTTGAAGTTCGTCGGCGTTATTCCGAGTTTGCTTCCCTCCGTACCACGCTTGTTAATTTACATCCAACATTAATCATACCCCCAATCCCGGAGAAGCACTCAATGGCAGATTACGCAGCCAAGCCAACTAAGGCTAAAGAAGACACGAGCATCATCGACCTACGGAAGCGGATGCTTGCTGTATTTCTCAATCGCTGCCGGAAGATGCAGGAAGTACGGGAAGATGGGGTCTGGTGGAGGTTTCTGGACCCGAATGCAAGCTGGGTACAGACATTGCGTCTCTCCAGACAGAGCCTCGCTGACTGAAGGCCCAGAATGAAGTACTACATTCACCACCAGTTGCGTCGATACCCAAAAGTATCCTGAAAGCACCTCCACTCGATACTGCCAACCCAACACCAGCACATCAATGGCTACCTGTCCCTGCCTCCTCCGCCAAGCTGAAAACATCATCAAAGACTTCTGCCACTGGGACACCACAATCTCCTCCCACGCACTCCATGATGGCCTCTTCTGCAGCCCATTCTATTCCTGGGACTCAGGTATTTGGCCGCTTTCCTCCCACCTCCCAGAATCTCTCAGAACAAGAACTCGATCCCTACTTTAATAATTTTGAAGCGGCCACCAGAGAGCTTGAACTCTTATTACAGGGTAACATCGAGAAGGTCAACCGGAGAACACTGACCCATCTCTCTGTTCTGGCAACGGATATGGCAGAGCTAGGTGCTAGATACAACGCCTTCTCACTCTCGGAGCAATCACCAACAGTTGCAGCCGCAATTGAACGGGTCGGACAAGCCGTAGACTCTTCATACATTGCGACTGAAGAGCTATCATCTACGCTTGGAGCAAACTTTGCCGAGCCAATGCGCGAAAGTGCACAATTTGCAGGAGTTGTCCGTGGTGTCCTAAGATTTAGGATAATGAAAAGGATACAAGAAGAGATGACGAAAGACGAGATTGCATCGAAACGAGCACAACTAGAGACTCTCGAGAGAAGCGAGTTAGAGGCGAAGCGTATAGAACAATATCTCTCCAGTGGTGGGCAGCCAGGGGGGGGCCACCGAAACGTTCGGCGTCATCAGCGTCAACACGAAGCATTAGATCAGAAGCTAATGCTAACACAAGGCAAGAAGGCGAAGATACTGCATCAATAGATTCAGACTTCCCACCCTCACATGGTGACATCTCGGCTTCGACGCCGTCAGCGCCTCATGGAGCCCAGGAACCAGAAAGGCCCCGCAGCAAAAGTCAGAGTGGAGGATTCGTAGCCAACAGGATTTTTGGACGAATAAGTCATACATTCCAAGGCATTGTCGATGTTGACCCGGAACGAACAAGACGAGATCAGATCGGAAAGACAAAGGAGAGCCTGGTGCATGTAAGGATACCGATATGAAGTCATACAGGCCTATCACTAACTCCTTCAAGCTCGAACAAGCTCTGCAGGTATCGGAGCAGGATGTTAAAGATGCTAGTGCAGGCGTGTTGAAGGATCTCAAGCGCTTTCAACTAGAGAAGGAGGACGATCTGAAACGATACATGGTAGGATGCGCTTCTAAATTATTACGTTGAAACATAGCTAACTAACATTCCTCTGCAAAGATCGCTTATGCCAAATGCCATATCGATTGGGCAAAGAAGAATGTCGAAACATGGAGGGAAGCGAAGGAAGAAGTAGATAAGATCGAGGTGCGGTAGCACTAAGGCGGCGTTTTGGGCTTCAACATCAACCATTCGGGTACATAGATAGGGTACCTGCATGCGATACGATGCCTAGATAGTGCCTTAGCGGAATGCAACGTGCTATCAGAACTCTTATTTAAGCCAGCACCCCTCCAAGTCGGATTTATCACTTGGATTTGGTCGTCGACGCTGGTGACGCTCTTGTTCCTTGCATGATATTACGCGGCTTAACCCCTTGCAGCATTTTGCGATAACGTCTTGGTATCTGGCAAATCACCCCTCCCCATCCTGCCACACCCTGAAATGTTGTGCATGCCCTATATAACCTGACCATCATCCCGCCACCTCTTCAGATTCATCAGCATGGCGTATGTGAGATGGTGCCTGGTGCCTTGCGTCGACTCGTCGCAAACGCCTGTTGTCGATCTTCCCCAGATGATCGACATATTCGGCCCAGCTTCTTGGCGATACTCTTAGCCCCGCGCCGCGAAGACTCTGCGAACAGGACCCCTTTCACCCGCACTACGCGGAGCGATGCATAAACACTCGCTACCAACAACGAGCTCGTCGCTGACATCTTCGACTTGGACAATTATCTGTTGAGCAACCATTCGCGATCACCTACAACGCTATTCCTGGCCCATGATAAGGGGCGTTGGATGCATCCTACAGTCAGCGTCAGCTTGGGCCTACGCCGCTAGAGGGGGAGGAGCCGTCACGACACCATTTGACGATTCTCGACCTCTTCATCTGTCCAGGGGCGAATCATCACCACCTTCACGATCCTTCATTCATCGAAGCGACCCTACCTCAATACACTACGAGACGCCGATGGCAGCGTCTTCGATTTGCACCTTCTCTCTGATGTACTCGAATTGAAACGCCTTTCCATTTTGGTGGGATTCAACGTACATATTCTGTAGTATATATTACTTCTTACTGTTTTACACATATTGGATAATTCCTTTCATTATGTTGTTTTCACGGCGGACACCTCAATGGCTGGGAGCACTGGGTGCTTTGATCCTCAGTGTGCCAAGGGGGCACGCGATCCAGTTGGATCTTGGGAGTACAGGTACGATCAAAGCGGTCTCTGAATCAGCTTCCTCGTCCCACCTGCCTCACGCTTCTTTATCTGTTAAATCGCTGACTCGATGGTGTTTCTGTGGCAGACTCTATAAAACAAGCGGCGAGTACAGTAGCTCACGGAATGATGAGCTACTATCAAGGGAACCAGTCCGGAATGCCGATTGGATTATTGCCAGATCCCTACTATTGGTGGGAGGCTGGTGCTATGTTTGGGCAAATGGTCGAATATTGGTTTTATACCGGTGATGACACATACAATGATGTGGTCATGCAAGCGCTTTTGGCACAAGTCGGACCGGACAATGACTACATGCCGCCGAACCAGACCAAAACAGAGGTGGGTACTCTCCTACTTGTGACTCGGGTTCCGAGTGAATACCGCTAGGCGAATCGTATGTATGAGGACTGGAAATTCAGCGGCTAACGGCAAAACAGGGAAACGATGATCAAGATTTCTGGGCATTCGCGGCCATGTCTGCTGCAGAATTGAAGTTCCCTGACCCTCCAGCTAGCTCCGGAACGTCGTGGCTTGCTCTAGCCCAAGCTGTCTTCAACCTCCAAGTGGGTCGATGGGACTCTCAGAATTGTGGCGGTGGACTTCGATGGCAGATTTTCACATTCAACAATGGTTACGACTATAAGAATAGTATTTCAAATGGCGGCTTCTTCCAACTCGCGGCTCGACTGGCGAGATATACTGGTAACGACACCTATGCACAATGGGCCGAAAAGTCTTACGATTGGATCACTTCAACACCACTTTTCACATCCGAGTACACAATCTACGATGGCGCGCAAATCGAGAATAATTGTACCCAAGCAGACGAGCTACAGTGGACTTACAATATCGGCACCTTCCTTATGGGTGCCGCCAACATGTACAACTACGTTCGTCACCCTCCCTGTCCTTATGTACCCAAGATGACCATGAGAATCTTCGCTAACATTGGAAATAGACGAACGGAAATTCTACCTGGCAGAACCGTGTCGAAGGCCTGCTGAATGGATCCCAAGTGTTTTTCCCCGCCCAGTATGGTGGTGACACCATGGTTGAGATAGCGTGCGAGCCGCAATTAACCTGCGACTATGATCAGCCCTCCTTCAAAGCTTACCTCTCTCGATGGATGGCAGCAACTATGCAGATCGCGCCATTCACGGTTAACTTTATCACACCTAAACTCCAGAAATCCGCCGAAGGCGCAGCTGGACAATGCTCTGGAGGCTCCGACGGAAATACTTGTGGACGCCACTGGTACCAGAGCACATGGGATGGGCAGAAAGGCGTAGGAGAGCAGATGAGCGCTTTGAGTGTCATCCAGGCAAACCTGATTTCGAAGGTTGCGCCGCCTTTTACTGCGAACAGTGGCGGGACATCAAAAGGCAACCCCGCAGCAGGCAGTGGTGGTGATAATCCAGTCCAAATCAATGATCCGAGCGCGAACGTGAAGATTACTATGGGTGACAAGGCAGGGGCGGGCATTTTGACAGCGCTGGTATTGGGTGGTCTTCTCGGGTGTGTCTGGTGGATATGTTTCATATAAGACAAGAAAGGCCTCTTTGTACATCTTGTACGGGTAGTAAGGTACATATTGTAATACTTTACCGGCGTATAGATTCTGGGAAGGTGGGCATGTTCATAGCGTTGGAGGTTTTTGTCAATCAAAAGTCATTATTCAATGTATGAATATTACTAGCATGGACAGAAGCCATCTGATCGTCCTATTTCTTAATTAATATCCTCTTGTGGAGGTCAATTTCTATAGTATGGGGAGATAGTGAACGGGATCTATAACGGACAGCGATTGCCGTTGCATTTTACTTGGGAAGGGCAGATTGCCTCTACAGTGGACATGTCAAGCTGAAGTCTCAAGTGAGTAGGAGCCAGGTCCGGTATGTGTTTCCCCTTCATGCCTACGGGGTTGTACTCAAGCTGTTACTCTTACCTACGTGCTTGACCACCGCAACCTAAGCATTTCATGATGTGTGACTTTGTCGAGGTGTATTACGAGTCGTAAGGACCTCTGATCCCATCAGAAGACCTGATTTTGTATCCAAGTAGTACTGCTACCATTTTGATGTGGGATTGGATTGACACAACGCCTGCCTGCGAGGACGTGTTTTCTTAGCACCAGCAGGATCGACGCGCTCCACAAGCGAGTTCCAAATGCAGTCATTGCTAATGAACAACACTCTTCAATTGACGGATGACAGGCTGTTGAACCCTGACCTGCAGCATCTATTCACGCATATATTTACCTTGACGTTCAAGTACTTGCTCACTTCTTCCGGAGTCAATAGACCGTACTTCTGCCTAAGAGCCTTATTTCCGCAAGGGAATAAGGCCGTCACCTTCATCACGTCTCCCCACAAGAAGCGCAAGCTTTCGCCGCCAGACTTGTCAGAAGTGCCTTCGAATACCTCAGAAACTTCTTCGCCACCTGCCCTTATATCTATCGAATCCGGTACAGTCCCTTCATCCTTACCATCGCACCCGAGATACATCCCGCCTCATCTAGTTCTAGAAGGCGCAAGGAAGGGGCGGTCGCCCACCCCAGAGCCGTCTAATACGGCCGGGAGTTCTCCCAGCGGTGCATATGCTAGTTTGAGTCTTGAGAGTGACGGGTACGCTTCTGGGGCTGATATTGGACCTAATAAAAGACGGGGATCTATTGCTAACAGTACATTAAGAGGGGGAGCTGTATCACCAGTGCGGTCATCATCACCAGCGAAGAGAAGAGTTTCAGCTATGACGAATGACGATGTGGATATGGCAAATAGCCAAGATACCGGTAACACGGCAGTGCCTGGTTCTACAAATGTTCCTTCAGATGCTGGAGTAGGACCAAGACGATTATCAAAAAGCCAAAGGACACGACACAAGAGAGAGACATCGGTGGACATGCTTGCTCAAGACACAGATCTCCAGAGTGCCACATCATCTACGAGCTCTACAGCTGGTGACACGACTGGAGCATCCTCGACTTCGAGCACAGGAGCCGCCGACATGCCTTCCATCGACGACCAAATTCAACAAGTCATGGAGTTAGCCGAACAGCCCATGCGCGAAGGCCAAATAGGCTACATAGTGGCGTGCAAATGGCTAGATAGAGTGCGTGCACGAGGGTCGGCTGCCGGAAAGTCGGACAAATACGGCAAAGAAGCAAGAGAAGGAGAAATTGGACCTGTGGACAACACTGGAATCAACATGGTCACTGATCCTTCCACTAATGGGTTCAAGGACGAGAAAGGGGAGCCTTTTGTTCCCCTGAAGCCCGGTCTCAACCTCCGCGATGATTATGAGATATTACCACAGGCGGCGTGGGATCTCATCGTCAAATGGTATGGACTGGCGAAGGGGTCTCCCGTGATACGAAGATACTGCCACAACACTAGCACGAGCGAAACACAGGAGAACCTTCTTTATGAAGTTACGCTACCAGTATTCACCATCTTGAAACTCCCAGATCCGTCGAATGGCACGACGCCGACGTCTTTGAAGGAAAAAGACGCTGCTCCAGTCAAGGTATTAGCCAGCCGGCACGAGCTTTATCAGTCTTTTCTGAGGCGGGCAAAAGAACATGCTGGTGTTGATCTCAAGACCAAGGTACGGGTATGGAGGATTCTAGGCGGTCTGGGAGGAAGCTCTCAAGGCGGTATGATGACACCGGCACAATCACGAAGCAACTCGCCTGCACCCGGCGCGGTGGCTACTGTCGAGCCCGGAGACAAGCTTGTTCTCGATGCCCATACCTTCGCAAACTTGCAGCTAGGATCTCAACGCGAATCTATCGAGGCCAAGGACGAGACTGCCAACGAGAAGTACAATGGTCACTTACGCCTGGGCATAGTTGGACTCGGCCAAGATGAGGTCATAGTACTCGAGGAGCAGATCGGAGGGCCCGCCGGCGGAGAATGGGTCTCAGACGTATCGGTATCGAAAGCCAAATCCCTTGGGGTGCCTATCAGTGTTACAAAGAGCGGGGCAACAACCATACAAAACCCTTCCCTCAAGCCTAATGCCAACACAAGCCGAAGTACGAGCCCTGCGCCTGGTGGTATGGTGACCCGGGGCCGACAGGCAAAGAATGGTCGTACCAGAGGAACCGTTGGTTTGAATAACCTGGGCAACACCTGTTATATGAACTCAGCCCTGCAATGCGTACGCAGCGTCAAGGAGCTGACTGAATATTTTCTCCGTATGTATTTGACATTTCATTGTAGCGACTTGGTTAGACAAAGTCACTCTGGTCCACCAGCTGACTGGTTATAGTTAATCTATACTTGGATGAACTGAACGAAGCTAATCCTCTTTCCCACAATGGTCACGTCGCAAAGGCTTATGGCGGTTTATTGCATGAAATGTATAGCCCGAATTCTTTGAGTTCTTTCGCTCCTAGGACTTTCAAGAACGTCATCGGCAAGTATGGACCTTCGTTCTCCGGCTGGCAACAGCAGGATTCCCAAGAATTCTTGTTGTTCTTATTAGACGGTCTTCAAGAGGATCTGAATCGTATCAAGAAGAAGCCATACATCGAAAAGCCTGATTCCACTGACGAAATGGTCAATGACCCCGTAGCGCTAATGGAGATGGCCAACAAGTGCTGGGACATTTATAAAGCTCGGAACGACTCTGTCATTACGGATCTGTTTGCTGGCATGTATAAGTCCACTGTTGTTTGCCCAGTATGCGACAAAGTCAGCATTATCTTCGATCCTTTCAACAATCTTACCCTCCAGTTACCCATCGAGAGCCTGTGGACGAGAAGCATATTCTATTTTCCCCTACACTCGAGGCCAATTCTAATCTCTGTAGACATCGATAAGAATGCAAGTTTCATGGCCCTCAAAGAGTATGTAGCTGGGAAGGTGGGAACCGACCCAAAGCGGACTGTGGTTGCCGAAGTTTACAAGAACAAATTCTATAAGATCTTTGACGACAAAACGATCATCAGTGACGAACACATCACCGAACAGGACACAATTGGTATCTGGGAGTTCGAGGAGCAGCCCACTAATTTTCCTCCACCGAAGAAGCCAGCTGGTAAGGCGAAGAATTTTTATCTTTCAAACGCCGACGAGGACCCGATTCCTGAGGGTGATACTACTCTAGATGAGCAGATGCTGATTAGTGTATACCATCGTCATCCAAAGCTTGGCTCTTCAAGGTACCAAACTAAGGAACAAAAGGAGATTTTTGGGGTGCCTTCCTTCATCGTCCTCAACCGTAAGGAAGCCAAGGACTATGATACCATCCTACGCAAGGTACTTGCCTGCACCGAAACGCTGACTACAAGGGACTTCCTCAGAGAACCAGCTGGAACAGAAGGGGAAGACGTTATAGAAGAACTCGATACCGTCCTCATGAACACGGAGGAGGCAGACTCGTCCTCGGATTCAAGGGTACAAGCTAAGTCCTTAGAAAGCGAAGATGATATGATTGATATCTCCATGCGCAATGGCGACGAACAACCTCAGCCGACCAATGCCCTTTTGACTTCCAAGCCTCTTGCTCCCGTACTTCGGCCTGGGAGTTTTATCGTGCCAGAAATCAGGAATCTTTTTGATATGAAGGTTCTTCTGTCAAATGGTGTTGACATGATACCCATTGGCCTAACGACTTTATCTGACGAGAACAAGAACTACCCTTCGCTGGCCTCTAGAGTTTCAGAGCCAATTGAAAAACCTAAGATGAGCGCGAACGAAGAGATCAAGCGCCGTCAAGAAGCTGGTAGTCCTCCCTCCAGCGATGAAGACGCGGATGATGTTCTGCCCTCCGTTCAAGGTCAAGCGCAAGCTCAAGATTCTGGTGACGAATCAGATGGATTCCCTCCAGTCTCGGAGCTGGTCCGGCCAACAACAACCGGCTTTGGTATGTTCACCAAAAGTACGCACCGGAATAATCAAGGGCTAATAACATACTCCCGCAAAGGCAAGCAACCGAAGTCGAGAGCGCGCCAGGAAGAAAATAGCTTACCTCGCAAGGATGCTCCGCTCCTGCATCTTGGCGAATCAATAATTGTTGATTGGACAGCTGAAGCTTACGATGCACTTTTCGGAAATTCTGATCACAGAGATGATGACATGCAGGGTGCGCCCACGTGGGATTCGGTCCCACCTCTTCCAGACCCTGCATTGGAAGAGAAACGAAGGATTCGCAACAGCAGGAGGAGAAATGGCGTCACCCTGGGCGACTGCTTGGACGAATTTGGCAAGCCTGAAATCTTATCCCAGAACGATGCTTGGTATTGCCCTCGATGTAAAGAACACCGCCGAGCCAGCAAGACCTTCGAACTCTGGAAAGCACCAGATATCCTTGTAATTCACCTGAAGCGCTTCAGTGCCCATGGCCGATTCAGAGATAAATTGGATGTTCACGTCGATTTTCCTATAGAGGGACTAGATCTGAGTACTAGGCTAGCTGTACAAGAAGATGGAAAGAGTCCAATCTATGACCTTATTGCTGTGGATAACCATTATGGCGGGCTGGGCGGCGGACATTACACCGCTTTTGCACAAAACTTTTATGATGGGGAGAAGAAGTGGTATGAGTACAATGGTAAGTCCAGACACAGTTACCATTGGATGCATTCGCGTTGCTTATCTTGCCTTAGATTCGGCTGTCATGCGCCGCGCAGATCCGAACGTCGTGGTCACATCGGCTGCATACCTTCTCTTCTACCGACGTCGCTCTGAGGCCCATTTAGGCGGACCGCTCTTGAAACAGCTCTTTGATAAAGCTGCCGGCGCTGACAATGAATCTCAGCCAACCTCCCGAGCCACATCACCGGCGGGGGAAGGCAAGCGTCTCGACGACTCCTCCCGCAATGGGTTGTCGAGCGCTTTACAAGGAGTAGGAGCGGCTCACCAAGCGGGAGGTGGTGGCTCAATGGACGGGACCATAGTGTCGACGAGGACAGGCGTTGATGACGACTTACCTGCGTATTCTATCAGTGATCCAAGATCAACAATCGATCCAAAAGATCTGCAGGGAGAAGACACACTCGAAAGTCTAGAAAATCAAGAAGAAGACGACGAAGGTATTGGAGGAATGACGGGCATGCATGGAGCGTTTCCCAATAGTCCTTACGACCAGGCGCCCAGCTGGAGCTTTGGAAACGCTGCAAGTCACAGTCGGCCATCCGCACCACCCGCAAGCGAAGGCGGAGGTGACGATGAAGACCTTTGGAACGATATCGCTAGCAATAAAGCCGTGGGCAGCTCTAGTGGTGATGAGGACGACGGGAACAGGATGGCTGACTTCACTAATGACGAGGGCACCACTGCTGACGTTTATGGTACGCCGGCAAGAGACACTACGCCTGTGTTAGATGTACCCACGGGAATGGAGGATATCGACGAACCGGCGGCGGAGATAATGCTTGAAGATTGAGAGTCCTCTTACCGCACCAGGATGGATTGAAGCGGCTCTGTTTTATTTTTGTTTGAATGAATCTCGGTTCCTGGGAGAGGCGGGAATGCAGTATCTGCAGTCCATCGCTATACTGCATTGTCATTGGGCACACAGGGTACAGGGTGCAGATTCCTGTAATTAGAGCACCGAAAAGCTAGATAGCGTTCATGCAAGTTGCTTTTGACATTGTTCAGGCAGTGACCTGGCATATGCCTCTACCTCAGCCTTGATCCCGTAAACAAACATCGACTCCTGACCCCCACGCTATAAATCTGTTTTCGGATATCGGCAAATCGGCGTCTATGCATCCGATGATGCGGGGGCGAGGCCTCCTATGAGTAAAGACCCGATCGTGACTCTGTGTCTCATTGACCTTGTGATTAACAGCACATGTTGGAACACGACGTGACTGTCACATCCGAATGCCTGTGATGAATGCCTGAAATCTTACTTATATCACTTCTAGGCATTCGAGTCACCAGTTTCATATTCACAATATGGATGCCAAAGGCTTGCCCGCCCGACCCAGAGAAAAAGCCCACAAGAAGCTTCGAAACCAGGTGAAAGACCCAATGGGTGATGCAATGTATGAACAGACAGAAAAAGATTTAATATGGCGCTTGGACAAAAAGAGGCGAGAATTGGATAAGGAGATCGCGGCTTTTAAAGCACGAAAAGATGATGAATATAGGCTGTTCGAGAAGAACTTGAAGGCATATTATATGAATATAGGGGAGTTGCCCGCCGTGGATGAAGAACCAGGGATCAAGGCAGAATCGTTCGTGAAGCCGACAGAGACCAAGGCAGCTGTTCAGACACCAATGCCTCAGCAGAAAGAGAAAGGAGAGCATACACAAGAGAAGAAGAACGAGACTATAGGAGCTCCGAGTCAGTCAGTCCAGGGTTTGCACGGAGCGGCCTCGACCCATCGCCCAGCTTCCTGTCGAGGAGGCTCTCCTGGTCCATCTGAGTCAGCTAAACGAAAGCGACAACCGCATGAACATGAACGTGAACTCTATGGGGTGTTTACCCCAAATTACCTGCCTCTACTTGATTCCAGAACCCGCGAAGGAGATAGAAGAACTTCCAACGAGCTGCTAGAAGCTGTCAACCTGGAAAAGAAGGAATCTTCCACGCCGAAACGCAGTACTGCTGCGGTATTGTCTTCATCGGCAGAATACCATAATCAGCCAATGAGTTCACCTCCCCCACCTCCCGCTCGTCCGCTCTCGGCAAGCGTACCGCAGGATGAATCACTTGGTCACAGGAGGTCTTCGTCGAATTCCGGAGACCCCATGGGTAACCGTCGAAGCAGCCTTCGAAATCCAAAAGAACCTCGTTCACCCAAGCGTGTGCTCTTCTCCATAAATGACACGGTTGTATCTCCGAGCACCTCACCGGTTGCTCAACGCTCGAATCCAATCACTTCTGACAAGACGATCCGCTTACAAGGAGGCTTCCAGAAGAATGACAGCTTCGAAAATGTCAAG
Source organism: Cladonia rangiferina (assembly GCA_023065455.1). NCBI lineage: Eukaryota > Fungi > Ascomycota > Lecanoromycetes > Lecanorales > Cladoniaceae > Cladonia > Cladonia rangiferina. The sequence continues at coordinate 596,243 of JAJREH010000014.1, read as the reverse complement.
GGCAAGCAAGACACGGTATCACCTGTAAATAAGTCGGCAACGGCAACAGCAAGCGTCCTCGCCACCTCTTTCTCCGGCCCATCAAGTGGTTGGAGTTCTAGCATCTCACCTTTGCGATGGGCCTACGAAAGTGAAAATAGGAACAAGAACTCTCCACTTGTAGGTGGAGATGACTTTGAGCATGTAGATAGGGATGAGGATCTCTTTGCGTTCGATGAAGATCTGGATGCTGTAAATTCGAGGAAAGTGAAAGAAGAGGATACACAAGGTCCTAACTCTGCTGATGAAGAAGCTGTCGAGGATGTGAAGAGCCAGAAGACGCTGGTTGGGGGCTCGCCACATGCGGGGAGTTTGCCGATTGAGATCAAATGGCCAGGGAGATCTGGGAATTTGAGAGGTGGTTCGCCGTGAGAGCAGCACGTTTGCCCAGGGAATCTAGCAGTTCCAGGGGGGTTAGTGCCGAAGAATGAAGGCGGCTCCTGGTCGAAGACACCTCACCTTCGAGCGGTCTTGGACTTATTCAAAAGGATCAATGCGCATACACAGCAAACAATTCGAATGCCAGTAGCGTTCCCTCGTTCGTCGGAACCCTGATTTTGGGTAGGCTAACATCTTCATGCTCACCATTGTCTTATATCTGAAATTTATTCAAGTCAAATCTTTCAATGTACATACAAAAAAGTTCCTTGAGGTGAATTCAATCATCAACTTGCTGCAGTTACGCTAAGGTGAGTTTTAAAACGGGCATATTTGCGGCTGTCTTTCCACCATGGTGTGAAGTGTGAAGTATTATTAAGGTGTGTCAGTTACACGCTTAGTATCATCTACCTTTCCTTTTCTTACAACTTGCTGACTTGTATCCTCATTAGGGTCGGACGCTAGTTCGACGAGCTTACTGCGACTGTCGTAAAGCTCTCTACAGGTCAGTATCAGACATTGGAATCTGATTGAAGCTATACCAAATGCACCTCAGAACTCAATTCGCCCTAGCCCTGTCATACACCCTTCGTCCCGACCCTTCAGGCTTGGTGCGTCCCCCAATTTTCAAGGTCTGATCTTCATTTTATCTCTATCTCAATCACAAGATCTCCGACTGTGCTCCTCGTCTTTTTGGCACGTGCAAATCGTCAGTGTTCAATGTTCATGAAAGCAACCTCGCAAACAGAAAATTCCTAGAATGTATGCAATTAAGATCAACCCACTCATGCCAGACAATCTCAGAGCATTCAGAGCATTCAGAGCATTCAGAGCCTTCAGGATACTGACTCGAGCTCGGGCCCGCTTAGTTCCGTGAATTCACCCGAAACCCTGATTCGCACAGTCTCGCGAAACAAGGGTCTTTACGGAATACAGGGTGTTTACATCTGTCCCCAAAAACAATCCTTATTGAAATCCAACCATGGACCAGCGTATGGGTCGTGATATCGACAACGCGATCATGCTAGAGGATGATGACGGGGAGATCCGTGGCAAGCAGCAGGCTTCCCTCAACGCTGTAGAATATATCGACCTTTCAGATAACAAGCACTATAAGAGCTGCGCCTACGGCCCACCATCCATCAGATATAAAGATCCTAATATATCTACAAGTCAGACTCGGACGAATGGGAAAATTGATAAAATTCAGAGAAAGCCTGTTATTCATGATCGCGCCTCTACGAGCTACGATCAGGCTCGGTACCAACAATTGAACAGAGAAGACTCGCATCAAGACGTCCCAATGGATGCGATACAGAACCTTGCAGATGTTAAGGCTAGAAAGGACACGACGAACAGTCCCGGTGTCAGAAATTCTAGTCAACAACTGCAGGCGACTATAAAAAGAAATGGAGCGGATGTTAGGCTCGACGCTCTTTCTAGAGATTGCCAAAGGGGCCCATCAATACCAGGGCCCCGCCTCACAAGCCTTCAACCATTCCGCCACGAGCAAGTGCCCAACGGGGTCGCTCATGAGGGTCCGAACTCGAACGCCGATACTGCTGGTACGCATCCTCCGCAAGGAGAACGAAGTGCTCAGGCACGTCTGTCAACTGCGCCTAAGATGGGCTTCGCGGCTTTAGAGACACTTGCGAAAGCCCGGCCCGCACCTTTTGGGACATTGAAGATTGATTCCATTTCCCAGCGTGAAAAGCAGGATCAGCTATTTGTCTCCGACAGCGAGGATCAGGACCAGAGGGAAGATAGACTGGGTTTCCAGGATCCCGATGTCCCCAGTCAGAAGGCATCTGCAACACAGCAGGAGAACGTTGGAAAGCAAAGTCCACCGTTGAGAAAACAGATTGCTCGTCATACGCAGAAGTTGTCACGACGTGATCGTTCCATTGAGAATGCTAAGCAAAGAGAATCGAGTAGACTAGCCAGGGAGTTTGCCCCCACAGAAGTCTGTGGTGTCTTCTCTGAGTCCCGGGTGCCGGCTGGTTGCAATCCAGCTAAGCTCATCCGAAAACCTTCCGCAGTGAAAAGAACAAGGAATATGACCTGTATCATCTGCGATTCCAAATTCGAGGTGAAACAATACGTGCGCGACCATTTCCCCAAATGTGTCCAGAAAAACGGCAACCCCAATCGTTATTCCTGGTTTGATCACCCCACTGTCCGAAACAACAAAGGTACTCAAAGCAGGAGATTTGACAACGGATTTGGTCCCTTTTCAAAGAAGGCTGATGACGGACCTGCCGTAGACCCTTCTTCCTCTTCCTCACAAACAGGGTTTCTGGCCGGGCCACCAGCAGCGGTAGAGCACAGAACCACAGGTGGAAAAGGCATCTCAGACGCCACTATTGCCTCATGGCTTGCTGCACAGTCCGAAAATGCGGATATTGAAGGGGAGGATGGCCACAGTACTGAAATCGAAGTGGAAGGTTCAGAATCGGCCTGGCAACACTACGTGACTCGGCAGGAGATACGCACAGCAGACCTTGGCTTAGAAGATTCAATTGAACGGAAATATGGTCCTTACTGGACACTTGAAGAGGCAAACGCAAAGGCAGCAGAGGAGATCCAAATTCGGGATATATCACCGCCCCCTGGTACACATCCCAGAGGTTGGAATCTCCAGTTTCGGAAAGACGAGAACGGAATGGACAGTCACACCGTGGAAGTGCAAGGAATGACTATCACAACAACTGTGACACGCAGTAAGTCCTCCTTGTCTAATACCTCCCCCTTTCTCCAACAGTCCCAAGTCCTCCCTACAAAATCAACTAATGTTAAACGCCTCCAGCACTCATACCCCGTGCCCAACTCGCCGAAAATCGCATGCCCGCCTCCGCGTTCACAACCCCACCGATAATATACACTGTCCTCTCCGTTTCCATCCACCACACCACCTTGAACGTCGAAATCCAACCTCACGGCCACTACACACTCAGAACAAAAGCTAACGAGCGCGCTGGAGAAATATGGGTGGAGGGATTTGCAGATATGCAGGTAACAGGCGCGGTGCAGAAGTATGACTTGGAGAGGGAAATCAGGAAGGAGGTAAGAGAGTTGGCAGAGGTGGAGGGGGGTTTGTTTGATAGGATTGTGGGCGCGGATGGGCAAGGGGAGGGGGCGATGGGGAGGGTTTGGGTTATGGAGGAGGTGGTTAGGGGACCGAGGAATTGAGGGGATGGGGGAAGGGTTAGAGGATGTGTGGCCTGTGGGATGGGGAGTTGTGCGTGCGAGGCGTGGTTTTTAGAGGGAATTCAGCGCTGTCTCGAACGCAGATGGGAGAAAACCGATGATTTGTCGCATGGAGATGATTCTTCAATAGTCGTATCAACAGAGAATCATTCTCTATCAGAGGCGAACGGTGTTTAAATAAAGGGGATTCCTCCCGGATAGCCAGTCGATTTGATAAGTGGTGACCGAATTAACTCAAGACTCCTTCGTGGAGTTGAGCAGTGTTTTGTTGGTGATGAGGAAAACTAACTGGCTGTTACGGTGAATCAAGACCGTGTCAGTCATGTCCCATCATCTCAGCTTCTAGGAACGAGCTGCTACCTCATCTGGGCTTTTCACCGGTCGCTAAAATCCATCTAATGGCTGAGTAGCCTCAACACCCAAAGTCCTGACTTACGCTAACGATCTTAGCATGCTAAGGATTCAGGCATACAGAACTGCCCCCAGAGGAGCGCCTAGACAACACCTACCTCAATCTTATTTTACCTACTTAGAGATCACTAAATAGAGGGTTTCTAGAATCCTAATTATACCTAGGGGCCTACTCGCCTAAAGAGACCACTAGATAACCAAAGCCTAAGGTACCTTGTTAGGCCTTACAGGGACTATATCTAAAACTAGGGTTAGGGTTTTCTCTGAAACGGCTAGCGCAGATCAAGACTTTTTGATATCAGGATTAAAATAGTTTAGCCTTTTGAGCCGACCTCGAAAGTTAAACATCGTGGCCGTACCCTTATTAAGCTTACATCACTAAGATACTTTGCATCTTACTGACAGCGGGCCCTAGAACCTTTACCGTTCGCCGCATACTTTCACCACCATCAAGGGTGGAGAAATGATATAAGAGCTTAGGGATCTTGAGGTTGCTGTCTTTGGCAATATTCATATCTGACGCATTGAATTGTGTATAGAATGTCAGACGCTCTGCCACTTTTTCGGAACACATGTGCCTTATACTGCCCCAATTCTTAAAGCCAAGAGCAATACTTCTCCCCATACCTTCCCCAAAAACCCCACCTCCAAAATTACTCATTGTCCCATGTGCATCCAACATCTCAACTAGAAAAATACCACACCTATACCCTACCATGACCACTCCATCTCCCTCATCATCCCAAACACCATCTCAAAAGCCCATGCCCATAGACCTCATAACCGAAGGTCTTACCCAAAATTCCACCGCCATAGTCCAGCAAGGTCTCGATCTCTACGCCAACAGCCGCCGAGGACTCAATTCCTTCGCACTAGACCGAGCGCTCTCCTTGGCAGTCAAAAGTGCGAAGCCTGATATCGTGCGCTACTTACTAGATACGACAGATGTGAAGGTGGAGAGTTTGCCTTCGGCGAGAATAAGTTCGGCGATGGATATGGTAGGTGAGGAAGGTGTGGGGAGAATTATAGAGGTTTTGAACGTCTTGGTGGAGAAAGGGTGGGATGTTAATGGTAGGGGGCAGGGCGAGTAAGTTTTGTGTTATTCATTTTGCCACTCATTAGGACTATTGCGAGGGAATTCCTGCAAATAATTTCAGCATCTTGCGCATTTCACCTACCTATGCGTAATTTTTCAGCTAAATCTGAAAGGGGGGCTACTAATCGTGTTCCGCCTTTTTTCATATATATAGTACTGATAGCCTGCCTCTTGTCTACCATGTCTACAGGTCTGAGGAATTACTCTGCTGGTGTCTCGATCATGGCGTTCGCGTTGACTATTCGGACACCGAATCCCCCAATGTTCCTCCCTTGCTGGAGCATGTTGGGAAAGGAGGGACCATCAGCACTTTTAAATTACTCATGGAAAATGGTGCAAAGCTAGGACGGCGGACACTGCATCGCGCTGTTGAAGGTGCGTCATCTGGTGAGTCTGAGAGGATGGAGATGGTGCGATTCCTGGTTGAGGAGATGGGGTGTGATGTGAATGGGATGGATATGCCAGAGGACAAAAGGTACCCTGCTCATTATGGAACGCCACTTAACTATGCAGCGCGTAATATTGGAGCAGTGGAGGTTGTGAAGTACTTACTTGAGGTTGGTCTTGCTTTATGATTCAAACGGTTTTGAATCCTGAGAAGGAACCGGTGGATCTGGGCAATTTCTGTGGCTGACTTTGACGGCGTTTTTAGAAGGGTGCGAATGCGGAGATCGAGGACTGTTGGGGCTTTAATACCTTTAGCTATGCGAGATATGGGGGAGGTGAGAGTGTATTGGAAGTACTTACGCAGTGAAAGGAGCAGAGGAAGAAGCTGGAAGCGTAGGCAAGCGACAACTATCGCAAGCACCTGTCTGGCAGATTTCGCTTGCTGTCTAAATCACGCATTTGATACACATTCCAGAACTCGATGGATCTGCGCTTGCCTACTAAAATACAGAGCAAAGAGCTACAGTTGAAACTAAAAGGAAGGCAAACCACTGCAAGGAAAAAAAGGGATTGGAAGATTCAGACTTGTGATAGTACACAAATACGACTGAGGCTAAGGCTGAGGCCTGAAGCAAGACCCCGCCGTTGATTCAAATACATTTCGATTTTGTAATCATTCGGCATCAAAAACCCAAGCACGATTGAGGGCAAAGGATAATTCGCTCCTTGCTAAAATGACAAACAATTCATCGCATCCCATAAGTGGCCCCAGTAGCTAATAGTCCGATTTGGAATATTGAACAGATCTTGTGAGATGCTGCGTTGTTGAACGGTAGTGCTCAAATCTCATGAAACTGTTTGGACATACTCCAACCGGGAACATATGTTTTCGACTCGTCCTTTAACATTCATGATGAGCGGTGCCCAATACCCTCCGTGAGAGTCTGCCATCCCTATTCTCCATATGACCTATGCACCTATGGATGTTCTTCGAACTGAAAACCGTCAGAGCAGTGGAAATTGAGAATTTGGTACGACACATGCCGGGTTGTATGTTGCAGACTTGATGCTTTTGAGCCAGAACAAGGGTAAAGTGTAGTTTCTGCTGGTTGGAAGACCCAACATCGAGGTTGTTTAATGTTTCTCGGCCGAAGCGAGGAAGGGCGGAAAGCCCGAGGTGCGGGCACCAAGGTACCCCAGCTAACAAAGTATCTTAAGCATTCAGCAAGGCATACTTGGTCTTTGACCGTGAACGCCAAGTGCCGCAAGTAACAGCAATCACACACAATTGCTCACACACGTGCAAGCTGAAGTCCACCGTCCTTCCACCCATTAGGAAGGAGACAAAGCAGGAACAAAAACGATAACCTCAAGCTCCATACCGGTGTCTGCCCGTTGCCCCATCCAACATGTCGCCATTACTATTGCTTTTACCACATTATGCATGCTCCTGCTCACATCAATGGCGGAGCTGGTACACTATATTTGAGGATGGCTGAAAGACATAAGAACTCGAGCATCCCAACCGGGATTCTTGCAGGTCACTAGGGTTCTACAGGACACGAGAACATCTCAGGCATTCTTCGACCATGCTTTCCTTCAGCTTCATACTCGCTACTGTGGTCTACAAAGCAACAGTCATACTTGCTTCGTCTGAAAACTACAAACATGTGGCCGTGTTCAGTATCGATGGCTTCCACAGCAGTGATGTTGGCAAATACGTGAGACTACGCCCAAATTCCACAATTGCCCAACTGCTAGAGACGGGATATGAGTATATGAATGCTTACACTTCAGCACCATCTGACTCTTTTCCTGGCACTGTGGCTCAGTTCACCGGCGCCAGCCCGATAACCACTAGTGTTTGGTACGACGATATCTGGTACCGCGACTATTATCCACCATTCTCCGTCAATGGGACACATTGCCAAGGTCCCCCGGGAGCTGAAGGTCAGTCTTTCTGCTCAAAGGAGTTCCTATTTTCACTCCGCATACTGACAAAGAAGTATAGTCGACGACACCGAAGACTTAGACTACAACAAGACCGAGCTCTTCTCTGGTGGCATCAACCCAGCCAACCTACCTCAAAAAGTTGTCAACGGCATATGCCAAGAAATATACCCCCATAGTCGCCTCCGTGTAAACACGATCTTTGAACTTGTCGAGGCAAGTGGCAAGCAGACTGCCTACACCGATAAACACCCTGCATATGACATTGTTCGTGGTCCTTCGGGTAAGGGTCTGACCGTCGGTTACTTTCCTGAGATCAACGCTATACCCACGGAAATCAATACGACAATTGCCTACGACAAACTCCACGTCGATGCCTTTCTTGACTGGATCGATGGCAAAACCCCTCCCAATTCTGAAATCCAAGGCCATGGCCTCACGAGCACGCCAACCCTCTTCGGCGGCAACTTCCAAGCAGTCTCCGTTGCCCAGAAGATAGCCGGCTATACCAATGGCACCATTCACAACTTCACGCCCCCTCTCATCCAAGCCATCGACTTCGTCGATGACTCTCTTGGCCAAGTCGTGTCCGCCCTCAAAGCCAAAAACATCTATGATGACACTCTGATAATTGTGGCGTCTAAGCATGGCCAAGCACCCATAAATCCAGCTCTATACCGCAAGATTGACCCCGCCCTCATTGCTCCTGCAACAGGTGTCAATGTGACGTGGATTACCTCGGACGACATCGCCCTCATCTTCCTCGAAGATCAATCGACAATAGATACAGCGGTTGCAAACCTACAAAAAGCCACCTCCGAGCTTCAAATCCAAGACATCATATACGGCGCCCGTCAGCAGGCGATGGGTTTCGGCAACCCGTTCACCGACCCCGCCGTTCCGGATATTATCGTGCAGGTTGATATTGGCGTCATTTATACGACATCTACGGCAAAAATTGCAGAGCATGGCGGCCTCAGTGATGATGATAGACATGTTGCTTGCATTGTCAGCAACCCTGGGCTCCAGAAGACGGTTCTCGATCAAAAGACATCGACGAAGCAGATCGCGCCTACGGTATTGAAGGTTCTGGGGCTGAACCCGGCAGATTTGCAGGGAGCGAGCATAGAGCGGACTCAGGTGCTGGAGGGTTTCTGAGTATAAATTGTGCGTGACGAGCACTTCGTCAATCCCTCGAAAAGTTCTTGTGCGAGACCGCCATGGAAGGCAAGGGATATATATGTAGTTACCAAATGGCAGCCTTCTTATAACTTAACGATGCTGTCAAATCCGAATAATACGGCTAGGACAGACGTTGCATTACATTGGTGAATTCTGCCACTCATGGAGGAAATTCCCTGGAAGGCAGGAACCTCTATAGTATTCTTCCATCCATTCGTTACTATTTATTGCTTTCCATTGGTAGATTCTACGATCCATGGATGGAAGAAATTCCCATAGATAGCAGAAACTTTCATAGTATCCTTCCATATATCTCGTCGCTAGTCTTTATCACCAATGGTGCCTGCTATCCATGGATGACGTCGCCGTTCATGGGTAGAAGGAATGTCCTTAGATAGATAGAATGAGTTACTACCCCAGCTTTACAAAAGCCTATGGCGTCGCCCATCATCTAGGAGATCGCGAACCCTTTATTGCCGCCTATGATCCGGTAGATTACCATGCTGCAGCTTCCCATTTTTGATATTTCATCGGTGATAGGCCTTCTCGAATGAAGCTGGGATGGCGATGGGGGCAGGATGGTGAGATAATAATAGGATGTAGGCGTTGGTGATGAAAATCCCTTTTATTCATGGATGGCAGGCATTATCCATCACCAACATCAATACTTATATCCTATTATTGTCTCACTATCCTGCACTCGTTATCCTCTCGGCTTAAATCAAGAAGGCTTATCACCAATAAAGTACCAAAGATAATAATTGTGGGAAGAGGCAGCATCGCGAATTACTAGGTAATAAATGGCAACAAAGGGTTTAGTAAAGCGTGAATAGTCACAATAATCTGATAGCAATATTTAAAGCTATCCTTTTCATCTGATGAAATCCCTTCTATCCGTAGATTGCGTCGCCGTCGGTAGATGACAGACGCCATTGATAGTAAGAACGAGCGACTAGATACATAATCGGTATGGCAGGTGTTAAATTGTGATATGGGGCAATGAGTATGCATAGTCTGAGTAGCTAACACTATGGAAATGGGCTGCTAATATACATGATGGGATCAACACTGTTGGTGGCAAGCAATAGGGGTAGAAGACCCTAGAATGGTGACGCTGAGCATGCTGATTGGTCCAACGGAAGGATACGAAGGAAGTTTGTCATCCATGGAAATTTCTGCCATCCAGGGATAGAAGATATCCATAGGTGGAATGCAACACAGACGCGGTGCTTCTCAAGGGTAGGCCCGTACATCGATAGAGAGATGGTATATCTGTAGCAAGCGGCTCTGTGACTCTCATCCACTAGCTTGAGTGGGCGCATACTCAATGCTAATCGCTTACTGAGATCTCGTTAATCTCTCTACCATCTGAAAAAAAGTTCTGGATCCAACGCCAGTCATACGTGATGGAGCCTGCAAGGATACCAGCGATGATAATATACCCAGTTAGGGTTGCGATCCAAGCTTTCCCCGGCCTCAGAGCGGCGCTATCGGGAGGTCTTCGTCCTATAGCGCTGGTGAAAAATGACAGGACTTGGTGTCCTATCCAATGAAGGCGCAGCCTCGAGTCTCCGTCTGGGATAGAGATAAATACGAAAGTGAAAGCGCCGAGTAATACGGTGTTCAATGAAGCCCATACTGCATAATGAATTATTAAGGATGTTGACTCGAAAGCTCCTAACCCATTTGTTGGATCATGGATGTCAAGGCCGTGGGGGGTGACCACCAATCTTGCGTAAGGAAATATATATAAGAGGTCTGCAGCAACGGCTAAAGAGAGGCTATATGTAAGCAAAATGATCATGCGAAACCAGCGGTGCATATAAAGGTCCTGGTCTGGACTGGAATTGTGTTGAGCGTTCACAGACGAACCCGTAAGATTGGTTGTATTGAAGAGAGGGTTGGCTGATGAAGATGGCGTTCCGTGTGAAAAGACAGTATCTAGAATGGAAAACTCTATCAGTATCTACGTCTTCTTACTATGGCAAGGCAGTCTTCAGTCAGGGGATGCCCACCGTAGACCACTTCAAGGAATGAGATGAATGGGAGAAGAAGGAATATGATGGCAATGACCTGGCCAAAACCCCAGGCGTTGCCAGTGGGACGCACTATCACTGTTGGATATTCCGCATCGGCATGACGATCGGTCATTACTCGAAGAGATCCCCACGTGAGAGCAATCAGAAGCCATGTAATCTAAAATTCCTGTCAGTAGTCGTGGGGCTTGAGTATTGTCGATCCATTGCTAGAGTCATACCTCCCACAGCATTGAGCTATATAGGTCAAACACGGCCTTTAGTAGGCAATGGACGGTCAGCACTAGTCGGTATACGAGCCAATGCACGAGTAGCAGCGTTTTCGGTGACTGAAGAACAAGCTCCCTCGTTGACCTTCGCATTCTATCAGAGACAGCGATGGGGAAGTTCAGAAAATTATTAACGTATCGTCTGATTGTCGACTTGTAGGGGCAAAGCTGAATCATACGAGTCAGCTAGCTAAAAGCCAAGAAGGTTGCCGTAATGGACGTGTACACGGTGTTGTAGACTGTGCCTGTATCGTCGTAATTCCAAGAGATCCAGCTGGTGTCAAATAAGCACCATGCAGGTATCCCCACATTCCACATTTGCCAACCGGTAGACCCGATTGACACAGCCAGGATCACGGCATTGACGGTCATGCAAGCTATTCTGAGAACGCTTAGAGCTCGTCGTTGTCGAAAATAGTGCCGAAGACAAGTAAGGGTTGTCAGGTGTGTAATCGATGAAAACCAAGCAAGATCCACCAATATTTGCCAATCATAGACAGTCATAGTAAGAATTTGACTATAGCCACTCAGGAGAATCGCGATTCCTGTGATGCATTGCTGGTCGCTGTACGCAAGCACGGCTTTTTCCAAAGCTTGAGCCCACTTATCAGATGGTTTTCGACCAGTCCGGGTCCAGAAAGCATCCAACTTGTCTAAGCATAGCTTGTCGACGGGATGAACAGGAGCATTTTGGCCAACGTGGTTGGCGAAGGAGACTTCGGGATTAATGCAATAGTATGCAACGCAAAACAGGAGCGTGAACCATGCAGAGGCTGCAAAAGCGACTAAGACCTAGATGATGTTGGTTAATATACGTTGTCAAGTCTTTTGTAAAGAGAATCGGCTCTCACCCCTATACCTGCGATATCTGGATCGGGTTTAATTATAATAGGGTCGTTATCATTGGTGCAGTTGATGAGAAGTGAGCTGTAGTTCATTTCTGGTTATAGGTCAATGGTGATAAGACGCAGAATGTCCTTTGAATTCTGTCAAGAAGGGGGATCCACATGATGCTGATGATGGAAAACTGAGGCGGAGGTGCCGCATCTCACAGCCACTGCATGGGACATATAAGCCGAGCTGAACACAGCTCATTTAAGCTCGCATTTGCTGAAACCTATCTGGCACTGTGCCTTACTCCCTTGATACTCTCTCGGTGTTTTCTCCTGCTCTCTTGCTCCCTTGCTCTCCCTTTTATTCCCTTCTGCTCCCTCGTTGCTCGCTCTAAAGCAGCCCTGCTCACATTCCCAGGATGAGGGCGGCCGCTTGTAATTGTGAGTGTGTAGCAAGGGGTGCGTATTCAGCATTAGCCAAATTCAGCCTCAGCTTACTTAGACCTATGAAACTCTTCTCATTTCCACGCGCGGATTCTTCACAGAAAGGATGTTACCTTGATACCAGGCACATCGAGTTGATCCTGCACGCAAGAGGATCGGACACCTTATACGGAGATTGACAGTGCTAATCTTGATTTACGCTAACCGTTTTCGTAAAAGCCCTATCCTTAGCTTGAGATGGGGTCCCCTAGAACATGCCTGTATCTTCGGGGTGTGCTTTAGGCGAATGGCCCCCATTTCGCTGGGTGTTTAGCTGCGTATTTAAGGACCTGGGGCCCCCTATTAGTGGCCCTAGAGCGTGTGTTGTCCAGGCGCCCCTCTAGGGGTGGGCTGATAGGACCGGGATCTTGGCAGGCCAAGATTGTTAGCGCAAATCAATATTAACATTATCATTCTCCGTATTGCAGTAAAATACATATAAACATATATATATATATCATCATGTAGTACCATCGATGGCACCATTGTACTTCAGCAGCATATTTTCGCCCATTTCCTCTCGAAAGAGTATGTCATTGCTCAGACTGTCCCGCTCAGGATTAAATGTACGATAGTCGCACAAGGCTAGAGGCCAGTCGTTATTTGGACCTTTAAGCAACCGCCAATCGCTGAGGGACATTAGCGCTTTTTCAATTACATGTTGAACTTGCTTCAAAACCTCGTATGGTTGTTTAACAATTCTTGGTGCTGACCGCCAAGTGCTTTCTCGAGGCGACGGACTGCGTGATCCGGAGTATAATCTACATGAGACAGTGTCAAGGCTTGAGCAAGCGTCGCTCCAGCACCTGGAGCTTGTGGGAAATGCTTGCTACGCTTTCTACTCTCTCCAGTGCTGTTATATGTAGTGTAGATCAAACATTTCGAGGGAGGAATCAGAATGGGGAATAGCTGCGTAGATTGGCTTTGTCTCATATTCGTCCCTCGCCGCTGTTCCCTTTCTTAACTCGGTTGTTATAATCGAGAATGACGGATCTTTTAGACCTTGGAAGATGGAGATAGCAATGACGTATTTAGAAGTTCTCCTTGCGGAGGATACGTGCCAGTAGTATTAGCATTGGAGCTTAGGCCTATATAAGTAAATGAGGGATGCCTGGTAGAAGAACTTTGACAGCGCATGACCAAGTGTATTGTCAAAGGAATGCGGCGATGAATAGAAACTTTAATGCATTGTTCATATGACACCGTGAAGTTCGTGAATGCGTAGAGAAGTCAATCACGAATGTGATACAATTACGGCCACAAGGACCAAATTCAAACAACGTTCGGCAGTACACCTATATATAAATATAGTGAGAATATAGACATAGATGGATATAGCGAGGGACACCAGGATTCGGTTGGGGGTAGCGCGGAGATTTTCGGCCAAAAAAATATTCAACAGCCGAATCCGACCTCACGTTCTCCATTCAGCTCGCCCAGTTCTCCAAGCTTGTCAGTGCCCTGCAAGATGGGCCAGAAGCGCCTTACGCGTGCTCAGGCACAGCAGGAGTTGGATGTGGTACTGGATAAAATCCGACGTCTACACTCATACGCCGGCAATGTGCAAGCCCAAATCGAGGCTGAATTGGGTTCGATGTCAATACCCCCACAACAAGTGCGAGACAGACTCGAGAATGATGAGCGGATGAATAAGCACTATAAACAAGTGACTGAAATCCTCAAGGCCCAAGTAGCTGAGGAAGCAGAGAATTGCAAAGCCCTAGCAGACGAGTATAAGTCAGTAAAGCGGGCCGTCTTTATAAGGAGAGATGAACTGGAAATCCTTAAATTAAAAAAGACCGACCCAGAGCTTAACGACATCCAATGGCAGGTGCTTTCGTATATTAAAACGAAGCTGCTGGAATATCCGACTCTGTTAGGGGAGGTGACGGGCGACGAGACATTTATGCAAGCTATTAAGAAGAGCTACGAGTCGAAGCTGGAAGGACTTGAGACGACACTCAAAAAATTAATCCATAATGTCTTTGAGCTTCCAAATACCTGTTCTAACAAAGTCTCGACTTCATTAGCAAGCTTTGCTGAGACGACTCTTGAGCCAGCTATCAGCATCATCAAGCATCAACATGAGGAGCTAGAGACTGAGTTGGGCGAGGCGAATGAGAGGTCAAAGGTGCTCGAGACTGAGCTGGGTGAGGCAAACGAGAGGTCAATACGGCTCGAGAAGCGGATTGAGCAGTTGGAAGCAGAGAAAGAGAATACAAGCGTGGATATCACAAATCTCACCTCGGAACATAGTATCAGAGAGCAAAGGCTCACGAATGATATCGCTGCCTTGGAGGAGAAGCTTAAAGCCACGCGAGATGCCTACCATACTGAGAAGCAGACGCATCAGTCTGAGACGACAAAGTTAGTAGCACAACTTGAGAATGCTCGAACGACCGCCGCCGCCAAAGTCAAAGTTTTTAAGGGGGAGATTGAATCCTACAGAGGAACAGTCAAAGAGCTAGAGAAAGGCAAAGAAGCCCTTGAAGAAACGGTGGAAATGTGGCAGGAGCATGTCGAGGTACGCCGGCAAGAGCATGATGAGCTTAATGCGAAGTACAAGGCCAATCAAGAGCAACTCAAGACTGCTGAAGGCCAAGTACTCTCACTAGAAGAGAACCTACGAACTGAGAAGGATGCGGCCGTAGCAACGAAAGAGACTGCAGAGCAGGAGAAAGAATCACTACATAAGAAAGTGATTGAACTTGAAGCGGCCGGAAGGGAAGCGTTAAAAGCGAATCAGTCGCTCACGGCTGAGCTGTCAACACTCAAAGCATCGAGTGAAAAAGATATCCGTTCACTTCAAAGTCACCTTTCCACAGAGAAGGCCGAGAAGGAGTCACTCCAGCATTCACATGAATTCGATATCCAAGCAGTCCGAAGTCAGCTGTCGACGGCGATGACTAAGATTGATTCCTTCAAGCAATCGATTGCCCACCAAGCTCAAAAGCTCCAAGATGAACTCGCCAGCCTCGTCCATCACAGTGGCTCGGGTTACGAGGAAAGCCGAGCTAAACGAGGACTAGGCCCTGATTCGCCAGAGAAGCCGGTATCAAAACGTCGTCGTCGTCAAAACTCGGTTCCTCAATCAGGAGCTCAAGGCCTGTTGGGATCTTCTATTGAATCTAGCTCGTCGATGGACCCTGCAACAGCAACAGGGCAAACAATCGTCAATCCGGAGTCTTCCAGCCCGGGGACGCTCATACAGTCGAGCCAAAGTACTGATTCAGCTACATGTCCTCCAGGTCTTTCAAGAGCTTCTGATGAAGTAAAGGACGTCTGGAGACAGATTGATTTTCCTATAGACTGGGACATGGGGGCTTCGCAAACGCTACTCCATGGCTTCATTAAAGCCAATAAGAAAACACCAATGTCTCGGCCCGCTGGATTGCTGGACTGTTCATCCGCTCAACCAAACTGCTTTCTACGCAGAGTGTCAAAGATGAAGTCAGCTCTCGACAACGGTGATGATAAGTCTTGTTCTAATTGCAAGGTAAAAATGTGGCCATGTGTGCGTGTCTCATTCGTAGCCGATGACCTTGCCAACGTCGAATATAATGAAGATGGAGAAGGGAAAAGGTGGAAGTTGACGATTCGAGAAGGTTGATTGAGATGAAGGGGACGAAGGCGGTTTTGGTGGGATCCACTGCTTTTGATAATAGCTGAAGATGACCTCGAAAGAGGCAGAAGCTTGAATATCGCTAGCATTTGGACGGATGAGTGGATAGAGATTACATGCTTTTGAGAAAACCTTGAGCTCTTCGTGAGCAGACATGGATGCTCACTAGCATAAGGATCTATATTGGCTGAAGCGAATTGTTTTATACATATGCTGGAAATGGGTTTAAATTCCCTGGGGCTAGCCACCCTCATTGTATTCATCGCTATATGCGATATTGCAAAGAGGGACGACTTCAGATTAGTTTTGCTGTTGCTTGTAATTTAGTCTGGATCACATTCAGGGGTAATCAGGGGTATCCCTCAGCCCTACATACCCTTCGCGTAAATTCGTTGAAAGAACGTTCGTCAACTCTTCCTGACCCTATTTGTCTGCATTACATATGGAACCCACAACTTTTCCGTGTGGGAAGGCGAAGGATTGATGGCGCCAGGTTGTCACAAGAGTCGTCATTTTCCTCTCCCAAGGCAAGGTCCAAAGTCTTCTCGGGTCGTGTGCGATGCGCAAGCATATTCGTATCAAGCTGGGCAGACAGCATAGTAAGAAGAGCCGTCAAGAATTTCGCCAGCTCTTATTACAACATCGTTTGATTAGACCAGGAATCTCCACGAGTAACCAGCGGACATTCCAGTCAAGTGCCTTGTAGAGGGAGACGCCATATTCATTGCAGAGAAGATGAGAATGTCGAGATGCTGTGCTTGTCTCATTTGCAAACGACATACGAACCCCTAGTTGGCACGAGAATTTCGGGTTTAAAGAGACTGGATGAAGAGGACAAGAGAGGTTTCAGTGTAAATCATCAGGGACGCCCTTATCCAAGAAGAATAAGATCATGCACTGCCTTGTATGATCTAATAGATGGATGGACTTGAAAAGAGGAAGGAGGATAGATGAAGTTGCAGAGTGCCGAGAGTTGTGACTCTTTACGTGGGGCAGAAGGCGCACACGCCACCCGCCTCCCTTGGCTTGGGTACCCAATCATCGGAGATTGCGCTCCCAAACTAGCAGGGATTCGGGGTACCGCTCATATTACGTTTCCAAGATGAAATAAATCGTTGCAAAGTACGAGGAGATAAGCCAGAATAGCTAGGACTGCAAAGGTGGAAGATGATCAATTGTTCAAGGGCCGTATGGCGAAGTAGAAGGAAAGAATGTGTCCAAGCTCGACGGAAATCGTTTCATAAAAGTTCTGACAAGAAATTCATCAGGATATCATGTTTCCTGGTCATCAATGGTTTTTACAGATTTACTGCAAATTTCTTCAACACCGTGTTGCAAAATAATTGTTTTGATTATCCTGGATAATGATAACTTACTCTATAGATTTAAATCAGCCAAATTGCATAACATCTATCTGATCTGGAGCTTTCACTCAACTAGTGTTGATCAGATTCTCTTTGCTTATTACAATGAATTCGTACAGGCAAACGTCCCGCTTCTACCGCATGTATCTATGAAACCCTTCCAGCATATACATTCTTCATTTGCATGCTCTACAAACATACCCTGGACTCCTCTCAAGAGATATGTATGGTTGGTAATCTTGTGAGATTTCTTTCCGAATTTACACGGCCGCCGACTGCCCTCCGCATGTGGCATCTGAATTCTGAAGTTCCTTTCCACCAAAGAACATCTTTCCTCAATCATCACGTTGCAACACAGTCAATCCATTCAAAGGATTCCACCAGTCTTTGAAGGATTTCGTTTTTCGGCGTAAATTTTTCTTTGGACCAACCAGAATACGAAACGGGATGCTCGTCGAATTTGGTAGGTCGAAAACCTGAATTCGACAGAAATTGAAATGTTCTCTGTGAAAGTTGCGAATTTTAAACATATCGACTCAGGGGCCACAAACACAAATTTCATGAGATTCAAACAACCATAATCAAGACTTGTTGGGACAGGATATATTGCTACGATTGGATATTATAAACGACGCTCCTAAAATACACGACGACTTAATAAACAATGGTGGTGAATACTATGTCGTTCTGAATCAATATCAACCTTCACCATCGGGATTCACCTTCGTTAGAAGAAATCAATCCTTTGGCTACCCGATTCCTAATACTGTGTGTATATATCAACATATAACCTTTACTACCGGGACATATTCATCGTAAGATGGGTTCCGGAGGTACTTAGTATTATGTCGTTTCAAACAATATCAACCTTCACCATCGGGATTAACCTTCGTTAGAAGAAATTAATCCGTTGGCTACTAAGTGACCCCTTCAATGTGCACGCTAACCCCCCTACAATGCTTTCAGCGCCGATACTGATATCGACATGCTCCGCAACTTCAAGGTACCCATTAAGGTGGTTTGCGCTCAAAGTATGCTTTTCCGTTTCTTTGCACCCAGCTCCAGGGCGTTTATCAAGATGGTGTTGCATTCAATGGAGACCTATTCCGGTCCTTACACTGGGCTCCTCTTTGGATTCTTGCACTCGGCTCCAAATCTTTTGTCAATCAAATGATATCATACCCAAGGTAGGCCTTTTTGAATGTTTATACCCAGCTCCAGATCTTCCTGCCAGTTAAGTAATTTCGCGTATAAGCAAGGCCTTTCCGGGTATTACATCCAGTTTATTACAAAATTATTATACTCAGCTCTACAGTTTTTGCCAATCAAATGGTATTGCGCCCAAGGTAGGCTTTTCTGAATCTTTATACCCAGCCACAGAGCTTCTTGCCAATCAAGTGATGTTACGCTCAATGTAGTCTTATTTTGGTGCTTACACCCGGCTGCTTTTTGAATTCCAGTATTCAGCTCCAGAGCTATTGTCGATCAAATGGGTTCATACCCAACAATGCCGCCACTTGGAGAGTTTTTGTCTTATTTTATTTGCGCAGAAGATCAGCGTATATATGATGAAACATTTACTTCCACTTTCCACTTCGATAGCCAAGCTTCGGTTCCTGCTGGCGTCAACCGGCGTGTTCGACTTCTATAATTCATTCACAAAACAAGTCATTTTATTCAGGTGGGCTACAATATGTAAGCAGTTTCCTATTCAAACATCTCTCTTTTATATATCTATGCCAGTACTTTCATATGCTTTTACCAATACGTTGATATACTTTTATCAGGGTGTGCTGAATCTTCGGTGGAGACTGGAAATTGAATCGTAGACGCCGGCTTTCAAGACTCGCATCCTGTCCAGTATACCTGCGTCGAGTCATCTTGCGATTACGAAGATACACGCCCCCTTTTCATCCACGATTACATCACTCCCCGGTTGCAAACTCGCAACTCCTAATGAACTACTCGCACCGAGCGACGCATACCAAAAAGCCCTGGTCGAAAAAATCCCCTTCCCCACATCCCCATCATCTCCTCCATAATCCTTTCGTATCAACCGCAACCAACTGCGCCCCAACAGTCTCATCTCCATTAACCGGAATCGCCAACCCTCCCCCGTCGTCACATACACCACCCCCCTCTCCCCCTTCCCCCTTCCAAACGCGGCACTAGTTGGCTCCGCCAATTCCGTCGAATTCAAATTCCCCGCCACAATAACCTGCGGCTGTCCTCCCAAGCCCACTTCCTCAAGCGAATTCCCAGGACCAGTAACCAGAAACGCGTCGTCGCCGTGCTCGCTGATCGCGAAATCATCATAAGATGCGTCGGTGGGCGCATGAGAGATGTTGACTGCGCTGCCGGCAGCGGTGCCGTCCGGGTAGATGGGGATTTTGGCGAAGAGGCTGAGAGCTGAGTTGGTGAAGTAGAGGGTCTGGCCGCGGAGATGGATGCCGTTGACGCCAAGAGCAAAAGCGGGAGTGGGGAGCATGAGGGGATCAGAAATGGCGATGCGGGATTCACCGGTTTCGATATTCGTGGCCCATACAACGCCTTTGGTCGAATCGGCCACCAGCACAGTGGTAGGATTCAGCGTCGTCATTCCATTTAAGAATTCGGCTTCTGGGAGCGTGGCGGTGAGTTTGATTTCGGGGGTGTCGCAGCCGGGAGGGAAGGCGACTTGGTAGATGCGGTTAGTGCCGGGAACGACGGAGAGGGTGGAGAGGGTTCCGTTTGCGGCGATGAGTTGGTATACGTCAGGGCTGGTTTCGGTGATGCCGAGGAGCCAGAGGGCGGAGGAGAAGGTATGGAGGAGAGTGGGTTGGGGATTGGGGGAGAGAGGGTTAATGGAATAGAGGTTTGGGGCTGTGATTTCGGTGATGAGAATGGAGCCGGAGGCTCGGACGGCGAGGTTCTCGTACCAGGTTCCCTTGGCGGCTTGGTAGATGAGGTGGGTGGGTAGGAGAGCTGTGGTTAGGGGGAGGAAGAGGGGAAGGAGGGCAGGGAAGAACGATAAGGTAGAGGGGATATGCATGGTTAGGCTGTAGGAGGTTGATGGGTGGTTGTGGATGTTGTTGGGAGTATATTACGCATCAAGAGAGGTTGTGCGCAGGCGAGTACGGGAATACAATATATATATGTTAGTAACCCTTAATTATCCTGCAGCCTGAAATGCTGACTGCAGTTTTGGTCAAGCTGATTGATGCTACCAGATTCACCAATAGCGCCGACAGCCACGAGGGTGGCTGTCACCATAGATGCTGCGCCGTCCCGTAGTGGTCTAACAGAAAGCCTAAAAGGGTTGAGCCATCCCGCTTCGGGTATCCACTTCGTGAGCTTCATACAGCAATGCTGCGAAATCATTGTTTCAAGTGTGATCCCGTAGTTGTTGACCTTGTCGACTTCGCTGATCCTTAATGTCTCACTCGGCAAACTTGTTTTATTTGGTGTAGACGCCGTTGAAATCCGAAGTGTGTAGTGCAAGACCCTGCAACTTAGTAAGCCCTCGGGTACAGCCACATACCAGTGCGGTTCTTAGTAATAGTAGGCCACCAGTTTAGCGCCAAGTCCGTTCCGTTTTAGTATGGAGGTCAGGACTTTAGTTCATTTTACTGGTACACGTCCTCTAGGCAGATGCCAACCAGCCGTGATTGGAGCAGTAACGCTGGATGGTGTCGTCGTTAGCCCGGCTTGCCGAACCTTCCGCTGAGTAATATCGTGACAGCGCTTTTTCCTCAGCAAAATCCGAGTATGTCCAGATTTTCGGAGTTGTGGTTGTATCCCTCCATCGGCAAGTTGCCAGCCTCCCGAGTCTAGAACAATGGAGCACCAAGGACGACTCTCTCATAAATACGAATGACTGCAATCATTGTGCCGGGTCGCGAGAGTATAGATCGCCAAACCTGAAAAGGCAAGGGTGCCAATTGACATAGTGATATAAGACCCACTTGGATGCACAAGTATAGGCTAGCTTCAACGTTCTGTCCCATCGTGACAGTCCTGATTTGTACTGTTGCCTTTTTTGGTCTCCAGAATGGCTTTGCAAGCCATGGCAGTGCCTTCGACAATAGCTTTGTGTCTACAGTACCGTTAGATCCATGATTTTCTGAGCACGGGACAGGATATTACTCGATCTCATGGATCCTCTGCTCCAAGGTTACCATATCCTCGTCGACGCCTTCGATGAATCGTATCTCCTTGATGAGCAATGGATCACCCCGGTCAACCTCGGCAATGACCTTGTGAATCATGACGCCCGTTTTGTCGATTTGGCCAGCGAGCCACGCTTGTTGTGCCCGGGCGATGGCATTAGCGCCATCGAATTGCTACAGCATGTCGTTACCGGGTGTGCTAAAATTACCCAGAGTTGCTCGGCTTACTCCAGGAAGAGCTGGATGGAGGTTGATGACCTCGACGCCGGCTTCAGAAATCGGATCAAGAAAAGAGGGTGCCAGTACTGAGATCCAGTCAGTCAATGTGTCCAGTACAACATATCAAAGTATTTGGTGGCATTGGGTAGATCTGATCCTCGTATGGCATGACAATGGGCTTTGTAGACCATATTTCCAGGAGTACGAATCCAAGAGCCTTCTTTGCTCGCGGGCCCAACAGAACATACTCCAGAACTCATTGCAAAGAGAAGCCTGCTTACCATGCATCCATCCCGCACATATCACAAGATCAGGAGCATCACGAAGCACCAATTGGGCTAAATCTCTATCATATTCGCTACGTGCCAGCTGTTCATCTACACCAGGTTTCTTGTATTTAACGAGATTATCTAGAGATCTGTCAGTGCTCCATTGTATTATCAACGGAAGTTTAGGCTCACGGTACGCCGTCGGTATACTGGCATTACGGGCTCGTTCAAGGCCATCTGTGATATGTCAGCGCTGGAAAAAACTGTCAGATTACACTCACAGGCTTTTGCACGATTTGATATCACTCTAACAATACTAGCATTGGGAAAGGTATCGTCCTTGGTAGCATCAATCAAAGCTTGTAGATTGGTGCCACTTCCCGATATCATCACTGTAATCCGAACTGAGTCATTGGACATCATGAAAACGTTAGTCAGCAAAGCATGAGGCTGTGGAATGATGAATGTCAGCAGAGCTTTGTGGGAGAATTTGATGCTCGCTACGGTGGCCTGCATAATCAGGTAACGTGAGTCACATGCTAATGGGCCACCGTAGTGCAGCCCCGCTAACATCAATCAATTCTCACACAAAATTCTCAGCCCTACAAAGGCATTTTGACCGTCAGCTTTTGAGCACTCGTTAAGGAGGACTTTCGCTAGGCAGAATTACCGTGTTCTCTGTGAATTTTAGCGCCAAAGTCGTCGCATCACACCTGCCCGTGCCCCAATACATAATCCGCCCATTCCCTCCCTCTTTCCTTTTCTATTTTCTACCCTCGCAAACCCGCCAAATTTCCATCAAAACAACAGCGAAATCCATCATTATCATCAACGCTTATTACCAACACATCACCAAACTCTCTATTAACTAATCAACCATCATGACTGGACGTAAGTAACATAATCTCTACGCACACCACCTCACTGTCCCTTTATTTTCCCGTTCACTGCGGTCCTCGCCGCCACCAAAAGTCACCACCACATTTAGCACTGCGATTTCTCCAACGCGTCTTCACCACAACATACACATGCCCATCAATTCCTTACACTAACCACCATCACTCACTTCTATCCTCACTACCATCCCTCCACATCCACACTCTCCCCCTCACCGCCGCCCCTTCTTAAACCTAAAACAACACACGCTAACAACCTCTCCAGGCGGAAAAGGTGGCAAAGGCCTCGGCAAAGGCGGCGCTAAGCGTCACCGCAAGATCCTCCGCGACAACATCCAAGGCATCACCAAGCCCGCCATCCGTCGTCTCGCGCGTCGTGGTGGTGTCAAGCGTATTTCTGCCAGTAAGCTTCCCCCTTTCTTCCCTCCCCTTCCCGTACTGACGCGTTACACCAGTGATCTACGAAGAAACCCGTGGCGTGCTCAAGACGTTCCTTGAAGGCGTCATTCGGGATGCTGTTACGTATACCGAACACGCGAAGAGGAAGACGGTGACGAGTTTGGATGTGGTGTATGCTTTGAAGAGACAGGGGCGTACGCTTTATGGGTTTGGTGGGTAGAGCGGGGTGGGTCTGTTAGATTGTTTATGGGGTGGGATTGCTTGCGTGAGGGGGAACAACGGAGTGGATGATTTGTATGCTGGCGTTGGGTTAGGGATGGACGTGTTCGATACGAAGTTCGATTACTAGCTAGGGCTGAATGATAATATCCATGCTCTGTGATTATTGATCGCTTTGATTCGGTGCCCACTCAATTTGTCTGCATTTATCTTCATGAACAGTCTGTCATGCTCTCCTAGTCCTATGACCCCTCCACCACGCTGCCCCCCTACTGTACCTATCCTCTGCTTGCTTGAAGATAGAATAACCCCGGATTTGCTTATCTCTATCTATTCCCTTTTGTAATGGGAATAAATTACTAAGTCTCGGCTCCATACCGTGGTAGCAGGCCCTCGACTGTGCCTGGGGGAGACTCGTGAGTGCGTTCGTATCTCCGCTTAAGCTTACGCCGTGGTGGTTGAATGTGTGCAGAATCCGTAACCTTGCCGCGAGCTTTTCGCTTCAAGTATCGTCATCGGTCCCGTTGATGACTTCGTCTACCAGCCCTGCTGACTCTTCGAAAATTGTCTTGACGTCGGTAGTGGTAGTCATAATAGCCTGTTTGGCATGCTCCCTCACGGTTTCCACCACTTGAATAGCTTGTGAACTTACGGTCACGACTGCATCCTGCGTTGTCGTCGCGACGTCATCTGCAACTTGCCCTGCTTGTTCCTTCGCTGCCTCTGCGAGCTCCTGGGGGCTTGGATACCTCCTAAGAAGCTTCAGTATAGCATAATATAGTTGAGTGACTGTCTTGTGCGCGGCATCTTTCACTATCATCGTGATCCCATGACTGAAGAAACCTTTGAGCACTTCTCCTCCCAAGCCTTCGTATAGCCCTCCCAGGCCTTCGGTATGGATTATATGCAGAATAGTCGTGAAGACATTGCGAGGTGCCTTCCTGCCCGACGCTGGCTCTAGCTTAACGCTTGTCGTGTTCGTTTCCTGGCTATTGCTTGTAGACGCCTGTAGCCGAGATTTGGCTAGCGAGAACGGGTAGGTGATAGTTGATGCCATTGCTTTGCTTATTGCAGCCAACAAGAATGTGGCTTGAGGCGAGGGGTCTGACCTTTTGTTTCGAGGAAGCAGGCTGCGTTTTAGTGCCTCGAAAAAAAAGAACGTCAGGGAAGGATTCAATGTCAGGATAAGGGACGCCGAGTAACCAGACCAGAAGCCTCGCAAGCCTTTCTCGTCTCGAATTTGAAGAGCAATCGAACGCACGGATGTCTGCTCGGGCTCCGTGTTGGAAGACCTCTTCGAAAGCATGGAAGACGTCTGTTTGCGGGTGACAATATTGGCGATCGGAGTCGTGAGGAACTTAGAAAAGGCTCCAGCTAGGAATCCTACGCTCAGCTCATCTATGACGGGTAGATGCTTGCTAGAGGAACTTGAAGATCGTATTCGAGATTGGCGCAGGAAGTTGTAGGCAAGGAAGAAGAGGAAAGAATCGGCTATTGTTTTCGAGGTGTCTGAGACGAGGCCAGCGTAGAAAGCACTCAATCCGCCTTCCCCTTTGTATATCTTCTGGGCAGCATCTTGGATAGACTTATATTCCTCCGAATGAGACGAGACGGCATTCTTCCGGAGTTGTCGTTGGATTTGTAGCCGAGTAATGATGAGTTGCAACGGGTAGGTACAGACATTGGAGATAGCTGCTCCAGTAGAGCCAGCAAGAGCGTGACCTATAGCAGGTAACGCTGGGCCACCAAGAATAGAGATTGGCTTCTCTCGAGCTTCTTGGAATTCATGATAGCGCTCAAAAGCGTCCTAAATGCGGATGTCAGTTCTGCTCCAGAGACATTGTGAATAGGCTTACAAGTTCGCTATTATAGACCTCCGCCATGGTTGTCTCAATTATCCGCTCCCTGGAAGAATCATACCTGAACCACAACGGCCCTTTACAGCGTCATACAGATGAATTTCCCCGGACTCCAGTGCCTCGGCAATCCGTATTACGTGATGGTGGCTTGGCAGATTAAGGCGAGCTCGCTCAGGGATTACCGCTTTAAGCTAAGGTATGAACTTACTTTCCACGATGACAGGAGGAGGAAATCCCAGTATTTTGTTGATGTACATGTATAGATTACAACAGGGGTACAATAGAAATATCCTTACGTATTGAGAGTACCTCAGATTCTTCCTTTCAGCCATTTTTCCATACTTAGAGAGATCGAACACCCAAACCTCCCAAGCATGTACCCTAGCATTATCACAAGAGCTAACATAGTCTCCCACATAGTGTAAGCAAACAGATACGCACTCTGACCTTCCCAGCCTTTCTCTCACTACCAGGCAAAGTCGTTAATTATATTGAAAAGACTTGGTTGGATAATTAATCGATATGGAGTGCGTGTTGGGGAAAATCGTATTGAGATTTAATAAGACAATAATCTCAGGACATCTTTAGCGAAGCAGATTACTCCAGACGATGTTCATGTTCAACTCAGGTTTAATCTCTGTGAAATCTTGCATGATGACTCCGTAGGTCGCCGGCCCTTCCACGGTCCTCAAATAATCAAGGGTCCTTTCATTCATACCCTTCAGAAAGTTATCGCCAGGGTCTCCGAAAGCGTACAGGCCACGAGCAAAGTTCCAGGGATTCATAAGGTAAATTGACGCTATCTTCTGCGCTGAGATATAATGCAGAAACCACCTACCGGTCGTCGTGTTCGTGCGAGCAGTGTAAAGGTACTTCTCGATTTCTGCATACTTTTCGTCTAAAATTGCGCTTTCAGAGGAGGAAGTTAACGGCTCATACAAGTCTTGTACCCATATGTCGGGAACAATTCCAGACCTATGAAGCGGACCGCTTTGGTTATCCGGCCACGGAGTAACATCAATACCAAAATGTTTTATGGGTACCGGAAGATTAGGAAATCTTCGCAGAAGCTGGATTTTGCCTTTAATGTCGCGCAGGTTTGGGATTGTATTATCCAAGATCCAGTTTCCAGCCTTGGTGATCTTGTTATAGACCTCAGTGGGTAAATTGGTATCCGGTGGTGGGAATGGGCCTTCATCTTTGATCTGTACGATCAAAGCCTCCGTTTGATGTGAATTAAGCCACATAGTCATCTCAGCCAAAATCTGATCAGAAGTAAAATCAAGAAAAACCCTGCCGTGATACAATTGCAGAACATTCGCCTCATTGATTCCGAGACGAAAGTCGAAGGCTCTGATGCCAGCATTTAATTGCTGAGTGATTGACAGTGTCTGACAACTCGCGAATGGGTTCCATGTTATCGAACAGCTTTCGTGCGTACCCGGGATCGAGAAACTTGATAAAGGTTGGTTGTCGTCTTTAAGGCGGTCCATCCACGTCTCAAGACTGAAATCGGCAACCGCTTGTGCATCGGCCCACGCGAGATTACCGGTATCCCTTTCGTTCCACACCATCACCACCCTGTCATTCGCGATTGTGATCGCAGGAGTGGAAATGGAGAAAATTTTCGGCCAATGTTGGGGCTGCCAATTTTCATTTGAATAAGTGCAGACGCCTACCTCTCCTGTATCTGCGTTTGACTGAAATACCATGAAAGCTAAGCCTTGGCCGTACTGATCAATACTACTTGCACTAAGACCAAAGCACGAGAAGTCTGCTGGAGGATTCTCTTCCACCACATTCCAGTTTTGATCGAGGCGGATCTGCTTTATCTTACGTATTGCGCTTTGAGACAAGTAGAGTACTCGAAGCTCCTTTTGTAACGAAAATACCGAAGGTTCACCGTAGATCCAGTGGTCATTTAATCGTGCTCGGGACTTCCAGGCGCCAGTAGGCCTTGGAGAAGCAGTCCAAATTGCCACTTCAAGTTTCCTTTCTGCAGCATCGGCGAAGTTGTAGATACAGCAGAGACTCCCATTGTGGTCGATTAGGATGGCCGGCCCTCCTGACCTCAACCTTGGAGCATAATCAAGCGCCTCCCATTTGTTAGCAGCGACATCGAACTGGTAATGCAGAAGATCATGCTCATGATGCTGACCCTGCGAGTTCATAACGTTAATAAGGGCATGTAAGTTGCCATCATACACTCCAAGTGATGGGTATCCGCTGGCTTCGGGATATCCAAATTCCTGCGAACAAGCCCAGCTTGTGCCATTCCAGCGAGTCCAGTAAAGATAGCTGTCCTGGCCAAGGAACAAACAGTACATTCCACCTTGGAAAGAGGCAATCGCGGGTTTGACTGGTGTACTGGCGTTGCCAGCTGAAGGGGATATGAGCCCCCGAGTCTTCCACTGCCGCATTGGTATAATCATGTTGCTTTCGGTAGATGTGTAATGCTTCAGACGGAGTCCATGTAGAAATAGCCGTAGTGCTAGAGAGAGTATTCAAGAAGCATGCCAAGGGATCGGACTTCCCTGTACGGATAGGCGGCGCCCACGCTCTCGATCTCATGCCCACTTATCACTCACGCATTTCAGCCTGGAGGCCATCCACGGTTCCAGCTGGACTCGGCCAGCCTTCGTAATTCGTGACTCGCTGAATCGGTAAGATTATACCAGTTAGAGCCAGAACCGAAGCTTCAGTTGTACATCAATTAAGCAAGCCACTATCAGCTATGAATGGTTCTCCTTTCAATCAGGTCTTGCGAGGGTAGAAATGTCTCGAGGAGTAAACCTAAATCACTTCTTCCACTACCAGCTGGTGATGATCATTCGAACAAAGCCGTGCGAGGTGCGAGTATTAACTTGGGGAGAAAGTCCTGCGTGTGAAATGAGTGTGGAGGTTATTAGCCCCGCGGGTTGCCGTCCCCGCTGCTCAGGTTTCACTCTACAGAGTACTATATCAGGAAACTTCTGGGCTATCCCAGGCTAGTAGGAGCTAGCGCCGGTAGCACCCGCCTTGGCATCAACCATCAAAAGATGCCATCAGCTACCTCTGCTAGGAAACCATGTCATTTATTATTATCCGGAAGTCACGGAGCCCACACTTTGTCTTGACATTCTTTCTACAATAGCGCGTGCTCGTGAGATATGTCTTCTATCTTATGGTCCCCGAAATTCGACCGATTGCTTGTTTCTTGGGTTGTCCACTTTGAATTTGATCAGGACCTTAGGGTGATTGGTACGTTTCACGGCGCTTCCGAAGGAGACATATAATGTCGTCTGATTCTCGCTTCCGTCATATGGTTCATCCACATCGATGGAGTATTGAGGATGTTGTTATCGGAGCCGGGTGTTGAGAAAAAGAAGATCTAAGGATTTGGAAGAGATGAGATGGGTGGGAATGCTCCTATTATCACCAGCGGTAGATGCGATACCCTGTCTTTTCAATTGGGGGTAAATGTATCAGTCTTTCGAGCTCTTCGGATTGCTAATGCCTTGAATGATGAGCTGCCCGCCCTGGTAAATAACCATGCAGAAGGTGACTTCATTGAAAATGTCATGCGCAAGCTAACATCATTCAACCACACATGGCTTCACAATAGCAAGCCAGAACAAAACATATCAGCGCTGACCAGAATCTATTAGGTTGATAGACAGTTCTGATAATAGACATGTATAAGCATGGAGCTTAGCGTAGCCCTTTGAGTCTTTCAGGCGACATTGCTGAAGCGCGAACGAACATATCCCGCTTGCCAAAAATCCGCATTCCCCGGCCCACCTGCCCCCATACTTCATCCGTTAATTATCCTCGCTCTAAACGAAAGGATTCGACGGGCTCTGCGGAGCCATATAGCTCCTCGACGGCCCATGTCTGAGGCTTGCGTTTGACGCCATAATAGCTGTCAACTGTAGATGTAACTGGTATCTGTCGGTTGCCTTCAAAGCACCTGCAGAGCGCAATCACCATTCCAGCCTACTTTGGTTACAAGGCGAGTGCTTCCGTCCTCGCTCTCTGATTGGCGGTCGATTATAGCTCAGATGGCGGGGTAAGTAACATCTGATCTCTAGAAATTTCGGCCTTACAACCTACATCTCACTACTCTATTCAATACCGTGATTTGATATTGAGCGCCTTTTTTGTAACCACAAGCACGATATTCAAGACTTTCATTGTCTCTCGACCACAACGTAGCAACAGCCTTGCCATATTCTGCGCGATTGAGTTCCAAATGGATCATCTCCCCGTACCGCAAAACCCGGTCAGACCGAATATCGAGGTTCCGTATCTCTGCCAGATTCCCTACGATGGAAAAGATTTCAAAGGTTTCCCGCAACGCTGTGGATATGAACTAGACGAGAAAGGCTTTGTTCGTCCGAGAGATTCGGACCGCGTTATGCTAGGATTTTATCAGACGTGGTTGTACTTCGGATTAATCATGGAATTTTTCCGATATCCTGTCGAAACTGGAGATCTTCCCCCTATCAGAATCGAAGACTTTACACGGTCGAGTGATACCGGAGGCGCTCCAATCATATGTTCTGTTAAGCTTACTGAAATGTTCAATGTCTGGAGGCGCAATTACCATGGCTTCAAAACGCTTTTCGCGGGGCAGCCTTCACCAACCATTGAGTCACTTCGTGGCAGCGTTGAACATGCACTGCTCGAGTGTGTATATCTTGATCAGGTGCACGTCGTCGGAACCTGGCAGATAGAAGGAGTATACGAGGTTATACTATCAATAAAGGTATTGTTGAACTCCTTCTTAACAGCTTTAAACTGCCACAGCTATATGGACGATGGTCGAAACTACGTGCGTCCTTCAGGAACTTTGCTTGAGGGATCTATGATAAAGCCTTGGGACTATGCTCTATGCTGCGTGCTTCCTTCAGGAACTTTGCTTGAGAGACACATGATAAATCATAGTTGGTGTCCATTCCGGCTGCATCATACATTCACCTCATTTCCATACAACACCATCTATTATCTCGCATGTTTACCCAAGAATGGCAGGAGGATTGTAGATCATACACATTGCCTCGAAGCAAAGATGTGCAAAGGCGATAGCATTAATGATGCAACCTTTAGATGCCAACACACAGGTGCCTGCGACGGTACGTGTCCGGCTAGGGCACCGCCTATAGAGAAGGTTAAGTCATGTCTCAATGAAGGCGGGATACCGTTGATCACCTGCTCCCGTGTGAGTCCGAACAGATTGGCGCTTGACGTCGTCAAAGCGACTGAAGGTCTAAAATACACAGCGATCAGTCACGTTTGGGCCGATGGTCTTGGTATGCGGCGGTACTACGCGTAAGGAGCTTTCTCCAGGAAGCTAACACTATATAGGTAATTCAATGGACAATTCAATGCCGGATTGTCAGCTACGACGTCTTCTCAAGTTCCTTGAGACTCTCCAGACTAACGAAAGCGAAATTGCCTGGCGACGCCTTTCAAAATTGAGTAGTATTGTTAGATGCCGTCCTCCTCCGTGTTCTGGCAAAAAGGGAGTGATTTTCTGGATGGATGTTTTATGCATTCCTGTGGGAAACGAAAATGAGCACTTGAGAACCTCAGCTATTGCTCGTATGACGCCCACTTATAACGGAGCAGATAAAGTGCTCATGCTCGACTCCGAGCTTCTGGAAACATCTGGTCACAGTACCCCCGTTGAGGAAATATATGCTAGAGTAGTCAAATCGGCTTGGCAAGGGAGGTATTGGACGCTTCAAGAGGGTGTATTGGCTCCGAAGTTGCTTGTACAGACTCACGATAGGGCTTTTCGTACTGCTAGTAAAAGGCGGGTTCTGGATTCGCAGAAATATGCCTGTTACGACCACAAGGCTATCGTCGCGTCTATTTGTGATGCCACTTACCGAGATGCTGTCGGTCATGGTCACTCTCTTCAAAATGCTCATATTAAATATAGGAATAAACAATTCATACGAGTATGGAATGATCTGCTGGGAAGGTCAACAACGAAGTTTGAAGATGTCCATTGCATACTCGCGAATCTATTGGATTTCAAGGCGGCGGAAATCTTGAGGTTGCCCCCAAATATTCGAATGAAAGCCATGCTCTGCGCTCAAGAAAGACTGCCGCTAGAGCTCATATGCGGCCAGTCCCCGAGGATCGAGTCTGGTGTTGGCTCCGACCGATGGGTTCCTGCGTATCCCGGAGGATACCCAATTGAGTACTGGAATGAATGGGACTACGATAGGAACTCGATATCTGTATCACCTAACGAAGGCTTGTGGTTTTCGTCGAGCGACACAGTCAAAGTAATTTGGCTAGACGCGGGGATACCTCGATTGCCCAGATTCTGTGTTGAAACCGAAGGGAGGAAGAAGTGGTGGATCCACACTCATACCGATCACATTGTCCCTGTGGTCAATGAGAGCATTAATTATCCGACATGTCTGATTTTGAATGACAAAATTGACTGTGTTGGTAGCCATGGCTATTGCGGATCAGGAGCGAGGCTATCGATGGCAAGGCTCCATGATGATGGCAGTTTGAGAATTCGAGCAGAGTTTGACTACTCTTTCTCTTTTGGCCTATGGTCATGGGTCCAAACAGATCCAGCTTTCGAGAACGTACCTGTGGTATCCGGTAGGCGACTGCAAAGCGCGTCTATACTTATTGAGACAGGTAAGTTTTTGATCTCAGTATAAAAAATCATCTGAGGCTGAACAATCCCGTCTTAGAGATCCTTGCGCAATACATGGAACTCACACGACGATCTCCAAATGGAGCGATACAAATCGCTAATGAGCCTCCGTTTCTCCTCTGTTGTGTCTTCTTGTTCATTGTTGGGCTTGTTATTGTAATCATCGGCTGTTTTTGGTTCCTCGCTTATAGTGATAATGTTATCGCCCTGATTGAAGGTTGTTTTTCGATCTTGGTAGCTGGTTGGGGGATCCTGGATCATAGGCGTAAGCACAAAAGGCATTACACCAAATGGAGATCGAGTTTCGCTGACGACCAAATGTCTACCGAAAACCAAAACCATTGGTTCCCGCAATTCTCCCGCTATACGCTATTTTCATGGTGGAAGAAGCTACGAAAAGGCCCGTGGAATGCTCGCAAGTGGCGAAGAGACACCGGTGCCGCTGAAATCCCATACGAGCCAATTCAAAGCAACATCGACGAGCCCCCAAGGCCAAGCGCCCAGTGTTCTTGAAAGCGAAGAAGTACGAGGAATCAACGAGACTGTCAATACACACCAATTGTCGGATCATCGGTTACACGTCTATCCGCCCCGTTATCAAACTTCGCAGGTCACTCAAGCTTCCGAGCCACAAGGGTGTCAGCTTTGTTGGGGAGTTGGAGGCCGCCAACAACATGCCTACGGGGCCTAAGCAATTATCGAGAGAAACAAGGAACGTATTTCGTCCAAGTCATTCTGTTGCAATACTAGATACGATGAGGGTGCATTTTCCTTAAGAGATAATCTATGGATGCAAGCTGCAGGAAAAGAGGCAGAAGAAAGGGGGGAACGCGCAAGAGCAATGGCTGAAGACTGATATATATTCCTGTCCCTATTGGAGAGCATCACATTCCCAGATAGAGTGTCATAGCTTACATCTACTCTCTAAACTCTATGAGCTGTGACTATCTACCAACGCATCTCCATGACACCCAGCAAATATATAGTCGATCAATCATACCTAGTTCTCTTTTACAAAAACCCATTCGCTTCTCAATACTCTATCTACCTTCGTTAGACCGCCCCATCCCTCCCTCCTTTACCTTTCTAACAAAGCATTCTCAAGAAAAAAGAATGATCTGTTATCTTGGTATGAATCAACAAGCAAGCTCCACCTTTTCCCATCTATGCTCCTTACGCATCAAATCATAGCTGAAGTGCCATAGGACGAAGCATCATGAAACGTATTATGTACGTAATTTGCGACTAAATAACTTCGGCTACCAGCCTCGCGTGGATGCATTCCACGGGTTCCATACCTACATAATATAGTTGTACACGTAGTCTCGAGAGTAAGGCAGGACGGCTCATCGAATGGTTCTACAATATATCAAGATCTCAAAAAGGGCGACCTCCGCCGAATCCATCCACGAACCCACGCCTATCCACTCCTCTCAAAATCTGGGAAAAGCATATCTACGAATCACGAACACCCCGAATAAAGAATCGATGACACTGAACGAACAAACTTCACAAAATATCTAATTCAAATCATTCAATGAATTGCGAATTATCTATCGAAACTCCATCAAACCATCACCCGGGGTATCATAACCAAACCAATCACTCCCAAAAAACCCGACTCCACCAGCCCAACCGTACCCAACCAAAAAAACACCATCCCCATCAACCCCCCCAAAACGCCCCATCCCATCCCATCCCATCCACCTTAACCCCCCTCCACCTCATCCCCCCTCCACCTTACCCCCCTCCAAAAACCATTTCCCCCCCCACCATCATCCCCTCCAAAACCGACTCCACCCCGTAAAAAGCCACTGATCGCCATGCCTACCACACTCCGTTCTCGTACTCGCCATTCTTGTCCTCCCCTTCCCCTTCTTCATCCCTGCCATTGTTGTTGTTGTTGTTGTCGTTGATGAGCGAGGGCAGGCATGGGAATTGGAGGAGCAGAAGGAGTAGCGGGAGAGGGAGAGGGACCAGATAGAGTCATCGGAGGAGGAGGAGGAGCGGGTGGAGGTTGAAGGGGAAGGGGAGAGGGAGGGGGAGATTGGCTTGGTGGATGGTGGGTGGGTTGAGGTGTAGGGTGAGGATTGGGAGCAAGGGATCATTTGATTTGGAGCTGGCGGGAGCAGCGGGGGAGGGGAGGGAGGGGGTAGGTTGGTGGTTCGGAGGCGGGTGGGGATGTGTAGGCGGGTTGTGAGGGGGGACATGATTGTTGTTCTTGTTCTTGTTGTTGCTTTGGTTGGAGGGGATGATGAGTTGTGGATGGTGGGCGAGGGAAAAGTGGGAGGTATATTCGCTTTGGTTTGCGGGATGTGGATTTTAGCTGTTTCCTTGGTGATTGAGGGATGGAAGTGGAGTTGGAGTTGCGGATGGAGGATCTTCGTAGCGACGATGGTGATACGGTGGAGGACTCGTAAATGTGAGCGCAGTAGCTGAGGGAGTAGAAGTTGTTGAGGGGGGAGCAGCCGCAGGTAAACATTGGGAGGAGGGAGCGGTGTGGAAAGAGTGAGAGTAAGGTAGTAGTCCGATGGCGATAATATTCTGTAGGGACAGTAGTAGTATGTAAAAGATACTTAAGCGGTGAACCAGTTCAGGCAAGCATGACAGAGCTGAGTCGCAAGCAACAACGCGAAGACCAGCGGCTTCTTATCAAAAGCCAGCACAGACAATGAAACAGCTATGGCCAACGCATACAAACAACCCCCATCAAATCAGATTCGGCCGTGTTGTCAACACTCGAAACGCTAAACAATCCTTCTGCCTCGTACCGGGGTACATAAACTGACACTTCTTGCGCCGCATAAAGCATGTCAGCTTCGCATCTCCCTAGACGACAACTTGGGGGCGCAAACTCCCACAAACCAATCCCTGAGCCCAGAAGAGCGCTTTCGGACGAATGCACTTATGCGTGGAAGCCTGACAATCTAGTTGACACTGTACCTTCCTGATGCCGTTGGCCGCCAAGAAGTCCTTGGGGGCCCTGAAATTCTTGGAGTCCGGTGGCTAGAGTTGTGAGTCGTTGTTGGTGTCATGGCAAGGTGGGATCCTCACAGCCAATTGATGTCTGTCCGTAGTCTCAAGCGAATTGCGCAATCTGGTGCGGTGGCAGAAGATGATTCACCAGAGGCTGTCGTTTTGTCTGAGAAGTGACGTGTTGGCGATGCGACGGGTGTTTCGAATGACAAGGACTTGTCCTTATCAGCTATGGATGATGCGCGAGTGGTGTTCGAGTGGTGTTCGAGAGCTGTGGCTTCGCGCTTCCCGTCGCCTTAACCCTCATAAATCTCCGGGGGGGAAAGGACTTTCCCGCTTATCTTAGGGCGTGTTAGGGATCCGTTGTGGGCCTTCTAGGGGCTGCGATTCGCTTGGGCGTGCTGTTTCACCTTGGGAGCTGAGGACTGAGGGAGGACTTCCATCCGAGATTGGCCTTCCAGCGAGAAGGTTTCAGGTAGACTTCTTCCTCCTTATGGCTTCCGTAGCGCTTCTAAGAATAGTTGCTCAGTCCTATAGGAGTAGCAAATTGTTCGCAAATGCAGCGTATAAGACATGCGATGCGAGGTTCAACGGAGTGACAGGACGAGGACTGCCACCCAGCGACACGGGGCATTCTCACAACATTGATCCCGGGCACCTTGAAGTTGCAACAGCAACGGAGGATCTAGCCTATCTGCCCTACCTTCCTTTTTGCTACCACTAAAGTCCTTGAGATGACTCAGCTGTTACACAATGCGCACGCCTGAGCAGAGAGTAGACATCCGCTGACTAGCTTTTCTCGTGCGGCTAGTCGCATCAGACGACTCAATTGGAAACTCGCGTGCTGCGGATGTCCGTTGAAGCTGTTGGGGGCAGCGCGATCTTGGAGGAAAGGGGTTACGAACCACACAGTAGATTCTATAATCATTCCGATTGTGTCGATAGAGAAAATTCGCAAAGATTGAAGGGCAACATAAAGCCGTCCGTTGGTAAGTCGAGGAGTTCCAACTGTGGGAACATGAGGCTGAGGTCCAACAAAGTCAAGGATTACCCAAACTCTTAGTTCAAGTATCGCTTAGAAAATACCATAAGCACTTCTCCAGATCATAGATCAACACCGAATATCCACATGAGCCACACGAGGTAGCAATCAGTGCTTCCTTACCTCGAGTAAACCATGCAACCCTCGTCCATCAATCATGCCTTTGGCCCAAGATATCTCTCTTCCATTACCACAGCCTGTCGGATCAAACTTACTCGCCTGCTCAAACCACTGCATCTGCTCCATCCATTCCTCCTCCGACTCATCTCTAAGCGCCTCCTTCAATTCCTTCGAACCCCATACACTCCCCCCATCTCCTATGACCCAATGTCCTTCTCCCTCAGTCCTCAGTGCACATGAAGAAATCAGTAACAATTCTCCGTCTTACAAGCATAGTTGTATGCTCCCAGCAACCACCAAAGTCCTGTTGATTCACGCGGTTTGTCCTTATCAGAAGGCTCATCAAGCACTTCATGCAACTTAAGTTTCGAACTCCACTTTCCGGCTTCTGGGGTGCTGGAGTTGGTTATTACACATAAAGACCACTCCTTTTGCAACTATGAATCCCCTTCCAGGCGAGCGAGGGTCCTCTTCAACGATATGAAGTGGATAGCGTGTCATGGGGCCACGGGTACCGTATATTGCCAAATATTCAATGATTCGTGCGAGATCCATCTTCGCCTCTCGTGCCTCCCGACGCGCTTCTTCGATAGAATCATTAACCTTAGAGTCATAGCAATGCGTTGAGGGCGGGCCAAAGGTAATCTGGAGAGTTTTATGGAGGCATTCAGAGGATGCGTTGGCTAGGCAGGAGAGAGTCCTGAAAACCGGCAGGGTCGGTGATATGTGTCGGGCGAAAGGTGGACTTTCAGTACGTCGTTATGGCGCTTGCAGCGCTGTTGTGAGTCGGCCAGTCATCGAATTGAGAATCCCTGCCTGCATGGATCTTCAATGAACTATGTTCAAGGGTGTTGTGTGCTACTCCACAGTAGCTACCATTCCTGCATTGCGCGTATAGTGGCAGCTTTGTGCCTCCAGTCTCGTCCTCTTTACAGACAAAGCAGGCCTTTACAGCTTCATCAGGCATCTTGGAAGTGTTGAGTACAAACGCAGGAACTCAAAAGTAACAGATGTACAACGTTTAGGCAGTATCAGAAAGGAAAAGACATCGCAGGGACGCGCCTTGCGGGTAATACCTAAGGGGCAAGCTCCTATGACGGAGCCAATCGTCTTTTTTAATTTACTTTACGCCATCATTCCTTATTAAATGCTCGTAAATCAGTATCTCGGATGAGGTAGAAAAGCTCCGCAATGACGGATAGAAGAAGGGTAAAATGTAGCCTGAAGTTAAGATTTATCGCATATGCCGAAGGGTAACTGACCGAGCTTAAGGGATCTTTTGTGTTGCTCGATATAATTATTCCTAAGTCCAGTAAAGAGAAGTGGGCGCATATATCATTGTTCTGCCCTGAGCTTATCCATCTGATCATCATGCCACAAATACGTCAATAAGACTCTCAAATATATCTCAAATTCCAACGCCGGCCTTCATGTCCCATCATCACGAACCATGACCCCCAATCGTTAATTCTACCAAACCAGCCTTCCCCAAATCCCATTGGCCCCTACAACAAAGGCGGCAACCCACCCCCTCCTCCCAACGCACTAGCGTTAACCCCAATCTCCATCAACGCCTTCCCCACATCCAACGTAACATGCTGCGTCACACTACTTAACGCCTTCTCAAAATACACCAAATGCTGCCCCTCAAACACACTACTATTCCCCACAACACTGATAGGCAGCATACCATTTTGGTAGTTTTCGACTATTTGAGAGAGGACGAGGGATTGGTTAACGGTAGAACGCATGGGGATGGTGTTGTTGCCCGGAACGAGGGTAAGGTTTGTTAGGGTGGTGGTGCCTACGTAGAGAGCTGAGTCGGTGGTATTACCGATATAGTTATTGAATGTGACGTTGCCCTGGGAGGGGGGACGGATTAGCAGAGTGAAGAGGGGGAAGTGATAACGGGGATCAGTGAGAGGGCAAAAGCTTACCATTGATAAGGTCATCACCGTGGGGTTGGGAATGTTGACTGTGCCGAGCATGTTTGTGCCGTCGGCTTCGGGAATGAGCTGGATGGTGAAATTTGTGATGGAGAAGCCGGTGAGATTGTTGAGGCCTAGAACAGGATGTGAGTGGGCTTGTTTTGGGTGGATTGGGATAGTTTATGAGTAAGAACCTTTCATTGTAGCGGTCTTGTCGTAATCTACGTGTGTAGTGGGGAAACTCATCTCATGCAGTGCGGTTCTGCCTTTGACATCAAGCTTCACTTCCTCGTTCTGTAGTACATTGATGTTGTACTCGATGAACGCATCAAGGTCAGTGATTGTCACATCTTGGTCTACTACCGTGGTGGCTTGGGCCTTAGCATGGACCGCTGGAACCTCGATATATGCGTACGGCACGCGGCCATCCAGGGAAAGAGAGGCATTGAAAGCGTCGAGATCTGGATGGTAGGGACTGCCATTGCCGATGACAGAGGTTTGGACGAGGTGGAATGAGTCTGGGGTGGGATTGGAGAGAATGAGTGATTGCACTGTTAGAGTGGACTTGTCGATATCGTGTTGAGAGATGTGAGGGAAGGCGACGTAGATTCTGTATGGGAATCAATTCATTGGTCTAAACAGTGAAGCCTGCTGCGGCTAATGCGCCACAATGGTAGTATGGGAGGTGCCGCTTACAAACAAAGAACTATTATCAATGTGCAAGCAATGAAGATGATCAAATGCAACCACCAAAATCTTCTAAGATGTGCTTTCAGCTTTGCGCTAAAGCTGGGTGTTTGTACAGCACCGAGCTCCTCAATGTGACCCGTGTCTTCTGCTTTGCCTTGCCATGACATTTTAACCGGAAAAGAAGTCGGTAAGTCCGACTGAGTATACCGGTAGTAGACGTAAGTCGTCCGGTCATACAATGAGAGGCCTTTTGAACAAACAATGTTGATAGATTTGTTGCTCAATGACGTCCGAAATTCCTTGCGTGCCAAGGGGTGATGAGCTGCAAGGGGGACAGCTGACTACCTAGGATCTGGCGCGAATTTTGTAAGTGCGAACCTCTTTCACGATATTTCAGCAGCGACGGGCTGAAGATATCATCTCTTCAAGAGTCTGCAACAACGACAACCTCGGGCTGTACAGATGGAGATCTCATCTGTAGATCTGGGAGCTGCCATTCTTGACTGATCTTCGATCATAGTTCGAAACAAGGAAACCGAGGCATCCTTCCTTTCCAACCTCTGATGATATACGAAGTTCGACGCCTGGAGACATTAGTCGTGGACTTTTGGCCGCATCCGGTAGACGCTCCGCGGCTTGCTTCCTTGGACCTGTTGACTACCAATGATATAGTTGGCTAGAAAAAGCTGACTTCCGGACATCATGGGTCGGGTAAGCGAGGGTCAACACCTGAACCTGGCCGTCTGGCAATGGGTAAGGGTCGAATGAGCCGCAACATTGGGGTGATTTGAAGATGGCCATGTCTCAGAGTCTGTAATGCCTACCAGATCTGCTCGCAGCACTGGCTACAGTCATCTTAGTCAGTACCCATTGTATTGGACCAGAGCCCAAATAGTCAGCCCCTCTCATCTAGATGTCCACAAAAGAGTAAAAGAACGAGTAAATACGGAGCAAGTTACACCAATGGCTTAACACGCTATGGCGCTTGCAGATGCAGTTGCTCAAGCAGGCCGTTTGTTGGAGCTCTTTTTGGGGAACATTCTTCCCGCATAACGGCTGAGGAACCTCGGTCTCCTGCCTATGCTTTACCTTGTGACAGACGGTCTGATATTGTAACATTGAAGCTCACTCTTTCACGGTCCTCAATGCGGTACAGGTGCGTCGTGAAAATCTAGCAACGCTTCTATTGGACGATACAGCAAGATGAGTTGAGCCTATGCTGAAGGAGAGCTGGTTTGGCCGTTACACGCGGTCCAATGGCCGAGGCAAAGCAGAGGTGGAAGGGAAATGTGCAATTACGAGACTGCGGGGGACGTCTCTCGAATAGCACCGGAGAAAGCATTAGTGTCGCGTGATGGCGATTTAAGGGCCATCTAGCCATTGGTAGCCAGCGGCCGTGGTTTCTCATCTAGGGTATTTTCCGGGGCGGGCTGTCGAATAGGCTTCTCGAGCCGCCCCCAAGAACTCCCCCGGATCTTCGCCAGGCGAGAAAACTAACCTTAATAACACTGGACCCCTTGGAAACGCACGTAATTCGACTGACAACGCCATGCCACCAAGGCTTCCGTGTATAGGCCAGGAACGACTTTCGTGTTCTAGCCAGCAAATCATACCCGGCTTGGTCGAAATATACTTCACCCTCCGAGACAGAACATTGATCGTCGAAGGCTGTACCGCGGCCCCGGATTCAATGTCAATGCGTATCTTAGGCCTCGAAGAGGCTGAGCGTACGGAGCCTGCCATAATTGACCTCCACTTATTCTCGCCCCTGCATCTAATTCCTGCTTCCTTCGGTACGTAAGTCTCAAGTAGCTATATATTCCCCATATAAATTGTCAAGAACCTTTGTCCCTCTCTGCATGCCAATACCTAGCCGTTCATTGTACATTACTTGATTTCCACACACTTCTCACTCGTTTATAGAGCAATTAACATCATTTCCCTCATATCAACCATGAAGACCTTCGCTATCGTATTCGCAGCTGGCCTTGCCGCTGTTGCTCAAGCTCAGGAACAGTGTGCGGCTGTTGCTGCCCAAATCCCAGCGTGTGCGGTATGAAGCTGGAGTATATGTCAGATGCTGTAGACTGAGGCTTATATCACACAGGTGTCATGTATCAGTCCTGCGGCATCAAAAATCGGCTGCGGAGCGACTGATTTTGCTTGTCAATGCAAACCAGCAAACAATGCGGCCATTAATTCGGCAGCGCTAGAATGTGTTCTCAGTGGCTGTGGCCCGGTTACGGGGCTAGCTGTCCAGGCTTCAGCATCCGCTGTCTGTGCTGTAAGTACACTCTTATTCCGTACTGCTTAGTTTGGGCCGCGAGACACGGTCTGGCAGCTA
Organism: Cladonia rangiferina; assembly: GCA_023065455.1. Lineage (NCBI taxonomy): Eukaryota > Fungi > Ascomycota > Lecanoromycetes > Lecanorales > Cladoniaceae > Cladonia > Cladonia rangiferina. The sequence continues at coordinate 555,210 of JAJREH010000014.1, read as the reverse complement.
TTTTTCCTCCTATAATCATCCAATAGTCATCACTCTTGTTCTACTCTTGCAAGTCATTAATAACGCGATAATCCACAGTGTGCCGCCACAGCTGCAGCAGCTCCGGCATCTTCTACCGCTACTGCTCCTGCTTCAACGGCAGCCATAGTCACTACCTCAGCAGCTCCAGTCGCATCGAGCTCCGCTGCCATTGTTGCCAGTAGTGCGGCACCTGCCACCAGCGCCTCGAGTTCTGCTCCTTATCCCGTCACCAGCTCAGGCGCTGTTACTGCTACGGCCACCCCAGCGTCCTCAGGAGGCGTTACTGCGAGCTCGATCGTCCCATTCACTGGATCTGCAGTCAAGGCAGCGATCTCTGTCGGTGGGGCTTTGTGCGCTCTCCTTGCTGTGATTGCAGCTCTGTGAGCACCGGAAGACACCACGATGGGGGCTGGGTAAGAGTCTTAAGTCTAAAGCAAAAGATTATCATATGAGAATTGCAATCTTTGTTGGGGAACGGAGCTGAAAAAAAAAGGGTATATATTGGCTTCGCATGCTCTAGGGTGCTCTATAATATTCCTCCAGGAGCACCCTCAGAAGATCGTCTGTAATCATACCTAAAGTGTACATAGTCAAAACGCAAGGCCGCACCTCCGTTGACTTTGAAACGGAGTTGATTTTCACGAACTTGTGCCGCCGTGATGCATTTTAATTCCTGGTCTGTGGTAGAAAGTTCCGGTTCTTAACGGGTGGAAGCTGTAGAAGTAAAGTGACCCTGATCGTCACACTTGCCGTACTCTCCACGACTCCGAAACAGCCACAACTCCAGATATTGGAACACGAACAGAGAGTGATGCTCACAGCGGGACAAGCAAACCTGTAATACTCCCAGAGCGGGAGGCAAGGGAAGTGGAATGTCTGCACGTTGATGTCAGAGGCTACTGATATCCAATAGTGTCCAAGTCAGTCAATATTAATTGGCGAAAGGCGCAAAGCTTGTCCGCATTAAGGTGTCAATGGCAATCACAATTCTGGTGGAAAACGCAAGAAAGCAATGCACGATACCAGAATAAAGAATGGAATGCATACCCTTTTATGTCAATACAAGCTTCCTTGATAATGGAGCTTCAACAAGATAACCAAAAAATTGAATTGAATTGAATTGAACTCTCCGTCGGGCGCTAGAAGCATATGGTGGCCCAACGAGGGAAAATGCTACGTCAGGGATCGGTACTCGGGCTCTTTTGTTCCGCCAGCTTGCGGAGCTCCGGTGGATTTCCCAACAACTCCACAACTCTTGTCAAACGCAAAAGTTGGTGGTGCCTTGCATGGGGAATGATCATCTACAAAGGTCTGTAAGCTGTCAAACATGGCCCAGGAGCTCGTGGCAGATAATTGGCGTGGAGAGGATCTGTAGATGACCGAAGTGTGCAGATAGCTATGGCAGACGTAGAACATGCTCCCCAATCAAACCCGCCGATGAAAGTCAGCGCGGATTGAGCTAGTGACCCATCATCCATCTCGAGAAAGCTTGGGGCTTACTACGAGAACTTTTCCACTGCTGGTCTGACATACATATTCACCGATTGTCCTTCGGTTTACGAAGCATAATATCTTATTAACACAAGCCACCCCGTCCGCAATTTTGCACTCTCCTCTCTTCAATTTTTCCTCAATCACATCCGTCCAGAAAATTCTCCGGACAACACTCAAGTCACTCGGACCGAATGACACCGACGGCATGAGACTCTGAATACCTTGTGTTCCCGTTCTCCATCCTTCATCCTTCACCACTCATTTACACATTTGCTAACACAACCATTTTTGCTGTTCTTGCTTGGGCAAGGCCCCAATTATGGCGAATCTGGCTGTGAACGGTACCAGTAAGCCAAATGGCCTGACGAATGGCGATGCCCACTCCGCCAAAGGTCCTCGCCCAAGGACTGCGAGCTCTTACGCAGCGAAATTTAATCTCGCACCTCACTTCATCGGTGGCAATCATCTGGACGTAGCTCCAGCAGGAGCTGTGAAGGACTTTGTCGCTAACAATGACGGCCATACTGTCATTAGCAATGTATGCCCAATTGCGAGGTCTTTGACGGTTCTTAATACATCTTAGTCGGGCTGACCAGATTGCTAGGTCCTCATTGCCAACAACGGAATCGCCGCAGTAAAAGAGATAAGATCTGTACGAAAATGGGCATACGAGACGTTTGGGGACGAGCGGGCTATACAGTTCACCGTGATGGCGACACCGGAGGACTTGTCAGCAAATGCAGATTACATAAGGATGGCAGATCAATACGTCGAGGTGGGTGTCATAGGCAATCCTGCTCCCAGGATATTCGACAAAATGCAGGGCTAATCGATTTTATGCAGGTTCCCGGTGGGACCAATAACAATAATTACGCCAATGTTGAACTAATAGTCGACATTGCGGAACGAATGAATGTACACGCAGTCTGGGCAGGATGGTGAGCGTTATTCCGACAGCTTTCTTATCATTGACTGACTCTCCCGTAGGGGTCATGCCTCAGAAAACCCAAAGTTGCCCGAATCCCTAGCAGCCTCACACAAGAAGATCATCTTCATTGGGCCCCCGGGCTCGGCAATGCGATCACTAGGAGACAAGATCTCTTCCACGATTGTCGCACAGCACGCCAAAGTCCCGTGTATACCCTGGTCTGGCGAAGGAGTTAACCAGGTCGAGGTGGATGACGAAGGCATCGTTAAGGTTGCCGACGACATTTACGAGAAAGGATGCACACATTCATCTAAAGAGGGTCTAGAGGCGGCCCGCAAGATTGGTTTCCCAGTCATGGTGAAGGCATCAGAAGGAGGTGGAGGCAAGGGCATCCGAAAGGTCAATGACGAAGAGAACTTCGTATCACTCTACAATGCGGCTGCGAGCGAAGTGCCAGGTTCACCAATTTTTATCATGAAACTCGCGGGCAATGCCAGGCATCTTGAGGTACAGCTTTTGGCTGATCAGTATGGGAACAATATCTCTCTTTTTGGGAGAGATTGTTCAGTACAGAGAAGACATCAAAAGATCATCGAAGAAGCTCCTGTCACGATTGCGAAGCCGGCTACCTTCCAAGCTATGGAGAAGGCTGCTGTTCGACTGGGAAAACTTGTGGGGTATGTCTCGGCGGGTACAGTTGAGTACCTCTACTCGCACGCGGACGACAAGTTCTACTTCCTAGAGCTGAACCCTAGGTTGCAAGTCGAGCATCCAACTACAGAAATGGTCAGCGGCGTCAACCTACCCGCCGCCCAGCTACAAATTGCTATGGGACTACCACTCCACCGGATAAAAGACATTCGGTTACTATACGGCGCAGATCCATCATCGACTTCGGAAATCGACTTTGACTTCTCAAAAGACAAGAGTGTCCAGTCCCAACGACGACCTACGCCCAAGGGACATACGACAGCCTGCCGTATCACCTCAGAAGATCCTGGTGAAGGTTTCAAACCTTCAAGCGGCATGATGCACGAACTCAATTTCCGGAGTAGCTCGAACGTATGGGGATATTTCTCTGTGGGCCAAGCGGGAGGAATCCACAACTTTTCTGACAGCCAGTTCGGTCACATATTCGCCTATGGAGAAAACCGTTCCGCTTCGCGAAAGCACATGGTTGTCGCTCTTAAAGAACTCAGTATCCGTGGTGACTTCCGAACGACAGTCGAGTACCTCATCAAGCTTCTTGAAACCCCCGCATTCGAGGACAACACTATCACAACCGGCTGGCTGGATGAGTTGATCAGCAACAGATTAACAGCTGAGAGACCAGATCCCATTCTAGCGGTAGTATGTGGTGCTGTCACTAAAGCCCACGTTGCCAGCGAAGCTTGCATTAATGAGTACAGAAAAGGGCTAGAGAAAGGTCAAGTTCCTTCAAAAGAGGTGCTCAAGACAGTATTTCCAGTCGACTTCATCTACGAAGGAGTTCGCTACAAGTTCACCGCAACGCGATCAAGCATTGATAGCTATCATCTGTTCATCAATGGCTCTAAGTGCGCTGTTGGTGTGCGACAGCTCGCCGATGGTGGGTTACTCGTCTTGCTTAGTGGGCGTAGTCACAACGTATACTGGAAGGAAGAGGTCGGTGCCACGCGGATAAGTGTTGATAGTAAGACTTGTCTCCTTGAGCAAGAGAATGACCCCACCCAACTTAAGACACCAAGCCCTGGCAAGCTTGTCAAATTCACGGTGGAAAATGGGCAGCACGTCAAAGCTGGTCAGACTTACGCCGAAGTCGAAGTCATGAAGATGTATATGCCATTGATCACACAAGAGGCCGGTACTGTCAATCTGATCAAGCAACCTGGAGCTGTTTTAGAAGCAGGTGATATACTCGGCATCCTCGCTTTGGACGATCCATCCCGTGTCAAGCATGCTCAGCCCTTCTCAGCTCAATTGCCTGCCCTCGGACCTCCACAGATCGTCGGAAACAAACCACCACAACGTTTTGCCCTCCTGCACAGCATTCTCCAAAACATTCTGCAGGGTTTTGATAACCAGGTCATCATGGCTTCAACCTTGAATGAATTGGTGGAGGTTCTGCGCGACCCAGAGCTGCCTTATGGCGAGTGGAATGCCCAATTCTCGGCTCTACACGCCAGAATGCCTAGCAAATTAGACGCACAATTCACTCAGATCGTTGAGAGAGCGAGAGCTAGGAAGATTGAATTCCCTGCTAAACAACTATCAAAGGCACTATCGCGCTTCCTTGATGAGAATGTCAACCCTGGAGATACCGACGTACTGAAGGCCGCCCTCGCTCCTTTGGTTGAGGTGATGAATCGCTATACCGAAGGTCTGAAGGTCCATGAATTCGAGGTCTTCTGCAACCTGCTTGATCAGTACTACGAAGTCGAGAAGCTGTGGTCGACACGGAATGTGCGCGATGAGGACGTCGTGCTCAGACTCAGAGAACAGAACAAGGATGACATACTGAAGGTGGTGCACACTGTCCTCTCACATAGCAGGATCGGTGCGAAGAACAACCTTATACTTGCTATCTTGGACATGTACCGCCCAAATAGACCAAACACGGGCAATGTCGCCAAATACTTCCGCCCTCACCTCAGGAAGTTGACTGAATTGGAATCAAGGCAGACTGCTAAAGTCACACTGAAAGCACGTGAAGTGCTTATCCAATGTGCTCTGCCCTCGCTCGAGGAGCGAGAATCGCAAATGGAGCATATCCTTCGGTCATCCGTAGTCGAGTCGAAGTACGGCGAGACTGGTTGGGATCACAGAGAACCTGATCTAGATGTGATTAGGGAAGTCGTCGATTCCAAATATACCGTCTTTGATGTGATACCGAAATTCTTCGCCTACCATGACCCGTGGGTCTCGTTGGCTGCGTTGGAAGTTTATGTTCGACGGGCTTATCGGGCCTATGCGCTGAAATCAATCTCTTACCATACGGAGAACGAACCGCCATACCTCATTTCTTGGGACTTCCTGTTTCGTGAAGTCGGTCACGCAGAGTATGGCATGCCAGTCACCTCCTCTTTCCCCTCCACCCCTGCAACTCCTAATGTAGATCGGACCAATCCCTTCAAGCGCATTAACTCCATCAGCGATATGGCTGCTCTCTCCGTTAAAGATTCTGACGAGCCTTCCCGCAGGGGAGTCATTGTCCCCGTGCAATACCTGGACGAAGCCGAGGAGTATCTTATGCGAGCTTTAGAGATCTTCCCAGTCATCCAAAAGAAGAAGACCGAGAATGGTATATTGCCAGATCTCAGCTCCCGCAGAAGACCAACTTCTCCCAAACACGAAGGGGAGTCCGATCTGACCTCCGTTATTAACGTCGCTATTCGGGATGTCGAATCCTTTGATGATGGTGAGATGCTGAGCCGGATTACTGATGTTGTCAATGACTACAAGTCCGAATTAACTGCCAGGAGGGTTCGGCGGATCAGCTTTATCTGTGGCCATAAAGATGGTACCTACCCGGCCTATTTCACATTCCGCGGTCCCGCCTACATGGAGGACACGAGTATCCGCCATATAGAGCCAGCTCTTGCGTTCCAACTTGAACTTGGAAGGCTCTCAAAATTCAAGATCAAGCCAATCTTCACCGAGAACAGAAACATCCACGTCTATGAAGCTATTGGCAAAGGAGCGGAAGGTGACAAAGCTGTTGACAAGAGATATTTCACAAGGGCCGTAGTGCGACCTGGGCGATTGCGAGATGAAATTCCCACAGCGGAATATCTCATCTCGGAAGCAGACAGGCTAATGACTGATATCCTCGATGCCTTGGAGATCATCGGCAACAATAATTCCGATCTTAATCATATCTTCATCAATTTCTCCAATGTCTTTCCCCTTCGGCCATCGGAAGTTGAAGAGGCTCTTGTGGGCTTCCTGGATCGATTTGGTCGGAGAGCTTGGCGATTGCGTGTCACTGGTGCAGAGATTCGCATCGTCTGCACAGACCCTAATACTGGAGCACCATATCCTCTGCGTTGTGTTATCACCAACACTTCGGGCTATGTCATTCAAGTGGAAATGTACGCGGAGAAAAAGTCGGATAAGGGAGGTGAATGGCTTTTCCACAGCATTGGTGGTAGCACACGAATTGGCTCCATGCACCTGAGACCTATCTCTACTCCATATCCAACCAAGGAATGGTTGCAGCCAAAGAGGTACAAAGCTCATCTAATGGGCACTCAGTATGTCTACGACTTTCCAGAATTGTTCCGCCAAGCGATCCAAAACAGCTGGGGCAAGGCTGTTGCCAAGCACCCGACTATGGCGAGCAAGCAGCCACAGATTGGTGAATGCATGGAGTACAGCGAGTTGGTGCTGGACGAACATGATGAACTTGCCGAAGTCTCTCGCGAACCAGGAACTAATACGCACGGTATGGTGGGGTGGCTTATAACAGCCAAGACGCCTGAATACCCCAAGGGCAGGCAGTTTATCATCGTGGCGAACGACATCACCTTCAAGATTGGCTCCTTTGGACCTACTGAGGATAGATACTTCTTCAAGTGTACAGAATATGCACGCAAGAGAGGAATTCCACGAATCTATCTCTCGGCAAACTCGGGAGCGCGCATTGGTATGGCTGAAGAGCTTATCCCTCACATCTCTGCGGCATGGAACGATCCCGAAAAGCCACAAGCAGGATTCAAATATCTCTACCTGACTCCTGAGATCAAAGCTCGGTTCGAAGATGGTAAAACTAGATCTGTAATTACCGAAAAGGTTACAGAAGATGGCGAGGAGAGATATAAGATCACCACCGTCATCGGTCAAGAAGACGGTCTAGGTGTTGAATGTCTGAAAGGCTCTGGGCTGATCGCTGGTGAGACCTCGAAGGCTTATGAAGACATCTTCACGCTCACATTGGTTACTTGTCGATCAGTTGGTAAGTAAACTTCATAGTTATCGCAGTCTCAGCTAATTTGCCTTAGGTATCGGTGCCTACCTTGTCCGTCTCGGCCAGAGAGCAATTCAAATTGAAGGCCAGCCTATCATTCTGACTGGCGCCGCTGCTATAAACAAGCTGTTGGGCCGCGAGGTTTATACGTCGAACCTTCAACTTGGAGGCACCCAAATCATGTACAAGAATGGTGTCTCACACATGACGGCAAATGATGATTTCGAGGGGGTGTCAAAGATCGTGGATTGGTTGTCCTTCATCCCTGAGAAGAAGGGCAGCCCCATCCCAATTGCATTGTCCTCCGATCCCTGGGATCGCAATGTTTCTTACTATCCTCCAGCAAAACAAACGTACGATGTCCGATGGCTCATTGGGGGCAAAGAAGATGGAGAAGGTTTCCTCTCCGGTCTTTTCGACAAAGACTCATTTGTTGAAGCTCTTGGTGGTTGGGCTCGCACTGTCGTTGTGGGCCGAGCTCGACTTGGCGGCATACCAATGGGTGTCATTGGTGTGGAGACCCGCTCTGTCGAGAATGTTATGCCTGCAGATCCCGCAAATCCAGACTCCATTGAACAAATAACACAGGAAGCGGGAGGAGTGTGGTATCCTAACTCGGCTTTCAAGACTGCTCAAGCCATTCGTGACTTCAACAACGGAGAGCAGCTGCCTTTGATGATTCTCGCCAATTGGCGAGGTTTCTCTGGTGGCCAGCGAGATATGTATAACGAGGTCCTCAAATATGGGTCTTACATCGTCGACGCTTTAGTGAAGTACGAGCAACCCATCTTCGTTTACATTCCACCTTTCGGCGAGCTACGTGGGGGTTCATGGGTAAGTCTAAATTAGACCACTCATTTGGGTTCTATACTGATATCCTTTCCAGGTCGTGGTCGATCCCACTATCAACGCAGATGCCATGGAGATGTACGCTGATGAAGATGCTCGCGGAGGTGTACTGGAGCCTGAGGGTATTGTCAACATCAAATTCCGTCGTGATAGGCAGCTTGAGACCATGGCTCGCCTTGATGTTCAATACGGTCAGCTTAAATCCCAACTAGCCGACAAGTCCTTAACAAAGGAGAAACAAGACGAGATCAAAGCCAAGATGACTGAACGGGAGAATCTGCTCCTGCCTGTCTACTCTCAAATTTCTCTTCAGTTTGCCGATCTTCACGACCGTGCTGGGCGAATGCAAGCCAAGAATACTATTCGCCACCCACTGCAATGGAAAAATGCCCGTCGCTTCTTCTATTGGCGAGTTCGACGTCGCCTCAACGAGGAGCAATTGCTCCGAAGGTTGGCAAAGACTTCTAAGGAGCCTAGGTCCCGCGCTGCTACGCTAACAAGCATCCGGGCCTGGAGCGGCATTCATGACTTTGAGCATGATGACCGCGCGGTGGCCACCTGGTACGAGGATAACCGGAAGAATTTGAATGCCAAGGTGGAGGCAATCAAGTCGGATGGCGTAGCATTCGATGTTGCGGCTTTGCTCTCAGCGAACAAGGAGGGCGGTATGAAGGGGCTAAAGCAGTACCTGGACACCATGCCAGTCCAGGAACGCGAGGAGGCCTTCAAGTACTTGAAAGGCTGATCGAGTCTAAAAAGGGACAGGAAAAATCCATTCTTGTACACCGGTTCTTCCTGTATATTTCTGGAGTCTTGCCGTTTTACGATCGGCGTTCCGTATTACTTTTGGGCCACGAGGTTGGTAGACTTGATATATTTTAGATAGAGGTAGCTTATTACTTGATGATTGGGTTCAACATAAATAATGATTGCCATTGCCAATATGTTTGTCAGATGTTGGTGCCCCTTGAGTTCTAGTTGCATCATGAGGAGTCTTGTGAGCAATTTTTGAGCTGCTTGCCGAGACCTGCAGGCCCACCAACTCCACTTCAACCTCAATGTACTTTTCTACTCCGTCACGCTACCATATCATCCTCCTCCTCCACCCCACCCTCACTCACGACACATAACACCTCGGTCTTTACCAGAAATGATGATGCGATCCTAAATCTCCTGAGAAATACAAGGAGTCCCCCCATATCTCTCCGTTCTAGGACTATATCCCCTCAACTCCAAAAGATCCCCTCGGCCACCACCAAATTCACAACCTCACCACGGAACCCCACCAGCAAACCCACTCATCCTCTCCTATTCCCGGCCCTTCACCATGTACACCATATTCACAGTCATCTTCCGCATGCTAAGCATCTACCTCGGCGCAACCCTGACCTTCTATACCCTCGCGTTTTTCCGCATCAACCTCCCCCACTCCTCCTTCTATGCCCGCATCCTCGCCTCCTACGGCACCCTCGTCGCTTGTGCCTCGTACGGAGTAATCGCTTCGATTATCCTCCGACTACTTGGCAAGCAAAACATCGCTCAATGGGTCACCGCCCGCGCCTTCCATTACACCATGTACTACACCACCGGGGTCCGCTTCGAAATCGTTGAGGGGGAAGAATACCTGTCTACGCGACCGGCGGTACTAATAGCGAATCACCAAAGTGAGCTGGACGTCCTCATGCTCGGCTCCGTCTGGCCGCGCTACTGCTCCGTAACGGCCAAATCCTCCCTCGCACGCATGCCCTTCCTGGGGTGGTTCATGGCCCTCTCCGGGACCGTCTTCATCGATCGCAGCGACCGGCAATCCGCGGTAAAAGCTTTCGAAAAAGCCGCTGTGCATATGAAAAAGGAGAGACAGAGTGTATTTATTTTTCCGGAGGGGACGAGGAGTTATGCTCGGGGTCCGGAGATGGGGGTGTTTAAGAAGGGGGCATTTCACTTAGCGGTGCAAGCGGGGGTGGAGGTCGTGCCCGTTGTGGTAGCAAACTATGCGGGGGTGTTGAGTGTGGGTGAGAGGAGGTTTCGGGGGGGCCGGATTCCTGTGAAAGGTCAGTTTCCTTTCCCCTTTACCCTCACTCTTCTACCCTCCCATTTAAACAGCCTTATTCAAAAAGCAAAAGCTAGCTAGCTGACTTCTCATGCATCTAGTCCTCAAACCCATCCCCACAACCCACCTCAAAGCCGCAGACGTCGACGACCTAACAAAAACGACGCGTGACCTCATGCTCAAAGAGCTAATCACACTAACCGAAAGCCCGCTGGGACAAAAAGCAGCAAAAGCGGAAATCGGTGCCGGAGAAGAAGATCTGGCACAGTTGGCTACAACTCGTAGTACGCAGCGGTAGCGAGTAGAATTATAGGAGGGAGAAATAGATTGGAATAGAAAAAGACTGTAGGATACCCACGAGGAGGGACGTGTGTGGAGGGATGAAATTGGGTAAGGCAAAAACGGAGGGATAAAAGGAGCCCGTCAAATGGCTCGTCCGCCTGGGGAGAGGAGGTTCTTATTCAGCTTAGACGAATAAGAAATCTAGCTAGCTATCGAGGCTGGCTGGCTATCAAGAATAAGAAGGCAAGCCATTGATTGATTGGCTCGGGGCTGGACTCGAGAGGTCTCAACTGAGGATACCTGCCATCGTTGTATATATATATAGAAACATATACCATGAGAGAGAGAATGATATCCTTATGGATAAGACCATTCATCGTAAGCACGAGAGTGGATTACAGTGAGAGAATGCAGCATGAATCACACATATAAGGAATTTCCGGCGGGCGAGACTTTTGAAAGATTCAGGTCCCACGGTGGTAGAGAAACAAGGTCTTAAAATTCTAGATCCTACGGCGTATTTAGCAATAAGCCTTCAGTATTTCTCGCCCTTATATGCATTACTTATACTGCATTCTCTTACAAAGGACGGCTTTCAGTTGTAGAAGCCCAGCATGATCTCAGGTGTAAAAAGGGGTGTAGTCTCAAATGCAAGAGCGAGAATTCATACGTTTATAATGCAACATCTCCTTTGCATTAGAGCCTATGTCCAAACCCTTATCTTCCTCTGGGGATTGTAAAGGCCATGCAATCATATAATACAGTCCCCCTCAAAAGCATAATAAAACGCTGAATACCCAACGCCCAATCTCCATGCTTACCCAGCTCGCACTATGCATCGCTTGCTTGCTTGTTCCCAATAATGCTCCCGTCATCAATGCATGCATGCAGAACGCACCCCTTTTCGCTGCCCAAAACCGTACCGTGCCATGAATGGAGAGGGGAGTATGATAGCGAATACTCGCCTCATCGATCACATATCCGCGTCCTCGTCATCGTCCTCGTCTTCCATCTGCTCCATCGCTTCTTTGATGTAATGTGAGGCCTACAATCACTATCATCAGTGTCCACTTCTCCACCTTAGATAGCCAGTACGACGTAATGAAAAGGGCAGACTCACCTTCGGATCCAAGTTCAGCGCCATAGTAAAATGCTTAATCGCGCTACCCTTTTGCCTCAAAACTTTAAAAACTTTCCCAAGCAAGAAATGCACATTGGCTTCATCCGGAGCGATATCTTTCAGCACCTTCAACTCAATCAGCGCCTTCTGATGCTCATGCAACGCCATAAGCACCCTCGCTTTCTTGAATCTGCAAAGCGGGCTCTTCGGGTCCAGCTCGCACGCTTTGCTGTACTGGACTAGTGCTGGTCTATAGCTCTTTGTCTTTTCGAGCACGTTACCTATACAAGTGACAAGGACGGGATTCGTAGGATTGATGGAGGCGGCGGTACGGTAATGTTGTTCTGCGAAGTTGTATTTGCCTTGCTTTTCGAATACTCTGGCGAGGCCATACCAGGCATTGTAATGGCGACTTTCGGCACCAATGGCTGCTCTGTAGGCTGAAAGCGCCTTGTCGTACTCTTCGTTAGCGACGTGTTCGTGGCCTTGCAGGGTAAAGGCGTAGGCGAATTTGGGGTCGAGCTGGGTAGCGCGTATGAAGCATTTCAGGGCTTGATCATGATCACGTTGGAGAGAGAAGGAATTGCCAACCGTACACCACGCTTGTGGGGAGTTGCGGTCTATATCGACAATTTCGTGGGCGAGGTACGCGAGGTCAATGGGGTGTTTGAGATGCCAAAGAATGGTGGAGTAGATCTCCATGTCTTCTAGACGAGAAGGGGCCATGCTTTTTATTCGGGTGAAGATTTTCTCAGCTTCCACGTAGTTTGTTTGCTCGTAGTGTGCTCGACCAATTTGGGCAAGAACCCATGGAGTTTCCCTTTGACTGGTAGTAATGGAATTGAAGCACCGTAGAGCGTCCTGGCATTGGTAGTGACTGAGCGCAAAGTAGCCGCTGCCGAGCTTCATGAACAGGTCTAGGAGCCACTGCACACTCTCATACTCTTTAACCTTCTCATTGACCACGGGCTTGTGATTGGTGGCGTTAGTTACCGAATTCGAAAGGGGTCGTTGCTCCTTGCCATCGATGTCCATTGGATCACCGTGTTTCCGATTGCCGCTGACGACTCGCCCCACGTTGAAGGCATTCGTACTCCTGCTCTTCGTACCTGTTGCTTTGGCCTTCTTGAGCTCTCTACCCTCTTTCGCTCCGATACTACCCGTCGAAGCCGAGAACTTTTTGCTCTGAGTCTTCATATGGTTGAAAAGACGCTCGCTTCTTCTTTGTGGCGCACCAGGATCATTAGTGGCCTCACTGACCTCTGGTCTTGCATTGCCAGACGTCGACTGTGGAGCTTTTCCGGATACGGTTCTCTTCAGATCTGGACCAGCAGTACTCGTCGTTGATGATCGACTCACGGTGATGCTGTCCTGTTCCGTGGACTCTTCCTTACTTTTTGACTTTGACCTCACTGTTGAATTTGAACGCATCTTTGGTGGTGCATCAATACTGAAATCCATCCCTAACCCTGGCAATGTTCTACCCTTCCTAACCGGAGCTAATGGTGGCTCAATTGTAGCTGCACCACGTCCTGCAACTTCTTTGCCTAAGACCGTTGACTCGTCTGCCCCAGCCACAGGTCCTGTCGGAGTATCAAAAATAGGATTATCTGGACGAACAATCTCTTCCTTCGATGCCACAGCGTTCTTTTTGCTATTAAGCCTTTCAAAGAGAGCCAAGGTTCCGGCATTTGTCCGAACGTCTCCGTTGATACGGTTTTTTGATATACTAAAAGGGTCATTGTTCGCAGGTAGTTGAGCGTTAACATTGACTTGGGACTGTGACAGGGCGTTCGTCGGAGGAGACTCGTCGAGTATTCCAAGCGGCGTTTCCTCTTGGGCAGAGCTAGAGAGCAGACTCATCATTTCAGGAGTCATCTTGAAAATATTGGCCATCCGAACATTGACCCCTGCAACAAATCAGCTTCATTCTTATTTTAGACCTCAATATCAACACATACCCAGGTCACAGAGTCCAAGGAACGCATCCCACATGAATGGATTGAGTTTCAGTGCCTCGGCATAGCATTCTATAGCCTTATTAGTATCGCAGTGGGCTTGCCACAGCTTGCCCTGCAAGCAAAGAACGGCCGATGCGTCTGGGAGATGTTGTCTCCGAGACTCCGTATGCTTGCCTGCAAATTCTGTAAGCCACTCCAACCCATCCAAAGTCGACTCCTGATGACTCTACATACCCCAGCTGTTCCGTGATGACCACAACGTCCGACTTCGATCTATAGCAGTCACACCCTCCACATATCTCTCCAAGCCCAAGCATGCCTGTGCAAAGACGTATGAGCATCCGAGATGAGTCCCTCTTGACCCCGAACTCCGGCTACTGTCGTAAGCTGCCTTCAGTTGCCCTAGCCTCAGATGGCATGACGCTAGAAGGTACGCTGCTTCTGATGATCGTGGTTCGTATGCATGCAGTCGGCCTGCGAGGAAAAGAGCGTTTCGTATTAGATTGCAGTCTAAGTGATAGTATATAAGCTGTCGTAGCTGGCTGGTGATATGAGGATTGGCCGGTGCCATCTTTGTTGCAGTCATGAGGAGTTCGGGGGCCCTGGGGATTGTTATAGAAAGTGGAAGGAAGTGACGTGAGGTTTGAAGTGAATGGTAAAGGTAACTCGCAGACCGTCGAAGTAGCTGCTCATCTGAGGTTTCGTTAAGAATACTGAAAGGATATTCGTAGGCCAATTAGACCATCATAGCGGTGATTATCCTTCTAAAGAGATCCGGTGTCAGGGTGCGCCTTCTTATCCGGAGCAGTGAGGAATGGGCCGGTTATTCTGGTTCATGTGAAGAAGCTTTGTTGTTGACGGTTTAGCGCCGTAAATCGTCAGCCGCCGAAGGGTCTGCGTCGAAATATCTGGAGACTCGCAATAGCTATGTTGTAGTAAGGAAGAGACTGCGAACATAGCTATGTCTGTCGTAGACGTGGTAGAGCTTTGCAGGTACGAAGTACAACGGGAGCGTGATGTTTTGCTGGCTAGGAGAGACCCTGGTTGGCTGGGTGTGTCAGCGCCAAGGCCCCATATCGATAAATGTCGCCGTATGGCAACCTCCAGCCACCTCTTCTTTTCGACACATTTTAGACAACAATGGCACAGGTATCTAACGATCAAGTCGCATTAGCAAGCAATAACATGCTAATTGACCTATCAGAAAGCAGCAAAACAACTCGCTGCGAAGAACACCACCACCCTCAACCGAACTCATCTCATTTCCCTCGGAAACAACGTACTCTTTCTCTTCTTACGTCTAATCGTCTTTCGCACACGTTACACTCGCAACACACTCACCCTCTACATCCTCCTTACCGCTCCTGCATTGGCTATAGAATTCTGGCTTGAAAAGATTGGACGTCCACAATACGCAGAAAATGGCGAGCTTCGGAAGTCAGGCGAAGATTTGGACGCCAAAGGATTGACTGAATTCATGTGGGATGTGCTATACTGGACATGGGCATGTATCGCAGCCGCGGCTTTGCTCGGTAACAAGGCTTGGTGGATGTATGCTGTGGTCCCTGTGTACTCGACGTGGATGGCGTCGACTGTGCTTTTAAATTTGAGGAAGGGTATGACGGGAATGACTGGGCAGGGCAACAGCGCTGGAGAGGGTTCAGAGGGTTCAGGAGATAGTAAGAGGCAGAAGAAGCTGGAGAAAAGAGGAGGCCAGAAGGTGCAATACCGGTGAAGCATAGCCGGCACAGCAATCTGGCCATAAGTGAGGCAATTCATTAGTGAAACTCTGAGGCGAACGAAGAACAAGGTGTTATCAAAGCAAGGTCGGTCACGTCGGTCACTCTTCACTATTCTCGTTGAATTTCCGTCTGCCATCTATGGTTGAGCATCGCCAGGCACCAAATTTTCGTGACATGAAGATTCTAAACCCGGTCTATCATCCGCACCAGCAATCATAAGGCTTAAATGGCCTTTGCTGCAAAAATTCGAAGAAGGATCAAAAATATACAGCAAATTCGGCGCATAGAGCACGCTTCTTGGCACAGGAAACCAATCAGAAGCAGAAGACTTGATCGACAAGTTTGCTGACAGGCCTTGGCTTCTCATAGCCCAGAGAATCAGCTGCCTTCTTCATGGCACTGATCATAGGAGGCGGACCGCACATGAGGAGTTTCATGTCTGGTCCTGGAGGAGGTAATTGCGCCTATAGCGCGTGAGCATGCTATAGACATAGAAACTCCAAAGATACAACCTACCTTGATCATATCAGCCGTGCAGAATCCCACACCACCATCCCATTTTTCCGGAGGATTGTTGAGGACATAGTACACCCTAAATCCAGGATCCTCTTTTGTTAGGCTATCCAAATCGTCTTTCAGTAAGATATCGTCGTAATTGACATTAGCGAATATCAGATCCACTTCCGTAGTATCGTTGCCTCCATTTCTAGGTCTGCCCCTGATGATAGCCCGAATAATCTGAAGCATGGGCGTTATGCCAGTTCCACCAGCGATCATACCGAAGCGCTTGACCAGGCCCGGCGTATAGACCATGGCACCTTTTGGTCCTTTGACTTTCATTGCGTCTCCAATGTTCAGCGTTGCCATGTGCCTGGATATGTTTCCTTGGGGGTAGGACTTGATGAGTAGGTCGAAGTAGCCGGGGTTCTCGTCGGATGAAATTGGGGTATACGATCGAACAATTTCCTTCGCTTCGCCTTTAACATCTAGCATGGCTGCCAAAGACATATGCTGGCCAATGGGGAGACCCAGTATTTGTGTTGGACTTTGTAGACCAAAGCGGTAACTGCTGACAGTGAGCTGTTGTTTGTGTGGAAAGCTCGGTTGTTGACTAACATTGCTACATTGTGAGAAATGACAGTCTTTTCTTTGAGTGGGTATTCCTGGAATTCATTGGGATTGAGTGCTTTAGCCGGTATAACATCTGTAGGTGCCACTTTTGGTATGTCGGGTGCTGTAATACCGAAGGTCAGCATCAGCTTTGGAAGATTTCTCGTAAGCTTCAATTACCAGTGGTGTAGACCTTCCACGTCCCTAGGACCAACGAGATTGCTACTGCATATGGAAGCAATTGGATATTAATAAAGCACGCTCCAGCTAGCAGCAAGGTCGAAGGAATATAAACTCCCGTGATGAATTGCGGTGATAGAAGAGATGTAGGCCGGACTTGGTGAGGAGAAGACATTCTCCTCAAAATAGCAACTGCAAGTGATCAGAGGCGATTTCTGGAAATTCTCTAAGAAATAAATTCTTCGTCAATGTGCAGGATGGGGAGAGTATAATGTAGATTTATATATGCCGGCAATCGTCCTATTCGGATCGACTCGGGTCAAATTTCCCCTTTATCGATAAGAGCTCCACAGTCTTGGCAAAAGTCGACACTTGGAGTTTGGAGTAGGTAGTAGTTTTAACATTTTGGGGAATACTTTCGGATTGGTTTTTAATAACGATTGTCGGGCCGGCGATTGCTGGTTTCTTAGGGCCCGGGCGCATCGCCTTAAGGGCCCATTGGGGTGGGGATCGCCAGTCGGCCCGACATGCGTTAGGCACAGTCTCAACCAACGTACATCTATGGACTTCTAATAGCGCGCCTTCAACAGGGAGCTTTCTCAATCATAGATGCCAGTTAATTTGATCGAAACTGATTCGCGATGCCATAAGTCCTTCTATGTAGAACCCTTTGAAATCTGGCTGCCCCAGACATTCTTTCCCATGGCTAGTTCTAAGGATTTTAGGATCGATGAGATTATCTGATTGACATGAAAACGGGCTACTCTAGATCGTTCCCATCTTCGAACATCGGTTCCTGACCGGAGTCGAAGAATCTCGTCGGTTCTTCAATGGGATAGCTAATCCAAGAGGACTTCTGGTCCCAACTCATGGTTTGTTGTCCATTCCTCCAACAAGGCCAGAGGAGCATCTTTCACAAGGACATGTACATGTTCTAACCCTCTCACGCTCTGTAGTCCAGTCCAGTTCCTGAACCACAAAACACTGTCTTCTGCTTTGACATCCTCGTAGGATGCAAGTCTTTCAGTGAACGTGCGCTCTACAAAACCCTCGACTAAGGCTATAGACTCTGGTGTAAGATAGCCCTCCGGCTTCTGATCCGGTAATCGCAATTTGGACCAAACTATCAAATGCGTAACATCTTGTGTAAGTCCATACGGCCAGTCGTTCATTAGAATTTTGTAGTCCTGTGGATCAGCGAAGGGAATAGTACCACGGCACTCAAATAATGGGCCAGTTTCAGGGGACGACTCAGGCAAAGGATTCCAGAAAAGGCGCTGACTGCAAACAAAATCTGTGATGGAGGGGAACTTGGTCTTCGTTTCGTTTGTCCAGGTAATGTAACGGCGGAGATCAGATGGCTTGCGTTTTAGGATTGAAAGATTGTTTTCCGCTGTCAAGCATGACAAGGTAAGGAATTGATTACAAACAAGGAGACAAGATATATACTACCTATGATATGCTTGAGATCTTCCCAGTCATGTGGCTTGAATTTCTCATCTCCACCAGCAAGGTTTTCGAGATCGGTTCTAGTGAGCTCAAAGGGTATCTTGTCCGGCTCCTTCGTTTCTGTCATGGATGCCGTTTAGTAAAGACTATACTAACATCTGATCCGTTGACCACTTCAAATATGGCCAAGACTATGGGGTCAACTTTGGAGCTTGGCAAGTGTGCAGGGGAAAAAGGACGGAAAGCGCTACCTGGGGCGGCGGTGCACAAGAACGAGGCTGATTAGTAATCCCACCATTCAGTTATCTTATCCTTACAAGACCGACTCACCGCCTGAAGATAACGTCTGTATGCAGGGGAAAGTGTGAGGTACAGGAACAGTGCATGCGTGCACTGGGGTGCGGAAGGATGATTAAGGTAGAGAGCTGAATGAAATATCGCAATGGACTTTCAGAAAGCAAAGAGTAAAATCTCCTGCATAAAAGTGCCCATACGTGAATTCATATCTCCAATTCATTTTCCGAGAAAACGCTCAAACTCGCTTGCTAATATTGCATGAGGGGTATATGGAAAGCACAGAATAGCGGGCACTTCGATGTACCCACGAACGCAAGCTAAATACTCAAAAATTGTACATCCTGACTTCGCAATCCTCTCCCCCCGTACACATCCGAGCATCGCTCAACCCCACACACGTAACCGGTCCCGCATGACCCCCAAACGTCCTCTCGCACCTTCCCGTCCTCGGATCCCACACCTTCACCATTCTGTCCTCAGCGCCACTTACAACGCGTAGTGTGTCAGCGGCGAGCGCCCAAACGCCTTCTACATGCCCGAAAAACGTGCGCACGCAGATGTTGCGGTAGGTGTCCCAGAGCCGAATGGTGGAGTCTAAAGCGGAGGTAAGGATATAGCGGGGAGGGGTGGGGCGGTCGCAAGTCGTGAAGCCGGGGCCGTAAGGGTCGGTGATGGGGTTAGCGGTTGGTTGGGGTAGAGGAGTTTCAAATTGGTGATTGGAGGTAGTGGAGGAGGTGTCTTCATCGTGGAGGGAGTCGTCGAGGTCGAATTCCTGGGGTAGGGGTATGACCTGTTGGACTTGGCCGACGTGGCCTTCGAAAGTTTTGAGCACGGTATTTGTGTCAAGGTCCCAGAGTTTGACGGTGCAGTCGTCTGAGGCGGAAAAGAGGGTGCGGGAGGCGGAGTCAATGCGGACGGCGTTGACCCAATCGGTGTGGCCGCGAAGAGTGTGGCGGGAGTTGTTTTCAAAATTCCAGATTATGATCGTATGGTCCATGGAGCCTGTTGCAAGGACTGAGCCTGCAGGTTTGTTAGCCAGGTGAGTTGGATTAGGAAGAGTAGAACAAACCATCAAAATGGAGACCGACGATACCGTTGCTATGACCTGTATATGTCGATAACAACTCTCCAGTCCGCCAATTCCAGACTTTGACAGTCCGGTCAAGACCACCGCTAATGAGTTTGGTCGAATCGAATTGTAGACATCTGATCCCGCTGGTGTGGCCCCTTATAGTTCGGATTTCTTCGCCGGTATCTATATTCCAAATCTTGATCGTAGAGTCGTAGGACCCAGTGGCCAATATACGTTCGGCTTCACACATCTGCAAGCACATGACACCATTGGTGTGGCCTTTGAAAACCTTGATAGAGCATCGTCCATGTTTCCAATTGGTGCCAACCCTGAATCGGTCTTTGTAGACATCTTTCCACGGACGAGTACGTGGTCGGAAATATGAATCGTCCACATCCGTGATCGACGGCGTGGTGCGATCTTTTGCGGAAGGCACTAAAGCGCTTGATGCTTGCCGTACGCTCTCTTCGCTGGATGAAGCTGCTGCCAGGTGGCCATTCTCAGCTTCAGGATATGGAGTGATGTTCGGCGACCATTCATTAAGCCCCCTCCCCGTAGCCCGCAGCTGAATCTGTCTTTTCGACGCCCTCAATCTCTTCCTTTCTAATAATGGGAGACCCCAGCCACACTTCGTACACTTTCGGTCGATATGCTGTTCACACATCTTGTGCCATACCACATCATCATCTGCGAGCGATCTCCACCTCTGGCTAACCTGGGCCGCTTTACACAATGATGTAGTGTCTAGGAAGCAAAGGACCTTGTATGAGATTTCAGGAGGTAGGGCAGTCAGGAAGTCGATACGGATCAGGTCTCGGACGTTGGTAGACAGGTATGATAGTTGTGGGAAGCAGCACTGGGTGAGTATGCCTTGCAGCATCAGGTTACGCTGTTTAGCCGGCGCAGCTGAGAACAGGGACCACACATGAGCTATGGCCTGCTGGTCGCCGTGTGAGAGGTCTTCAAGCTCATGCTGCAACTGATCCATTGAAGGTTCATTGGCTTGTCTCCTGCACTTGAGATCAGGTCGGTGCCTGTAGCAGTACTTGGTATTCGGTTCTTTCATCTTGGTATTTCCTGATGCATCGACACCGCCACCAGGCGCATACTGTTCTGGGATGTGCTTAACGAGGAAAGGTGCCACGGTTTGGCCAGCGTGCTTCGACGAAGCGGAGAGCGTAATGTTGTCGTGATCGTCCTGACATTCTGTTTCACTTGCAGCGACGGTATCTGGAGAAAATTCGGGGCCCGAAGAAGTGTCGGTGAAGGGAGCTATGTCTGGACCTGCAGGGGTAGACTCTGGTCGTGTAATTCTCCTCCTTTTCAGCGGACTTTCCCCACGGTGGTCATCTACTCGAAGAGTCATGGTTATAGTCCGGTATGATGACTTCTTTTAAAATGCAAGCGGTAGGGAGCTAGAAGTAGTGATCATGGACGTGGAGGTGTTGTAGTGGTGGAGCTCGGAGAAAATCGCTCAGATCGCCATCGATGGCGTGCTGGGAGGACGAAGGATGTGCGGGACACGGCCTACAGTAAATTGGTCAGTATTAATGTACATTCTGTATATCATTAGTGAGGTGCATATAGAATGGCACGCCATCAAAGGCATCACAGAGAGCTCCTCTGACGTGATCGCAGGGTGAGTTCTACATGCTTTCCTTCCCGTTAGGAGCCTGAACATCCAACTCCACTCGGCCGACGGCATGTCTTGGCACCCGCTGCACTAAGCACTAGCGTTTCCCGGAACTTTGGCCCCTGCTGTCGTGTGCTGCAGATCATTCGAGCTTCCTATGAGGCCTTTCCTTGAACGACAAGGCTGCATTTCTTTTCTGTCGAATCTCTGGGAAGCTCATCACAAAATGACGGAAACTAGAATACCCGTTGAACCGTTCGTGGCACCTAGATCTCATGCATGGTGTAACAGGTTACTGCTAGTCTAGCTTCCATTTCAAGGCTCCTATGATTCAAACAGACAGCTGCTCAGAAGGGTCAAGTCTTCAATCATGGCATCTTCTAGCTCTTCTCTTCCGCCCCGTTCATCTCCTGAGACAACTAACAATCCGACTATGCTGACCGATCCGTCGGCATCATCCCCCTCGAGAGACTCATTCCCCACCTTGTCGCCTCCAAACGCTCCCTATCCTCCATCATCCATGTCCAACGCGCCAACGATCTCGGCACATTAACCCGGAACGCGCTCCGACACTCTGCCGTAACAACCGCCCGTACCTCCTTTCTCCAGTCTGGTATCACATCTCAAGTCTCCGTCCTCCACCAAGTACATCAAAGCTCTATATCTACCGGCCTACAAGTGCGGAAAGAGTTTGAGTCAGTCGTGAGAGACTTGGATGAGGCTAACGCTAGACTGAAAGCTACGTTGGATGAATTGAGGGGAACGTTGGTCGAGTCGAAGTTGAGGCCCGAGGGAGAAGAGGGCAGACATCTACTGGACTTTGTGGACGAAGGTGGTGTGGAGGGTGTATACGAGGCTGTTAGGGATTTGATTGATGGAGCCGGTGTGGGTATCAGAAATTTCGATAACTATAATAAGCAATTTGGGGATGAACTGGAGAAGGTAGGTAGGGTATTGAACGGTGCGAAACGGGGTTTAGAAACGGGTTTGAGTATTGGGGAAGATAGTCTAGGGATAACTACGCCCATTCTGGACCTGGTACATGATATGGAAGATCATGCAAGGGAAGTCGCTGTCAATCTGGAAAGCTTGGTGAGCCACTTCGATCTTTGCGTCAAGGCTATCAGGCATACGGAAGGGGGAGGTGATGCTGCATCAAAGATTGCGGGTGATTTGCCCGAAGGCATGGGTCTTGGACAGAACGCCGGCGAAGTGCCTGAACCCATTGATGATGATCAATGGATGGAGATGATAAGGGTGCTGGAGGAGGACGCTGGTCAGGTGGATGATGTGGTCATTGAGATAAGAGATCACATTGCTGAGATGGAAAGCCTCTATAAGCGTGTTGAGGCACATACCAATCGACACAATCAGGAGCTTGCGAATGCGACGGCAGCCTTCAGACTATTGGAAGATATTGGGAGTAAGTTGCCCGGGTACATCACACAGGGTCAAGTCTTCCCCATCCACTGGGAAGAAGAAAAAGAGAAGATCGAAGAACGCCTTGAGGAGCTCGAGACATCCCGGGATTTTTATGACGGCTTCTTGAAAGCATATGATAATCTCCTAATCGAGGTTGGCAGGCGGAAAGCTTGGGAGCTAAAGATGGACAGAGTTGTCCAAGCAGCCAAGTCCGAGCTTGAAAAAATCTACGAAGACGATCTTGAAGAGAGGGAAGCTTTCACCAAGTCTCATGGTCATTTTCTGCCGAGGGACATATGGCCTGATTTGCCGTCAAAACCATTACGGTTCGATATCTCCCCCGTTGACGAAACAGCCACGAGGGTTCCTGACATATCGAAGTCGGTGATCCATCGGGCTATAAAGCGAATACATGGCGTGTAATAGAGCCGTTACCAATAGACTTGTAGACCATCTAGACTATGATTTCACTCCTCTGTGCAGGGAAGAATTAGCGTCCTCTATGCCTAATATGGTTGAAAAACAGTACGACTCCTTAGATTCTCAGCGCTCTCTTTTGTCTGCATGGATGGAAAGACAAGACCTCCAACCTCTTTGGTATAACAGAGCAGATGATGCTCTTGTACTTGTAAAGAACTCTCATCGCCAGAGGAAATAAGTTCAAGTGATGATATTCGTCATTGAAGTGAAGATAGAATTGAAGTACAATAATGTCTGACATACCGTTTGGCTCGCCTCATAAGCTCCAAGAGTCACTGTGACATTTTCTTCAAATGGTCTAATTTTAAAACTAGTGCTTGCGTCTGGTGGAAGTGGCGATCATCTTCTTTTTAACATACTTTGGGATCTTATTCTCCCTCTGTACTTTCTTTTCCTCTTTCACTTGCTTTTTGTGTTCTTTCTTAGCATCCTTGTCTTCAAAACGTTTACCCCTGGGCTTCTTTTGGGCGAATGCGTCTGCTTCGTCATCACCGTCAGCCCCGCCCCCAGAAGACCCATAGCTTTCATCGTCAGAACCCTCGACGGATAGGCCTGCTTTATCCTCAGCTGCCGCTAGAGCTTCTGGCGCTACTCTGTCTGCAAGCAAGTTGTGGTAGACAAGGGTATCTTGTTCACCCTTTGCAACTTCACCAACATCCCTTTCGACATCATAAACCTGTTCCAAGGTCTGTGGTATGTACTGATTGCGGAAAACCTCGTTGTCAACTTCACCTTCTTCCTCAGGTCGCTCATCGTATAGCTTCTGTAGACTACTGACCACCTCTGGCGGCTTAGTACCACCATCAGCGGCGGTCACAAATCCAAACACCGTCTTCTCGGACAAAACATCTACATCTTTCCGTCTAAAGAAATCACCGACATTCTTGATGTCCATCCGCAGGAATTCAAGACTACGGGGATGATCATGCTCGACGCTTTGGCTGACGTCGATAAGCCATAGCTTATCCTCATGGTACAGCACATTGTACTCGCTTAAATCGGCATGGACTAAACGGCATGTCTGATAGAGTGTTCGCATGTAACCCAAAAGCTGAAGGTATAGCAATTTCCACCTTGCGTCAACATCGCTTCCTTCTAATTCAACATCCTTCAGTCTTGGAGCTGGAATGCCTTTCTTATCGCCCAAGAATCCCATCACGAGCACATGAAGTCGCAGGTATACGGGTTGTGGACATGGTATGCCGGAGGCATAGATCCTCTTCAGATTCCTCATCTCCTTTTCCGCCCAGACCTTGACCATAGCTCTATTGTTGCTCTTGCTGTAGCCTTGTCTGAATCTATATTCCCCAGTGACATATTTATCTCTGTCCTTGAAGATCAATATGCTGGTTTTGTAGACCTTGATTGCTCGATGTAGCGGAGCCACAGCCGCCTCTGAGCTATCGTCTTGTGGTATGGAAAGGGCATGATAAACATTTGCCTCTTTCCCCGTTGACAAACAGCCATTTACTTCCGATACAACATTCCGATTGATCATTTGCAACAAGATCATGCGCGTTCGTGGATCCAGCACTTGTTCGCTTGTGGCCCGGTCACTCTTGTCTGCGACTCTATCGTGCTTGCCTTCGAGCCCGGACTGCCTATCATCAAGTTTCAATTTTCCTGCATGGCGGGATAGAGAGGTTATTTGGTCATCGACGGAAGCAAGAGTGTTTGCTGTGGGCTTTTGAGGGTTTGCTTTAGGAAACGTTGACTTTGGTAAGTTGGGATCAGCCGAGGCTTCTTGAAGCCGACGTTGTCTGTTGTAGGTTTTGGTATAATCCGAGGGATTGTATAAAGCGTAATCTTCATCCTCAAGCTCTTCGCCTGCAAAGATATCCTCGTAGTCTTCCTCCCGGTCCGCTCCAAGGCTATCGTTCTCGTTACCTGTACTTCCTTCAAATGCCGTATTGGTGTCATTAGCATAGCCTTGGCCAGGTATGAAATGGCGAACAGGTTGCTGCCCTGCGGCAGGGCTATGAAAGCTTTCCATCAAGTCGGTCTGCGTCCTTGAATGTGAATTTGCGTATCCGTCATCTAGCGAACAGTTTATTTCGCGCGCTTGCGATTCCGCGCTTCGGAATCCATTCCGGTATCGAAACCCACCACTAAAGCGCGTCGCGTCGTGTGCGACTGTTCAGATACGCCCTATCATCTCAGAAACTTGTTTGAATCCATGAATCAATGCGCCATGAGGTACCGACGGTAGACCACCAGAAAGGTTTCTCCAAAACGGACATTCTAGTCACAGTTCTGCAGCTCGAGACCCTCAGCGACTACTTGCAGAATGTACATCAAGCAGATAATCATACAGGGCTTTAAGAGGTCTGCTCACATTTGCGCTGCTTGCATGGTATCCCTGTCCTGATGAATCTCTTAGCTACAAGGAGCAAACTGTTATAGAGCCCTTCTCGCCGAAGCACAATGTTATTGTGGGACGGAATGGCTCTGGCAAAAGCAACTTTTTTGCGGCCATTCGATTTGTACTCAGCGATGCATACACTCAAATGGGTCGGGAAGAGCGCAATGCCCTGCTCCATGTACGTGAGAGATAACGGTCTGTATCTCAGGTTGCTGCTTACGACATATACAGGAAGGCACCGGCGCGGCAGTCATGTCAGCTTTCGTGGAGATAATCTTCGACAACAGCGACGATCGCTTCCCCACTGGCAAGCCCGAGCTAGTCCTGCGACGAACGATAGGAATGAAGAAGGACGAGTACTCCCTGGATAGGAAGAATGCTACGAAGTCGGATGTTATGAATCTACTGGAATCGGCTGGATTTTCGCGCTCGAATCCTTATTATATCGTACCGCAAGGGCGTGTCACTGCGCTGACCAACATGAAAGATGCGGAGCGACTGAATTTACTCAAGGAAGTTGCAGGTACCCAGGTATACGAAGCTAGGAGGACCGAGTCCTTGAAGATAATGAACGAGACGAACAACAAGAGGGAAAAGATTGATGAGCTTCTTGAATACATCAAGGAGCGGCTGGCAGAGCTGGAAGAAGAGAAGGAAGAATTAAAGGATTATCAAGAGAAGGACAAGGAACGACGGTGTCTGCAATATACCATCGATCACAGGGAGCAAGTAGCAATCCAAGATGAGCTGGAGTCTTTGGATGAACAGCGACAGACAGGCATGGATAATACCGAGGATAGCCAGGAACGTTTCGTCCAAAGCGAGAAAGACCTTGCCGAAATTGACAGGCAAATCAGCGAATTGAAGCAGCAGGTAGAGTTTCTGAAGGTCGACAAGCGGCAATTGGAAGAAGAGAGAAAAGAGACAGCTAAGGTGAAAGCAAAGATTGAGCTGGAGGTCAAAAGCCTCAGTGATGGGCAATCTGCCGCCCAGCAGGCAAAGTCCCGGTATGAATCGGAGTTGAACAAGATCCAAGCCTCGATCAGGGAGCACGAAGAAGAGCTCTCAGAGATCATGCCAGAATACGACGCGAAAGTGGAGCAGGAAGCCGCCATGAGGTCGGAGCTGGACAGCGCAGAAGGCACCCGACAACGCTTGTACGCTAAACAGAATCGCAATGCTCGCTTCCGCAACAAGAAAGAACGGGATGACTGGTTACGGGAGACAATCAACAGTATCTATCCAGATTTGGCAAAGGTCAAGGCTGCCCGCGTGCAAACCGCCGAAGATATAGCAGAACTGGAGAAAGATATTACGAGAATGGAGGCCGACATCACTGAATTGCGAGAGCGATTGGATAGCCGTGGTAGCAGCAACGAAGCAATGGAGAGGCAGGTCCAAGAAGCCAAATCTCTGCGAGATAAATTAATGGACGAGCGAAAGTAGGTGTCTACGAAAATGGATTTCTCACGCACGGGCTGACATGTGAATAAGGGAGCTGTGGAGAGAAGACGCAAAGCTGGAGTCTGTGATGCACAACGCGAGGAGCGATCTTCGCCAAGCCGAAATGGAACTCTCTCATACCATGGACAAGGCTACGAGTCGTGGACTGGCAGCTATGCGAGATATTAAGCGTCAAAATAACCTTGAGGGGTGTTTCGGTACTTTGGCTGAGCTGATGGATGTCGATGAAAGGTTTCGAAAAGCTGTAGAAATCACGGCTGGAAACAGCCTCTTTCACTACGTCGTGGACAATGACCGGACAGCCACCAAGGCGATCGAGATTTTACAGTCGAGAAGGCTAGGTCGCTTAACTTTCATACCATTGAATCGAGTGCGGTCAAATACAGGGAATGTTCCCAAGGCCAATGATTCCATACCGATGCTGGAGAAGATTAATTTCGATCCCACATACGAAAAAGCGTTTCAGCAGGTATTCGGCCAGACAATAATTTGTCCGACTCTGGCTATTGCTGGCCAGTATGCAAGAAGTCACGGTGTCAACGGTGTAACCATGGATGGTGATAGGTCACATAAGAAGGGGGCCTATACTGGTGGTTCTGTCGACAATCGTACTTCCCGCCTTCAGGCTGTCCGCAACGTCTCCAAGTTGAGAGATGAGTATGACTCTCACCAAGCTAGATCTGTTGAAATCAAGCGCATATTACAGCGAAAAGATCAAGAAATCACTCAAGCTGTTGGAAATCTCCAAAAAGTTGAGCAAAGGCGAACGCAGCACGAGAACAGCTATGGCCCATTAAGACAGGAACTGAGAAGCAAAGAGTCTAGTCTCGACAACAAGAGAGATACTCTTGACAAGAAGCGCCGAGCGATGATAAACATCGAGGCGAACTTGAAAGCTCTCACTGACCAGCAAAGCGCTCACGAAGCCGAGATAGCTTCCGAGTTCAAGAAAGCTTTGACGGGAGACGAAGAAACACAGTTGGAAAACCTGAACTCCACTGCCCAAGATCTGAAACGGCAACTCGCACAAGTGTGTACAAGTCGCAGCGAGCTCGAAACACGAAAGACCACTCTCGAAATTGAGCTACGCGAGAACCTCCGCCCACGTCTCGACCAGCTGAAATCCCAAGAATTCGACAGTAACGCGAGCGGCACGCGAGGCAACCTCAAGCAAAGCCAGCAAGACCTCAAACGCATCAACAAGGCTATGGAGGAAGCGTCCCGCAAACTCCAAGAAACTGACACCGCTATCGAGGTCGCCAACACCAGCATCTCAGAATTCCAAGCCCAGCACGCCGAAATCCTCGCCAATCAAACCGAAATTGCCAAATCCATCGAAAAGGCCCAAAAGCGCATGGAAAAATCCGTCCAAAAACGCCGTATTCTCACCAAGCAAGCCGCCGAAGTCGCCACAAAAATCCGTGACTTAGGCATCCTCCCCCACGGCGCTCTCGAAAAGTACGAAAAAACGAAATCAGACTCCATTGTTAAGCGCCTCCATAAAGTCAACGAAGCGCTAAAGAAATACGGACATGTCAATAAAAAGGCGTTCGAACAATACAATAATTTCACGACCCAGCGGGATACGCTTGAGAAACGGCGCGCCGAACTCACAGAGGGCCAAGCCTCAATCGAAGAACTCATCACCGTTCTCGACCAGCGGAAAGACGAGGCTATTGAGCGAACCTTCAAACAAGTATCCAAGGAATTCGCCAACGTATTCGAGAAACTCGTCCCCGCCGGTAGAGGCCGGCTCGTTATTCAGCGGAAAGCGGATCGAGGCCAGCAGCAGCAAGGCGAAGAAGAAGATGACTCGGACGAGGAGAGGAGAGCGACTGGTACGACGGTAGAAAATTATACAGGGGTAGGAATCAGTGTTAGTTTCAACAGTAAACATGATGATCAGCAGCGCATCCAGCAATTGAGCGGTGGTCAAAAAAGTACGTCTATCCCTCTCCCCTTCCAAATTTCCTCATTCCCCCTTCTAACTTAACCCCCAAGGCCTCTGCGCCCTCGCCCTCGTCTTTGCAATCCAACAATGCGACCCTGCGCCCTTCTACCTCTTTGACGAAATCGACGCCAACCTCGACGCGCAGTACCGCACCGCCGTCGCTAACATGCTGAGATCCATAGCCGACAGTGGGGGCGGTGGTGGGGGTCAATTCATTTGTACGACTTTCCGCCCGGAGATGTTGCTTGTTGCGGAGAAGTGTTATGGGGTGAGGTATCTGGGGAATAAGAGTAGTAGTGTTGTTGTGGTGGGAAGGGATGAGGCGTTGAAGTTTGTGGAGGGGGAGAGGCAGTAGTGTGTTGATTTGTGGGGGTCAGGTATGAGGGGAAGGGGAGGGGCTTGGTTGGGGGTTCAATGGGAAGTGGTTGGTCAATGGATATGGCTACGGCGATGAGGCGTTTGCTGGTGGATGGTGGCTACCTACGTCTCACTTCATCTTTGCTGCTATGATTCGGAGGTATATGTATCATATCATATCTTGCTCTTGCAGCTCCAGATACCGAGCTATGAAAACTATGCTGCGAAGTGCAGGATCCTGATTCTCCTCCTGATATACCCGTTCGAGTTTGATGTTTTATACATAGTCTCTACAATAGTCTGGGTAATATTACCCCCTTTAGAAATCTAAATACACACGGGTAGGTACTTGCAATTGGGAGCTAGAGCCTAATAAATGGAATTATCTTTGCATAATCATAACCGCAATCAGAAAATCCATCAAACACCAAATTTTCGACCACCACCCCTATTATTTCGTAAGCCTAGGTACATAGCGAGGGCCAGTTTTACGCGTGGCTTAGTGGTACTCTAGGGGGGTGCTCTAGGGGTGGCTCCAGGGGTATTGTAGGAGGGCGCTTCAGGGATGGCTCCGAGGGGTGCTTTAGAGGGCAAATCTAGGGGCTATTAGGCCGTTCCAATCGCAATTATCTTCTCTTGAGCGTTGAGATTTCTGAGGGCGGCCACCTCCTAGGCAACTATGTAGATAATGGATAGAATATTATATCTAGAATCTAGAGTTGGTACTTCTATTCATGAGGCTATATCTATAATCCAGGTACTATCCTTTGGTTGATGGTTGCGCAGTTTGGTTTTTCGTTTTTCGTATGCTCCGGCATACAGAGATTGACAATGTTAATCTTGATTTGCGCTAACCATTTTCGTAAAAATCCTAACCCTAACTGTAGATAAGGCCCCTAGAGCATGCCTGTGTCTTTAGGGTACTGTAGGGCCTAGGCTTTAACTTCTCAGCGGGTACTTTAGGTGAAGGGGCCCCTGATTAGGAAATATACTAGGTGTCTGAAGGCTTGGGAGCCCCTATTACTGGCCCCCGAAGCGGGTGTTATCCAGGCACCTCCCTGGGGGTCGGCTGAATTCTTGCACGCTAAAACTATTAGCGCAAATCAAGATTAACATTGTCAATTTCTGTACACGTTTATTGCATTGAAACATATACAGGGTGTGATTGGCAATGAGCCAACTGTCCTACTGCGAGTCGCCAAGACTACCCCAATGAGGCCTTTGCTGATCCTAAGGTCTATGTAGAAAGCCGATAGATATAGCTTACCAGTATCAATCTGTCCGCCAGCAATTCATATTGCTCGTTTCAATTTCATTCCTAAAGCGCCAGGAAGATCATGTATCTATTTCCTATCATTCGAAAGACATCATGGCGCGTTGTTCCTCATTCAGCCAGCTAGCATCGTGGCAGCTACCTATGACAGATTGATGATCCTCAAGAGGATCCAGAGAGCGCCCGTCTTATGCCATGTTGTTGCATCAATTAGGTAGCCGCTGGCATGTGGCCAATTGGAGGAATCTCCGATGGGTGGTGGAAACGGTTCGTCTCTCTTGCCCTGCGTTTGCCCTGCGTTTGCCCTGCGTCTCTACGCTGGATGTATTTGGAAGCAAGGGTTCTGGGCCGGAAGCTAGAATAGCCTGTAAGAGGTGAAAGACCGTTCTCGATAGCTGTTGTGATTTAGGGAAAGAGATGAAAAGGGTCTGACTCTGCAGGATACATGATCCGGGACGGTTGTGACGGCAGTGAGATTGGATGCGGCTTGAGGCAGATATTTCCGCTTGTGGATGGACTGGGCCCAGAAAGATGGGATAGGGGGAGAAGCAGGTGAGAATGATAGGTCAGCGATATGCCGCGGCTTATCGTCTATGCATGATAATCAGCTTCTAAGCGTTCAATCCTTCAAACGCAGGGTCGACCATGGTCTGGCAATGGTCAGGCCATAGTCAGGCCATGGTCACACAGAGAATCAGTGTCCGACACAGGATTCGGATGGGCCATTGCTCCCACGTCTAGTACTGCGCAGGGTCTCCTGCTGCGGAGGTCGGCGCGTAATCTGCAGGGTACACTTTCAAGAGTATCTTATCAGCTTTATGGGTGGTACAATACACGTGCCTTCACTCTCATTGGGTGTCTTTTGTGTGTACGATGGGAAGCGCGGATGGACATCGTTTATCTTAGTGTGGATGTGTCAGATGCAGGGCCGCTATCAGTGATCGAGGGTCTGGTCTTCCATCGTGCCTGATTTTCCAAGCTTAGGAGATGATGCCATACGGACCAGCGAGGTAGGAACAGCTCTAAGGTCTCACCGTCTCCCACGATTCATTGAGTAATATGATTATGACACTGGTGAAAAGATTCGAAATATCTGAGGTGAGATAAGACAATCCCTCAGGTACACTTGCAAGAAAGTCAATACAATATGTGGCAATATGTGTGAGTTCATGAGGAGAAAGGAGAACATGGTATATACAATGTGTGAATTGTATGATGATGTATGAATAGAGGTTCTTTAGGCGTTGGAGGGTGTACTTTGGAGTAAATAAGCAGTTGGGTTGCATGGGGCATCAGAGCGACGTCGGAAGAAGAAGAAGAAGCTAAGGCTTAGTCAGAAGAGGTTAGTCGGATTCAAAGGGTTGCCGTAAGCGAAAGCTTGGGTGAGTAAACGGCTCTTTGGTGATAAGCAAGAATGGCGCGCATTAAACTGCTTTAACGCTGCTCTAAAGGTACCTTAGCCTTCCCGCCGCTACTGATGCGAACCAGGCAAGAAGGAGGTCATGGTGGGGGCTTCTATTTCTAGGCGACCTATCACCTATCACCCGCTCGACTGCTGGCCTGAGAGGTGGAGCTAAGTGGGGCATTGGGGCGTTAGGGCCAAACGCCAGCGAACGGGTTCAGCTAATTTAGTCATGGCGGGGTCAAACTCGGCCCTTCCACATTTTCGTTGGGAGGTGAGTCGGGAGTCCCGGAGAATAAAATTTGTCTCGATGTGGAGAGACAAGGCTTGTTCCGAGACTATGCCGCCTAGATTGTATGAAGCTTTCAATAAACGGTCAAGAATCTGGACAGGTTTGGTGTGGAGTCGTGATTTTGAGGTTAGGATCATTGCTTGTGGATAAACACTAATGCCATATCGAGAATTTCAGCATGTGCCATATCGGTTTTGCGAATTTGGGTCGAGAATATGCCTGCAGCGGAGCTCATCCCTTATCGCGATGCATAAGATCCTTTTGGTAGAGGGCACATTTCGGAGTCCGGGCATATCATTGCAGCGGACCTTCACCAGTCAAATTGGGACCCTTGTGCACGCGAGTCACACTCGGGAAAGTCAAAGCATGAAACGCCTGGTGGTCCTTCCCTACCTCTTATCATTTACCATCACAATGATCCGAGACAGAAAATCCTGCAGTGATAGGGTTGAAAAACAAGTTTTCAGCTTGGACCTTTATCCTCACGCGAGGGTGGGGGCCCTTCTTCGATTGTCGATTGTTGATTGTTGGTGCGATGGTGGTGTTGTGTCGTACACGCCGGTATTCTCTGGTTCAATGGCCGGTCCCACAATTATTGCACATTAATGAGGAGTCCAGAACTTGTGCACGGCTACTTGTATTTGACTTCCCCAGACCCCAGAAGAATAAGGTAGAACCCCCAGAGCCGTCGCAGATGGCGATCTAGAAGCGCCAAGGAGTCGCCTTCCCCACAACCTAAGGAGAGCCTTTTGTAATTGTGGATTCATCAAGCTGTTTTGCTCCAAGCCAGGGACTCTGAACTGGCTTGTTCAAACCCTTTCCACGCCATTGACCTCTGGCCAATTTTCGAGAAAATGGCGAATGCAAAGAAAGGACAGTCAAGTAGCGAACCCAGACGGTGTAGCAAGACTTCCCAATGACCTCGCAGTACTTGCCTCTACCAGCCGATTACTGCAGAAGTGGTGTGACAATGAGCCTCAGATGGTTCGACGGGGCGTCAAGCCACCGCACGCTTCAAAATAGGAGCTTAATTCAAGTGCCCCATTGTTTACTCCCGTGCCTTTGTACGACATATGTTAGCGAACCAAAGAAATTGCTCAAGATTTATGCTTAAGAGGACTGGTTTGCCGTTGGCTGGGCAGCTACTGATGTGAACCTCCCTTGTTGTCTCGAATTCATGGATGGAGTGTTTGAAGGGTGCATGGGTACTCTAGCGCTTATCAATTGACAATCGGAGAGTGGCGGCACACTGGGCCATGATTGGCGCACGACGGAGGAAATAACCGTTGATCAGCACTACGCTTGTTGTTGACGAGCATTTTAAAGTATCAGAAATCAAGATAGCGAACCCCGCCCGGATACCGATGAAAAATATCACTCATGATTCTTCGACTCGTGAGACCCCATCAAGAGGATCTACAGTCCCTTGAGAGATCTCCAAAAGAGTGTACCTGGCGTCAAACTTATTCATGTTATCGAGGACCCTGAGGTACCGCTGCACAGCGGAAAGAAGGTACTGAGATGTTGGCAGATGTTTGTTGAGGGGCGGAAAAGCGTACGTAGACGGTCTAAGGAAGCGCCAAAAGCCCCAAGTGCATGCAGCTCTATGCACGCTGCAAGGATGGCGTCCCCTACTCCTACGTAGGCGGCATACTTGGATGGAAGGAATTTGCGTGGAATTGCGAGGGATGGCGTGTGTCAGACGTTGGCTCCAGGCCTACCTTAGTTATCTGTGATGTTGCCTTAGTGAGCTGCGAACAGCAAAGCACGCCTATTGGCTTTGTTGTGATCCGACAATTGCCAATTTTTAGTGGCCACCCCACTCCGCATTCGCTCACCAAATTTCAATCCGCTAGCCGGACAACAGCCATATCTTTTTCGATTACTTGCTTCCATAATGTACTTCCTCTCACTCACCGTCTCCTACACCTCATCGCCCTCTTCCTGCCTCCCAATAACCTTGGGTCACCGCAAACTCCTCCTCGCGGTCTCGGAAGGGCATTTGCCTTGTCATACTAGATAATCCAGGCGGGCTGAGCCGGACTTTGCCCCCAAGGAACACCAAGGATCGGAAAGAGATAACCTGCTCTCTTTGTCCTCCATCCTTCACCTGGCACTGTCCCGCGGCTACAGTGACTTCCACAACCAGGTGCATATTCTCGAAACGGTTAGCTTGCTTGTGAAGAGACGGCTTTGTTTCGTCCACTATCACACCACTCTCTCCCGGAAAACCCTTCATTGGGCTCTTTCACTGTAAGTATTGCTGTACCAGACCGATATTAGATCTTTCAACGCACCAGAGATATTGTCTGGAAAAGCGTCGGTAAGCCACTGGAGAAAGCCTTCACTTTTGCTAATGCGCCTTCCTCGACAGATCCTTTGTGCTACTACCTAGAATCCTACAAATCGAGCACCTCGGACAAGATTGCAAACTTATGTACCTATTAACCTCTTCGGCTCAACCCCTACCATTACGCAGACGAGACTGTCGTACGAATGCCGTACACACCACCGTCAGTGCAATCACCGGTTGCTTCTCATTCTGTAACCCCGGCCCTCAGTCGCTCTCAGTCGTATTCCAAGAGTTATCAGCAAGATAAATCGGCTCCAAGTCATGGCACTGGGCCAGGTCTACCTCACTCGACTTCATCCCGAGCATACCTAAACAAACACCGTCGAAGTCCATCCATCTCGAACTCATCCGGCTTTAACACAGGTCTATCTACGCCTGGAGCAACTCCCCAAGAGCCTAGGAGCTCTGACAGTGATGAGGCCGATAACGAGTCTCGTGGTACGGGAGGGGTCCGGCCATCTTCTGCAGACCATCTGATCGTCTCCACAGAAATTTCACCCCCAGCTTCACCCTCGACCTCGAGCGACGATGAAGCTACGGCAAGGCGAGGGAGAGTCAGGGATGTCGCAAATTTGGCCGAGCTACAAGCAGCCATTAGAATAATTGAGCAACATCGAGCAGGTTCTCCGGACAAGGAGGCAAGCGAGCAGACAAAAAAAGCGAGGGTAGCCTTGGGTCTTCCAAGACCGCGAATAGACCCCAGCAGGAAAGAAAAGGAGTCGCAGCCAGAACCCTCGCCTAGTCTACCATTGTCGGCTGGCGCTCGAAAGATCTCACATTCAAGGTCGAGTACAGAGACCAGTGCCTTCTTCGACTTCCCTCACACCAAGTTCGAATCACCAGGACGGAGCACCTCTGATAGCGATGCGGACGATGCCGGGGATGATGACCTCCAAATTAAACCGCCATTGATCCGAAAGAAGTCCGGTGAGCTGGTTCGGCCAGCTCTAAGGGCGCCGTCACTGAAGAGAAGACCGTCAAGCATGCCGGGCACTCCCGTATATTCCAAAGCTGTGCACTTCCAAGACAACAGCCTTGAGCATGTTCGACATTTCCTGCAAGTGGACCGCCCTATCGCTGTCAGCGCTGGCTCTTCACCAGTCGAATCATCCTACGAAGATGAGCCTGAATTCCCATTCGGCAGTGGAGATGCAAATTCTCGGTCACCTCCATTTGATTGGCAGATCCGGTTGAGTAACTTCCCTCATAATACCCCCAAACGGAACGCATTGCCAGTTAGGACTGAGTCAGTATATCTATCAACAGATAAGAAAATGCTTATGGGCTCGGTGATAGTCCGCAATCTGGCCTTCCACAAGCTGGTTGTGGCAAGATTCACCCTCGACTACTGGAAGACAACGTCCGAAGTCGTGGCGGAGTATAACAACAATGTCCGCCAAAAGCAAGTAGAAGATGGCTGCGATCGTTTTACTTTCAGTATCAAGCTTGAAGACCAGGCAAATCTCGAAAACAAAACACTGTTCTTCTGTGTCCGATATAATGTCAATGGGCAGGAGTATTGGGACAATAATAACTCGGTCAACTACCAGGTTGACTTCACAAAGAAATACAAGTCGCAAAATGGCAAGCAAGGCAATCAAGGGGACAGTTGGCGCCAACTCAACTCCCTACCTAGAAGCAAACCATCTTCGAGCATCGGTCCAAGGCCTCGCAGTATGCCTTCTTTTGACGACTTTGCCAACGTGGCATCACCTTACGAATTCTCGTCATTTCCCCAGCCATCTTCCATGGTTGGTGAGTCGCCGATACGTTTCAAGAACAAGCCATCTGCAAAAGACATTATTCCAGATGCTCCAGGGCGCCCAAAAAGCTCGGTTAATCAACAAGCTTTTGGAAACAGATACGACTTTCGTGCTTCCCTATCCGCGGCCATCCAAGCAACTAATACTGCCTCTGGTGACCGAAGTGAGCTCCCTTTGAAAGATACCAACCAGAGCGGAACTGGAAGGCAACCATCATCGCTGAATAAAGATGCTGGTGCAGCTGCGGTGAACAAAGCTCAATCCTCCTTAGGCCCAGTGAACACAGGCAAGGCTGGGGAGCCAAGCCAACATGATGTTCCTAAGCCTGCTGCCTTGACCACGGAGAAGCCTTCCCTACAGTCCTCTTCCTACCACGAACTACTCGACAAATACTGTTTCGTACGTTCTGGACCTAAAAAGGATACTCAAGAACTAGTTCGCTAATGTTTCCCTTTAGTTTGGATCTGGGAAGCCATCCACGTCTTCACAGCCTTCCCCGCACTCTCAGCCGGCTAAGCCTGTACCTGCCCAAATGGATGGTGCCTCGAGTGGCTCCCCAGAAGCTGAAAATGCTTCTGGACAGGGATTGGCCTCGTTGAGCTCCTCACCAACTCAGAATAGGCTGCCAATCACTGATGAGATGACATCTTCCTCGAATATTACAAGCCCTCGCGTTCCCAGATCTGCATCTCCTGCCACTGGATCGTCGATGGGTTCTCGGGCGGCCTCTCCTGTCTCGTTCGGATACCCGTACCAGACGATGGAGAGAGGGCTCTTTGATAGTCATGCACCAACTGCAATTCGTGGATGAGCAAATACGGATTACTAATGGCGCAGAATGCAGCTTTCGGAAGAGCGAAATCTTTGGCTGACCTGTCTGGCTGGAACGGGGCCACACTCGATTTGAGAGATATACATCGTTCTCTCCCCAGCGTTGAAGGTATGGGTCAGCGGCCGTGATTGAGCTATGCGTATGCGTCTACGAAACTTTACGTGCATGAAAAAGGACATCAGTCTTGTACTTTGGAGCGTTGTTTGGAGCGTTCATCCTGTCTGGCGTCGGTCCCGTCCTGGAAAGGCATTCTGCGCTCGGACCGATTATTCATTCTTGCAAGAGAGTTTCATGAATTTGTCTGGGAGGAGAAAAGTCATTACAATAGAGCAAGCGATGGCGTTTGGTTCCCTGTCATATTGGAAGGGCCGTGAAAGCATGGGGTGCTGTTCAAAGATTTGTACAGTGCTTGCAAGGTGTCTGGTGTTCTACTTGCATAAGCGTGTGTATATGCTATTCGGTGTGGTTATGCTCGAACCTTACTTTTAGGTACATATAATTAGTAAATTATCTATTCCGTATAACCGTAGGTCAAACATTCAAAATATTGCCCGTGTCTCGGACGGCGCAGATTGGATTCAGAACCGAGCTCTCCACCAACCAATCACCACATCGCCTGGCCACCACCACCACCACCACTAACACTACCACAACCACCCATCATCACCACCTTTCCTCAGGATTCTATCTACTCTGATCTGTGCACCCTGCCATGATGCAGCTAGAGTAATCGAACCATCTTCCTCCGTCTCCACCGACGGTCCCGAAAATACTGCCTCCAAGAGAGATGTGATGCAAGATGTAGATTGATTACGGCAGCGAGGAAGGCGATCCAAGGCGGTATCAAGGGTAGATCATGGGAATGATGGGATAGTATGAAGGAATATGCTGGGCGATCGCTGCTATACTGTGCTTGAGGAGCGCGGCAGTTCATGAGCAAGAAAGGATTTACGCCGTTCCTGGACTCTTGTGCTTGGTGAATGACTCGACCGATGTCTTCAGCATAGCCAATATTTTAGGAATGTGTCATGGCTGACAGAGTTGAGATGAGAGAGGGGAGGCTGACTATCTCGCTTGTATACGAGATAGCTATCGGGGCTCTTTCAACCAGCTCCACTGCTCCAAGCATTGTCTCGTTCTGGGGAACAACGTGAGACGCATTGAAACCACCATGTCCTAAAACTCGGTCAGTAGTGCGAATACTTATGGTTGAAATTAATATGTCTCATGTATGGCTGGCCACCTTGAGCGAATACTCGTACGCTTGTTATGATTTTTCGGCTGATGTGTCATATAGCCATGCTGTTATTAAGGTGTCGACTATGAGGGCTCAACAAGATAACTGTTCCACGCCAACGATAACACCATAGGATGTAGGCGTGGTAGCAGCAGCCGATCAACGCCACACGGATCTCAATGCCTACGGATGAAGCCAAAGACGACATCGGTGACAGCCCAGTGCGTCAAACGAAAGACGTAAAGAAGCGTACCTTATGCAGTGGAAGGGTTTCAGGACAGGGGTTCCCGCACCGCTGGTTTTTAAACCTCGTTCCGTGGAATTCGCTCCAATAATCCTGCTTAACCCACCTTCGCATCACCGTCGCTTGTCAGATTGCATCAAGCTTTTTAATAGGCGAAAGGATAAAGCCGCTCGTTATGACATCTTTAGCCTGCATGCGCACATATATCTCCGATTCTTCGACCGATCAACTGTGCAAGGACTGGAATCATGAAGATCTTCGCCTGTTGCATATTACTGTCAGTTGTCGCTGCTTCAAATTTGAACGCCTCATCCTCAACAGTGTCTTTAAATGACTCAACATTGGTTGTCCCATTCACCAATAACAGTTTGCAGCGCCCCGATCATTGGCCATCATTGCCGTATAATTACCATTTAGACCTAAGCTTGTCCATATGCATGACCCAATATGGCGACCTCATCCTGGAATCCCAAGAAGAAGTCGCGCTGGCAGCCTTGGTCAGAATAGAAGATAAAATGGCCACTGAGGGTGGCTCAGACGACGAGATTTATGCAACGATACTTCATGACCACGGGGTGTTTGTTTCTTTTCAGAAACCATGGGGTGCCACGCTGCCATTCAGGAGATGGGAGGCCGTCAAAGCAATTCATACTGTCCGGATACTGATGACCTTCTACGCGGCGAGGGACCTCCCCTCGGTTAAGGTCCTTCTGGGAAAGGAGTTGTTGTCACATTTCAGTGTACACTTTCTCATTCACCTTGATAGCATACCTTCATCGCCCCAGCTTTTGGTATCAAATAATTCAGAACCCGGTTCCACTAATCTTATCGCAAGAAGTAACGCCTCACTTAGCTGGCTGCCAGCACCTTTCACATTCCGAATCAAGGCCGATTTACAGATGACCATATTTGAATACGGTCCTGACTTCACCACACCAGAACCGGATATACTTGATCATCTAACGAGGATTGAAGTTACTATCCAGTATGAGGGAGGGCCTGATGAAATCCTCCCGTCTGTCGTTATCTCATCTGGCCCAGTTGCTATTGTGTTTACAGCAGTCCGATACCCTTCACTCCCACTTACACATTTGCAAGCTGCACAGGCGGTACATGCTATCTATAATTATTTTGAAAAGTATGGGCCAAGGAAAATAAAACATGCTGAAATTTACGTGGTCGGGCTAAGAGCCATGTTGTTTAGCTTAAGATCCCCTACAAAAGCCAGCGGGAACGAGACATCATTATTAAAATTGGACCCACCATATAATGACTCGGCACCTACTTCTCCTGCACTTGTCGCAAGGAGCAATACGACCTTAAGCAATACGAACATGGCTGGAGATAAAGACTGGCCGTCCCTGCCTTTTACTTTCAACGTCGAGGACTATTTGGATGTAACCGTGCTCGAATACGGTGCCAACTTCCCAGGTCCGAGACGAAATGTACTGGAAGCCCTGGCAACAATAGCAGAGATTATCACCAAGAAGGGGGAGCCATACAATATCATCCGTACCCAAAGATTAGCATACAGTCCTGTCGTGATTGCTTTCGCACGTATTACGCAGCAAGACAGAGGTGCTCCACTCTTAAGAGTCCAGGCTACGATGGTGCTTCATGCAATAGCAAAGCTCATGGAAGACCATAAGCCGAGAGAATTTACTAGAACTGAGATATCTGTGGGTGGTGAAAAGGCTATGGGGCTATCCTTGGAGCTTTTTTTTGCAACAGTCGATACAGGGAACCAAACTATGGAGATAGGAAACACAACTTTGGAGACAGGAAACATAACTATGGAGATGGGAAATACCACTGTAGAAATAGGAAACACAACTATGGAGATAGGGAACACAATTCAGGAGATAGGAATCGCTGCTAGCGAGTTGGGGAGCGCAAGTGCTGATATAGGGAGTTCTTGAGCCTTGCCGATATCTAATGAACACATAAATAGAAGATATCGCCTCAGTACCAAAGAATTAGGATCTTACGGCCGAGGCTAATGCTGCAACCCAAAATATCAGTTCTGATTTCTACTATCAATGGGGGAAAACACAGCGTATTCTACATCTCAAGTGAATTTGAATGTTACAATATCACCACCAAAACAAACACACACTTCGCTCCTTTCATTCGGCCATCCCACCACTTTCCTCTGGCTCCACGGACGAATTCTACGCTCCACCCTACATACTACTATCCCGCCCCCATCCGCCATATTGGGGGCCTCCCCCTACCTTCTCCAATCCTTTTCCTCCTCCCCAGTCATCCGCATTCACCACCGTCAGAATCTTATCCTCCTCCCCTCCCTCCCTCGTATCCTCCCCCCTCCCCTTATCGCCCTTTGATTCTCTCCCGTGAACGAGCCAGCCAGCCAGCGTCAGCGAGTTTTACCTATCAATAACTCCTCTATCTCTCCCCGCTACTGGCTAAGAACCGAGGACGCAATACCTCATATTTCAGCTGACGAGTTCTAATCTTTCAATGTTGATGGAGAAGTAAGGAGTTATGGATGGATGACAAATAGATGGGGCTGGAAGTGGGGTTGGGAGGAGGAGGGAGGGGGGTGGGAAGAGGGAGGAGGGAGGAGGGAGGAGGGGATGGGAGCGTGGGGGGTTGGAAAGGGGTGTGAGAGGTATTGGGGAGGGTTGGTTGGGGGTCGATGATTTTGTGGTATAGGTTGAATGATATTTTGGATGCGAGGGGAAGGGGTGAAGGGAGAGGTGGTGATGTTCGTTAGGTCTACTGGAATTTGTAGGAAGGTCATTTGTTGGCTAGGGGAGAAGTGTGTTGAAGTTGATGTATTGCAAGGAGTCTGGAACTTGTATTAACTGAGTTTCTGGTAATATGTTTGCATGGCTGTATTGTTCAGTTATCTCTACTACTTCATCTTGAGATTGATCAAATATGAATAATGAGAGCAGTTCTCTTCTCTGATGTATTCTAAGATCGCTGATACTTCTGCGGTGACTCAATTAGATCTCGAATACTTATTGCTTGTATTCTTCCTCTGCTTTGAGTTTCACGTACTGCTCTATTCCCATTTTGATATCTGAGGGTTCCATTGGCCGATTAGAGGCTTCGCTAATTGCTATGGAACGATATCCCATTTCGCCATTTAGAAGCCATCAAGAATCAAGTTCACCGTAGCTGTGGAAAGCCTTGATGGGGAAATGTTCTAAGAACGCGTAAGCCTAGCTAGGAAACTCTGCAGTCTTCTCTGTCTTTCGGTTTGGGCGGCATATTGAAAAATGCCAAGAAAAGCTCTGCTGACTGCGGGCTGAAAGTGTAAAAGTATTCCATGTCTCAAATCCAGACATTGGACGATTCTTAACGCGTGTGCGCGATAGTAAATTCGTCTCATCATACTTGTCTGCTCTTCGCCTTATTCCTGTATTCTTGTTCTCTACTTAGCCAACCCATGGCTTCGCTATTCATGTCCGGCCTTCTCAGAACTCAAGAAACATAGTGCCACTCGTCCCCTCGCGCCTTCCTCTTTCCATTTTTTTACTCTCTCAATTCTGCTCTTGCAACCACTTGAATGTTATCATCGGACTTTCACTTTGTGTAGTGGGTGATAACTTGCTCAACCTGAGCGTGGCGGCGCAGGTTCTTACGAATAAGGAGCAATGCTAAGCATTTGAAATTAAGCTTCCTAGCTGAAATGAGTGTATCAACTTTCGTTTGCAACATTTGTCGGGGCACATATCCTGAAGCCTGCTTGATACTTGCTTGGTCTGTTCAGAGATGTTGGTCAACTCAAGAGAAATGCAGAGGCATATGGCTGATCTATACGGCAAAATCACCTTTGTACTGACTTACCTTCAATTTGATAGCTTTTGATATTAGAAACAAGCGTACACGTAAGACCCTCAAACTTGCTCATCCTGTTACTGGCAAGTTGGGCAAGACGTCAGCCTTTGCGGCGCCTTTGCCCTCAAACCTGCTCACTTTCCCATGTCTTCCCCTTGACTCACAGTGAAAATTTTTCACATTGAGCAGATTTGCGCCGATTCTCAGGGCATAAGAGCAGGGCTTTGTCCCCCATCTCTGATTTTTCTTCTTCCTTCTTACACACCCCGCAGTTAGACAGACACAGATTTCCACAGAACTTCGGGTTGTTTACCACATTTTCACACAGCATACACATACGCAGCACAGCTTAGAG
Organism: Cladonia rangiferina; assembly: GCA_023065455.1. Taxonomy (NCBI): domain Eukaryota; kingdom Fungi; phylum Ascomycota; class Lecanoromycetes; order Lecanorales; family Cladoniaceae; genus Cladonia; species Cladonia rangiferina. The sequence goes on along the minus strand of JAJREH010000014.1, from coordinate 512,480 downwards.
TTAATTATCAGGCTTATTAAGTTGACATTGGTAAGTCTCAACCCTTACATATTCATAGAATTCGCCGATTGTTGGGTTTGGCCACCCGGATTTCCTTCGTTAAGAACAGATCAAGCCCCAAGTCTTTGTCTATTGTTGGTATCAGTCCCTAAGTTTGCATCTGTTAGCACTTACATCTTCTTACCGTTCCGTTGCTTTTAGGGCATCGAACCCGGCATTTGGTTGTTTGTTGAGTAGTAGTACCACAGCATACCCCGTGTTCCCGGTAGTTCCCCCTTTGACAGCACTATGGCTTGGTTTGGTAGCACTGTTGGGACGACCATGATGAGAGTTAGATCGGAGGATGACATGATGTTTGTTAATTACCGCAAGCTTGATCTTACTCGCGAGATGGATGAAGAACCCCCAAAGAAGAAAAGGAAGACGGCAGCAAGCCCAGAAGAAAAGGAAAAGCGTGAGCTGTTCGAGAATTACAAGCATACGAAGAGGATAGAAATTACAAAACAGTTCTGGGTGCAACTTGCGTGTGAGCCTGAAGAAAAATTGTTCTCATCATCATTATTCAGGGGCTTTCAAGGCCCTAAATTCCGTAGTCTCCATGCATACCGGGGCAAACCTGAGAATCTTTCATCTCCTTGGGACGCTAACTATCAATCATGTGAGAGATATGAGGAGGATTTGAGCCTGTTGCTCCAGGATTTTGAAGCCAAAGCGAGACATGAGTTCGCAGTGAAGAAGAGATGGCCCATCCAGGCTGAGCTGGGAGCGGTTTTCCTGGCCTCCAAGCTGAGGGGAAAGGAATGGAGAAAAGTGAAGAACAATGGCACTTATATGGAGAGTTTAGATAATGCATGGAGGGCTAAGATAAACAAATTCAAAGAAGAGAAAATCTTTCAGTTGGTCTGGGAATACGTTGCGGGGATGTCACGAGATTGGGACAAACAAAGACATCCTGAGAGCCACTTCGTGAAACACGGCGTGATCCTGAAACGCATGAAATCAACCCAAAGGAAACAGCGGTTCATCGACGTCGACGAATTTACGAGAATCAAGCGCCATGGCGGGGTCCACCTTGACAAATGGCCAATCCGCCGACCTACCAATGAGTTCTGCACATACCGTAAATAGGAAACGAAGAGCGGGGGATGATGAAGGAGAAGAGGGCGGGCGGGCGGGCGGGCACAAGAACATACCCTCTCAATGCATAACACTCCACTCATCGTACCACCGAAACAGCACATACGGACTTTGACCCCTTTCAGAGCGACCGTGACAAGGCCAATCCACCATCCATCATCGAGCCTTATACGGACCGGACACCACCCATCTGGCGACCGCACGGGCACTTTACCGCCATCACTCCGCCCAATGCGGATCTGGACCATCCCCCAGACGACCGTACGGGTATTCCTCACCACCATCGCCACATCCAATGCGGACCTGAACCAACCCCCCAGACAACCGTACGGGTAATCTCTCACCACCAACGCGCCTCATACGGACCAGATACCACCCAACTGGCGACCGCACGGGTATTTTGCCACCAACACCACACCCTATGCGGATCTGGACCACCCCCCTAGACGACCGTACGGGTCATTTCTCCCAAGTACGACCACACCCTATGCGGATCTGGACCCTCCCCCTAGACGACCGTACGGGCTGATTACCACCAATACCACCAAACCCGACTTCGGCCCTCAGGAGAACAGCATATACGGAGTCAGACCTAAACATGACCGACCGTGACAAGGGCAGCATCTCACACCACTTCCACAAACATCGGTGATGGCCCAATTGAGATACCACTCAAGGCGGACTACACTTCCTACCAACACACCGCCTTGGGCTTATTAGCTCCATAAGAGCAGCATATTCGGACTCAGACCAAAACATGAGGACCATACCAAGGGCAGGGCACTTACCACCACCACTCCTACAAACACCGGTAACGCCCTTCATAAACATCCGTACTCAGACCAATACATGAGGACCACACCAAGGGCACTTACCACCACCCATCCTACAAACATCGGTAAAGTCCCGCACAAAACATCCCTACATCCCTACTACCACCCACAAATACAATAACATCATACAAAAAACCCACTAAAACCCCAAAACACCAAAGTGAAGAACCACAACAAGAATCACACGATTCAAAATCCCAAAGAATACAAATTTCCCACCATCCCGAGCGTTAAGACCAAGGGCTCTGGTGGGAGGCGCTGAACAGGGTAGCGCCCCCTCGGCTATAGACTGATACCTTTTCGTGGTGCTGGGGATAAGTAGACTTGCTTGCAAGTTGAAACCAAAATCAGTCTGGGGTACAGTGCCCGTTACACTGTATCCCCAATCAAAATTCTTTCTTTGATTTTCGTCGCTACATAGCGAGATTGCTTCCACTAAACCGATGGGAAGTTCTTCGTAATTCCTCGATATGTATTCTTTTCGACTTCAATATCTTTCCATCGTCCTGCACCATGCACCTACGCTGCAAGGTACGCTTGCCACAGTGACGGATGAAATAGCTGCGAGTGTTGTGTTTTTTTTGAAGGCTTATATAGTATCTCCCGGCCAGTATTCCAGGTTTCCTCAGTTGACTGGATCTTGGTTTCACGCTGTATTGCTTCATTGACTTGAAGCACTAATAGTGAGCTTAGATACATAGGTGCTCCATAGACTCAATATACTTACTCTACATCTCATCTAAGTACGCGTGTGCCAGCTTCCCAGCACATCTAGATGACCCAACAACAGGAGATTTGACCCAAATAGCTGTTGGCTCCACGTGCCCAACAGAGCAAAATATTAGGTTAGGTTCCTCCCGATTGTAGTGTAAAGAAGCCGGGGCATATGCTTCTGTAAGCATTGCTCGCTGGAGCAGGGATGAGGGGAAACTTGGGGGGGCTCTAAATTTGTACCGACGCTGATCAGCCCCCCCAACATACCGCGGTACCCTATGCTCTCATGCTGAGCCGCTCCGCCCGCTTTCTTAGGGCCCACAGAAGGCTGGCTTTCGGGCATCACAGATTTTAGGGCAGTATCTAGCATGAATATAGCGTAGTTGATGGGAGCACAAAAAGAGCATTGTACTAAATAAAGTAGATCAGCGTCTCACTCAAGCTGCTCTGAACTACTTGGTCTCTCAAGGAGCATAAAAAATTGAGTGGAGATGCCCGGAATCGAACCGGGGTCGGAACGGAATTGCGTGACCACAACGTTACGTGATACCACTACACCACATCTCCCCTTAAGACGAATCGAAATCGCGGTGATCCGATAGATTCTAGAATTTGCCAGCATATTCTGATATATATTCCTTTACAAAATAATACACGTTGCAGGTTGCAGGTTTATCTAGTACATCAATTTATTCCTTTCGAGATCACCAAGTAATTTGGATTCATTACTTTCATCTCCACCGCTCGTAATAGACCTACTCCATCAAATTTGCACGCTCGAACATCCTATGTGAATGGCGCTCTCTACGCGTAGTAGATTTAATCATCATTGATATTTCCGCAATCTGTTTTCGGCCGTATCGTCTCTTCTCTTCTATAAGAGAATGACTGCTCCTTAAAGGCCTCTTGCAGCTTTCAGATACCTGCAGACATTGATGTACCAAAGATGGCTAAATCAGTAGCCGCCTGACCTCGGTCACCTATTTGTATTCCTGTACCGCGAACTTGCACATGGCCCGTAGATCGATGGAGTTTAACGAAGCCTACTGAATATTTCTAGATTGGAATAGCTTGACCCTTGCGTTCTAAGCCAATTCTCTCGCAGCTTATAGGTCTCCTTGTTCTATATTAAATACGCAGACCCCTTTGCATCTCTTGGCAGATAATATGATGACGAGGAGTGCGCAGACGCCTAAGCCACCATGAAATGACGGGGCAAACGGGGCTCACAGTCAGGTCCAAACTTCGTAGGGAGCCATTGCACGACGGATACAACGACAACTGAGCAGGATCAGCGTTCGTGTGTGACCAAGTTAACGCACGTCGGCGGACATTTTAATGAGCAGTGTCAGAAGAGCAGGTGAAGAGGTGTGTTGGCGAGCTTGGCGTATGGACTCTCGGCTCGGCCGAAGCTCTTGGAGAAACATCCGCCGGGCTGCGGTTGGGGGCTGGCTGCGGCTGGGCAGGAGCTCCATTTGTACACCCTCCCTGCAACGTGTAAGCAAGTCGCTGTCAGGCAACAGTCCGCCTGCAACCATAATTGCTAATGTAGACGTGTTGATTGGTCAATGCCTTCGTTCGCCGACCATCCACCTTGGCTGCTGGAATAAGAATGTACTTGTCCTCTTGTTTTCTTGCCATTCTTCTGCATTCGACATCGTCTTGTGTTATGACTAGACAATAGAGCGTACGGTTTCCTACTTTCTACTACAATTTTTGGAATTGCTTTGCACGATGGCGCTGTTTCTGGTGTTGATCTTGCATCTCATTTGTACGTCTTGCTCCTCTCAAGTTGGCCTCGGCGAAGCTAGATTACGCTAATGAAGAGTGTATTACTGCAGCTTTCTCACGCGTTGTATTTGGTAATGACGCACAATTTTACGACTCTTCTGCCAATCTTGGCTTTGCATTGTCTACGGCTTCAAATGGGTCATCAACAGACCTACTCTTCCAGATATCGGCGCCTCAAAGCGCAGGCTGGGGCGCTGTGGGCATTGGAGATAAGATGGACGGAGCTCTCATGTTCATCATGTATCCGTCAACTCATGAAGATCGTATGTGATGAAGCTTGCCAAACTCCTTTGGAACTTGACTGACGATTCATCAAGAGGTGACCGTTAGTGTGAGATCGACCAGGTAAGATAATTCAGAGTATACAAGTGATGCACTCTAATGCTCTCTCTTTAGCTCTCACAATACACCAAGTCCTATTTCAGATACTGAGCTTTCCACCATCGATCTTACCCTGCAATCCTCAAGCATTGTGAAGTCAATCATGACAGCCAACATTATCTGTCGAAACTGCAATGGGAAATCGGGCGGTGCCTCGTTCAACCCGACCTCAACAAAACAACCCTGGATCTGGGCGACTGGGCCTGGTGATTCAGGTAGCAATGCAATAGCTTCCGATTCTCAAGATGCCAACATTAATCAACACAACAATTACGGTCCGTCGAAGTCGAAATACCACACTATCAAACCCAACTAACATTATATGCACAGGGATATTCTTCGTAGACATGACCACCACAAAAACCAACTCCTCCACGATCCCCACCATCTCCGGCACGGCAGACATGAACGTTAAACCGCTCCCATCCTCAGTCCCAGTCCTGATTATCATCCACGCTGTCTGCCTCGGCGGCTCATTCATTCTCCTCTTCCCCCTCGGCATAGTCCTATTACGCTGGTTCAATAAAGTCAGATTCCACTGGATGATGCAAATATTCGCCACAACGGCATGTATATTCGGGCTCATCTTCGCTATTGCTTTCAGCGCAATGGATCCCGAGTACAATACTTTCAACCAGGGGCATCAGATCATTGGTATTGTTGTTGTAGTGGCATTAGTAGTGCAAGCCGTGTTGGGATATCAGCATCATCAGGGGTATAAGAAGTATGGGCAACGCACTTTTATAACCCATTCGCACTTATGGTTGGGCCGAGTAGCTGTTGTGCTTGGAATGGTCAATGCAGTGCTGTAAGTCAATGGCTTCCTCCCTTATGGCATTTCTTCATCCATTCTCTTCACCAACATCTACTGATCCTTTCAGGGGCTTCTCTCTCGCCGGCTCCACTGCCGGCTCCATCGGTATCGCCGTCGCCGTCATCATCATGATCTCCGCCACCCTCGCCATCCTGTGGCTCGCCGCCAAACGAGACCGTTCCACAGCAATACCAGCACATTCAAACTCAACAGGACCACCAAGTATCAGTCTAAGTGGATACAACACACCTCATCCTGACAGGAATGGCTACAATGGTGAAAACAACCCGCCCAGATATGATGGGAATGGCAACTCTGGTTATCCGCCCCGTAATGACGGAAACGCTTATAATGGTGGCTACAATGGTGGCAATAGTGGGTATACTACTCCTCCAAATGGGTCTAGGAATGATATGGGGGTGGAGCAGCAGGCGCAAGGGAGGGTATTTGTGTAATGCGATTGAAATACTTTTTTCTTGCCCGGCGCTGCAAAGTCCTCGCATTGACATTGGCAAGTGATAGGATGGATAGATTCGGGAGTATAGACCTCGCGTGTATTCTTACTTTGACTTTTGCATGGAATGGTGCGGTTATGGGAGAAAGAATAAGAACACTGCTAGACTAAATCGACGAGAGATATGCCATGTCATCACGCCAAGCACATCATTTACCTAATTTAATTCCCCACACCTAGTATCCTTCACATAAATATACCCCCATCTGCCTAAGCGCGTCTAACCCCCCTCAACCTCCCCCCTAACCCCCGTCAACCCTCCCATCTATCCATACCCCTATCTCCCCATTACCCCTTCCCCTACCCCCTCCTTCCCCAGCCTCACCCCCCTACCTCCCAAAATATCCCCCCCTCTCCTCCTCCCCTCCTCATCCTCTCAACCCCAGCCCCTTCCTCTCACTCCAACCCCCTTCCCACCTAACACCCTCACCAAAACCTTACCCTCCTTCTATTAACCATCTGAATCCGAAGCAGAAACAGGAATAAAAATGAAAAGAAACATGCCAAATGCCAGGTATTGCTGCTCTATTCACTTCACCGCAGGGCGCAAAGTGAGGTGGAAGAGATGGAAATGGTGGATTTGGTGGTCATGTATATGTGACATGGGGGAGGGAGGGAGGGAGGACTTGTGTTGAGTTTCTATAGATATGGGAGATTCAGTTACGAGACGCGGTTTGCGCAAGGAATTTCTTTCTATGAGGCTTGGATTCGCAGGAGGGTAGAGGTCAAGACGTAAGGAAGGTATGGTGGGTATGATGGATGAATAGGAGTCTAGCCTTGGATATCGGTCTTGTTTGGTGCGCTTGGTGATGGTATGGTGGTGCATCAGTGGTGGGGTTGTGGGTATTGATAGGGGCAATCACGAAAAGGTTCATGGAAATGTAGATGCAAGATCATGCTATTGTGCTATATGGGCTGCTTGATGTAGCAGATCATGCACAGATATGCCCGTCTACCAAATCCCGTCCTGTTCAAATGAGGTACACAAAGAATGGAAAAAGTCTAGCTAGCATGAAGAAAATTGTGTCGTGAAAAGAAGCGAACAGCCATCTTCCCCCGGAAGCGCATCAAAGCTATCATCTAGAAAGCCAGTAGTAGTAATATAATTGCAGTTCCTCCACGGTCTGCCCATTTATGCTTTTCCATCAAAGTAATTCGTGACGTGACGCAGATGATCCCTGTGGTCCCAGACCAACCCTCGACGCCGTGCTGCTATGCTGAGTTTGGGTTATGCGGCTTACATGGTCGCGTAGTGGAGACCGAGGTCGGAGATGGATCCATCGGTGTTGATGAAGCCATTTCCTTGAGAGACGTCTGTAATGGAGACGTAGCCGTATCTCTCGATCATGGGATCGTTGTCCATTTCGGGTACGACGATGTTGAGGAAATCGATTTGCGTTTGCGAGTCGCAGTTCAAGCTGAAGTTGTCGACCCAGACCTTAAGGTCGATGCCATACTGCGAGCTGTGATTCTGGGCAATTTCCTTGTAGGTATTAACTGTGCCCCAGAAGGTGTTGGCTAATTCTTGAGCTGTGGCGGTGCCGCATGCTTGGAACCAGTGGCCAGAGACCCAACCGATCTTGCAGCCGAGCGTGGCGCATTCATCTAAGAAATCGTTTTGCCATTGGTAGTCCGTAGGCATGCCAAGAGTTCCCGGGGAGCCAATGGTGACACCGTAATTAACAGCCCAAGGTTGCAACATTGTCATGAATGTTGAAGCAGCCTCTTGAGCGTCCATGGTTAAGCCCTGGACATTGTTTGTGTTAGCCTCTCCAAAGCTGAGGAAGAAATTCTCGGTTCCTGTTGAGACTGCTTTCTCAGCGTTCGTTGTCCATGGGTGGGGTGCTGAGTTCGGTAAGCTCTCGTCGGAGAACTTGTCATAACACTGAGGAACGTATTGAAATTCACTGCTAAGGTTTCCTGGAGGACCCGAGAATTGGTTAACGACCCATGAGATCTTTCCTGGGTTGGCATTAAAGGCTTTGACGTAGTCCCCCGTGGTCGTATCCCCTGACACGGGAATGAAGAGACCGCGCTTACTACCTGGAGGCTTGGGTGACGTCTTACCCTCTGGTCCACTTGAGCCCGAGGGATATGGCGTAGCCGAGAGAGATGTCACGGAAACAGTATAGGCGCTGTCAGGCACAGGGTAGGTGGAGAGGGCTGTTTCAAATGGAGCTGATGTCATCTGAACAAAAGTCACTGAAGTTAGCGAAGTAGGCTCAGTAACAACTGCTGCATCTTCAACAACTGGCACCGAAGATAGCGAAGGAGCAGGTGCTGTCGATGATGCCTCTGGAGCAGGTGCTGTCGATGATGCTACTGGAGCAGGCGCTGTCGATGATGCTACAGGAGCAGGTGCCGTCGATGATGCTACAGGAGCAGGTGCCGTCGATGATGCTACTGGAGCAGGCGCTGTCGATGATGCTACTGGAGCTACAGGAGCCTGAGTCTCAGGGGCTTGGTTTGGTGTCACAGGAGTCTGAGATTCGGGAGTCACTGAGGCGGCCGATTCTGCTTCTCCATCGGTGACGGTGACAGTGACGGTGTTAGCATAAGTCACTGTGGTCGTTCCTCCACAAGCGCCACCGGCACCACCGGCAGCAGCAGAGCCACCAGAGCCGGTATCAGCAGCCTCGGAAGGAGCAGCAGACTGATAGATGGTGTTGTACAAGGTGAGGACATTGGTGGATGTAAGGGTATCAGCATTGCCAACTGAGGTGCCCGCTGAGGTGCCCGCTTGGCTAAGGGTACCATTGCTCAAGCCATATGGACCTCCTGCAGAGCCAGTGTGGAATGGACGACCTGACGGCAGGCCTGACTTGTATGCTTTGCCCCCGTGACTATGAAGGTGACCATGGCCATGGCCATTGTAGCTGGGCAATGCTAGCGCTGCTGGAAGCAGGATGATGGTCACACCGAGCTTCATGTTGGAGAATGCAGAGTGTATGATTTTCTGAGTGATGGATTATGGGTTAAGGGATTTGATGACGCCAGCCGGGGCTGCAAAAGAAGAGAAAATGCGTGTAATGAACGTGGTGGTCAGTCTAGACCTGGAAAAAATGAGTGGATGTTCTGTCAAAGAACGGAGGAGAAAGGTAGTGTTGGTTGGGTAAAGGAAAGTGGTGTGTTGACGGTGGTGAGGACAAAGAAAAGAGGAGAGGAAGATTGGTGGTGGAAGAGGATAAATAAGGTGAGCACGCTAACACCCTGATCTGTGCAATCTCCATCATGATCTTCAGTGACAGGCCGAGTCAGGCCGAATTGGAGAATTGTGCGATGCAGCCATACACCAGTATGCTTCATGCCCCTCGCACCTGCAGCACCGAGCCTCTTCGGGTCAGCATGGCGCTTATGTAAAACAGGGGATGCCCAATCATCGAGGTGGCACAGCCTGTCGCCGCGACCTAGCCAGCGGGAACCATCCCTGGAACATCCCTGGAGCATCCCTGGAACATGAGGCTCGACCCGCTTTTGGGTAAGCGGAAGCGGTGCCCAGGAACTCGGGTTTCACCTTGTTTCACGTTTCAAAAGAGCTTGTCATGCAAAACTCGTCAGGAATATTCAATTTTCCTATCCCTCTCTGAGCAATCACTGGTGGATTTTCAATGCAAGATGGATAATAATTTCCACCTGCATCGTACCCCGCTTCAACAAAGGGATCGGAATATTTTCGACGACCTGCAATCTCTCTTCCGCGAATGAATGTCACCGTAATTACCGCTGCCTGTTCTGACAGTGAATTGTTACCTTGCCGCCGCGACGATGACAGGGACACTGACAGTGACAGTGATAACAAACATGGTCAGTCAAGCGTGCGACATGAACAACGCTGAATGATACTACAATGATTGCCCTGCAATTTCCTTTTCTTTCAGCTCGATAAATTTGTACGCCTCGGCGCGGTTTCAAGAGGCGCATTTACCCCTCCAAAAACTCCTACCTGCAGACATCAGGGGTTGCTTACGTGCGCATAATGCTCCACATTAGCCCACAAAAAATTTCCCCACCACCGTGCCCGACATTTTGATTTTCGATAATGCCGTCTACTTTGAGAGCGAGGCAGGATGCATTATGCATAATGACTTGCTCTCACGTCTTGGCAACCAGGGTCAATGCCCTTACCCTAAGTCCGTAGTCTCAAACTATCGAAGCGGCCATGATTAGCAGAGTAAGCTGATCCTGTGAGCAGCGAAGATGGTTTAGGAAAATCCGCTGAATGCCTAGTTAGTATAAGTATAGTATGCAGGCAAGCAGATTATCATAGTAAGACCGAAGGAAGTAACTTGTTCTTCCTGCTCATATGAGACAATTCCAAAGTGCGTCGCCGCAAAGCTAGAAACCCCAACAACTCCCATCATCCAACCCATACAGGAGGATGGCAAGGTTTTCGCCTGCAATCTCGGCATGAAAATCCACTCAGAGCTATTGGTTTCGGTGGCCGCAAGGTGCTTTGGCAGTCCAGGGCGGTGGCCGGGTGGGAGACCCTACCTGATGTGGTTTTCAGAAGAATAGGGACTCTCTTTAAAATCAACATCCACCTCGTAGTGCAGCTGATAACGCTTTATAACTCCCTTAGTTAGGACCTATGAGCTGGATGCCCTGCATGCAACCCTCGATGACTGACAGTTCATGCATCTTAGCATGAAAAGATCATCGTAGCCAAGACTCATCACTGTAGTTCAGAATGCGGTTGCGAATTCATGATATAGAATTCATCTATTTTCTGGTGGTTCATAGGTTCAAAATTGATAAGAGGATAATCCAGCTAGTCCAATAGGTGATGCCTGATGATCCGGCCTCCCAATGATTATCACCGTCGGTCAGGAAGATGTCGAGTCCCTACCCAATGACTGTATCAATTCCTGTACTGAGAAGTAGATGAAAGAATGTGTCATGTGGATAACACCTTGGAATCTTAAAGAAGTGGACTACTCTGGCCCTGCTTTGTAAATTTTGACGGAATGCTGCACTCTCACTCAAGGATTTGAAAGTCCCTTTCCTCATTGACTACGGTACGCTGGGCATTCCTTCTCTGCCTGATCACAGGCGAGTATACTTCGGGAGTGCCATAGACTGTTGTCTGGAACTTATTATATTATGCAAACATCACTCAAAAATGGATGGGCTGATTATTGATGGTTCAAGAATTTCGATCGAGGGTGAGATACTAGGACGGAAATGCTTATTGCTGGAAGGTCTGCCTTTGGCCAACTCACCTATCCGCCCAACCTCTTTCCACTGTACCTAACGTGACTCGACGACGGGACCAGCCTTTAGAGCTATGTTCTTACCCTTGTTAGAGACCGAGCAGAACGGTCAGACTAATGATAGCAGTCAATGTTCAGTCTCAAGCAAGAGATAGTAATTTGTATAATACTATGAGATCCACTTCGCGTAAGGTGAAACCAGATACATGCTCGATCCCTCCGAATTGGAAACATGATGAAGCGCTAAACTGTCCATACATATTGATTCCGGACTCCCTAATTACAAATTTACTTAGAAGGTTTCAAATCGCCAAATGGGAAACCAGATTCGCAATCGAGCAGAGAATGCCGAACAGCGACGCTCACTCAGTCTATTTGACGCCCTTCCTCTCCTTATAATGCCAAACCACAATCTCCCAACTGCTCTTAACATGACTCTCATCAATCGTCCGCATGTTCGTCCAATCATCCGCTAAACGCCTCGTTCCCTTCTTTTCATCGTCCCAGTTCTCAATGATAAACACACACCTCTCCAAATTCTTTCTTCGTAAATAATCATTCGTCACCTGCAGGTTCTTCTTCGCTAACCCCAATGCCGTAGCCCTGTCTCGAGTGGCGGAATGTGCGCCCTTTTTGACAAGATTTTTAACGGCGTGGACATTCCCTTTTGTGACTGCAATATCAAGAGCTGTGGCATCGGGAAGAAGGCCGGAAGACCGGAAATTCAGTTGCCAGGGTTCGTGAGCGAAGTTTGCGAGAATGGTGAGGAAGGTTCCTAGCACTTCTATCTTCATTCCGTGGGCGCGGGGAAGGGGAATGGAAGAAGCAAGTTGGACGGCGCTGATGCGCAGTTTGGTGTTGATGAGGAAAGAATTGTATGCGAATTGGTCCTTTTCGGCGCAGTATTTCAGGAGATATTTGATTGAGCCGAGGTTTACGGCGAGGATGCAAAGACCGAGGACGTTGTAGCCGGCTTTGTTGGTTGTGAGGGGGTTGGCACCTTTACGCATTAGGAGATCGGCGAGATCCCATTTGCGTTCGAGGATGGCGTCCATCCAGGGTGTGATGCCGTCGTCGTCTGGAATGTCAAGCGCGGCGCCTAGGTCTAGGAGACGGGGGGCGAAGGACGAGGCAGCGAGGCTGTGGTCGGGGATTTTGGCGCAGAGGTGGAGGAGGCTTTTTCCGCGTTCGAAGGTGCCTGTTGCGTGGACACCGTAGTCTAGGAGGGCATCGAAAAGCTCGACGTTGAAATTTAGGACGGTGTCTTTCAGGAGCTCGTTCATCTTAAGAGGGTCTATAGCATTGCTTTCGATGAAGTTGATCTGTACATCGGAGTTCATGCGGCCATAGTCGGACTTGAGACCGGTTCGGATTGCTGGAAGTAAAAGCTCATTGAAATTCTTTGTATCGGAGAATAAGTTGTTCCAATCTTTCAAAAGCTGCAGCGTCGCTGTTGCTGCCGTGGTCCAGCGCTCTTCATGCCTCAGCATGCGGGTAAACCTACTCTCACCTCCCGCTGCCGCCTCGATCAACCTATGAATATGGCCGCGGACTCTAGCTGGTGGGATGTTCTCTAACAACAAGCGCAAATGTGAGACTAGGTGTAGTCTTGCAGCAAATGAGAGCGCGTCATGACCATTGGTCGAAGCCATAGGATCAGCCCCCAGCTTAAGTAAGATCAGGGAATGCTCGTTGTGATTACCATATACAGACCACTGAAGTGGCGTGCCACCTATCGTGCCACCACGTTTGGCTTGAGCATTAACGTCGGCACCGGCATTGATGAGTCGACGCCCTAAGGCTTCGGCCGTTCGTATATCCCAACTGGACAGGAAATGAAGAGGGGATACTCCATCCTCTGAGGTTGTGGGTTTTTGAGCGCTCGACAGCAGTTTGTCCAATATGTCATATCTGCAGTTCTCAGCTGCGCTTAAGAATGTCCAATTGTTACCTGAAGCACTCGCAGATTCGGGAGAGAGAGAATCGTGCCTCCCTGTACGTAGAGATAGTGCGTCCTCCTCTGTATAATCGGAAGCCCACGAGGAACTGAGAAGCGAAATAGCATCATCAGCAGCCGTCATGGGTAATGGCAAGTCTTTCGAATGGGTATTGAGGGCTCGTGCTGTTTTGGGCAGAGCTTCCTGTGCCTTCTGCAGACCCCGTTCGGCAGCAAAGATCAACCATCTCAAACACTCATCAGGTTGGAAAGCGACGCCGAATCCATTTGCATAGCATATTGCGAGTTGATAAGCCGCAGCAATTCTTTTTTCCTCGTGGTTTCGTTCCCTTGAATTTAAGTTTCCTTCAGCATAGTCTCTGAATCCGAACGCCACGAACTCTTTCACTACCGGGCTGACTTTGTCGAACTCGGAATGCCATTTCTCTAAATCGAGAAGCTGAGCGTCGAAGTCCATTGGCATTCGTTGTGGAGGTTTTGGATGTCGTGCCTCAAACCAGTTATTTGGTGTCAATAGTCTTATTATCCTAGCCATATCAAGCTCTCTTCGTGCTGAATCCTTAACCAGGGTGACGCTCACGACTTCGCAGAGCATCTCAAGTTGACTTCGGGAAAAGTTTTCGGACAATGCCAGAGAATCACAGACATGCTTGACGAGGTTGTCTCCTTCTTTCAGGGCTGCTACGGCATCATTTCTGCGTTGCCTTTTCTCCTTTGGAGACTTTCCCTCGAATTCTCCCAACAACTTGAAGGGATCACCGTCCAGGAAAACTCGCCATAGTAGCATACCGAAACTATACACATCTGTTCGCTTCGCTTCTTCGATTTCGAAGAAATGCCCACGAGAACATTCCGGTGCTTGCCACGGTAGACTCCCACCCAGAAGCACTGCGTTCGGATGGCCGTCTGGATGCCGCAGGACGCCAAAATCCGTTAATTTGCAGTAAAGATTGAAAGCTGCGTACAGTTAGTTATTATTCTGACGCCATAACAAGGTGGGCTACCCACTATGATTCCCGGTTTGTGGTCGACCCTCATCTTTTTCGAATATCAAAATGTTCTCACACTTTACATCCCCGTGTACAATATCTAGTGGCGTAAGCGTTAGCGGCGGTACCTCGACGGGACACATAGTGAAGAATCGAGACTCGCTCATATATAAATCCATGGAAGACAGATGATTTCGAACCTCAAGAAGCGTCCATAGTCAGGTTCTACAATGTTGAATCCCAACGTCGACAATGCACGTGGATAGCAAGTCCCTTCCTTAGACATCTATCATCTGATCGGAAAATGACTCACCACATGCATGAAGGATTTCCAGACCGTGAGCGACGTCGAGGCATAGCGACAGCTTCTCGTCAAACTTCAATGGTCGATCCTCTTTCCTGGCAGTCTCTAAGACCTCTGCCAGATTACCTAGTTCAGCACATTCTGGGATCAGAACAGGTATAGTGTTTTGAGCGTCACTGGGTCCCTCAGTTTCGAAACCAATTCCAAGTAATTTAACAATGTTAGGATGCGCCCGTAATGGTGGATGGTGCATCGTGAGTAGCTCGTTAAAGATCGTGCGAATTCGACTCATCTCAGACCCGTGTGGAACGGCTCGTTTGAGAGCCACGACCATTCCCTGGGGGAATATGGTCCCAGAGACTGGGTCGACATATGTCTCAGGTACCTCTGCGCCATTGACTAGAAAGGAGGCGCCTTGGCCAAGGACAGTACGAATGTCAGGTTTCGTGACGGGAAGTATTGGTATATTTTGAGTCTTCACATAGGATAGGAAGGATATTAGATCGTCTTGTAGTGTCGTAGCAGAGGTCGGACGAATGGCAGCATGTTGTGTGGCACCAGGGACAACGGAGCTCTTACGGCGGGATGTTTCAGCGGAGCTTGGATTCGTTGAGAACGTGTGGCTCGATATTGCAAATTGCGTAGAATACGTCTCAAAAGGTAGGTCGAGATCTTCCATTGCCAGTAAAGCCGAGATAATCAATAAAGTAGCGTTGAAGAAATAATGGTATGAAGGTAAACACTTAGCTTGAAGTCGGTAGCATTCTTATCTTATTAAAGCTGGCCTGACCGCCTTCGTACAGGACATGCTAAGGCTATTGAAGTTTTACGTGCCACTGAGGGAAACTAGCGGTAGGATTTCGCATACATTACCGACTGTGGAACCAGGGAGTGATGGATAGCGAGACGAGAGCCTGTTAAAGTGTAGGAGCAAAGCCTCAGTATGCGCTGCCACTGTAGGCTTAGTAAGAAGGTCAAGAACCATCTGTTGGCACCCATTGACACCCGTTGACACCCACTGACACCCATTGGCGGGGAGGATTCGTGGCGTCCGCAGCTAGGGCAATGGTTGGCACCGTCATCTCGTGGAGGGAGGGGGTTGCATAACGATTCTCTCTAGGGCCGAAGGGTGCAGGGACTTGCATCAGCTAGAGTGCGCCTGGAGAGAAGTCCTTCGCCATGCCTATGCTCGCTAGCCCAAAGTTTCGGACTGCGCCCGTCAAAACTACATCAACACAATCTTACAGCCGTAGTCAACGATAGAATATCCTATGAGGATGTATCCATCAGACTTTACATAGGCAGTTGGTTGGTAGAATCCCCCAGCATATTTACCGAATGACGCTTAATAGCGTATCTTTGGAGGTAAGAATGGGAAGGTGTGTCTGAATGAGCGATCTGGACTGAGTCCACCAGAGTTCAAACTATCTATCTAGAGCGTCTCCATTTGCCAGACTGATTTGAACCATGTAGGATGTACATAGTAGGCTGTGATTTATAATTGACACGTGTCCGAGCATGAGCTTGGCCGAGACGACCGTCTGCCTCACCGTTGGAAACCTTTCTGGTGTTAGCATCCTCTTGGCGACAACGATACCATGTTCCTCGCCCTATTGGGCCTGAAGGCGAACCCGACGGCGCGTCGTAAAGACAGGTCGGTGGTGCATTCTGCATGAAGACCGACCACTTAAATCTGCCTTCTCTTATCACCGTCTACACTGGTCGTAGTTCGCCCGCGTGGGGTTTCGTGCTTTGACTCTTACGCTCTAGCTGCGGCTCTGCAATGTCAACGGGGCCCTGAACACTTTGGTCGCTAAGGTAGGCCGCAGTCCCTCAGCTGCTCCCACCTTACGTGACTTGCCAGTATGCCTAGCTGAATCACGCAATATCTTCATCATCCCTTTATGAACAGAATTGTCTGCTATGTGGTGATGAAGAACACCTGTACGGCCGCCACATTCACATTATCATCGCAAGTATGGACCCAGTAAGTTTTGGGATTGGGCTGGTAAGCGGGGTTATACAGATTTATGGCGCTGTGACGGCTGCGTATGATACGTATCTCGGAGTTGTGGAATTTCCCACCGCTTATCAGGAATTGCGCATGGGATTAATGATTGAACGCTATAGGCTAGAATTATGGGGACGGCATGTACTGGCAGAGTATGAGCATGATAAACACAGATTGCCTCCACAAGAGTACGGCTTGTGGAAGTTGTTCGAAGCTATTTTCTCCAAGATCTTGGAAGCATTCCAAGAGAATAATCAAGCCATGGAGAATTACGGTGCGCACACAGGACTTCCAAGACAAGAAGGTCTTTCAGGTATGTAACAGCTCCATTGCATCAACCTATCACGACCTGACAAGCGGAAAGAATGGGAATTCCTTGAGCATATGTCAATATCAACAAAATCACCACCCAAGTACACTCTCATGAAACTGCCAAAGACCCTGAAATTCGTTCTACGGGAAAAGAAGCGGATGCAGCAGCTTATCCAGCAATTGTCCTATTGGAATGACAGTCTGGACAAGATGACCTCACGATTGGACCAAGAATCTGCGCGTCGCCGGCTCAGAGCTCACTTTTCCACCAGTGATACTAGCGAGCTTCGGGATCTGGAAGCAGCGGCAGCTTTCCTGAAGCATCAGGACATTCAACGTATGGCCAGAGCAAGGACCATCATTGAACAGCGAGATATCAGTGAGCCTCTGGATCGCTCACAGTCACAATCAACAGAAAGGCTGCCCTCAACTCCACCGCCGGAGTATAGACTTGAGATGAATGATTTAGAATGGCGGGATATTCCCTATAGAACTGATCGACCTCGTGCAATGGCGACCTTGAGAGGCGAACCTGTTATCGTTGACTGGCGAAGCTGCCACGACGACAGCTGGAGACGAGAACACCCAATTGCTTTTCGACAGCGGACTGAAAACCTGACGAGAATATTGAACACTGATCTAAGACCGCTCAATCTCTCGATTCTTCACTGTGTCGGCTATCTAGATAAGAACTCTAACGTAACTGGATATGCGTTCCGCTTACCCCCGGGGGCAGAAACCAGTCAAGTTCCTCGTACCCTCCATCAACTATTGGCCAATGTGAGAAAGGCCGATGATGTTCCCGATCTAGGTGAGAGATTTCAACTCGCGAAAGCCCTTGTCTCAACGCTATTTGAGATTCATAATATGGGTTGGTTGCATAAGAATGTACAGCCCAAGAATATCCTATTCTGGCCCAGGAAAGGCACGAATGATGAATTCGATATTAGCAAGCCTTACCTTATGGGCTTCGATATCGCTCGACCTAATCTACCAGGAGAATTCTCCGAGAAACCCCCAGCTCGCCCAGAAGACGATCTTTACCGGCATCCAAACTACAAAGGCCCCGAACCTCATTCTTTCCAACCATCCTTTGACATGTATAGCCTAGGCGTTGTATTGTATGAGATCGGCGTTTGGCGCAGAGTCAGTGTAGCATCCCAGACAGGTCCTCGCGAGTCCGGACGGCCGCCTATACCAACCTACAACTCAGACCCGCAATACATTGATACATTGGTAAGGACTGGCTCAGTCAGTGAAATGAAGAGGTTCACGGGTGCTCGGTATCGGGACGCTGTGATGGCCTGCTTGAAGAGGGACTTCGATGATATTTGGGAAAAGCAGCATGGGGATCGAGAAAAGCAATTGCAGACGTATTTGGACCAGGTGCAGATCAGGATTGTAGATGCAATCGCTCATTGCAGTGCATGACAACCTTCAACATTTTCCGGCCTTTGAGTTCTCGATCCTTGTCCAACAAGGAAAGCGGCGGCGTTGGCGCTTTAGGACAACAGGACACCAAGGCTTCATAGTGCTGCAATTGCAGAAAAAGCAGAGGTATACATACAATGTACAGGTCTGCAAGGAGTTATATCGGCTCGCATTGGGTATCATGTTCTGGCTCTTGTACTTCTAATTCTTCGAGTACTGCAGCTTTGTCAGCTCCTCTACGTCAATTCGATAACATCGATATATCGGATCCGCTCAGCACTACACGAGTATATCTCGTGGATTCTATGCAACGACCATATGTATGATTCTCGGCAATGTTGCCAGTTTTGCACCCCTGCCTAAGGTACAGAGGTTGCATACCCGCCATGGCAAGGGTTCTACTGCTCATTGTTCAGCCATCATTCACTACGTCACTGCCCAACGCCCGGATATTCATTGCACACAAGCGTTATGCCAGTTAAACAAAATCCTGATGGTCAAGTCTAGTTCTAGAGCATAGTTGGTGGAAGACAGGAGGAGAGGAAGAGCAGATGATGTCCTAGAGCGTGGCACTACTGAAAGTAAAGTCTTGATGGAATTCGGAAACGCGTTTCCAGCTTAATCTCGAGCACGCATTTTCATGATCAACATTGGGTGGGATATCATGTACATACTTGATATCACTTCAACTTGAGCACCGAATGGATGAAGCTTTTCCGGCAAAATTTGAATTTGAAGCAGAGAATTATCAAGCCCAACAACGACTTCTATGCAATTCCTGTGATGTTTATGTGTCATGTGCGGAGAACGAGCACTCAGCAATCCTCGCATCTCCAACACAACACCCAACACCCAACACCCACGCCTTAAGCGAGGACGAAGTACGATGCATAGCTCATAGCTCCCACCATATCATACAACAGCCCCCTACCCAACCCTTACGCCATAACCGTCATCAACCCCGCCAGCCCACCCATCCCTATCAACCCCACATGCGTCAAAGATCCCATAAAAAACCACGGCACCCTCCCACTGCCATTCTCCCTATCCGCCCTACAATACCCGCGCATATAACCCAAACGAGCCAGACACCACGCGACGCCCAGTCCTGCGCTCAGCACCGGATACCTCAAACCCCCAATCATCAAGCCCACAAGCATTGACGGATGATTTTCCGTGAAATTGCCATGCGCGCGCTGCGCGCAGTTGAAGAGGTATGCTTCTTTGGACTCTTTGGCTTCGGCGGCGGAGGCGTAGGCGTTTGGGTAGCGGATTTTGGCTGCTTTGCGGTAGCGGGAGGCGCTGATGGAGTGGTAGCAGGCGACGATGCTTGAGAGGGTAGCTGTTAGGAGGACGTAGCTGGGGAGATGGGGGTTAGCAATGGATTGGGCAACTTGGGGCGGGATGGTTACCCGTATTCTTTGGGGATGTTGAGGTTTAGGGCGTCCATTTTTGGTGAGAGTAGGAGGAGGTACCGAAATGATGTACGGTGTAGATTCTGGAGGTCAAGAGAACTGTTTCGAGAAGTGATCGGCAAGAGAGAGTGCTGCTGAGGCTGTTTTTATATTTCTAAGCTAGGCAAACAAACGGAGATGAGGCTTTACGCGGCCGGATCTCTATTGAGCCGGTTCCGAGGAAGGCAGCAGTTGCGAACATGGAAGACATCAGAAGGCCAAGAAGGAGCCCAAAGGAGCTGACGTGAGCTGATGTGGAGGACACTTGTTGTTATTATCATGATAAGGCTCGGATTTTTGCAGTCTTGTTCGTCCGATACCTTGAGGCAGGGCGGCTTGGCGGCCCCTCTGAATGAAGATCTCCAAGGACCCTCGAGCCTTTCTGATGCCCACATCTTGCATGCCATTTTTCTATTGACACGAAGGTGTAGGATCGATAGACAATGGAGGGTTTTCCCACTTAGAGCTCTCTCCTGCGGGTGTTATTGCAGATGTAGACAATGATTCTGTTAGTGCTGACGCGCTGTCAACGGGCCGGCAGGCTGAGTTGGATCTCCCGTGCTGTCTCGGATTGGAGATTTATAACGCAAATCGTAAGCAGTACACCGTAAATCCTTCAACTCAATTGAGAATTAAGGATGCATGAACCCTAAGCGGAATTGAGAAGCTCATGTACAAAGGCGTTTACGCAATTACAAACTCCACGACCGAAATTTGACTGAAGAACACGGACACTAAAAACCTGTCCAACAATTACACACTAATACCCAAACCTATCACATGGGTAGACCATCCCGGGCCGTTGGGTGCATGCACTTAGTAACTGCGGTTTAATGGGGCCTGCCACTTAGTCTGGGGGGTAGATTCTCGCCCCTATCAAAATGTTATTCACAGCAACGTCTGCCTCGAGCCAGGCTTGATATGAGGCATCACGATCGCAATGAATCTCTTCGGTTGCTGACAAGAGAAGAACATGCACCCTCTAAAGTTTTATTTGATACAATTTGTGAATCATTATCAGTCAGCGAACTTAGAAGGACTCTCCATCATCTCCCCAACCATGGCATAGACCATCCGTCTCAAAACGCAATCTCCGCCTTCTAGGGCCAACTTCATAGCATTCAAAGCGATCCCAAAGCGTTCTATTGACCCGTTATCGTTCAGCTTTATGCCTTTATCTGATGCAGGACTTGACTTGTCACAGCCGGGCCAGCATAATATGTCCGGGTCATTCAAGCGCAGGCCCACGTTGCCTGAAAAAAATCCTCGGAAGAGGGGAGTGTCGAGGTCGCGAAAGGTTCATTACGATTAGTCATTAGTAGGTTCGACTTGAATTTGCTGGATTGACGAATTCCTACTTGTGGAGCAAGATTAGCTCACCATTGTCCCTCCTCGTCCAAGATGGTCAGCGCTATGAGATTCTTCTTGACATTAATTCTTAATTCGTTGCGTCTGTGTTCATTGAAAGTCTGTAGACGAGTATAGACCTAAGCATGGGATATTGGCCGACGGCTCTTGGTCCCACGAAGCCTTGAACTTGAATCAGTGAGGTCTTCAAGGTCGCTGTCAGGGCGAAGGTAGCTTGCTTTGTGTGGCAAGGGTTCATCGACGAGACGAAAAGATCTTGAGATCTTGGATGAGGGGCCAAGGTCGTGATTGGAAGGCGGATTTGTTGGATAGGGTGATTGGAATAGTCTCGGTCAGATGAAGATGTTGGGCTATAGTGAGACAGAGGTGTCAAAACCTGGCAGTACGGACATATCGAACCTTGGGAAGATAAGATTCCTAGAGACATGGGACGATGACGCTCTCGAATGATGAGCCACGGTGGCAATGGGGGGTGAAAATCTGGAACAGAGAGACAGAAAGTGACTTGGGAAGCTGGTAAGCCGAATGATAGGTCACGAAGCCAATAGGAAGTGAAATCACTGAAAGAAAGAGCAGGCCTGGGTTTATATAGACACTGTCTTGGTGGCAGTGTATCCATGTGCTTTTGCTGTCTGAGGTAAGAAGGGAGAGAATTCTTCATCTTAGAAGAATCGAAGATTGCACGAACTGTCAGGTAAAGTTGTGGATTCGCGCTCCCTATTAGCTGGTTGTGGAGGATCGCTAGGTAGGTCGGTTACGAGATAGATATATACACTTGCTGTTGAATTACGAACGTATCAGCATATGCTACGTGGCTCAAACTAGGGACATTCTATTCAACATACGGACCTTTCATGAGCGAGAGCATGGCCCCCTTTGCTTTGATGGCCATTGTTGCATCGAGCAGCGAACACCTCACAAAAATAGCGAGATGAACGCACTCCGGGGGTGAGCCTTCGTAGCGCGTCCAAAGTCCGCAGTCCGCAGTCCGCAGTCCCCCGGCTCGCTGTAAAGACCGCTGAGTACCAATAGCCCAAGCCTAAACCTCTACTGGAGGTTTCGTACAGGGTAAGAATTGAATATGGTAGTCGAGAACAGGGAGATCGTTAATTGCTGGTTTAGGTGGCGAAATTAAATCTTATCAGGACATCCAGCCGCCATCGTCTGAGATACGGTTTTAGGGCTCGTCCGAAAAGGGTACATAGCACCATTGCATGGCTTCCAGGGACTAGATTGTGAGATCTTGACGTCGAGGGGCGCGACGGGTGAATACGTGATCCGACTTGCCCGAAATGAAATGGATTTGGGTGACAACGTGGAAAAAAAGATGCCATTGCGATGAGCTCGAGAGAATTGTTAGAAGTGACTGCAAGGAAAGCACCTGTAAAGTATAAACTGAGGCGATCTTCAGTTTTCACAACGAGGCATAACATCATGGAAAAATGGGCGGTGAAGCGCAGTAGAGCGAAGTAATGAATCTGCTCAAAATCTCGAACTTCTCTTACTTGTCCTGTACATAGTATAACCAACATACCCACCCACAGCCACGATACCAAATAAGACAATCTTGAGGAAGAACCATCTCCAACTCCCTCGTTCCTTCGTTCCGCCTGGATTGTAAGGTTTACTCTTAGCCTTCCCTCCTTGGTCTTTGCCATTTCTTGAGGACCCTTGATTTTGTCGGATGTGCAAGTTATGTGCAGCCACATTTATAATGTCGTGATTATCGCTCAATTCACCAGTTTCAGCGCTGAACCCCAAATACGCAGTCTGGGGTAATTTGATTGCTTCGGTCTCGAAACACTCACTCCACTCGTCTGGGCCTTTATACTGCAGGTCTACGCGCAAAGAACTTTCTGCGTAGTACGTCAATCGAATCTTTGTGGGTATGGTGCCTCCAGTGCGGATGCCACGAGCCTACAAAGTGATATTAGCAGTCACAGTAATGAGTCGTGTCGCAGCTAACATACGGAGCAGCCAGCTAACTCATTGTCCTTTCCATCATGATCTTTGTCATACGAGACAGAGCTATTGCCCAGCATTGCCATAACGTAGGGGAACGTTACACCTGGCCGTGAGTTTTTATACGTATCGAGAAAGACACCCAGTCCGTTGAAGTTGTCTGTGTGTCCAAAGACTTTTCCTGGTTTCCCTCGCTCCTCTGTTACCCAGATTGCCATTCCATCGCCATGTAAATGTCCACGACCGTGTATTTTGAACTCAACTTCGATCTGGGCTCGCCTTCAGCTTGAAGACATCTGTATAGAAGCCTGCAGTACCAACCATCCAGTTCGTAGCCGTAATAGGCATACGAGAGAAGAGCCATCCTGACTGGCCTTGCATATCCGACGTAAGACGTATGTACCTGTAATTTAAAACTTCAGACCTCGCCTTCCCCTCCTATCCGACTGTAGTGTTCTTACTGGTCTGCTCGTACGATGGTGTCTTCTCCGAACTCGAAGTATCGACTTTGCATATCAGAGTCAAGGTATGGCTGTGGAACTTCCTGTCAGTAACATGTCCATATGCATCCATCATATTTGTCTGCCGAGCAGCGATGCGCCGAGTAAGGATGACTGACCGCTGAGAGACTATGAGACCGTAACTATAAGCGATAATTAGCCAGCATCCAACATAGTATACACTGGGATACCACGACTTACTGGTATCTGCCTGACTCCTTCTGGTGTGGTAATTGCTTGCACGCCAATGCAGGCTGCCAGCAGCCACAGTATTGAAGCCTGCCATGACAATATCATTGCTCTACGCTGAGGGAACCACAACTGCTTGTTCAATGCTACACGCCGTAAGGAAGTAGCCGGTCAAAAATACATAAGGAATGAGAAGAAACGAAGATACAGTCGCGTGCGGCGAGAGCAGGCTATGTTTCAAAAAGCTGTCCTTTCTCACCGCAGAAGGTTTACCGGGGACACGGCGCCACTCTCGGCCCGAAGATTTCGCCAAGCCTTGTTCTAACATTGAAGCTCTCATTTTCGAGAACGTCAAACATCAAAGATTGAAACCTAGCGCATTCGCTGTCCAGCTTATTCTACGAAGCGATTTTAGAAGCCCACTGCTATTCGACCCCCCCCCCCCCCGACCTCTTAATCTTACCTACTTTAACGTTCGTCAATATGGACTCAATGAACGACTCGCTCAGCGCCTCTTCAGATCCCAAGACCGCAATAATACGACAAATACAACAAGAAGCTGCAATAAACAACGCCCGCCAACTCATAGACGTGAGTTGATAGCATACCTATTTCTTGCAGCTTCTGCTAATGGCAAATGCAGAAAATGAACAACCACTGCTTCCAGAAATGCGTCCCCACGCCCGGCAGCTCGTTATCGAAAAAGGAAGAAACTTGCTTTAAGTTGTGCATGGAGAAATATATGTCCGCATGGAATACCGTCAGTCGGCAGTACATTTCGCGGATACAGAGGAGTAGTGCAGGAGGAGATGGTGGTTTTGGATTATAGAGTCAATGAGGCAGTGAGGGTTAGAGCTTTGCATGGATGGATTGTATTAATACACTCTCGGCTCAGGAAGCATTGGTAGGGTTGCATTGGGAGGCCCTTTTGAGTCATATGGTTGGACTATTTATATTGTTGATGCAAGATATGAGCTTATAATATCTGCATACTCCAAGCAAATGCAAATAGACCGCTTCACAAACGAAACAGCACCCCGCCATCGCTATGCTTCATATATACGCTAAAGATGCAACAACGCTTGAAAGCAATGTCTAAGACCTACTGGTGGCCCTCCTGCCGGGCGCTTGTCCCATCAAATTCCTCTGCCTATCCATATAGTCCCGCACGATAACCGTGCAATGGACCTCCTCACACAGCTTTTTCCGCCTCTGCGGTGGCAACTTCGCTGCGAACTCCAAACCACTTGCACGTTCCACAGCCTCGATGGGTACCTCGAAATCCTGCAGTGGCTTATCGTTCGCGATAGGCGCATTAGGCAACACAAAAGCAGCCAGGCTAACGTTTCCGCCTGTCTTTCCGTCCTCAGCGAAGATGACTTTGTAGAAATGCGTTGGCACTGAGACATTGGGAGGGCTTCCGATGACTTCGTATGAGATTTTCCATTTTCCATCCTCCGGATCTCTTCTTGGTAGGTATAGCGGACCAGTCACAATCCGTATGCTTGGGTAGTCGTGGGTCAATCTCCGACAAAAGTCTTCGAAATGTGCCCAATAATCTCTGTTAAAGCCATCTCCCACCTGTGGACACATGTTACTCAACAGAAAGGTCTGATCTAACGCATCTTGGCTCCATTTCGCGTCTGCTGCGGGTACTTGGTGTCCTCTATCGTAGCCTGAGCGGAAGTAGTCGCTGAGTCTAGCGCGGAACTTGGCAGGTATAGATTCATCTTCGACGAAGTAGGAGTGTTTGCGGTCTGCGTTGTTGGCGGCGAGCGAGGCTGGGGTGATGTGCTCTGCCACCCAGGCTGGATTCCGTGTTCGGCGGTCGAAGGCAGAAGTTGTGGAGAGTGTCGCATGAAGGTCGTTTATTGGGCCAGGAAAACCATACTGAAAGAGCCCATTCGGGTTTACAGGCGCAATGATATCTTTGAGCGGTGTAGAATAAGGGGGGACAGGCACTGCAGGCGCAGGAGTGGTGGTGGCCGCCGTAGGCAGCGTCTTCTTTTCGGAGCGAGATGAATATATTGCGGCTGTGGTTGCAGCACCGGCCGCGGCGGAAATGCCTGCTATGATGGCTAGAGTAGTCTTCGACATGATTGCGGTCGGTAATGAGAAGGTTTAGGGCAGCGAGGCGGCCATGACGCCCTTATGAAGCCCTCTGAATAGAATACAGGAGCAGGCAGTCATCAGGCCAGTGGTGCAGGCGCGTGATGGAGCGACGAGACGTGAGGATTCTGAACCAATCATCTGAGGCAACACTGATCATCTCGAGGCGACCCACTAGCGCCCCCATTCTCAAGGGTACACAGTAGCCCTGCCGGGACCTGCTTTTGCTTTACCGCATTCGTCATTTTCATTAGTCTCAAAAGTCCAGACCTCCTGCCTACCCCTGCTCCTGCTAAGCGACATCAGGAATCGCTTTGAGCCGGCTTCAAAACTACCATTAGCCTACTACATTGACCAATCGGTGGTGTTTTAGTCTATTCCGCAAGCAGGATTCGCCCCCAGGAGGTCTGGATCAAAAACTATGTAATCTGCCAAGTGAGCTTTACGTTTGATGGTTGCCCCATACAAACCCTCGTTTTACCATAGGATATCTAGAAAATTATTGTTGTACCAACAACCATACATCTATATAACCCTTGAAGAGGGCAGAATATATATTTCAAGGTCGCTGAAGAAGCCTATGAGGTCTGTTTTCTAAAAAGATAAACCAATGGATCATGCTCACGCGATTTAGGGTTGGTTTCTTCACGCGCCAGAATCCGGATTTCGACGACGTGGTCCTCCTCGCGCATCTTGCAAATCCTCGTGCACCCAGTTAATCCACGGATTATATACATCCTAAGCATCCTTCCTGTCGAATATCCTTAGGTTCTATGGTGGGATTTGAGAGTAATCTCACTTCGCGGTTCACGTGCACCCTTCCCAACCCACTGTCGACAGGAAGCAACCGCCAACACCATATATTTTTTTGAAAGCCTGTCGCACTGTGAGGCTATTGTATATCACTATTGAAACATCCGAGCGGGTATATTATACGCGTGGGGTGTGTTGGGAATTTTCTCTGTTGGTTGCGGTGACTGGGTCAGTCTGGGGTCTATCAGCGACAGTAAGGTCAACATTTGCGATTCGTAAGGGGTATAACTGACCTTGCATATAGTATCAACCATACTCCCTACTATACCAAGAGCTTCCGGCCATCAAACGTTGTTATTGCTTGCCAATAATTTTTTTCGTAAATTGTATACGCCTGAGCGAACATGAGCATTGACGACTCCGCAACTCTATTAAATAATGAAACACTTATCTTTTCGACCACCATCTCCACTCCATGCTCTGATAGTGTAGAGGATTATACAAATGCAGCCACCGAGACCATTGCCTCATCCGCTGCTTGTCAAGTCAACTGTGACAAAGATATGCGGCATCGTCTGTTTGCAGTATGGGCCGGAATTTGGCGCAAAAGCGTTGAAGAAGTTGAGCAATGCCTACATCCTAAACAAATAGAAGCCATTGAGTATCTATATCAGAAACAGGACGTTATTCTCATTGCAAGAACCGGATTTGGTAAAAGCCTGATCTTTCAATCATTGCCACTATTGCATAAAGATGGCATTGCGCTTCTAATTTACCCTTTGTCAGCATTAGAGCAGGATCAACATCAGGATATATCAAAATTACCTGGTGCCCAGCCTTTCATACTAGACGCTCACTCTAATACCATTGAGAATCGAAAGAACATAGGCCATGGTGAGTATACTCACATCCTGACCAGCCCTGAAATTGCGGTAGAAAACCCCAAGTTCAAAGATGAGGTTTTGATGAAGCCGGCCTTCCGAAGACGACTCTGCCTTGTTGCCATCGACGAGATGCATATGATTGAGCAATGGGGCAAAGGGTTTAGAAAGGCCTTTGGTAGACTGGGTATCTTAAGAGCTCATACGTCTGGCGTCCCATGGTTTGGGGCCTCAGCCACGTTAGATCCAGGCATCTATGAAGATGTTAAACGAGCTGCCGGTTTCCGGCCTGGTAGACTTACTCACCTGATTCGGATGTCCGTTGATCGCCCAGATGTTCTGATAAATATGCAGGTCCTAGGCAAGGATCATTCGAAACATGAGGAGTTGAAATTCCTAGTCCAGGAACCGGGTACATTTATTCCGAAGACTATTATATACTTGGAGTACATTAGCGATTGCCGGAAACTTCGAGATCATCTGAAGGATTTCTTTAAAGCATTGGGGTGGACTGACTCGCAGCTCAGAGATTTGATCCGTACCTATCATGGTGAACTCGATGACGAGCAGAGGAAGGTGTTGAGTAGTGAGTTAACTAACCCAACCTCCAAGCATCGAATATTCGTTGCAACCGATGCTTTAGGGATGGGGGTCAATGGTCCAGATATTGCTCGTGTTATCCAATGGGGGACGCCGAGAGGTGGTCTCCGCAGTCTTTGGCAACGAGCCGGTAGAGCTGCAAGAGGAAAAGATATGAAAGATGGCGAGTTCATTTGTTTCTTCTCGCCTGAGCTCCAAGGCCCACTCCTAGAGGACCTTCTTAAGGACGCCTTCTTGAATAATGTAACACCAGATAAACAGTCAAAACAAGACGCGCAGAAGCGTTCGGATCTGCCTGAGGGCCTCTACAAATTATTCAACGCGCGAGGCTGTTATCGCCAGGTGATCCTGGACTTCTTTTCCAACCCAAGGTCGACAGATCCGTACGAAAATGGATGCTGCAGCTACTGTTCAGTAGTGGGAACAACCACCGTTGTACTTAGGCAATTCCAGTCGTATGAGTTTGAGCCACCGATCCAGCATGCCTCTCAGGCCCGCCAGAATATTATGATAGCCAGACTTGTTGCCTGGAGCCAAGACACATTCCGTCAAAGATATGCTGGTACTCTTATAGGTCGAGCTCATTCAGTTGACGTATGGCAACCAAGAGAGATTGTCAAGCAGTGGGCAAAGTATGCAGATTTTATTAGGGATGAAGATTCTTTCTTTCAATTCGCCGAAGGCTGGAGTAGGAAGTGGCGAGAAGAATATGTCAAGGAACTTGTTGAGCTCTTCCTCAGCAAAGATCCGGTTCCTAAGCGTCCTGACGCTCCTACACGACCGAAGAAGGCGACGTCAGCTGGGATCAGTAAAAAAGGAAAGAAAAGATTGCGAGCAGACCATCTCAATAACACACCCGCTCCAGAGGCATCGACGCAAGAGATATCCGAGCAACCAGTAGATGACTCGCATATGGGAGGCGAAGAACCTGGCCCTACCAATGCACATCCAAAGAAGAAGAAACAGAAGCTGGTTAGGGCCTCAACTAAACAGCCCATTGACATGATGGAGCGGCCGGCGCTGGCTGAGATATCTCGTAACCTCTCAGATAATAAGCGTCTTCCGAGGGCAGCGAAGGTTAAGCGGGCGGAGTATATACTAGGAAGATGTTTGTGAGTTTTGAAACCCAATGTTGATAGGTAGGAGAAGATTTTTGGACTAGGGGCTTTAAGGTTTGACACTAAGGCTTGGCATTTACATTCAACTTGCAACATGTATACTAGTAAATTCAATACAAGACATCCACAACATAGAAGGACCCAAATGAAGCGCTGATTAAGGCGATTCTAACGCAGTTTAAATCACAAAATATAGTAGTAAGGAAGGTGGGTTTTTATGGTGGACAAGGTGGACAAATCTGTTGCGGCTCTGCGGAGCTGTAAGCGAGCCGCAGAGCCGCATTATCTCTGCGGGCTGCCATTTATATTGGAACTATTCTATATCTTCATCCTCATCTTCATCCTCATCATCTACATCAAACGTATAAAAGTTATCTAGCTCCTCTGCAATGTCGATTAGCGCTGTTTCTGCCTCATGCACATCCTCTGTCTCGGCTCTGTTCGTTGGGAGCGTAGCATTATATTTCTTGACTTGCTGATGCAGCCGTGCAAGCCCATCCTGCCAAAGATCTGGGACAGACTTGATCCCCGACCGTATTTGCTGCTGCATAGAAGACTCCTGAAGTCTTTCAGCATAGGTAAGAACATCCATTCCCACTGATTTAATGGTATGCTTGCTGTTGACCCTGACTCCAAAAAATGTAAGTATGCCCTGTTTAAGTTCCTTGCAGAACCTAGAATTCAGCGAGGCATACTCAAAAAGATCCCGAAAATCAAATTTAGATGTCCGACGTTCTTTGAATATCTCCTTCATTTCATTGTTATGATGCTCGCCGAACATATCAATTTCTTTCCAGCCATCTGGTCTGCCAGTAGTATTCACCAAAGAATTTGAAAGAATCGCTCTACGGAGCTCTGCAGAGGCAAAACCTTCAGCTCTTGTATGATGTTGCCAAAACAGTGTTAATAAAGCATAGTTCTTAGAGTTTGAGCCATGAAAGTATATGCACATTCTGTCGATGGCCCACTGGATGAGACCAACATCGCCCCATTTGACTCCATGCTTTAACATAATATAGGGCTCCACCATCTGTACAAATCTCATATGATTTTGAAGCTCAGCATCTTGCTCGTTGTCTGGATTCTGGTATAAATAGTCCTCCGAGATCCTCTCAATCAGAATATCAAGATCGGCAGGTTGGAGTTTACTAACAATCTCATCAAACTCTTGATCATCAACTATTTTCTTGCCAACATGTTGCTCAAGCCTTATCCACAGGCCAGCTACCATCCTTGCCTGGAAGTTATGTATCATAAACTCTTCAAGTGCCCAGAAATTATGTTTTGCGTTTTGACCAATATCTTTACGTTGCCAGAAATCGCGGGCATGCTTTAGAAACGATGGACTCTCGAGGAACCCCCTAGGAGCTCGTGATGTTGATGTAGTAGGAGCGTCGGTATCCTCACTATCGTCATCATATGAAGTGGCTGGCTTCTTCGTCTTCGGTGGAGGGTTGGCTTCCCAGTGGGTCTGATGAATAATCTTCAAGAAGTTCATTTTTAGGTGAAAGAGGGCAGGAATAGGTAACATCCATCGCATCTGACCATAGCCTGGAACATCTTGCTCAATGGCGGCATTCCTTTTGATGTTCCAAAGCCGAGCCCACGTCTTTTGATCCCCGTATATTAGACGGAGGCCTTTATCCCATAGTCCACCTGGCTTCCATTCTGCAGGCAGCCCATACTGGTCATGAAATATATTCTTCAGGATCTTTTGATTGCCTTTGGTAGTACTCTCGTTTTCGTCTATAGGGCCGAGGGAATGGCACTGGGTTCGACGAAGGGGAAGGCGATCGATAATAGGCATTGAAGGTGGCTCCTGTTGCGTATATATACCGTCGACCGTGTTAGGGAGAGCGGTGCGGATGGCGTTGTAGACCAGGTAACGTCGAATCTGTAGACTAATCTATTAGTAATTACAGTAAGAGTCAAACTAATCACGTACCTACCTGCTGATAAATATTTGAATCGTTCTGCATACCAGGAGCATCAAAGATATCGGCAGGCTCCAGCGGTCTGGCGTAATCTAGCATGCTCTGAGTAAGGCCATTGTCTGGTATGTCGGCACCTTGAATAGCATATCCAGTAGTAACAGACACGGTCTCCTTCTCATTATCAATCCGCTGATGTCTGACTCCCTGTACCTGTTCCAGGTTGTCATACCCAGTAACCACATTAGGAGCCTGCCCAATGGCTTTAACAGCCTCCAAGCCATCCCCTCGAAGCTCCTTAATACAGGTAAGAATTTTAGGGTAACCAACACATATACCTAGCGTTGCAAGGACTCGGATGACTGACTTCTTGACTCCACTAGCATGTAGATACAGGCCGAGTTGAGTAGGAAGACCATTAGCAGTTTTTTTTCGCTGGCCAAAACATATGATAGCGAATATTCCAATTAGAGACGAACGGCGGTGGTTGACCTGCCGTTGTAATCGAAGGGCATGATCAGGTTGTATCAGACCATTAAGTAGCTTGAATAGATGTGGGGCTGTCGTTTCTATTTTCACTAGGACATCATTTATGTCAAGGTTCTCAATGGTATTTGGCTGTTCTTTATACCATTCTTTAAAGAATGGAAGACTCCCAACAGATAGAGCTTCTTTGCGTAGAATTTTTTGCCCCCAGTCAAGTCGATCCAATTGTTCACCCTGTCGATAAGACTTTGTTCCTGTGTCTGGACTATGTATAAGCTTTTGCAGTAGTCTCTCATCCTCGCCGTGTAATTTGTCGATAAATTTGGCCCATAACATGTGGCTACTGGGAGCCCCATGGGGATCCCTTTCAGATAGACCCCATAATAATTCCCATATGCCTAGCCTAGCATCACGTAGCTCTTTATGTATATCCTCAATCTTCTGGGCTATAGAGCGACGCTGCCGACGGGATTTATATTCTCTTCGTCGGCGAGTAGAGGGCAGAGGGGGTCGTCTGAGGAGGCTTCGTAATCGGTCGGAGGCAGCGATGGGCTTCTTGAAAGTTCGCTGAGCGAGTCCGACAATAGTGCTTCGTTATCCATAGTATTCTTATGCTTTAGTTGAGATAATGGGGGATGGTGAAGCGACATGTAGATGGGATGTTGGTGGAGTAGGGAACTAGTCTCGTATTCCTTTGAACCCCACCAACCACGCTCGCTATTGACGCTAAATACCTTGTATCTGGTTCCTCAACAGAGGCTGTTGGCTTCAAATAGGCCCTTGCTTCGGAGACAAGGCTACACACGCAAGAATAATGCTTTTTGGACGTACGATGGAGAACATGCTGAAAAAACCACAATTTTCTTCTCTTATTAGTCTAACCATAGGCTTGTTCAACACACTTCTGGGGCCGCCTACAAGTTCGTACGAATGTCTAACATGATAACAAAGCGCACCCGGTCCTTTATATGGCCTACTAGCTGACGGTTGAAGCAGGTGCATCCATCCTTCCCTGGTTGATGCTTGAGGATGAAACCCTTCTCCAGCACTAAACAACGGCATGCATCTAGGCGACGACCACATGGATTAAGATATACAGAACGCGCTGCATATCATGCTCCTACCCTATATACCCTATCCCCTAGCCATTGGCTTCCTCCGACCGCGTCGTCGCCGTCGCCTGCAACAGGAAGAATAAAGTGTTTGTTGACCACTGGAGAAGACAAAACACCGAAACACACCTATCTTCATACACATATTCCTCAACAACGAAGCATACATAAGACATCTGGATGGGGCTCCCTCGTTTCGTACGAATCCTACACAAGCTATGGCGAGAAACATGAGGCCTTGAACAAAGTTTTATCCGTTGATATAAAGCTCCTAGGAAGAGTTGCAACCCCTAACTCAGGAGGTGCACAAGCAGAGAACCTACAAAACTTACTGGATGGTTGCCTAGCTCAAAGAAGATACATATTGGATGGCAAATAGATGCCTACTATTCGTACGAAGTGTCCTGGCATACCAGACTGGCCTTATGCTTCGATTATAGACCCTTTCTTTTGGATTCAAATAGTGGCATTCTACAACTTTTAACCCAGGGAACAAAATTTTGCGGAGAAAACAAAATCTAGCCTTGTGGAGATATGTCTACAACTAGCCACGGCGGCGTCAATCTGATACCTTAAGACAACAATCAGGGCGTTGAGGCAGACCATAGCTTCGTACGAATCGACCCACCAGCTATGAGCTGCTTAATATAATTGAATATTCACATCAGGCTAACCAAACATCTATACAAATCCATATATATCCTGATATTCTCTACCCCCTTTGTGGTTATGCGTTTAGCAACACCAGAATGGGGGCCCCAGTGCATTGGAACCAGAAGACAATCCAATACCCCGCAAGGCTAGCCCCCGCCATATGATGCACCATATACGGAGTTAGGAATTGAATCTAACCAAGCTTCAGCCTTGTCCTCCCACCACCTGCCTATGAGGTGAACCTTGAGCGAAGCACGCTATCCCAGAGCCAAATAAGGAGGGTCCTGAAGGATTGCGGAGGAGCAGCTCCAACGACTACGGCAGGGGCATTTGGAGGAACATGGCTGCCCCTAATGGACGGGCCATCCTGCTCTAAAGCAGGCCCTGATTCCGAAATATCGTCAGAAGCTGAAGAGTCATCCACAGCCTCAATATTTGCTGATCCTGCTGAAGCACTCTCAGTAGGAACGACGGTGGTACGCACCCTTCTCCCCCGAGAGGAAGGTACTGCGCGTACCGGGAGATAAACTGACGGATCTGCAAGTACATCTCTATGTACCGCGGTCGACGCACGGGTTCCCCGTCGATTCCCAGCGACTGGTTGCGGCCGTTTAGCTACTAACTCAACTGGCTGTTGAGCAGCCCTGAAAATGGTGCCTAAAAAGCAGGTAAGCATACCTTATTAGATAAAGGGTACCTAGCAAGGCTTACTCAAAGAACATTTATGAGGCCTATGCCTCCAAGTACAACATCCACAAGCTCCAGAAGACCAGTTCTTCCTGCTTTGACAGTGCTAAAACACGGCTATAGGATGGGCTGCGCCGAAATTGACTCGTTGCGCCTTGAGACAGCGAAGGCAGGTCCCATAATTATAGCCGGTTGCCTATACCAGATCAGATACTGCAACTTCGACCCAGAATTCCAATAGATAGTTACTTGAATACATAGCGCTGCCGACTCCTGAGGATGACTTGCGCCGTTAAAAGGCCCAGGTAGAATGGCATTGCTGTGGCCAGTGAGGGTAATGGTATGCGTCCCCCAGAAACCCAATGGGCAGAATAGTGCTCCGGAAAGCGAGCGAGGAACTAGTGATTGGTTAGCATATGTCTTAGTATACAGGGGGTTTGCAAAGGCAATAAGTCAGAGAGATTGTTGCATAGGCATTAATAAACTAATCAGCAAATGAGGTATACAACATACACGATCGTCATCAATAACCATGCTACGGCCGTCCGCTGAGACTATAACACAGTCAACATTTGTACGACATGGTCTATCAGTTGCGGACTTACCTGTTGCGAAAGCCATGGTTGGAATGGTGGTCAGAAGATTGCTCAAAAGGACGCATATGCCATATATCAAAACATCACTGTGAAGATTAGTCGCTTAGCGCGCGGCATATGAATATATTTGTCCATAAATTCCTAATATCAAAGCTCTTAAATGCAAGCTATCTTTCTTCTAAAGCAGCTCATCTATTGGTAGATAGCTTCGACCGCTAGCTCACCATCACCGTCGTCCCATCTTTATGGTATTCCATTATCCATATTCCACTCCTACCACCATGTCCCACCAGCAATATTGTATATTCATATCAATCCGCTCCATCAACCACATGCCGCTCTTGTAGTACTCCTTCCACCAACGGTGCCCTGACCCTAGCGATGCCCTGACCCTAGCGATGCCCTGACCCTACAACACTTCCCTCCAAGCACTACTCGGTAGGGTAGACCTCTCAATCCTCCTCCTCATCCTCCAATCACCCTTGTAGGCTGCTTTACTGCATGCCATCCACCCAGTATCCCCCTCCATTGTTGACACCAACCCGGTTCCACGGTTCGTTTGCTCAGGACTTCGCAACGGGGGCATTGGTTTAAATATTGCTTTAATATCATGAATCGCATCAAAAGCTCCCGTGGCTCAACGGTTAGGCTTCGCGGATCTGTTATACCTCCTAGTCCTTCCATACTAGCCAGGTGCCACGCGAATCCCAGATCAAACCTCAAACAGGCCCAAACCAAAGAAAACTGCGCCTCTCTAGGTTCGGGCCTGACATCTTTTTTTTTTTTTTTTTTTTTTTTATAATGGATGGTCATATAGATGGTCATATATATGGTCATATATATGATCATATGCATGGTCAGATAGATGG
This sequence comes from Cladonia rangiferina, assembly GCA_023065455.1. Classification (NCBI taxonomy): domain Eukaryota; kingdom Fungi; phylum Ascomycota; class Lecanoromycetes; order Lecanorales; family Cladoniaceae; genus Cladonia; species Cladonia rangiferina. The sequence continues at coordinate 476,813 of JAJREH010000014.1, read as the reverse complement.
TCAGATAGATGGTGAGCAAGATGTTGAGCGAGCATGGTGGCAAGCATGGTGGCAAGCATGGTGGCGAGATCGCTGCAGCGCTGGATCACTGCAGCGCGCGATTGCGCGATTGCGCGCTGCAGCGATCCAGATCGCTATCTAGCTAGCTAGATAGATAGATAGCGACATAACGATCCATCTATATGCGAAATGGGATCGAGAATGGCCTGCAAAACAGCATATATAGAGGTGGTGGTGGTGGTTAGTAGATCGTAAAGCAAGCTGCCACCAAAATCCTAGGTCTTGGCGACTTTTTGACTCAGGCCCGCTGCGCGGATTTCCCTATTTCGGCCTAGGTCCCCCCTAAAAAATAGGCTTGCCACCTATGGTCTAGGGGCCATTAGGGCCCGATAGGGCCCCCTAGCGAGCTGCTAAGAAATCCGCGCAGCAGGGCCTGAGCTTCTGAGGCAAATTTTCATCATCTACGTCCCTCACCTATTCTTCCTTTACAACTTATATATCTCGACGCAGTCCTAAATTCCACTTCTCGTAAATTATCAAATACTCCACCGCCTGCACAGCTGGCTTCTCTAACGAGTTCAATCGCGGAACATCCGCACAGCAAGTGGCCAATATGGGTCTCGACAATGATACCAGAGGATGGATCATGACCTGTGTAAGCGGCATTGGTAAGAATATACTTGGATCTGTGCTCGGATTCCTATGTTAAAAAGTTTCTAGCTTGCGTTGTGGGCGCTATGATCATATGTGTGGATTTAATAATCCAGCGCATACCTGGGAAGCACAACTTCAGGATCCAAGATAGTAATACTTTCCTCTCCGCATCACTAAGCTTGAGCTTCGGCGTCATGGTAAGCATTGGGAAATATTATCTCTCTGTCCAAGTTTTTCATCATACTGATATGACATAGCTTTTCTCTTCCTTGTTTAGTATGCTTCCATCCGCCAGGGACTATCTGAATGAGGGTGGCTTGGCCCCCGATGCTGCTCAGTATACAAATATTGGCTGCTTTCTGGGTGGTGTCATTGGGATCCAATCTCTTTCACGCATTATGCATCATTATATACCATCTCATGTTGTAGACTGTGACCACACTCACGATGACGACGGTGATGACAACGCTTCTGGCCACGACCATCATCATGATGGGAGCCACACTCACGGACACAACGGCCATGCGTCAGAAGGAACGCCCTTACTATCTCGTGATGATTTAGATCTAAAGCCTGACCTTGGAGGTAGATCAAGATCAGCGACTGCAGAGACAACTCAAAGGCTTAACATTCCCCAACTCGCCCCTCCGTTACGAAGGCCTACGTTACAGACCAGGCTTACTGCTCGAGTGTCCACCTTCGTGTCAGGGGCAAAGTCGTCATGCGATGAGGGCGGTCCATGCTATGGGTACAGTGAGCCTTGTGGCCAAGAGTGCTTAAAGGTCGCAAGTCGGAGTCCTACAAGGCCCCCTACAAGAGCTCCCACAAGAGTTCCTACAAGAGCCTTTGGCCGGTTCTCGGTTTCGGGTCCACCACAACCGCCCGGCCTTATACGAACTACTACCACCCCACAATCTCGAGCCAAGATAGGTCATCCGAACGGTTACGATGAAGAAGTTGCCCGATTACCGACGAGGCCAACAATGTCTCAGAGACCTATGGCCCGCAAGGTTGGAGCCTCTGCACAGGCGGTCTTTCGCGGCCGGGAAGGTCGTGTTCCAACTCATCTAAACTCGGAGATTACTACCGACGAGGACGAAGTCGAAGATGAAAACGAAAGCTGTGAGGATGCCCATCACCGCAGGGGCTCAATTGCTTCCGCAACTGAAACTGCTAACGATCCTTCCCATCATCATCATGTACCTTCCAATGCATTCTTAGCTATAGGGCTACAGACGTCCATCGCCATTGCTCTTCATAAACTTCCTGAAGGCTTCATCACCTACGCTACGAACCACGCCAATCCCAAATTAGGCTTCACAGTCTTCATGGCGCTCTTTATTCATAACATCACCGAGGGCTTCGCTATGGCGCTTCCATTGTACCTTGCCATCAACAGCCGATGGAAAGCAATGTTCTGGAGCTCGCTTTTCGGTGGTGTCAGCCAGCCACTGGGAGCCGGGGTTGCTGCGCTGTGGTTCAAGCTTGCTGGTAGAGGCGACGCCGCTCCTGGAGACATTGTCTATGGGTGCATGTTTGCCATAACTGCCGGCATCATGGCTAGTGTAGCACTGCATCTCTTCTCCGAGAGCCTTAGCCTGACACATAATCGGAACCTTTGCACTGCTTTTGCATTTCTGGGCATGGGCATATTGGGTATAAGCTTTGCATTGACGTCTGGATGATTGTATTGATTGTACGAATATACATGTGGTCGGCGTTTTCGGACACCATGGCAGGGTGCATAGAGGTCCAAATTGATGGCGTAAGGGCTCAGGTATCTGGGTAGTTGAATGCAAGCGAACGGGGGTTTTGGGAGGGTATATATGTATGATACCCTTATGAAGCATAGACCAACATTGTTACCAGTGAGGCGATTGTCCTGCTTCATACAAAACGCAGAGCCGAGAGAAAGCGGTGTCAACAGCCACCCGGTACCAAATGCTTAGGATGGCCCATCCACGGGCTTTCACATGCAGATTAAAAAACCCCTAAAGTAACACAAAATGACCGATCTCTGCCCGCAATTTGTCCTCTTCATTCCCTTTTTTATCATAGCAACAGTAACGAACGCATTCACCAAATTGAAAGCAGCGTCGATTCCCAAATCAGATTCCTCATCAATCTTTGATGCCGCTATCCTATCCGCAAACGGGAATTCGGGATGACCAGTGTCGGTGGATTTTCTTGGCGCTCAGGTAAGCCACTTGCATTCGATCTAGTGCCTCCACGCGAAAAGCACTTGTCATCCTGCAAGACCTCTTGTACTTTCATATTACTCTGCCTTTCGCGCTGTGATGTCGGAATGCAACTCGACTAGAAGCTGTATATCTGGCGGCTGAGGATGGGGCTAACTAGGGTTCGACCAATCAGGCTTAGACTAGGGCAAAGATCGGCAAAAGCTGTGACTTTGTCGTACAACCGCAATTAGCATCTATTCCCCTCTCCGCCGGACTCGACCAAAGCACACCCATCACTTGTCAACCCCAACCTACCATTCCCTATCAAGTCTACTTTTTATTCTCCTATTATTACTACTGAGCAGGTTACTATCTCCTCAATCGTGTCTCTCGACCTTGAAGGTTCCTTGTGCCAATTGAGCCCCGCCTAAACCCTGCGACATCACACATGTCCCTCCTTGACACGAAGGGGCCCTAGCACCGCAAAATAGCCGGGCGTATATTGACAATCAAGCGTCTGACTGCGTCAACCGCACCGGGACAGAGAACCGACAGATCGATCCGCACTGAAGCATATCTGAGATTGGAGCACCAATTGGAGTAGCTACATGCCTTGATCTCTGCCTGATCAAGCAGACTGGCTCTCTGCGACTCTATTTCAGGAAACTCCTTTCATCTCCGTACCCGACCTCCACGTTATTCCCCTGTCCTCCCCCCGTCCTCTCTGCGTCACTGAAGTTCTCATGCCGACCCTCGGTTTCCTCAAGAAGAAGAAGACAAAGGAGCATGATCCACAATCTCCAAGCACAGCCATTGACAACACCCCTGTCACCCCCACGTCAGCTGGTGGTCACAAAGGCTCCCTCACATCGACCTCGGCGAACACTCTGAGCTCAACGAATAGTTCGAATAAGGGACCCGAGACAATGCTTGTAAATCATGGAGGCCCACAACCAACTTCAGCACCGTGGAACGCAGGGCAGGATGCGCCGGTAACAAGGGCGGAAGGTCCAGCTGCTTCAGGCATGACTGGGTTGGCAGATGACAGTGGTATCCAGTCACAGATACCTGGGCAAACAAACGGATCGAGCATGCAGCCTACGCCAACCAACCCTAACACTCTCGCCCAAATCTCCACCCAACCCAATCAGGCACGCACAACAAAGGGGAAGTATTCACTATCAGATTTCACATTGAAACGCACATTAGGTACAGGCAGTTTTGGACGGGTGCACTTGGTTCAATCGAACCATAACCAACGCTTCTATGCTGTCAAGGTCCTCAAGAAAGCTCAAGTGGTGAAGATGAAGCAGGTGGAACACACCAATGACGAAAGGAAGATGCTGCAGAAGGTCAAGCACACATTCCTGGTGACATTGTGGGGGACTTTTCAAGATTCGAAGAATTTATATATGGTCATGGATTTCGTAGAGGGTGGAGAGCTCTTCAGTCTTTTGCGCAAGTCACAGGTCAGTCTATTCGATTTATTAATCAAAATCTTGCCACTATTCTACACTTATGAAGTCTTCGTGCTCACTCGCCAAAAAGCGTTTTCCGAACCCGGTGGCCAAGTTCTATGCAGCTGAGGTCACTCTTGCCCTCGATTACCTCCATGCACAAGGCATTATATATCGTGATCTCAAGCCTGAAAATTTGCTACTGGATAGACATGGCCACCTGAAAATCACAGACTTCGGTTTTGCTAAAGAAGTACCGGACATCACCTGGACCCTCTGTGGAACGCCGGACTATCTCGCGCCCGAGGTAGTAGCATCGAAAGGCTATAATAAGTCAGTTGATTGGTAAGACGAATCCTTACGTATGAAGGAATGTCGCCTCTGATATATCTTCCAGGTGGTCCCTGGGAATATTAATCTTCGAAATGCTTTGCGGATTTACGCCTTTCTGGGATGGAGGCTCACCGATGAAAATCTATGAGAACATCTTGAAAGGAAAGGTCAAGTATCCGCCGTACATCCACCCAGATGCAGTGGACCTTCTTTCACGACTTATTACGCCTGACTTGACTAAGAGGCTCGGTAACCTGCACGGTGGCTCGCAGGATGTTATGAGCCATGCATGGTTTGCCGAAGTGACGTGGGACAGACTAGCGAAGAAAGATATTGATGCACCCTATGTGCCTCCAGTCCAAGGAGGTCAGGGGGACGCAAGTCAATTCGACAAGTATCCGGAAGAGACAGAGAAATACGGAGAGCCAGGCCCAGATCCGTGAGTCTGACATTGATGATGAAGTAAGGCTTTACTAAATGGCTATAGACATGGACACCTGTTTAAGGATTTCTGAGTTATTGAAATGTGCTACGAGAATTTTTGACGCCCTGGGATGTGCACGTTTTTGGCCTAAGATGAAAGACGACTGGAGAGGTTAATGGACCATGAGTCAACGCGCTGTGGGTATTTGTGGCGCCAGAATACGAAATCCAGCCCTTGGCTACGAAATGTTTTGCACTTGCGCCGCGGCCGCAAAATGGACTCTGATTCTATCATTTGTATTGTTTGCACCGTTCCATATTTGAATACCCGGTTGGCTTGTTGTGAGCCATGATGTTGGTTTCGGTATTCGATAGCCATTTCTAAACACATCGACGAGATACTACTAGAGAGTACTAGCAATCTTGATGAACTTATCAGGTCTAGTAACGAACCGGCATCATGAAGAGCTATGTACCGTTCGCTGCGTATGTGGAGCCTGCACTTCATCGTATTTTTTTGAGCCGCAAGGGAATTATGCTCATAAGTCAAATAATGCGAAATGGGTATCATATCTATCCCCCTGTCTAAGCCTTTCCCCTCGTCTCCCCCCACAACCTATCTACAACTTGAAAGACAGCCGTCACAGCTTTCAAAGTTCCATTATCAATTCCCCCACTTCCAGCCCGCTGCTGCATCTTATCCGGATGCCACCGCACCCTTTCCCTCTTCAGCACCTCGCCCAAACCCACACCATCCACCCCCGCCCCATGCCTAAAGAACGCCTCTACCGCCTCTTTTCCCACATCCTGCCACTTTCCGCTCTCCACAGGCCAGGATATCCGCTCTTTCATACTCCCCTTTGCCCCATCATTGAAGGTCCCATCCCACTTACGCCCATACGCCTTCCACACCCCCTGCCACCTCTCCTTCTTCCTCCTCTCCTCCACCCTCCTCATCCCTTCATCAAAACTAGCTTGCCACTGTCTGTTCCTCTCCTCCGCGTTCTTATCCCTCTTGCGCTGGGCTTCCCGCTTCCGCCGTTCCTCAAGTATGTGCTGGTGACTCTTCTCCCACATCTTGCCCCGCACATAACTCACGTATTCTTCGTCAGTCATCCTTTCTAATTTCGGGTGCTCGGGGTCGTTATCGTCATCATCATCATTGGCCTCTCTGTAACGTGGGTAAGTATGAATTGGTTGCCCATACACGCCTTCCCAGTATAAAGCACCTTCGTCGTCGGCGAGGGCGTCGAAGAGCGATTCTCGGAAAGCGGTGTCAGGGTCTAGATGCTGCTCCGATTTGCTGTTGGGGAGGTATGTCTCATCGTACAGGGTAGGGTCATCGATGGGGTTGTGGGGACGTCGCCGAGAGCGGTGGTGGTGTCTATGGTGTTGGTGTTGGTGGTGATGGGAGCGGCGTGATGAGCGGTGGGATGTGGAGGGAGAGGCAGAGCGCTCTCTATATGCAGCAGAGGGGGAAGGGGTGCGCTGGTGGTGCTTTTTGAAACGGAATGGCTTAGACTTGGGGCATTGAGGAGCGGGAGGTTCCTCCGCCGCTGAGGCCATAGCTAGGGACAGTATCAGTATGGTGGTGCAATGTCATATCGATGATCTGAAATTATGCTGCTTCTGAAGCTTTGGTCAAGTGAAGTGTTGCATACTGGTAAGTCACTCGGATACGCCTGCCGTATTGGGAGAACGGGATATTATTGCGGATATTCCATCCCTCTTAAGATCTCCCACATCATATCATTCCACATTCCAATATCATGTCGACTTTATCATACGGTCTCAATATCACTAAGAAAGTCCCTTTGGGTCAGCGGCCTCTACCTGCCAAGCGAAAGGCAATATTCGACGATGACTCCGGTCCCGACGATGGCCCTGAACAAGAAGAAGAGAATACTGAGTCCATATCCACCATAGACGGCCTGCAACCTTCCTCAACGAAAATAAAAGTTTCATTCTCTAAGCCAATGTCCTCGGCTCCGCCGAAGAAGCCCTCAAAACCCCTAAAGATATCTCAATACGGTGATCTGTCTACGAACCACAGCACAACCAAACACTCTAAAACCGCACAAGACATTGACCCCAGTATTTACGACTATGACGCCATCTACGATTCTCTACACGCTAAACCTGTTTCCTCCACAGCCACAGCCGACATCGAGAAGAAGCCCAAGTACATGGGCGAACTCCTTGCAGCCGCAGAAGTACGCAAGCGCGACCAGCTGCGCGCGAAGGAGAAGATGCTTGCGAAAGAAAGAGAGCTTGAAGGGGATGAGTTTGCAGACAAGGAAAAATTCGTCACTGGGGCTTACAAGCGGCAGCAGGAGGAGATGAGGCGCTTAGAAGAGGAAGAGGCAATAAAAGAGAAAGAAGCGGAGGAGCGCAAACGTAAAGAAGGTGGGGGAATGAAGGCACTCTACAAGAATATCCTCGAGCGAGATGAAGAAAAGCATAAGGTGGTCATGAAGGCAGTGGAGGAGGGGCGCGGCAAGCAGGCTGGTGAAAAGAAGCCGGCTGAGACGCAGGAGAAGAGTGAGGCGGATTTGGCAAAGGAGAAAGGCGCAATCATCAATGAAGAGGGCCAGGTCGTTGATAAAAGGCAATTACTGAGTGCTGGCTTGAACGCGGCAGCTGCACCAAAGCCTAAAGCACAGCCAGCTCCAAGGCCTGGCGCGTCAAGAGGACGTGGGGATCGAGAAACTGACCGAGAACGAGAGACCAGGCTCTTTGAAGAACAGCTTCTGGGCAAGCGACCGGCTTCTGATGATTCGGATAACGAAGATGAAAGAGCAGCCAAAAGTCGGAAACTGGAGGACGAGCTTCTGGGGCTGGGTACGCCGTGAAGTAGAATAAGACCACGGAGTTGCTCAGGTCCCTAATTTCTGATCTAACACGACTGCTTCTAGCCTGCAACCACCCTCATAGCCTTCGTTCGAAAATCAATCCAGAAAGACTACTTCAATTGACGATAGCTTCCCTGGTCCCAGGCTTTATTTGCTCTACTTAGGTCTATGTATCTGAGAGGATTGAATCCAGCTGACCTGGTCACGGGTTGGACATGCAATGGTTTGCTTTAATGTTGGGGACGCCGTGACTGCAACTTAGAGAGCGCATGCTCTTGATTGCTTTCGAAATCGATCTTGACATGGATAATATTGGATATAAAACCTAGCCATTATTCGACACAAACATCATTGAACTCGGTCCGTCAGTGTCCCTGCTTGTGTTCTGTGTTCCTTGGATGTTTGCGATGTAGTCGCCTTCGAAGGAACTCACGATCGGAGTTCTCATTCGAATCTATGAGTACTAGTAATCCACAACATCTTGCAAGGAAACGGCTGTGCTGTCTTCTCCATGCATCAAGAAACTTTGAATGAGACATGGCCTCATACCACGCGTCACTCCATGAGCGTCTCGACTTCCTTTGGACTAAGAACCCTGACCAAGGAGGCACGAATTACCCATGTGACCCCTTACTCTGCACATGAACTGCACTCTAAGAAGCAAAATAGACGCACGACCTCCGACCCAGATGTTGAACTCTACAAAGCGACTCAGAAGCTGTGCAAGCTCAATACTATTTCCAATTCATCGCCAATCGCCCCGTCGCGTCTTGGCAGCTTGATTCATCTGGAAGGCGTATACACATTGGGGTCGACTAGGAGATGGTGGACAGATATTCCATTGAAAGTGAATAAAATCACACAAGATTAATTGTTGACCACTTCCTAATGATACGATGTGGAGCAAGACCTTCCATGATCTGGACTATACACTATTTGGAGGTCTACGCTCTGGCCATGTGAGGCTAGGACAGCAGTCTACTACAAAAAGGCTTCCCTGGACAGCTGAGTGCTTCATGAAACAGTCCGCGTTGTGGTCGATCGATATAGCGTAGCTAGAAAGCTGCACACACATTGGTATGTTCCCTTCGCATCATTCTCGGATTCCAGGGCCATTCCTTCAGACCTAGCGTCAGCTCTTATTCATGGAACTATTGCTAGTAATCTTCCAAAAGAGGGTCGAAGGCGAAAATTGCTAAGTGAGCTGTTCGCACGGGTGCATGAGCGTTCTCGCTGGTGAGGCTTACTCCGCAGTTGAATCATTTGCGACCCGCTTCGAATGAAAAGGTGAACATACAGGCACGGATCTGAGGACAAAAATCTCATTCACGCTGCGTTCAAGCAACGAATGATGTTGTATAAGGCGCTTTCCTATTGATGAAGAGCTTAGAGTACAAGGTGAACCGTTGATCAAAAGATATCGCTTCTTCCATTAACTTCTCCAGATGAAGTATCAGCTTACTTCCTTGAACAAAATGTAGATTAAGATCCTTTTGCCACTAGGATTGACCCCTGAGCTGACCTTCAATCTTGGAGGCGGGCGCAGCAGATCGAAAGTGGCATTCGCCCTCGCTGTGGGACTCTAACAGGTAGCGGATGCCGGAGCTATCGTAGAGCGCAGAAAGCCCGACGCTACGATTTTCCCAACCCTGGAGCTGTAGACTGAGTATCACTCAAGCTTCTGACGCACGCAGGTGTGCTTGTCTCCAACACTTGCTTGGTGTCGAAGGATACCCTGTGAATACATTCCGCATGCTGCCTTCGAGACGCGGATTCTAAGACTCGCATCTCGACAAACGCATCAATTATCTAAGCTTTCACGCTCTGAGTAGCCTTTAAGTCTTTAACGCACATACATTCTCCTGTCCAACGAGTATGTCGGTAGCGCAAGCAATACCGGTTCTGGCACATTCATCTTACATGTTCGGGGCCCTCGAAATATTCTTCCTCAGAGCCTAGCGTTTGACAGACTACGACCGAATTTTTAGAAAGCATGATGGTCCGCGACTGGGTATGATACTACCCTATCTCCGCGAACCGGCATTTTCTTCTGTGACGGTAAAACAGGGACATCCGCAAACTTACATTCAACGAGTAATCGATCTCGATTGAAAGTTCTGCCGCACTCCTTAGTCACGCAGGTATCTTAAGTGCTTTCAACTCGGGAGTTAACTTTGTTTCCATCGACACAACGGCGAGATCCGGGCATTATCAAGGCGCTCCATCCTTTTCGGGAAGCACGGTAGAGTCGATGTTTGGCCCAGACTCTCACAGGGGTAGACGTTATCGCCTTGGGAACAGTATAGGCTCAATATTGAGCAAGAATGGAAGTATTTAAGGTGATGCAATATCCTATCGATCGACCTGGCGTTCACAGCCGGTGAAAATGGCAGCACAGAGAGTCGCGTGTGCTATCTTCGTGGAGCCTCTCTCATCTAGAAAGAAGCCTCTCATGTAGCTGCTAATTCTCTAGGTTCGAGTGGCTCATCAAGGAGAAATGCTACCTCGGGCGTCGAGTCAAGGATCCAAACGTTCGCCATCATTTTATGGGTCTAAAGCTTCCGGGACTCTCCCTGGGCCTATCGAGCATATTCGGGTACCTTGGGTGATGGAGCCCTGAGACAAATTCGTCGTTAACAGACTCCAGTTCATGGTAGCATTTGGCGAGGATTGTGTTAAGAACCTCGCTTCAGACCGAACAATCTACATCTGCAAAACCAGTCCAGTAGGTATGAGGGTCGGGTCATAATTCCGAGGCCGCAAGTCAATTTTCGTTGGCCCTAAGACACTTGAAAATAGTAATCACCGTGTGTTACTCACGCGCGCACGTAAGGCAAAGCTGGCGAGGATTGTTAAAACGGTACGACGGGGTATTAGCGCAGCTGTTTAACATTACCTTTCTTTTCATAACACAGCTGGAGCTGCCTCTACAAGTCGATAGTGTTGAACATGGACACACGTCTCAACAGGGAAGGCACAACACACCTCTATAATCAAACCGTATGCTCAATAAAGGCCTCTAGCGGCACACCCTACGATTGTACTCAAGCAGATATCGATGCCTTCCACGGATATGATTGTATAGTTAGGAGTGTAACGTTTCTGCCAGCAGAGGAGTCGATTCAGACATTGACATCGTTTTTAACCGAGCAACACCCAACCCCAGACATTCGCAGTGCGCTTGCGCGACTGCGACTCGCAGCATGGGATCCAAATTGGGGCCCAGACGTCATTATCAAGGCACTAGGCGATATAGACAAAGCCTTCTTCAACTCTCGCTTGCGTGGCAACGTCAAAGTACATTGGTGCAACAGCAGTAATGAGACCATTAGGGGACACCTAGGCTTGATGATTCCGGGAGTTAGGAAGGGCCAATGCACAGTCATCCTGAATTCCGGTACGATATTCGCCGAACAGTACCCCCGCAAGGAAATGTGGCAGACGACTCTGCATGAACTTGTCCATGCCTATCTACACGTGACCAGCGGCGAGAGATTTATCAACACTCTTAACCTCTATAACGATCACAGATCTTTTCGAAAGCATCACGGCTGGGATTTCTGCTGGCTATTGACTCATGTCCATCAAAGAGCAAAAGAGTTCCTCAACATCAGGCTGCTGACGGGGCATGATCGGGATAGGGTTTGTGTTCATGCTGAATGGAAACTGATCTACAAAGATGCGATCAGGCTCGATAAATTGAGGCTTGATACATGCATTTCTCATAGCGGGGATGGTCGGCAACGTTTGTTGGGAGATGTCATCAGATTCCGATCGACGCCAGCGTACTATGAAGGCTTACCGCTGGGTTCCAGTGAGCCAGACGGTGTGTTACGCCGCGAAGATAAGAGAGGCACGGCACCAAGCCTCCTTAGTCTACTATACGGGTTGGACAGGTTCATGTCCTGGCTTTCACAGACATAGAATAACAATGAGTGACAAGGTATAATCTACAATACACGGGTTGCTAGTCAAGCAGACTTCTACAGGACCTTAAGAATCCAACCTCATGGCCTTGTGATCCCCTTTAACAGGTTCTCGTACCACATAGAAACTTGCAATCACAACTCTACGCACGTATACTGTCATAACGTTTAGCATGAGCCGAGAAGTCTCACAAATCGTGTTCTACTTGCGATCTCCTCTTTTCTAAATTAGAAATTCATCTTTGTTCTGCGATAACCTCCATCGGAGCAACGACTCTACTCTTCCCATCCAGGCAAAATAAGAAGAAGCTGCCAAATCTAAGTGATTAGCCGAGACTCAGGACATCGTTAATATTGCCTTTCGATCTCCGCGGACTCCTTCTTCGATGGCTTCCCCCGTCCTTCGCGTACAAAATCGGAGGAACTTCGTCAGCATGGATCAAGCAGTCCAAGAGGTGGTCAATCACAATGATCGAATAAGCAGCTCTCCATCTGAGATAGAGGCCAAAGCCATCCGTCGGCTCTCTTCTGCTCTGAGAAACGCTAAAGCTGGAAGTCCTAACAGTAAGGCAGAAAATATCGTGGACCTCGTCAAAGATTTGGACGTTGTTTTCTTTGGCGGAGTCCTCTGGGGCCACATCGACGTCTCCTGGGGCAATCCAAGATCGTTCTGGAAATATAATATGGACACCAACCGTACACTAGGGTAGGTAGATGACGGCATTCTCCGACCAGATCGAGAGACTAATGCGCTTTATCAGCTTTGCAACATATCAAGGCCCGGGTCAATGCAAAATTTACCTCAGCGTGGAGCTCATCCTTACCATCCCAGGCAGATGGCACTCCTTCAAGCAGGCATGGAGCACCACATTGCATGAGATGGCTGTAAGCTTGAGGAAGCATAACCGAACGTTAACTTCAAGCTAATCAAAATATTCAATAGCATGCCTTGACTATGGTACGATGTGTGTTCCGAGTTACAGGTGATCTTCATCATTCGCACTTTCGTACCACAATACATGCCGTGCATCGACACTCGATGCAACGCTTCGAATTGCCAGCAGTCAATACCTGGGAAGGCGCATACCAACACAATCATTTCATGAGCGACCATTGGGCCTCATGTGATCCAAGTGGAGAGGTCGAGGTTGATATAACCTCGCTCCAGGATCGCAATATCCCAAATTACCATCCCACGCCTGATGAGCCGCGTGCCCCCAGTCATAGGAGGCATGGTACAAATGACCATGCCACTACAGACAGAAAACAGGAGAAGACCTACAATGGTAATGCGCGGGGCAATAGGGATGAATTTGTACCCTTATCCAACAACGAAAACGGCCGCAAGAAGCACAGCAAAACTCGCGATAATGGCTACAGAAAGCATAATGACTTGACTGACCATATCAAAGCTAAGTATCCCCAAGGTGCCTCCGTCCGCACACGTGGAGAGCCGACGTGTACACTCATGTGAACTAATTACGGTCAACCTCGGCCTCGACGATGGACCAAAGACCATAGCCGCCGTTAAAGGTGCGATTCTGTAGTGATGAATAATCATCGATGATGTATTTACAACCTATTGATATCAGAATCATGCAGAAAACCCAACTCCAATCAGTGCAGAGTATTTAATCAGTATTCATATCATCCATAATCCTCAAAGTCAAGTTTACATGAGTGCTAGTAACTCTTTCGAGCCCACAACTTGCAATATTGCTGGTACTCTTCTTGCCAAAATTATATTGATATTATCAATGCTATTCTGCACACTATGACACATAAGGCCCACACTGTATGTTCACCCAGTTTACGATATCTATTCTTATCAGAATATCCATCATCTGAGATCAGATATCTTCAAGCACTTTAACCTTTCACAAAGGAATATAATTGAAGCAAAAGGCCAGCATTTCACATGTTTGGCGGACATTGTATCAAGTCAGGTAACCTACGAGAACCTACAGCTCAAGAAGGTCTCCTAGCCACCCCACACCAGGATGTGTCGTCCAGAGCAATTATCTTGAATCAATTTTAATGTGACCTTAGGAATGATGGCTCAGGAAAGCCACCTCTTTTTTATGCATCAGGGGACCTTCTCATACTCGACCAAGTGCTTGATTAAGGGTTTGAGGATGCATGCTGGGTGGAAGTGGACACTTGGCGTGGAGGATGTCATGATTGATGCCGTCATGCTATTGTCCCGTGAGTGCAACCGAAGGATATTCAAGCTCAATTGAAGATCGACCAGGATCATCGTCCATATAAGTAACATTGGCACATGTGCCCATATAGGGTTAAAGCTGTTGCGGACAGAAGTTGAGAGTTAGAAGGTGCATACTATTTCTATTCAGTTAGTAGAGCTAGAGCAGCACGGATATCAGTCACTGGGTCAAATACCAAGACCATGTGATCTGGTATATCCTTTACGGGTTGGCGACGGGCTTCTGGTCGGCATAAAATATTGTGAGAAGAGTATTCCTGTAGTGCAGAGCCCTCTGGACGGCGGAGGTCTGAGGTTTCCATGGCTAGTGAACTCGAGCTAAAGATTTGACCTCGAGCGGAGTTCTCTGGAACAGATTCAGCCAATTATGTTGGTGGAATTGAGTGAATAAGCTGTGTCAATCTAGGTTTTAGACTATGTTGACATGGGCTAAATAAGATAGTCTTTGCCAAAATCTAGGGAATATAATGAGATGTAATGGAGTCCTGGATCGTCCGCAGTCCATAGACACGTTGACCGAAGACGCATTTTGATTCCTACTGGCCATTCTCGAGGCCCCATGTAGTTCAGTCAGTATTTGATGCTGTGGTACACCCAAAGCGACTCTGGCGGTACTTGAAGGTTGATGAAGAGACATTGTTGCGAGATTTGCGAGCACAACACATAGGCTGTGTACATAGTCAAATACAGCAATTACTCTTCATTCAATAGCGAATTCGATGTCATGAATGATCATTTGCGTAGGTAGCGTTTGATAAATTACATCCATACCCCTTTGGGCCCACCGGAGTAGTAAGCGCCGATCCCCGATCGCGCTAAGGACCCTTATTCCTGCGTAATATCATCTAGCTTGTTGACCTCGAACACGTTACTTATCATCCAACGCGTCCCACCTCCTACAAACAACACCTCTCCCAAGCTTTCTGATATCGTTGTCAGTATTATCAGGCAAACACATTCTACAAATCGTCGAGGCCAGCCGAATATCCATCTGAAAGACACCTCACCTTGAATATCACTACAATGGCGAAGACTGGACCGGTATGTAGCCACGTGCTCGCTGCTCCCAATCCTTCTCCCACTTGCACCGCCTTGCTTTGCTTTCTTCTTGCTTCCTCGAATGCTGATGTTGTGGGTATCATGCAGACTCCCCTCGAGAAAGCACACGTCGTGCGCGCCGAGAAGAAGAAGCGCCGCGAGGAGATCAAAGCAAAGCGTCTCGCTGTCTTGAAGGAAGCGCGTGAGAAGAAGGCAAGAGCGAAGAAGGCATGATTGATGGTGGACATGGGGGACAGGTGGGATTGCTTAGTTGGTATGGAGCTTAAATGATGGGCATGGTTAGGAGAGAGGGGATTCCATTGTTTCTTTTGTGATACCCTGGCTTTGTTTAGCAGGTTCCGTCGCTGGCTTGACTGCGCGAGAGTTGGGGAGTTGGCTTGAAGCGAGGCGGAATAGGAGGGTTTCCTTGGGATATGTGTCTGGATGATGTGTGAATTAGAGGATGCAGACGATGATGGATAGCCCATAAAAAACTTTGCTTTGATGCTGACGTGTCACGGGCACCTCTGAGGTGTAATGCGACGTACTTTTCATGGTCTTGGGTCTTAAAGGCAATCAAAGTGCTTATATTCTTGCTTGTTATGCGACGTCTAAGACATAATAGCTCGAACATATTTGTCCTTGCATTTATGTTCCATCTTGAGCATCTCGCCTATTGCATGTGAGGCCTCGAAACTGATTTCAGGGACTTAATATAAGACACTTGCGACAATGTGCTCGAGCCACATCCTCGAACTGCTCTGCTGAATAGATTCCTCTATAATGACGTTTGGCACAAGACAACCGCCCAGAAGCGAGCATGGCGGAATCGACGCGGAGAACGACATGTTCGTGACATCTTCAATTTCAGCATGAGCACCAGCGTTTACTGGCAATCCAGTGGTTGACGTGCGGCTGGATGATCTTGCGACTGAGCCTTCCGGTACGATATGAACTGTTTCCATCCCCGTCATCGCGTTCAGTATCGGCATTTTTGATTAGATCATTCATCCATCCACTGCGTGTCATCTAATATTGTCATCATACATTTCAAAGCCAAAATTCCATATTTTCTCCGCAACGGTTCGACTGTATTTGGATTTGCTGCCGTAATCATCACCCTTCGAGCTGTGCCCGCCAATGTGCTGAAGCAGACTTGGAACAACCACCCATCTGACGAGGTTCAATTCATTGGCCCACGCCTCAATTATTTCATCGACAAAGCCGGATCGTATCGAAGATAGTCGAGCAATTACGCGTGGCGCCATTTCTTTTGAGAACGCAAAGCCCTGAGCGCAGCATCCAAACTTTGGCATTGCATGGACTCCAGGTTGGAGAGGCTGCATTGATAGTCGACCTGCTAGGAAGTAGAGTGCAATGCACATAGGGCAACAGATGAAAGCGACAACTACCAGCATCGTGTTTGTGATAGTTGTTTTCAGGGTGAATTGCCGTAGGAGAAGTAGTGCCACTGTCGTCATGCCAGTAACAGCAATGGAAGCTAATAAATAGTGTGACCATTCTTCACTGTTCCAACCCAAGAATTCTTCGGTGAAGAACAATCTTAGGTACAACCAGTCAGAGTCCTCTTTGGGAGGGTATTGCTCATCAGCCATG
This sequence comes from Cladonia rangiferina, assembly GCA_023065455.1. NCBI lineage: Eukaryota > Fungi > Ascomycota > Lecanoromycetes > Lecanorales > Cladoniaceae > Cladonia > Cladonia rangiferina. The sequence goes on along the minus strand of JAJREH010000014.1, from coordinate 460,109 downwards.
GCCAATGCCTCAATGGTACGTGGGTACCATCCCCGCACGGCCAGCGTATCATCTTCCACTATTACAATCCATTGGGCGCCGCTGTTATAGCACCTTTGCAGTACGTATGTGTAGTCGAATATTGCTTTCTTACGATAGTCTCTCTCGCCTTCCCATTGTTTTAGATCCTCAAGTTGTGGCTGGCTGACATCATAGAGCAGCACCTTGTCTACGATATTTGTGAGCCAATATTCGCCGTAGATAGGATGATGGTTTGGTGTAGTTTCAGCAATAAGAACGACCAAAAATATCTCTTCACGTTCCTCGGCTGTGAGACCATCGAGAAGGGAGCCAATCGTGGCTTCGACATATTGCTCCCCATCGCGGCCAACACTAGCTACACCCACGCACATCTTTGCATTCTTGGGCGTGACCTTCTGTGGAAACGAAGAAGTGTTGGCGTTGTGGATGAAGGACTCAGCATCTCTTTGGCGCTTGATAGAGTATTTACGCTCGTATCCTCGAGATGGGTCGAAGAAGGCGGATGTCGGATCTCGATTGAAGGCAGAGCTGCAGTAGCGGATCAGTGCGAGGTAAATGAAGAGAAAAGCTATGAAGGCATAGACTCCAGGTCTACTTCGTAGACGGCGGAAGATTGTGGATCCATGGGTCGCTAAGTTGAAGAGCAAACGGCGCAGAGCACTAGCTATCCCCATCGTATAGACCCTAAAAATTGGCTAGTCATGAGTATGGTCATTGGCATGGGCAGCAAAGGCTGCTGCTGCTGAAGTGGAATACGCAATCAGTCTGACACTCGGCAGGATTTTCTATGCGATGTCTGATTGGTCAGTCATTTAAGCTTGGCTGCATTTGCGTCATATCCAAAATGCCGAGGAAACTCCGCAGCAGCTAGGTACAGAGTATATAATGGGTGTCAAACGAGATAGTATCTAGTAGAGAGCTGGTTGCGGCTTTCATGTCCGATGTAGCATTCATTCTTTGGACGTGTTACTTGAGTATGAGTGATAGTAAAGGACCGCAAGATGGACATCAAGTGGACGTTGCACCCAAGGCTACATTAGTCAGAGGGAACAGAGGAAAAGCAGCAGCATGGGCCATTTACTTTACAGAAGGGTGGGATGAAGTTGGGATTTGGAAGAGTGCTGTAAGCATTATGCCACCAAGGTTGGTAAAGATCTGATGGATCAAGAAAAGCTCGTGGAGATGATGGCCACAACTTGCCTATGCATACTTCTGGCTTGATCGATACGACTATTGGCAATTTTGGAACCCCCCAAGCAGCTGCTTATGCTGCTGTCTCCAGCATATTCCTCCTAACGCTCTTCATCCTCGCCATTGCTCCTGGCTCAGGAGGCCATATTAAACCCCTCATCACCTTCTCCACAATGATCACAGGTTTGACAGGCTTTTCCAGAGGCATTCTGTATATGGTGGCTCAGACCAGAGGCGCCGCGCTGGCTGGCGGTACTTTACGTGGGTCATTCGGCGCAGAGCGTGCGATGCAATTGCAAACTATTACTGCTGGGCAGGCATTGTTGATTGAGACGATGTGTTGTTGGGTTTTACTCGTTCTTGCTTTAGCCGTTGGAAGTTCCCTTGGCAACTTTAAGGTGAAGTATCCAATTCTAATGCTTAGGTACTGGTCAGGAATTCAATAGAAAAGTCCTGAATACAATACTGCTTTTATACTTGAAGCTACCTATAGGCTTCCAATTAGTTCTATGGTACCAACTACATAAGCATACATATTTCAAAGGTTCTATCTGTACCAACAGAGAGAAATAAGTAGTCCTTAAATACCAGCAGGTATTCTTTAAACCCGTCATCCTCACTGCATCCTAATGCGCTAGCTTTGTCCTCCTCCGCCTCCTCCTCGTCGTTCTTCTCGTTGTCCTCCTCGTCCTCCTCCTCGTCCTCGTCCTCCTCCTTTCCTTCCCTTGTCCTTATCGGCCTCTTCCGGACTCCCATGACCGTAATCACCCACAGCTCGATTGGGAACGAGGGCTTCAGGGATACCCTGTCGGTCAATGAATCTCATCAGCCATCGTAAGTTGGCTGCGGATGGCCAAGTCCGACGGATAAGTTCGAATGAGATCTGCCATGTGATGATGAGGAGTTTTGGGCCTCCCAGTCTCTCCAGAGCTAGCCTCCTTTATAATTCAGAAGACTCGCCTTCTTGCGATCGCTTTTCCGGGAGTCTGCCATGTACTGCCGCACAGAACATTGTGGTGATAGTTGAGAGATGTATGAGGCAGCTTGGACAATAGCAAGCAGCATGAACTCTAATGCCTCTGTGAGTTCGATGTGGTTCTTGTCATTCCATTGCCCTGTCGATTCCAGCTTCTTGTCCAAGAGTTCGACTACGTTAAATACGTCCATTGGGTCGATTGTTATGAAGTCGTCCCGTTCTGAAAGTTTCAAGGCTGACTCTCAACTTCGCGTCATGATGAGGATCGACCCTTTCCGGCTTTGAGGAAGGTAATCTCGAAGCAGTTCAAGAGCTTGGCAGCCGGAGTCGCTCGACTGGCTTTGGATGACTGCCAAGTCGGGATTGTGTCGAAAAGGAACAGTCGAGGAGGTTCCGGAGGGCGGCTTGCTAGATAGAAGTTTAGCCTTAGGCCTCCCAAACAGAGTCCAGTCCATGGTAAGTCTAGCGCCAATCGACAGCAATACAGTCGTCCGGCTAACGAGGTCTTGAGAAGCCGCGAGAACGCCATTGCAACCCAATCTTTCAATAACGAGGCGCTCTTCGAGCCATCTTACTTGCACGCGGCCAAATAGGATTCAGGTGCAGCAGTCCAAAATTTGATCGTCATATATACGGAGTAGACCTCATTGCCAGGCCCTCGTGTTATGCTAGCCCTTCATACCGCATTAGTTTGAAAATATGCAAAGCCTACACGCAACGTCAATTACATGCTTCTGCGTGAAGTGAAATGGCAAAACAATGGACAGGCGGAAGACTTGTATTCCCCTCACCTTTCTCATAATTTCGGGCTTCCAGCTCTCCTCACCCAACCCTACTTCATGCAGTACGCCATCATGTCAGAGGCTAGTCGTGCAATACGAATAGGCGAGACTGTGAAGCTCTTGGCACGTGAATCCGCGGGCATTTAGTTTCCCTCGCAAGATGTAGCCTTCAGCAGCAAATGTTAACTGTAGCTTGACTTACGGGACTATGGCAGGTCAGTATGGTGGGCAGTTTGCCGATGATGCCTTTCACATCTGGAAATATCTCGCTCCATCAACTTTAAACTTCTTCCATCATCTGGATTGTCTATTTGCTAATCCCTTTGATTGCATCTCAATCTAAGCTTAGGCAATACAAAGTCATCGACATGTACTGATCGGGATTTAAGCACAACTACTTCCTCACACGGCTTTCCGAAACAATTCAAGTGTCATCAACGGCAGGAGTATTATTGGGTGAATATGGGCATTAAGTCTTCAATAACCCTAACAAAGTTTTAACTATCATTCGGCGGCCTCCTCATGATTTTCGGATATCATTCCTAGAATTCCCATTAACCTTAATGTTTCCAACGATGATTGTTCTAGCACGAGATCGCCACACAGGACACAGCGTTTCTTCCCTCCCTGTGACCTTCCCTGTGGACGAATTCTTTCTTTTTATATGTTTTGTTACATTCAAACACTCGGGGTGATCGCGGCCAATGATCTTTTCGAGGATAGGTATCACCCTGCCACCGCTAGGAAAATAGATTGATTAGATCCGAGCAAAACTCACGAAAAGCTGTGAAGAAGCCTGGGTACTTGTAAGTGGGAAATCAAATATGTCGACAAAGCACTGACCTGCTGATCTGCGTTGGGCTTCTTCCACCGCTGCCCTCAGCTGCGTGACCTCTGTTTCTCTCTCTTGTTTCATTTTGTCCAGCGTTTCTTCGAGCCTTGCTTTCTCCGCTCTGTCGATAGTTTCTGCAGCCTCACTTTTCCTCAAAGACTCTTGGATCTCCCCGATATCCTTGTCCTTCTTCTGCAAATTGCTGGCTTGCTTAGCAAGCCTCTCTTCGAGAATTTTCAAATCTCTGGCACGATCTGCCTCCAGTTTGGCCATGTTAGTCTCCAACTCCTTCCGTTGTCTCTCGTTCTCATCGATTTCCGCATGTTGTTTCCGCATTAACTCTGCTATCTCGCGCTTCGACGCCTCGTCAGCCTCTTTCATGTCTTCTTTGAGCGCCGCCAATTCTGCCTTGTATTTGCGATCTGCTTCGAGCAGGTCCTCATTGACCTTGATACCTGCACCTGTATCTGCGAGGCCTCGTCCCTCGTTAATCATCTCGTGCTGGATCTCCAGCACCATCGTCTTCCCATGCTGAATGATCACCCCAAGAATGGCCATTGCAGACTCTTTTGTACGCAGGTGCCGCATAACACGGCTTCCACCTTTCTCCATCTCACCCCAGAAGTCATCAGTAGATCTCAACTGATTCTCCCGCTTGACTCCATCGTCTGGGTTCACGAGTCCCCACATTGTTGTTGCCAAGACGATTCCACGAAGGCAGTCTGGACCGCAGAGTTTTTTGAACATGAACAGATTCCGCAAAGCCGAACCTCGGAGTCTGTTGTCACTAATAGGGTGCAGATATATGAGACCACTCAGCAGAATCTTCTTCTTGTACGTCACACCTAACCAGCCCGCGATGTCCCGAAGGACCTCAACATCCTTTTTGTTGGTATCGTCAAATCCCGGTGTGTCTATCAGATGTACTCTGAGACCAGGATTGTACATGAAAGTCCAATCTTCCACTTCTGAGGTTTCTGCAATCACACTCATTGGCAAGGGTTCGCACAATCAGACGTGGTAAAGTCTTGGGCACTTACGTGATATCAAGCCATCACCAACGACGACTTCTCGGTCGGTACAGAAGCGGATGAACTCGCTTTTCCCGGCACCGGTAATGCCAGTCACTGCGATATACACGTCTTCAATGCTGTGATTGTCAGCATAAGAACCTCTCTGTGTTGCAGATAACGCTTTACCTCTGCTGATGACCATCTTTCCAATTTGACATTGTGAGGAATAGAATTCTACTGCGGAATTCTCCAGGTCACGGAGGATGTCCAAACCCACTATGAGCACTGATAGATTGATCGAAGTTTGAAGCCTTCGGAACGATAACGAAGCGCATTTGCTGCGCAGTGGTACTAGTATCTATCAGTCTCTTCGTAGAATCGAAAGTGGACTGACTGCTACCGAGCCTAATCTGGGGGCATTCAATAATTCACTTAGAAATCGTGTACATATTACCCCACCGCTATCGGAGGGATTTTGCTCCGAGAACTGAGTCTCTCAAAATCAATGATGAAAGACTTGTGGCGTCTGTCTTAATTGTTGATTGCTCCTGTCTAAGCGATGGTAATTGCAGATTGACACTTGCACTTCCCCCACGTCTGCGCGTGTTACTTACTCGGCCTGATTGGACCTGTGGTCCAAATGTTTACGTTAGCTTCATTCGGCGTCGAGTCCGAAAACGAAGGCGATAAGGCATGCCCATGCCGTGTCAATTGGACAAGTCCAGATTGAGCGTCGGCTACTGTTCTGTCCGACGCAAGTAGCCGCATCAAATAGTGTTTCTGCTCATTCTTCCACCAACTTGGAGCTATGTTTTCGGTTCCAATCTGCATGATTCTCGGAACTTCTGCTCAACAAGTCTCCAGATATTTAGTCTTTACGCATTGGCATGAACCATGGCATCGTCGCTCGTTGCTTTCATGGGCTTGACGGGTACAGGCAAAAGCTCGCTGATCAACCTCCTATTGGGCGAGCATAAAGCGAAAATCGGCCATGACATACAATCTGGTGAGTCTAGTGATTCCCTGGAGTAAAAACTGATACCACAAGATCTTCTCATGGCGTCTCGAGAGTGGGCGGCTAAAGACGAGCAGAAACATCTGAAGTGGCATCATACTCATTGTGGTACCGTGGCATGGAGATTGTCCTCATCGACACGCCCGGGTTTGACGACACAAATAAGTCAGATAGTGAGGTACTAAGAATATTGTACACTTGGCTGAAAACCAATTATACATGCGGCCGCAAGCTCAATGCCATATTCTACCTTCATAATATCACCGATAAACGTATGCGAGGAAGTTCGCTCAACAATTTGTATGCTTTCAAACGCTTGTGTGGCGACGGCTTCTTCTCCAGCGTTCTACTAGGGACAACTTTTTGGCGTGCAGTCATACCTCTCGACAACGAAGGAGCAATAGCCCGCGAATCAGAGTTGAAGACAACAGACGACTTCTGGAAGAAGATGATTTCTGGAGGTGCTACAGCGTGCAGAATACCTGATACTAGGACAGAAGCGCTGGAGCTTCTAATGCAGATGGCGGGAAAGGGGCCTAGAGTACTCCAGATCCAGTCAGAAGTCGTCGATCAAGGAAAGTCTTTCGAAGCGACATCGGCACATCAGACCCTTACCGAAGGACTTATAGCAGCATGGACACAATACACAATCGAGATAGACCGCCTTGCTGCGGACGCTGCGAGAGAACGAGAAACCCGAGAAACCCAAGTTCGAGAAGCAGCTTATGCCGCAGAAATGTCCAGGCAACGCCAGCAAAGAGAACGACGCGAGTTGGAAAGGCAAGAGAAGGCACAAACAGAGGCTGCTGATGCCCACCGCGTCGTGCTGCGAAAAGAACTTGAACGTGCGGAAGCACGCGAGAAAGAACTGGATCGAGATATGCAGAAGTTGAATATCGGAGGCACGAGGAAGGAGAAATCGGCACAGTTCAATCGACGGGTGGATTACCAGTTATGCCTGCTACACTGCAGCGATACGTACCCCAATTTCTGTAGACCAAGAACAATAGCCTATAACCTTATCTGCGATAATTGCATGGAGACGATTGGCGTTGCGACATATTATCGTGAGTTCTTCCCTTCTTAGCAACTATGAACTCCTCATCACCACACGTTCGTCTGATATATGATATATCACAGGTTGTACGATCTGTAACAACGGCCAATTTGACCTGTGCGTATCATGCCACGCTGCACCAGGTGTCTTTTGCAACGGAGGAGTAGCTCATTCCTCGAAAATGACCCGCCGAGAACAAACCGATACCCAAGTCAACTGTCCTAGAGTGGTGAGACCGATCAAAAGCTATCAAACCTTAACGTGCGACAGCTGTCGCGGCCGTTGTGCCGAAGTATATTGCCGTGAGTCATGAGATCGTCCCTTGCCCGATCTGCCCATATACGCAGCAGCCCTTCTGACGTAGCTTCTAGATTGTTGCGTCTGTAATGCAGATAATTTCGATCTCTGCATTGATTGCGTCATCAAAGGGAAACACGCCGGCTGTCCACATCCCTATGATATTTGCTCAAGATACATCCAATGAGTAATCGTGCAGCCCGCCATAACGAGAGATTGCTTTTCTCGTAAACAAATCTCGGCAGGTGTTTCAAGTTTGGAAAATATATGATTGTTCGAAACGCAACTGTTTTCAAGCCTTCGGCCACCCCACCATCCTCGGAAAAATGAAAGTCGAATTAGTATAAATTTCAGAGACATCTGTTGGATTGTACGGAGGTCGACGCTAATAAGGGCGCCGACTTAAACAACCTGACTTATTCAATATACCAACTTCAATGCTCATTCCCCATCTTCATTAATATCCTTACAATCACTATCCTTACCACTACTTCTATCATTCTTGTAGATGTCTTGATTATTAGCTTAAATATAATATTTCAATAACTTTATTAGATTTAATATTCTCGTCACGGGTAGCCTAAGGCCAAGCCGGTTAGGCTAGGACGAAAGGTACGCGGGGCAAGGGTATGGTGCATCGCAAGAAGGTGATCACCATGATCACTCCAACATTGCCCACGCCCGCAGTGCTCACTGTCCTGATCACTGCGATGACCATGATCACGGCCGTAATCAAGGTGATCAAGGTGAACAAGCTGGTCTTGGCATGGATTCAGAGGAATACATGATGAGGGTTTCTGCCCGTCCATGGAACAGCGTGTTCAACTCGTGTAACGAGTCTCCTATTGATATAAAGCATTGACAAGACTTCTTCTCTATCTTATCCTGATACTACCACCCCAGTCTATTGATCCAAAGCTGTTGGTGATTAGACCCTTGTGCGATACTAAGGTACACCCGCCACATTAGGCAGTAGCTTCCCCTCTAAAGGGGGTACAGTTATCCAGGATCGCGAGGGTTACCTGTATCGCGCGATCATAAAGCGGCGCCCACCCTATGCTCAGAGTGGGGTGAGGCTGGGGCGGATTTCGGTCACCTTGGCGGGGCTGATCGACTTCAAGAAAACTCCACGGCATGGAATAGTGAAGTAGTCTAAAGCGAATCTCACAAACGTCTACATCTATAGGTACTCAGGATAGCATGGTGTGAGAGGAGTATTGTTCGTTTGATCTACCAATGGCCTATGTAATTACAAGAAGCGCTCCAACCATGCTATGAGATCCAGTCCTTTAATGTCCATTATTTATGAAAACAATAAGTGAAGAAGTTAGCGCCCCAGGAGATAACGCCGATATAGACGGTATATGGATACACTTGACGCTGGACGGAAGACTCTAATTGAAGAAGGGCGAATCAAGGAAAATACTTTTGAACATTATCCCTTATGGTTTCTTCTCGCCCTCCCCTTGGTTCTCTCCGCCCTGTTGTCCGTCAGGCGGTGTCTCTCCTGCTGGTGGTGTCTGTTGCTCTTCGGTCCTAGCCTTATGCATTTTGTCGAAGAGGTTCAAGCTGGCCATTTGTAGCTCGTCTGTCTTCTCCTTGAGCTCAGCTGCAGTGGCAGTGCCTTCGCCGGTCTGGTTCTTTGCAACGAATTCCCTCAGCGACGCGATCTTCTCTCTTAGCTGGTCAGCTTCAGCCTTGTCAATCTTGTCAGCGAAGTCCTTCAGAGCTTTCTCGGTGTCGTTCAGAACGCCATCAGCCCGGTTAGCGGCTTCGATGGCAGCCTTGCGCTCCTTATCCTGCTCTCCGTACTTCTCCGCGTCGTCCACCATACCCTGAATCTCTGAATCGGAGAGACCAGAGCCAGAAGCAATGGTGATTGACTGATCCTTATTGGTAGACTTATCTTTCGCGTGGACGTGTACGATCGAGTCGGCGTCGATGTCGAAAGTAACCTCGACTTGAGGTACGCCTCGGTGTGCGGGAGGAATACCAACAAGTTGGAAGTTACCAAGAAGCTTGTTATCCCTGACTAGCTCTCGCTCGCCCTGATATACTTTGATTTCCACAGCAGTCTGGAAGTCCGCTGCAGTAGAAAATATTTGCGATTTCTTAGTAGGAATGGTGGTGTTACGGTTGATTAAGCGTGTAAAAACGCCACCAAGAGTCTCAATACCTAGAGAAAGCGGTGTGACATCGAGCAGCAGAACATCCATGACCTCGCCAGCCAGGACAGCACCCTGGATAGCGGCACCAATAGCAACAGCCTCGTCGGGATTGACGGACTTGGCTGGATCTCGGCCGAAAATACTCTTTACTGACTCCGTAACCTTAGGCATACGTGTCATACCTCCCACTAGGATGACTTCCTGGATATCCTTGGCTTGTAGGTTGGCGTCCTTGAGCGCTTTCCTCACTGGCTCAATAGTACGTTTAATCAAGGGTTCCACTAGATTTTCAAGCTGCGACCTTGACATCTTCATGTTGATATGCTTGGGTCCGGAGGCGTCTGCGGTGATGTAGGGAAGATTAATGTCGGTCTGCAAGGTTGATGAAAGCTCAATCTTGGCCTTCTCAGCAGCCTCACGGATACGCTGGATAGCCATTCGATCATTTGATAGATCGATACCTGAGTCCTTCTTAAAATGTTGGACTAAGTGACGAACAAGGTTGATATCGAAGTCCTCGCCACCTAGATGGGTATCACCGTTGGTCGACTTCACTTCGAAAACGCCTTTCTGAATTTCAAGGATCGAAATATCGAAAGTTCCTCCACCTAGATCATAGACCGCAATTATGCGGTCGTCCTCCTTTTCCAAGCCATATGCGAGGGCCGCAGCTGTTGGTTCGTTCACAACCCGCAGAACATTAAGACCAGCAATCTGACCAGCGTCTTTTGTAGCCTGGCGCTGCGAGTCATTAAAATAGGCCGGTACTGTGACAACGCCGTTCTTAATGTTCTTGTTCAAGTAGGCTTCGGCGGTTTCTTTCATCTTTTGCAGAACGAAGCCACCGATTTGTGAAGGCGAGTATTTCTGGCCTCGAGCCTCCACCCAAGCATCTCCATTAGTGTGTTGAACGATCTTATAAGGCACTTCCTTGATATCTCGTTGACATTCAGCATCCGTGTATTTACGGCCGATCAGGCGCTTAGTAGCGAATAAAGTGTTCTCAGGATTGACGACGGCCTGACGCTTGGCTGATATACCGACTAATCGCTCTCCATCCTGGGCGAAAGCTACTACGGAGGGAGTAGTTCGGGTACCTAGGTCAGAGCATTAATTTTATGGCAAGGGATATTGGGTTGGGGTTGTCGCGGATTACCTTCAGCATTTTCTATTATTTTTGGAGTTTTGCCTTCTAGGACTGCAACGGCCGAATTGGTAGTGCCTATTTCGCTATTAGTAGGTCAATCATACCAGTGGTCGGAAGAATGTCTTTACGTACCAAGATCAATGCCAATAACTTGGCCCTTGACCTTCTCCTCACCACCTGTTGACTGGTATCGGGCAAAGGATGATGCTAGAGGTGAGCGGGTAAAGGAGGAGCGTGCGAAGGAGGATGCGGTCCGAGGAAGCTGTAGACTCATGAGCATATATTTACTGGCAAACCTTTCGAAAGAGCTTTACCGATCTTGCGAGCCTCGACGAAAGCATCTTCGGTAGAGCTATGACCAGAACCGGGTTGATTAAAGCGGAATACACACAAGGAGACTGGATTAGAAAACTATTGGGGACGATGGCGAAGATGGAAGACTTAAATGATGAAAGTCGACTAGGGAAAAATATTCCACTCTCTTAGCGTGGTCTGTTAGGGCTGGAATATCATCGAAAAGTCTTGGCGCGCGGGACGTCACAGAGGTCTAGCTTCCCTTGATCGCCTTTATTGACCGTGGCATGCAACGTTAACGCCCGCAATGTTTTGGGAGATCCCTAGCCCTCATTCGCCTCTACAACATGCCCAATGATTTCTCAAGGTTAGCAGCTGAATTCCTTGCACCTCGGTTGCATAGACTAACGTGCAGCCACCCGGACAGACCCTGGGAAACGAAGTCATTGATCAAGTACTCTCAAGGAACCTTTTACCCCGTCAGGATACCTCCACGGTGAGTGGCGTCTTCGTGCACTGCCGATTGCTTATCTATAGATGCAATCACTAATAGATACTAGGCATGATCAGCTGAAGAATCATATAAGCACGAGAGACCCTAGCGTCATATACTACGCCTCCGAATATGGGGTCTTCGCCCTTAACATAACTACACAGAAACGAACATTGGTCAAAAGCTTGCCTTTCCAACCAGTCTGTCTTGATGCTGGCTACGGTTGGATTTGCACTGGAGGAAATACTGATGGCCAATGTGCCTTCATAAGCATCGACGAGCATGAAATTGGCGAAACGGCTTTAGGACGACATGTTGAAGTTGACGACTTACTACCTCTGGGTCTGGATCCGGAGTCTCGACGTTCACTTCACGAGTTTCGCCGGACAACTCCACGATGGGCTCTTAATCCGGAAGAAAATTTTGCAAAATATGAGCTGCAAGCCCACGAGCTCGGGGGAACAATAGTTAATTCTGTGGCCATACACCTTATGCGCAGTGAACAAAAGGGTTTCAAAGAGGAAGTTGTGGTTGTAATGACGTGAGTTCAAGGAGTGTCACTCTGAGATCGTTGGTTAACATGCTCAGAAACAATGACAAAACGGTTCGAATATTCTCCTTAACACAATCACGGCTACTCAAGACTCTTGACTTCCCTACAGCGATGAACCATGCCTCAATATCTCCAGATGGGAACCTTCTCTTAGCTGTCGGTGACGAAGGGCGTGCTTTCTTTTGCAAGAGGGTGCGATTGCCCGGTGCCACGGTTGACGGTGATTCGTCATATTCAAGGTATGAATGGCATCAGATTGCAGAGCCCGAACTCCGACTCTCAGATTACCAACAGGAAGCTTGCTTCACCACTGCCTTTTCACCGTCCGGTCACATCTGTGCAGTAGCTTCCCAATCCGGCATCGTCACTATATTCGATACTGCTTTGATTCATGATGACATGGATGTTGACGAGGCAGTAATTGATGTGCTGAAGTCATCGAGACAAGCTGTGGCGCCAACATGGTACGGAGCCGTTCGGTCAATGAGTTTTTCACCCGCTCCTTGGGACTTATTAGCCTGGGCTGAGGATCGAGGTCGCGTCTGTGTGGTGGATCTACGCAATGGCTTGTATTCTAAGCAGGTCATTGCGCTGGAAATTGACTCGCCAGACCTTAACAGAGTGGAAGTCGAAGATTACGAGACTACGTCGGAGCAGCGGCAGCTTGAAATCGAACGCAGATTTCTAGAGAGACATAGAGAGGCGTTAGAGGCGCAAGAACATCTCGCTGCCGTAAGCCATACGGCAGACTACTTGGAGCTTGCCGCTGAAAGAAGACGACTCGAACGTGAAGCCCTTGACGCTACCTCACGAGATCTTCATGCGCTTACAGAAAGCGAACGTCAGCTCCTTGACTCGATCGGTCTGAGACGTCCGCAAGGAAGCAATAACGATACTTCTAGCACCTCCCCCACTGGCCCGACTAGTGTCAACTACACGCCCAGTCGAAACACAGAAGCGCAGAGCTGGACTGGACTTCCTTCACCGACGCCTTCATCAAATATCCAAAGTCGCTCAACAGCCAGCATCCACGAATTTATGCGCCTACGTAACTGGGAGCGAGCTCGTCAAAGCGACCGCGCCTATCAACCCCGTCGCCGCAGCTCCGTGGTCATCACATCATCATCTAATGCTTCCTCGCCGCAACCCTCCTCTAGCCTAGCACCCATAGGTACCGCAACCCCAACACTTTCCGCATCACCTTCGCGCCTGCCCTCCAGTAGCGCGGATCTAACAGTACCCCATCTCCTAGACTCAGACCCATGGCAAACGATAACAGATGCCATGGGCGGCTCTAATATGACCCCTGACACCATGGCCCGTCTTCGTAGCTTGCAGGCCAGAAATCTCGAACGTAACAATCAAACTAGACCAGCACCCCAGTCCCACATGGATCGCCGAATGCAAGCCCTGCAAGGGGCCAGGGAGCAAACAATGGTCGGAATTGCAGATGCTGTTGAAGCGAGGGTTAATCGTGCGAGAGAGGCCAATCTCCGGAATGTGAGACAGACGAGGGCTAGTAGAGGGCCCGATGTTATGTATGATGAAATTGACCGAGAGGTTCTATTCAGGAGGCGTGAGCGAGGTGATGTGGGTGTGACTACTATGGGCATTGGGTGGAGTGTAGAGGGAAGATATCTGTAAGTCGCTCAGACCTCTATCCTGACCTTGCCAAGGAGTATACCTATTAACTGTATGCAGGTACGTTGGAACTGAAGATGGCATCTTGGAGTATCCGGTGAACATGGAGAACAGAAAAGCTATCCCTAGTATTTCATTCTTATGACGAAGCAACGCTCAATGCTTTGTGGCACGATATCCATACAGGCGGATACCTTTTTCACAGCTTACTGGAGTAATAATTCTTGGCGTCTCGTAGTAATGGGTTACCTTAGGAGTGATGGAGTCTAAATGTATGGTTTTAATCAGGGACTATTGGAGGCATCTTCAAGCATTGTGTATGGATAATTAAAATTCTGAGCATCGCAAAAAGCCACTTTCCAGGGGCTTTCGCCTGATTGAGAGCGCATGATCTGGTTGAGGCATCCACCAGGCTCCAGCTATGTCATGCATGAGCAACCCGCAGTATTCCAAACCAGCATGCCTCGCCTTTCCCTCGCTAGGACGCCCAAAATCGTGTCCTGAACCTTTCAAGAAGACATTATACATCATACATATTTACAGTCATACTAAAATTCGCTTTCCTTAGATGTCTATCTCAAGCTTTCTGTATCCAACCCGAATGCAGGAAGAAATCGAAAAGCTTCGAACTCTTCGATGAATCGATCTATTCAGCCCCGAGTTAGCAGATATCCTTCAGAACTTCCAGTTTCACGCGACATACCTTGCATATCTCCCTAACGACCTTCCTCTTCAGCGCGCCGCCATTCTTCATCGCCTCACGTAGAACAGCTTCCTTCATCACCAAATAAGGTTTCGGCTGCACGCGGATAACAGAGCACAATTCCGCTTCCTCTTTCGTTAGGAGGTGCAAGTCAGGTGCATTTTCACTACTCATCTTAAGAGGTGCTGTGCCCGTGATGCCTGTGACTACATAGTGTGATTTCTTCTCCTGGGGGCCGGGAGGCGGGAGGGTTGTATTCGTGGTGCCATTCGTGAGAGGTCCTTTGGGATGTGTGCCGTTTGTCATGGCACCTGTATTAGATGGAGGAGGAACAGGTGTTGGAGGTGTTGGCTTCAAGCGCTCCGGGAGTTCAGGCGCGGTAAGCTCGACTGTCAATGTCGCTTTTTGATGGGCCTCCTTTTCACTCTTTTTCTCTGGTCGGACACCTGCTTGGCGGTCGAAGGCGCCAGTGGGGGCTGGTCGTGCTGCACGGGTTAGTTTCTCCTGTTCATATTTCTCGCCAGCTTTTAGATCGCCGATGCGCATGTTGCGCCAGTCCTGTAGTTGGACGATGGCTTGCCGGAGGTTATGTTCGTATTCTAGATTAGATGTGAAAGCTTCGTAGTCGGCATGGTTCATAATCCGTGCGAAAGGCTTCGCCTTATTCGCCAGTGCTAATTCGTCTTTTGTCTTCTTCCTCTCTATTCCCGTGTTCTTCTTATAGTCAAGTAGATTGTGTTCAAAAATCACCTTCTTGCGGTCTGCACGTGCGGTCAAACGGGAGTTGTAAATATCCATGACCACCATTTTGAGTTCCATCTCTGGTTCGATCTCGCCTGTGCGTGGATTCAGGCCGTCACCAGGATCGAACTGCAGATGTTGGACTGCCTCTTCAGCATCATTGACGAATTCAGTCTCAAATTCCAGGCGACCGGGCATGTACCCTTGAATCTCATGGCAGGCGGGACCGCTAGCAGTAGGCTTCTGCTTGGGTGTTGCCGGTGGCGCGGATTTGGCTGCTTCTCTTCGCTTTTCAATACGCATTTTCTTGCGGGCTTGGAAGTCTTCTCTCGGCACATCTTCCGCCAGACGTTTGTTGCTAGGGTCTGCATTGGCGGGTAAAGGGAACTTGGGGCTTTCGATGTAAGTTTTGATGTAATGATCCCTGACTTCGTCTTTGTCCCGGTAACCTCCGATATGATCTGCTATATCTGCCCATGACCCAAGACCATATACCTCCGCGCCCTCCAAAAGGCATAGCTCTTCATCTGCCCCCCATTCCTCGTCGTAGATGGGAATTGAATGTTGCTCGATCACGAGGAATTCGTGTGTTGCAGGGTCATGGTCACGCGATTTTGCTGCATTTTTGAAGCACGGTACGCATAAATCATAATCGGTGCAAACATGACATCGTATACGGACCTGTCAGTTGGGTTAGCCGTGCTCCAGAAGACCCAATGCCAAGACTCTCTCAGAGCAAGGCTAGACCATACAGTGGCTGTAATATCCGCCGAGCAGACGTCGCAAATGTACTTGAGTCCACCCTCGGTACCACGCGATATAGTCTTTTTCCTGATCACGCCCATCGTGCGTACTTGCCAGCACCTGGTCGTCTTCTGCGATCGCGGACCAGAGGTAAGCAAAAGAAGCGCGTTATTCCTACTATTTGCAAAGACCCATCAACGGCAGCTCTAAGCAGTCCAGTATCGCGCGAGATGAATAGCAAAGATGTGAGATCATTCGGAAGGAAGTCGTGGGACTCAGTGTTGTGCAATTCCCTTCATGGATAGGTAGGAACCACGAACGCCCAGTAGTGAATCTGCCGGGTCTTTGCATGAAGTTACCCACCTCACTAGTAGCGGACCAGCCCGAGCGCCAAGCCACACTTTGGTAAGGTAAGCAGAGTGGCTAATCTTAGAGAAAGGACCCTTATTCGCTCCCCACCCCCATCGATGTTGTGAGTGGCACTTGTTACATGCCCAGCCTCCAGCCTCGATTCTTTCTTGGTCAGCTTCTCGAACTGTGTTCAGGATGCTATGACCTTACGAATCATTTTGTTGTCGAAATTGTCTTCCACTCTCACCTCTTGAGAACAATCTGAATTGGCGAGCTTGACTTGCACCGTGTTGTGACGCAGCATTTCTCCGCATTTGGCATACAGAACGCCATCCACTCCTTATCACCCATAACCTTCCGGTCCTCCACTCTTTGATCTGGAGAATTCCCACCCCGGCATCATGTCCTGGAATTTGACCAAAAGTGAGACACTGGTGGCTACGTTATCGCAGAAGGAGACTGACTCTCGTTACAGAATTCAAGGAGACCCATCTGGGTCCCCTCAAGAATTCCCTGGGGGGCAGATCGACCTCTACATCCACCATCAAGGCTGATACACCTGAGCCTATGGATGACAAGCTTACTACTACGACCAGCACAAGCAGCAATGGCATTGGTTAGTGATATAATCAGTGAGCTGCACCTTGATCTAACGATGTACAGCTGCGTCCGAGAGCATGGTGTCTCCACCTCAGGAACCCTCAAAGCCTGGTATTCTAATCGTTACCCTCCACGAAGGCAAGAATTTCTCACTCCCACCGCACTATCAGCAGCAGTACGCATCACTATACCAAACTTCAGCTTCTGGTGGCTTCTCTGTAGCCGGGTCAATGCGGGGCGACCCGTCAATGTCCCGCACTCCGGGTGCAGTTTCTGGCTCATATTCACAAAATGCGCGACCTCATTCAGGTGGAGTGATTGACGCTGCTCCGACTATCCATGGTCGTTACTCATCACGGCATCTGCCCTATGCACTGCTCGACTTTGACAAGCTTCAGGTATTCGTCGATTCTGTTTCTGGCAGCCCCTCAAATCCATACTGGGCCGGAGACAATACATCCTATAAATTCGATGTTTCACGTGCCACGGAGCTGTCCGTACAGATCTACCTACGGAACCCCAACGCGCGACCTGGTGCAGGTAGGAGCGAGGATATCTTCCTGGGTGTGGTGCGGGTCAATCCGCGCTTTGAAGAAGCGAGGTCATATGTAGAGGATCCTAAAGCAAGCAAAAAGGATCGGGAGCGAAACGTGGCAGCATTCGCCGAGCAAGAGAGGACGCTGGGCCAGAGCGGTACCGAGTGGTTGGATGTCGCTTTCGGCACCGGCGCTCTCAAAATTGGTGTCACTTTCGTCGAGAATAAACAAAGAACACTGAAAATCGAAGATTTCGAGCTTTTGAAAGTAGTGGGTAAAGGCAGCTTTGGTAAGGTCATGCAGGTCATGTAAGTATTACTAAGGCAGATGATGTGTCCAAAACAGTGGCTAACCGATATTCAGGAAACGTGACACCCACCGAATCTATGCGCTTAAAACCATCCGTAAAGCACACATCATCTCTAGGTCCGAAGTCGCTCACACGCTGGCCGAGCGATCAGTCTTGGCTCAGATCAACAATCCCTTCATAGTACCACTCAAGTTTTCCTTCCAATCTCCTGAGAAGCTCTACCTCGTTCTGGCCTTTGTCAATGGTGGGGAGCTTTTCCACCATCTCCAGCGAGAGCAGCGATTCGATGTCAACCGAGCAAGGTTTTACACGGCTGAATTGCTTTGCGCTTTAGAGTGTCTCCACGGCTTCAATGTCGTATATCGAGATCTCAAGCCAGAGAATATCCTGTTAGACTACTCGGGTCATATCGCACTGTGTGACTTTGGACTTTGCAAGATGGACATGAAAGATGAAGATCGAACAAATAGTAAGCTTTTGCATTAGACGTTCTCTTTGATTCTACTGACAAGTATACAAGCATTTTGTGGCACTCCTGAATACCTTGCACCTGAACTTCTACTTGGTCAAGGCTATGACAAATCTGTCGATTGGTGGACCCTAGGTGTTCTTCTCTACGAAATGTTGACGGGTCTGCCACCATACTATGACGAGAACACGAACGAGATGTACCGCAAGATTCTGTCAGAGCCGCTGCACTTCCCGGGACCAGAAATCGTTCCTATGCCTGCGAAGGATCTTCTGATACAGCTACTTGACAGACGACCGGAACACAGACTCGGTGCTAAGGGACCTTCTGAGATCAAAGCACATCCATTCTTTAATGCTATTGACTGGAGAAAGTTACTGCAAAGAAGATATGACCCCACATTCAAGCCAAATGTCGTATGTATCTTCATTTCTATGCAAGCACAAAGGAACTAAGCTAATCAATTCAGACTGACGCACTTGACACTGCCAATTTTGATCGCGAATTCACCCAGGAAGCACCTACCGACTCATACGTCGAGGGTCCTGTGCTATCACAAACTATGCAACAGCAATTTACAGGCTGGTCCTACAATCGTCCTGTTGCAGGTCTTGGTGATGCCGGTGGTAGTGTGAAAGATCCATCGTTCGGGAGTGTTACTGGTTAAGGAGTAGAGCACTGGAGGAGGCGACATGAGAGACGATTACGAATGCATCTGAGCACGCGTAAAAGGTGGTATGATCACTGCCCATAGACATTTTTGCCACTTGATGAAGGGTTCTGTAGTAGAAGGGGCTCTGTTGCATACATACACATCCATGCTCAGCCGTTTTTCGACGAGCCAGAGCAGTCGAAATCGAACCAAGCATTTCCCTCACAGGTGTAAAACCCGTTTTATCCCTTTTACTCACCTGAGCATTAGTAAACTGTGTGGTGCTGACTGAGCAGTAATAGTGTGAATCCAGGCGACCGTTGGGCTTTAGTGTTTGGCGGGGCACTCTGTCACGGTGCGGAAAGCTCGGCGGGGCAATTAACGTTGTTCGACGTAACTGAATTCGTCCCACAAATTTATAAACCCAGACCCCTTTATCTTCTTCCTTTTCAGTAATTGAACGATCCAAAAATAATATTTTTAGACAACCAACAAAATGCCTTTCTCTCAAGCCAGTGAGCTAGGAGCATGGCAAGAGCTCCAGTCGCATCACACCGAATTGGGCCGCAACATCGTGTTGAAGGAAGCTTTCCAAAAAGATCCACAACGCTTCGAAAAGTTCTCGCGTACCTTTCACAATACCGCTGACAAGTCCGAGATCCTCTTCGACTTCTCCAAGAACTTCATAACTGAAGATACTCTGGCTCTGCTCGTCAAATTGGCGAAAGAGGCTGGGGTAGAACAGCTTCGAGATGCTATGTTTGCTGGGGAGAAGATCAATTTCACAGAGAAAAGAGCCGTATACCATGTTGCATTGAGGAATGTCACCAACCAGCCCATGCAGGTGGATGGGAAAAGTGTGGTTGAGGATGTCAACGAAGTGCTGGAGCATATGAAGGTCTTCTCCAACGAGGTAAGGAGTGGAGAATGGAAAGGATACACGGGAAAGAAGATCAATACCATCGTCAATGTCGGCATCGGAGGTTCAGACCTGTGAGTCGATCAGTTGAAGTCACAATGGAAGAGGAGCCTGACCCTAAGTTTAGGGGACCAGTTATGGTCACGGAAGCACTCAAGCCATACGGTGACCGCAGCCTCAAGTTACATTTCGTCTCCAATATCGATGGTACCCACATGGCAGAGGCTCTGCGTGACTCGGATCCGGAAACTACCTTGTTCCTGATTGCCTCTAAGACTTTCACCACGGCTGAGACAACGACAAACGCGAACACAGCTAAGCATTGGTTCCTTGAAGCAGCAAAGGACCAAGCACACGTTGCCAAGCACTTCGTTGCCCTTTCCACCAATGTCGAGGAAGTGACGAAGTTTGGGATCGATAAGAAGAACATGTTCGGTTTCGAGAGCTGGGTTGGTGGCCGTTACAGTGTTTGGAGTGCCATTGGCCTCAGCGTGGCCTTGTACATCGGATTCGACAACTTCCACGAATTCCTTTCTGGCGCTCATGCAATGGATAAGCACTTCAAAGAGACTCCTCTGGAGCAAAATATCCCAATCATCGGAGGTCTTCTCAGTGTCTGGTACTCAGACTTCTTCGGTGCACAGACCCATCTTGTGTCGCCTTTCGATCAGTATATGAACCGCTTCCCGGCCTACCTGCAGCAATTGTCGATGGAGTCGAACGGTAAAGCTATCACGAGGTCAGGAGATTACGTGAAGTACACCACAGGGGCAATCCTTTTTGGCGAGCCTGCCACGAATGCCCAGCATTCGTTCTATCAGCTGCTGCATCAGGGCACGAAGCTTATCCCGACTGACTTCATCCTTGCAGCGGAAAGCCACAATCCAATTGAACACAACAAGCATCAGAAGTAGGTCTTCAAAGCGCCAGAAAAATGAGCTTTTGGCTAACATTTCACAGGATGTTGGCCTCTAACTTTTTCGCCCAAGCTGAAGCCCTGATGGTGGGCAAACCACCAGAAGAGGTCCAGGCCGAGGGAGCACCTGAGGAGCTTGTCCCTCACAAGACTTTCCTGGGCAATCGACCCACCACTTCCATCCTTGCTCAGAAGATCACCCCAGGTACCTTGGGTGCCCTGATTGCCTACTACGAGCACTTCACCTTCACTGAAGGAGCAGTATGGAACATCAACAGCTTCGACCAGTGGGGTGTAGAGCTGGGCAAGTCTCTAGCTAAGAAGATTCAAGCCGAGCTCGACCAAAGCGGTGAGAGCAAGGGGCATGATTCTAGCACGAGCGGATTGATCAATGCATTCAAGAAGAAGTCGGGAATTTCATAGTTGCAGTTCAATTGTCTGCCGTGAAATGACATTAGCGATCCTGGATAGAGGAATGGTTTTATGAACATAGAAACGAGAATAAGCCTTAAGCACACAACAGAGCACAGAATATCAGCTCGAATAAAAGTCATTTCACCAGTGACTTAGAAACCTATCATTGACAATCATATATGTTGACATAGAATTGTTCATCGTTCATCGTTCTTGGTTCACCCCTGACACCTGGCCCTGACTTAGGAGGCGATCACCCGTCCAAAAAAGCAACCGAGAGGCAAGGCTCAGGAACCGCAGCTCTCAGCATGTCCAGCATTCCAAACGACCTTCTAATGCTCCGGTGAAAATCTTTCTAGCTATGGCTGTCTCGGGCTTTCGAGGACTTTCGCTACTGTTTCGTGTATTCATTATTTTCTTCTTAGCTCTTGCGGAATCCGCCAGCGCTGGAGGCGCGGCCAGGTCGGAGGAAAAGGCCAGCTATGCGCCTGGGGATGCTATACCTGTTAGTTGTTTGAATCGGACTGTGTAAGCCTTCCGGATCGATGTTGGCCAACTGATCTATCCGTCAAGATGCTTAGTATAGTATTGGGGAGCTCGTGGCTAATCATTGTGCCTCGAGTATAGTGACACTGGAGAACATGTAAGCCACAAGCGTTCCGGAAGGAGAAACGATCAATTGCGTCCACCCCTTCTTGGGATCTAACATACCCTTCACAGATCACAGATGACCAGGGCCAGCTGCAATACATTCCTTTTATGACATGCAACGAGACCGGACGCCCACTCGAACTCTACTTCGGCATTGAAAAAGGTTTGCTGTTACGCCCTGCCCATACACCTACATAAACACTATACTAACTACACTAGACATCAACTGCACGCTCGAATCCATAGACGACCCTCTCTTCCACCTCCTCGAATTCTACATCCACAACGACGCCCCCTAACCTGCCGCATACCCACCCACCCCCTGACCTTCCCCTCCACTACAACCACAACCACCACCACCTCCGCCACCAACGATGACTTCATCCCCCTCATATTTGCCCTCTCCGGCGCACTTCAGCTCTCCCACCTCCATATTTCTTCAAAACTAAACGTCCTATTACACACCAGTCCCGAACTCTTAACCCAAGACGCAGACATCCTAGCAGCAACAGCCTATTCAAGTCCATCTCTAAGTTCTGCATCATCGAGAATCGTTATTGGCGACCCCTTGGCGCTGCAATTGAGTGTGCATTGGTATAGTACGCCTACATTGCCGCCGAGTACGACGGGGAAACATGGGTTGGGCGGGCATGTGCATTTGAGTACTGTTGTGTATTGTTTTTTGAGCGCTGGGGTGGGCGTGGCGGCTAGTTTGGCGTATTTTAGGGGCGTGGAGTTGCCGAAGAGGATAAAAAGGTATGGGAAGGATAGGATGGGTGGGGAGAGGGGGGCTATGCGTTTCCGGGGTCGGGGATGAATGGGTATGGGCCTGGGAAGAGGGATTGAAAAAAATTATCATCTTTGCGTGCAAGAATTGAGATGTAAGATTTGGTAATAGCGTGCATATACCCCTTTTTGCAAGTATCTTTTATCCTGTCCGCATAATGTCTTTCCGCAGTCCTCTCGTACTTGCCTATTCGTTGACGTGTCACGTTCCAGTTGTGTACAATGCTTCCCATAAGCCTTTGAAGATCTCATGAGACCCAGATTCGGAGTCACGAAGGTTATAATCTGAATTGTACTCTAGAGTTCTGGCACCTGGCACATGGTACAGGACTCAAGAGTTGCAACATTGAATGGTGTTGTTGCTTATATGTGCAGAGAGTATACTCTTCCACCTTTCTGAAGGAGTATTAGAGGCCCCAACTGCTCTCGCGCCTATGGCAATACTGTTTAGGATTGCTGTTGTGAGATAAAGTTTGGGCTGAAGAATAAGATATATGCTATTGGACCGTGAAGAGGGCCCTTGACTGGAATCGACGTCTTCGAGTGAGGACTGCGTGATGTTATGTGCCTCAGCCATGAAGAGTCTGCCTCTGTCTGGAAGGTCCGAGTTAATAGGGATGTGCTCGTTTCCAGACGGTAGCGGCTTTTTACAGAAGGCTATCTGATGCCACTCGCTACAGCCTACGACCTCGTCAATCACTTCTTGAACCCCTTCTTCTCGCGACTCTCTCTCCATGTTACTGTGCTTCTGACTTCGTATTGAGTGATTTTTTCTTTTTCTTTCTTCGGTGGGGCGACAAGGGGTTTTCCCCAGCAAATCCATCTCAAAGACTCTTAGATCTAGATTGAGGACGGAAAGCAGACACGTTACTACCAGACTAAAAGGGTGATCACTGGTGGTAAGATACCAAACAGTATCTTAAACCATCAGCAGGATTCCTGTAGCGTATTACCGCTGCCCCAAACAGATCTCATACTGCAATAAGACGCAGTGAATATAAGATAGTGACTGTAATTCAGGCCCGCTGCACCCCCGATGCATGACGGATCTCCGTCGAGACCTGGGACATTACTAGAGCATGGGGAACGCCATCTAGTGGTGACAGCCAAGCTAAGTGGACGGGCCAAAAGAGCAAGTTGTCAACAGCGATGTGGACAGCATTGGTATCTACCGGTGCCTCTCTGATCAATTCATCTCAGCTCGCGGTGATTTGAAAGCGTAACGATGCTTTATAACAATACTATTTGTGCTCCAGTATGTAACGAAGGCGCTAGGATTCATCTCGCTGTATACCTTCACGACGCCCTTTTTCGACATGGGTCTGTATTTTAGCAACCAAGTATCATTATACTAGTCAGTACTAGTAAAATTTGTCCAGGACCAGACCATATTATCAAACAAGATTTGAATCAAAGGAGATACTTGACGTTTTGCTGAAGGCCATATGCAAATTAGAGAAGTGAATGAAGAACACATTAGGAAGGCAGAAATGAGTATGTGTCACTGCTAATGTCTCCGAAGGGTCACGTGAAGAAAACCTGCAGTTCTAAAGCATAGGATTTCTAATTCTCCCATGCCCAAGCCCAACAAACATCTCGCTAAGATACATTTGCTTGGGATGGTAGAGATGAGCTCACTTGTAAGTCGTTTCCTATTGAAACCTACAGTCAACTCTCTTTATACATGCGGCTCTCCTAGAGCTCATACAGCACTTGATTTCTAGGCAAATTGCAATTAGAACCTGCCGCTTGTCAACTTGGTTTGAACAGAAACAGACGCAATTTTGCAAATTCCAGGTGAGTCGTAAGATATATAAACCTCGCTTTAGCAGGGGAAGATATCATGATATTGACTAAGAGAACTGACTAGTCCTTAGCAGTCATCTCAAGATTTGATCAACCTGCTTTTGTGGGCTCCTTTGAGCTCTCCAGGCGGTGTTATCGGTAAAGTCTTGCTTAAGGCACAAAGCAACACAGCTTCTTGGCGGGCGGAGCCCCTTCTAACACACTGATACGTCGTTGTGTCAGTCTATTTGACGTACTGCCATGGAGGCAATCCAAAGTCGTCTTCGACAGCTTGAAGACATTGAAACAACGCTTTATATCCATCGACAAGCCGTAATCCGGCATCGTCAACACGAAGATGGAGAACGAGAAACCAGACGACAAAATGAAGACCAGGCCTACCTTACCGCCCTATTAGACCGAGACCGCGAAGAAGATGTAAATACAAATTTCCTTGAAGCTAGAAACTGATAGACTAACTGCCAACCATCAGGAGCTACGTCTTCAACGACGAGAGTTTTGCCGCTCTTCTCTTACAGCCGATCTAGTAAACCGCGATCCAAGAGAGACGCTTCGCCCCCTCAACGTGAACAATGGACCTACCACGAGGAGCAAAGCCAAAGGTGGGCGGACAGCCAGCAAATCTAAGGCTCAGTCGAAGATCGATCACAAAGGGCTTCCGACAGCCCATGATAGTCAAGGAAATGCACTGTGGACGCGGCCTTCCGATGGCAAATTAGTATACTTGAATTGCCCTATGGAAGGCTGCGATAGAACCATCTTCATCAACATTCTAGCATTTCGGAACCATATGTCTCATGCGGAAGGTCTGCATAAGCTCAAGCAATTCTCTAAGAGCAACGATCACGCCATTGAGACGTATGGAATAGTTGCGCCTGGTCAGGAAGGTCCAATGGATAACATCAATGTGCCGCCTGTCAGCATTGCACCTCCAGCGAGCATGCGAGGTGTGGGTGTTTTGACCCCAACAGCTTCCGGCTCCGATGACGAGACTGCGTCTGGCCTGCCATTAGGCTCGCAAACTTCTGTCGGCTTGATAGGGCGATCGAGCACTTCCTCCGAGGCTCATACGGCGAAGCAGCTTGGAAGGGCTTATCGAGCGACTAGCATACAAACGAGATCACGAGCCCAGCAAGCTGCGCAAGAGTTCGATGGATATCTCAGCGAAGAATCCGATGATAGCGATGAGGACGAACCACGAATCAAGCGTATCCCTGGGAATCGGATCGACCAACATCGGGCAGCGAGACCGAAATCTCCCTCTTCGACCTTTTCACCCAATCAACGTAAAGCCGTCGATACTCGAACAGAGGCTTCCAACCGCGGGACGGATATGGTTGCCCAGCGGTCTGTCGAACCAGCCCTCAAAGAGGAACGGGATGGGAGTCCTCTCTTTGTAGAATGGCAGCTTGTAGGTTCGCCTAGGCTAGAGAGTGCCGTTGTTGTTACTGTTGGGTCCGGCGAAGAAACGGTGGGCAAATCTCTGATGCTTGACACCGATGCTCTCGAAACCCGGAAAAGGGCTGCTTCAGAACTCCCCGTGACCCCTCCACCTTCAAGCAAGCGCTCTCGTATTGAAGAGGAGTCTCGGACCATCTAAGCGGATCGGCACAACTCAGTGATGACATGTGCAAGCCGATAAACGAGATGCCTCTCGTTTTCAATGAACCAGCTTTACTTTTGCAGTATTTGTACTTCGTCTTTCGATCCCACCATCCGCCATTCATGTTGTATTCTCTCAGTATTTGCAAATAACGTTTGTTATCATGCTCCTTCAATATCAACTTCACTTCCGATCGACCTACTGCGCCATCTGCTTGTCATAAGGGTCGTCCTGGTCCGGGACACTGAGTTGCGTTTACCGCTCTTTCTGGTCGCCGTCAATGGCTTGGCCACCGAATCGGTGGAAAGAAGGTGGGAAGGTGGATGGGAAGATGAAGATTTTTATGGAACGAAGATTGGCTTGCGACTCCAGTATCTCATAAGAAGCGTTGTATAAGAGAATATTGACTCACGCGGGAACATCTCGCTGTTATGCCGGGCGGAAGGACCCATCGTCCTGCTCCATCCGTGAGAAGAGAAGCATTTGGACAGCGGAGGGTGATGAGAAACGTCATTGGACCCAATGAGAGTAGCATTGGGAAACTGCATATAATATGATGCTTCTACAATGTGATGACTCGATGTGTGCACGATGAAGTTCAAGTGTACTTTTCCCGCAGTATGCCAACATGGATGACAAAACCAGACCCCTCTCTTAATCCCTTGATCACAAGATCATCTGGTACCCTCCAAACTCTGAAGGTCTTATGAAAAGCCAATAACCAGGCTCCAAAGACTACATCAGAGCGAAGTTGCTGAGCTATAATACATACTGTTGCTTTTCCTAGGGTTGACGCATTTGGTAATTGGCATATTTCAGCACAGGTACGCACCATTGGTTCGATGAGCGCTTCATTATAGATGCAATCGCAAGCTATAACGGCGCTGATGCCTTGGACATTGTCGCCTGAATTAATTCCAATCATTTTTGGGAGATCTGATATTGAGCTTAACTCCCAGTCCAGAGCCATGAGCAGGATGTTGTTACTCATCAAATTAGAACCCGGTGTCTTGCCGTGCTGCTTGACCTTGTCAAAACTTTTGGGTTTTGGGGCGTTATTCTGAATATTCGGCTTCAGCCATTTAAAGACGTATTCTTGATCAGTTGCGACGTATTTTCCAACTCGAGGGGATGAAGCAATAGCAACAATGCCAGAAATACCGCAACCCAGCTCCAGCACCGTCGATTGCCGATCGAGGACCGAGGATTGAAAGAGCACGTTCTCCTCTAGGGCAATCCACTCAGCAAACAATGGTGTAATTTTCCACACAACTGCACCGGTCGTGCCCTCTGTCCGGTTGGATGAGAGGAGCCCTGGACTCTGGATAATGTTCAAGTCTTTCCCAGATATTGTAATATCAAGGTTTGTAGCTTTGGCATCCACAAATCCCAGGTTCTGTGAGGGTAGATCTTGTGAGAAGAGGAGGAAAGTCTCTTCTTCTGCATCGTTGATTTCTTCTCCCAGTGCTAAGATCAGACTTTGGAGTGCCATCACAGCTATTGCCTCAGTGTACTCAAAGGGCACTTAGCCAACGTGATCCTGCATCTGCAAGTGAAGAACATGTGGTCCAGTGAGCACGGGTTGCCGAAGTGATGAACAACAGCAGCGACAAGGAGCTGTGATACGATGGGCTGCAACAAAAAGCCGGTCTGCAACGCAACGGTCTAAAAATGTAACTTATGCAGGCATCAATGACGACTTAGGTACAACAGCCCGATGAGTTCGGTGGCCTTAATGTGGGAGGCCTAAGAGACAGCGTAGTATATAAGACAGCGCTGTCAGATCCAATCTATCGGTCCTCCTGGACTGATATAGCAGGAATTGCCCATATACTCTATCGATTGTGTTATGCAAGACGGGTGGTGTTTTTGCAAAGATCTGTTACTTTGAAGATCGACACGGAGCGTGCATAAGCTGGCGGGAAGACTAGCCCTTGCACAGCATTATTGCATCATCGGATCTGACCAATAACGTCAAACCAAGGGAGCTGTACTCGCCGCCCAGGCGAGGCGCCTTACGCCCCACGAGACTGCCGAGTTACAGGCTCCAGCTTATATCTCAACGGTAAAAGACCTACAAAGTCTGCCACCTCGTTATCCTTATCCTACCTCCTACCTCTTCATCTATTACCCTCCTGTCTACCTCATCATGTCTGCAAAAGATCGCAACTTCAGGCCACAGCCCAAGGTATACCGGAGTCCTCCATTCACCGTGGAGGCGTCCGGCTACGAGCCTGTTAAGGGCGAAACGATACCTAGAAGACATCCTGCTGCCAAGGACAAGCTTATAGAAACACCCTCGGAAGACGTCAGAACCATCTTTGATATCCTCAAGCGCAGCGCAGACAAGTTTGGCAATGCCAAAGCGTTAGGTACGAGGAAGGTGGTCAAAGTGCATCATGAGACCAAAAAGGTCAAGAAGATGGTGGATGGGAAGAACCAGGAGGTTGACAAGAAGTGGTCCTACTTCGAGCTGAGCGAATACAGCTATATGAGTTTTGTCGAGTATGAGAAGCTGACTGGTCATATTGGGTCTGGTCTTCGGGAGCTTGGTATGGTCAAGGGTGACCGCTTAGAATTGTTTGGAGCTACAAGGTGAGAACACATACTCTTCGTTAGGTTTCCAGTACTGATAGCAACACATAGTGCCCACTGGCTTGCAATGTCCCACGGAGCAGTCTCCCAATCAATGCCAATAGCAACAGCCTACGACACGTTAGGAGAAGAGGGTCTCAAGCACTCTCTGGTCCAAACTGAGGCGAAAGCTATCTTTTGTGAACCCCATCTCCTACCAACTCTTATAAACCCTTTGAAGGCAGCAAAGGAAATCAGATTCGTTATCTACAACAGTGATGGTGAGGTCAAACAGGCGAATATCGACAAACTCAAGAGCGCCTATGACTATCTTACAATCATGAGCTTCGAGGAGCTGAAGCAGCTTGGCGAGAAGAGCCCAGTAGAGCCTGTCATACCAGATCGTGAGGATCTGTGCTGTATAATGTACACCTCTGGATCAACTGGTACTCCGAAGGGTGTGCCTATCAAACACAAAGCAGTTGTTGCAGCTATTGCTGGCGTGACCACCATCATCGGTCAATATATTGGGCCCGGCGACAAACTGCTCACCTACCTGCCACAGGCGCATATCCTAGAGTTTGTCTTCGAGAATGCCTGTCTGTATTGGGGCGGTACCATGGGTTATGGTAGCCCTAAGACTCTATCAGATGCCTCAGTCCGTAACTGCAAAGGTGACATTCGCGAGTTCAAGCCTACGATTCTGGTCGGTGTGCCTGCTGTATGGGAATCAGTGAAAAAGGGGATCATTGCCAAGGTCAATGCAGGCAGCGTCGTAGTTAGGAATCTTTTCTGGAGCGCACTTGCTGCGAAGAGCTTCCTTCTATCTACAGGATTACCCGGGACGGCAATCCTTGACGCGGTCGTGTTCAAGAAGATCAAAGATGCAACTGGTGGGAGTCTACGTGTCTGCATGAATGGAGGTGGCCCAATCGCTAGAGACACCCAGCGGTTCATCTCCATGGCCATTACACCCATGATAGGAGGATATGGTCTTACAGAGACCACCGCCATGGGTGCCCTGAATGATCCTATGCATTGGACGGATAGTGCGCTTGGAGACATTCCTTCGTGTATCGAAGTCAAGCTTGTCGATTTCGAAGAGGCTGGCTACTTTACCTCAAACAAGCCACCCCAAGGGGAGATTTGGATTCGAGGAACTCCGGTGTTCGACGGCTACTTCAAGAATGACGAAGAGACTAAGGCAACTCTCACGGCTGATCACTGGTTTATGACTGGCGACATCGGCGAATTTGACAAGAACGGACATCTCAGAATCATTGACCGCAAGAAAAACCTTGTCAAGACTCTGAATGGTGAATACATTGCCCTCGAGAAGGTAAGTAATGCTGGGGCTAGGCTGTGTCACACTTTTACTGACATATCCTAGCTTGAGTCAATCTACCGCTCCGCAACGGTAGTAGCTAACATCTGCGTCCATGCTGCCACTGATCGTAACAAGCCTATTGCTATCATTGTGCCAGCTGAACCCGCTCTTATGAAGCTTGCTAAAGAGAATGGCATCGAAGGTCAGGGATTTGAAGATCTTGTCCACAATGAGAAGCTCAACGGTATCGTTTTAAGGGAGATGCAACAGGCTGGCAAAGATGGCGGATTGGCTGGCATCGAAATCATTGACGGAGTCGTCATGGCGGACGAAGAATGGACAGCAGCAAATGTAAGCCCTTTTTTCTCGTGGATATATCATCACTCGCTTACACGTCCTTTAGGGCTTTACCACGGCAGCTCAAAAGATCAACCGAAGAGCCATCCTGGCCAAGTACCAAAAAGAAGTCGACAAGGCCTACGCCAAAGGAGATTGACGAGACTGATATTCGTTTCAGACATAGCATTGATGTTCGGTGCAACGAGGGAAACGATCTACAATGGGCTGGTGTTAGATTGGGTTCGATTCTGTGCCAGTCATTTCCTGAGCGTTCGTGCATGGTCAAAGCATGTACATAATAAAACATTCACTGGTAGCGGTAATGGATAGCGAATTATATTTTGGGCAATAGATTCCTGCATTGGTGATGAAAATGGTCCTAACTTGGCTGTCTGGGTTTTGCCTTGCTATTGCCCGTGGTAGGGTAGAATTTATAGCACCTTCTCGGCTTGAAAGATATCAGAGCTTTCACTCCATCTCAGTGTTCCCGTATCTCAAGCGTCCGCTGTAGATTCCATTGCTTTTTGCCGTCTCTGACTATATCCCTATCTTTCGCCCGCCTCACAGTCCTCCGCCCCCTCTCCTCTTCCCTCCCTCCCCTCCCCTCCTCCCCCAACCCGCTACTCAACCCTCCTAATCCTCGGCACCATCACCTCTAACTCCTTCTTATCCTTCTCCGTAGGCTTCAATCCAAAAGTTTCCTCCGCTTTATCCGTGAGCAGGAGGCCTATACCTGACCAGACTATGGCTCCGAGGCCGAAGTAGAGGCGTGTTCGGGGGTGAGGTTGCGGAAAGATCTGTGGGGTGAGGGTTAGTGAGTGCAATGAGGGAGAGGGGATGGGGAGAGGGGCGTACTGCCAAAGAGACATTTTTCGTACTAGTGTGTCATAGTGGTCTGGCTGGGGGATTTGGGACCGAGAGTTGGGACCGAGAGTTGTGACACGGGATTGGAGTAGTTCAGATATGGGTTGTAAAGCGTGGTGTTGGGAGGGTCGGAGGAGAGAATTGGCAGGGAGCAAATATTCTCAACGTAAATGTTGATCATTAAATTGAAAGCCTAGCCCATTGGCTAGTATCTATGTTATATGCTCTCTATGCAAGTTTCCCCCCAAACTCAGTGCGCCAGCCATATCAATCATACACGGCTCCAATTCGCTCCACGTAAATCAAAAATAATAATAGGTGACACCTCCAAGAGCCGTCATTCCCACACCAAGCCACCACCATTTATCAGCTTGAAGCGGCTCTTTCCTCTTCTTCAGTACATTTTTGTTCATCGGTTCCGTGAAACCTGTCAGATCCTCAAGACTTCGCTTGGTTTTCCCCGATGCAGTCGGAGCTGCAGACGCCGTACTCGTTGGGTTCAGCGTTTGTGTTGGTAACATCATTGGTGGTTTATAGGCTAAGTACATGGGATTGAGTGGCGAGCCGTCGAAAGCGTAGAGACTGAGCTGTTGGGCGCCGCTGTAAGCGTCTAGCCCGACTGTGTAGTCCTATGGATGAATCAGTTGGTGATTTGTTGAGGGGCTTATATGGTCAGGACTACCTTGAAAAGTTCGCTTTGGTTATAACGGGTGTAGATGGCGTTATCATTACCGCAAGGGTCCGATAGAAGCTGACGTCCATCAACGCCGAAGGGTGTGAGACTGAGGGAGCCGTTCGCATTCTTTACGTATGTGCCATGCTGCCATTGTATGATTCCTTGCGGGCACGATGGGTCCACAGCTGTAAGAAGTCAGACAACGGACATAAGCCCAGTAGTAAATTTAAGAGACCCACGATTCGAGACCGCCCTATAGTATGCCTCCTCATAATGGCCATCGTCTGTAAAGGAGTATGAGAACCCTGTAAGGGGAGGCTCAAACATTTTCTCGTTGACTGGATCATAGAAACCCTACAGAGGTCAGGCTCGTCTTTGTCATGCATTTGGCCTGCACTGAACAGCAAGAGCTGTCACCATGCAAGGAGGAGTACGTACTGGTCCTGTTATCACCTGTCTTGATTTGGTAGTCCATGTCCCTGTCAACTGAGGGTCAGTACTCTGGGCGAACGTCAAGGGCGCCAGCGCGGCGCCCAGCGCCAGTAACGACTGTAATGACACGATCATAGCGAATATGAGTGGGGAGTTGGTTGATTGTCGAGAGTTTATCTGAAATCTGAATGGGCTATCACAGGGATGGCGTGAGGCGTCATGCGCTAGTGAGGGAGCCGCAAGTGCCAACTCCAGAAATAGAATAAAAGTCGATGTTTTATGTCCGTGTAAAGTAATTCATATTCAGAAGATTCTCATTCAAGTGCGTAGAGCCAATGGAAAGATTACAGACTCGTGCAATAAGCCTGGAAGGATGATAGCTATGGTTTAAGAAATGGGCCCATTGCGAAGCCTTGAGTAGATGTTTAGAGAGATGTCTCTTACAGCAGACGACATGGCCGGTCTACGAGCAGCCAAGAAGCAATTAAGGTCCTTAGTAAAACAAAGGCTCTCACAATTACCTGAAGATTCAATTAATCAGCAATGTTGGTATTTCTCAAGTCACTTGACTAGCCTACAGTGCTGATCTAAGAGCACTACAGCTGCCATCGCTACGGAGGCTCTACTGTCCTTGCCCGAGTATAAAAGGGCAAATCGCATTGGCATATACCTGTCAATGCCCAAAAGCGAATTATCAACCGGAGATATTGTAACACATGCGTTTGCGCATGAGAAACAAGTATTCGTGCCATATCTTTACAATCTTAATTCTCAGGATCGAAGCAAGCCAGTGTCAGTGATGGAGATGGTATCGTTGCATTCCAAGAGCGACTTCGAAAGTTTAGACCGTGACGCTTGGGGAATTCCCAGCGTTGCGGAGAACTCGATAGGGAGAAGGGAACGGATTCTAGACATCACGGACACTGAGGATGGCGGCCACGAGCGGGAACCGCATAACGAGAACAGCTCAACAAAGACCGAGAAAGGGAGACTTGATATGATCATCATGCCAGGAGTTGCTTTTGACAAAGGCCTAGCAAGACTTGGGCATGGTAAAGGCTTCTATGATTTTTTCTTGGAGCGATATCATTCTGCCAAAGTCGCTCCAATGCCTTTTCTTGGTACGTAAATCTTCTTTATTCTATCTTGCATTTCCTTCCTGACGTAGCTTCAGTCGGGCTCGCCCTTGATGTACAATTCCTCCCAGAACACCAGAGCATCCCCAGTGATGCCTCGGATTGGCAGCTGGACGCGCTCGTCGTTGGTAACGGTATGACCATCAGGCGTAGGAAGTCAGTCGGTCAAGGAATGTATTGAGTGTTGGCACTGAAAATTATTTCCGATGTCAAAGCGCTCTGTGAACCATGAAGACCACAGCTGCTCGTACAGAATGCCCTTGACACTGTAAGATTATTGTAATGCTTGAATGAGGGATACGTTGTCTCCCTTCAACAGTATCTGGCCTACAGTTTCTGTCAGCACAATCGAAAAGACGTTCCCACACTACGAGCCCGTACCTAGCTCCCTTCGCTTTTCTTCATCTGCCTTCGTAGCTTGCTTCACCTCCACCGCATCATCG
This sequence comes from Cladonia rangiferina, assembly GCA_023065455.1. NCBI lineage: Eukaryota > Fungi > Ascomycota > Lecanoromycetes > Lecanorales > Cladoniaceae > Cladonia > Cladonia rangiferina. The sequence goes on along the minus strand of JAJREH010000014.1, from coordinate 426,637 downwards.
ATAACTAAGTTCATAAACTCATCAAAACCCTATGCCCATAAATCAGCAACGTTTGCCTGAGACCAGGTCTTAGACTGACTGACCCTGATCTTTCCCTCGATCCGGATCGACAGCTGCTCGTATAACCATATTGACACGGTGGAGCGCTGCTGAAGGAGCTTGAATATGAAGTTGATTGGGGGCAGAAGGACCTTTCCTCTCCCCCCACCACCGCCGCCTCGCCCAGTCATTATGTTTGCTAGTTCTGTCTATATTCGTAAAGCGGCAAGGTCCAATAGGCAGCGAGTTGGACAAGATCGGCTTCTCTATGGCGGGAGGGGTCGATCACGCTCAGATAGTCGATGGACCCTCCTAGGATTTCTACAACGGGCTGCGATATGAGAAGTGCGGAACGCGGTTCGGAAAAACAATGTTCCAAGGCATCCTCACACATGTCTGCGCCTCCGGAGAAAAGTGCTTTGTTTTAGGCTGATCAGCACCTCATCCCCTTCGATCAGACTTATCTATGGGCCATTCTCATTACCGCTCTTCTATCTCCTCAGGATTGTATTCTTGCTCTGGCTGCGCAGACCGTCATACTTGAGATGAGGTTTAGCACCTCGGCGAGCGTGCAACATAATAACCGCATTGGAAGAGATTGATCTATTCGATCAAGATGTCCTCAGCGGGTTCAGAGAGCTACGCACCAGTGCTAGTAGCTCTGTCTACTATGCAAAGCAATGTTGATCGCGCTCAAAAGACCCAAGCCCACGAGTTCTTAGAAAAGTTTCAGAAATCTGTATGTCCTGCTACACTTGCGTTCATTGATTGAGTTATGCTGACCTTACTATGTTCTAGCCAGAAGCATGGAAGACCACACATTCCATTTTATCAGCCTCCGAAACACCATCAGAGCCAAAATTATTTGCGGCGACAACACTTAAGGGCAAAGTACGATCTAATCAGATCTCCAGATTTAGACAAGCCAACGCTCACAATTCCAGATAACCTACGACCTGGATCAACTTCCGCGGCAATCGCTCCCAGCTCTCCGAGGTTCTATCCTCCAGCTTCTGGCGACCTATAACGATGGTCCTAGACCTATAAGAATACAGTTATGCGTGTGTCTTGCGAATTTGGCAATCCAGATGACGGAATGGAAGGATGTACTTCAAGTCGTAGGATCGACCCTTGGCAACAGCGGCGGTGACTGCGTCTTGGAATTCCTGAGGGTCCTGCCTGAGGAGGTCACCGAAGGACGAAGGATCAACTTGACAGTATGTAGGGCCGAGACACCGTCAGCTTGCAGGCAAACACCGTCGAATTTGCGAGCGAGAGACATCAGAATCTAATCATCATATCATCCATAGGAAGAGGACCTCCAAAATCGAACGAAAGAATTGCTAGAGGACAACGCCACTCAGGTCCTTAGGCTACTGACACAGTACTCTCAGTCTTCTGGTAAACTTCTTCATGGTGTATAGGCAAGTTTGGATAAGTGCTAACCTCTACATAGCGAGTGCGGCTTCAAATCCGCATTTACTGGAGTGTACTTCCTCATGGCTTCGGGAGATCCCAGTCGCGGACGTTGTTAATTCACCCCTCTTCGATGCCGTTATTAATGCCCTTTCAATAGATGCATCATTCGAGGCCGCTGTGGACTGTATGTGTACGATTTTGCGAGATACGCGAGAAGTTGATGAATCCATTGAGATCATTTCGATTATATATCCACGTTTATTGTCGCTGCGGCCCAATATTGCCCAATCAGCAAAGTCAGAAGACCAAGACACCTTTAAAGGCTTCACCAGAATCTTCGCCGAGGCTGGTGAGCATTGGGTGGTTATGATGGCCCGACTACCAAGCGATTTCAGAGGGCTGGTGGAAGCCATTCTTGAATGCTGCGCTAGAGATACGGACCGAGAGGCGATTGCTTTGACCTTCTTGTTCTGGTACGAACTCAAACAGATCATTGTTCTGGACAGATACAAGGAGGCTCGGACAAACTTCGCCGACATCTTTGCCAAATTAGTAGACATCATGATAAAACACTTGGAATATCCGACCCCTGAAGGCCCAGACGAGAACGATTTGTTTGATGGAGATCGCGAGCAAGAGGAGAAGTTTCGAGAATTCCGGCACCAAATGGGCGACGTTCTAAAAGACTGCTGTGATGTTATTACAGTCACGGAGTGTCTGGGCAAAGCCTTCAACCTCATCCAGCGGTGGATATCAACATTCGCTTCCCAAGCGACTGATACCAAAGTACCTCACTGGCAAGAATTAGAAGCTCCTTTGTTCAGTATGCGAGCCATGGGTCGTATGGTTTCTCCAGAGGAGAACGTCGTATTACGGCAAGTGATACCACTTATTGTTCAGATACCCAACCATGAGAAATTACGTTTCCAAGCTATCATGGCTCTTGGCAGATACACCGACTGGACAGCTCAGCATCCAGAATTCTTACAACCACAATTGAACTTTGTCATGGCTGGATTTAAACATCAATCTCAGGAAGTTGTGAAAGCTGCTGCGCTTGCCTTTAAGTTCTTCGGCTCCGATTGCAAAAAGCTTCTCGCAGAGCATGTAATTCAACTCCATAACTTCTATGAGTCTGTACTTGATGGTTTATCACCTGCAAGCCAAGAAGAAGTTACGGATGGCGTGGCGTGCGTCATCTCAGCCCAACCGACAGATAACATCTATCCAATGTTCAAGTTATATTGTGATCCTGTCATTAAGAGAATGATGTCCCGCGCCAACGAGGCGAAAACTGCAGAAGATGATGCTGCGCGATTAGCTGTGGCAGGTAAGCGGAAGTTGTGTTTGTTGACTTAAAAGACAAACACTGACCACTGTTTTGACAGACTACATCCAGCTCATTACCATATTTATCCAACAAATACAGCCGTACGTCTCGCCGCGAGAGGAGAACCCAGCTGTCAAGTACTGTCAGGAGATCCTACCTGTCTTGTCAGCGATCGCGGACAACTTTACCAGCTCTACGCCAATCCTCGAACGTGTGTGCCGGTGTTGGCGGTACATGGTTCTCTCTTACCGGACGGCTATCCTTCCACTCCTGCCCTCGCTAGCCCAGCAACTAGCCTCTGGCTTCCAAAACTCCCGCCAAGGCTGCTTCCTATGGGCAACCGATTCCGTTCTGCGCGAATTCGCGGACGGTGCTGAATTCGTCGACCCCTCCACGTCTCAAGCCATCTACAACTTCTTCGAGCAACAAGCTCTCGCCTTTTTACGAATCATGAACGACCTCCCTCCCAGCGATCTCCCCGACGTCATCGAAGACTTCTTCCGCCTGCTTATAGACGCCCTCATATACTACCACACCTCCTTCATTCCCGCCCAAATCTGCTCACCCATCCTCCAAGCAGCCACAAGCGCCCTAACTCTCCAACAAGGCCCCCCCCTAACAGCAACCCTCCATTTCCTGTGCGACTTCCTCAGCTACGGCACCGATCATCCCAACTCCTCAAACTTCGACGAAACATCAAACACAGCCCGTGTAATCAATCCCCCGAAATCCAACAATGCGTCAAGCGCCTAGTCGCCGAGCACGGTGAAGTCCTTACCCAACGCATCCTCACAGGCATGATGTTCTCCTTCCCCCGCGACTGCTTCCCAGACGCAAGCAGTGTGCTTCTCGCCTTATTCGAGATCTTGCCACAAGCAGTCGCAACATGGGTCAGACACACAATCCAAATGTTACCCGCAGGCACCGTCAAGGCTGGAGACGGAGAACGCCTAATGAACGCCGTAGCTACCAAATTGCAGCAAGGCGAGGTAAGGAAAGTCAGGGTACTACTGCAAGATTTCACGAATAGTTATCGCAGACGTAATGTCGCTCCTAGGGAAGGGTTGGGCAGGCTAGAGGCTACGAGGTTTAGGTTTAGTGGTTAGATACATAAGGTACCTAGTCAGCACATCTCGAGGAAGGCGTTTTCGAGCGCGAAGATCTCTAGGTAACTTTGCATTTGCAAACTTTGCGGACAGATATAGCATACTTTTCTCTCGGTTATTATTTATGTAGGCATGCTAGCACGACACTTCCGATGGTCATGTCCGGACTTTGGTGGACTAGCTTAGAAGTAGATATATTAAACAATGATTCTAGAGTACCATTGCCGAAGACGTTGACGAGGTACTTTGAATGGTATATCATTTAGGAGGTACAAGCACCTACCTGGCAGTTCAATGCAGAGAACCTTACTACTTGGGGCGTCAGAATGGGCTATTAAGGGAATAAGATATGAGACGCACCGGAAGGTATGATGGACTTGGGTAGATGTTTTTAACTGGTTTGATTCATGCTAAGATATCACAGCGAGCAATCGCGAGAGCGCTCTGACAGAGCCACCTCATGATAGTCGATGAAGACTACCTAGCTGCTGCCCGCGCGGCACAAGATGTCCCCAATCGCTGGAAACGGGAATTTTACAAGACAAAGTCCACCTCGTACAATACGTATATAAAGAGAAGGTAGAACGCCTCGCTGGCATAAAGTCGTAAGGAGCTTGCATTACTCCACAACCCCATCAAAGTTTTGGATCCTTGCTTTCCCCCACCGCCAGAGGATCACTCTCCTCTTGTTTCGGCGTGTCCACGATTGCACTACCTTGCATTGCGACGTCTTTTGATTCCCCTGCCGCTTTGAATGCTGCCTGCTGCAATTGTGGACTGACGGTTGTTATCTCCGTTGTGGGTTGGGATCCCTTGCGCTGATTGAAGTATTCACCTAAGCTGATTTTCTTCTTGATCGGACTGGGCTGTACAAGGCTGGACGAGGGGTGAGGGAAGGATGGTGGGAAGGCAGTGGGATGTTGCGCGAAGGGTGATTGAGGCATAGCAGAGGTTGGATTTTCGACGAGAGGGCTGTTGGAGGTGATATCCGAAGGTAGGTTCGGCTTAGTAGGCATTTGTACATGAAGATTATTCTGACGAAACCCATTTAACGGTCGAGATTGCTCGGCTACAGGCCAGGGCGGAGGTGGTTTGATGTCCGCAGAAATGGTATCATCGTCTGGCGGCCGAGGTTTGTGGGCAGAGGGATCTGTGGTTGAAGTGTGCATTGAGGCAGGCGACGGTACAGCTCTTACTTCTGGTATTTCCGTATCCAAGTGCGCCTGCGACGGATCGGCATTTTCTGGGCCAGGTAGATGTTGGCCGTCCGCCTGTGTCCCATCTACATTACTCATGGAGAGCTTCAGCCGTTCTTCCTGCCTCGCACGGTCCCGTTGAGAGCGTAGTAGGAGCTGTTTGCTTAAAGACATGTAATGTTTTTTGGGTGGCAGAGGGCCTGTAGGGGGCTTGTACCAATCATCATCCTCATCAGGTTCCGTCTGCATGGCAGAGCTAACATAATTATGACGGACAAGTGGAGAGCGCACGGATGGTGTATTGGGTTGTGACTGACGCTTCTTCGAACTGGTAGCAGTGTTGCTGCGCGGTCTACCAACAGGATTGGAAGCCTTTGCGGTTGGGGAGCCGGACTTCCGACGAGAAGTGCTGGCGTCTACGTATTGAGGCTTAGGAAATAACCCAGGAGTATTTGGCTGGAAGAAGGACGGTGTGGCATGACCAAACTGCTTCTACTCCAAGTAATCAGTATTTGGCCGTGTAGTGATATTTTAGTGAACACGTACCGAGGTGCCAGCAGCTGGCGTATTGACAGCAGTCCCGCCACTACTCCGTTTCTTCTTCTTTTGAGCCGGTTGATGCTTGTCATTTTCCAGCTGTTCAAAGTTCTTCTCCAGCGCCGCAATCTTCCTCTTTTCCCGATCGGAAATCTCCAAGCCGGCACCAAATCTCGCATCACCTAATGCTTCACGGGTAGGTGTCATGTCTCGACTTCGAGATTTAGACCCAGAAGAAGATCGTCTATCTCCGTGCTCGCTACTAGCTCTGCTGTTCGTTGCATATCCATTTTCTATGGGCGAGTGCTTATCAGAATATCCGTTCCTGCCTTTATTGAACGCTGTACTGCGCCGGTCGTGTTTCGCGAGCGCGCAGGTGTGGGGCGAGTTGCATGCACAGCCTCCGAATTCTGCAAGGACTTTTCCGACCCAGTCTGCGACGTAGTCCTCATCAAAATCACCTTCCATCTTTACATCCTCATTATTGCGATGCAAGAAGTAGTTCCGTATGTGTTCGTCGAGAACCCAGCCTATGGTCAATTCTGACCCAGGATCAATATCACGCTTGGCCACAAAGCAAAAATGGTATTCCGAAGAGTTCTCTAGAAACGTTTTCATGCTCAAATTTGGATCACAGCTTCTCCTCAGATAACGGCAGGTAGTACCTTCAGACCGCGTGTCGATGTAGATAGGCAGTTTGGGGTGGAAAAAGACGAAAGGCGCAGGATGTCGCAGGTAGTCCCATCGATTTGCTGGATCTTGAATGTAATTTTGCATGTGACCAATCTTTCCTTTGAGCTCGCCGACAATAGAGTCTTTGGGTGTGTAAGAGTCAATAGTTAGATAGGTCCATTTAGGGTGCAAGCCATGTGTCACGCAATTCTCGTCTTCTCTGTATTCTTTCTTCAGTTGCGGAAGAGGCATCGAATCTATTGGCTGATCGCATCGATTAAAGACTTCTTGAGGTGACAAGCCATTCGTTGCTTGACTCAATTCTTCCACGTCGCTGGACCAAGCAGACAGGTCCTGCGTAATCCTTATGTCGTTAAGGAGGTTTGTCTGCATTGGGTTATCACCGGGGTCATTGTCGTATAGATGAAGGAATTCGGCGCTGTAGGAGTCTTTTGCGTATCCATTCGGCAACTGCTTTTTGGACGGGCTGTGCATGGCCGATCCGGAACGTTTGTGAGGGTGTGATGTGGGGTTTTGCGGTAAAACGGGAAAGTGCATGGAATTTGACGGTCGATGGGTCGTTTTGGGTCTCTTCGTTGGCGGGTGTGGATCTCGCGGACTTCGACTGGTGCGATCGTCGAACAAGTCGGGATCGTTGCCATTGGCCCATCCATTGGTGAGTTGAGTATTAGACTCAGGTGCTCTAATCTTCTTCTTGTGACTTTTCGATGTGCTTTTCTTGACCTTTCGATCGCCCGGGTCAATTTCTGCTCTCCGATTCCTTTGTCGCTCAACAGCACCCTTGGCATCGAGTGGTCTAGGTTTGCAGTCTGCGCAGAAGTGATCGATGCTGCTGAGAACGTCCTTAGTTGGGACGACGCCATTTTCATCGAGATAATAACACTCGGTATGCTGCCAGGTGTCGCATCGTTCGCAGTACACAGTGTTTCCATCGTCATCTTCAAAGCCACAGATGCATTTGATTGTGTAATCTTCCACCTCTTCACCAAGTGTATCTGGAGGATCTTGAATAGGCGCAGACTTGACTGGAGTGGGTACGAAACCAGGAAGCGACCGCGAAGGAGGCGCAGTGTGCGTGTTGAGAGGAAAGGAATCGGTCATACTATGGCAGAGAATGGCCCCTTGTTTTGTGACTATGAAGATGGGGTCGTTGGTATTCGTGGCCTGAATCGCATGACTTGCATCTGCGAACGTGATGAAGATTATGTCTTGTATTCACTTCAATATGTTTAGACCTAATCGATCATCAAGTGATTGGAGTGTTTTGCTTGCGACTCAAGTGAGAAATGTAGTCAAAATTCAGCAGGAAAGGTAGGTGAGGAGGACGTTGATCTCGGCAGGAATCGGTCATTAGGCGACTAGGTACGAATTGGAAACGAAAAAGATAATGTTATCCACTCTTTGTCGACGGTGAAGGGGGTAAGACGCCGTCAGGAAGGTTGACTCTGCTGAAGGCTGTAAGCAAGAGGCGGAGTTCTTGGCGCGTTTCGCTGTTGTCGGTAACAAAATAAGGGGAAGGATTCGAGTAGGAGCATTAGAGAATGTTTGACAGTGTTGAAAGACGAGAAAGTGACGGTCGTGTGAGAGGGAGAAGATTGAGAAATGGATAGGGAAGGGAAGCAGCAACGGATTCAGAGGGCGAGTCCGAAATCGAGGGAGAAATTCGATCGGCAGCCCCTCTGACGCCCTAACCCAAGCCGGCAAAGTGCAGCCCCTCTACAATTTTAGCGTAGTCGGCATCTTCACTCAGTCTGACTGGTGCTGGGCACGATAGAGGTAAGGTAGCCAGCCCCTCACGACGGTGGCATCGAGTGAACGAGGGTATGATTGTAGATTGATGAAGGAGCTGTTATCCTGTGAACCCGGACCGTTGTGTCTGGTGAGAGGAAAGTACTGCGATTAAGTGTGCCGAGAAAATGTCTCTGCCGCGCCTTTGGGCTTCGCAACAGGGCCATTTCCCCAATTGAGAGCCTTTCTCATGGAATGAACGAGCAGTGCATGGGAGCACTGCAGCTTTAGCAGGTTGGAACATTTTTTTAGATTTATGAGTGGTAGTGGGAATGTCTGGTAAAAATTATTGGAGGTACGTTCGAGTAGAAAATAAGAAAACGATGTGAGGAAGAGGGAGGTAGGACTAGGTGTGGAAGGGTTTGGAGAACGGGGAAGATGCCTGTGGCGAGATTATGTGGCACTTGCTGTTAAACGGCAAACGAGTCATTGTCCGGCACTCTACATTTCCGATATGGACATTGGTAGCACATGACAATAAGGTAATATGGAACTATTAGCATGCACATGAACAGTTCACTTTGACGTAATCCTCTAGGCATCATTCTGATAATACTTGGGGCTGCGTCTTGGATGGCAACAGCAGTAGGAATGGCGGTACCATAGCGTATTGCTGGAGCATTAACTCTCGGCTCCCAGCTCTTGTGGTTACAAATTAAGAATCAGAAAATGGCTACCAAGATATATCGTAGTAGAGTGGAGTGATCAGATGTTGAAGTTGATAAGAATGCACATGAAAGATTTGCTTCGCGTGATGAAACTCCCAGACAAGTGTGGCTTGGAGGCTTGGCAGGCTAAGAGATTAGGTACCTCGTCATGGCATGGTCAGCTGCCTAGCCCGACTATCTCCACTCTTTATCAACACGACCTCACCACTAGCTATCGACACAACTTCAGTTCTACAAATCCAAATACCATCGCAAATCACTTGAAAAACAGCTATGAGGCTCGCCCCGTTCCTCCTCACCCTCTTCCTCTCCTGTGTTGCCGTATCGAACAGCCTCTCCCTTTTCAGCGGTGACCAGCAAGTGCTCGATGATGAGTTAGCGGTACCTGGAGACAATCCACTTCACTATTGTCAACCAGCAATAGAGCAAAATATACTTGTTATCGACTATGTCGACCTAACACCAAACCCACCAGAGGCGTAAGAGTTTTACCAGTTCTTGCTGTGTACTATGCGTATGGCCGCTAAAACCCCTCACAGCGGCAAAACACTCACCATCAAGGCCCATGGCAATTTCACCGAAGATGTCGAGGAGGGCGGCTATATGTTGCTCCAGGTCAAATACGGATTAATCACATTGATCAAACAGAAAGCCGATCTCTGCGAGCAGATGAGTAATGTGGATGAAGAATGTCCGCTGAGTGGAGAGAAGACAATCACGAAGGATGTAGAACTACCGAAAACGATTCCACCGGTAACCCAAGGCCTGTTATCAAATGTTCAAACCATTCAGCTAACGGCTAACTCTACAGGGGAAATACACAGTATCTGCGGACGTTTACACAAAAGATGACGCCCCTATTGTCTGTCTAGCGGCAACGGTTCATTTTGGATGAAGATGAGCCATCTTGATGTCGTTTTAATATGCGGTAAACCAGTCTCCGGTGATGGCTCCAACTATTGTTTGATATACGGCGGGTGGCCTATGAAGGCTTTGGAGACGCTGAATGACCTTGATGTTCTTGCTGGGCACTGGGCAAGAATAAACATCTGTATCACAAACACTCGATATTTGCCTATCACTATAGTATCAACGTTCGGAAATCATGCCGCTCGCACTTCATATGTTCGCATGGAATTCGTGGCGAATGCCTCAAAAGCCTGCGACTTCCTCATCTCCTCCGAGTGACCTTGACCAAGCTTAAAATGCTAGGTATACGTCGTAGAGTATCCCTTGGAGCTTATACATCCTATCATTCTCCGAATAACCTCCTAACCCTCCGTAAAACACTGTCCTTCTCTGGATCGTAGGGGTGGTCCTTGCTTGGTATCTCCAAGACGGCAGGGAAAGCTTCGGTATAGGTATCAACTCGGTTCCTTATCCTCTCAGCTATCTAAGCAACAAGTATCAGCGTTGCCCCAGCTTTGCAGCATCATGCAACATCAACCCTAGGGCATACGTGTTGATTAATGAGCAATATAGCAATATCCTTCCTCTCCTGCGTAAAATCGTCGAAGGCATGCTCAATTGTAGAGTCCTCGGTTTTGGCGTCGACTACGAGAAAGTTCTTCTTGGCTTCTGGAGGCTGAGTGACATGCTATGTATAACTTGTCAGTCTTGTGCCGCTGCGACATTAAGGGTCTTATGCTATACTCCAATGCCAGCTAGTAGGAGGCCAGTCACAGAGTCCTGAGTATTGCATAAGCTAAGATTCCTCAATCCCATAGTGAGCGAGAACCATGAGCCTACCTCATCACCTATGACTGCCAGGAAGTGTCTATCTTGGTAGGCGGAAGGGGGAGCAGCCATATTGTAAGACGTTGTATGATGGCTAGAGCTCCCCTGCAAGGTGATGATGATCCTAACCCAATCGCGCTGAGGCTCAAATTTAGGCGACCGTTCCCGGCCAGACCACCCTAAAAGCTTTCTCCCCAGAAGCTTCCGAAGCTGTCCCAAACGCGTTCAGCACAATACCTTTCACTACACGTCCTTTTTCTCTGTCACTACAGCTATAAATATGTGCAAGCGACCGCATCCATAGGAGCTGATCCTTTCACGGGCACATACCATAATAATGGCGCCACGACTTGTTCGTCGTCGTCCACTGGCCGAACGCATCAAAGCGTATCTCAATCCGCTTGACATCTTACTTTGGCTCTCCGAGGAGCTGGACTCGAGTGACTTGGATCAATGGAAGAAAGAATGGGCAACTCCAATTGGCATACTTCTCAACTTTGTGTTCTTGATAGCAAGAGCGAACAGTGGATCTAGCACGAGGAGAAGTGGAGATGATGTGTTTGGCGAAGACATAGGGTACACTGGCTGGCTGGCTTGGTTTGTGGGTATTGTCGTATCATCGACGCACGGTATTATCGTGGCTAATTAGGTCATAAAGGCAGCTTTCGTTGTGCACCTTCTGTCTCTGCTCTCTTGCTTGAATGCCGCATACACCTTCTACCGCCGACGACACTACAGGCTTTTTGAAAGCTCAGTGGATGCTGTTCCAAGCACTCCTTCAGCCCACCGTGTCCGTGTAGACTCTTCTCCGCTTTCTTCCTCGCCTCTCCGCTTCCTCTCAAATATGCTCGCGGGCGAAACTGTGGAGAGTAGATCACATCCAGATGCCACGAGAGACGTGTGGGAGATCGGCGTCTGGGACCCGACTCCGTTTTCTCTCCGGATCTTTTGCTTGTTCAGCCCTGGGCACATTCTGGTATACTGGCTTTTCCTACCGACGGCGATCTCAAACCCGAGACCAAGCACTACTGTTATCACAACTATAATACTGGAAGCTCTATTGTCTGCGCAATTGTTACTCCTTCAAACAAGCTTCTCACAGCAATCAAAAGATGCCTCTGTGATACACAAAGAAGTAATGAACGAATACGATACCAAATATGTCCATCCCCGCACTCAACCCCTCATGAGGGACGTTGGGACTCAATTCTCCCAGCCTAGAAGTTCAAGGCATGGCTTACCACGGCACGAAGATGAAGATGAGTCTGTAGACGTCTATCCTCCAGCATTCATCATAAATAGAGGATTCCATACTCGGCCAAATCCGAATTATGCCAAGCATGTGGATCCCGAAGGCGCTACCTGGGCAGCAACTCCTTCGAGGGGCATTTCCACGGGTATGGCAGCACCAGTCCAGACCCCTGCTCATCTTAGAGACATGTCATCACCGATACGTCCACAGACTGCTCTCCGGCAGCCACAATTTAGAGCAGCTGGGGCTGGTGATGGCGGCAACTTGGGTGTCTACTCTCATGCGAATTCACCACTTCGTAAGTCAGCATCTACCAACTTCGTGGGCCCACACGGCCAGCGAGAAGCGAGCCTCAGTCCACAAAAAAGAGAAGGGAGTCCTTTGAAAAGGAGTAGCTTCGCTCCAATGCCAAATGGACAGCCGCGGAATCATCTGCAGGGGAAACCTGGGCGGAGGGAGAGTGGAAGATTCTGAGAAGCAGGCTACGCACCTCATTGCCCCTCACCATCACTGCTTCGTAATGAGACTAGCTTCTGGGCAAGAGCCACAACACCCACAATCCTCACTTTCGCCAAGCAAACTCTTAGACCCAGATTAACATGGTAGATCCGGCTATGTACGAGAATTGTAATGGCTACTGTACGTTTCCTACTACCGCCTATACATTTTTATTACATCGATCACGTTAACTGATTAATATCAGCCTCCACTACCCTTCGCTTAGGCTCATCTTCGCCGTCTGCCAGAGGAGCTACGTTATGGAATTTACGACATGGTGCTCGCAAAGAATCATACAAACTGGCACACCCAGATGGATCGGTATCCTGGATGTCAATATTGCCTCCCTTTGCTTGTAACTCGCAATACTATTTGAAGGGCAGCCCTGCATGTGTAGCATACCGAGACTATCGACTTTCAAATCTGAGCGCAAGCTCCTGGAACATGCATGTCTAGCGTCTTTCTACGCAATCTCTGATATGAGTTCTAACCCGCGTCCTGGGCTTTTGTCAAAGAAGCAAACCCAAGCAGGATCGAGAGGGGTGTATGGGTATAGATTACCAGCACTAATGATGAACTAGCATGATCATTCTAATCAACGTTCGTGTGATGGCACATTGCCAACTCGAGGCACAGACCTTCTTGGGCACAACTTTAAGGGGAGAGACGCGCAGGAGAGAGAGCAGTAGTCACATCCTCGGGTCAGTCCCCCAAGACTATGTGACGTTCCTGGTTGGATGGTAAAGGCATGATGAAGGAAAGTGAGGCTCTGGGAGTTTTCCCAAGCGCTCCTGCCGTTTTCGAAACCATGAAGGTAAATGTCATTTCCTGCTCTGGCAAATATACCTAAATGACTCCCTACAAACTACTTCCTGTCTGAAACTCATGTATTTTCTATTCCCATCATAATGCACTATCGTTAAGTACGCTTCCTGAGCAACAAGGAATGCCCCAACATTCCGCTCTCTGCCATGTCTTCACCACCTACCCCCACCACCTCTACGAAAAATGCAACTCTGTCAAACCCTAAAGGGCGGCGCAACTCATCCGCATTCGCGTCCATAGCGGCGCTCAATCCATTCCGCAAGAAGCCCGTACCGGATTCCTCTACTCCAGCCCTAGTCGAACCCTATGAAGTGGCTCCTGGTATTTGGAACACCGACGCTACCGCAAAGGCATTTGGATACATTGATACCGATGACGATTACAAGACATCTAAATCAAAGACTCAGAGCGTAAGAGGAACGAAGAGTAATAGGCGAGACCGAAGCGAGGTACCTCAGAGAAAACCAGTGCCTGTGTCAGCGCGCACAACACAAGTCCAGGTAGCTTATACCCATGATAGCACTGGTGGTTCCAACATCAGTACGTCTGCGAACAACGAAGAGGACCAAGGTCAATCTAGACAAGAGCAGAAGGACAAAGCTAGGAAGCACGGAAGAAAGAGCCAACGCTGGAATAAAAGGAGCAGGATGAGAACGGTGGACAGTGATGACCGCTTGACAGTGCGAGGCGCCAATCCACGTACCGGACTCGTGAGTCCCGCCATCTTCAGCGATAATAGTGACTCGAGCCCCGTCGAAGATTACGTCAACATTCGCAAACCGGCAATATCAAGGATTCGTAGCGGCAAATGGAAGGCAGAAGGTCAAGGATGGAGTTTGGTCGAAAGCCCACGACTGAGCCCCATCCCTCAAAGCACACCTGGGCAGCCAAGTCGGCAGGTGTCGATGAAGAATTTGCAAGATAATTTACTGCTGGAGATGCCGGGCGTGGACAGCCCTGAACCGGAAAATAGAACAGAGCAGAGGATGAGAGAGTACCAGGAGAAATTGGCGAGGATACACAAGAAAGAGGGCAGTGGTGCCATGGTCAATCCCGATACATTACCGAGCCCAAGAGCCTGGACGCCTGAGGGGCCTAGCACTCCGCCGAATCGATTGCAGAAGCTTTTACGGCGGAAGCCCGTTGCAAATGAGATGAGACCTAGGGATGAGTCAGCAGATACAGTAGTAAGAGACGAACAGAAACGGGCTTCATTTGTTCCCACGCCGAGGCAAGAGAGCAGGGAACGACATCACAACAGGGTCAGGATAGTGACACCGAGCAACACACCAAGGGATTCTTCACTGGAAACACATGCTGAGAAAAAAGTCACGAATAGCCCAGAAAATCCTTTTTTAGGATTACGGCGGCCAGTTTCAAGCCAGACAGCGAACGTTACCCAATCCCAATACACTCGGGTTGCGCAACGAGAGGAAGTCCAGGGCCTGGCCCCTCGGAATATGCAACAACTGTCCCACAGCCAACCATTCCCTCAGACGAAGCCACAAGAGGAAGTACGCCTCCGCACCCACCGCGAAAACCAAAACCCGTCCAACGAAGACCTCGAAGATCCTCCAGCTACTCTGACCTTGAGCCAGTACCTCCCCCGCCTACAATTCATGCACCCAAGCCACTTCGCCAATCTGGAAAAGCCCCCATCTTCCCGGCCAGCCCAGACCCTACCTGCTCGTCTGCGCCCACCAGACCAACAAAGGAAGGTTGTAAAAGATGCGTGCATCAGCACCAGCACTTTCACTACCACTTTGAGCGGAAGTCCAGCGAGGGAAAGGAGGCCGAGGATGCAAAGACAGGGCGGAAGCAGAGGCGTGCCGAAAGCGAGCCACCACCCTCCAGAAGCCGAGGAGCTAAAGGAGAACTATCTGCGGGCAGGATCACCAATGAGCAAGCAACCATTATGTACCAGGCTCACGGAGGAGACACAAGACCTGAAACATGGAAAAACCTGCCATATCGGTCTCGCACAACAGATAATGCCTCAGAGAGACGAAGTGGAAGTCATACGCCTAAAGGGAGTACCCCTGGACAGCGCAGACTATCAGACGAAGGTCGCCAGCCCAGGAACAGAACGCGCGGCGAGGCTGGCGGTGATCGGAGACGCTCACAACCGACCCCTCCAAGGACCTCAACCAAGAAAGAGATCAGTCCCAACGTCGGAGTGCGGAAGACTTCGCCTCGGGAGCGCAAACGTCATGCGAGAGAACGCTCAAAAGAGATCGTATGGCGATGGATGCACCCCTACGTACGACCGCCGTGGTGAGAATAGAGATGAGACATACGCAGAACGGGGCTTTGTGAGTAACGCTGAGGACGATATTGGGTCTGGTTCAATACACCCAATTGATCCAACAGAGTATGCTGTTCGAAGTGACGGCTCTGCGTGGTTTGCTGGGCAGTGGGCTGAGAGTGATCAAGCTGAGGGACATCTGGGCAGCGTTGTTGGGAAGGATGTCAAGGCTTTAGAGCGGAGACAACCAATCTCAAAGACCGCTGCGAGTGCCAAGCTCTTCTTTCATGCGTTCGAAGACTGGTTTCAATTATCAGCCAAGCTGAGTTGGGTGCAACACCGGCTGTATAAAATGGCTCGCCATGTCCTGCGAACGTTCCATCACAATTCGCCTACACTTACGGTTCTTCGGTCGCCTAATGCAAAGCCTCAAGACTATCTGGTTGCAATGAAAGAAGTTTCGCTAGCTGTCGCGTACCTCCTTGTGTTGCTAAATGTTTACATGGCGCTGCGTAAGTTGTTTATGATGGCAATGAGGGTTGTGTATTGGGTATATCATCCTGTAGACCTGGTGGCCGTGGCTTTTGAGTGGTGCATAATGACGTAGATTAGTAAAATGAGTACCAATACGCGAAATCAAGCTGGCTCGGTTTCTGCGAATTCGATCCACTCGCCGCTAAGGCTTTCTCTCCATAGATGCACTTTTCCGTTGTCACCGGTTGACGCCAAAGCACTACCTGCATAGCGGTTTAGCGGTCAAATCCTAAATAAAATGAACACAAAAGGAACACAGACCATCATGCAGCCACCTGACCTTCCACACAGGCGCAGGCTCGTCGGGTGCTAGTACAGCAACTTGTCGTGACTCATGCTTTACTTCATGGGCCATACCACGTCTAGCTGCAGTCTCACGAGACATACCAGCTAAGCCAGCCCCGATTCCAGAAGGGGCATTCCTAGAAGTAAATGAGACTCCTCTTGGCGGGCCAAGTGATTGCAGGGGCTTTGCAGCTGGGGTTCTCGAAGAGCCCTCCGAATCATGAGGAGTGTCCACCTCAAAGATGCGAACCGTCCCATCATCACACGCTGCAGCAATTACATCAAATGGGCGTAGACATCCCGGTGCCCACGCTATTTCATTAATTAGTGCGGTGTCCGTGTGCATATCATGCATTTCGTAGAATTGATAGTTTCCTTCAGACGAAGACTCGTCGGGCTTTAGTGCTCGAAAGACTTTGATGTAGTTCATAGCCGAGACGGCGAGTGAGAGCGTCTTGGGACCCATTCCTGCTAACAGAGCATTTGAACTTGGCCCTTCGGATTGCTGGAAGGATAATCGGAAGCGGGCTTCTGTGCCGCGAGGGTGGTGGCTGAAGGGGTAGATTGTGTCGATTTGCGTCCAAGATGTTAATGATTCGGCATCTACTGGTTCTAATAGGCTGAGGAGCCCGTCGTGGGTTATCATGGCGAGGTAGATGTCTTGCTTGATTGCTTTCGATCCGAAGGAGACGTAGGAGACGTGGTTTGGGGGGCTTTGAGAAAAGATACAGCGGAAGCGGCGGCCACTTTTGGATAGCTGGGAGTGATCTTCGCGCCAGAGTTTGAATTTGTTGTCGCCGCCTATGGTGGCGAAGAATTGGCCGAGGATGGAGGGGAGCCATTGGATCTTTGGGATGGGTTAGTATGGATTTTGCTTCCGGGGGGAATATGAAACGTGCATCTAGTATTTCAGCATCGTGTCCGCGCCATACGTCTGTTAAGATCCATGAATCCTCGCCATCTATGTCGTAAATTCTGATTTTGTGATCTGCGGAGCAGAGAGCCACTCTTTTGCCGGAGGAGTTGAAGCTCGCAGCTAGTACAATGTCGGCAGCCGCATGCTCAAAGCTCTGAAATCCATTTTTCACAGACTCCGGACTGTCTGCGTTATCAATTTCGTCCATATTTACTTACTTCAGTGCATACTATAAATTGCTTTGCACTGATCAATGTCCAGGATGTGACGCGAGATATGGAATCCCTGGAACAATCCTAAACCCTAACCCCAAAGCGCTTAGCTTTGTACGTCTATCGTCCGACTACTTTATACCACCTTATCCGTTTACTTTCTTTTCACCACTCCCTTGATGAAGAGATAAGCGATATCCATGAAAGAACGGCCCTTTGAATCCTTGATTATCTTTGCTACCCGTCGTCTCCCTGCTGGTAGAGTCTTCATGAGGAATGCCTGCCTTGTTAAATACGCTGTAACAGGTCAAAATCAAACTCTGCCAACCAAAATTATCGAATTAACCACCAAGTCCGAGGACAGAAAACATCGCGAGTCAGTGAGTTGCAATTGATTGACCTGCTAGGTCTCTTCCCGCAAATTATGCACTAGGATCTGGTGGTAGAATCAATACGAGGAAGCGCCAAACCGATCGCTACGCCAAATTCTCTCTTGTACTGCTGCTCATTATGCTCGCTTCGCCTGATCGTTTTCAATATCTCTGATTACTTCAAATTCAACTAGAGCAGATGTCTGGACCAGAATGGCAGCTGCTTGATACCCGACGCTCGTTGCGCCTCACTTGAGCAGATTCCTGATCCGAACGGGGTCCAATTTACTCAGAAATTCTAGCTCTATCTGCCATGCCTGCCATCGCTTTCTTCGTTATTCTGCATCCACACTTTGTTCATGGAGCGTCCCTCGTCTGGAAAATTGGTGCAGATTGGCAAAGCCTGCACCATATTGAAGGTAATTACTATACCGATTAACGTCCCAAGTTTCATGCTAAGTCAAGAGTCCAACTTATATGATGCCTTTGGTCCACAGAACAGGAGTACAAAGGCCTTAGTATACTTCAGTGGCCCTGGCTGTTGAATGTTGGCTTCTTTGTAATTCGATACAGCAATCCCAAGGCGGTTCCAATAGCCCTTCGTAAAGTTGAATGTTCGAAATAACCAGTACCCTTTTAGCAGGCCGATCTGGAATAGTGTGAATGAGATAGAAGTGCTGGAGAAGACAACTTCTTACATTCAATTGTGAGCTTCGCACAGCCGCAGAAGTTACTTAATTATCGTTGAAGCAAATTTCACAGCAGATTGATGGTTTCACGAAAACTTTGATCCGAGTGTATTATGTTGAGCTCTGTTTGAGACTAATCTAGCTAGATGAACGTGGAGAATCTTCCGTAAATTGCCGCTGCCTTATTGAAGGTCTCCGCTAAGCTGGTAAATCTGTGCTTTTATCGTAATGTGAGAATGGATTATCTGACTCTAGAATAACAAGCAGTGACAGCAAATGGCAGATTCTGGATTCGATTTTCATTTGAATATGCACCATCTCAGCCAGAGATCTTGACAGAGCATCTGAGCTCCATAGCTTTGAGCATGTCAGCAATTGTTGTGGCACCTTTTTCCAGTTGTCGCTATCTCTACCCCTAGCGACGAGCGGTCAAAAAGTAATTGCAACACGAAATAGATCTGGGGTCGAGCAATTACTGCGAGACCGATATTGAATAGAAAGGCACCAATTGCAATGGAAGAGGGTATGTAATTGGGGACTAGTGTTTCATCTTAGGACCGATAATCACCACAATCGCCCTTACACTACCTATAACATGATCCGGGAGCCTTCAAATTCTGTTGCTAAAAGAGTAAGCGAGCCGTTGAGATCAAGCAAACTTCCTACAGGATCAATCATAGCGTTGCCTGATCTCAAGCATGGCGGCGAATCAGGTCTCTTCTCGCAACCTTAAAGACTAGGACCCAAAGCCACCGCCCGAGTAGCATGACATGGACTAGGATCCTATTATGGTGCCATAGGTGCAGTTACCCGCTCGGAAAACGCTTGATTAGCTCATCCGTATAGTGTCAAGGTCTCGTATGACATCCGAGAAGGGTCGAGTCCTTATGAGCGTTCGAAGACCCTTGATATGAGGAACTCATGTGAATTGCCCAATTGGTTTGAGGGTGTATTAAGTAATATGTTGGCGTTCTGTATCTGGCACTAGATTTCCGTTACAGTGTGGGTGAGAGCTTATGTTTACGATACTTTCCATGACTTGAACTAATCAAAGTGCGCGCCGTCGATCCGCATATATCGCCAGAACGACGACCGATAGTGTCCGTGGACGACAGCTACAGCGGCAGTGACGTGTAAGGGCATTTATGTTGGTCCCCTTCCGACGTTCCCCGTGGGTTCATTCAAAGCAAAATCTGGAAATAAGACGGATGATAGATTAACAACTGCTACGGAAGACCGAATTGGAGCATCCTCCTGGTGTAGCTGGTGGAGCATTTAGAACGAGAGAACACCTTTCGCCAGATATAGAGCAAGCGTGAATGGTTCAAAGCGAGAAGAGATCCGATCAATGGCTAAATTTGGCGTGCACCAAATATCCAGTGCAAGGCTGAGTGATATCTGGAGGTCATTGTGTGAGGCCAGGTAAAGATTTGGAGATGGTAGGAGGTACTTTCCATGACACTTTGCTTCACTATAATTTTGATAGCTGTGGAGGCATAATCTAGAACAGAAGGTGGCTTCCCGTCCGTACATATAGATGCAGGGTCAGATCTTTGAACGTTTCCCGTGCAGAAGACGCGTGGAGAAGCGTGAAGCTTCATTCTATGATCATCAAAGGCAAGGCTAGGTAAGATTATATTGAAAACAAAAGCAACACTGCATCTGCAATGCCGAGGCTTCAACAAAATTAAATATGTTGTTACGAGATCAAGAAATTGCCGGTTAAGCCCGTGGTAGAAACGGAAACTGGAGGCTATCACACGGAATCTAGGATCGACGAAGCAGGAACCAGCAGCAGCAAGAATGCATATTGCTGATCTGTTCGAGTAGAGTGTGATATGGAAGGCATCAATGCCTTGGCGTCTGCAAAATACAAAGTGGCTGACGTAGTGATCTCGGGGCAGCTT
The DNA here is from genome assembly GCA_023065455.1 of Cladonia rangiferina. NCBI lineage: Eukaryota > Fungi > Ascomycota > Lecanoromycetes > Lecanorales > Cladoniaceae > Cladonia > Cladonia rangiferina. The sequence goes on along the minus strand of JAJREH010000014.1, from coordinate 406,390 downwards.
CCCTGGGACCGAAAGTCATCATTCTACGTCTCGGCCTCCTGAACTGACTTTAGGTCGCCGTCCAATTGTGCAAGTAGCCCTATGCAATTGGGCGAGGAATTGGCTCGATAGCATTCGAGGTGTGACAACCGCGGCATTCCCACAGCAAACATATGGAAATTCATTGGCCCCACAGATTCCCAGTCTCACCCATCTGCCAGCACCCACCACTAAAGCCTTCTGCAATTGGCCACATCATCCAGCAACAGCACAGAGTAATTGACTAGGAGGATTGCCCCCAAGCCGAAAGCGTAGAGTGGCTGATATCTATTTGCATCTCGTACCCAAAGCAGGAGATAGGGGCTTGGCTGGGCAAGCCTTATCAACGCTGCAAGTTGGAACATCCCCACATATAGCCAAAGGCAACAACAGCGCAGCGACGGGATAGCATTAGGGTCCAGAACGCAAAGTTTACACTTGATCATGCTCGGATTTGGCAGGCAGAGGTGCATGCATGAAGGTCAGTGCCCTCGGGTGTCTGACAGGAGAAATTGAATTGTGTCATTGCTGGGTATAAAAATACCTCCGGCTGGGTTTGGAAGGGGAAGGAGAAACAGGAGAACAAGCAGGGAGGTAGGAGTAGGAGCAGGGAGCAGGGAGGGTAGGGTTATGAGGGATTGCCGGTGTTGCAGCTGACGCAGGATTGGGGTGGAAGAATCACGAGTTATCCAGGGTTCGCCAGGGTTCCGTGCGCTGCATATTCGATGGCTTTTAGCAGGCATTAGAGGCCTTATGGTGGGCTCTGTTAGGCTTCGTTAGGCCTAGCATTACCCCACACTGTCAATTTGCCGACACCGATGGCAGCGAGGACCAACGGGCTTGCTGCGCGATCCCTCACTATCCCTCGCTATCTTCGCTACTGGTCCTCACCCACGGCACTAATCGTTAAGCTGCCTCTCCCTCCAATAGCCCCCATAGCCCCGAATAGTGCGTGGATAGACGCGCTCGAGTGAGATGGCCCTCGTGAGGCATTTGCGACGACCGAGTCTACCTCATAGACGAGGCTTTGACAGCTGTGTCGCTTCCAGCATTGATTATCCCTATCTGCACTCAGATCTGTCACCGTTAGCCTGCCTTACCACTCCGCGTCAGATCCAGATCCGGTGCGCCATACCTCCAAATCGCATGCTTTGCTAACGCCTGTTTCCTCATTCGCAGGCCTCCAACGGTCATCGTACCTTCGAGCAGAAAGCACTGACGTTTCTCTGCAAATTGTCCCTACGGTCCATGCTCGTCCTACATACTCCGCCTCGTGTTTCCTGCTGGTCTACAAGCTAGTCTCTTCAGTGCAACATCCTGTTCTTTCCTCTCATTCGTCTGTATGCAAGCGTCAGGTACCCTCGACCGACGCACCTTTTCTGTACATCCAGCCTCATGAGTGTGCGCCATCAGCGCTCATCTTCCACCAGGGGTTATATCCGCGGATCCAGCCAATTGCTCGAGCGTCGTGATCGTCCTTTAGTTGCCAGCCCAAAAACAAATACAAAAGGGTCTGCTCAGCAGAGATCTGTAATGATTTCGTCATAGGATTGAATCCTTCACAAACAGTGGCAGGAGATTGGACCCCAACGGCTCAGATATACAATATCCAAATCCTATGGGTCTGGGCTTAGCCGATATGAGCCCTCAATTAGCTGCTAGAACTGCTGTCGTGACAGTGAAAAGCGAAACTTCCTACCATAGCCCTCCTTCCTCGCTTTCGGAAACCTCCCAGCCTGACAATGAGGAATCACGAGGTCGAAGGCAAGACCGAGATCGAAGCTCTACAGCAAAGGCAGAGGGCGATAGTGGTGATGAGAAGGCAAATAGAGACGCTCCCGGGGGCAAGCAAAGGAAAAGGAAGAGAAGCCGGAAGGGTCTAGAGAAAAATTTCCCGTGTCCGCATCAAGGCTGTGGCAAAAGCTATTCCAGAGCAGAACACCTATATCGGCATCAGCTGAATCGTGAGTCCTTTTGATAGCTTCTGAGAGTCGGCCTGGAGATTGACCAATTTCATAGATACGCCTAAAAAGATATATTTCTGTGACTTCCCTGGATGTGAACGGAATTTCGTCCGCCAAGACTTGTGCACTCGACATCGCGAGAGACATACTGCCCGCGGCTCCCATCTCCAAAGGAAGGACAATAATTCACACGATCATGACGAGCGACCACCGTTAGCTGCCGCTGTCGATGCCAACCAAGATCAGAAAGACACGAATTATCGGCCCTCCACAGGTGGACATACATCAAATACGAGTATCTCTACAATTCCCCCCGCGCCGTTCATGAAAGGTCATGAGTCTCATCACATGGCTTCACAATCGCCTGTCGCTGCAAGGATGCCCGAGCCTTATCAGACAAGTTCATCTAGCGCCACTCCCTCTGGAAGCCATATAAAATCGCCACAATCTATAAATACTGTAGGCGGTTCTGATTACGGTACAAATATGACGTCCATGAAAAGATCAAATAGTGATGAACAGTATTACGGCGATAGTGCTGGAGCGTATGAACCACGCAACGTTCGCAACGTGCCTGCCTCAAACTACAATCCAAGCCAGAGACACTCAGGTTTTGGGTCCTACAAATCCGCGACGCCTCAAAAGAATTACCCAGATACACGGCTACCGCCCCGTTCCAATAGTCATCTCCCAACAAACCCCCTAAATTACAGACCCTCGCCCACGTCGACCTATAATGGCCATTCCGCTCAAAACAGCATTAATCAGCAGCAGATGCAACCCAACCTCGGAAGTGGTAGTGCATATGCGCCCACGCAGAACTTTCCTCCGATTTCGCAATTGCCGCCGCCTTTAATTTCGCCAATGCCTCAAATGTCAACACCAGCATCGCATATGGGAGCCTACTCCAATTCATCGACCCCACTCACGCCAGTGGAGTCCGCCGGTTTTGACGCATACGGTGCCAACGGTCTAGACCCAAACTATATAGACCAGAATGGAAACCCGTTCCCTATGTTTGGTGGGGATGGTTATGCCCGCTCTCCCTTTGCAATGGCTGACGACTTCACTGCATGGCTTTTCAACGAGCCGCATTTGACTGCTTCGCCTGGAGGCCTTAGGCATGGCTCAATGTCCGTTGGAGCTACCGCATTCATGGACGAGTCAGGCTCAATGCCCCGAGGAATCTATGGCACCGGCAATGACCCCTTCAATGGCCCGGGCCCTCAGCCTATCCCGCAACAAAATCTCATGGCTGTGAACAGTATCTTAGACCCAGTCTTGCCCCAGATAGACTTGTCCGAAGAGAAGAGGCAGGAGATTCTTCACCTTATTGACACACGCTTCACGGACAGTGCTCCCGTCAAGAAGCGGAAGGATCATTTCCTGGGTCCAGATGCCGACCGTGACTTGGATGAGCATGTGCTGAGCCTTCGGTCCATGCAAACTTATATTGGATCTTATTGGTATCATTTTCATCCCCAGATGCCGATCTTGCACAAGCCAACCTTTTCCGCCGATAAGACTCAGAACCTACTGCTGGTGGCCGTCATTGCTATTGGGGCATCTTGTCTTGACAAAATTCACGGTGTCGACAGGACGGATGCAGGCTCAGACCTTTCTAATTTCTTGGCTTGGCACTTACGTGGCGAGATCTTTAAAGACGTAGATTTCCTACCACCAGCCAAGTTGTGGGTCTTCCAAACGCTGCTCTTGCTAGAAGTATACGAGAAGATGTATTCTACGCGAGTGCTCCATGAGCGTGCTCATATTCATCACGGTACCACGCTTACCCTCATGCGAAGAGGGAGCTCTCTCATAGGCCGTTCAGCTCTTGACTCGCCGCCAATTGCCAAGGATGATGCACCACCTGGGTCAACTCCTAATGGTAATCAAGCGTCTGCCGCACATACACCAGAGCAATGGTGGAATCACTGGATTACCAATGAGGCAACTCGAAGAGTGGCTTTCGCCGCTTTCATCATTGACTCTATTCATGCTACTATGTTTGGTCACTCTGCCACAATGGTTGCTCATGAGATGAAGCTGCAACTTCCTTGCGATGAGACCCTTTGGTCCGCCACCAGTAGCGCCGAAGTTGGGCGTATCGAAACCAGTCTACAGCAACAAGGTATCAAACCCATGACCTTCTTCGATGGGCTGAAAAACACTTTAAAGGGCAAGGCCGTTCGAACAAATTCTTTTGGGCGAACGGCTATCATGGCTGGACTGTTGAGTGTCAGCTGGCATATGAATCAGCGAGATGTGCAAGTTCATCACCTCGGAGCCTTGAAAGCATTAGGTGGCAAGGACATCTGGCGTGGGCCGTTAACAAAAGCATTCAATTCATGGAAGGACGATTTCGACCAGAGCGTTGGAAAGGATTCCATACCGCCGTCTATGCCTTATCCATCTGGCAAGCTTGACGAGGAAAACATCTTCGAAAGTCGCACTGTTCTGCACCACCTTGCCCATATGGCAATGCATGTTGATGTCGTAAGCTGCCAAATCTTTGCTAAAGCCGGGAGGCTCCTTGGTCGAACAACTCTACCATCGGATTATGCAATAGCGCAGAAGCGGATACGTGAGAACTGGGCTCCAAAAGCTAGTGCCCGACATGCTACGTTCTATGCTTTAAAATTCCTGGCCCAAGTGCTTGTGCCGGAGAATCCTCCCTACTATCGCAATGGTTCTGTAGGGTCAATGGTCGATCTCTCGCCTTATTCCGCCCGCGATGATTTTCTGCTCAACAGGCCTTGGGTGCTATACTTCGCAGCGCTCATTGTCTGGTGTTACGGATACGCCTTGGATGGGCCCGTTAGAAACATCCCAAGACTTGATTCTCTCGACCAACAGACAGCGGACATGCGAGCATTTTTGACTCGAGTTGGGGGCATTTCAGCCCCCTGGATCTCGAGAACATTAAGGACCGAAATGCGTGTTTGGGAATGCTGCATGTGCTGAAAGCAATGTTTGAGAAATGTCGATGGGAGCTGCTGCATGAAGCGGCACGACTGCTTGGAAACTGTATTGGTATGTTGAAAGGGTCTGGCTAAGGCTCTTTGAGGTTTCAACAGACGGGTAAAATATGGAGCAATATAAGGAGCGGATTTTGTGATACCCATGAGCGGCTACCTCGTTTTTGTGGCAATGTAAAAAGTGTTGTTTTCTTCGCTATGTCCATAAGGTACTCACAAGATTGACAATATAGGCAAGCGTTGCATACTTCTTCAGACTAGTTGACGATGAGATTCGACGAATTTAATGCAAGAAAATATGCAGGATTTCCACCAAGTGAAGTTGTATGTAGCTTTGAAACCGCTGTCGCGTGGCATAAGTAGGCATTGTCGTGCCCTGGTAAATATGCCCCCTACTGCGTATCACGCATCCAATCCCATGGTCCTGGCACTAGGACGGATCTGCACGGTAGGTAAGGGCAGGCATCTACCTATCTAACTTCAGCCTCCCCATTCTAGCGTGGATCAGCCCTAACGTCTCAGAAGCATTTCATCCATACCGAAACTCTACGCTTGGCTTCTAAGTAAAGCTGTCGCACAATGCCTCTCCCACTACAATGAACAGGAAAGATGCCTCCGCCACGAATACGCAACACATTCGATGACTCCCGATCAGACGCTTCAAGCACTAAAGAGAAGCAGCCGGGCTATGGTCCCGCTGGCAGCACCAAACGGCGCAACGGGCCATCTCTGGGGGGAAGCATGTTGAAGGACGTCACGAACGCACCTCAATATTCAAATGGGCAGGTTGGGACGCAGGATGCTACAGCACATGTGAGATCCATGCGATATGAGTACCTCACAACTCGCATGCTCATCAATGCTCGTCCAGATCGACTGGTCTACCATCGACGCCTCCGTACTCCACGCCTACAGGCATGCGCACCGTCTCGGTTGCCCACCAGCCTTCATGAGTTCATATAACCAGCGGATGCTTACCAGGCCGGGCATTGGACATCTTTCACCTACAATGGCGCGCCACAGAGACCGCAGACGTGTAGGGAAGGACCAGTTGGCGTTGGCCGTAAGGAAGGACTTTAATGCTGCTTCTATAAGTGAAGTGGAAGTTATCACGAATTTCCTGTATACGGTGCATAACCAGGGTGGGTTTGCACGCCCATTCTAGGATCTGGCGTAAGGAAGGCTGATATCCCCTCTAGACAAGAATTTTCGGATGCGATTCGAGCCTACGCAGTCGAGGTGATGCTGGCGAAGGCAGGACATATACCATGGGGGTGTCCGATCTATGTAGGATCAAAATTCGGACAGGAGTACATAATTGTAAAACATATCCCAAGCTCAAGGGAATGGGGTATGGTAGTCGTTCTAGAAGCATCGATATACTATGCCATATAGGAACACGCGGAATTTTCCAGTAACAGACCTCGTATATACGGGTGCAAAATGTTTTGCATAGTATATCTCATCAAATTTCCAAGCTCAAAACAATACCTTACCACTCTCGATGATAATACTAACTTCCAGATCAAAGCTGTGAATTGCTCAATCGCTAAAGAGGGATCCATCGGAGAAATTACATGCCGATCCTCCGGGAGAAAGATTTTCGGAAGCAAAGCCGTCATCTAAACATCTGATAGCAACTTTGCTTTTGCAGCACGAGTTCAAGCTGTAAACAGATTTGTGGAGGCTTTAGAAGCCCTTTGAGGCTTTGTGTGACAGTCATGAGTTGCGTTGCTCAGAGCCTGACTTCCAGGACAGCAATTCCCATGCGTTCAATATACACTTCAACATCAATACCATGCCAGAGACGATGCGCCATACGCAGGGCACAAACGAGGACATTTTCTTGTGCACAATATGATACATTCGCTCGTTCTACACATCTGCGGCCCGCGAGACGAAAGCAAGGGACGACTCCCTCCTGCCCAAGGGTAAGCCCCGATAACCCGGGTTGAAGAACCCTCGTGTGTACACTAATACATGCTTCCAATAGTCCTTACATACCAGCGCGGCCAGACATGCTACTAAAGATCCGTACACTGTCTTAGGCGTCAATAAGAATGCCTCCGCACCAGAGATCAAAAAAGCATATTACTCCCTAGCCAAAAAATACCATCCGGATACCAATAAAGATCCCGGTGCGAAAGATCGTTTTTCAGAAGCTCAAGCATCTTATGAGATGCTCTCTGACCCCAAGAAAAAAGAGGCTTGGGACCAATATGGGGCGGCGGCGTTTGATCAGGGTGCAGGCTTTGACCCAAGTGGCGGTGCTGGTGGAGGTGGAGGTGGAGGACCCTTTGGGGGTGGTTTCCAAGGTGGTTTCTCTTCTGGGGGTTTTTCTGGGGGCTTCGGAGGAGCGGATATAAATTTCGAAGATCTCTTCGGCGCATTCACTGGTGGAGCGAGAAGAGGCAGAGGAAGCCAAGGACCATTCCAGCAGGAGACTTTGGTTGGTCAAAATATCGAGGTGCAAACTAACATATCGTTTATGGACGCAGCCAAAGGGACAAGCAAGGACATTCTCATCACTCCGCTTGTACAGTGTCGAACGTGTAATGGTGCAGGTTTGAAGAAAGGACAATCGCGGTCTACTTGCAAGAAGTGTGGTGGAACAGGGACTCGAGTACATTTTATGCAAGCTGGCTTCCAGATGGCGAGCACTTGTGACGCCTGTGGTGGACAGGGAGTGGTAGTACCAAGAGGCTCAGAGTGTGGCACTTGTCGTGGAAATGGGGTTATGAGAGAACGGAAAACGATCAATATCGACATTCCACCAGGGGTCGAGGACGGCATGCGATTACGAGTACACGCAGAAGGTGATGCGCCGCCTACTGGCACGGCAGCGAACGAGAACGCTCGGGCACAGAAGGGAGACCTCTACGTGTTTATAAGGGTAGCTGCGGACCCTAAATTCAGCCGTTCGGGAGCCGACGTACTATATACGGCAGCTATTCCGCTTACAACTGCAGTCCTGGGTGGCGAGATCAAGATCCCTACGTTGGAGGGCGAAGTGAAGCTCAAGGTTGCAACGGGGACAGGGACGGGAGACAAGGTCACACTTAGTGGAATGGGTATGCCGAAAATAGGGGGTCGGCGAAATGCTTTGGGAGATCTGCGTGTCGAATTCAAGGTGCAGATGCCGAAATACCTGACCTCCAACCAGCGGACCATCCTGGAGATGCTTGCAGATGAGATTGGAGATAAAAGTGCTAAACGGGTGATGAATCTTGGGAGCATGAGGTAGAACCTGGTTGATTTCGTTCCTCGTCAAGTGGTCAATGCTCATATGTTCATAGGGATTCCTCAAAAAACGAAGACAGATCGACAGCAACTTCCAGCTCGACCGAGTCTCATAAGAACGAGGGATTCTTCAAGGCTGCGTGGCATAAGCTGACGCACCAACACGACAATCTACCTCCGGATGAGCCTAAAGCTGAAGAGAAATCACAGGATGAAGAGCCGAAGAAAGCGTCAGGCTCTGGCTAAATATGCATGGATAAGCCGCAACGGCAATTCTAATATTTTCTGCAATTTTGCATATAGCGACGGTGAGGAGTAGGCGCGGACTTGACATTCTGTTCGAGCATTCTAAATGGGTTAGAGATGTAAGATACATTAAGACTAGACACCCTCCACCTCAATGATGGTTCAATTGTTGAAAATCAAAAATCCATGGCATTGATCAAGGTGGCTGTCCCAACGGCGCTTAACAGGAAGATGGATAGCGAGTCAAGAAAGAAAGCCATTTCGCGGGCGTTAGCTAGCGGCGGGACTGTCATCATTGGCCACCTGCAGGCCGTCGAGGCCACACTACTAAAAAGCTAAGTGACCTCCTCCATTGCTATCACATCAATATTGGTACGGGACTCCTCGTACAGGCGCTTCTAGGAAGATTTCTTACCAAAGTACATAATACTACCCCTTGTCAGACTTTGTGGGCCGAGCATATCCACCCTGTCACTGGTCGCGGCACCGGAAAGTGCATACCTACCTACACTACACGAGAACCGCCCTACCCTCCTCCCATTTTAATTCACCTGCTCACGACACCTGCATATGTGACGATTTTGCAGCACATAATCAACTTAATCTCACATCTAACACCTCCTAAAGCATGTCATAGCCTCGGATCTTCCCAGTAAAAGCTTGATGCTCAGTGGAACCAGCGCTTCATGACTTCCCAGTCAGACACCTCCTGTGCCGGGCCACCACACATCTTGACCAGTTTCTACCCTTGACACGTCAATCTTCAAGATGTTGCAGCCTCCGATGATCTCGAGTCCGCTCAAGCAGACGAGTGAGATAGACTGGGTCACACCACTGAAGAACTACATTAGGCAAACGTATGGAGATGACCCGGAGCGATATGCTGAGGAGTGTAATACCCTCCACAGGCTTCGGCAAGATATGAGAGGAGCAGGGAAGGATAGCACAGCTGGAAGGGACCTGCTCTATCGATATTATGGCCAGTTGGAACTATTGGACCTTAGATTCCCCGTAGATGAGAACCACATCAAGATCTCGTTCACATGGTGCGTGACCTACTCTTCTGGGACATTCATCTCCTATGAAAGACTGACAGATTGCGATTCCCAGGTTTGACGCCTTCACCCACACGCCTACTTCTCAGTATTCGCTTGCCTACGAAAAAGCTTCCATCATCTTCAATATCTCCGCTGTCCTGTCATGCCACGCCGCATACCAAAACCGATTCGAGGAAAAGGGGCAAAAACAAGCCTTTCATTCGTTCCAGGCTTCTGCAGGCATGTTCACCTACATCAACGAGAACTTTCTGCACGCGCCATCCACGGATCTTAGTCGGGAGACTGTCAAGACTTTGATTGCTATCATGCTTGCGCAGGGGCAGGAAGTATTTTTGGAGAAACAGATGACGGATGGGAAAAAGGTTGGCCTACTCGCCAAACTTGCGAGCCAGGCTGCGTCTCTCTATGCCCAGGCCACCGAAGGAGTCCAGGACAATGTGAGTCGGAGTGTATTCGACAGATCTTGGTTACACCTAGTGCAAGTCAAGACAAATTACATGTCTTCGCTCGCCCAATACTATCAAGCACTCGCAGACGACGATGCAAATTCCCATGGTACGGCGATTGCTCGACTGCAGATTGCCGAAATGGAGGGCAAGGATGCGGTTCGAATTGCGAATGCGTTCCCCTCTACAGTGCCCGCTGCCTCAAATCTTGGTTCGGATACTGGGACTAGTCTCATCGAGATGACCAAAAAGCATGTTGCGAGAGTTCAGGAAAGCCTTTCTTCTTTCAACAAAGACAACGACTTCATCTACCATCAGACAGTACCTGCAGAAGCCTCCTTGAACCCAGTAGCAAAAATGCAGGCAGCGAAGGCCATCCCAGTGAGCGAGTTGTATCAGGGACAAGACATTCAGCGAATTATTGGTCCGGATATATTCCAGAAGATTGTACCGATGTCTGTTACCGAATCTGCCAGTCTTTACGACGAAGAGAAGGCAAAGCTTGTGAGGGCTGAGGCCGAGAATGTGGAAACTGCGAACGGTGAGATGGCTGCTAGTCTTGATTACTTAAAGCTTCCGGCAAGCCTAAATGTTCTGAAAGGTGGCATGGATCAGGAAACGACCGTGGACGATGAATTTCGAAGATGGTGCGAGGAATTAGCGGGACACGAACCGTTCCACCGAGCATTCGACCAGCTTCAGGCGGACAAGACCAGCGTTTTGAGTATTCTAGACAGGTGTACAAAACAATTGGACATGGAAGAGAGCATTTGTGAGAAGATGAGATCGAAGTATGGTGGTGATTGGACCCAACAACCAAGTTCAAGACTCACCTCGACACTTCGGAGCGATATCAGAAGTTACAGAGGTGCGGTGGAGGAAGCAAGTGGCAGCGACACGCAGCTCATGCATACTGCACGCCAATACGAATCCGATTTCGATGAGATGCGTTCGGCTGGCGAGACGGACGAAGCGGATGTACTCTATCAAAGGGCAATGCTAAGCGCGGGCTCGAACCGTGGCAAAAGCAGGAACGGTATTGGCAGTCCTATGTCACCGAATGGAGAAGGTAACCTTCTCGATGATGACTTCGAAGAGGGCGGTATGAGTGTCATGGACCAGATAGCCAAGGTTGAAGATCTCTTACGAAAGCTGGACTTGATTAAGAGAGACAGGATACAAGTGCTGAAAGACCTCAAAGAGAAGGTCAGACAGCCCTATCCTACTGCCTAATCATAACATTGCTGACTATTTGTTCAGGTTCACAACGATGATATATCGAATGTGCTGATATTGAACAAGAAATCGATATCAAACCAGGAGAAACAGCTCTTCCAAGCCGAGCTTGAGAAGTTTAGGCCGCATCAAAATCGCCTACTGCAAGCAACCCACAAGCAGAATGCGCTGATGAAAGAATTAACAAAGACCTATGGCATGCTTCTCCAAGACAAGAGAGTCAAATCAGAACAGGCGAAATACGAAAGCTTCAGTCGCCAAAGGAATGCGGTTTTGACAAAATATAAGAAAGTTTTCCAAGCTTTCAACGACCTCATCAACGGGCTGATGAGAGCTCAAAGCTTCTATTCTGAAATGAAAGACACGGTAGATAGTCTCGAGAAGAACGTGGAGACATTTGTCAACAACAGGCGATCAGAAGGTGCACAACTGCTGCACAAGATCGAACAAGATAAAGCGGCCAACGCAGGAAGCCAAGCCGATAGAGAACGGGACCGATTACAACAGCTCATGGAGCGAATGGCTGTTGATCCCGCCGGATCTCCAACAAAACCTGGAAGTGCGCGTCCTGCACCTGCTTCAAGGACATCACAATCAAACGAAACGTATTCTACCAAGTCCCCACCAACATCACCTCCATACTACTCAAAACCACCATCAGCCTACAGTAACGGGCCTTCCACGGTCAAGTCACCCATCTCTACACTTTCCTACCAGACCTTTCCACAGCAGACCCCAGCCGAGATGGCTTCTCCAATACCCAGAGATTCATACCAGTCTTCTAGTGCTCCGGGCGGCACCGAAGCCTACAATCCCATGGCCTATCCTTTTCAATCGCCGGCTTCCCCACCTCGGCCCCCATCTACGCAGCAAAATCGCCACTATCTGCAGCAGCAGCAGCAACAGCAACAGCAAAGTCAGCAGCAGCAGAATCAATTCCTCCCACATAATTACGTGCCGCCTCCACCCCCACCTGGACCCCCGCCCACTGCGCAAGGAAGTTTTGGGAACCCCGGTTACCCTTATCCTTCCGGTCCTGGGGGTTACGCGTATCATCAGCTTCCTCCAAGGAAGAGCAGTGCAGGTCAGGGTCAAAATGATCCATGGGCCGGTCTCAACGCTTGGAAGTGAAGAGGCGCATTGTTATTGAGAACATTTTGGGAGATATGAAAACATGCATGATGGTATCCTCCGATAACGGATTATGCATGCCTTCCCAAGCCATTCATCACGTCGTGCCTGGTGTATGCGAGCAATGCCCAGCCTCCGAGATCTTTAACAGCCCCAGCAGGGATCCGCCGAGCGATAATCCCAACACCTGGGCAGATCTAGATGCCCAGCTCAAGAGCCTCCTTACGCTTCGGCGGCCAAGCAGCGTCCAAGCGATTAGACATCAGGCTCCTATAATATCATTGAATTTGAAACCATTGATCGTCAGTTACAGTAGAAGCGAAGCGATAGCCGTTGCCGGTATGCGATGTTTCATACTGTAAGGTAACTGCTAGTTTGGCCTTGCCAAGATCTGGGGAGCCGGGGAGCCAGGGACCCGGCCCTTTTTATCTACGCGACTGTCATCCCATCTAAGCGCCGCTCAGACTGAGATTGAAGAATAGAAGGATCTACCTGGGCCATCCGATCTGGCCATGCCCTGTTTCAAGCCTCGAGGGGTTGTTGTTACGATATCTTATCAAAAGGTATCAATTCAGGGGTAGGCTGACATGCAGCCAAGTACTTTGCTTGTAGGGCGAGGCCAGCTGGGTACCGTGAGTGTAGCATTCTTAGCCAATGTTCTTTTAGCCAGATGACGAGCGAAAGATGCAATTAACACGTTGATATGGGCCGTGTGTTGGTTCAGACATTGCTCAGCTACGTGATACCAACCAAATCCAAAACGCCTTTTTGAATCGCAGACAGCATGTGGTATCACCATGGAATTGCATCTCCCATCCCATCACCCTTCTCCCTCCCAATGAGCACAAAAATCGACACTAGACCCCCCCTCCCCCCCCCCCCCCCCCCCCCCCCCCCCCCCCCCCCCCCCCGGGGAAAAAAAACATTACTCCCCCTCCTCCTCCCCCCTCCTCCCCACTACGCCGAAAACCTCTCCTTCTGCTTCACCCTCTCACTCCCCGCCACAATCAAATGACTAATATCCCCCACCGGCAACTGAAACGGGAAATCCACACTCGCCAGCATCTGCGCCAGGAAAATCCACCACCCAGCCATCACAGCCATGAACCCGAATGCGCCCGCTGCTACTTGCAGTTTCTGCGCCATCACCGTGTGGCCCGCTGCTAGGTGCCAGTAGGAGGCTGTGAGCACGACGAAGACGAGGAGGAGCCCGAGGAAAATGGCTACGAAGATTAGGTTGGTGCGGAGGGCGCAGATTAGGTAGATTAGGGAGAGGAGACCCATGAAGAGGAGGAAGAAGCCTGTGGTGCGGTGAGTGTTAGTGAGGTGTGTTGATGTGGGTGGGAAAATTTCTTGGGGGGAGGGATTATTTACCGAAACTGGCGTGGAATTGTGGAGAAGTGAGCCCCGTAGCTATGTTATTTGGATCGCTGGCATAAGCGCCATAAGCGTTAAAGCTCGGCGTGAGCGTCGCTCCCAGCGTGAACCAGAACCCGCCAAAGCTGCAGAACACGACAAAGGAAAATGTGTTGCCGAGGAAGAATTCGAGAATGCCGCCTAAACTCATGAGAAAGCCGCCGATGAAGTAGTATGCACCGATGGTGGCGATGCCGTCACCGCCGGCGCCTCGCCAGCCCATGAGTTCGCATGAGAGAGGGGAGAGGGAGAGGAGGAAGCCGAGGAGGGCTAAAGGGGTGGGATTGCCGAAGGTGTTGCGGAGTTCGCCTTTGACTTCTTTTTGGGGGTTGAGGTAGATTTTCTCGAAGAGTTCGGGGGAGATGGTGACGGAGTTTGCGGTTTTGATTTTGTTGAGGGCTTCGTCTGAGGGGACGTCGCGGCCGAGGTGGTAAGGGGAGGTGGGGGAGTTGTTGAGGTAGTTTGGGCGGGAGGATTCTTCGGAGAGGTTGGGGTTGGAGGGGAAGGTGGGGTTGAAGGTTAGGTGGGGGGGTTTTTCGCCGAAGATTCGGTCTTCTTTGTGGGAGGAGTGGGCGTGCCGTTGCGAGGGGTGGTTGCGGGTGTCGCTGTCGCGGTGGAAGGCGAGGTAGGTGTCCATTTGACCAACTATGGAGTGGTTTTTGGAACAGAGGTAGAAAGAGGACATGAAAGGCAGCTCAGAGGCTGGGACTTGGCATGTAGAGTGAGTTGATTAGGTTGGTAGGTTTGGAGTGGACGAGCAAATGTCAGGTCTAGTGGGGGAAGCAGGAAGGCAACACGAATATATAATCTGAAAAGACTTGTAATTGCTTGCTAATTGGACAAGGAAGACATGACATGCAAGGAGAATTTTTTTCATCCGCGCGAGTTTCAGATTTTTTGAGCTATTTGGAGCTTCTCATGCGTTATACCATCACTTTTGCCACATGGGAGTGATGGTTGGGGGCCAAAGGGGGTCATAGCTTGGTCAGATCTCTGGGGTATGGGGTAACGGGTATAGAGGATTCTTGCGATAAGATGGAGAGGATCTGGGGAGGCGAAGCGTAACCGTGCGTTGTCGACCTGGATCAACAGTCATGAGGACGCAGAGGACCAGTCAGGATACAGAACGCCATAAGCGGCGGAATTCGCCAAAAGGCTGGTCCTGAAGTAAATACCATGTCCCTCGGATTGGTGGTTTTAACGGCGAGCTTGATGCATGGTAGTTACCCTATTCGCAAGGAAATGGTTAGCTATAAGTCTTGACGATTCGATAAAGCTTAGCGGATATGACAAGGCTGTTTGTTTCGTTGCTGCACGTTGTCTCCAGAAGCGCTTAACTGCGCACCATAGGATAGCTTAGCGCATGGATGATACATACCCTTGGCGCAGGGCCGGTGCGATCTGGATCAATGAAACACTAGCATCAACGGGCAAACTGTAGAGGACCAACCTGAAGATTCTGCTGTTGATCCGAACGATGCAACTGCGCATGTCGACTTTGTCTGGAAGCGTCAGGCCACACGTCACTGGCTGAGACCACGTCAGTTCATTCGAAGTCTTGTAAGTGGAAAGTGCCGTCAATGCTACGACCATCAATGATACGCCTTTGGCGACTTGCATACTTCACCTTTGGCAAAGTCGGTAGCACTGTTTCTTGCCGATGGAGACGAAGTGTAACAGTCATGGGCATCGTGCGAGAGCGTGCTGTCGTCACAAGCACGACCTCTGCAAGGGTAAGGGCCAGATGTTCGCTGGATCAAGCTGTGAACTCGAGAAAGACGTATAGGTCATAGATTGAATATGGATCTCAAGGCGCCATCATAGCAAAAGCCGAAGGCATGTGCCATATCGGACATGACTGGAAAAATTAAACCAGACACTGTTTAAGAGTTGTGCATGATCCATAAGGAAACACGCTGCAAGAATTCGATTTTAGGCAGGCTTGTTGTAGTACTAAGCACAAAAAAGGCTTTGTAAAGAGACTGTCTCCGCACGTGAACAATCTTTGGTGAATTGGGAGTAGGAGTCTCATATATGTATCCAAAAGAACGAAGACCCTTTACGTACTCTGATGCGCGTGCGCCTCGCACAAGCTTCTGCTTGTGTCATAAGAACGCACAACAAGCAACGCGCCGAAACGCCCAAAATTTGGCTATAGAAGGCGAATGCTACCAAACGTAAATCGATGCGGTAACATGAATTCCAACTGTTTACGTAAATTGGCTGTAACCTAGGATGAAATCGTCATTGATCGTGGCACCATATGCCTCGTTGAAAGCGGTTGGTGGAAAATTGTATCTGCATGGCCGCTGATTCATAGGCGACATAGTGGACATACCGTGGCCTAGGAACGGCTTACCACTCCAGTGGTTCGTCGATTTGTTCACCGCGGTTGGTTTTGGGAACGGGCATAGCCTCTACCTTCACAGGACCACCTCGATTGCCTCTCTTCAGATAGCCGCTGCCATCCAACCAAGGCGTATCCATGGTCCTTCGATCTTCGAACTTCCGGATCTTGTCTTCCATCTGCATCGTCAGGCCAATGTCGTCGAGTCCATCTACCAGACAGTGCTTTCTAAATTCTTCAACATCAAAGTGAGCTAGCGTTTTACCTGAAGCATCTTTGACTTCCTGATTGACAAGATCAACTTCAATCTCACGCCCTGCTCTTGCCTCGTCGGCAATTGTTTCGAGAGTTGGTTGATCAGTGATGGCAAGAGGCAACATCCCGTTCTTGAATGTGTTGTTGAAGAATATGTCAGCGTAGGAAGGGGCGATAATGCAGGTGATACCGAAATCAAGTAATGCCCACGGCGCATGTTCCCGGGAACTACCGCAGCCAAAATTACGACCAGTAACTACGAGAATCTTTGCATGTCGATATGGCTCTTTATTTAAGACGAAATCTGGTTTTTCAGAACCATCCTCGTGGAATCGACGAGCGTAGAAAAGAGCCGAGCCTAGACCGGTTCTCTTAATAGTCTTCAAAAATTGCTTAGGAATGATGGCGTCCGTGTCTATATTTGAGCGTTCCATTGGTGCCGCTATGCCCTTTAAAGTAGTGAATTTGGGTTGACCTCCTGATGAACTCGCGGTGCTGCTGTTAGCATGAGGCTGGTTATCCTCTGGCAGGTCTAAGAGACGCTCTATATCGTCATCCGTATCAATATCGGAAATTTCGGGACTCAATTCTGTCTTCGGAGCGACCTTCGAAGGGGTGGGGTTATGTTCTGTCAGCTTTCGAACATCGGCTAATTTGCCCACGATTGCGGCGGCGGCAGCCATGACCGGTGACATTAGATGAGTTCTACCACCAGCACCCTGGCGACCCTCGAAATTGCGGTTTGATGTACTTGCACATCGTTCCTTGGGGGAGAGGATATCTGGGTTCATACCCAAACACATCGAGCATCCTGCTTCACGCCACTCGAATCCGGCGTCCAGGAACATCTTGTCGAGACCCTCGGACTCTGCTTGCTTCTTGACGAGGCCAGAGCCTGGCACAACCATTGCCCTTTTCAGATTAGGCGCTATCTTTTTACCTTCAACTATCTTAGCAGCTGCTCGAAGATCTTCTATTCTTGCATTGGTGCAGGAACCGATGAAAATCTTATCCAGCTCAACGTCTTCCATCTTTGTGCCGGGTGTCAAGCCCATGTACTCCAGAGCTCGCCTTGCACTCTCCTTTGTTGGTTCAGTTGGGAAATCTTCAGGGTTTGGTACAACGCCGGTAATAGGTACGACGTCTTGGGGAGAGGTGCCCCAGGAAACAGTTGGGATGATGTCTTTGGCGTCGATGAGGACATCTTTGTCAAACTTCGCTCCTGGGTCGCTCTTTAGACTTGACCAGTACTTGACGGCTTTTTTCCATTCTGGGCTGTCCACCTTCGGCGCCAGTGGCCGGCCTTTGAGATAATTGAATGTCGTCTCATCTGGTGCTATCATCCCTGCTCTTGCTCCGGCTTCAATTGACATATTGCAAATTGACATCCTAGCCTCCATGCTCAAAGCACGGATTGCAGATCCGCAGAATTCGATTACTGCACCGGTCCCGCCTGCCGTGCCAATCATTCCAATTGCATGGAGAATGATATCCTTGCTGCTAACGCCGGATGCCAGAGCACCGTCCACTTGTATCCTCATATTTTTGCTTCGTTTTGTGATCAAAGTTTGTGTCGCAAGGACGTGTTCGACTTCGCTTGTACCAATACCAAATGCTAGAGCCCCAAAAGCGCCATGTGTAGACGTATGACTATCTCCACAGACGACAGTGGTACCCGGAAGCGTGAAACCTTGCTCAGGGCCGATGATGTGCACGATACCCTGACGCTTGTCCCCAAGTCCGAAGTAAGTCAGAGCGAAAGCTTTTACATTCTCTTCGAGTGTGAGGCATTGTGTACGAGAATCGGCTTCTTCGACGAATTGTCCGACGTTTTTGAAATTTTTTCGGGTCGTCGTAGGAATATTCTGTCCTGCTTCAGGCTTGGGTCTGACGTATCCACGACTTTAGGAGGCACATACATGATCTGTGGTGGCCAGAGTGCAATCAGGCCTTCGAACCTTACGCTTTGCGTTCCTTAGGCCTTCGAATGCTTGCTGGTCACACGATCAGTCGCTGAGCACCATACCGCAGTCTCAGGAGCTTACTGGAGACGTGACCTCATGAACAAGATGTCTGTCTACCCAGATGATTAACTTGTACGCTCAGGAAAGCTGGTCGTCGTAGAAACCCACCAATGTATAACAAAATAGTTCCATCCTCTCGCTCGTCAACAATGTGATCTTGGAAGACCTTGTCATAGAGCGTTCTGGGTTTTTGGTCGGCCGAAGGCATGATGACTGTGAATCTGCGCCGAATTGAGAAGTCTTCCACAGCAGGTAGCACCCTACGAACACAGGGAACAGTTGTTCTCAATTGGAGATCTGGGCATCATTTTACATATGCAGACAAGCTGCGACCGATATCGGAGTCGGTTGTCCGGCTTGTAAATCAAAGTTTACCTTCCCGCTCATTGGTCCAGCATCTGTTGCATTCCATGGGTGTCTGCCATCCATGGATAAAATGCCACCATCCATGGATGGAGGAATATCCATGGATAGCAGGAACTCCCATGGTGTCATTCTACATCTCGTCGCTAGTCTTGTCCACCAACGGCGGTATTTTATCCATGGACGGCTATGCTATCCATGGATGGTATCGCCATTTATAGATAATAGGCACTTTTTACTATCACCACCATCACCATCACCACCATTATTACCACCGCTACTACCACTACTACCAGGTATCTCGCTCTTAGCACCTCGCTGTCGTTGATAATATATCGTTGTATTAGATAGGGTAAGGAATAAGTGTTGATTTATCATTTAGGAGAATATTCTAGGGCCTGGTCGCTAGAAATGGCCCCTAGAGTAGCTTCTAAAGCTAGCTTTAGGGAGTAATACTAGGGGCTATTGCCCCTATTTAGCTACGCGATTGCTTTGTTCCCTCTGTGGTAGGGAGGTGCTGGCAGCGAGGTGCTTGGTTATGGTGGTGGTAATAGGTAGTGGTAATAGATAGTGCCTACGATCTATGATGGCATCGTTATTTATGGATAGCATCGCCGTCCCTGGATGGCAGGCGCCATTGGTGGTAGAATTTAGCGATGAGATGTATGCAATAATACCATGGGGGTTTCTGCTATCCATGGATATTCCTCCATCCATGGATGGCGGATATCCATGAGTGGAATGCAACAAATCAAAGTTTACCTCCCCGCTTATTGGTCCAGAATCTGCTAGCATACTGCATCAGGCTGAGTACTTTCTTGTACATGAGTACCTTATTGTACATATTTGTAGCTTTAAAATTTATATATGTACACGCCTTATGGATCTATGCTCTGTTGTCTTCTCTAAATACCAACAATGCTAACTTGTGCCGCACAAATAGCCCAATGATGCCACAAATTGCCTGCATCGCGAGAAGCTCGATTGCAAGGCGATCTTCCCTTCTTGGGCCGAACCAAACAAGCCAGAGGTTGAGTATCGTAAAATTGGTTGATTCTACAATCTGACCCTTGCTATTCTTTTCCAGTTTAAGCAAAGGCAGGGGGAAGTCAGCAAGAAGGTCCAACATCCATGCCACTGGCCTTGACGGAGGTCGAGGCCATTGGGTCACTGATGGCTCTAGAAGCCCGCTTCGTGTGTTGAACCGCGGCAGTCGATGTCTGGGGCATGGAATTAGCCGGAAGAGCTGCGGTGCCGAGTAGATGAAGTTGACGATTTGGGGTATGAGCAGAAGCAGGAGCGTCTTGCTGAAGTGTCCGAGAATGCCCACAATCGCAAAAACCATGCCTGCGAAATAGCAATATGTGTCACCGACAAAGACTTTCGCTGGGTACCAGTTATGGTACCAGAGAGCTGTGGACACCCCTAGGAACGGTAAAAGCAGGTAAATCGAAAACAGATGTGGATCTGTTGCAGGATGAGGGGTGGGACTGCTCGGAGCAGCCCACAGCGACAGAATATCGTTTGCCAGAAGGAGAATGCCAATGACGATAGACTGCGAAACTTCGATGCCATTTATTCCGGCCAAGATGTTGATGCTGTTCGGACAGAAAATGGCAACTGCAGCCATATAGGCGTAATAAAGCCAACCGAGATCTACCATATTGCCGAGATACGGCTCAAGCTGAACAGGTACGACTACATTGGTGACACCATAGTCGACGAAATAGACCACGAGCATCGGAATGGCAGCAAAAGCCGGGATGAAAATTTTGTGTCGCCACCGAATGTCGAATAGATCGTCTCCAATACCTAAGAGGACGACTGATTGTAACGAAAGTATTGCTGATAAGTACGATGCCAACTTTAAAAGTGTTAGGTCGCATGTGATTCAGATTCATTTTGCGTAGACGTGCCTACCTTGTTGTGTGGAAATTTATGCAAGATCCGACCAGTATCGACCTGCTGGCGTTCCACCACAAATTCTCTATTACCTCCTCCTGATGTAGCCGCCACAATGTCTTTGTAGAATGGGAATGGAATAAATACAATAGTCACAAGAAGATAGACAACAGCGCAAACGGCGCCCATATTTTCCGGGCTGGGTGCGAATATTAGTATGAGAAAAAGGCAGTTATTTGCAGAACTTCGTACATTTCAACTTTCTTCAGCTTTGACATATCCCGCCCTTTGAGGTTTGCTTTCATGAATGTGTCTCCAAGCCATCTGATCAGGCTGAATGTAAATGAGAATGCTATGCCACTAAATGCTAAGGAAGCGATTAGGGGCTCGCCGTCGCCCTGGAAAGTGTTCACTATGATGCCAACACAAGCAGCAGAGAGCGTCAGAAGACTCCATGTCTCCACCCTGGTCAGGGTCGAAGTCATGGTCTCTCACTTTGTGATCATGACCAATATTCATGAAGAGGATCGGTTTGCAAAATGTCTTGGTGCCAGATATTTAATTTCTGGGAGCGGAATGAAGCGCGCTTGCCGCTTTTGCCAAGAGAGGAGGGGGGCATCGAAGTCGAAGGAGCACTGCAGGCGGGTCCAATCAACTACTCGGTACCCTACCTCCACAGAATGTCCAATATCTTGGTACTCACCGACGGCCTTATTGCAGTATTTAAGGGTCGGAGGGGACCAAGTTTATCCTCCTCAATTTTTAAAATTTGGAAGGCTTTCGACACGTTTCCCAATAAGCAATTTCCCGCGGTCAAAGTACCCTCGTTGCGCATAGAATTAACCCGTATTTCCGCATGACTACAATGCCCTTTATATGACTGCTCGGCGACGGGAACATATGCAATAGTGTCAACCCGCCACCGTTGTTACCTGATACCCTCCGATCACCCTCTCACACCCCCTACAAACATCTGGGCGTAATTTTGATAGAATTTGATAGCTGTCTAAAAGGTACCTAGTTCTGCGGCCTAACACCGTCTGCGGACTGTTCGCAAAAGTCACAGGCTCGCGCTAAGGCATTGAGGTCGTAAGTGTAAGCTTGCGCTTTCTATCTATCACGACAATTGACTGCAAATATCCCTCTCTATATTGAAGGCAAGGAAATCGTGTGTCAATGAACATGTAGTGTTGAAACTTTTTCGTACAAAATCCGAGGATCAGTTCCGGAAGTCGGTATTTACGACCTACTAACACCAGAAAGAGTTCACGTTGTAGTGGTGTCTGACTTCTGGCCGTCCAAAGGGGTACCACCTGAAACTCCGGATGACAAAATGTTGCAACAGCCACGCTTTTCCACAAGATGTACGACCAGCGAGCATCCCAACGCCTAATTCCAATCATTCATCAATCATTAAACACTTTAAATTCTCCTAAGAAAACAAGGAAATGATTTTTTTATTTATTGCCTAATTTCTTCCAGAGACTCGGCATCTTCGTCATCCTCCTCTGGCTTGGTATTACCCTTTTCATTGTACTCAAGCATGCTTCCATGCATGCTACCTGGTAGGCACTGTGTGCTTGTTGCAGAGGATGTGGGTGTAACGCTCGTAGAGCTGTAGCGCCTCTGTGGATGTCCTAGGGAAGTGTCGACAGCTAGACGACCAACATTGTTGCGATGTACGCTGATGGCGGTGGGAGAAATCTCGTCTTCTGACAGATCGGGAGCAAAAGACTGGGGCGGATCCATAGAGAGTCGAACTGGCTGCGCGTATGGTTGCTGAGATTCGTGGCTTTCAGGGACCGAATTGTTAGCCATGTTCGCCACCTTTCCGAAGTCTACCCTCATTTGCTTGTAGATGTTGTCCAGGGTATTCCAGACTTGCAGAGCATTGATCCTTTTCAGCCTGTCGGGCTCGAGCATGCGGATGACTAACTCTAAGACCGCCTTGAAAGATTGTTGTCTTTGCCGAGGTACGTTCTCTCTTAGAAAGTCTTCTCTCAAGCGCTGAATGCACGTATGCACGGGCGTGCGTAACGTGACACTCCCGTCTTCGCCCATCTGCCAGAAACCGTCATCCTCGGTAAAATCCGTCTGGGAGTTCGGACAGCGCCTAGCTAATCTCTCATTCGCAAAATCCGTGACCGCCTGATATCCAAAGGCAGCCCAGATCAGAAGCTCCAGAAAGACACATCCGAGAGACCACAAATCATAAGGCCTTGATGTGCGTCCTTCCTTTTTGGCTTCGGGTGGCTCATATGTGAGTGTACCAGTCGGGGAAGGGGTATTTACGCTTCCAGAGCGATATGTATTTATCTTTCCGGATCCGAAGTCCGCAACTTTGAAGGTGCCATATGTCGAGTTCGGATTCGGGAAGTTAAGAATGTTCTCTGGCTTGAGATCATGGTGATAGCCTGCTTTCCGCATTCCTACATGCTGAGGCCCAAGACTGGAACCCGATGGCGAGGTTTCTGCTACCGATATGTTGTGAATATCTTTGAGAGCTTGGGCGAGCCCTCGAAATTGTCGCAAAAGCCACAGGATCCTTTCTTTTGTCGGGGTTCCGAATGGCGTCGACTCCATGTACTGACTTAGATTGCTTTCCGCATATGGGAAGAGCATGCAGTATCGTCCATCCTGAAGCCAAGTAGCGAAGTGGGTCACGAGATGTTTCTGAGACAACGTGCGAAGTTCGTTCAGTATTCTCAGCTCTTGGTTGAAATCGGCTCCAACCCTTCTAGGGCGATCATTGAATTCCTTTAGCGCGAAGTCGGCGTCCTTGTTCTTGTGATTGTGTTAGCATCGATATCTCACTAAAGACTAATGATTGCTAACCTCTGTGAGCCGGTGGTGACTTGGGTTGATTCTCACACGACTAAAAGCCCTCATTCTCAGCTTATTTCTTCCACATATCCATGCGACATGTCCAATCATCCAAACCTAGCATCGTGGGATATGAGTACAGAGTCCACTTACTAGACGTTACTATAGGCTCCCGCCCCACACCACGCACTTCTCTTATCTAGGTCATCCCCACCATAAGCGTTTTCTGCATCCTCCGACTCATTCCTGATAGTCTGCCTCTTTGAGTCACCCTCCTCTTTGTCTCTTGACCAGAAGTGAATGGGTACGACGACGTTCGGGTGGAATTTCTGATGTTGTCCCGGTTCCATGAATTCTGCGGCCATGAAGCCTCCCTGTTGAACGATAAGGCTTCGAAATTCAACTCTACATGGGTTATGAGGGTGGCAGTTCTGAGAATTTTTGAGGGGCAAGCTGTCATCTGTACAATCCCTATCCAGTAGAGTCTTGAGACAATTCATTGACAACCCTGCGTGGACAAACATGGCGAAGAGCTTCCGAGCTCGAGCCTGGACTCGAGCAATAAGGTTGTCCTTTTCATTCACCGGAGTGCGAAGGTCATGAATGATGATATCGCGGATAGTGTCACGAGATGTGACCCGCAAAAGATCTGTACGGGAGATGTACATGTTACCACCCGCCGCAGGCTTCATTAAGGTGTGGATCTCGTCGCGTTTTGCACGTGCAAAGGAGACATCGCTAGAGGCTCTGGGTCGGAACGCAAAATAATCTCCATGGATGTCGAGGTGGAGAGTACGAGTAGGTTCCGAAATCAGAAGATTTGTTATGATGGTACAGACGGTGCCCCAGTCCTCTTGAGAATTTAAGGATACCACGTCTTTTTGTCCAACAATTGTGCACTTTCCGTCCCGAAGAA
The DNA here is from genome assembly GCA_023065455.1 of Cladonia rangiferina. Classification (NCBI taxonomy): domain Eukaryota; kingdom Fungi; phylum Ascomycota; class Lecanoromycetes; order Lecanorales; family Cladoniaceae; genus Cladonia; species Cladonia rangiferina. Next base: position 382,027 of record JAJREH010000014.1, on the reverse strand, counting down.
ACAAATCTTTCCTGGTCAGATCTTCTTGGCATCTTTCTTCGACAGAATTTCGGGAAGTCCTTTCAATTTCATTATAAATGTTTGGATCATTTATGGCGATGACGAGTTCAGGATCCGGACCAGGCAATTTTGTACTTGCAAGAGTAATATGCAAAGTACATGTTACCGTTAATTGTGCTAGCTTATCGGTATAGTTCCTCGGATCAGGGAATACATCGTCCAAATCACAGCTGCCCCGAGACGAGTCATCATCTGATGAATGGGACAGTAATGTGCTATGGAAAACGTCGTCGCTGCCGCCTTCCGCCGGATGAACTCGTATCGTGGGCCCAGCTTGCGCGGCGTTCTCCATAGAGTGGTTATGCAGGATAGTCCGGTGGTGGGATAGATCTTCCGACGACCGAGCAAGGGCTAGTCTGGTCATTGGGTCTAGGCGCCGGACCAATGTATCAGATATCTTTTCATTTCTCAAATAGAACAAAGGCTGTACATACCGTCGGCACCACCGTCTGACATCTTTGGAATATGTGCTTAGACCCTAATCCAATGACAGAACGATGCTGCCCGTTCGGCTGGTTTCAGGCGCGGGGGCCAAATGCAGAGGTACCTTTTCGCTCACCGCAAAGGCTTGACTATTGTATATGGCCAAGGTCAGTAGCGATACTTCAAAGAAAAGGCGAGCTTTTAACAATTGCCTCGTTAATTGAGCCGCATTCATTGCACAGCCTTCCTAATTAGTGCATAGGTCCTCTCGCGCACACAATACTCGGGCGCTTAGGGCGACGTCACTTCACATGCCTAAATTGGCCAGGTTCTTTGGAATTCGGGACGGATTACAGGGGAAGCTCCCTGACCGATTGGCTATGATAATCCAGAATGGCAGTGGACCCACGCCCTAGTTCGCCTTCGATCAAACCATCAGACAAGGCAAATCAGGGCGTATTGCAGTAAAGGATGAGCCATGCATATAGCGTGAAAACCTGCCAAATCATTGGGTCAGAGCCCTTCAAAGCCACTATCTTGCAGGTTAGCACTCTTTGATGAGACGTGTCCTCTGCTCGACAAGGACTTGGAATAGCATAGACATTGCGTACAGACTTCGACACAGCCGGATTTGTCTGTAATCCGATCTGTCTATGTACGTGACTTATGATCATCCTCTTACGCAACAAAGTTAACAGGGCCAGAGTCCCAATGCAAGCTAGGATATATGTCAAGCTTGGTGATTGGAAGAAGAAAGTGCACTCTTTCGTATCCTGAACCTTTCATTCATAGATGCAAAACTCAAAATGCTTCTGGGAAGGCTTTGGTGGGTTGAAGGTCTCGCCTGCCACCGAACCCATATCCACCACACCAGCAGTGTGCAAAACGTCAACGGTATTGCGATAGCTGCGAAAAGCCACGCATTAGACGTGATTACTACGTAAAGCTTGTCCCCTTCACCTTGAGCCTGACTGACGAACTGGGTAGAGAAAAAATTCTGGTTTGAAGTTAGCGTCCAGGCTTTCGCGCCCGTAGGGATTTTTCACTGACAGATACCACTGTTGCGGGCAAATATATTAATGTGATGATTGTAAGGACTTTGACTGCCGCGGTATCCTGAGTTCCTTTTGCAGTAAGATCGCTTATGTTATGGTTTTCTAGTCGGGCTTCCTCAGCTAATTCTTTCAGCGCCTTTCCATTACCAAGGTCCAGAAGGCTCGAAAGCTATCGATTTGCAAGTTAGTAACAACCTAGCCCAAGGCTTGTATAGAATGACGGCTTACTAAGTTAGTTGTCCCTTGAATCTTCGTATGTAGAGTCTCAACCTTTCTGCGATTCCAGTGAACGTCTCGTTTTCTTTCTTGAAGTGCGCAATCAATGGGATCCAACCCCTCATCAAAGCCATCCTCTGAGACAATTTTGGCTTCCTGACAGAATTCTTTGTATTTTGCCAACATCAATAGTAGGGTATCCTCTGTTGAATCAAGTATCATGAGTATGTCGATGAGCTGATCTTCCATTTCTTTTAGGTTCTGACGTTCTTCCACACCCAAGAGCTGTATAGAACCACTCCCTGGGTCTTTTTCATCAATGGACGCAACGAGCACCCTATCTGACTATCCTCATATTAAGCACAACGTTAGCAATATAGTCGGATAATGCTTAGCGCACCTGTTGCGTAATCCGTTCTGTGAGGTCAACAATATAAGGCCGCCAATTCGCTAACAAGGTGTCAAGAACGAGTAGATGAACTTCAAAAGGGTTCAACAATGTCATATCTCCACAATTCCGTATATATCCATCTAAACACATTTCGGTCTTCTCAGAGGGCGAGACCATGACCCAGGTTGAAGACTTGTTTCCCAACTGATATTTGTGATAGATGACTGTCTGCCGTATCGACCACGGTTTGCTATCGTCTCGACGATTCAAGTCAACGTAACGTAGCCCATAGGCGCATTCTGACAATATCAGCAACTGCAGTACAGCAACTGGAAATTCCACTACCAAATCCAGCCCACTCCCAGCGACCACTTGTCGCTGTATTTGCGGCCAATCTCCTGAAACACATTTGAGGTGGCCCGACCTCATTTTCCTCATGCTTTGCGCCGAAGAGTATTATGAAATCGCGAAACCGGGGGAAAATATCAAATTTCGACATCAGAGTTTCAAAAAGGTCGCGTGTCAGGAGCAAACGACTGTAGGAATGACGTTGCCGTATAAAACTGGAACTAAGTATTAGCAGCTATCCACGATGTAGAGCGGTGACAAAGGACTATGCACAGACCATATCCGGACATGTTGTCTTGAAACCTTCACGTTGACCCTGGTCAGACTTCGCATACCGCGGGATAACGGAAGACCTCACATGTTCCATCTTTCTCAGTTCATCTGGGTCGAAGACTTTCTGCAGAAGCAGTCCAGGTGGTCCTTCGGAGCGCACATGATCTTCCTTACGCCAATCGATTGGTGAAGGAGGCTCCATCAAGGGCGTATCTGGCTTTGAACCACATTCTGTATCATCATCTGAATGGCATGAGGCTTCGTCATCCAAGTGGACCGACCCAGACGAAGCTTGACTGTGCAAAGGCCATTGGATGTGGATCTCGATCGACGAGCCTGCATCCTGCAATTCGAATAAGGCCCTCAGTCTCCTCTCGTAGAATTGATCCGCCGCAGGGCTCTGCTCATAAAACAGAGCTCGCTCGAAACACTTGGTTGTTCTCATAGCTAGGAATATGGCAAAGCATAGTGGCAAATTTTGATGGCGTTAGTACCGGAATATATATCGGGGATGACAACGTAGATCACTGCCAGCACACATGCATACTGCTAGGCGCAGGGACACGGTGTGACAGAAAGTCGAACCATGACTGAGCCATAATACTCCCAATGCGCCCCGAAAACGTAATCGGCAGAAGTCCGCGCCCCGTTTCTGACGGACTTGCTTTCGGTGTGGTTTCCAATAACGATTGTGCGCCAAACACCCCCGAGGGCAAACGGTCTAGGTCGGATCCTCGGGGCTTCTACCCGAAAATCCTCTATTTAGCCTTATAGCCTAAGGCTTGTAGCCCTTACACCTAGTATATTAAAAGGTAGCTATTCTATAAGAGAACTTGTATTCTTCGCCTATCTTGTTAGCGGCGACGAGGTGTACTATCGTGTGCTACTTTCTCTGCTTTTTTGACAGTGTTTTTGGTGGGGTGGATGGGAATTCGAAAACCAAACCGAAAGTACCACTATCGCGAAGCCCAATTAGCCACGCTAGACCATACTACGCTAATGATCGAATACATCTCATTGACGGAGTTAATGCGGGTCGTTTGACAAGAGCCGCTGCTCCCGCTTTTCTAGATATCCATTGGGATGCGAAATAGCTAGTCACTTGCATCATCAACTTTCATAGCTCTCTTGCTCTAGTATAATCTACTCTCTGGATGTGAGGATATGTCTTGTAACACTACTAGTCGGATGCCAGCACGTCCGCAGCCGCAGCAGCATGAGCAAATCATTCAGGACCGGTACATCGACCACAATAAGTTGCAGTCACTGCTGGCATTAAGGTATCCGCAGGGTTCATACTCCATGACTGTAAGTTAGTCCTTCCTCGGCCATCCCCTATGTGGCCGCTGCCGACCTCACCTGACCATCGCTAACTTATTACGTAGTGGAAGCGCAATCGGTGGATTATAAGCGCCCCGGAAGCCTTGTCGAATGTTTGTGAACCCAGTATCCAGGCTCTCTCATTTACATTCCTTTTGCACCCACCTGACAATTCTTAGTCGGAGCTGGATTGAACTTACTATATGAGATAATGAATCCTGATCTCAAGTGCTTAGGAGGATATCGAGAGCCTCGAAATCGACGTTACTCGGAAATGGTAGCACATCTAGGCTTTGGGATGTTGTGGATCGATAATTTTAGACAGGCTCCATTATGGGCTCATTTGGAACCCATTACTTTTCAAGGTCAATGACTTTCAATGATGTTTGGGTGTCGCCAACACTCTAAGGACGTACTCAAGCTGTCATTGTGTCTTTGTACTCCGTAATGCGTAAGCCCTAAATAAGGCGTTTAATTATTGTATCAACTGGGTATGGCCCACATGTTAGCGAAAGCATTCGAATAGTGCTCCTTCCTGACTCAAAGTTTGCGATGCCTCGGCTGCTGACTAGAGTAAGAAGAGCGGCGTAGAAGCGAGCTGGAGAGTTGAACGGGCTCTTGGGCACCACGACTTTTGCCACCTACAACAGCATAGCTCATTAAACAAAGGGATAAAGACTCCTATGCCCCGGCTAAAAAATATATTTTCTCCTATACTCTAAGCGCTCCCGTATTACGCAAATAATAAATACTTATAAAACTATAGTAAATCCTTGGTAAATTGATATATTTATTATTTTTACCTTTTCATAAGCTTTTTAAGGGGTTTTAGGGGCATGTTTGAGGGGCATATTCGGAGGGTATATTTAAGGGGTATGTTTAAGGGCATGTTTGGGGGCATATTCGGGGGTATATTTAGGGGGTATGTTTAAAGGGCATGTTTGGGGGGCATATTTAGGGGGCATACTTTAGGGATATATGTCGGGCGCATGCTCCGGGGGTATATCTAGGGCTTTTTAGAGGCCTGTTTTGGGGCTTGTTTTAGGGCCTATTTTAAGGGCATCCTCTGGGCGCACCCTTTGGGATATATTTAGGGGTAATTGCTGTACAGTGGTTGTCCTAAAGGTACATGCGTTGGCTGGTATTTTGAGACGTGTAATGCGGGCCGGTTAAGCGGCGCTTCGGGTACTGGGGGAATTATATAGCTTAGCCGGGGCATAGGAGTCTTTATCCCTTAAACAAAACTCTACTCAGGTTTAGAAGTCGCTCAAACTCATCATATATGAAGCAGTGTATACGAAAAGTATATATCAGATTGTGGAGTTATGACAAGCTTATGGTGTATAGGGGGTGCCAGTTTTGACCATCCGAAATCCAGTTGGAAGAGGTAGCTATGCAGAGTACAGGAGATGGAATTGAGCATTGTCCATTGAATCCGTTGGCGGTGCCTCAAACTCAGAGTTTGGCAAAACCCTCTACACAGTAACCATAATTTGGTGGGTTTTATGTCAAGCACAATACTGCTTTTAAGAAGTTATCAAGCTGCCGAAATTGCTGTTTAAGAAGTGTAGGCTGGCTGGATGGTCATCTTCAAAACGAGCAGACTACAAGGGTAATGTTCCTTTGGAAGTGAAAATTTTGGAGAGGACAGATCGGTACAACGCGTGCGTTAGCGGTGAGAGCCCTAAGGTCTGATATAACCTTTCTTTTATGAGAATGATCATGAACTCTGATAAGTCATTATTTTAGAAAGCTCCAATTTATTTGCTGAATAGGAGCTCACCTCAAAAATCTATGGACCTCCTACTTGGATACGACTTGGACAAGGATCTAAAGGCAACCTCTATAAGAAGTCTATCAGTTTGCTGCCTGCAAACGTCACAAGCCATTTTTCTAAGGTCGAAGTCTCGCTGACCGCTTGTCACTTTCCTCTTTTAAGATTCTTTAATTGCTAATGCATTAGAGCTAGATGTGACTATTCAAGCGGCTTGTTCGATGGCATTTTGCTTAAGAACTTGTGGAATCAGGTGCGCTATACTATACTGCAATCCTCCTCCACGAGCTTAAACCAGCCGTTGACTGTGACTCTAAGCCTTGGACTGCTGAATCCTTTTCTGATCACGTGAAAGATAGTCGCAAGCTGCGTCGTATGTAGAACTTCGAGAATATTGGAACACATGACGTGATCTTCTTCTTCATGGCGTTGCGGAATACAACAGTACAGTAACCAGAACAAACAAATGAACCAGGATATTGAATCGTTCTTGAAACACATCCGTTGTCTGCCGGAAGCGACAAACAATATTTACGTTCTACCAGCAGCAGCAGGTTCCAACTTAATAACACCAAATTTTACTGAGTCAAATCACGACAACGAGTGAGAGGATGGCGGTCTACAGGCCTCCCTTCCAAGATGCTTCTTTGATTAATGTGAAGGAGACAGCTGGCTGAATAGATGGGTAGTCAGAACTCGATTGTCTTATGATACAGTGTGATCAGTGACTTCGCAGGGACTTGTATTGGTCTGTCAAGATGTGGAATTAGAAAAAAGGGAGAAGCGAGGCAGGCCCCTTGATTTCGGACCCAAATTATACGCGAGGTAGTGCTTGTAGGGCTTTGAACGGGGCTTATTAGGGCAAAAACAGTCCACTTTGAAGAGAAAAACGTATTGCCCATACATTGCATCTTAGTTGCAATCCTCAAGGCACTCCCCATGACTTTCAACAGTCTACTAGAAAATATCCGATCTAGAAGCCATCTGCAGGTGCGAGAGGACCTCTCACTGGTGCATTAATCGGCTTACCATAGCCCTGAAGTCGAAAATCCCTCATCAGTACCGAGGAGGCTGTGATATGTTCACCGTTTGATGCGTGGTTGACGTCCAGGGCGCACTGAAGACACGGGAGTCCGTTCCCCTGTTTGATTGTAGTCCTGACTAGTTTAAGACGTCACCTTTGCACAGCCAGAGTAGAGTGCCCAAGGCTAACATGTACATCTCTTTTGATACACAGCGTGTCAATGCACAGGCAATAAGCAACCGCGGCGCAGCATATTTGGGATACCGCAAAGGATTCAAGCGAGAAATGTCTCATTGTTAATGTTGTTTACAAAGTAGGATGGCTGTGTCGTGGAATTAATACGGCCGAAAATGGTCTGGTTAGAAAGTTCCTAAGCGAGGAAGCTGATGGGTAATTTGCTCTTGTGAGGCAGTCGGCTGTAGAGAGTAAGTTCATTGAGGTGATGCCGTACTTTTAGATGCAAAATAGGTCTTGGCAATATGTCGAGGTGCCTTCCTCAGTGATGATGTCTTTAGCGGAACAGTAAGGACTCAGGCTGGGCCTTTTTGGGAATCATGTATTATAGATTGTACGAGTCTATACAATCCTCAAAATTCGTACGCTGCAAAATGAAGCCATGTGACTATGCAAAGGGGTATATCTCGAATTACTCAGTTGACTCCTCATCAGTCGTCACCTCCGAAGCCTCGGAGTCTGTAGCATCTGGTGTCGGTTGCTTTATTGGCTTCTGGGACACCTGTATACCACCTGCAGAGCCGAAGAAGTCGGCGGTCCTCAGCCCCCGGACCTCACTGGGATTGACAGCATCCATCTGGACGCCTGAATCCCGCTTCTGCCTTATGAACTCTCTGACAGGGACCATAGCGGCGTCCCGGCAGGCTTCTTTGATGTCACTGCCTGACATGCCTGCAGTGACGCGTACAAGGTATTCGAGGTCGAAGTGAGCCTTATCAATCCTGGTGTCCTTTAAGATGAGACCGAGGATACGCAATCTTTGAGGCGCTGAGGGTAGGGAGACGGAGAACTTTTTGGGCATTCGTCTCAAGATGGCTTCATCAATGTCTTGTATTCGGTTCGTCGCGCCAAGGATAAGGATCCTTTGAGGCTCCCCAGATGTATTGGCCGAAGTCAATCCGTCCCAATGCGTCATGAACTCCGCTTTCACCATGCCACTCGCTTCATGTTCCCCACTTCTTCTAGTACCTAAAACTGCATCTATTTCATCAATAAAGACTATGCTTGGCTGCAACTTCCTCGCTAGCGAAAATACTGCGTTTACTAGCTTATTCGAGTCGCCATACCATTTTTCAGTCAACGTAGAAATATGTAAGTTGATGAATGTCGCGCCGCTTTCATGAGCTAAAGCTTTGGCGAGCATCGTCTTTCCACAGCCCGGAGGTCCATACAGGAGCACTCCAGATGGTGCTGATAAGAGTGAGGACGTATGTGAATAGAGCTGTGGCATCGTCAGAGGGTAGATAACTGATTCTCTGAGTTCCTCTATAATATCGCCTAGGCCCCCGATGTCTGTAGACTATTAGGTTCCACCGTTGAAGTAGAAAATGATAGGAAAATACCGTCAAAAGCCACGGGAATATCCTCGGGTGCAACAACATCCATAGCGACCATCTGCTCATATTGATTGAGCACCAGATCCTCCTTCCTTGATCTCCGTTTGCGTCGACCATCGTCATTGCCCTTCTCATCTTGGTCCTGCGGATCTAGCCTTCGAAGTATGGCAGCAGCTGCATTTCTGCGTGTCACTTGCTCTTTGTCATTCTCAAGGTCGAGCCGATTAAGAGCATATCTGACCAGGTAATAGAAGGATCCTGTCTGGAATCTCATCAATAGGTGTCCAGGTGTACAGAAGGGTAAAGATCATTTACGTACAGCTAGTGCCAGAAGCACGATGTCTGGCATGAGGCTTGCCCATTTTCGCTCGGACATAGCTCTAGGTACAATGACAGCTTTCTAATAATACAATAATTAAGAGCAGGAATAGATAGACAAAGCTGCGAAGGCGATGATGCATGGTCTTGGCATCACGCTAAGATTGTCGCGAACCTTATCACCTGGATTGTCATTGTTTACTTCTTCTCACACAGCAAAGCCCGAGTGAGCACATTCTCCCAATAACAGATTATCGCATTCATCGAGTCATTATGCCAAAAGGAAAAACAATTGCATCCCTTTCGGGGCTTATCGATACTGATATGGAGGATGATACAGTGAACATGGAAGCCGACGCGTTCCCCACCCCGGATTCGAACCAAGAGAATGCAGGACCGGCAAAGAAAAGAGGCGGGCGAGGGAAGGCAACTGCCAAAAAGTTCACTAAAGTAAAACCTGCAGCGAGGCGCGTGAGTAGCGAGTCTGCAGCACCCAAGAGGGTGGCGCCTAAGAAGGCTGCTACTAACAGGGCACCTTTAAAAGAACAATCGAATATTCAACAGGCCGAGGACACCGAGGAGGTGGACGGATTTGACGCCCCAGATCATGAAGACACGAACATGGACGAATTGGTCGAGCCAAAGCAGGCTGCAAAACGAAAGCCACTTGAGAAGAAAGTGGGCAGACCCGCGAAAAGTAAGCCTTTACCGCAAGCGAATACAATGGAGAAGGACGGAGAGTTCGAGTACACTCCGACAGCAGTCCGGCAAAGCAAAAGAAGTACGAAGTCGTCCACTTCAGATGTCACCAAGCCCAATGCCACCAAAAGACAACTATCTGTGGAGCCACGACGGCAAGAGAAAATTATACCAGAGACCCAGGTTCCAATGGACACCGATCCATCAGAATACCCCAAGAAGACGAAGAGGATGAGGATGCTGTACCACAATCAGTTTTCCGCCGTACAAATAATGCTCGAAACACTGCCAACCACCGCCAACCTCTAGTTGCAAGGAGACGAGCTGGCAGCGCTTCAGATACTGAAAGAGGAGGTGGCGATCCTGCAACTAGGCGAAAGCTGGGGGAAATGACGAAGAAATTCGAGAGCCTAGAGTTGAAGTACAAGAATTTACGAGAAACCGCCATCAAAGAGGCTGACGCCAATTTCGCAAAATACAAAGCACAGTCACAAGCGAAAGCTAAAGGTGAGAGCTTCTTTCCCTAATGGTGATTGTGTAAGCTAATCAAGCATAGCTGCGGACGAGTTGATCGCCTCTCTCCAGAAGGAAATCTCGACTCAAAAATCCCTCTCTCAGGACTCGCGCTCCCTCCAGAAACAGATCGCCACACGAGACGCCGATCTAGCAAAAACACAAGCTCTAGCAGATCAGCTCTCCACATCGCTCTCAGAAGTACAGAACGAAAATAAGGCTCTTCAAGCCAAGCTCGCGAATTCGCGAAGCGCATCTGTAGCCGTGGAAAGCGTCAATACCAGGACGCCAGCTAGTGCTATAAGAGGCAAACCTTCTGCACCAAGGAATATACTGATGGGTAGTGCGGAGGCAGCCCATGCTGCACAAGTGGCTCAATTAAAGGAGGATCTTTATAGTGACCTGACGGGTCTGATACTGCGGAGTGTGGAGATGGGAAGTGAAGCAGATGTTTACGATTGTATTCAAACAGGTCGGAATGGCAGTAAGTTCTTCATCTCGAAAATGAACGGTCTTGTCTGACGTGGGGGTGTAGCACTTCATTTCAAACTCGGCATAGCCAAAGACACCGATGGTAATTACGAGAATACCGAATTCCAATACACACCACGACTGGACAGCAACCGGGACCGCGATCTTATAGCTCTGCTGCCCGAGTATCTGACTGATGAGATCACTTTCTCGAGGACTAATGCTGCAATGTTTTATGGTAGGGTTGTCGAGACGCTGACCAAGAGGAGGCATGTGGAGGAGTAGAGAGATGGTATTTGCACAATGCTTGTGGCGTTTATGGTCGGTAGCTTACGAGCAAGGGCTTTCTGGCAGGTCAAGCAGTCTGCTTTGTACTATTACTCCATATCTTATGCATGAATCAATGCAGATGCTATGATTAGTTGTCTACTAAAGTACATTTATATGACAGCAGATGGCCAGCATCCATTTGATATGTGGTCATCAATGCTTCTCCGATAATGCCCCATTGCTCTCAGCAATGCTATGCCCGTTGACCTTTGCTCCCTCCTTCTCTGCAACCACGACCCCATTCTCCTGCCTCTTACCATCATCCATCTCCCCACCAACCTCCACCCCACTAACAAATATCTCACTTACGAATTCCAGCCCCGATACAAATACACAAAGCAAACTCGCAATGAAGAAGTGACTTATACTCGTCCCAATATCCAGCCAGCTCCCCTCATCCCTAACTAGCCAGAAGAAATTCATAGTCAAGACATCACTGATAGCGATGACAACCATGAACAAGCTGCTAGGCGCAACCCCCAATCGCCGATTGAGGATGCCGAGATTGGCGCTGATGACGACGAACGGGATGATGAGTTTGAACATGAGTAGCAGGCCTTGGGAGAAAGGGTCGAAGACTGGGATTAGGCGGTAGACGGAGTCAAGGGAAAAGGACGAGACGGAAGCGATGTTGCCGACTGAGAAGAAGGCGGATTGGATTAGGTAGAGGAAGAAGAGGGAGATGCGGACGTCGTGGAGGGTGAGTGAGCGGTAGGGTGAGGGTTTGGATGCGGTTATATCACTTGGATTTTCGCTTGGCGATTGTAGTTGTGATGATATATCTGGGAGGGCGGTGGAGAGTGGTTTCGCAGTTATGGTTGGGGAGGGCGGATGGAACGGGTTGGCGGTCTTTGTGAAGCTGTAGATGCGGTGTTCTAAACGCACCCAGGTGACAAGGAGAGCGCAGAAAGCGAAGTAGAAGAGGCCTTCGTAGGAGATTGTGAGGATGATGAAGACTGGGGAGAAGGTGAGGAAGATTATGACTAGACGGTGGAGATAGTGGTTTTTCGGTTGTAAGCTGTGAAGGAAAGGCACGGTGAGTGAAGCAACTGTCAAAACCAAGTAAGCAACAAGACGTAGATAGATAACTTGTGGATCACGTACTTAGTACTAGCCATCCAACAACCTGATTTCCAATTGGGAGGCCACGTTTTGCTTGTAGTGAGGCAACACTCGAGCTTGTCACAATCATGGCCAGGGCGATCAGACCTACTTGGACGCCAAGTATGGTTCTTGGGAGACTGTCAAGAGCAGGTGGCGATTGCGTGTTACTGGTCGCGTCTGATAGAATGCTTTTTTCGAAAAGAAGATATAGTACACCTACTAGGCCCATTAAGAAGCCTCCGAGTAGTCTGTAATACTTTGGTTAGCACATCAATACTCGCTCTAAGACCAAAAGCATAGAATGCTTTCGTCCGCACACAGGGATATCGATGCACCCTGTATATGTACTTACATTACATTAATATTTTCGATCTTAATTGCAGGCAATAGGGTGAAGATACTCATCGAAGAACAGGCCACACCCCATGTTGCAACGAGTGACCTGTTATGCAATAAAAAATCTAGGCCATAAAACATAGGCCAAAACGCTGCGGCTACAAAACAAATAGTGTAGACCGTCCTGTGAAAGTATGACAGTACCTGAGGCTCAATTCAGTCAACGCGTCCGATGTGCTCAAGGAGGGGACTCACAAGAACTTCTAGGAAAGCTATAAATGCAATTGCCTTTACCCCTAATAGCAAGGTGTCGGTCTTGGAAGAAATATTTTTCAGAAGAACAATTGCACCGAGTCGTAAAGCTTCTCTCCGCGCCACAACCTCTTCCCAGAATATGGGTGGGAATATGGCATAGAGATAGTATGTGTAAGGCGCCTTACGGACAAGCAAAAGTGAGAATAAAGCTACAGATACTGCCCCAAAGGACGAAGTCGTAGCAATGGTTCTCGATGCGTGAGTCTTGCCATGTAAGACATGCATATCAATGACGGTGGTCATGGCAAATACGATCCATCCCAGGTACCCAGACGTGACGAGTGCTCGCAGGAATAGCCAGTCATAGGTCTGAAGGTATCGAAGTCCATCAAGGCCGAGATGAAGAAGGTCCTGGCTCATCGTAATAGCTTGGTGGAACCGCCCCTGATCGATTGCTTTCCTGACGCCTTCTAGGCGATGTTCAACAGAATGTTGCTCATCTCCAAGTGGTGTGTACGCTTTGTATCTAATCTCATTTGCCTTCTTATGTTGTTCCTTCACTCGATACATTTCCAGCACGCCCCTTGCATTTGCCATTGCTGCCTCGGCCTTTTCTTTTGCGTCTCCTCCAACGTAAGCAAGTGGAAGTTCCCCGACGGAATTCACAGGAAAATCAAGACCTGCAAGATAAGCCATCAATGCGGCCACATCTGCTTGGTCAACATCGTTCCGTTGCACCCGGTTGAGGCCCCAGTCCGCCGAGAAGCCATCTTCATGTCCTTTGGCGGTGCCCGATATACTAATTATGGGTTTTGCAACACCAGAACCCCACGCAACCAGCGGTGTGCGAGTATTATCCGGGTGACCGTCACCATGGCTGCCCCAATCGCTCATTCCATGGTCCGCAGTGAAGACAAAAGCTGTCTTGCCATCCCCGTAGAAGTCCTCTATCAGCTTCGTCATTTCCTTCACTCCTTGGTCGACGACTTTGATATTGTGCAGGTACTCTTTTGAATACGGACGATAGGAATGGCCAGTCGTATCTAGACCAAGAAGATGAAGGAAGAAAACATTCTTGTCCTGTCTGAGATCATGGTCAAGCGTTGCGTTCTTGGAGGCAGAGGCAAAAAGTTCCTTGGCCTTGTCGAAGACCCAGGTGTCCAATTGGACTGCATCTGCTACTCATCAGCCACTTCTGTGGACAACCGAATTCTGGAGAGTATACCCTTCGTGAAATCTTCGAACTCCTCCGCATAGGTATCAGTCTCCACTCTTCCTGGGACAGCACCCTCTTTAAACATTGGCAATATATCGGGGCTGCCCCAACTCCAAGTATGCCGGCTCTGATTGAATACACTGTCGAAGTTGACAGGGTTGAGCTTCCAGCCAGTCATGACTGCAGACACATCTTCGTACAGGCCTGCAATCAATGCAACGTGCCCGGGCCTAGACTCCGTAGGTACTCTGGTATGGGAGACTCCAAATGTGCCACTTTTAAGGACGCGAGATCGTATAAAGGGAGCGAGAGGCCGGGGCTCGAGAGCGCCAGGGGTTTCGGGATTTGGTGGCGATGGGTCAGCGAAGGATTGGAAGGCCTTGTCGGCTCGAAGTCCATCTCCAACAAATAGGATAAGTCTTTTGGCTGGTGCCTCGGCTCCATTGTTCCTCTCGACTCCAAAAGAGTGCATGCCATGAACAATTGGACTGACGAAGTATATGTCGAAGATTGAAGCGATGTATATTACGTGAAATATAACTGCCAAGCCCAGGAAACCGAACCTTCCAAGCCGCGCCATGTCAAAGAGTGGACGACCGTCAGCTCATCAGAGAAGGATGGCCCAAGGCCTGCTTAAGCAGTTGACATGCTCATGGATTTGCACGGTCAATAAACTTTATACCGGCAGCTCCAGCCGAGGGATTTCGCCTCTTCTTGCCTCTCTTGCTCCGGCCAATCATCTGTCTCCACGCCAGATCCACGAGGCAAACCAGAAGCATCAACGCTTCACATCCCGCCACATGATGTGCAGAGAGTTCATCATTCATCTGTGGAGAAGCAGAAGGCCGTAAATTGAGAGCTCCGCCGTTGTCTTGGTATGGTTATCATGATACTGTACTATCGGTAGAGTGGTCCGCGAGCCCGCAGAACTCTACTCATGACGCTAAGGTTTGCGGGCGCACATACCACTATTCAATACTAAACCGATAGCTGAGTAATACTTCTAGTTGCTTTGCTGTTGATCCTGCAAACAGCTTACTATAGTACGTCATCTTTCCACAAGTTTCATGTCACCTTGGCCAGGAGATTTCATACTTCGAGAATCCAGCACAGACGGCACGCATAATGCACGCAATTCGTGACCCTAACACGCTATCAAATTATAATCATTTCCTTACCACTCACACTGTCGTCAGACTCGCCGTTAACTTTGATGGCAGGAAAATCAGCGGCGATGTAGTCTTGAAACTCAAGTCCATTACTGACGCTGCGTCCAAAGAGATCGTGCTCGATACTAGCCATCTCGCTGTGGGAGATGTCGCTGTAGAGGGACGGAACTCTAAGTGGAGGCTATCGTCCAGATCCGAGCCTTACGGGTCTGCCCTGAGAATAACCCTAGAAGAAGGTGTGGAAAATGGAGCTAGTCTGAATGTCAAGATCAGCATAGCAACAACGGAAGAATGCACGGCTCTCGGATGGATGACTCCAGCGCAGGCAAGAAGTGAACACCCTTACATGTACACACAATGTCAGGCAATACACGCTCGATCTATATTCCCTTGTCAAGACACTCCTGATGTCAAGTCTACGTTTGAATTCTATCTCACGTCGCCACTGCCAGTTATTGCCAGCGGGCTACCCACAGGCACCCAAGAGATTCAGCAGGAGCACGGAGCTCTGGCTGGTAAAAAGCTATATAAATTTGTCCAAGATATTCCAATCCCAAGTTATTTATTTGCATTCGCCAGTGGAGATATTGAGAAGGCTAGAATTGGCCCGAGGAGTCTAGTAGCCACCAACCCCAAGGAGCTTGATGCAGCGAAATGGGAATTCGAAGAATCTACCGAGAAATTCATGCAGACAATTGAGAATATTGTGTTTCCATATGCATGGGAACAGTACAATGTGTTGGTCCTACCACCAAGTTTTCCATACGGCGGGATGGAAAACCCAGTCTATACTTATGCCACACCAACCGTGATATCTGGCGACCGCGAGAATGTCGATGTCATTGCCCATGAACTTTCACATTCGTACAGCGGCAACTTAGTTTCGTGCTGCTCATGGGAACATTTCTGGCTTAATGAAGGGTGGACAACGTATCTCGAGCGGAGAATACAAGCTGCGGTGCACGGCGAAGCACACAGAGATTTCTCTGCGATCATCGGATGGAAAAGTCTCCAGGATTCTGTGACACAATTTGGAGAGACTCACGAGTTCACTAAGCTAATCATAGATTTGACGGGGAAAGATCCTGATGACGCCTTCTCCACCATTCCCTATGAGAAGGGCTACACTTTTCTTTCTTATCTTGAGGGCCAGCTAGGTAGGGACAAATGGAACAGATATATCCCTCACTACTTTACCACTTTTGCCCGCCGCTCGCTCGATTCATACGAATTCAAAGCAAACCTCCTCTCCTTCTTTGAATCAGACCCCATCGCTTCTGGCGCGCTCAACAAAGTAGACTGGGACGCCTGGTTCTACAATCCGGGACTACCACCAAAACCCAACTTCGATACCTCTCTAGTGGATGTGTGCTACGAATTGTCTTCGAAGTGGGAGAACATGGGATCGGAGAAGTTCGAGCCTAAAGCCCAGGATATCACAGGGTGGGCCGCAGATCAAATTGTCGTCTTCCTCGACAATGTTCAGGATTTTGCTCAGAAATTAGACAAGAGCGAGACTCAACTTATGCGATCTGTTTATGGTTTAACAAATAGTGGTAATGCGGAAGTGGTGGCTCGGTACTTTATGGTTGCATTGAAGGCAAAAGATGATTCAGTATACAAGCCCACCGCAAAGCTCTTAGGTAACGTGGGACGGATGAAATTCGTACGGCCTCTATACAAACTACTTAGCGCAGCCGATCGGTCTCTGGCAGTTGAGACTTTTGAAAAGAACAGGGATTTCTATCATCCAATCTGTAGAGTACAGGTTGAAAAGGATCTATTTGACGTGGGGAAAAAGACATGAGAAGATGGATGGCCTTCACTCGTTATCTCTGCAACATTTAGTATCTCGATATGAGATAAGCCTTGATTAGGTCTGGCAAGCCCAAGCCAAATGAAAAGTCATGATTCTTCGTTAGAAACTAGCCTAGGCTAGGCGAAAAATTCCGTGTAAGGTGGGAAAACAGAGGATGAGGCATTGGGATCTTGATCGGGCCATGTCCGACAAACGAGCTCCATCATAGAATCGTACAGGACCTTGTACGCCGCTGGCAGAAAATGCAAGCCTGAATTGCGATGAGTATGGTTAAAATGCAAAGTGCTTCAGTTGTTGGCTCACCATCTATAAGCAACCCTTCAAGTACCTCATTCCTTGCAACACTTTTGGAGCCCACCAAGGGCTCTCCTTCCCTCCATCCAGCTTTCGCCATTATGATTGACCAGATATCCAGGACCGCAACGCCAAGTTCTTTACCGACTTCACGGCATGCATCTGCATACTTCTTTGTATGCTCAGCAGTCCTTCGAGGATCTGTCAAACCTCTCACAAGATCACTTTCCTCAAGTTTGTACTCGTTGACAGGTGGAGGCGTGATAAGAATCAGCCGAGGGTTTTGTACAGTAACACTTGGGTGCTGTACAATGGCCTTTAGATACTGCTTATAGTCATTGAGCGGCACGTGTTGGCCGGTGGAACTTCCAGGCAAGCAGGCGTCATTAGCACCGAAGAAGATGGCCTGCAGGGAAAACTAAGTATGAGAAGGTTTAAGGACCGAAATACCTACCATAAAGCGAAGGTGTGCTTGCTCGGGCCTAGGCATGAAGCTCGGTAAGACTGCCAGAGCTTGCTTTGTATTGTACCCCTGCACCTCTTAGCTTCACTCTGTAGGCTCTCACAATAACGAGGCACCCACAGAGAAACCTCTATTGATAACATCAAGCCGTCTGATGAAAGCTAGGGTCATTCTCAGTAAAAGCAAACAATGGAGCAAAATAGAGGTGATTCTGATGTGTTGATGACCAAGAAGGTTGCAAATTGACCATACCATCCTGCAGTGCTGGACTGAAAGCAAAGCCATTAGCCTGGCTGCATGACTGTTGGGTTATGCTATCGCCGAAAAGGAGGAATTGGTCGTATGGACCTTGCGAGAGAATCTGCCATAAATACTCAGCAGCAAAGAAAGTTCAGTTTAGGTACGCTTCTATCATACCAACATCGTCGTCAGTCGTAGGGAATGTTCCGGAAACTGCTGGGACTGAGCTTGGTACTTGAAGGTAAGACAGCACAAGGAAATGTGGATATAGGATCTTCTCTTGGACCGAACAACAAAGGCGAATTAAAAGGTTCTACGCTTGTGTTCGTAAGGGTGCTAATGAGGTCTTGTAGAAGCGATAAGACAAAAGCTGGTCCCGGTCAAGGTTATCGTGTGTATTTTTTACTCCTCTTGGTTAGATCAATGTAGAAATACTACCCGGAGCAAGTCGCACCTCGACGCGTCAAATTCATCATTGTGATAGGAACTCACCACGAACGTACTATTGGCGATAATATCTGGCTTAAAGGTGTGCATGCCTCCACGAATGAAATATTAACATTATGCCTCGTCCAAAGCGCTCCAAAGTGACATCCGTCCTTGTCCAACACGTCCCTCGACCAACACCCATAACTTCGGCGGCGCAGAAAAAAGATATATTCTCTCCCCAGTCCTCAGGACGCGTCACAAATGGCAGCAATGATAGCGATGGTCTAGTGATACCTAAAGCGAGGAATACTGGCAAAAGTGCTCCTATGGCGCAGCTGTATACAATGAGCGGCGCATTGGCTCCTGAAGACATAGGATCTACAGAATTAAGGCGTCCCTCAGCTCAGACGCGGGCCACGCATTCAACGATCGTGAGAAAAGCCGACCACACGAAAGCAGAGGAAGAGAAGAAGGCGAGAAAAATCTCGCGCGTAACTTCGATCGAAGAAACCGACGTAATTCCATCCTCAATACCAACGAGGGCTGCAGAATCAAGGAGACCATCTTCTAGTTGCCTGGGTCTATCATCTGCGCAGCAAAGCATCCAAGCTGGCTCAGGAATGAGAGTCCAGGAAACACCGCGCCTACACTCGTCTTCAATGCTTGGAGGCGCCACGTTCAAGAAAAGACCAAGACAGCCGAGTCTACTTCGAATGGCCCAATCCCAGAAGAATACTTCAGATGGATTGGATGATAACGATATGTATGATTTTATGCCAGACGACGAGTCCACTCCAATCATCAAAGCCTTGTCCCACACAGACGTCCAATCAACATCCTCGTCATCACATCAAGCACCCGGCTCACGGAAGCGTAAGATGAGGTCGCCGGAAGTTCAAGTCCCTGCATCACAGTCTATCGACATCGGATCCTCACCCTCCGCTGTCCCGTCACCATCGGACGGTCACGAAGAATCGTCGGAAGACAACCAACCCCAACCAATGCTCCCTCCTCCTCGCTCTACTCAAACGCCTCCCCCGGAGATATTCAGCGATACTCTAGCACCGCCTCATAGCAGCAGCAGCCCTCTACCCGAACCTAAACTGCAAAACTCTCGCAAGAAGCGTATCAAAGCTCCTTCCAAGGCGAAACCTCGCTCTACTAAACCGCCACATCAGAAATTCTCTTCAGCGCCATCGCCTTTCTCCTCTACGTCCACACAAACGTCGCCTGTCCGCCCAGCAGCACTCAAGCCGCTTACAACAGCAACCTTGCAGAATCTCCTCCCTCGGCGGCGTCTGCGAAGGAGGCCCAAGGGCGACTACGACCTCCCAAGCAGCAGCGATGTTGAGCTCGATAATATAGCTCTAGGCGAAGACGAAGATGAGCTGAGCTTCAATGCCACTACCAAGATGCGGAGGAAGAGACCAAGTATGGTTTCGCAGAGGGGGAAACCAAAGGCGAAAGAGACGGTAACAGGGGCCAAGGGAAAGAGGATCTCGGCTACGTACACTCGAAAGAGCATTGTGGTGTCTGACGATGAGAACGAGAGCGAAAGCGAAAATGAAGCTGGGAATCCAGGCCGGTATGGATCGCGAGCGAGGTCGACTACGCCGGCTTTGGATAGCAAAACGAAGGAGGAGATGAGGCGCTTGGCAGAAAAGTTCCGGGAAGTAGATGAGTATACACTGGATTTCGAGGACATGACGGCGAGTAGCGATAAGATGAAAGATGCGAGATGAGCAGGTCGGGGTTGGAAATTCTAATGCAGAAATGCAGGTGTTTGGCACTGTTATTATTTCGCGAGAGCTGTTGCATACATGCCATACTGGTTGGATGAGCAGGCATTCCAAGGGAAACCATGTCGTTGACGAGCTTTATATGTACGTGCAGGGAAGGTATGCAAGATAGCTCCTTGATGTATTCTTGCTTGAAAGCGCTATCCTCCCAAATTTTTACAATCGTCAAAACCGAACCTTGTGGTTCCTATGCAAATGCTTTTTCAAAACAAGCATGCCTTTAGATTGCCTAACCCGAAGACTGCGGCAACTCTTCCATCACGTAACAACCCCGGGACTCGGTGTAACAGGCCTACTACTCTTCTCCCTCCTTGTCAAACTAATATTCTCCCTAAACGCCACATACTCCGAATCCGCGTACCCCAATACAGCCCCAATCTCCGTACTCTGCAAGCCCTTGATCCTCGCAATCTCCGCAGCCGAATAATTCACCAACGCTCTGCCCACCTCCCCAGTTGTGGCCTCAACGAGAGCGCCCCCACCATTTGCATTCGATCCGCTTTCATAAGCAGCTGAAGACCAGTCTGTTACCGGATTGCGTTTGTTGACCACAACGAGCCGCACGGCTTCTTGTTGCGCGAATTGCCCTTCTACGTTGACGATGCCGGCAGGGAGGAGCCCGGCTTTTGAGGCCAGGGCGCGGTGGGCACCGGCGTCTATGTAGAGGGTTCCATGGGTGGCGAGACCGTGGAGGAGCCAGAAGGAGCGGTCGCGGATGGGAAAAGGGTCTGGAAGGAAGCGGGTGTGGAGGGGTGGGGCGGGGAGAGTATCGATGCTGAGGGAAGCCAGGGAATTTGAGAGAGGGGTGTCTTCGCCTGGGGTTGTAGGGAGGGAGTAGGTTTTGGTGGCTTGCTTTTGCGCTTGGACGTAGTTGACTATGTTGATAATGTTGCCTGGACTGGAGGAGCGGGTTATGACTGTTGTTACGCCTGCAGAAGTTGCAAGACGTGCTGCGACTATCTTAGTGGACATACCGCCTGTGCCTAGGGAGGAGCCTGCGGAAGAGACATCGGCTTCGAGGGATGACACATCTTCGACGACTTCGATGGCTTGGGCGTCAGGATTGGTCCGGGGGTTCTTGTCGTAGAGGCAGTCCACGTCTGTCATGAGGAAGAGGTAGTCGGCGTGTACCATTGCGGCAGTAATTGCAGAAAGTGTGTCATTGTCCCCAAATTTCTCCAGTTGACGGATTTCCTAGGCGCATTCAGCCGAGTATTTTGATTTTGACCAGACGTTGACGTACAGAAACAGCCAGAGTATCGTTCTCGTTGACAATTGGTATCACCCCCATACCCAGGAGCTCAGTAAACGTATTCTGCGCATTGAGATATTGTGTGCGCTAATAACCCATCAGTTGATCGTCAATTCAAGCTGTCCGCGTATGTAGTAACTCACATCTGCAATATCATTCCTGGTAAGAAGTATCTGAGCCACGGGCTGCTGTAGATAGCTGAATTGATTCGCCCAAAGACTCATAAGGTGACATTGCCCAACTGCTGCCAGTGCCTGTGTTGCTAGTCAATCTCTTTTTCGCAGCTTCCGCTAGATCATCTAGTCCTCTACCTGAGTCCTAGGCAGCGATTTGGGCCTTTTTTCAACGTTCATCCTCCGTAATCCAACGGCAATGGCTCCGGAGGAGACAATAACCACCCGGTGCCCATCTTTAGTGAGCTTGACCGCAGTCTCGACAATAAGAGAAAGTATGGATAGTAAAGGCTCGTGGGTCTTCTCATGGACTATCGAGCTTGATCCTGTAGAGCATGTATGTCAGTCATAAGGCCAGAAGACAACCCGTACCTGGCGTACCCAATTTGATCACAATGGTGAGATGTCGGTGGCCCTTCATGCTTACCTCTTCTTTAGTAGCAGATTCCTGAACATGTTTGGACATGAATAACGCGTGACAATGAGCACCGGCCTGGATAGGGCTGGATAAGCCCGGTTTAGACCTGCGTAAGCTGATCGTTAACAAAGCCAAAAAATTTAACTACCACTTAGAGCTGCTCGCTACGCAATTTTATAGGGCTGCGTGACGGGATGACCCTACATTTATTACTTACAGCACCGTAACAAAACTTTCTTGGCGAGATCCAGGCAAACAATTTGCAGTCCGACTGTACTCAGTTATTGCAGTTCGAGAGCAAAGCTCAAGCATCAAATTCTTGCTCTCTCATAGAGGCTATGCCTTGACGCTTTCCGCTTGTGGTACTTGTTACGGTGAAGTTCTCGCCGTCCCTCTTAACGTTAGGAACTGCAAAGCCAATGTATTCACGAAGGAATCATAGAAATTTTTGAGGAGTGGAATAGGGGCAGGTGCGGACTTGATTCTCAGCGCTATTGGAGGTTGTCCCAAAGAAAAGTCACGAGCCAGTGAAGCGCCGTATCGGGGCACCTGTTTCCATGGGTATCTAGGCCTTGCTAGTAATTAACGATCCTTCTATTGCATAGTCCACTTCCCTACAAGCCCGTTTCTGGAATACAATACTGTACAGTAAAAATAATATATACCATCATCGCGGTGGGCTTAAAGGACTCGGAGGCCAGCATTCACGCTCCACGTCCTTAAGACCATCCCACTGTTCCACCTTCCTAATCCTCTCCTCCATTTCACTCCAGGTCTCTTCCACTGACTCTCCTACCGAAGAGGTCAACCCGATATTCCCCTCATCAAAAGCATCAACCAAGGCGGTCGAATGTCTGGTATCCGGCTCCTTGGGCGGGAGGAAGATTTCTGGATCATCAAACTGCAAAAAGGACTCAGCGTGGAACATCTCTCGGTGACGAGACTCCCACCGTTCACGATAATGCCTCCAAATGTCTCTCTCCTCAGCTTGAAATGCTTGGATAATCTTGACCTGCTCTGCTAGCATATTTGTCTCGCGGTCGCGTTGGGAGCTCGTTGTACTGGTGCTGCTTGCAGATGCGGTGCGAAATGTTAAGCCTTGGACGATGCGGACTGACGTCCTGCTTCTGACTAGGAGATCTAGGAATTTGGCGTTGATTGCGGCTTGTGCGCTGAAGCATTGGCCATAGTGGCATGCTTGACAGGGGTGAGAAACATGGATAGGACTTAAATCGGTGGTGTCGTAGGAGACCTTCTTCGTGAAGTGGCAGCCACAGGTGTGGATATATGTTCGAACGGGAAGGCGGACAGCGTACATCGCGGTGTTTGTCTTTGGGCTTGAACATTGCAAAGAATGGTAGTCTTGAAGACTAATTTTATAAAGATTAAGGTCATAAGACTGACAATGCGTGAGCCCGAGCAGTCATCCATGGCGTCATGGGTGTGCGACAAGAATATAGAAGGGCTGGCGGATGTTTACCAAACAGGAATAACGCCAACGCATAGGGCATCGAAATGAGGCGCAAGGCTGAAGCTTCATTATAATGTTAGCGTTCTGCACACAAAATTGCACCACCCGTCTTTTATGATGCCCAACACACGTGTCGTCTTCTCGGCAAACGCGGAGACATACTCGGACTGAAATGAAATGCGACCTCGTCCATGTGACAGATAAAGGCTTGCAAAGTGTAACAGATCATGTAGGAACAGGCATATTGCCTTGATAATTTTGCACACACTTTGAGAAAGACTTGGCATAAGGGGGTCATGGATATTGCAAAATTGCCCGTTCCGGGCTCGATTAAAGTTATATTTAAATGCGTAAAGGAACGCGGAAGCAAAACCGAGGCTTCCGGTGTGTGTGGTACAAGTATAGAATTCCAACAGAATATTTTTCCAACAGAATTTTCAGACCATGCCCCACAAAGGCCGAGGCAGGATAGGCAAGACAGCTCTGTCGCTGGGGTGTGCTGGCGGAATACCCACATAAGCCTCTCGTCTTGCTGGATCGCCAACTGTTATAGACCAGGTGTGAAGACCATAGTAGGACGCAATGGAGTGAACCAGCCAGCGCCTCGGTTAACATCAGCTGTTTAGGCCTTGGCAATGTATATCAGCGGGATACATACCCAAAGCTCGCTCCCTGATCATTGGCTAAGCTGTCGAATATAAGTCTATCTCTTTCCATACTGGTCTTCGCTTTCGGAAGCCAATCACTCATTTGACCATTTCGTCCAACAAAAACGATCTCTTCATCGTCAGAATCGAGCTCCGCTTGCCGCTTCCTTTCTTCCTTGGCTTGATTTTCCCACTTAACCACGAAGAACCTCACCTGCTCTTCGAGGTCTTTTAGCAAGCCTTTCGCCGCTTTTGCCTTCTTCAGCTTTTCCCTTAATTCGCGTGGAATCTTGCCAGAACTTTCATCTGATGCCTGGGCACGCTGACGGGCTGTGTCACGACGCTTTTTCTCTGCTCCAGCATGTGCGGCCATATCTTGGTCCCAGAGAGGCGCGAGATAGTAGGGCACGGCATGCTTTGGGTGGGTGGGATGGACTTCCCAGTCACTAGGCAGGGGAGGTTGTGCCCATGGGTTGTTCAAGAGATGGTCTGTTAAATGAAATGATCGTCAATACGGAGATCCGGATCATAATCCGTGCTTCTGATACGAACCGTTCTCCCATCTAGTGCGCCGGCGACTCCCCTCTTTGCCTCTAAGAAGGGCTTCGCGTCGCTTCAGACTATCGCGCCGCATTGGCTCACGGCGAGGACGATAGATGGAAGGACGCTCGCCACCATCATTTTGGGCGACCTTCTCGTCAAGGTCAATAGCCAGAGGTATCGATGCTCCCCGGGCACCGTTCGAAGAAAGGGACACGTCATTCAGGGCCTGGGTGGCATGCTCAGTCCATGCTTCTATATTGATTGGCTGGGGGCCCGTGGGATTGGGAGCGCCGTGGTCGCCGTACGCGCTGGTTGAAGGAAATATTGCCATCCTAGTACAGCAGCGATGACAGTAGGCTACCAGGCCAATACCGCGAAATGGTGATGGCTCGAGGCAAGGGAGGAGTAGATTATGTACAGCAGGTTGAAGGCCTATACGCACATCAAGTTGGATACTCTGATGTCGTTAGAGTCAACACTAAGTGATGGAGTCACAAGCCGCAGTCATCCACGCCTTGGGCATACGCGCTAAAACCTTTACGCTTGCTACCCAGCGCCGGCTTATCAGGCAGCCACCCGACCTCCTAGCTTGCGATATCATCAACGAGTGTATCCGGTCTATTGATTCATTGATTTGTTTACGCACCCTATATATACCGTAACCATGAAGCTCATAACATTCATCGCTACCTGTTGCTCGACTTCTGCTCTTGCATTATCAATTCCATGGTTCAACCAGGTTCGCCTTGGTAACGATGCTGTAGCGGAACGCTATCTCGTTGAATTGGGGCCGGGAGAAACGAGATGGATCAAAGAGGATGAGAAATGGGAACTGAGAAGAGTGCGTCTGTCCCTGTTGCAAAATCTTTAAAAGTGCGCTTACGTTAATGATGGGCTAATATAATGTAGAAAGGCATCAATTTCATGGACATCACCGATACTCCTCATCTTGAGAACCTAAAGGCTAAACTATCCAACGAAAAGGCCCAAGTCGTATACCCAAAGAAGACCGCATACAATGACAGTCTTGCCCCGTTGTTGAAAGAGCTGAAGAAGGAGAACATGCATAAAAACCTAGAAAAATTCACCTCATTCTACACCCGGTATTATAAGTCCTCTTACGGCGCAGAATCTTCAGCCTGGCTGCTCGGTAAAGTTAATGAAACAATTCAAGCGTCCGGAGCCAGCAAGTACGGTGTCCACGTCAAGCCATTCGAGCATCCCTGGGGACAGAGTAGCGTTATCGCTACCATACCTGGGAAGAGCGCAAAGACCGTAGTCATCGGCGCACATCAAGACAGTATCAATCTATTGCTGCCCTCGCTATTCCGAGCGCCGGGGGCAGACGACGATGGCAGTGGAACAGTGACCATTCTCGAGGCTTTGAGGGTGCTACTGAAGTCTGAAGCCATCATTAAGGGCAATGCATCCAATACAATTGAATTCCATTGGTACTCAGCAGAGGAAGGCGGTCTCCTCGGGAGTCAAGCTATCTTTCAAGCTTATGCGAACCAGAAAAGAGACATCAAGGCTATGCTGCAGCAAGATATGACGGGTTATACTCATGAGACGATTGCAGCGGGTGAACCTGAAAGTGTAGGTGTCATTACGGACTACGTCGACCCAGGTCTTACAGAATTCATTAAGGAGGTCATTACACAGGTGGGTTGTCACACAAGTATGGATCCTAAAGCTTGCTCACTCGGCATTAGTATTGCACAATCCCATACGTTCTCACGAAATGGTATGTCAACTTTGACTCTGTTGTACCCAATATGAACTGACAGACAACGTAGCGGATATGCTTGTAGCGATCATGCATCGGCATCGAAAGCTGGCTATCCCTCTTCTTTCGTCATCGAGTCGGACTTCAAATACAGCGATCACAAAATTCACACCACGGAAGACAAGATCGAGTACCTTGACTTCGATCACATGCTGCAGCACGCGAGGATGACTCTCGGCCTGGTTTACGAACTTGCATTTGCCAACTTCAACTAGATTTATAGCGTTCGAAAGCCTATGTACGAATAGTCCATGCATTTCATTTCTCGAAAGTCGTAGTTGTTGTGCATGCCCAGAGGATGCCCTTCCGTCCATACCGGCCTCCTAAGCATTGCTCTTTCCCTATAAAGTCTGCCTCAACGGCAGGCGCTTTGAATGCGCGTACTTCTCCCACATCGTCTTTCTTCTTCGGTTCCAATACAACAACAATCTTCAGATCCTAACCAGCACTTTCGGTCGCTTGATCCGGACTCCAGAACCAGCAGCAGCAGCATTGGTAGTACTTGGGAAAACAACTATTACAGCATCCTGCCCTACATCTTCGGAACACCCAAGCAGCTTTGAACAATTACCAGTTCAACGTCCTCGCAACTGACATTGAGTTTCAGCGCAACCATGATGGAGCGAGTGCAGACTTGTAAGAAAAGCTGTCTTCTATCTGGCTTACATGCTTTGGTTAGTAGCTAATCTCTCGTGTCCCAGTCAATCCATTCGTGCAGCATAAAAGCCATAGCAAGGGTTCTCTCATTACCTACCGCATCCTAGCTGTCCTCTCGTTGCTTCCCGTCGTCGCTATTGGCATCGGATTCAGCGTCAAGGCTCCACCGAATGGCTTGACTATCTGGCAGCAGAACGAGGCGCATCCTACCCCGTTTTCTCTCAATCTCCAAATTGTCTGGGTGTACTGGTAGGCATCGCACTTCTCTACATCTTCAGATGGTCATTGACTGCTATACTCACTAATGCCTAGGGTGTTGCTATTCGCTCTTCAATTCGGCTATGTCTACATTCTCTACGTGTTCAATACCGAGCATGTCAATCGCGCCGCTAATGTCGGTTCTCACTTCATCCTAAACAATCTTCTACAGTCCGCCTTCATCATCCTATGGGTCTACTCACACTTCTGGATTGGCGAATTCATGCTCCTCCTCAACTACATCAATCTCAAGACACTCTACTTCCGCCATCTCAGGACCCCACGTTACGTGCACGTTCCGGTTGTCACAGCTCCGCTAGCTTGGACTTTCGTTGCCCTTTTCTCGAATGGAGCTGTTGCAGTAAACTCTCATACCTTCGCTGCCAGAGTTGCTGCCAACGTGGCAATTTGGTTGATCTTGCTTTACGGACTCTTCTTCCTGCTTGCCTTCAAGGATTACGCCATTGGCTTCGAGCTATCAATCCTCTTGTTAGGTAGGCATCACTCCATCCACTAGCTGAAGGCGACTGACAAGTATGATTGTTAGCTCTCGCAGTACAACAGATTCGTATCCATACAGTACCTCTCCAATGGATCTTCGCCTTGGTCATCATGGGGCTTCTTCTCCTGGTGACCCTTATTTTTACGATCCCGCCAATGTTCGGAAAAGAGCTGATCCTCTTCTCCGCAGATGACGACGATGATGATGAAGATCGTGAGAGGGAGCCGTTGTTGGCTTGAGAAGTAGGAGAGATGCATCAAATGGCCGCAGTGGACGTTCTAAATTGTACTCATTCTCTTTTGAAGCGCGCAGTGGTTAAGGTGTGCAGTTAGTTCTGTTGCTTCCCTGAGTATACTTCTCTTCTTACTGAACAGCGTTGTTTGTTGTGGGGCGCACTTTTCATTGACTGAAAAGGGAAGTTATGCTCTGGTAGCAGTGATCAATGAATGGAGGAGCAGGGGCACAGTATTAGTCTTTAGAAGGAGCAGGATATCAATAGCAGCATGTTGATCATGTTTTTAATGATCAGAAGTGATTTGTGACATTCCTGCTGCTTTAAAGCTTCTGCTGCCCAATCTACCGCTATACTTCTTCCTGGAACACAACCATTTCAAATTTATTGTTGGAATTTTCCCGCACTGCGACCGCTTAATCCTCTCTATATGCTTCCCCATTTTGCATAACGCCCTGCAATTTTCCAACTCCGATATACCTATGCTCTATATTTACTGAAGCGTGGACAATGTAATACTTACGATGTTATAATGAAAGGAATGATCTTCTAGAATATGGGCAGTTGAAAGCTCAAGCATTCTCAAGCCTTACTTAATTCGTTAAATTCATTACCTTGTATATGGTTTGGGGTTTCGAGATAGGGTTTCTTTTTAAATATATATCTTTTTTCTTGTCTTGGGTTGAGTTCACATGCTATACATTTCCCTCGAAGTCAAGAACCGTAAAGGGAAATTATTTGGAGTCCAGACTACCATCATATCCCCTCATTGTGCGGAAATATGTGGCCTCCTCTGACTGCTAGATAAGCTGTATGCTGTTATGGTTAGAGGCGTTGGTATAGTTAATATTCTCTGTGGTTTTTCTAATGTTATGATAAATTCTTAGCGTGTAGTTGAATGGTTTATGGAAGGTGAAGATGTTGACTTTCTTACTGCTTGGGATGCATAGGTTGAAGAGATATTAGGCTGGATTGAGTTGGGGTATGGGAAGGCTGATGATTTGGGGTGAGGAAGTTGTGTGGATGGATGCGTGAATGAGTGGTCGTATGCGGATATAATAGCGGGAATGGGCCGAATTTGCGCTACAACATTTGGTGTGCTGCTCGAGGAATCTGTGAGTGATAAGTTTTCGGAGCCTTTTAAGGAAGAGGTGGAAGAGGTTAGTGAAGTCGGCGATGGGTTCTCAGATGAGATGTCTCAGGGGCCGTAAGTGATGAAAACTGGGGAATCGGAAGACACAATCTTAGCTATTGATATAAACACTATAACAGTAAAAGATTCTTCATCACACCTACTGTTTATATAGATATACTAGATTCAATGAGAATCTACCGCAAAGAAGTTTTTAGGCCATTCATCGTCATCCCGTCCTTCAAGACTGAAGAGGAGGTGATTAAGGGCGAATAATACCGCCTATAGGCTTAGTACCCTTCTAACGCGTCAATGACCACGCTGCAAGCTCCTCACTTCTGCAAGTACTAAACTCAACCGCCGTCGCTTTGCACAGCACGATGCTGGACTGGCTTCCTTTTCGCCAGATGTTGGGCTCCACGAAGGTAATTCATGGCGGACATTGTGTTTGGGATTTAAAGGGTCTGCCCATTATCTGTCTCGATGGCTCTTACAATTCGAATACGGTGAAAATTTGGAATGCCACGTCCTCATACCGGACGCTTCCAAGGGATTTGCTGCTCAAACAGTCCCGTTCGCCTCGTGGATTGGATTTGAATTCAGCTCGTGCCTATAGTTACCGCCAAGCTCGTGTGGCATGACGTTCATCGCGTTCGCCTGTGATACCTTGTCATGCTTTACG
Organism: Cladonia rangiferina; assembly: GCA_023065455.1. Taxonomy (NCBI): domain Eukaryota; kingdom Fungi; phylum Ascomycota; class Lecanoromycetes; order Lecanorales; family Cladoniaceae; genus Cladonia; species Cladonia rangiferina. The sequence goes on along the minus strand of JAJREH010000014.1, from coordinate 352,364 downwards.
CGCGGCAGATTGTCCCCTAGCAGACTCTCCAGTTTGAGTCGTTGTTTGTGTTCGCGGTAGAAGAGGTAGCCTAGAACCAGGAGCAAAGCAACACCAAGCGGTACGCCGACGCCGGCTCCGATTGCTGCGGAGTGGGAGGACGATGAGGATGAGGAGTGGTTGATTGGCGTGGAGGTAGCAGGGTTAGCTGAGGATGAGGACTGGTTGATTGGCGTGGAGGTAGCAGGGCTAGCTGAGGATGAGGACTGGTTGATTGGTGAGGGGGTTGCAGGGCTAGCTGAGGTTGAGTATGTCGTAGGTGCGTTGCCAATGGTAGTCGACGCCGAGCTCGAGGAAGTTGTAAGGCTTGAAGCCGGTCTTTCATTAGCTTCAGCATATGAGAGTGGCACGAAGGGATTTCCTAAGTTTAAAGATGTGATGGTCTCGTTGCAACAGTCCGCTACGATTTGATCCGGTTCCATACCGCAGCAAAAATAGCTTGTGTTGTAGCCCCCTGTTTCGCAAGGGAATATTGTACTGTATTGGGATCTGCTGACTGTTCAAGGACCTCGACATTAGCGCCACTGGGGACCAGATGGTTCTGGGACCTTACTCACCGTCCAGGCAGTCAGGTGCGCATGGGCTTGGGAAGTTCGGATCTGTACAAGCTCCTCGGTAGGCAAAACCATTTTGTCCATTGCAGTAGCCTCCTGTCGTGCATGTTGACGTTGTTAGCTGGCAGCAAGAGCTGGCTTGACCTCCTGTTGTCGAGTTGCAAGGATAGTAATCGTTCTGCGAGTCTCCGGTGGGACTACCATCGGGCCAGAAGCATTGCGAAGATACAAAACCGCCCCATAAGTACACAGATATCAGGGTGTACATTGGAGTGTCACAGAGAACCATCGTGACCGTTGTTACGAATATAGATTGGCAGCAGGATTGTGTTGCAAAATATAAGTCCAAATACCACTGCCATGATTGGCGGGCCTGCCTTTTTAGTGCAACAGATTGCAACGTGTAAGGATATATGGCTGCGCAGAATTCTACCACAGCCGAAGTGCATGCATTGCTTGGCGCCATAGCCTCCTGCACGCAAGTATCCTCCAATTTCAAATACTAACTCACGCATTCCATTTGCCATTGGTCAGGTCTCAGCTTGTTGCTCTAGATTAGTAGGATGTAATTACGATGGTGAGAGCAAGAAGATTTTTGATATCCCTAAAGTATTTTTGGAGCTTTTCTGTTTTCAGATCATGTCGAGATCTTAATCCTTGATTTAAGCCGAACAGAAAAATCAATGGCGGCTAGTTGCGGAGCTTATAGAATGATATTGAAATATCGTCGGCCTGTGTAATTAGCCTTGCTTAGGGAAAGACAGCGTTCTTGTTGAATGAAACGTCCGGATCGAAGCAATTTTGTATGCATATCCTGGGATCTCTGGCGTTGCGCTGGCTGAAATCTGGTCAGACTGCCTCCCAACGTCTTACGGCTGTGCATGGGGCGGCGGGCAGACCACAGTGGAAGAATACGAACTGAGAAGGACAACGAGATTAGTAATTGGATGGTTATGAAACTCGCATTGCACGCAGGCGGACCACTAGGCATCGCCTGGTAGGTTTGGATCCGGTCTTCGACCAATAGAACTTTGCGAGGCTTGCCAGAGGAACAATGTGCAAGCAATTTTGCTAGGCAAGAATTGCGAACCAAGAGGGGAGCGAGGCCAATTGGAACAACATCGGCTGTTCACAAGCGATCACAGGCATACTACCTTTGCGAGGTGGTCTCGACGGTGATTCAACGTACTGTACAGCCCGATGACTTCTGGCCTGACCCCGAGGACTAGATTCCACTATACCCTGTCCGGCCCTGGCTCGAGAGCTTGCGAGGAAATCAGCGCTAGCACCGAGATTCGGATCACAGCAAGAAGTAGCAGGAATGCCAGATTCTTAGATGATTGCAACAGCACCTTGCGAGCTTATGATCTTGCTTATCACAAGTGATGGAAAGCCAACCAACAAGCCACCACGAATGCGTGTACTACCCAAGACCCTTAATGTTAATTATGATGTTATTCGCAACTGGCTGACCATCTGAAAAAGAGAGCACGCAACCAGCCGTGGGCAAATACTCACGTCGGAAGAGAACGCCTCGGATATTGATGTTGTTGATGTCCAGATTGGGCTTACTCTTCCAACGAGCAGCTCAGATCCATATGTGGCCCTGAGCTATCTATGGGGCAGAAGAGGCAGCGTCGCAATGAATCGTCCCATCAAGCTGCCGGACATCATCCGCAGGACTTTCGCCGATGTGATTGAACTCGTTAAGAATTCAGAACAGAGATTTTTGTGGATTGACCAGTACTGCATAAGTCAGTCAGATCCAGCAGAGAAAGAGACAATGATCGTAAAAATGGACCGAGTCTATAAAGGTGCTGATCTCATTAGGTATATATGCATTGGCATCTTCAACAGTGGATGACGGATCAGAGGCGGCACTTCAAGAGTTTCAACGAGGTCTAGAGTGGCTCAAGCTCAGATATACTGATAGCCACAGAGCTGGGAATTTTCTCTCGTGATCTCAACTGTTCGGATTGGGTTACTAGAGCCTGGACCTTCCAAAGGGCCGTTCTGTCTCCTAAATATCTGTATTTTGGACCTCGTGCCATGTTTCTGCGGTGTCGAGGAGATCTACTGCACGAACCAGTAGAATTTGATATGGCCAGCGAGTCACAATTTAAGGCACTTGGTTCGAGTTGATGACAGGACCAGCTTTGGTTTTCAAGTCTATCGCATCTTGTTTTTGGAATTGACTTGGATAAAGAGATGAGGCTGGCGGTATTGACAGAGTGAGAAGCTATGGTTCTGCCATAGTGGATCGGAGTATCAGCATGAAGGGTTGATGCTTGGGAGGTTGAGCGGGCTGGATGCTGTTTTAACGGCTTTTTGGGTGTATTCGACTCCGAAATCTAGATTTGAGGTAGAGTTGAAAGGTCCTGTAAGATTGAATAGCCGTAGAGAGGAAATCCTAGCGGGACGATTGAGCGACTCGTGCGTTTCCGCATTTTGAATGAGTTTTGAGCGAGATGTTTGGTGGTGAAGACAAGATAAGAAGCTGCCGCTCAGACAGAATATGTACATCGTGAACACTGTGGAAGACAATATCGTGCTCATTCCAGGCGCTTTTGTCTCATCACAAGCTGGCACTGTCAGCTACCAAAAGCCCCAAACACTCACAGCTCACTAATCCTCAACACGATATAGGAGCTCGCCCCCTTGCCATCCCCTTCACTCCTCCCCGATACCGACATCCGATCCCATTGACGATTGCAAACCATTTTCAGACTGCCATGCAAGTGCCTGCCTGGCCCACACCGGCCTTCCACTTCTAAAATAAGCTCCTTATCAAATCTCATACAGATCAAGAATAACTCCTGACTCAGGTGCCCAGCCCCATGCGTCTATCGGAGAAATTATTTCTCGGTACCTGGCTACTGCGCAAAGGAGGTAACTAAGGTAGCTAAGAGATCATTGCAGATTGACTGATGTGCAGTAAGAGCTAGAGCAAGGATACTGTTGCAGTAGTACAACTGGCTCAGGAATGGCAAGTAGTATCTTAGCTATCTTCGTTGCATAAATGCAAGTACTGCCGAATATGATAGGCTTGCCTGTCATATACGAGTCGTAGTTAAGGTACGGCAAGTGATAGGCTTGCGTTCAAGCGGAGTGATAGCGGATTCGAGAAGAGGCCCGCTGTTATCTCTCCTACAGTTACCGTTTCTGTTAAGTGGCTCTCGATGCATGACAAAGAATTGCCATTCAAGAAGAGGCCCGCTATTATCTCTCCTACAGTTACCGGTTTTGTTAGGTAGCTCTTGATGTATGACAATAAATCGTGATATTATGTGCGTCTCTGGTTAGCTTGTGGGCCCGCTCTTCTCACCGCTGTCAAACGTCCCTTGCGGGCCCGTACCTGGCTAGTTGCGATAGGCCTACTTGAGCTGATCTGCTGTGATGGGGCGATTTGATTTGCAGGTTTCTCTTTCTGGCTGCGACGGTGGGGCGTGATAATATTGCATTTCTTCGGCGAATACTGGAGTCTGGTACCTGACTAGGGTAACGATGGAAGAGTTGACTTGGGTGCCCTTTTCCTTTCGTCTTTCTTAGCTCCTGGCCTCTTGGGCCTGGAATGTCTGTCTTGGGGGTTCCTTTTTCGGACGTTTCGTTTTGTTTTCGTTCTACTATGGTAAGCTAAGGAAAGAGCCGTTTGGGCGTCGTGAGGGGCGCTCGGCGTGGTCGAGATAGGCTTGCTTGGCTTCGGGGCGGTCTCTGGGTAGTTCTCGCCACAAATTTGATTTTCTCCAGGTCAGCCAGAAAGAGGGTCCTTGAGTCCTTCAATCAGACCAGGTGCTTGTTGATAGCGCTTGAATGCGAAATTGTTTCTGTCTCGTAGTCCTTGACCCGTTGTAACGTTAGCTCCCAAGCCCGTCAGGGTAGTATTCCGCTCCGGTTTCGGGTCATGACTCGGATGCTGTTAGCCCCTCTGGGGACTGGATTTTGAGGCCTGGTGTTGTTCCCGCTGAGGCCTCGGCTGCCCACTCGGGGTCGGCATCGTAAGTCAAAGCGCATGGCCAACACACTAAGGCGCCCCGTCTACTTCACACACCAGATACCAGGACGAGTAGACGTTGGAAGGAATGATGATTGCTGATGCATCATTTGACTTTTATGAACTCTATATACAGCAAGTCATAGATAGAGACAGACTCTGAACCTCCCGTGGTATCGCCTCTATTAAGAATCAAGTACTGTAGCCTTCCATAACCCGCTTAACGACCGAATTTCTTTAACTCTAAATACCTTAATGGAGGGTATGTGATGAGCCCAAACGCTGAACCAAGCCAAATACCAATATCTGCTCCGGTGTGGTCCCCAATCATAGTCGCAACCGGACCAACAAACCAAACCTGGTCCATACCAATAATCGCACCGGCCCAACCAATAAGGAATGCGCTAAGGGCAGCAATACCAAGAGGTAGGTACTTCGGGTTCTCCCATTGAGTCCAGTCAAAGCCCGGGGCCATCTTCCCCTTGAAGATCAGGTGTTCTTCCAACACGATTGCAACGAAGATCATGAGCCAGTAGCCCATCAAAGCCAAGAAATTTTCAAAGATGTTGAACAAGTTGTTGCGACCAGCGATGGCGCAGACAAAGTAGACGGCCACAATAACGCAGACCCAGAGATAACGAGGAACAGCTTTCCCGTAGCGACCGAGGACCTGGCAACCTAGGGCAGCAGCGTAAGTTCCTGGAATGTTGTTTGAAATGACACCAAGTGCAACGATGACACCGCAGAATTTGCCGAAGCCACCGAGACCGCCGTAACCGGCAAGAAGGAGCGCACCCGATGAAGTCTCATAGGCAGTTGCCCAGGCTGGGGTTGAGGCAACACCGCAGCCCAGACCGACACCCATGAGGGTTACCCAGACGAAAGAAAGGGTCAGGCCAAGGAAGGTCATTAAGAAAGTCAACTTCTTGTTTGTGTTCTCGGGGTAATAGACGTAGAAATCCGAACCAGCACCAGCCCACGAAAGAGGTACAGACAGACACAGCGAAAAGAAGGAAAGACGGTGAGCCGTAATTGCAGATGCCGGTCCGGTAGATTGAAGGGTGGGGTTGAAGTTGGGTCCTGCTGAACCGACCAGAACCATGAGCGCAATTAATTGGGGCAGCCATGACCATCTAATGGAGGTTAGAGACTTAGATCAAGGAGATCATAGGATGAGCTTTAACATACCTCTCGTAAGTGTGGAAGATGGCCATTCCGAAGACAGCGACGAGCCAGCTGATAAAAGCGACAATGATAATACCGACCACGATAGACATGGATCCGCCGCTGACAGCTGACAAGAGCTGACCGCTAATAATGCAGCTGATTGTTCCATATCCAACCATGATAATCATATTCAGGAAGCAGGTAAGCTTGGCTGGCCAGTATCCCATGAAGTAACGTGCAACAATCTAATTGATGTCATTTAGAGACACCGTGGTACGTTGGAGCAGTGAAAGTTCCTACCATTGTTCGGTTGCCGCTCTGAGCGCCCCAGATACTCATGTACGCTGTAGGAATGGAGCCAATGAGAGAGCCAAAGGTAGCCATCATAGCAGAATCAAGGAAACCCAATTCGAACACCAAAGGACCCAGCAGGCCGACAGCGAGGTTGTTCGCTGTTACGTTGGCGCTGAACCATAGAATGGCCATCTGAGCATAACCCATCACCGATGAGCCATGGCTTTCCTCCGGCAAAACACGAACGATACCACGAGCCTCGAGACCAGCCAGCGACTCAATCCTGTGGTTTATCCTCTGAAATCTTGTTGGTACATGGATCAAGACTGGCGTTGGCGACGAAGAAGTGCTGAGAGTGCCTTTCTCGATCGAATTTCTACTAGAGACATTGGTAGTGGCGCCATTGGCCTTCTCCAAGTCGGCAGGTACCTCGCTCGCAGGGTGGTGAAGGGGATTCATGGTGACTGCGAGGTTTGGAATGAAGCAATAGCTCTCACTATTATAAGTTGAGTGAGAGACCCTTGATTAATATTGGCAAAGTGTGGGGAGAATTGACAGGGTAATTACTCTGTGAGGGAGACCAGAAAAGCTTGGGGATGCAGCTACATGAATGATGGATGTACCCTGCGCCAAGCTGGCTAGAAAAGAGCTGGGTGGATGATTCGGATGATCTGGTTCCTGGCGAGCTTGCCGGCCTCGCGATGGCCACGCGCTTTGAGGCTTAACAATGGTGTATTTAGTTGATCACCTAGCGTGTACTAAGTCAAACAAGGGAGCGGGTTTGAGGGGATCGATAAGTCGAGACTGCCTCGAGGGCTCGAACCTGCCCCCAAGCGTTTGACTGACAGATAATCCTGGTTAATTCAACTGGCAATCTTGGTGATCTACATATACGGCGCACATCATTGGCTGTTGCGGAGAAAATTTCCCATGCTTTTGGGGCTTTGCTAGACAGGCATGCTAGTATAACGCAGGGTTAGTAGAAAGACATACCAAAGTAAAGTGCAACCAGATCTACCGGTAGGGCAAGAAGGTAATTGTTGGGGGAACACGATTACGTAGGAAGCCATGTCGTTCGAGCATCGGACAGGTGATTTGGCAGCAGGCCGCGGCAAGCCTCTGATGGACGAGGCTGGTGCTGGCCTGTTTCAGTGCGACGTACGTCCATGGGTGCAGCAGATAGGAGGACAAAAGCTCGAGGGAGTCGACATGGCGCAACATCGAGATCGGCCGGGTGGGACGCTAAGGGACATTGCATGTTCACGCATGTCACTCACGTGGGCCAGACCGTTGTGATTTGCTGTCGTTCGTAATGGTACGTTATGGTTTCATGCAAGGAAGAGTTTTCGCAAGACACACAGGACTACTGCTGTAGGCCGGCTTATCCCACAGGTCTGTCTTATCCGATACGGTATCCCCAGATTCTAATGCGTGCCAAATCCTACATATCCTTCGCTTCCGCCTTCTGAATTTATGATTTGCTCCCTGTAGCTTAGTGCCTGTCTGTTTTTGCCTGCACCTGCCCATTAAGAAGCTCTACCTACAGCCGGTCGAGGCCGCCGTCGCTGGGGGCTATCGCACACGTGGGTGTATCGGTGATAGCGCCAGTAGAAAATTGGTCTCTTATCAGGGATGGCGATACTCGGCTGCATGGGTTAAAGGCCGTTGGCCGAGGAGCGATTGTGAATTATTGTGGAGTTCTTGAGTCAGTGGAATGACTTACCTGGACTGGTGAGATGAGGTCAAAATTGCCAAGAACGATTATACCCCACGCTAGATAGACTACCGCGTCGCATTATGGAGCGCTATCACCCATAGTCACCGCTAATTCTTTACTAAACTACCACCCAGATTCCGACATCGCTGTTAGTATCACGTAGCACCCACATAGCATCACATAGCACACCATGGCATCCCATAGCACCACTTAGCACCGGCATAGCACAGTCCCTACCACTTCTGAGCCGCCTCGCTTGATACCACGGAAATCAAGCTTAACTTGTCTACCACCTCCGAGCCCCTGAGGCTGAAATCCCGCAAAGAGCCTCGACATAGCAAAATCGTTGGCTCGCGTCGTTGTTCTCATCTCATGATTTTTCGACTTCCAATGTTGCGTATGGGTCGTGTGTTGTAGTTGTCACCAACACACCAGTGTCTCGGATGGCCCTGCTTGTTGCTAGACCTTTCCCCCCACCGCGAGTTGATCCCAACGAGGAGAACAGCTAGCACGCCGACGGCTGCTTCCTCGGGTCTCCGGTCCGCCATACTAATGCACTAGACTCCCGAGGTGGCTCAAACGTTGTCAATTATCACCGTAAAAGCTTAAGATAACTGCCAGGGAACGGGGAAGGCCAGTTGGTTGCCAGGCCTCCCACTGAAGTCTCAGCCTGTCGCGGGCCAGCCTATATGGACTGCAGATAAAGTGCACAACATGGGAGATCGGTTGACCAATCAATGCCTTCTACGCCTATGAATCCTTCAATGGAGGTTATCTTGTGGAACGAGGGCCAGTCGTCCCCCTTTCATTACTAGTCGCATTCGTTAAGAGACCATGAGCGACCATCATCAAGACCATCAGGGACCAGATCGAAGTTTCATTCGATCCAAGCTTCACTTAAGGTTCGTGGGCGGGCTGCCGCACGTCCCTCATGGCCCATGCCTCCCGTGATTGCTGTGGTTCTTCTTCCAGCTGACAAAACTCGAATATACATATGTAATTATGCTGGGGTCTTACGACGTTGCGAACTTTTGAGTTTGGCATCGCTGCCGCACCCCTCTCGGAGAAAAAGAACAATTTGTATCAACCAAACGCAGAAAGTTCCACAACGCCACTAGACACTTAACAGATTTACTTTTCTTGGACCCCCAAAAAAGGAAATCATCAGCAGGGGCCGGGTCAGGCTTGTAGAGTAGTCTCTCTCGGGGAAGGTAAAATGGCTTCCGATGCTTCCATTCGTCCCCCCTTCCATCCCCCTCCGTCTTCCTCGGTACCCATGCACCATGCCTGGCCACGGCTCTGCAGCCACCATCACAAGCAATGTGATGAGGCTTACAAAGTAGTGCAAGGTACCGATCTAGTTCGAGATTGAAGCGATACCACAATTCAGATAAGGAGAACCTTCGATCTAGCTTAGGCATTTCTTGGGCAACAACAACGTTGAAAAGGACTTTGTTCCGTCGATTGACGTTTTTACAATTCAAGCCTTGTTTTTTTTTTGGTTTCACAGATCCCATGATTACTGCATCACTCCACATTCTTTGAATCTCTTTTCAATCCTTGCGACCTTTTGGAGTAATTCAGTGCTTCAGTCTCAGTGACGGGCAAACATGTCAGACGAAGCTCATGATCTGGCTATCGAGTCATGGACTCTTTATGCCATTACGATAATTACCATCGGCGCGAGAATGTAAGTCCGCCCAAAGACAAATATTAATTGGAGGTCAACGATGAATAACATGCGTTATTAGAGCCTCTCGACGCATTCTGCTGGGCTCCTTGAAGAAGCTGCAGATCGATGATTATATCATGCTTTTCATAACAGTACGTGGACTTGTTCCTCCCAAAGCTTCATTCGTCCTGTTTTCATTGGTCTCAGTCTATCAGCTTCACGCGATATATCTCTTGTTGCGTCAACTTTTGGACGCAGATTGACTCGCTCTCATTGCTGACTGATGCCTATGAATAATTTAGATTACATATACCGTTGTTATAGTATCTATCAATCAAACGGCGAACAATCTCAGCAGTTATCTGCCTCCCGGAGTTGTCCAAACTCTTACGCCAGACGAGATACAAAATGCTATTTACGGCAGCAAGTTCGTTTTCGTCACCGAGTGTTTCAAGCTATCAACAATTTGGATGTGTAAAGCCTGCTTGCTTATCTTGTACTCTCATATGACGTGAGTTGTCCCTAGACCTCATCACTTGTGGTGATTGATCAATGCATACTGGACGTGTGTAGAAGAAGATTCTTTGGCTAATCGATGCGATTGGAACAGATTGGGCTTACCGAAGCAGCATCGCTTGGTCAAGGTTGTGGGAGGCTATTGTGTGCTGGGATATGTTGTTGTGGTGGTATGCTTCTTGGCTGTCTGGTGTCGACCGATTCAACAGTACTGGGCCGTTCCTCCGCAAAATTGTACGTGTTACTATACATCTCCCTCCTCCTCTCCGAGATCACCTGTCTCAAGTACCGGAAGCAAACACTGGACTAACATCTTGCCATCTGTCTGAACAGCGCAATGTGCATCTTACTACCACCATTTGATCACGGACGCCGTGTTCAACATTTCGTCCGATCTGATGATGTTGTTCCTTCCTCTGCCTCTCCTCATCAAAGCGAAGCTTCCACTGAAAAGGTACGTCAAGACTTTCGAAACGGTCAATTTTTGATTGGAAAGAGCTCGACTAATATTTTGCCTTGCAGGAAATTGGTTCTCTCGGCTGTCTTCAGTCTCGGTGTCTTTGTTGTAAGTGTCATCCATTCCAACTGCTAGCCGTCTAGACATCTAACTGAGATTTCCTCTACTTAGATTCTGTGTGCTGTTCTGAATCGCTACTACAACTTCACTGCTGGGTATGGTAGTCTGATCTATCTCAATTGGTATGCTGGGGAGACATCTACTGCAATCATCGTCGCCAATGTTCCCCACTGCTGGCCACTCCTGAGCCGTGTCTTCCGCCTAGGGTCATTCAAAAACTCCACCGTTGACCCAAACTCGGCCAGCCGCTTGAAGTTCGCCAGCGTGACGAGCCAAAACCGACGACGACCGAATGGGCTTGACACTGAGGGGTACCTTAGGAGCGAAAGCGAAGAAAGAATTGCAGGCAAAGGAGCAGGAGCTTGGACGATGCAATCTCAGTCTCATGACGTGGAACTTGGCAATGTCGAAGGAAACCCCTACAGTGCCACTGCCACGGGAGGTGATGACAAGAGCGAAGACATCTGGTCACCAAAACGAGACGAGAAATCCGACGGTATTGTCAGGACTGTACATATTCGCCAATACTCAAACTAGAGGGTTGTATTGCCAATTACCGCGATTGGGGATGCTTGGGACTAGAAGAAGAAGTAGAATACCGTGTACGGGCATGGGTTGGTGCTTTGGGCTAGACGACTTGTATGAGTAGCAGATGACGGAGGTTTCCTTGAGTGACGTTCAATGGTCAAGCAGTCAGATGTCTAGGAGTCTTTTTTGTGAGACCATTTCGTGGGATTCGTGACGGCCGACTTGTGAAAACGCCGAAATCTAGGGTGGCCATTTGCTATTGTGTTAATAGGCCTCGTATGTATTCGTTCTAGATGAGCCAGCGGCGCTTGGTATGGAATAAAGAAAAGTCGCGTGCTTCACGGCCGGAAAGCAGTCAAAATAAACTATTCTACATGATGTTACATGCAGATCTACAATTGCCCTTATCGCTTGGTCCATGCCGCAGGGCGGCATGTATGCACGTGGAAATCCCACCCAACTGATCTGTGGATACACGCTAGTAATAAATATATAATACACAACGCGAATAACGCGTCCCTCAAAGATCGTGGTCTGCTCTGCTGATCAGTCCAACCTTCCTGCATTTCACCTCCGGATATTCTCTCCACAATGACTGAGACTGATCCATTGCCCTCGTCAAAAGTCCCTCACGAGGAACATCAGTACCTGAACCTAATTCGGCACATCCTCGAAACCGGCGAGCATCGGCCAGACAGGTCAGTTTCCCCTTTCCCAAACTCACATTATAACCTATCCTCACCGCCCGCAAAGAACAGGAACAGGCACCCTCTCCCTTTTCGCCCCTCCACCTCTCCGCTTCTCCCTCACCCGCCCGTCCCCAAACCCTCAGGAACCCCCAATACCTATCCTCCCCCTCCTAACGACCAAACGCGTCTTCCTCCGCGCCGTCATCGCCGAACTCCTCTGGTTCATATCTGGCTCGACCTCCTCCCTCCCCCTCTCCGCCTCCGGCATAAAAATATGGGACGGAAACGGCTCCCGCGAATATCTCGACAGCGTGGGCCTTTCCCACCGCGAAGAGGGGGATTTGGGGCCTGTGTATGGATTCCAGTGGAGGCATTTTGGCGCGGAGTATGTAGATGCGAAGACGAATTATACAGGGCAGGGTGTTGATCAGTTGGCGGAGGTCATAGATAAATTGAAACACAAACCGTATGATAGAAGGATTATTCTGAGTGCGTGGAATCCGGCGGATTTGAAAAAGATGGCATTGCCGCCTTGTCATATGTTCTGTCAATTTTACGTTGGCTTTCCGAAGGAGACGGTGGTCGAGGCGCCGACGAATGGGCATATTGGCGATGCTACGAGTACTCCTAATGGTACTACAACTACGAAGAGACCTCGTGGCGTTCTCTCCTGCCAGCTCTATCAACGCTCATGCGATATGGGTCTCGGTGTCCCCTTCAACATCGCGTCTTACGCCCTCTTAACACACATGCTGGCGTCTGTGTGCGATCTGACGCCGGGAACTTTCGTACATACAATGGGAGATGCACATGTGTATATGGATCATGTGGATGCGTTGAAGGTACAATTGGAGAGGGAACCAAGAGAATTTCCGGAGTTGAGGATACTCAGGGAGCATGGGAATAGTATTGATGGCTGGAAGGCGGACGATTTCGAGGTGGTGGGGTATAAACCGCACGCAAGTATTGCTATGAAGATGAGTGTATGATATGTATTGACGGTATTTGAAATCAACCCGGAATCTGTTCGGAAATTTATGCTTCCATGCTATTGGATGGATACAAATGTGGCTGCTGCAGCTACTTTGTCATCTAGCCGGGGCCCGATATGGGCAAGGCTGGCGGCTTTTCGTGTGTCGAAAGATGCCTGCCTTGACAGCACTGAATCAGATACTAAATTGAACAATCTCCGAAGATGATATGGACAGCTATTCAGGGTCAGGAAGAAGACGTTACAAAGATCATGGTTTCGTTTGGGACAAGAGGTTCGCTGAGCGACAAGAGAAAGCTTACACCGCTGAGAGGATGACATTAATTCCCGGCAACGATGGATCCATGATATCAGCTTGCATCAACAAATTTCCTTCAAGGCTTGATCCCCCTCAGTATAATTACAGCGCCCTGCGTGACTTCCTAGATCAAGCTTCTGAGACTGATTTGAGGACTGCACCAACACCAATTCAATATGCCCGGAACATCATTGTGCTGGATGATCGGCGCGACAATTCCGGCTGGCAGGATGTTGGCGGTCACCGGCATCTCGCTCGAGATTGGAACAGCTACGCTAATGGGTATCCTCCACCTGGCGAGAACATACAGTGCTTGATGCTCAACCCCGGCGACTTGTACAGAAAGTTACTTACTACGGTGGGTCAATTCTTGTACTGTTATCGGCGTCTGACTGCCTCCAGAGACTTGACTGCGGAGCTGAAAGACGCATACTGTGAGCAAGGCAGACCGTCAACCAGCGCTCAATACTAAGACGTTTAAGGTACATCTGCGATATGTCTTCCATGTGTGGACTTGCACTTATTTCGACCTTACCTCAATATCAAGCTCCTGTCCTACGAGATTTCATGCAGCGTTACATTTCTTATCGCCCATTCTTCGGAGTATCTATGGTTGGTGTAGCAAATTGAATTAGGAAATGGAAATTAACGGCGAGATTAGTCTTTTGGCTTTGGTCTGGAGTTTCACCTTCCTTACTATGCATTACGGCAACACCTCCAAGTACGAAAGGACTCTCGGCTCTTACGCCGGTGCGGCAGGTTTATCAAGGATCCCAAGCGACCAGCTGTTCTAGAGTATCTTTATGAGGCTCAAATATCTATGGCAGTTGTTGGTATAGACGAGTGGGTTTGGACGGCTTATGTCTGTACAGAGACGTATTTTGGAAGCGAAGAAACCATCCAACACTATCATGAAAATGACCTTGACGCGCCATCAGGAGGACTAAGGCATAGATATTTTCCAGTTTGGAATCCCAGGGAGTACTTCCTGTTCATCCTTTCGCTCCGCATTAAACAGGTAACGCAAGAATGGGGTAACATTATAGACGCTCTAGAAAACCGGTTGCAACACCACGTGTGGCTCTTGTATCAAACATATGAGGAGCGTCACTGACGTCCCATAGGAAGAGAGTATCTTCAACGAAGGTGACAAGGAGCCTTCTCTTACCGACAATCCCTCCTTCGACCGGACAAAAGAATATACGAGAACCATTGATCTGCTACGCCTACTTCACAACGCTCTAGCTAGGTTCATCGAATCATGGCAGAACTTTGAGAGTGGCGAAATCGAGTATTTCGAGGGAGCAGAACACGAAGCATTACGAAGAACGTGGGATGGCTACCTTGCTCAGATCAATAAGAATATGGCAGAGCTTCGTTTCATGAGGACGACACTACGGCAGAGGATTGAATTATTTGACAACAAACGGAGCGGAGTTGGTTTCTTGCCCTAGTACTGGGAATTTTAGGTCCGTGCTGATCGGTACAGCTTGTCAATGCTTCACAATTGGTCGAAAGTCGAGCGGCTACGCTTCAAGGGAAGGACATTGGGAGGCTTACGAGAGTGACTGTGGTAAGCATAATGAATCTCATTAGGTAGCTGATTGTATGTACACTGATCAAGTCTCAAAGGTCTATTTACCACTCAGCCTAGGCACGGTAGGTCATGCGAATTAACGTATCGTGCTGGACCGCTGATGTTCTAGCAGGCGATATTCAGCATGGCAATCATGCCCAAAGAGGCCTCTTGGCTCATCTATTCTCTCCTCATTTTGTTTCTTACGTCATTTACTTTGTCGATGGCCTTCAGAGAATACATCGCTAAAGGCGCAAGGTCTGTTTGGAAGTCTTGGAGTCATCGCCATGATACCACAGACTCCTGGGCCTTTGGCTTATAGATAAGACACTGTTGACGACGCTTGAGATGAAAGTCATCCTCTACTCGTAGACAACCTCACTCATTTGTACAATATGCACACCTCTGGTGGTCACAGGTGTCGCACCTGGTTGTGATTGGCGTGCTCATTGGGCCGTACCCGCACTGATGCTATAGAGTCTTAGAGAACAATCACAGCACGTGGCCGTTTCCACTTACGCAGTACCACATATTCGGCACCAACATCCCGTATGCAGTACCTATGCCTAGCAGCAGGCAGCGTCCCTCATTTTTCAGGTTCATGCAATTGGCGCACTTGCGGTGGTCGCATCCTTCCCCGCTACACAACGGCGTCTGTTCCTCTATCTTTGACGTGTTGGTGGTGCCACACTCTGCTTTATGCTGCTCCCGCCGGCTCTTGTCAGTACGGTTCTAAGCCAGGAGTTCAGCGAGAGGTGCTTACACATCGCCATTTGTACGTTTCCTCCGGCTCTGATATCCAGTCCCCGCACTCTAGTGACCTATAGATGAAGGTACTATAGCCTTCTGGGTCAAGAATACTGTTGGAGGTGGTAGGCCAGAACATAGCTGATTGAAAATCGCATTGTGCGACTGTATCTACTTATGAGGGGGGACAGACGGATTGGCGCGTGAGAGGTGAGGGGTGAGGCTGAAAATGGCGGCCAATGAGTGTGATGGGCGGAAAATGTAGATGCTCTGCTCAATCAGATACTCATAATCTGGAAATAATTGAAAGTTCGATAGCTAACAGCTTGTTAAGACTACGGGTCTGTAGCTTCTTGTCCAAGCTCTTACAAAAAGTCCGAGTTTGGGTTCGAAGGTTGGACAGGCGTAGAAATTTGTGCTCTAAAATATTGCCAGGGTATTCGCTTGTTTGGATGGTCTCCAGCTTCTCGCACTCATCAGATATCATAGTCGGAGTTCTTCCGGTCATCCTTGCAGCCACCTTCCAGCTCCATAGATTTGGCCATTCTTATATTTCAGCGCTTTGCTAACAATGACCGCCAGCACCTCCGCCCAACATTCCTAGAAATACAGTGTTCTAGCTCTCTATTTCGATTGCATTAGCGGAATTCCGCTCTATTGAATGAAATATGTGAAGTGTGCAGTCGCATATCCATACCTAATGTCCAGTGCCCGAGTATCCCACTCCATGCTGCAATCAAATGGGTATATACAAGCTCTTCATGTCGCTATAACCGGTCATTAATTTCCTTGTCCATACAAACACCCACGACATTCATGCCGCAGGGCCAACGCCCCTCAACAACACAATTGTATTCCCACTAACACAAACATCCCCCGCCTTCTCCGAAAATTCCAATAATCTGCCTGCCTCCACATGAAAAATCCTCAGCCTCTCCTCCTCCCCACCCCCTCTGTTATTTACATTCTCCACCTGTAGATTCTTTGCAGCTGCATCCAGCATCCGTCCCACACTCCAGTCCTTGTTGAACCAGTACTCGCCCTTCGGCAATTTACTACTCGTCGTATTCTTCTCAGCCTCCACATACAAATACACCCTTTTCTCCACCGGCACCTTCGCATCTCCCTTCGCATTCTTCTTCAACGCATTAACAGCAAGCACACGAGTAGCCGCCGTAGAAGGTTTCGGTTTCGGCAGCACAGCAGCTTGCTTCTCTTTCCCCCACATCCGTAGCCTGCCCAGCGCCGCTTTCGCCTTTTCAGCTTGCGTAGGACCGGAGGAGGATTGCCGCGCCCCGATGGGGATGAGTGTGGAACATGCGTGATCTTCTTTCAGACGGTGCTTTAGGCAGTATTGCCTGTTACATGTCTCGCACCCCACGCCCACGGAATTCAAAGTGTTGATATATGTCTTGCAGCTCGGATGGGAGCATTGCGTTGCGGTTAGTAACGTCGGTTTGCCCCCTGAAGATTGATTCGTGCTTGGAGAGAGGGACTCGGCTTTCCTTCTTGCGGCGGCCCATTCGCCTGCGCGGGGACATTTATGGCCGGTTTCGGTGCGGTGGTCAAGGCAGAATGTTCCTTTGCAGGATTCACATCGGAAGGGGAGAAAGTCCAGGACGTTGCAGTAGGGGTGTTGGCAGTGGGAGCCTATGGCGTCGAGGTCTTTGTCCATGGTTGTGAAGGTTTGGGGGTCGGAGGAGGGTTGGGTGGAGGAGGCGGCCATGGTGGGCTATTTGTATAGGTTCGTGAGGTGTGGATGGTTGCCACCTTTGTAGGCAGCGTGGACTCGTCAGCTCGAGGCCATGGGGTGGGCGGTGGTGGGTTTGGTAAGCGTAGCCTCGAAGGTACGAGAAGGCTGATGGTAGGGCTGCGCTAGTGTTTTGTCACGGTTTGAGGGTACACAGAATTCAACATTCTTTCTCAACCCACTTTCTCGTACTAGGATTTCTATTCCACTTCAAGTGGCAACTCTGAATATTTATGCATATCTGCTACTCAAGATTTTGATATCTAACTTGTACTTGAGATAAATTGTAGGCTTGTTATATACTTTTTTCTCTATGTTTCCTTTTGATCGATCTTTGGCTTTGTACTTATGAACAATGTATGCATAACTTCGCGTGCCGGATCAGCAGCGACATTCTCCCCCGGCTGAATTAGAAGTCTTTTTGTATCTCTCAATCTATGATACCCAAACCGTTTCCGTTCCCAATAGAGGTTGGGGTAGACATTTGTCGGACTGCACGGATTGCATCCTTGCTACGGCTGGAGCGTACCCGCAATCGCTGGGCTCAGAGAGTCTTCACCCGCCTAGAGTGGCCAGCATTGGTGAGACGGCTCCAACGCGTCGACAGGGCAGATGGAGAAACCTATAGTCAAGCGCAGAACAGACAGCAGCAATTAAAATTTGCGCGTGAAGGATCTGGAGAAGGTATAGGGTATGCCGAGCAGGATATATGGATGCTTCCAAAGCTGTCTACTTTAACATCGATACTTGAAGATCAAGAAGCCTACTGGTCAGCCATTGGTGACGATAGATCACGACTAGGAATTTTAGCGCGTCATCTTGCAGGAAGGTTAGAAAGTCCTCGTGGTATGATTAGTATAACAGCTCTCGTCTAATCCTCGTTCCACAGATGGGCAGCCAAGGAAGCCGTAATCAAAGCACACCGCCATCGTCAATTGTACATGCAAGATATTTCCATCATCCACCAACGATCCACTCAGGCACCTAATACATTAACCCAATTGGTTGCACTGATTGACCCGGTATGTGACACGATCGAAATGGACGAACGTGTTGCCTCTGAGAGGAGATTGCGGGGATTTGGGCCCCAAAGCCAGGGGCTCCACAAGGGTGCCTTGATAGGCAATGCTGATGATCGTGAGGACGCCCACGGTCAAGGTGAGAAATTGATCAAGAAGGCACCACGCTTCCACAGGCGTGCTAAAGTCAGAAGCTCTGATCGCCAGGTCGCCAAAATCAACATCAGCCATGACGGTGACTACGCCGTGGCTGTCTGCATGGCTTTTGATCCACCAGGGATGAAACCCGATGAAAAGCGGATCGTCGATGACGGCAGGGGCCCCCCAAAGCATGAACCACAATGGGGCGATGAAGGATGGTTCGATGTTGTGACCGAAGCAGTTTCGCCGGCCGAGGAAAAGAACATTGAAGATATTGAATTGAAGGATCTGTTGGAGAAGCAAAATTCTGTCCACAGCCCCGAAGGTTTGAGGAAAATCCTGCAACAGGCTTTAGAGGGCAGCGAAGAAGATAGTATTCGGAGACTTCCGCCGTTACCGTGAGGACATTCAGACGCATCAAAATCATTTGAATGGACGTTTCCTTAGGAGACTTGTATGGACATTGGGCTTAGAGA
This sequence comes from Cladonia rangiferina, assembly GCA_023065455.1. Lineage (NCBI taxonomy): Eukaryota > Fungi > Ascomycota > Lecanoromycetes > Lecanorales > Cladoniaceae > Cladonia > Cladonia rangiferina. Next base: position 333,622 of record JAJREH010000014.1, on the reverse strand, counting down.
AGCTTGCGGGTGGTTGTAACAGCGAAAGTTGGACTCTTCATGACCCTCATCTGCCATGCTTTACTTAGAGACACACGCCATTGGCACGGACAATAGGGTTGGAAATTAGACATCTATGGGAACTGGGGCCTGTCGGCCACCTATTATTCTGCCATAAACTACTCCGGGATCGCCATGTTTGATCCATAATGAATCGAATATCTGCAAAGTCTATGCTAAACAGGCCCGCGGAGTAGAATATGAATAGTTACAAACATATTTGGTGAGGTAAAATCGAGCACACCATATTTTGAGGCTTTCTTGAACCAAAAGCTATCGTGAGGTTTGGTCAGAGTGAAGAACCTAGTCTGTACCATGCCTGGGTTTTCTTATGATCTCGCCTTTGGATGGGGTAAAAGAATGCTCAGCAGCCCAACGAGATACGCGGTCCCAATTAGCGCAGCGGTGTGGCGTATGGAGCAATGACATGTTGGCATGGCACATTGAAGCTTGCTTTAAACTAAAGATACTGATCAGTGCAACATTGACCTCTTACCGAAGAATAAGTATTGAAACGATCATGTAATTATCTTAGATTTCCTCAACATACACGTCAAAACAATGATCTTGCTACATGTTAGTAGGATAATCGAATGCCTTGAGCCTCTGTGTCCAATTCACCAATATGAACACCTATCATCTCTCCTGGCTCTGGTTTGAACATTTCATAGACGTTGGGGTAGTAATCTGGAAAGAGATATTGGCGCATGGTCTTCTATTAGGTGTCAGCCAATCCCTGTGTCTCATATTAAATCTGATATATCTTTACCAGACAATGCGGTTCATGAAGCACGGCCAGAACAGCATAGTGGTCTCCCGATCCATCAGTCAACTCAACTAGCGTATGATTGGGTGTTGCATCTGGCACCCAAACAGAGGCCGGTACACTGATGTTGTAACCTGTGATTGTCATATTTGATGAAACGGTGATCCAAGAGCTGGCGTCGATGATGAGAGTAGAATACCATGTAATAAGCCCTTCCACGCCTGATCAATTTCTGGCCTAGGACTACCGCGGAAGGAGCCTCCATGCTCATTGAAGACATCATCGAATGGTTGGAGCTGCATTTGGATTGCCTCACGAGTAAAATCTGAGAGTTTAAGCAGTTCTTTTGATGCAGGAGGAGAGTTCCCATTACCGTGGGTCCTCAAATGAACATCCCTCTCCGAGAGAAGGTACTCATACGAAGCACCCGCAAAAAAGAAAATTGCGTTTAACAGCAACGCAAGTACATTCAAAACACAGAATACAGGACGATCTCTTATCGAGTCTCGGGTTCTCGTTGTCCACCCGACAGTGCTCGCGTTTAACGAGAGTGTCAGTGTCATTGTCGCCGATGGACTCATCGTCACAGTAGAGGCGCTCCATCAAAAGGTAAGACTACTCTCCTACTTTCTATGGGAATAACTTCCCTATAGATAGACAGTAATGCGAAGACAGGTGTCGAAAATATCGAGGAACGAGGAATAGCTGTGGCCCTTGCTGGGTTCCTGCTTGCCCCAATTGCTGTGGTCTCCTGTGACGAAAGGTTGTCTTGGCCACCTGACATTACCACTGTTGGGCCGGTCATGCAAAGGATTCAGGATTGTGATATGCGGCATACGAATATTAGTCGCCTTTTCAGTCATGCATGAAAAACGACATGCATCTTCCACGTCATTTTGACCGAATTCGCGAAAACGCTCCGTTTAGAGGTTGATCTTCCCATAGACATGCACAATAGCGACCTACATGGTAGCTTTAGATCTAGCCAATGGTTTTTTTAAGAAGACCATTCAGTTTATCCGCACGGTTTCGCGATTAATAGTGTATTCCCTTATAGTCCAATCCCACCTTGCTCCTCTCCTGATCGACGAAATTGCGTCTCGCAAGCGTTCACAAGCATCTTGAGATGCATTTCTTTTCGTATAAATTACAACGGCCGAATACTGCGAAGGTTAATAAACCGCTTCCAACAAGCTATATAGAATCAACATTTGTATTTGGAGAGGACCCAAACACGACCCTACGCTCTTACAAAGAGCCTGAACGGCGTCAATGTGACAGAACATCCCTATATTTTTTGATAGCTTTCGCAACAACCATACTATTGTTTTCAGTAATACTCCTCAATCTGTTCTCCCGTCAGCGCCCCGGCTCCCAATCGCACTCCGCTTATCCGAGCATTCATTCACCTCAAGCGAGGTCGCATTTCCTAGCATCAATCCCGTGGAACTACACCAATCCATCACCGTGCGGCTTGACAGTTGACAGTGCTCGCCAAGCGGGGTGTAACTGGAGCGCAGTGACCTTCGCCTGATATCCCGCAGCTTGTTTTGCTATGGAGCTTGAAAACAACTTTTTGCATTTGAAAAATTGGAGGTGGTACTCGACAGAGGAGCTCAGGGTAGAGGACGAATTATCGCGAACCGCCATTCTGCGAGGAGATATCAGTAAAGCCTATATGAGTATGGAGTATGATAAAATGCATTGCATGTACACCGTCAGGAAGCTGTACCGGTCGATGATGGGAAAGGCACTTAGCGACAACTACATATTGACTAGAGGGCATCTAGGGCATCGTGAAGATTTTGTGCTGAGAGATGACCACCGGGCCGTCAAAAGTTCTTTTGTCCCATTCACATCATATTAATATTCTTACATGCACGAACAGGCGTTGCGAAATATCTTGACTGTGTCATACCCTGACATCTCCTGCTCTACATCCGGCCAAACATTCCTCGTACAAGGTCAGAGACATAAAGTGTGCTTGGGCATTTGCGAGATGCTAGGGTCTTCTCAGTAGAATTTCTGCGTTATCGAGACGACCTGGAGCTGTTGAGATTGTAGTGTCCATAGTGGACTACCGAGACGTCATCTAGGAACCTTCAAGGTCGCTGTAAAGGAATAGCTTGCATTATAAGTCCAGAATCAAATCTTGTAACCCTCTGGAGTCCGTAACGTATGAGGCCCCCAGCCCCAGAAGTCCTAGAGAAAGCCTCTTTCCATGTATCGCTCACACAATCAGTACAGCGGAATATTATCTTTTCTGGAGACGCATCAAGTGCTCGGTCACCCTCTGGCCCTAAAGTGTGCATGGGCGCAGGATAGCTAGGCAAAGTTGGTCCGGAGTCCACTGCAAGAAGCGGTAATTCGACCCCCATATCCTTCAGCTGGCTCCCCCCAGCCTGTTACGACTCCAAACTCATAGATGATTTCCGAGAGAGCAAATCATGGAATTGTTATATTCACTCTTTCGAATTCGTCCGCTGATGTCGAGCCTGTCAGCTTGATCATCATTCGGCGATGTTTACACGAACCTATGTGGGTGACGAGGGAGTTTCAACTCCTCCATTGCACCTATTAGTGGCGAAAAATGCATCGTGCGCTTTTGAGGAATGGCATGTTGGACGCTCACACCGCGAATTATAGCCATACGGAGTGCTGTGAGGCAGTCCTAACCGAGAGTCTCACGGATCCAGAGAAAGATGTGGTAGATGCTGTGATGTGAAGGAAATTTGTTGCTTGTAGAGTGACGAGAGGAAAGATCTAGCGATATCGGTATTGTCATTGAGCTCAATAGCTTCCTGACTAACGAATGAAGATGAGACAACTGTGTTCCCTGATGTAGAAAATCTCAACATTTGACACAATATTTCATAAAGATCCTGGCTTTGGGAATATAAGGATTAGAGACATGGGAATCCATCGATTTTGTACCTAAATGAACGTTTGCTGAGCGCGGAGAAATCCGTGTCCCAAGTTCCAAGTGTCTGGCATATTCGGTAGTTGCAGTGCACGAAGCGTAGTCATTAGTTTAAACCCCAATTGGGTGTGTTTCAACCAAATGAACTATCCTCTGTTTTTGTAATATTATATAAAAGAATAGAGTTGAAAATATTTGCAATCTGTAGGTTTCTCCTCGGCAAACTTGCGAGCATGAAATGGGTGGTTGGCGCAATGGTAGCGCGTGTCTCTCCTATCACTTTTAATATTAGATGATATCAAGACAAGGTTGAGGGTTCGAGTCCCTTGCTACTCGCTTTTTTGCTCCTTCCTGTTTATATTGCGAGCTGCTAAGATACTGTGGGACGTTCCATGAGGCATGGAGAAGCTTTGAGTGGCGCTACGCGCAGCTTTGACGAGGCGCATTTGCCCGTTATTTTTGGGGAACTTCATTTGATCCTTTTCAATTAATTTATCACATACTTCGAGGTTTACATATATTGAAAGGATCTAAAGACAAAGATGTGTACACACTAGAGATCTGAAACCACCTTTTCAACATTGTATGAATTCTTGAGACCAAAATTTTGGGCAAGTTTGATTGGGCCGAAGCCGCTTAAGGTACTTGGAACCTCTACGAAAACTTATTTTGGGAAACAATGCCCTTCTCCCATCACGTGCACTCTGGCCAATTCTGTGGGCATGGCGAGAATACTTTGGAAGAGGTTGTCCAGACGGCTATTGGCAAGAAAATGCAAGTCTTCGCTTTGACGGAGCATATGCCTCGAGAAGAGCGAGACCTCTACCCTGAAGAAGTGCTACCGTCCTTGCGTCGTAATGGATTCTTACTCATAGGATCTATAGGTCAAATCATCACATACTACTGCCACACTTTCCCAGCAGTTCCATGATTATTACTATGAAGCTCTACGGCTGCAGAAGAGATACGCTTCAGAGATCAAACTTCTTGTCGGCATGGAAATTGATTGGATAAGGCCATCGTCCAAAGAAGCTGTCAATGGTCTTTTGAGCAAGTACCAATTAGATGTTTTCATTGGTTCAGTACATCACGTACATACAATCCCCATCGACTACGATCGAAAGTTGTATGTCGATGCCCGGGAGAAGGCCGGCGGCATCGATGAAAAGCTGTTTGAAGACTACTTTGATCTGCAGTATGAGATGCTGAGGGCTTTGAAGCCGCCTATTGTAGGCCATTTCGACTTGATCAGACTCATGAGTGACAATCCTGATGCAGTATTCTCGCAGTCGGCAGTGGTCTGGCAGAAGATCCTGAGAAATCTGGAACTCATTGCTGGATACGGGGGTGTCGTTGAACTGAATTCAGCTGCATTGAGAAAGGGTATGAAGGAACCATACCCTACGGCGGAGATCTGCAAGGTACTTTGAGTATCGATCGGCGAGTTTTACGAATTGTTGACCAGATTACAGGAATTCCTTGCCATGGGAGGTAATTTCACGCTATCTGATGACAGCCATGGTGTAAGCCATGTTGGCACAAATTATGGGAAGCTTCGTGATTTCGTTGAGAAGATCGACCTCCACTGGATTACCTTCTTTGTGAAAAATGCAACCACTGACGATGATCGTTTCCCTGGTGTTTCTAAAAGGAGCGTCCCGATAGCAAATATCAAAGATCACCCAATATTTGATTGATCACGATCTAAACATACCGGCTTCTCAGGGACGTTCCGCTTGTCTGGCCGACTTTCTCGCAAGAGCAGACATCTGAACTCCTCCAACTGATGACGTATTCGAATTTATGCATTAATCACCGATGTAGGAGCTTTTTAAAGAGGAACTGAAAGAGGAAAGTCTAGCCTTGGCCGTAGATTGTGCTCTGATCTGCTTTGACAGGTTTAGGTACCCGCCACTACTCCCCAATTTAGTTATCAGGTCTAGAGTTCCGTACTTCACCCCACACTCGTGACTGCTTCTGGAGGCTTCGCTTGACACGTCGCTGGTGGAAAATGTAGCCAACACCAGACTAGGGTTCTGATAAGACACCAAAATTTTAATCAGTCCGCAGTAGTGTGGGGAACAGAGCTTTAGGGATGTTAAAATGCAGATGGTGGCAGCGAATCAAGTAGTGGGATGAGCACGACATCCGAGGGTCGTTACTCCACTATGAAGCGAAACATGAATTGTTGACTATTATAATATCCGTACAGTATGTAGTAGAACCTGCCGCATTCAAGCGGCTCACCCGAATCTAATCAGGGATGCTGATCCTGCGGCAGTGGCAGCGGAACAAGAGACCACATGCATACCCAAAAGCACACTTTGAGAAGGTCCGAAGCTTATATGTATCAACGTCACATTGGCTGCAGTGCAGATGCCCCAACAAAGTATGTAAACACCCCTAGCATTGTCGGATGAGGACATGCCATGCACCGTCAACGCTGTAAGGGCGCCAAGCGAGCGGACATCTCAATTGAATACTGGTGTACCTTTTAACGACTGCTGTTGTTACGTGTTGTGGCCGCCAAAAGCTAAAGTGGAGGGTGGAGAAATTTTTACAAGAGTCCAGACCAAATGATCGGAGGCAGGGGCACTCAGGCCTCCTTCGTGCCTGTCAGCCTGTCGATCCCTGGTGATCAACATCAACGAAGGCGCAAGAAATCAACGCACGATCCATTTGTATCCGTCGGACACTCCTCACGGCTGTTCTTCAGCAGTGACATTCCTCCACATCTTTGTATATTAATTTCTGCCTGATGCCCAACACCAGGCCCTGCCCAAGATCCACGCTCAAGCTACCATACTAATCGGCAACGGTCCCGTGGAAAAGACTCTGTAGCTGAGTATTTGTAAAAGACTAAAAGTTCAAAGAGCATCTAAACCTTCTTCAGCATGACCCTCTCCTCTAGCTGCACAACGAAGTGGGATGTTGCCCTTGCTCAATCAATTTTCACGGCAGGAACTTATCGTCTATCCAATCGACCTGCCCTCTGAGCCCTTCGACCGTTCGCTACTCCCCGAAGTGAGACCCCCAACCCATTGCCCTGGGCTCACGACAGACCGTGTTGGCTTGCAGTAATGGCTTGTAATGCATGTGAAGATCTCTTGCGGAAGCCATGGGTGTTTGACGTGGCCATCGAGCGGGCAAGGCTTGCCCTTGTCATATTGCTCAATGGCTAGAAATGGTGTGAATTGCCTCCAGAGCGTGCCCGTCACTCTCCCTATCAGCCGTGAATGGAAACTGCTCTCGCCTTCCGAGGCTGTAATATCGTAAAATTTTCCCCACTCTTGTCTCTCATTTGCCTCGAACGAGCCTCTCACAGCCATCACAGGGATCTGTGCATTCCAGACCCTAGCCCCAATTAATTTTCTCTTCTAAGCCCCAAACCATCACTTCAAAACACATATACCAAATCCGGCTGCTCTGCGGGTCAAGAATTCTCCTGGTACCACCTGTACCTTAATTCTACGAAACACCTGACTGGACCTGCACACTACAATCACACCATTTCTACCATCCGCTCTTAGCAGTCACGCCAGTTGCTCTAGCATAATGGGTGTCACAAAGAAAGTCATCAAGGACGGCAACGGCCAAGACTATCCCAGGTCTGGAGATAAAGTTACGATTGAATATACAGGCAATCTGTACGACGGCGAAGCTGGAGCAGACAAGCACTACAGAGGCAAGCAGTACGTGCATTGGAGGCTCCATTACCACAATTCCCTTGGGAAAGAGACCCTGCTCATCAATGCTTTTCTATGTCTCAGGTTCGACTCGTCTAAAGGCCGTGGGGACTTCGAAACAGCCATCGGTGTTGGCAAAGTGATTAAAGGTACAGTGGATCTGTAACCACCCGAAGCTTCGGCCATTGGTTGACATAGTTGAGGCTGGGACGAGGGCGTTCCGTCGATGTCCCTTGGGGAGAAGAGTATCTTGACCATCACTGGGTATGCAAGTACAATCACCCTCCTAATCGACTCTTTAGGTTCACCACTTTCGCTTCAACTCCGCTGACGCCTTCCTTCAATTAGTGACTATGCTTACGGCGATCGGTGAGCCTAAAGAATCTTCCAAGACCCCCCTCACAACGCTCCTCGAAGACCATAATTCTCCATGATATAGCAGCTGTTCCCACATGCAGAGGCATCTAGCTGACGAGCATCTGCCTCACACAACAGTGGCTTCCCAGGCCTTATCCCACCAAATGCCACCTTGATCTTGTGAGTTAATGTCTTGCTCTAAATGCACCGATGTAACCTTGAGGCTCTGCACTGCCTTTCCCCTCATTCACGTCATTGCCCCACCAGGTCAATTAAGCGTCTCATACATCTAGAGCAAGTCGCGGCACACGCACTATTATCCTTTCATCCTTCAGTCAGAGGCTAATCGAATGCTATCAACTAGTGAAGTCGAGCTCAAAGCAATCAACGGCAAAACGGCCTAGGTCATGCAACTACCCCGAGTGTTCCAAACCATGACACAAATTCGAACGGTAGTGAAAGATGCTTAATGTGGTGCGATAAAGAGATGACACGGCATGCTTAACGACTTTCCTTGACCCTCAGAAAGTTTTATGTTTCCTACTTCAAAAGTCGACTTGCCAAACAAAGGCTACAATAGATCACAATCCTTGTGGCTCATCAAAGAGCGTCAGGTTGTTAGGAGCTTTATGGACATTTGCAAATTTTCCGCAATGAGTTTCTACATTGCTCCCTGCGATATGGCGCACCATTTCCGGAAGCAATGCACAACGACAGCTTTCGCACATCAACGACCACAACTATCCATGACAACCTGCGAAAGCCTGTCAGAATCTACCTTATGCCTGCTCAAAATGCCATCGACAATGCCTGACTCACCCACAACGCGTTTCTCTTCAGTCGGAAAGCCGATCCCAAGGCTCAGATCTTAAATACCCCAGATCCGATACACCTTTTCTGATACAACTATTTCCCACATTCTATAACTTTTGCTAGCTACTGCTCCAATCATCGACGCATGCTCTACGTTTCTACCAAAGCAATTACCATGCTTTCCACCTATTGCTCCAACCCCTCACACAATCATAGGATCTCATTCAAGCGAATCTGCACCATCCCCGCCCCAGCAGTCCAGCAATAACATACATCTAGCCCCTCCATTGATCAATTCTGGATATCTATAACGAAGCTAGCCAGCTACCCGTCCAATCCTACAGACTCACAGCAACAAAGGATCTCATACTAGCTTCCTCTTCGCCTGCACCCACCATCCCCACACTCTGACTGATGCAATCAGCTATCCATCTTGTAAATTCGGTAGAATATACGGTCGTGTCTACACACAACTTTGCAGAAACGTGGCGATATATTGATTTCATTTCTTGTCGTTTTACAAGGAACTCAAAAAAAACTACAAGCGCAGGGAATCTACCAGGCGAGCTCATCAAAATTGACAACAATTGAGTGCCCTGGATCACTATCACAATTACATTGTTGTAAGCGATATAAGCATTGGTATTCGCTATGCATTGGCATGGGCTCATCCTACACGTATGCGGATAATCGCAATCCCAAGAATGCAAGGGCTTTCATAGACAAGACCGAAAAATGGTGTCCAAACATGAAACATATCCACAAAGTGTCATGATAAATACCCCACACGCCCCCACCCGTCCTAATCCTGACTTTTCCAATGTATACAACCATTCCTCTCTCCTCCTCTCTTCTTCCTTTCATCTGTCATCAACTCCTCACCAACCCGCCTCCGCCTCCGCCTCCTCCTCCTCCTCCTCCTCCTCCTCCTCTCTCACTAACCCTCCTCTCCACCTTCTCCCTGTGAATCCTATTCTTCAAATGCACCTCGAAATTATTGACACCGGTCTCCGGCCCCGGCGTGTACAGTTTTCCGGGACAGTCTAAACACTTTATCCGGGGATAATACATGTATTTCATATCCGGGGGCGAAGGCTCATTGGGGCGGAGCGTGATGGGTAAGTCAGTGGCGGTGGAGACGGCGGTGTAGCGCATTGTTCCTTCGAAGAGGTCATTGGGGTAGGCTTGTTGAAGTTTGGAGAGGGCGTGGGCGAGCCAGGCTGGGGGGGAGGGCTGTGATGAGAGGGATTGTTTAGTGTGGGTGCTTTTTGGGGAATAGATGATGTAGTTGGGGCGTGGTGAAAATGGGTGACAAAATTGATCATTATAGATAATGAAAAGGTGGGGTTACCATAGGGCGCTCTACGCTGGGTGGACCGAGGGCGTCCACCCTACCTATTTGCGCAGCATGTGGGTGAAGGGGATTCACGCCTTCTTTATGCTCTGCGGGGCTGCCGTGCTGGCGAGGAGGATGCTGAGCTTGCGAACCAGGTGTTGTGGGAGGCCCCATAGAGCCAGGTGCTGGCGTGCCGCGTCCTGGGGTTGCGCTTAGGGATCTTTGGTGGGAGCTGTTCTCTAGCGGGGTAGGTTTACTCCTGGTGTTCTGGTCTCGAAGAAATTGCCTGTAGCGCTCTCGATTCAACTTGAGCTTAACAATGAGTGAGGTTGGTAGGGAGTCATCAACACTTTCTTCTCGGTAATCTCTACCGCCAAATCTGCGTCCTGATGTTCGAGTCTCGTGATGGTGTAATGTAGATGCTTCTGGAGTGGCAGACCGTGCAAGATTGCCCCGCATAGCAGCCTGTGCCACCGTTGCTGCACCTCTCATACCTCTTGTTCGCGCAGTACCAGCAAGTAGGTGAGCTGGGATCGCAGGAGAGTCAGGCGCAGACTCTTCACTCTCTGATTCCTCGGAGTCATCAAGCCCATCTTTATGCCCATATCCTGGACGTCTTTTGCCGGACGCCGTGGCCGTCCGCTTGAAGATCCTGCTATCCTCCATAGTCTCTGCGGCACCCGGTAGGATTTGGGAGACAAGCAGTGTTCTTATTGTCCGTCGTCGATCCTTCAGGTCTGGTAGAGCCGGTCCGCCTCGGCGGTTCACCGAACGTTTCTGCCTGCGTTCTTCTCTCGATAAGGACAGCTCCGTCTTTTCCAACTCAGTTTCATTGAGCTCATAAAGATATGGTGTAAATTCTTTGGCGGCCTGGTAAGGTCTTAACGACGATGGCATTGGCGAAGCTAAGAAACCAGATTTAAGCTCCTGGTCTTCAATAGGTCGGCCATCGAATGGATGACCTGTCACATAAAGACTGCGGGTAAATAGCTGACTTTGCTCTCGTATCGAATGTGCTATTGCAGTGGTGAATTCTCCTGCTAAGGAAAGATCTCGCGTCATCGACTTTGCAAATTCTTCTGGAGAGTTCCATGAATTATTGATCTCCCACTCAAATTGATCCACGAGTGTATGTTGACCGATGGTAATGTTAAGCTTTATGTTGATCCGCATTTCATCGTCCTTGTAGGAATTGTACGGCAGATGTGGATCCAATGCTTCTTCATCAATGAAAACATGAGGGTGAAAATCTTGTATCTGTTCTTTAATGCTTGCACTGACTTGTTGAATGAGTGGTCCGCATTGTTCCAGTGGTAGCTTAAAGTCCTCCACGAGCTGCTGAGCAAACAAGTCTGGAGAGACAACCCTGTCATGTAAGTTCCATGTGAAGGTGTCCCGAAGTCTGATCTTGTCCCATTCAATGTCCAGTCTTATTGGCACAAGTTCATCGAGCTGTTCTGACTGCGTTCCGATATCTTTCCTGGACACGCGTAGCTCCTTGGTTATCATTCCACTAGGCCGCTTTTTCTGAAAAGGGTATCGAACAGGTGGACCGTCGTGCCGTGGATCGTAGGGCCTGTCAATGTGCTTACCATTACCAAAGTTTCCATGCTGGCCGTAGCCACGACCGAATATTGCTGCAGGATCGCGTAAAGGTCCAGCTTCCGGTGCCATCCACTTGGGTCGATCCTGCTTTTGTGCGTCTGGTACGTCAACTTGGCTGTCCATATAATTCTTCGACGCCTCTCGGTCGGCTTCGGGGTCGATCCCTCGCAGAGACATCCAAAGATCCTTTTCGTCCACTTTCAAGCGGTGAAGCTTCTCCATTTCTAGACCCTCCTTCACTTGGGCATGAATATGGACAAGCCCACGGTGGACGTATTGTTCCAACTCCACTTTCTCCAGACCTTCGCAGTTCTCGTCATTGGGTCCTCTCGGTTTCAGTGTTCTATCGTGGTTGGAGGACCGTATGATGCGTGTACCTGAGCGAGAGCGCTTTCTTGTCTGGACAGTGCCGTTTGGTAATTGGACTGGTCTGTTCGATGTCTCTGATATCTCGGAAGTTGCTCCATCATGCGATACAGGGACACCAGACGCAGCCATCACCGCTTTCGCTTTCTGCTTCCTCTCTTGCAACGGTTCGCTAGACTGAGCATCTGCTGTATCTCCATTGTGTGTAGCGCCATTGCGCATGTCATCCTTCGGCGTCTCCTTGATCCCATTTTGGAGAGTGGTATTTGAGGAAGTTTCTTGGGTGGGAGGGGTGGTATTTGTTGACTGGGGCGAGGTAGGGGACGGCATCATGTACGGCGGGAAAGATAGGGGATCGAAGCGGGCGAGGAGGCCTCAGTCATCGGTAGAAGCTTGCGACCATCTCTCTAGAGCCACCAAGTACATTAGCTATATTCCGAAAGGCCAATATAAAGCTCTTGAGTCGGTGAACGCGCGCAACATCCCCGCCTCTTGATGGCAGGAAAGGCTGTGCACCAAGCCAGCCAAAGCAGGGTAAGGCACAGTCTATCGGAAAGCCACTGCGGCGACAACAATGGCATCGCCAAACAAAGTAAACGAGATATAAAGGAACAAGTACATACCCTTTGAATACATTTTAGACCCGCGATAATCGCGTTCAGATCTTGATTAGGAATTATTGGCCTCGGCGTATGTCGCAAAAGCATGGGCAAATAGAGGTCACTTGGTTTCCGGGCCGGGTCTGTGCCTTGTAAGGCTGACTATTTTCATGTACCTCATTGGTCAGCTCCTTGATAAAACACCCAATTGCCTCCACTACCAATTAGCCGTTCACTCCTCCCACTTGTCAAGACCGTGCCATGACACAGGGCGGTGCCCAGTCCCAACCCATGGCTTCCTGTTTTACCCACCCGAAGGATTCCAAACTCGTCCCTGTCAATCCTATCTATGGTCCTTTCCACTCGACGCAGAAAGCGTAGCAATCTTTGCTAGCTTTTCAGGATTGTGACCGCACCCCACAATGGGAGGCTCTACGCCCAGTATTCCTGGCCAGAAGATGACTGGGGATAATCTGAGGGACTTGCGAAATCAAGTGGCACAGCTGCTGGGTCGGTCAAGCCAAGGCTTTCCTGGCGCACAACCTGTTAGTTTTGCTGCAAGACATAAGCTGGAGCTTCAGAAGCAGGACTACTTCGTTTGCGAAAAGTCTGACGGCATACGGTGCTTGATGTTTCTTACCAACGACCCGAACATGCAAGAAGCCACGTTCCTGATAGACCGAAAGAACGACTACTATCTTGTTCCAGACCTACACTTCCCTAAATCCGCCGAAAACCCGGAACCTTTCCACACGGATACCATCCTGGACGGCGAACTCGTTAACGATACCATTCTTGACCCGGACTTAGGGCCCCGAACTCAACTGATGTATCTGGTCTTCGATTGCCTTGTGCTCAACGGCGATCGCTTGATGCATCAAACTCTAGATAAGAGAATCGGGCATTTCACAGAATTTGTATACAACCCTTATAAAAAGCTTTACGACAGATTTCCAGGCGAGAGGGAACATCTTCCCTTCCTAGTAGATTGGAAAATGATGGAGAGGGGTTATGGGATAGAGAAAATGTTTAAGGAGACCTTGCCGAAGTTGCCTCACGGGAATGATGGCTTGATATTCACCTGCAGAACTACCCCGTATCAATTTGGGACTGACCAGCATATACTCAAGTGGAAACCGGCAGAGGAAAACTCCGTGGATTTCAGAATGACTCTTGACTTCCCAATGGTTGAACCAGATACCGATGACGAGGACCAGACTCCTTACCCTAATTATACCGCCCTTCCACAAGTCAAGCTGAGCGTGCATGGCGGCGATCGTGACGGAGATATTCCATATGGAGCTATGTATCTGGACAATGTGAGATGGGAAGAATTGAAGGCTTTGAAGGAGCCTCTGAATGACAGGATTGTGGAGTGTTACTTGATGGAATCCAATATATGGAGCTTTCTACGCTTTCGGGATGACAAACAAGAAGCAAATCATATCACCACTGTGGAGAGTGTAATGGAGAGCATACTGGATAAAGTTTCAGAAGAAGATCTGATCGAAGCTTCCAAGGGCATCAGGGACGAGTGGAAGAAGAGAGAGAGGGAGACAGAAGCACAAAAAGCGGCAATGGCCAGAGCTGCTACCAATGGTCACGCGGGTCAATCTCGCAATGCTAACCCTGGAGCGAAGAGGAAGTTCGAGGGGGATGACACGGCTAACGGGGTTGATGGGGTGTGATGGAAATATCTCGACACTATAATAATCTTATGCCTTGAAGGATGCTCGACCTACCCAAGAACGACCTTCGAGCTCTGTGCTGTCCAACTGGCGAACCTACAATGGGTCGGAACTTGACTAGTTGTCAATGTCCCCATGAACAAGCCTGCGGGACATATTCAAATATTGTCAAAGATTCCTTGAGGGAAGGGCACATGTGGGCCTAACGTGATGTCGGACAGTGGGTGTTCTTCAGCGCCATGAAAGCTGAATTGCGAAGTATGGTGGAACTACTAAATGTCCGCTTTCCTTTCCTCTGAGCTACATTCTTAAACTCAATCACTAAAACGTAACGCAGTATCACCGAGACACCTCCACCTCGTTGCAGGATACCAGCAGCTCTAAGAGATTAGTGTAGGTAATCATATAATACCATTTAGCTTGGTTTACCCATTCTATATTCTGTCCCTTTCTCACTCTCTTTCCCCCTGATCCAAGCCGTGCTTGCAGCTAGATGACATATCACAGCTCCAAGGCAAGCACGCCTCGCCCACGACGCTACACTGTCAAGTCGCTTGAGCGATCAATATTGCAAGGTGTCATGTGGTACATGGGTAGCAACCGCATAGAAGACCATACAATGTTAGACATACTCGCTAACGATGAGAGCGAAGAGCTCACACTACCTGGCTGCTCACGTCGCTGAATACCCCGATCAGAAATGCCAAGAACACTGATTATGTGTGCGTTATGATGCACATCGGAGGGGTTGCTATAACCCTAGAATGACTGCTGCATTTGGTGTTTCCTAGCATCCTACATTCTTTGGTAGCTTTGACAGCTGCTCAAAGATCGTGTAACCCTGTATCTCCTGCGCGCGCAGCGATCTAATCGCCTCCACAAAGCGCTTTAGGGAGGCCTGTACGGATGGCCACAGCCTTGCCCTCAAGGCTAGCAGCTAGGTTAATCCTGGCTCCTCCATTCTTCTTCTGTTATCGGCACGCATTATAAAGCCTGAAGGCATGGGATTTGCATTCCTATGCTTCGTTGTCTCTTTCGCTAGCCTAAGAACCTTTCTAGGCTGGGGAGCGGAGGCTTCGTATAGAAGACTATTCTTCACTGGTACGTTGAACAGACCCTCCACCTTACACTTAGTAGGCATCCTCCCTCCATCCGCGTTCATTGTGTCACTTCCTTCCCAAATGGATATCCGCTGTCGTAATCACGACATCCAGTGCTAGTCCTATGTAAGCATCTTTGATGATTTCGACCGTATTTCGGTCCCCGTTTATAGCAGCATCTCCTAAGTACCCTCATTTCGATATCCTTCGAACATCGAGAGCTTTGTTGCCCTATATATATATCAACCACGATGGGGTTGGCGGTGATGCTGGTGGCGAGGACGGCGTGCGACCGAAAGGTATATGACTCGAGGACCTGAGTTTCGCCAATTGTGCCTTCATACTATCCCGCTCTTTATTCCACAAACCCGCATGCATCTCTTCATCCAATTTCAGCTGGATTTGTTGTCTCATTTCTGGTTCCCACGTTTCCCGGATCTTTCCTCGAATCATGGCCTCCTCCTCTGTGCCGATTCTTACTTCTTAGGACCTTATCAAGTCATGTCTCTGGGTGGCCAGGTTTTCTTATTGCGTGGGTCCAAAGTGTGCGTAGGTTCGTCATAAAGGATTTGGGCCCCATCTTCTTTGCTTGTTGGACTCATGCCTTCAGTCCAGATTTGCATTTGCTGAACTCTCATATCGCCAACTTCTGCTTCTGGCTTTGAAGCCTTAGCTTTTGGTACTGTAGCCTTTTTCTTAGCCATCTTATCCTCACTTCTTTCGCCTAGCACAGTACTAGCTTTGAGCGTAAAGAGTCGCTGTCACTGGTGCTTGCACACTTTACGCTCAAAGCTAGTACTTTACCTCGTCATACATCTTTTGCATGAGGTCCGGTTCGCAGTCTCTGCACTTGCACTCGTGACCTCAGAAGAGCTCCTTGACAATGATCTCGGGTAGTGCTAGTGTTTTTGGACGAGGGAGATTGTTTGCGGTGGTGCTGCTAGCGTTGATGGGGTCGTCGGCGATCGAGCTGCTAGCTAGGGTGGGATCGTTAGCGGTCGAGCTGCTAGCGAAGGTGGGATCGTTCCAGTTGGGGCTGCTAGGAAAGGTGGGGGTGCCGTTTTCAGAGGAGGTGTCTGCGTGTTCCTCCTTTATCTTGTCGTTAGAGGCGATCAAGCCTAACATCATGCTGGCTTGGGTTCATCATTAACGGTATTACTCCCCTGTACTCTTCTTCACCCTTAACCCAGTCGGGCCTTTCGAGATTTCCATCCCATTTAGTCCAGTGAATTTGATTTCGTCTCACCGGGACGATGGGTAGACTGCCCTGGACTTGGGGCCGCTTCAGCGCCTTCTCCAGGAGGGGTTGGTTGCGTGGAAGAATAGCTACGCGGTTGACGGTCTCGAGAAGCATCTTTTTACTAGGTTCCTCCTTCGGAGCAAGATCAGGTGCTGGTGAGTTGATTGGCTCAGGCGGCCCGTAGTCCCATATACGAGGGCTCGAAAGTACCAACGACTTGGGCGTTCAAGTTGTGCAAAAGTCTTAAAGCGTGTGCAACTTCTAGTTCATGCAAGCATCGTGACCATTGTCCACCCCTTTTAATATAGGCCATTTCAGTTCTCTCTGGGTATTTGTCGATCATGATAGTGGGGCCTGATCTGACCGCACGAGAAGGCTTGGTATCGACGTTGCTCTTCTGGAATGAGGGATTCTTGCTGCTGACTGCTAGATTCGATGACATGAACTAACAGACAGGTGTAGTGACACGACAATGGAGACTTAACTAGCTGAAAACGGCGGTACAACAGACACGGGGATTTGAACGCCCTCTTCGGCGTGTGTCGTAGCCCATTGGGCTGGGTGGACCCCATATTGGCATGAGTGGACCCGCCCATGGCTGGTTCGAGATTGCTGTCTTCGGGGAATGCCCAACAATGCAATCATTCAAGTCTTGTGAGAATCTTCCTGGGCAGAATGAGTGCCTAATTGCTGATACTTCAACAATTTGGGGCTTGCATTGGTGGAATTTTCGTATCGACAGAACATGAAGCCTTGATGTACACCGGAATGGAAAAGAAAAAGACCCCCCCCCCCTCTTCCCTCCTTCTGAAAAAGAATAACTGATCAGTATAAATATTAACAATTTTCAAATAGGATTTCTGCTAAACGACTTCAGCATTTTCATCTCGCTCCTGACCTATGCTTTCTGTAATCTACCGACGTCAATTGGCTGGATAAATGTTGAACCATATCAATGATCAAACCAGCCTCATAAGCGTCCAGTCGGCTTTACTTGGAGATCTTTAGCGTTATGAAAGTGGTATCTGCTTGGCCCGGACATAATTGGAGACCAGGTCAGAAGGTGAGAAGCCAGAGCTTGTATAAGGCAAAGCTAAGGAAGGTCACCAATGCTGGACCGTGACGTTCGCTAAGTACGCTGAAATGGAGACCGAGTTACTCGGCTAACGACTCTTCAGATGGCGGTGACCTCGTGACACATGGCAAGGAAATCGAATAAGAGAATATAAAGATGTCGGAGTTAGTCGTCTCGGTGACGATTGCAATCAGGTCTTGCTTACTTTTGCTAGAGCTTCGATTATAGAAGCACGGAATGTAAGGTAGCTGGTATCTAGAAGCTGAGCATGATCAAGCAAGTAAGAAGTCCTTGGGGTCAGGACACTTTAAGTAACCGGATTAAGAAGCAGCGAGGCAAGTTAGGGGTAACCAAACGTGCGGCTCTTCTTCTTGAGCGTATCATAGTCGACATCGATTTTCCCGTTGGAATGGTCGTTCGCAGCCTTGATCACGTCTGCTTTGGGGTCTTCAGGGAGGTCCGGGGGTGGACCGGGTTTCTGCCTAGCGTTGCGGCCGCTGCTTTGGGTCTGGCCGGCCATGGTGTCAACGCTGAACAGGTTAGAGCAAGGGGTCAACAGCGGTGAAGGAGACGGGGACAAACCACGACAGGGGTTATCTGGGTTGTAGAGTGGGTTATCAAGGAGTTTTCAGGGCTGGTCAGGGGCGAACGCCTCAAAAATCGTGTTAACGTCTCGAAAGCTATGGTTGATATATCCTAAACAGCCCTGTTAGCCTGGTAAACACTCCTGAACATTGCCAAACGCAGCTGATCGGGGGTGCACAGAGGGGCATGGTGCTGTGAGGGGCTGATCGGAGGTGTTGGGGACTTCTTCGTGACAGTGGCGCCCCACACAGCTCTTAGGCTCCTCAAAAGAGTTCAAAATGTCAAAGAAGCTTCTTCCAACCTCTCGTTCCTCCAACGTTGTGGATGTCCACTTATATAAAAGCCCCCCAATTCTGCACCATTCGCAATTGGCGTCGCTGTAAGCATGATGTAGTGATATGCAGCTAGCCACAGGACTGCCACTAATCCCTTCGCCGAGAGATTCTCAAGAACTTGCGCTTCATCCGTCACCACAAAATCGAAACACCCCGCCGTGGCGAAGGCTATCTAAAATTTCGCCTTCCATGCAGTGAGGGCACCAGTCAGCCTCGGAGATTCGATGCTACCGTAAATAGCTGCTCGATACCCTCACGTTGAGCGGCACTGTTGGAACGTTGGAGCATGCGTGCCAACGCCCTGAGCTTAGTGTGTAAGTCCTTCTCGCTGAACATGTTAACGTCTGATGTACGGAGGGTATCTGACTGAAAAGATGGAGTCGACGAAGATATCCACTTCGACGTGTATATATATATAAAGGCATGCTACAGCCTGTGTATTGAACCATGTTAGGGGATTTCAGAAGAAGCCAGGATCTTGCTCTTGGTATTAGCCTTCCGAATATCAAATGTCGGGTCTTGTCTCTTGTTGATTCCATCATCACCGCATCCACCTTCCACATCGCGCTGATTTGAGCTGTCTTCTTATCCATTCTGGCCTTAGACATCCCGTTCAGGTGTCTCATCTTCAGCATCATTGGTGTACGGTGAGCAAATGGCAGCGCACTTTAACTTGAAGTGCGATCAAAGATTGGCCCGTTGTGAACATCAATAACATAGCCTGGAACACTCTCGCTGTTCAGATTATGCTGCACAATCTGACTGGTCGCTTCGCACCATAAAATGCAGTTGCTGGTGTCGCTGTACTATTTATGACCGCGATTGTTGGCATGAGCGGCGGCGGAGGTGCGTTAACAGTGAACATGACTGTGGTTGCTCCGACTGCGGGGGCGGTATTTTTTGCATTTGGAGTAGTAGGAATAGCTATCGCGAGAGTGAAGAGAGCAAGCAATATCAGGATGATTGGAATGCGCATTGTGGGCGAGAGGTTGCTTGAAGGGTTGGTAAGACTGAGTGAGGAATAGCGGCGGCGAAACTTTTGGTGGGGTTACAGATAGAGACACTTCGTAGACGGATGGCTTTGGTTTGAACAAGGAGTAAACGTATGGAACGGTAGAAGTGTACGAGTGTCAATTCTCATGTACGACTCGCCTGCTCCATGTTTCCTTGGGTGAGGCGGCTCCACCTCCCCACTGCCGTGTTGAAGCGAGCCAAGAACGACATAATATCAAGAAAAGATATTTCAATAATGTTATCAATTGATGTATACTGGTAAGTGTACTGGTAAATGTGTATGAACAGAAAGGAAGAGAAACGAGAAGTGCGAAGCCTTTATACGGTAATCCAACTTTCTGAAAAATTGAACGAATCTTCTGGTGGGTCAGAGATTGGAAGAGAAGAGCTGCTGATGCTACATGGAAGTCAAAAATATGCAATAATGGCATAGAATGGCAACTTACGTATCCATAGATACTTTCGTGAATGACTGTGAAAGTGAACGTTGGCTCGTTGGAGATGGGCCAAGTTTTCTCCGGGACGAAATTTATGACTAGAATATCCGTAGTCATATTCCTTATTCTGTAACTTGTCCATAAAGCTGATTATCGACGCAGGAATGTCACTATCCCTAAGGGGCCCGAAAAACTTCGAGGAATTCAATTCTGAGTGAAAGGAGGACAGAAACGGAAAAAAAGTACTGCACACCTCGCCGAAACTTCCTCAAATTTTGCCTTTGGCGACTGCTTTCGCAGACCAATTACAAGGATATGAAGGATTCCAGCCTCTCTTCAGCCAGGGTGATAATGGACCTCCAGTGAGGGGGAGCCGGGAGGGCAGGGAATCCCGTAAAAGAGCCATTTTGCAGAAACGTTTTCACCTGGCCTCAGACCACAGATCGATCGATTAACGGCACTGAACGTACAAAGCATTAGGCCTTCATCACTCAGCTTTTGCGGTCGAATTCCTTGTGATCCTTTGTTGGTCTCAGCCATTTTGTTAAGCGTGCCTGGCCTGTATCTAAGAATTGGATAGATAATCCCGTAGTGCAGCTCCGATTCTTGTCTCCTACTTTTTCTTTATCTCACACTGAAAACGTGTGTTTGTTGTGTAGTCGTGGTCTTCTGTTGCCTGCAATTATTTGGGTTGCGTTAAGCTCTTTGGCTTCTCGTTCTTCGCCGCGTAATTGGATGGTGTTGAATACCACTGGGTACTTCCATGCTCCGGCTTCATCTAGTACCTTTGCCGCCCGTCCTTTATTCTTCCAACTTGATTGCTCACACTGGGTGACATGAGTTAGTACACCTGGTCCATAGCTTGCACAACTGCACGAGAGTGAAGAAAGTGGGTGAGATTATCAGAGGAATCACCACCGCCTATATCCTCGTCTGGCTCAGATTGTGGCTCTGGAATTGGGCTAGTCACTATATCTTTAAGGTACGCATCATTGCTTTTGTCGGCGTTCTACAATTTCACATTCTTTTTATTGACCTCCTACCGGAGTCCAGTATCGTCTCTCGAATGAGTTTGTACATTATGCGATTTCTGATTTGTCGACCTTCTGCCGTGTCTCTTGTTCCCAGCCGTTGACATCCGTATCTTCTGCATCTGCATCGGCATCTGAGGCTAAAGGCGCAAGGGGTGCAGCGAGAGAAGTTGGAGTTAGCGGTTCTCGGTGCGCGGCTGGTCTGGTCCATGGAATGGTTTTGGTGTACTCGGAGTCGCAAGATGAACAGCTCTCCGTGTCATCGGGAGCGGTGTACCAGTTGTCGAAGGCTGCACCCCCTTGTGAGCAGCGGCACTCATGACCTTGACAACGTCGTGGCATTGCAATCTCAGCCCATTCCCGGACGTATTTCCCATTTCCTCGCTTTCGGTTCGGATCCAGACGTCTTTTGGAATGATCATCCGTATCTTCTGCATCGACCATTGGGCTCTTATAAAGGTATCAATTGCTTGGGAATTCCTCATCCAAGGGACCTCGCGGGCATTAAAGCATCCTAGGTTTTTCTTAACGGACTTCCACGCCTCTCTTTCCAGACCCAGACACTTTTTCGCGAAATCACTTGGCGATTCATAGCTGCCTGTGACGTCCTTTGCGTCGACTAGATGCCGGTACTGGGTAATGCAACTTCAGCTAGGTCTGGTCTGTACCAGCGGAGCCTTCTTTTGCAATCCTTCCTCATACGGACCTGCCACAATTGCGGAAGTCCTTTCTAGTTAGACGCCTCCGCTGCGCAGTAGATGCGTTCGGCAAGAAAGCTGGGCAAGGTTGTGATCTTTTGGTCTGAATTCAGTACCACTCAATCACATTGCTGAGGAGGAACCCAATAGTACTGTGGTTAAATACCGTGGTATGTTTTAAAGCCGAAGGAGTCGAATGGCGATGTCGTAATTGCCTATGAGAGAAAAATCAAGAGTTTGCCCACAAGCCTCCGAAAGGCCATAAGTGATGAAGTTCTTTCTGGAATAATGATTGAACTTGACTGCTTCACCATCGTTAATTTGTAGAGGAAGAACAAAGCGCGTATGAGGATGATGTATCAGAGATACAGGGAATTTCAGTTGAGGTGGCTATGGCGCTTGTGATAGTCTGAGTTGAAGATTGTTCTGAGGAAACCATCAGGGTATGTTCCGCTGGAGTGCCGTCTTCATCCATCAATTGAGAGCTGAAATCAGGTAAGAGGGTATGTGTGGAGCTTTCAATGAACTAAACCTCCAGGTTCTTAGGGTACTTCACATTGATTGATCCCTATTGACATCTTCAGCAGATATTGAATTATTTAAGTCCGAGACGGACGGGGTGACTGTTTAGATAGTTATATTGGCGCGGGCGTAAAGATATTGCAAAAACTCCATGTATGAAGTATTTTTATATAATGAAATGAGCCTTGTCTCTGAGCGTTGGCCTGCGATAAGCTGCTTTTACCTCCTCATCGAGCCCTGGTGTGTCGTCTAGAACTAACCGGTTTGGTGGATTGAATGTTTTCTGATCGGTGGAGCGTAATTTCCATAAATCGAAACAGAGCAGAAGGGTGAAGGGCTTTGCTCAAGTTATGAACTCGGATTGTGGTGTTTGAAGTCAGCTTTAAGTATGAAGGGAATAACAAGGCTCTTTAAGACGAAGAGATACCCCAATAGCTTCCTGTCTGTCGTCGACGTCGGCAAAGTTTCACCTCCCATGGAGTTATTCGTTGTTTCTTTGACTCCGGAAAAGTCCCTGCTTTTCAGTATCCCTATCGAGCTCGCCTTGTCTACAGGTTGTTAAATGGAACAGCTTGCTTTAAATATATACGCGCTTCCTGGGCTGATTGTCCGGCATTGTACATGGTAGGAAGAGTAGTTGAATCGATGTCATGAGGACAAAAGAAATAGAGATCAGCTCCGTGGAAGTGATGAGCGAGCTTGGGGTATAGATATGTATACTTGGAAAGCAATGAAGAAAGGATTGGATTAGCAAGTGAGTAAATACGATGAGGAAACCTGAGGAGAGCGTTGAAACAAGTGAATAGCATACCGTAACTCCATCAAGTGAGACGATAAGCTCTTCAAACAATTGAAGTCTACCGGCTGCATACCATGTCAACATGGCTTTGACATGAGCTACGCATTCTTGGTGAGCGCTTGAGCAGGAGATATCTTCTGTGCTGCTTGACTTGTCTGTCTCAATGGTTATGGGAATTACATCAAACGCCATAATCCATAAGATATGATGCCTTGTCATATAGCATGGGAAAGATTGTAAGATTCCAACGGAGAAGATATGAAGCTCCTTCTGGCATTAAGACATCCATTCATCGACAAGGCGTAATTCATCACCCAGAATTGTGTCGTTTCGTTAATCGTGAATCGTTCGCAGGCTGTTGGGCATTTTGAAGTAGAAGTGAAAATGGTTCATAGCTGTTCGTATGTGAGGTTTTGTGGAGCTGGACGTGCAAACCATGTCAACTTCACCACGTAATAAGCGAGATACTGGCTCTCTGCAAGTCCTGGCTCAAGGAAGTCATTCTCAAAATTCACACCCTGGTTGATCAGTCTCTCCTTCGCAGCGAAAGGGGTTTTGTCGGAGTTTCCTGGATGGTACGCTATGCAAGAGGTCAGAAAATTCGACGATATGTTGGGAAGACGTTAATCTTATACTTAGTCTGCGACCCAGCCACCCTGTCCTCGTTGTCCTTGACTCATCCAAGACCAAGACCTGGCCATCGTGTAGAGCAAATCGCCAGCCCGGCGCACGTGAAACAATAGCATCTAATTCGCCTTTCTTCTTCTCGACAGTCTCAAGTTCCAACACAAATTTTTCCAGTCCGTTCATCTTTTGGAACGCGGCCCCCATGATCCTTTATTGAACGGGTCAGAAGGTTGGCTGATCGCGTTTGGGTGCGGCTTGCCGCAATATTTCGGCTCGAGAGCCAGCGGGTCCTCATGCTCCCACCACCACCAATCGCTATGACGAAGAGTGATTTTGAGATGCGTTGGGGTAGCCGATTTCCACAAATCAGTAAAATGCGTGAAGCGACCCTCTAGCCATGTTTGTTGAGTGAATAGATGGATGCATTTCAATGCTCTATGGCGCACCAGCACACCAACGGCATCTTCAGTTGCGAGCCTGGTGAGCCCATTCGTCGATGCCCATGGCGGGGCTCGTCCGAACCAGCAAGTATACTCATTTATGCTTGCGGGTATGTCTTTTGTTTCTGCCAATACCCGGCGACATGTGAGAAGGAGGTTGGTATCGACTTTGTGAGCGTAGCGATGGCCAGGTCTGTAGTAGTACTCGCCGTTCTTATATGGCTTTGTATGATCGTCGTAGGCAGTCAATGCAAGCTTAAAGATGTGGTTGCGGATCTCTGCTGGTATGAGATTGAATAAAGGAGAGGTAGATTGGGGGTTGATAGGTTCTAATACGGTAGCACTCATGGTGGTGGGGGCACAGTGGGACAGAGTATATTGACTGGTCGAGTGTGAGATGGCGTCAGAGTATCGAGTAGGCTTCTTCGGACTGATAGGGTGACATTCGCTTCAAGTGAAGGATTCGGTTTAGTCAGCACTGCTGCCTTGAGGTCTCGCTGCATCCATCCCAGCAGTATTCCAGTACACCGCCTCCGTGAATGGATGACTCGGGTTATACTGGTCAATTGCTGAGGAGGGCAAAGTTGCCCGGATGCTATTATTGTGCTTGCCGATGATTCTCCGCAGAAGGCATGTCCAACCAGACACTCTTGGCGCACGTGGCAGGAGTCAAACAGTAGCGGGCCAAAAGCGCCTTGCCTCTTAGTTAGAGAGCGTCCTGACTGTTGAGGCTGGCTGTTAGAGTATGGCACAGATAGAGACCAGCGGGGAGGCCAAGATGAGGCTGCGCGTGAGGTTCACCGTTGATCATCTTCTTGATCGCCTTCACTCCTCCCTTAGGCTGCCTAGACCTCGAATTTGCCTGAGCGAGGAGAGTTCGCCCGTATTGTGCATGCGTCGCTGCAGGTCAAGTCCTGCTAGCATCTTCCGGCACTTTCAAGTGCTTTCTTGGACGGCGATTCTAAGTCCTGTCGCTTCCGCTTGTAGGAATGTTGCAGAAGAGAATACCCAATCATTGTGCGAAAGTGCATCTTATATGCAGCCTCTTACCGGATCGCAGCAAAGTTCCAATTATAACTCATCCCTGGGTTTCTTGCACTTCTTCTCTTCTGTTTTGGGGCACACTGTTTTGTCTACGCCCAATGCCAGTATAATAATATAACGTCGTACATCTTTTATCAGATAGTCACCTGATAATTTACCACTGCGCGCCATCCTTGTCGCACTTCTTGACCCGCTAAACAAGACCCCTCTTTCCTACCAACCAGAATTCCAGCCACACGTCCCTCTGCATCCTGGTCAACCTATCCAGCGTGCCCATCACTCTAACGCAGACGAGAAAAAGAGTTCGCAAGCATACGACATTCTGATCCAGCGGAGACTTCAGCGCTACCGGTCGCATGAATTACTCTCCCTTCTTCAGCCATCAGCGGATCTTAATCCGGAATAGAATCACAAAGAAATTGCCGCGACCACAAAAGCAAGCGCCAAAGACAGTTGACCATGAAAGCAATACGACGCAGCATCAAGGGTGAGAAAGACACAAGACCCCTCCATAATTCGATTACTCCCAAGAGCGCAATAGCAATACAACCACCGAAAAGGGTATGTCTAGCCTACTCGCCCCTGCGTCACAGCCAGCACAAAGCTTACTCTCTCAAACAGGTCATTAAAGCTCTCTACGACTATACCCCCGATCCAAACAATACCCAAGAACTTGGTTTCGCAAAAGGCGACTTCTTCCATGTGATCAGCAGAGAAAACGATCCGAACTGGTATGAAGCCTGCAATCCTCTGATACCAAATGCTCGCGGCCTCGTCCCTGTGACATACTTTGAGCATATCGGGAAGACCGAGAGGCAAAGTGGAGGCTCGGAAAAGTCTGGCGCAAGCTATGTTATTGCATCCCATGATTCAGGCTACTCCGAAAAGACAGGACCCGATCGTCAAGACTCGACTTCCACTACACGCAAACAAGGCCATACTCGAATGTCAAGTATGGGGAAGGGATCGGGGGCTATGGTCTATGGCATCGTACAGTATGACTTCAACGCTGAAAGGCCTGACGAGTTGGAGGCAAAATCAGGAGAGGCCATTATCGTGATTGCCCAGTCAAATCCAGAATGGTTTGTGGCAAAGCCGATAGGTCGGCTTGGTGGCCCAGGGCTCATACCAGTCTCGTTTATTGAGATCAAAGATATGGCGACTGGCCAGACTGTTCCAGATGCACAGGCCGCTGTGACGAGGGCAGGGGTACCAAAGGTCGAAGAATGGAAGAAGATGGCTGCGGACTACAAGAATAGCAGTATTACGTTAGGGAAAATCGAAACACCCAACGCAGGTACGGTGCCGAAGGACTTGGAAAGAATGAGTTTGAATAATGGGAGTCAGCCATACTATGGCGGCTCTAATGGAAGCCCATACGTAGGTATCTCGTGGCTCCTACTGCCTTATAGTCGCTAATTCAGAACGCAGAGCCAGAGTTCGCATCATCAACGACAACCCTCCAGGCACACTCAAAATGGCTATGACCAGCGATCACAGCGCCCTCTACTTGCCCCAATAGCTGCATCAATACCTCGCTATATATTCGAGAACGACAAGTATTGGTACATTATCGAATGTCAGATGGAAGACGGCTCACACTGGGAGCTGTCTCGGATATATCAGAAATTCTACGATTTCCAAATTGCCCTCCTGCAACAGTTCCCCAAAGAATCGGTGACTCCTCAGGGCGGAAAACGAATGCTACCTTTCATGCCCGGGCCTGTAACATATGTCACAGACGCTATCTCCAATGGTCGGCGAGAGAGCCTCAACCAATACGTCAAGGAATTACTCGCGCTACCGCCATATATTTCCAAATGTGACCTTGTCAAGGAGCTATTTGCGCCACGAGAAGGGGACCACGAGCTAGATCCAGACAGAGTTGCTGAGGATTTCCGTCACTCAACCGGATCTCAACAATCGTCATTCACAGGCAGTCTGTCCCGTACCGCATCAAGGCAATCATCACGAGGGCAGATCAATGGGGCTAATGGTTATGGTAATATGGGGCCGCCCCAACACAAGGTAACTCACCAAAGAAGTCAGAACTCAGTACCTGGGTCGAATGGCACATCTCAGTACCGCAACCAGCCAGACTACCAATATCAAAACGCAGTGAAACCTCAACCCTCGACTATTACGCAAAGTTCGACACATTCATCCGCCCCTAATACTTCTACTACTAACGTCAACGCCTCAAGCGCACTCAAAATCAAAGTCAACTTCAAGGATGACTTGATCGCCATACGAGTACCGAGTGAGATAAGCTTCCCGCAGCTGAAGGATAAGCTGCAAGACAGGTTCAAAATCCAAGAAGAGATTTTGATAAGATACAGGGACGAGCCCACGGGGGAATATATTGAGATGTTGAGTGATCGAGATCTGAACGTGGCTCTGCAGAGAAATCAGAAGCTCACGCTCTTTGTTGGATATGCGTAGAGCTGGGGATTGATAGGTCGAGTAATGTGCATGTGTGATACCAGAGTGGCAGCCTACTCTATCGACTATTTATTAACATCTAAGGGTATGTGGAGGGATGCGAGAACGGTTATGGGGAGGTTGATCTTGCAGTTTACGTGCCATGTCAATGGCTATAGCAACAATATTTCATCGTATGTTAGCGATCTACTTTCGACGATAACGTCTGTATGCGAGCATGTGGTGGATGATGTGGGGCAGCAATTGGAGGAGCATGGGGAGGAAGGCGTATGTGGACGTGGAGCCTCAATATTGGGTTTCTACAAGTTTTAGCACCTTAGCGATGTGAATCACACTGTCCGAGATCTTATACCATCTATATTGTTGGTCTATTCCACTGCCATTCGCCTGCCTATCCTTGAAGTGTCCCTGCTCTCTGCGTCACAAACCTCGATTGAGTCGAGCGGCTGCAGTACATTTTCTGCCCACAATCCATTGCTTCTTGCAAAACCCAACCTCAACCCAACACTCTGAAGCATGTTTGCTCCATTGCGTTACCCCTTATCGATCAATTACCATATCTGGCCTCATCTTCCGTATCGGGTCTTAAGAACCGACCAAGGGTCTAACACATGAGATGCACATGAGCCACGAACGCCGGCGAACCATGGATCTCTGTCCGAATGTCACCGACATTTGACGGTCGAGAGGAATTGACTTTGTCACGTCGGCCGTTGGTGATGAGCTCACGTGGAGTCTTCTCTTACTCTCGGTGGTTTCAATTGGTCGGGAGAAAGCGGTCAGGGGAACACATTCGGCCCACAACATTCAGAAGTCAGCTGATGTAAATACCCATCTGCCGCCTTCACAGAATGGACCCAGAACACGTACCGAGGAGGAAGAGAGGGATCAAAAAGTCTGAGAGCATTGCTCTAGGAATACTGCCAGGCGCTATAAACCGGGTAAGCAGCTCAAACGCCGCCTCTAAAAGCCGGATCATATCATTCGCCCCTCAGTTCCGTTACGGCGTCGAAACCGTACTAAAAGCAAAAACAAAAGCGTTCGGAGGAAGTCGGTTTGGAATCTCTGAGAGTATCAAACTCTCGTGATGTTCAGACTCTCGATACCTCGTCTCCGGTAAGATCTCCTTGGGCCCTTGTGCCGTGTGTTCCTGTCGGTCATGCCTCCACCTGTGCAGTTTCCGGTCTTCCGACATTCACTTAACGAGCTGCGAGCGTCCGCTGGCTCAGACTTCCCTGGGACTCTATGCTTCAGCTGTCTGCGAGTTCTCCGACCTAAAGCAAATGTGAGAGGTTACAGCACACGCTGCTCAAGGAAGAGACCAAAATCAAGCGAGATCTGTCCTACACCATGGCCGCGTCTGTGTTCCTCCAGGAGCTTGGCGACTGTCCAGCACTCCAATCCGGATATGTGGGGACCCCTAGACGAGTACGACGCGCGGGTACGCGCTGGCAAGCTCAAAGACGACGAGCATCAGCGGGGAATCGTACAGAGTCTCCAAGATCTTCATGACATGCTCATAGATTACCAAGCCCCCAAAGTCGTACGCCCCAGCATTGAATCTCTGAAACCTCATACCCAATCCCTTCTTGGATCCATCTTCCACCGCCAAGCGCCCAGACGACGCACCCAACTACCCGCCAACCTGCCAAAGGGCTTGTATATGTATGGAGATGTGGGTAGTGGGAAAACGATGTTAATGGACATGTTCTACGATACCCTACCGCATAATATTACTTCGAAGACACGAATACATTTCCATAATTTCATGCAGGATGTACATAAGCGGCTGCACGCGATGAAGATGGAGCACGGGACGGATTTGGACGCTGTACAATATGTTGCTGCTGATATTGCTGAGAATGGGAGCGTGTTATGTTTTGATGAGTTTCAATGTACAGATGTTGCTGATGCTATGATCTTGAGAAGGTGCGTAAGACGAAAATTGGCTAAACAGGTCTGATCAATGCAGTTTACTCGAGGGCCTAATGTCCCATGGGGTAGTTTTGGTTACCACGTCTAATCGACATCCTAACGACCTGTACAAAAACGGCATACAGCGTGAATCATTTATACCCTGTATTAATCTACTGAAGACCCGTCTCCGTGTGCTCAACTTGGACTCGACTACGGACTACAGAAAGGTCCCCAGACCACCCTCTGGTGTCTACCATCATCCTCTGGACAAGGCGGCCATAACTCACGCTGACAAGTGGTTCCGATTTCTCGGTGACTTCGAGAAGGATCCTCCACATACGGCCACCCATCAAGTGTGGGGACGCAATATCGAAGTTCCCCGAGCTAGTGGAGAGGCGGCGATGTTCACTTTCGATGACTTAATCGGGAAAGCAAAAGGCGCTGCAGACTACATAGAATTGTGTAGGGCGTATCATGCGTTCGTTGTTACGGGGGTTCCAGGCATGACGCATAGGGAAAGAGACCTAGCGCGAAGGTTCATAACATTCATTGACGCTGTCTACGAGAGCAGGGTAAGTCATTTGAAGTCTACCGCTAGCATCATTCCAGCTAATGGCTACTACAGGCGAAGCTAGTCCTGACCACTGCGGTCCCCCTATTCGAATTATTTATGTCTCATGATGAGGTCGACACTGCGTTAGAAGAAGGGAGGAAAAGCGGGTCTGTCAAGCAACCAGAAGACCATGAGGGCGTGGACGATGTCATGCGCCAGATGATGGATGACTTGGGAATGAGCATGAGTATGCTCAAGAACAGCAGCCTGTTCTCGGGAGACGAAGAAAGATTTGCGTTTTCACGAGCGCTGAGCAGGTTGAGTGAGATGGGGAGTCAAGAGTGGGTTGAACGGGGTCTTGGAATGGAGCATCGGGGCGGATTGAATGAGCGGGAAGGGTGGCAGAAGGTGCGAAGTCGATGGAGAGAGGACAGCATGTGAGTCTTGAGTGAGCGCCTTTTTGGATACCCCTGTATATCTTTTCAGCGTCACTATACCAAGGAATTGGAAAGCAGACAATGTTGGATCGTTTGTGGTTTCCCTAGAAATTGCATGCTTCAATGGCATGCTTCGGATGTACCGACGCGCAAGTGATAGCACAGACCCATTGGTTGGGGTCTCGTCCTCATGATCTACCTGGATCTACGAAAGGAGTCCGCCGTGTGGGATCGCGATCTCATGCTAGTGGAGCGCAACTGTGCCGCCTGAAGCGGCAATGATTTGGTGGTGATCATGGCGTGAACGTGAGGAGCTGAACCACTGGAGTCTAATACTACCTTACAGAGTAGGTGCACACCATACGTGCCCCCCAGCAAACATTTCCCTCGGCTTGTTCTGCAAATGACGGGTAACTAGAGCCGTTAGTGGGTGACAACTGACAACTGCCCTGGTCTTTCGGCTGTCAACCCGTCGATCTGTCCAGGTCCAGGTACCTGAACATGCTTCAGTATATCAGCACATGCTGTGCGCACTCCGAGAGGATCACCTACACCGGAATTTGAGCACAAGTGATAGACAGGTGGGAAAAGTTAAGAACTTAAGATACCAACATTCCACCAAATCTCTTGTTTCTTGTTTTGAATCTGGACCGCACATGGTTTGCATCTAAAGAACATCGGTTTGTGGTTTGTGGAAGATGCAGATCTTCAGCAGCTTGCTAGAGTCGCCATTGCTGTCCCACATACGTCATCCGACGCCGACGCCCAACGGGGATCCGCGAACCACCAAACGTAAGTTCTGTCAACTGTTGCTCCACGCGTCAGATTACCGTTGCTTCGAAATTACATCCTATTGCCTTGTTCTCCATCCTTCACTGTTGGTTGTCCTCATTCCTCATTGCTGCTTTCTCCATTGCTCCAATTGCACCTACAGGTGCAACAGCCTTGTCACGTTGTGAAACTCCGCTTGCGCCATCTCCCGAGACCAATCTGTCCCTATCTGAGCAACCCCACCAGTTCCTAGCCGGCGATCATGATCATGAATTGGCATCGTCAAAAAACAGCAGATGGTAATCCGCTCTCTCCAGCACACAAAGTCTCCTTCTCCGACTCGTCCAAATCCTCAGAGAAACGAAACAGCGGCCGGCCCTCCAGTCGGCCTTCCAGCTCCTCCAATTCGCACACTGAGTCTACAGCGCCGCCACGAAGAAAAGAATCTCAGCAAAGACTCCCCTCACAAACCAGAGAGAAACACTGGGCATCCAACCGCAACACCCAACTCATCGATCGCCAAAGTGAAGCATTATGGCAGTAAGCACATCTCTCACACCCCAATTCCCAAAAAGACCATTCACCTAACACACCCTACCATCACAGAACAACTCTCACCTCTCCTACCTCGCCCCAACCCAAACCTTTCCTGATTTACCACGACTCATTCCTCCGCGTCCTCGGCCCTAATCCCACCCTACAATGCCTGATCGACGACCCCCGCGCCCCCTACTTCCACGAAGCTGGCGTCTTCCACCCCCCAACAAACACCCTCTTCATCACCTCGAATCAAATCGCCGATCCCTCCCCCGACGCCGTCTCCACCGCCCATAAAACCATCATAATCACCAAACTCGAATTCTTCGCCCCCACCGACTTCACCCGCGACAAAGTCCGCTGCCCCGAGCGCAACTTCATGGCCAACGGCGGCACCAATTACCGCGACGGCCTCATCCTCTGCGCCCAAGGCTCCCTCCGCGAACCCGCCGGCCTCATCTACATGGAAGCGAAGCGCCCCCACAAAACAACCACCCTCCTAAACAACTACCACTCCCGCCCCTTCAACTCCCCCAACGACGTCGTCGTCCACCACGACGGCTCCATCTGGTTCACCGACCCCATCTACGGCTACGAGCAAGGCTTCCGGCCCAAACCGCAACTCCCCCAACTCGTCTACCGCTTCGACCCCTTGACAGGCGACGTCCGCGCCGTCGCAGACAGCTTCGGCCGCCCCAACGGCATCGCCTTCTCTCCCGACTTTGACACCCTCTACGTCACTGACACCGATTGCATCCACGGGCACCCCTCCTCCCCACCCACCCCCTCCCCAACCCGCGCTGCATCCATCTACGCCTTCACCGTCATGAAAGAACCCCAAACCTCCCTCCCTTATCTGACGAATCGCCGTCTCTTCGCGTACGTGGACAGCGGCGCGCCGGACGGGATTAAGTGCGATGGATGGGGGAACGTGTATGCG
The DNA here is from genome assembly GCA_023065455.1 of Cladonia rangiferina. NCBI lineage: Eukaryota > Fungi > Ascomycota > Lecanoromycetes > Lecanorales > Cladoniaceae > Cladonia > Cladonia rangiferina. The sequence continues at coordinate 300,903 of JAJREH010000014.1, read as the reverse complement.
GGATGTGGGGATGGGATTCAGGTGTGGAATTGTGGAGGCATGTTGATTGGGAAGGTTATGATTGAGGGCGGGGTTAGTAATTTTTGTTTTGGCAGGGGAGGGGAGGTGTGGGCTTGTGGGGAGAGGAGGTTGTGGAGAGTGGGGTTTGGGAAGGAGGTTAGGGGGGGATTTTGGGGTTGTGAAGGGGAGGGGGGGGTGGGGGTGGAGAGAGGGATGTATGCTTGAGTGTTGGGGGGATGGTACTTGATACTCCTACATGGTCACATAAAACACAATTCTAAACACAGAGATGCGGATTGGTGTACGTTAGATGGATACACGCTACGATACGATACGATACAAGATCTCGATCTCGATGATACATATCTAGGAGCTTTTTGGCAAAAGAAAAAAGGGTGGGGGGTTGGGGGGACGGGTTTATGAATAGTGCTGGTGATATGGAACGCACATCTAGCCTCTCATTCATTGACCTGTACGTTAATTCTGGAGGGCAAAAGAGAAAGGAAGGATTCTTTTATATAGTTTTAGTGTTATTTACCTTAGCTAGCGGTTTGGGATATATATGATGGATGGATGGATGGATGGATGTATTGGGTAGATCTCATTGTAATAGAGAGATGTTTTTGAAGAGGATGGATTAATTATTCAGTTGACAAGAAACTCTCATTTTTCTAGAGTATATACGACTCGACCTGACGCTTGAGAGAGTGCATACATAGCTGTCTCGGTAGTCTAGGTAATGTATGTTGCCATGACTGACGTCTGTCACCGTTCAGACCTGACATGAATTGAGTTGAGGCGAATGGAACTGAATTGGGAGGAGTGCAGCTGCCGTACATAAAGTCTATGTATATCTGGTAAATTAGTGTCGTGTTCAATCAAGATTTCCCGTCATCGTCCCGAACCGAATGCGCTGCGGGAGCACGTTGCAGCGATTATTGCAGAGAATATGCTACTTATCGAGTTAGTATTAAAATAATGGGACGCCTGAAAATGTATTTCCGCGCCAGGATTTGCGGGCCCGCGTCCCACTGCTTAATACTATACCGATAGTATTTGGTCAATTGGTCTCGTGATCATGACCCAAACGTCCTGAATTAGGAGTGAATGTGGTTCTGGGAGGAGTGCAGCAATCAATCCTGCGGAAATGTCATTCCAAGGTTTTTACTGCTCTTTGTCAATGAGATGGCTTGGAAAATTGGAGATGAAGTGGATTTGGAGAGGTGCAGCGACTCTGCATTAAATGATATTCGTAATTGACCGGTTCTGGTGATAATCAATGCTTTAACAAGAATTAATTTGAATTACTGGGAATGAGGTGCAGCGAGTCTGCGTAGGAATATTTCACTGGTTCGATTGGGCTCGCGGGAGGTAAGAGACATTTTGAATTGGTAGAGTCGTAGCGACTCTGCATATAATATGTCGCCTGCCAGATTCCCCTAATAAGAAAGAAGTCTAGTAAGCAATTGCATCGAATTGGTGGCGTTGCGGCGTCTGTGCTGCAAGGATCGATCTCGTCGATTACAGGTTCTGGGAAGAAGTGTTGGCAATCCCGACTTGAATTGGGAGGCCTGCTTAGAGACTTGTGGTAAAGGATCTCACTGGTCAATGGGTTCCGTCGTTCGGGGTGTCCAGAATCTTGGTAGGAAAATCCGAATTGGATGGGTTGCAGCCTCTACGTAGAGAAGTGTCATGCGGATTCCGACTCCTGGTAAGGAATCTGTACAGTTGGAAAGGTGGTCTTACATCACGCCGCGTAACGATTTGTAAGGCGGAAGGCCATGTGTACCTCGCGTGGTCCTTGCACAGCCGCTCGGGGAGGAAATGGACCTATGTCCGACGATTGAGTTCCCTTCTATGTCAGACAATCAGGATGTTTAGAGCCAATCATGACCTGGAGGTGGTCAACGCATCACAGCATGCCTTGGAAACGCATGAAATGAGTTTGATCCATTCTCGGCTTGGTAGACCACGAAGTAATCATTGGCAATAGACCGTGCCAAATGGTTGCATGATCTTCAATTTTTCCACTTTCATGGCGTCCCTTGATGAGATGACATATTGTGGGCAACATTCGGTCCTATTGCCGGAGTCTGTCTTCGATGAAGCCGACAAACGCGGGAAGTTCTTACGCGGGAAGTTCTGGAAATAGAGAAGTTTGCGGCTGTTGAATGTCTTGTAAGGCTACGGAACTCTCAGCTCAGGATCTCGGCGGTGTGGGGGTGATCATGGATATGTCAAGACCCGAAATAGATCTGGTTCGCTCTGCCGCGAGATTTAGAATCAAAACCCGAGATCGATGTGGAGAATGACAAGTACTCATCATACTGCGCTCAAATTGTCACGCTCGCATTGCATATGCATGACGAGAATGTCTGCTTCACCGGCTTCAATCATTTCTTCCTTCGAGGTCAGATGACTCATATTATCCAATATTTTCCAAAGCTCCTTCTCTTAGGAATAGTATGCCAGAATTCAAATGCATCTCGACTTAAGCAGCCTTTGTTCGAAAACATATCTCTGAAAGCGTCACAGACGCATACCCCGCCGCCTCACATCGATTCAGCCTACTTCTCGACGGTGAAGTCCATGCAGGGTGTAATTAGATGCTTAGAAGGAATGTATTTAACTTTAGATTAAATGCGTATTATTTCCTCACAGCCTGATGTTCCAATGGCCCACATGAGTGCATGGCAGATAAGGATCTAGATCTGGTCAAGGCAGAAATTGGATTCAATTACAGCCTTACCATTGAGGCTTCCAAGGGTTCGAGGCTCAGCCCTTCAGCAGGACTTTGGACCTCCTAGGGCAGTGATTTGAGGGTTCAGGCAACCAAGTCAATGCGGAGAGCATGCCAGGGTCCCTGCGGGAACATCTGGCAGCCAGTAGCATTCTGACTAAACCGTGCAGATCCAATCTCGACCTTATGTTGTTTGCGAGCTTAGCTGTTCAGCTCGGATTCCTTGATGATCGTCTCCCAGGCATCGAGCCAATCAATTGCAAAAAATATCAATCTTCAATTCCGAAAGAAGGATTTCGATAACAGTCAAAGCCCACACGCACAGAAGGGTTCAATAAAATCCCCCGCTCGTAGAAATAAAAGGAATTCCCTACGTGGTAGACGGCTTGAGAAATAATAGGACTCGGGCGGCACCAGAAGGGTGGGTGTACCGTCAACGCGCAGCCGCCTAGAGTACGAAAATAGGATGGGGTCATCTGTCCTCCCACAGCGCTTGTGCCTAAAGTCGCAAAGAGCAATGCGGAACGATTTTAGGATCGGCTGGAGTAGAGCGATAATAGAGACAAGCTGCGTGTGAAAAGGGTATTGGAAGCCACAGCGCGTAGAGAGAATATGCCACCCCTCCGCGGTGAATTCCGGTTAACGAGTCAGGATGAGGCTATCATCTGACGCGATAGTCCTTCACATTGCCTGAAGGAGTTTTGTCGGTGTTCAAGGGATGGAGGTCTGCGCCGCCTCCATCCGATCTCAATCATCAATCTGAAGTGTGGGGGCCCATGGTTTGACTATTGCTCGAGAACAGACACGTTTTGTCGAGCAGGCAGCTAAGGTGCGGGGGAGGTGGTGTGTGGAGTGACGAGTTCTGGTTATAGCGAGTGTGAAAGGGTCTGCAGGCGGTGCTGTCAAGTGGTTCGCCCCGTTCACCTGTCGGAGTCTATCTGCTAGGGCGAAGGTTCGATGTCCTTCTAACTTGCCAGCCATGCGACGGCACGCTAAAGTTGGAAGGGGAGTGTTAGTGGGGGACACTGTCCAACTAGAATGAAGAGTTGTCGTAGCTGATGGTGGTGTGCATCCGTCGGTGTATGGAGGAAACGATTCCTGAATCCGCCGCATTCCAAGCCTATGCCTTCTCCAGCGAATGAGGTAATTCATGCTCATCGGCCGATCGTGTCGCCATCGTTGCATTGGTTCGCTGAGTGATATCGACCTGAAGGCACTATATCCGGGCCCCTGTAAGCCCACGCTTAGGGAGGATATTGCGCCTGCCTTTAGTGCCTCATCAGATTCCTCCGGCCGCCACAAAATAATAACAAAGGCTGACCCTCCTGAGCCTCTTTTCTCATCAGCCCCGAGGTGCCTTGCTTTTCGAATAGGTATAATCAAGGATCCCTCCCAGCTTCTTTGTCATTCTCTCCGACGTGTTCGCTACCAGTCTCGTGACATAATACGCAGTCACTTCTGGTACTACATCGTCGATATGGATCTTCGTTGTTAGACCCTCTTACCCTTACGGTCGAATACGTTCGGCGTCCTTTCACTGACTCCCGACTCTGCGTGTCCGCATAGCATCCATCACAGTGCACTCCGACTATACATTGTTCCTCATTCAATCCGAGTGATCACTCTCTATTTCGGCAACGGGACAACAGCACCGTAGAAAATGCCGTCAATGAACCCACATTCGCCTTCGATACGAAGTAGCAAGAGCAGTTCCAGTTCTGACTATAGCGATGGATCCCATAACTCTGGCAGCACTGCGGCGACCGTAGATAGTACGCGGTCACCATTACAGCAATATAAGACCGATGGCAACCCATACCAGACAGGCGATTGGGAAATACCGCAATATGAGTACGTGGACTTTGCAAGACCACAAACCTCTGAGAGCTATGGAACTTCGATATCCTCATTAGAAGACTACGACGATGACTTGCCACCCTTTGAAATACCTAACGAAACAGAAGAATACATCGCTCCAACACCTTTGGCATCATCGCCTGAGGAGTTCGCGCTGTACTTTCCATCTACGTCAAAGATGTCTATAAGACACGATGACGCTACGCTGGACGGCAATATGAACCTTCGGGTCGACACAGCAGCTAGCACGTTGGATGGAGGCAAGGTTGATATGACACTCTTCCATTTGCGCATGCACGACTTGAAACGCCGAGAGTTCTCCCTTCGACGGTATTGCAGGGATTCTGGTCGCGAGGTTTGCCACTCAAGCAGGAAGTACATCAAGCCATCTGTCATTCGCCGGCCTGGTCTACAGCGTTCGATGAGCAGCGCTCTATCAAGCTTGAGGTCAAAATCAGAAACCAAGACACCTACATTGAAGAGCTTGAAAAGGCATGACTCTGGCTATGACTCTATGCCGGACGCAGACATGGATGAGGATGATGAAGATTCGAACCCTTCACAAAGGACATCGAGTAGCATTCCCATTCCGACGAACACGACTCTCCTGGAATTCTCCAACTACACACATCTTGAGGTTAAACGTCGAGGAGCCAAGTCATCCAAGAGATACGAGGTCGAATACTGGGGTATCAAATATGTGTGGCGACGGGTCTCTGTAAGGTCAGGCACTTTTAGAGAGGCCCAATACCATCTCATCAATGCCAAAACATCTGCCACATTAGCACACATCGTACCGATACCGCTGAGCCGTTATGAGATGCAAGAAGAAGAGGCTAAAGGTGGCTGGATACCGCCTTGCTCCATGTTCTTTGAGGAAGCAGTTCTCAATAGTACACCTGAACTCGCTGAGTGAGTAATATCTTACAATATTCAGTCCGTGGTGCGAGTCTAATCGTTGTCAGTGTTATCGTGGCTTCCGGTCTGATCGCCCTTGTGGATGATTGCATCAAAAGTCGATGGCACCAAAAACGTCGTGTCCTTCTGTCAATCCCAATGCTCCACAAATCCCCGCTCAAGATGAGCACGGAATACGTTGGAGCGAAGCGTTTGATGGACGAAGTGTTCAATCGACGGGAAAAGACACCTGCCCCACGGTCTACGCCTTTAAGGTAGGCGGCAAAATGACAGGCGACTGTAACTTATCTTGGATCCTGAGTTTGTCATAAACATGCCTTGTTATATATACCATGATCACATCCGGGCAGATGTGGGAAATAATGTCTTGCATTTTCGCTTCGTCTATACCATTTTATATGATCTATCTTGGACATGTATCTGCATATGGGCGGAAGCGGCATCAGGTGGTCATGGTCAACTGAGTATAGCATACCCGCATAGTGCAAATGAAAATCTGATAATTTTGATGAAGATCTTCGAATGTACGGTTTCGATATAAAATACTTATATTTGTCAGTGAGCTCATGCGCTACGGTAATACTCGATTCTCGTCGGTAACTGGCAGTCCAATGTCAAACTTGCAGTAGAAAGATGTAGCAAAACTCGATCTGTGGTTAGGGGGAGTGTATCCGAGGGTAATGCCGTCCTTGCTTCGTTGGGTTCAGGGACTGGAATCTTAGACTCTTGTCGGACTCTCACCCACGTCCTCGCCATGACCTCACCACACAGGCTGATGCGTGGACTGTGGACATTGCAGCCCAACCGGGGCCCAAGGGCTGAAGGGCTGGACACGAATGAGCCGCAATACCTCCCCTCTCCCCCCCATCTCCACTATGACAGGCTACAAAGTACATACATCTCGCATGCTGGCATGGCGCTACAATCCTGCTCGCAAGCCTTGCACAAAGAGGGCGCTAGCGGGACGATTCTGCGCGGCCGCCTTACCCTACCTCCCCGTCCGAGGCCCTATCAAGCTGACAGCTCTTCCCGTCCGTCCTCTTCCCTCCTCCATAGCCATATACGGCCTATTCTCCTTCTGACAAGACACGCCCCATTCTTCACACAGGCGAGCACTGGCGATTGGTAGCACTGCAGATGCCATGAACGCTTGTTCACTTCTTCACCGCATTTGCCCTTGCAATCCCCATCCCACGAAATCTTTCGCCCCCCTCGATCTTGTGGGACCAGCACATGGCCTTTCCCCGTAATAGTCATAGTAGTGTCCCATGGTATCGGTACATCAGTATCGACAAAAAGCTTCAGATCCAAGGTATGGCTCCTTCAGGTCACTAACAGCACCGCGTATACGCCGCATGCTATCCAAGAAAAATCTGCCCAATTTCTAGCTGAAATTCCTGTCCACTTAGCATTCCACTTGGCACTGGCATGCTGTCTCATTACCACTTCATCTTTCTTATGCTCACATCTCATTTGTCCCTGCCTTCCTTTTTTTACACTATCCTCCACCACTTTGCCCCTTTTAGTCAAAACCAGCTGTCTAAATTCCCCTCTGTCTCCATCGAACCGAGCTGCCTCTCGCTCCTTTCCGTTTAACAATCCTGAAAGCGCACCTCCTGCCAACACACCTTGTTCCTATCCCTCCAATCTAGCCTCGGACCGTTGCGTTGGAGCCGTAGACCCAAAGCAAATATCAAGCCCTTCCGATGGGGGTGAGCTTCAACCAGGTACACCATTCACCACTCACCACACACCAAATTGGTGTCTCGCCCCCTCCGAATCGCGAGTCTCACACTTCATCGTGCATTCTCGTCTAGACCGCTCCAATACCTGCAGCATGTTCCTCTGTGAACCCACGCTGGCCAGGACTTTTTATTTGCATCTCGCTGTTTCGTTGCCTTCCTTATCCTGATCACTTCCCGTGTACCGGTACCTTAACCCTCGGCCCTTTTTCTTCTTCTATAAACACTTCCTGCTGACTCTTTCATTTTGGCTTGCTTACTATCTTAGCTCTGACTCTCTAAGCTTGTTTTTTTAAAACGTTAATGCTCAAGGCGACTTGACTTTATACAACTCTTATTTGCCGTCCCACACCACCTTTATATTTGCGTCACAGTAGCAGATCATATCGGCCCAAATGTACCAATATCGCCAGCCCCCCGCAATAGACACCAACCCGTTCAGCTCCTATAACAATTCCTATAATTCCGCTCGCTCTTCCACATTCCTTAGTAGCCCTTCGGCGACTTTCGCCTCCCCCACCCTGTCTAGAATGTCTTCCCCGTCTACCAATTCGGTCGTGGCTCAGCGCTCCTCTACATGGCAGGACAAGCTTGAAGGTCCGCTCTTTTCAATTCATACATTCCGGTACATTTTCTTAGCTACAACACCGATCCATTTCGGATTTCGTCAATAAGAGCAATACCCAGTGGAGGAACCCCACTTCGACTGTTACTCCACCAGATTCTACTTTTACAACTGACAATCATCTTGAAATCAATTCCTAACAAGCCTCCTAGAACACTGCCAGGCTCGTCGCATTCCCCTTCCCTCCTATAGCGTTCTCTCCGACCGCCGCGGCAAGCGCACTGCCTGGTCATGTACAGTGAACGTGGGCGGCCAGAATATTCCTGCTCGCTATTGGTATGACGGACAATATGTCAATACGGCAAAAGAGGATGCGGCAGAAGCTGCACTGAAGAAGCTAGTGGGAAGCAGCAATGGAGTCCAGGGGCCCAGCAACGGAGGCCAAGGACTGAGTCACCCAGGGAGGGTACTCGGCTGGGGACGATGAGATGACATATTTCAAGACAAAGATAATTCGAATGTACCTTTTCAGGCAGAGTAAGGCAAGGCGCGATGGACAATTTTCCCTCATGATTTAACTCTTGGGAAAAGCGAATGTTTTGGGGATAAATCTGTTTTCCTTGGCTGGAACTGTGACATAGGCATTTGAAGGAGAAAGAGAATTTCATTCTTGAGTGGATATGTTTGGGTATGCCTGCGGGACATGGGATATCTTTCGCTTTATTTCACATTTGGGTGGTCGCTACGACACAGCGGGTTCGACTTGGGCAATACAGTGACCACTTCCTGAAAAGTCTTATACACATCTCAAGGACAGGTTGGAGATAATCTATGAGGGAATATACTCTTTCACCGACTCAAAAACTCTCGTCTTTACTTCACCAACATACTTACAGCATACAATACTTCTGGCTTGCCATCTCAAAGGCTTCACAAGGTCATCTACAAGCTGACCTCCTCCAGTTCCTTAACAAGCCTAACGACCTTCCTCGCGCAACCAACGGCATTCTGATACCTACACCCACACAGTCAGCACTCTCATCCTATCACCTCTCTCCCCTTCGAGCGACTTACCCAGCCCCCGCATGCCCATACGAATGTACCACCTTAAACCTCCGCTCAACCGTCTCCTTCGCAACCCTCGCTCCCCCTTCCCTCCCCGGCCTCAACCCACACTGCGCGCTCAACACCTCAAACTCTCCCTTCTCACCCAACAACTCTGGCGCCAGCACCTTACACCCCTCCAGAATTGCCTGTGTGACATCCTCATCCACCTTCGTGTCCCTACATATACCCAATCAGCCCAGCCAAACCCCAAATTCCATCAAAAGAAAGATTTAGAGGAAGACAAACCAGTTTCCCACCTCCCTCGTTCCCCCAAGAATGGTCGTCCCACTCCCCGGCCGCGGAATAACATACACATCCCCATCCACCCACGTCCTCGCCCCCTCCGCCTCCTCCTTCACAAGCACCGTCTGTCCCTTGATAGGATACATGCTCTCATCTTCACATACCCATTTCGCACTCAACCCAGTCGCATTAACCCATACATCCACTTCCTCCCCTACATGGCCCTCTCCTCCCTCTCCACCCCTTAGCAATTCAGTGGCAGCCCTCAACGTCCCACCCAAGTCCTGCTCGGTCGGAAGCTGAGCTTTCACCAACTTTCCACCTGCATCGCGGAATTGGCGCAGAAGGGAGACGAGGTGGGTAGGAACGTCTATACAGATGGCGGTGAATGTGAGACCAGAGCGGATGCCGTGGGGTAGGGAGGAGAGGGGGACGGGGGCGAGGGATTGGACGATTGTATGCCACCACTCCGTGGGAGGAGACTCTTCAGACCTGGAAAATATCAATGTTAGGGATAGGAGGCAATGGGGAGGGGTGAAGAAGGGGAAGGGACAGGGAGAGGGAGAGCATACCAGTACAGTGTTGATGGGACGATCTATGGAGGCCAGACGTTAGTCTCATGTCCATCATGATATTCGGAAGAGTGAAGATGGGGATTGGCGCAGAAAGGCACAGCGGTACATTGTATTGCAGAACATGACTGAACGCTCTTCATTCTTCTTTTAGAAAAAGGAAAAGAATAGAGCAAATAAACAAAACGGACCCCCATAACGCCCCCACTATACCCCCACACAACCACACATATCCAACAGCCAGCCTCCCGTCTCCCTTCAAACCCCTCTCCCCCTCCTCCACCCTCATCTTCCTCTCCCACCCCAAGACATCCCCTAAAGTATCAACCCTCCAAACCATACCAAAAACCATCTCTCAACATCTCAAACCAAAAATAAAAAAACTCAATTAGAAAACATAGACCAAAAAAAAACGTAATACATACACCCAACCCCCTCTCTTCCCCCTCCCCCCTCCCCACCATCCCCATCCACTCCCTATAAGTCAAGGTATCCCATTCCTGCGCCTCTGTCTCATCTGCCTTAGCATGAGAGCGCCATTGTGCTCCAGCCCTACAAATACAAAGCTCCTATCAGCAACCCAATGATCCTCTTCCTTTGACCAATTCTTTTGCAAAAACAATGAACGTATGGGAGAGAGGAATAGAAAAGAAAGGAAAGGAAACGAAGGATTAATACCAAGGCGAAGTGTACAACGGGTTTTCGTCGCCAGGGACGTGTTCAGCGATGATGGTGACGATGTAGTTAGCTGCTTGAAGGGCGAGAGCGGTTTGCAGGCCTGTTATGCCCGCACTGCGGCAGGGGAAGAAGTTAGATGGTGCGGTTTGAGGTACTTTGGATTTGGATGGCAGGAGAGATGGAGGTACCCTATCACTACGACGTGTTTTTGTTGAGGGGTTTGCGGAGGCATGTTGGATAAAGGAATGGACGAAAATGACTTCTACATAGTAGATGATGGTATTTTATAGTTACATCACGAAGTCCTCGCGAAAATGAATTTAATTATGCATTGATTTTTTGGCGGAGATCCCTGAACAGGGCGCCCACTGTAATCGGGCGTTGGCCTAAAACGCCCAGGAGCTTCGGAGCTCGTGATATGTACATAGAGTTTTAAGGCTCACTCTTCATCATGCACTCCTAAATCAAATCGTTGACCTCCTATGCCATCGGAAGCCACTCTCACGCATGCCTAATGCAGCGGCACAACCCATCATGCTGAAAAATGTAAGCGCTTGCCTCCAGAAAAGCGTCTAATAATGCCTTGATACGAGGGGTATGCCGTGCGACATTGGAAACCGTCACTAATACCCTTGCTGAGCAACGCCAAATGCTGAAAGGCTGGAAAGATGTAAGAGTCCTAGAGATTAGTAAAGTGACACAAAGATCCGCACAGTAGTTGACCATTAAGAATCTAGTGCCGAAGGCGAAGAAAGGACTCGCAAGCATAGCCAAAGCAATGTCTGCAAGAGCGTAGAGAATAGAAGCTGGGGAAGTTCCCGAGTCAGAGCGACGATTGGCTTGATGCTGAGAAAGCGAAGAGACAGGTGGATGGGTTTATGAAAGAGACCAACGGGGATTGTCCGGGGAGACCTCGATGTCATATTTGACCTTTGATATCCACCTTTCTGAAGGCAGCTTGCCTAGCAGACTCGAAGAAGTTCCGGGCTTTTTTGGTGAGTATCCTCACTTCGCCTTCACGTTCTTCGAGGAAAGCTTGACCACCGTGGTCACATATGAACCTCGCACTCTCGTCATCCGATTCGAAGCCAAGTTCTTCGGTGAAAAAGCGAAGTTTAATGTCCGGTAAGTATCTAGAGAAGCAATTAGCAGGATTTAGTCGTCAGTAGGGTAGTAAACGTACGATAAGCACATATTTGAAAGCGCAGCAAGACGCTCCCGGCCCACGAACATGTCCATGAGATATGCGCCCATGTTAGGAGTGTTCAGGTACAGCTGGGAGAAGCGATGATAGTTGCCCAACGCAAGTGCGGAACGGGTGTCTAGAGCATGCTTGATAGCAGGATTTTTCTTTTCTTCTGGTGTTAGATCTGCCAAGACATCGTTCATGTCCGTCCGATTGCAAGTGTGAATAAAGTAAAGTATACGATAGGCTTTAAACTCCTCCGGATGTCCTCCAAGATGCTGCGAATGCAGTGCACGCAACTGCGTCTGGCACTGGTTGTACTCACCCAAATCCGCCTTCTCTAGCGCAATCCTAGCGTGTATTTCGTAAACATTCACTGTGAACTCATTCTTGATGTGTTGTACTGTCAGATCCTGACGAAGCGACTTGAACTGGTCACAAATATATGAGTAATTATTCTCTCTCTTCCACTTCTTCTTAAGAAGATCTAGAGTCTTCTCAAGTACTGGTAGCGGCCGGACAGTATCTGGGTTCGGAGCTGAGGTGAGTCGAAAGTATTTCTTTTCTAGATCCTGGCACCGTCCCACTACCGGTCCGAGTTCCGTATCCTGCGCAGAGGTGTTGATTTTGCTGGGGTAAAGGGTTGTTGGGAGGGATATCCGGTCTGGGCGTCCTCGAAGCGTTTCTTGCGGTTCGCCTGATTGTGATGGGACTTACTTGAACCTTTCGAGCCTACATCGTTCCGCTGCCGTTTATCAGGATGAGTGATTCGATCTTCGAACACATTGCGATTGTTAGCAAGACGCCATGGAGGGATCTTCTCTTGGCCCCTTTGGGATGAGTCCAGATCTGAAGACTTTCTTTTCTTCGAGGGACTCTCGTTGCTTTTCATGTTAGTATCGTGTACACCCAAAGGCGCGATAACATTTCCCCATGCTGGGCCGGGTTGTATCAGGCCAGAACGCTGACGTTCGTTTAAGATCATATGCTGGGGCAAGGGGATGGTTGCCCAATCGATAATGGTTAGAGTGTTACTTTCCGCTGAGTCCGAGATGACCTGCTTCAATTTCATTTCCATCTCTTCACGGCCAACCCCAGGCACATTGTTCTCCGCTGCGAATGCTCTCTGTACGTAGAGCCGGACGCTCTCAGGCCAGTCTCTTTTCGTCCTTGCTGCAGTCGTCGGTTGACTGGGTGCTGCCTGGGGTATTGGCGTTACTGAAGTTGATGGTGTTACTGATGCTTTATTATGTCCAAAGTTTCTTCGGGCAGCAACTGAAGTGAATGCAGCAGTTGCTGATGGGGAGTCACTACTGTATCTTGTAAGTGATGGGAAGGTGGGAGACCCACGCTGCATTTGGTGAGATATAGTCGAGTCTGGTCCCCAATAGGGGGCAGTTGAAGCCATCAAGCCAGGAAATACGACTAATTATACTAAGTTCAGGAGTGTCATGCGTAATGCATCAAGCGTTCAATGAGAATTATTGGGGTAATAGTGAAAGCGATGATTGAAGTGTGTGTCAGAAAGGTGAAGGTGAGGCCAGGATTGGGTACTAGGCTGCTCTACGTTTAGCGCCGGGATCTTCCAGATACCACTCCAGCAGACCGGGCAGGTGCAGGTAGTTGTGAAAGGCAGAACCATGAGAATGAAAGGTTCACTTCTTCTGAAGCCATGATACCGGATGTTCTTTCAGCCTCTGGATCTCACCACTGCTCTCCGGCCCAGTTTGCTACCTGAGGAAACACTGCTCTTTGTACAGGATGCAGTCGGTCTATATGAAGGGTACAACTGCCCAGCAGTATCAACACGAATTTAAGGAAGACTATGGAGATGCTGACGGTTACTGAATCTCAGGAAGTTCAAGTTACCAAACCATCAAAATGGCCATGCATACTTAACTAGTCATCGGGTATGCTATGTCGATAATCTGGAGCCTAGGAAGCATTCCATTGCTGTGGCATTGAAGAACGTCGAAAGATATGAATTCTACGTAATACAATATATACACGTTAAGGTTTCGACATCTTGCTGAAGGAATACAGGCAGGCTTCCTCAAATCCTCAGCCAAAGTCACTCTATATCCCAAAGCTGCCAAACCATCACTCATTCCAACTCGCAACCCGTCGACTTTCTCCAATTCACATATAGCAAGCTCTCCTTCGCGCAGCCCCAATGCATCTCCAATACATGGTGGCAGAAGTCCCTTTCCCAGTGCTGGATCAGGACGTAGCACTCCCAGGCCGAGCAACGCAACATGGGTCTGCACGATTTGTTCGTTCTCCAATCCATTTCCGTCCAACTTTGACACGGCCACGGCGACCCCAAATATGTCGATTCCACCCTGTCTCAGTTGTGGGATTAAGCCAACCTTTCCTCATCTCCTGAAAGCAGCCATTGCAAACGCTGCAGGCCGAAAAACTTCCCAGCCTTCCAGCCAGGAGCCTGAGCAATCACTTTTAGAAGCCCAAGATCAATACAATGTCGAGTCCAACAGCGCTTATGCCGACAGTTCAACGAATAATTTGTCTGCCCTGCCGCGGAAGTCCCGGTTTCAATGTCCTCGATGCACGTTTCTCAACCATCCGTCGTTGCTCACTTGCGAGCTTTGTGGAGGCCCTCTGTTAGCTGAATCAAAAGCAGCAGAAGTGCTTGGCGAAGATATAAGGCGTCCCGAGTCCCCTGGTCCGACTTTAGATGGTTTCAGCTCCGGGCTTAACAGTGACACGGAATGTGTGAAATTGTCCTTCCGTGCGGGAGGTGAGAAGATCTTCCACGAGAGACTGAAAGGTGCAATGGTGCAGCGCAAGTGGCTACTCCAAAGTGCACCTCCTGTTCCTGATTCATATCAATCGTCTGGTTCCGGGCAAGGCCACGTCGTTGACCCAGACGGTAGTGTCAGACCACAAACAGAGCGAGCACGGACAGTAGGCATCGCCGGTCTTGAGCGTCAAGGCTTGGAGCTTCGCAAGAAGAATGAAGCAGTGATCGGCTCTGCATTCGAGGATCTCGACGCCTTAATGGCTTCCGCCAAAGAGATTATTGCTCTTGCAGAAAGCTTCGCAAAGAAATCAAACGACGGCTCAACTGAGGCCAACCAATTAATCGCCGAGTCTGCCAAAGCTTTGGACATGGTAACAACGAAAGACATGCTAGGGTCGAGCTCTGGGTCGGAGTCTCTATACCTTTCTGAGATGTCTCGCAACCTCGCCGAATACCTTACCGATGACGCAAAGAGCATCCTGCGCAAAGAAGGCGGTATCATGAGCCTTGTCGATCTCTGGGCCGTCTTCAACCGCGCAAGAGGTGGAGTCGAACTGATAAGTCCCATGGAGTTTGAGAAGGCTGCTCGTTTATGGGAAAAGCTCAAACTACCCATCCGATTACGCCAATTCAAAAACGGCCTCCTCGTTGTACAGCAAGCGGACCGCACAGACGACAAAACCATCGCGCAGCTTCTCGCTTGGCTTCAAGAACTACATCGCTTCCCTCCTAGTGACGATGTCAACTGGGACTACGAACGTTTTGGCAGAGGCATCACGGCGCAGGAAGCTGCACAGCGCTTTGGGTGGAGCGTTGGTGTTGCGAGTGAGGAGTTGGAGATGGCGGAGGAGAAGGGGGCACTCTGTCGGGAGGAAGGCGTGGAGGGGTTGAGGTTCTGGGAGAATTGGATTGTGAGTGACCATAATGGTGAGGAGGAGGGGGATGACGGGATAAGTGTGGAGCCTGTGAAAACGGTACCGGATACGGAGCTTGTGCAGAAGAATTTGGAGGAGATGGGTCTTTGCTAGCAGCGCCTTTACTTGCAGGTAGTATATATACACAATTCGTTTCAATAGACGTTCACATAGGCAGAGCTAGATCATACAAGCTACAAAGATTAGCTGTGGTCAGAGCTTCCTTGCATCAGAGGTCCGTGCGCATGTATCTTTGACGACATCAAATCATGGGTACTGAGCTGCGAAAAATTATATGGCGTATGCTCTATATATCACACCAGGACAACGATCTATAGGGTATGAGATGCAAACAAGCCTCGGAGCAATCTCGAGCTCGGGCAGCCAGCTGCGCTCCTTACGGGCAGCTACTCCTTCAATTTTTTCGTCTCCTTTATCAATGCAGTACCTCCTACCTCTCATTCTCACGCTCCAATCTTTCCTGAAACCTCTGATTAACCGCTCCTGCGCCCTCCCATTCGCCTCTATTCAAGCTCTCTACGTCCAGGCCGTCCTCCTCACCGTTGACGCAGAAACGCTCATACCACCACCTCTTTTCCATTTGCTTCTTATCTGGCACCTGCGTTCTGTAAGCCTCCTTCAGCTCCTCCCATTCTTCTGGCCCGCCACAATCTTCAGCCGCGTGGTGTCCTGACCCATCAATGCAGGTGATGTGCGTGGTGGGCGTAGCGCGGGAGAGAAATGTGAGGAGGTGATCCCAGCCATCGGCTGAGGAATCGTATTCATATATCAAGTTATGGCTGGGGTCCCGCGTGCTCATGTAATCTTGTATTGTGATATTGGAGCTGTGCGTCCAGGTGGCTGGGGTGGGGATGGGGATGCCAATGGGAGGGTGAGGGAGAGGTTCATAGGTGGATATGAGCTTGTTAGGGCGCGCTGGAAGAAGGTCTGGTGGTTGGCGAGCTAGGGTAGTGAGCGTTTGGAAGGTATATTCGTGGTTAGTGGACCAATTGAAGGCTGTGCTGAGGGCGAGGTTGAGGCTATGGAAGGTAGTGTAGGCGGGGATGGAGAGGGTGCGGGTTATTATTGGGTTGATTACTTCGAGAAGATTTACACGGAAGACGTAGTTGTCGGGTTGGGGACCTTTCGAGGAGGAATTGGAGTTGCTGGTGGCCATGCTGAGTGGTAGAAGTGTAAATACAAGAGTCGCTTCAGTTTTCAGGGCCGCCTCCGGTCGTCAAGATGTGGGTATCTGCTCGCTTATGCGAGAGAGAAGCTGTATGCTTATTAATTATTATGGAAGGAATAGAAGCGGGATGTTTTCGAACGTGAAACGAAAAGTAAACGAGATGTGGTGCGGATGGCTTTTGAACTGACATGGGCAGCCTCTTTCCCAAAATAATCGAGCAGCACCAAGGATTTCCCACCGTTACATGTGGAGATTGGACTGGCACCATTTTGTGCGGGTGCATTGCAATGAGGCGGAGACTTGGGAGATTTGGGAAATTTGCAGCACTTTAGTCCTCTTGCTAACATGAAGAATGACACAGATGGCGCAGAGAAGAGTTCCCCACAACGACAAGCTCGGTTCTAGTGAAGGCTCCATTGCCCAATACGATGGTATTTCTCCCGACGATAGTTTGATAGAGGAGACATTTGGTGGGAAATACCGTATCTGCTAAGGCCCGAGTCGGCGGGTTGGGACATTTGGACTCTTCGTGCCTCATACCCGGTACACCACACATGTTGACAAGTTGGCACATGTCAGACGAGCTGGTGCCAGTCTGACGGAAAGCTTCGTGCAAAGCTTCGTGCAAAGCATCGTCTATAGCTTGGCTTGCTGATCCCTTGATCAAGACAATCTCTCCGAAATCTGTTCATAGATTCAAATGCATGCATAGAGTTCGGTGAAGATTGCCTCAATGCCAATAGTTGTGTGATAGAGGAGCATAAGGGAGCAGACGACGCAGGTAGGATCTTGGTAGGGTATCAATACCCAAAAGATCAACACAGATGACAACAGATCCGTCTAGTACTTGTCGAGCCTAGAGCGTAATTCCGTCGTGCCCCTCTGGACTGGGGAGGTATTCTGTGACATGAATGGAGGCTTGGAAAGATCCTTAGTACTAGTATTAGATGCAAGAAAGATGGCTTAGCTCCTTGCTGTAAAACATTCCAGACCCCCTTGACCCCGAAACAAGGCCGAGACCAAAGCTCCTTAGTGCTCTCGGCTGACCTGGAGAGGCGTGACTCCACCAACCCCGCCCTTAGACTTGGACCGACTCTCCGATAAGCCTGCTACCAACACTATCATCCCTCATCGGCCCAACTTACGGTCGCCGCGTGATATTGATGACTCTCTGCAAGTTCAGAGGTGTTGTTCAATCACTAAGGTCAATTCTAACTAGAGCCTGAAAGGCTCGAGACGGCAGAGGGGCACTGCTGCTGCAACCGGGGTAAGGCTATCCCTTTGCTTGTATTGCTAAGCGAAGGCTGTCCATCATCTAAGCATGTACCTATAGATCGCCAGGATGATCTCGTCACAGAAGACTGCGAGGCTTCGAGGCTTGCATGGTACTACAACACGAGTGCCAGGTCATCGATGTCCAAGCCCCACCCACTGTCTCTCCATCCATCGTAGCTTCTCATGGGGAGCGAAGGGCAAACATAGCCATCCTCAAGCTGGCAGGAGGTGGAAAGGCTTCAGTACCCATGAAAATGCCTGCAAAAACCTGGTTCAGAAACAGCTGTACCGTGGTACTTTCTGGAACCAGCAATACCCTCTACGCAAATACCTGCCACGATACCTTCCAACCCAAGAATGGCGCTTGTCGAGCTGCTGGAGAAATCCAGATAGTAAGCCTGAAATCAAACATATGCTTTGGGGGTTGGGAAGATGGAAGCGAGGATCAGAAGAACAATGGGAGCATTTGATGTCAAGGATAGAAGCTGAGGTGGCGAATAGAGAAAAACGATACCTCGACGTGATGAAGAACGCAGAGGAGGATGCCTTTGGATTATTATTTGGAAGGTATTGGACCAGAGAACCAGACAGTGCTGGTGTCTCAAGCGCGGATGGTCAGCAACCAAGTGCAAGTGTCAAAGGTCAAGGTGCTGTGCCAAAAGCTGAGAAGACTGTTTCTAATCCTGGAACCCTGAAAGATGATGTAAGAGCACACAGACCGAAGACCAGAGATGAAGATCAGACAAAGACTAAGGCGGTGTTCACGGAAAGCGGGGAGCAAGAGTATGAGATAGATCCCATCACTATGCGAAAGGTTCCGAAAACAGTCTCCCCTACCGCGCCTCCTGCAGAGTCCAAGGTCGATCGTCCACCGAAGAATAGCCAAGAGAATTCTGATATTCCCATCAAACGCTTCCGTAAACCCTCGGAAGATCCAACTTCAAGTCATCTTTCCAGCAAGAATCAAACCCTGTCAAATGAATCAAGCGATGCTTCCTCTATCACTCCTACTCAGCCACAAAATGCCAAGAGCTGGCTTGCACGAGAAGGCTTTGGTCGCAAACAAGAAGTTGTATCAGAGACCCAGCCTGCGCCAAAGGTGCCGGAGGACGTCAAGTTCAGAGCCAGCGCTACAAAGATAGAGAGCGCTCTAGATCGACATCTGAAACGTAGAAGCTCAGGTGGTCACGAATCTGAGCAACCAGCTCTACAATACTGGCCTAAGGAGAACACTACAGATGATGTCGACTTGCTGCGGCCTAGCGATGTGAGAGCATCGGCAGGCCTTCGGGGCAGAGCTGCTAAGGAGAGTGACGCAGAGAAACAAGCTCGCCAGCAAAGGCTTGAAAAGGAATATGATAAGCGCTCTCTCGACTGGGAAGTTCAGCTGGCCCAAGAAGTTGCAGCAGAGACAATCGAAAAGAGTGGAAATGGGAAAACGAAAGATCCCATAGCAGCTTCCTGGGTAAACCTATTATCTGACAATGAACCCAGTGTGTCGCAAAATACAACACCTGCAGACAAGCAAGCACTGGAGCCGTCTCAACACGGGCCTGAAACGCCGAAGACATTGACTCCGGTCAGCGCTGCCTATCCGAAACAAGCCGACATCATCAGAACTCAACTCGTACCTCTGAAGGTCAGACTTGATGCCGTGAAGGCAGATTATGAGGCGCTAAGGCAACGATGGCTCACAGAGACCCGTAGGGAGAGAGCTAAGAAAAAGGCCAATGAAATCCATGAAGATGAAGTAACGGCTCAGAAACAGGCTATGGAAGCTATGGAGATGCGCATAGCTAAACAGGATGATGCCGCTCTGGGTGCAGGTGACAAAGTCCAGAAGAAGCCAGAGGCCCGGCAGCTGAAAAGCTTCCTTCCTGGCGAGGGAGATATGGCGAGCAATGTTCACGAATTTGCCGGCAGAGATCGGTGGTACAAAAGAAAAGCGCCACACGCCCTAGAGGATTCCGTTAAGCTTCAAAAGCTTGCCAAAGATAGAGAATTATTACGTGAAGTAAGGAGTATATACGAGGATAGGTATGGCACTATTGACACAAAGCATCGACAACCCGCTATGGTGGAAGAGGAACCCAAAGCACTGGATATTCCCGAGGACCAAGTTTCGTCAGAAAAAGCTAGTCCTGGCCCATGGTCAGCCAGCGCTGCTTCAACTGATCCGGAAAATCTCCCCTCACCAAAATCCGAAGACTGCGAGGCTCTGGCGACCATTCAGAAGCTATTCAATGAACTCCGCCAAGCACAAACGCTCATTCAGGAGCACCGCAATTCTCTACAACCTGAAGTGTCCAACAAGATGGTACAAGCTTCCAAGGCTTACGAGCAGACGGTACTGCAGATCGCACAATCAGCCCTGAAGCTCACAAAGACCAGTCCAGGACTACCAGGAAGCACGTTGGCCGAGTACTTCAATGATGCTGGAGTAGCCGCAGACTCACAATACTCAACTATCCCTACCGCATCTTCTTCACCGGCTAAAGCTACAGCCAGCATTCCACAAAACCCCCAAAGCCCCAGCGTCTACCGTATCCTCGCCTATGACCCCGCCACCCAAAAAGTAATCTCTTCCCCCAAAACCAGCTCTCTCGCTCCTTTCTCCAAAGAACAAACCCAACCCCTCATGCCCGTCGAAGCGCTCTCCGTGCTCAACAACCCCGGTAAATTTCTCCCCCATCTCATGACCCTTTACAATAAGGGCTATAGCGTCATCTCCGGCGCGTCCAACATTCTGGTTTTTAAACGCGAGGCGAGAGGTGATGAATTAGCCGCTGCGAAACATGCCGAGGCGATCAGGTATCCGAATCCGGTAGATGGGACGGTGGCGAGTACAGGGAATTTCGCGAGCCCGACAGGATTTGTTAACCATGATAGTCCAATTCCGTTGGAGGAATTGGAACAGCATCATGCCGAGGAAACAGCGGCTGCTGAGCCCGTGGCTGAGACTGCGAAGGATGGGGTTGAGAAGGTGAGGAGGGAGGAAGAGGTCTTTTCTGGGCGGAGCAGAGGTGGGTGGCAGGATGGTAATGGGAGGAGACCTAGGGGGAAGGGGGGAAGGAGGAAGGAGAGGAGGTGGGCGAGGGTATTGGTTACGGGGACGGTTACGGCGGCTTGTTGTTATGCGATTGGGGTTGTTAGTGAGATGATGAGGCATTGAGATGATGTGGGTGGATCTATGGAGAAAAGGTGGCAGAAGGGTTCTATGAATTGGAGGGTGCTTGATCATGGGAGATGTATGGAGGGAGCTATGTCGCAAATGAACAAGTAGGGATCGTGGATGAGGATGACTGATGATGATGGGATCATGGTAGGCAAAGGCAAACGGAGTAAAGCATTTCGGCATATGGGGTTATTGGGCGGACCTTTCTGCATGTCTTCAGCGATGATCTCTTGAGAAGAATATATGTAGAATGATAGCAGCAGTGGTATGTATGCATCTTCTCTCACCTCATTTAGACAGACAGATCGATCGGAATATATTCAATCTCCCCTACTCTGCTCTACTCTACCATCTACATTCCGCCATACTGTCTCATACATCCATACACACATGCTCGCTGGCTATATACTACCCTACCTTACCGCATCTATCTGTCTATCTGTCCCACCCCTTTCCAGACTGCGGAGTAATATTAATGAGTGATCCAGCCATCGTGGAAATTAGAGGATAAGTCTTGAGGTAGGTAGATAAGACATCTTTCCTTGAAGGTAAAGATTACTTTTACTAGACTTATTACTGGGGGCTGAAAGCTGGGTTTTGTGATTGTTCTTTGAAGACGACGTGCTTGCGGATTGGTAAGGGGGGGGGGGGGGGGGTGGCGTGAGTGGCGGGTCTTTCTTTGTCACTTTAGTCAGTGTGAATGGCAATATGGAGGCGTGTTATGGGGACGTTTCCGGGAGGATGATTAAGTTGTCGACTGTGTGTTGCACTTCGTCGGACGAAGTGGATGAGGATTTCACGGTATTTGTAAGTACGAGAGGAGTGATGGTATTTGTGGCAAACTATTGGAAGTTTTGCTAGCTGGTCCATGCGATGGAGAGGGTTTCGTAGTTAGAGATGCTGTCAGTGATGAATGCGGAATGGATGGGAGACAAGAGTACATTGGCTCCATTGGGGATTTTTTTTCGTTGTGAGAGGCTGGGTATTTCGAGTACGAGTCATTAGGTAATGATGTATTTTTCTTTTTATATAGTACCTTGTGCCTCGAGACGTCACTTCTTATTCAGCATAGTGCAAGTGGTGATTTGTAGACAGACGAGGCGAAGTTGTTGGAATGACGTTCGTTGGTTGGCTCCCTGTACACTTCGCTCGAATTCAAATAGTGATGATTGTTACTTCTTCTGCTTTGTTGCCAATGCAACAGCGTCGGCATCCTGGTTATGTGGGCTCTCATGATCTCACGCTTCAAGCTACCTGAATAGCAGTCAGGTGCTTTATTGTTGACAGATACATAGGTCAGGTAAGGTTCTCAGGTCAGCGTCACCTAAATACCTCTTCAATATGCCAGTGGCAATGTACAACAGAAGGGAAAAGTAGCATGACGGGGCTTCCACGTGCATTGCTCGTATCTGCCTTGTTCGGTTGGGTTGGCCTCCTAGGGGCGGGATAATAAATTGAGATCACAGACACAACTTCGTTGCGCTTATTAATTGCTTAACAACTCCACAAATTAGCATTACTTACGAAAGATCTGTAAGGCACAAACACCATTTTAAGAGAGCTCCACAAGATTTGCCGCATATACTTGCCTGTTGGAGTGTTCATTGTGAAGTTGTGAGCTCTGTAGGTGCTGAGAGTATCTGAAGTTTTCGATTCCTCAGAAGGTCGGGTTGGCGTGCTTGTTCTTAGTCGCCCTTCAATATCGCTTCTAAAGATTGATTGTGGAATCAACGTTTGAGCCGCCAAGCGCATCTTATCGGTACTGTGCGACAGACGGAAATTGAGCAATGGCGACATCGAATGGCTTATGGCTTATGGCTTGGAGGCTCTCTATGTTTGAAGCTATTCGCGGCTCCACGTGCCAACCAGTTCTAAGGGCAAAGCCACCCCAATTGGCTTCTCTACGCGATCAATGCGTGTTCTCAAGCGGGTTGTTCCGGGCCGAAAGGGCTGCTAAGGTAGGAACGGGAATTGGGGATCATTTTCAGAATAAAGACCCTGAGTAAAGTGGCCCCACGGCGAAGCGCTTCTCTTTGCTTCGATATTATGGAACGACTTGCCGCACTGAACCATGCGGTGTTCTGTAGATTTTGCGAAGGAGCGCACTGAAACAATATTGATTGCGTACATGCCTCGATGGGCATACTTGTTTTGCACTTGGTGGCCAGTGGCTGTAAAGTTCTGCTTAGCAAGAAGCGACTTGTCCCTTAGCTGTCATCTACTGCCCGTACATCTCCATCCGCCAACCATGAGAGTTGAAATACGAGGATGGGAGGTGGAGGACATGCAGGATGCACCTACTGTCTCCGCATGCGTTCAATGATCCATTGTTCTTCCGGCAGACGGGCGACAAGTAAGCATCATTTCCGCAATGCACGTAAAACCGATGCGGACCCAGCCTCGTTCTGCATTATTCACTGCGATTTCCAGCGCCCAAAATTCTCCCTTATTGTGGTTGCTGTGCCCCAACATTGAGAGGGTAATTAGCTGCGTGGTCGCCCCCTATTAATTACTACCCGGCCTCTTGCCTAGCCTGCCAGCAGTGGCCCCCAAGAAGAGAACAATTGTCAAGCCCCGGGGCGTGCCTATGTGTGTAGGTATATAAGTAGTAAGCAAGGTATTGAACCGCAAGGGACGAAGCAGGCAAAGCTGCGTGTAAGATTCTGCCATGCACGCACCCAGCGGAGCCATCCACACCTTTGCGCAATCGTGTGGATGTCGGCAGTCTTCCGAGAAGCGGCTCCTCATTGACTGGTTCGTACCAACACGCGCTAAACTGTTTCCAGCATTAGACCAACTGCCTTCATCTCGCTGCTTTGTTGCGCATCGGTACCTGGATTCTGAACTAAAGTAGGGTGTAGGGCCCGTGGAAAAGGCGTTGTACCAAACATCCTTACAATTTCACCTGCCAAGCGAACCAAGGCAACGGCTATGACAGGACTTGCAGGTGAGCGAATCGTAGAATGACAACACCGAGTCCAAGTCCGCCGAAGCAGAAGGAGGAGCAAGGATGGGTATCGTCAGTGAAATAATCAATAATCACCGTGAGACCTGCTCCGCTATTCTTATGCGCGTAGTTGACCCGCTGAGTGAACATAGCCTGGGTCGTGACCCTCATGGATTCCCTACTATGTATCCCTACGGCTTGGGGGCAGCAGCTTTTCCATAGATAGAACCTGCTCTAGCTCTTCAATAGTACTAGCCCCA
This sequence comes from Cladonia rangiferina, assembly GCA_023065455.1. Lineage (NCBI taxonomy): Eukaryota > Fungi > Ascomycota > Lecanoromycetes > Lecanorales > Cladoniaceae > Cladonia > Cladonia rangiferina. Next base: position 276,774 of record JAJREH010000014.1, on the reverse strand, counting down.
AGTCTCTGCCGCTCAAACCCCAGCCAAAAGCCATTTAGCGGAAGAGCGAGTAGGGTTACAGTCTGCCCGCCGCTTTGATTGCCTTCCTTAGCTCCAACTTGCTCTCCCCAGGGTGCAATTTCCCTTTCTCTCCAACCAGCTGTCTCCTCAGGTCATACCGTCCACCCTCACACCGGCGCTCCCCTCGACAATCCTCCCTGTCGCCATCTCCCTCCCCCAGAATTGACCCGACAGCAGAAGTGCAGGTAGCTAGGCACAGGCAAGAAACGGTTCTGGAGGAAAAAGGACAAGGTCTCTTCACTACCAACAGCTGATCTACATACTACATTCTAAATCCCTCTTTCTCGCGACCTCAACCGTCGCCCACGTTCTTTACCTTGCTGGATGTTCAATACGCTCATTCTACCACTTCCATCATCACGCGATAATTGGGTACATAAACATCGATAATTATTACGGTTCGGTGGAAGGTTGAATTTGCGGTGGAAGCACTCTTTCTACAGCCTTTCGATTCGACAATTCCTTGCAGCAATCGTTACGTTCAACACCTCACTCGTTACTTCATACCTTAATCTTCCAAGGACAACCACGCGGGCCGGCTTTCTTCTAGTTCGTGTGACATTGGGATTCGATCGCAGCCACGAGGTGGAATTCCTTTGTCCGACGACCACGCGAGCAACGAGGTTCAAAGGCTCTCACCAGCCATGCAATTATAGCAACAAGGGTTAGATTGGGTAGTGAACAAAGAGAAGGGGTCTCGGTCAAGCCGCATCGATATCGACCGGCCTGGGCTGCGAATCGCTTCATCAATAGGACGACTCCGGCGAGTCTAAAGACATCCATTCAAGGAGAGAACAACCTTGCAGAACCCCCTGCTGAGGGAGACACACATCGTTTTCGCGGCTGCTTAGTCGCCTTTTTCTTTTCTTGTTTCTTGGGCCTTCGGTGCCCTTTACACTCTTTTTCAAAGCGTTGCCTAATACGCAGTCTTCTGCGACTGTGAGTTTCACCAATTCTCACATATCGCCTATACCACAAACGAAGGTCCTTGAGCTGACAGGTTCGACTGCAGCCACGATCTTTTCAAATTTGACGTGTCAAGTCACTCGTTTTTATCAAATCCTGACAGTAAGTCAAGCTCTGGCCCCCGAAGGTCGTTCACTAAGTACTGCCACAGGTGTCATACACATACACTCTTACCACTCAAATATCGTAATAAGATCTCCTTGCGAATAATAAGACCACATCCACAATGATTCGAAGATCTACCTTAATATTTGCGGCTTCGCTTGCCCTGCTGTCTACATTCGAACCGGCAATCTGCTTCGCGGCTGCTGTACCAGCCCAAAACCGTGACGAATTGGAGAGGCCTAGGTTTCTGAAGAGGGAAATAAAACGCTTCCATCCCCGTGGTGCCAATGGAACAACTACTATGCCACCACCAGGACCTGACCATGACGGACCTTTTGGAGAGCCATCGACATCAGACTTTGACTCGTTCTCAGAAACCCTGACAACACCCCAACAAGCCCCAGATACCACGACCACGAGCACGCCTGACACGTCCTTCGAAAGTACGACAACGGATGACGCGACATCCTCGTCCTCATCCCCGTTGGAAACTAACGGCGGAGACACATCAACACCGCAAACCTCGCCGCCGTCCGAAACTTCCGTGTCTAGCATTTTCCCGATTCCAAGCACTACTTATTCGGAGAATGGAGGGATCAAAGACTTTATAAATCCAGCTACGCAGACAAGCTCCATTATACCAGGGACGAATACAGACACAGCTTCGGAATCGCAGTCTAGTTCGGCCGGAACTCAATCACCGGCACCTACTTCACCGTCTGACAGTGATGCTGCGTTGCTACCGACAACTACTCTACCAACTGATACAAGCGGGAGTGGGACTACAGATTCTTCCGTTGCTCAGCAATCGCCGTCAAGCACAGCGCAGGGGGATACGCAGCTGTCAGTCTCGGTTCCCTCAGTAACAGTTGCTTCTATAACTCCACCTCTCGAAAATGGTCCAACCGACACACAGAGCTCCGCAAGTGGACAGGCATCCATTACTCCACAGTCTGGCGAGGGACAGCCCTCTGTTACATCAGAATCGTTATCGTCTGACACAGGGTCGCTGACTGAGACGAATGGGGGAATTCTACCAACAACTACTGCCGCAGTTCCAACCCTGGGTAATGGCAACCAGTCGCCAGTCGTAGGGGCTACCAGCATGGGCGCGTCCTCGCCAGAGAACAGCAATCCCACTATGTCTACCTCCAATACAGGTGAGGCCAACCCAACTACGCCCAGCTCCAACGCAGGTGAAGCCAATCCAACTGTGGCTACCTCCAATGCAGGTGAGGTCAATCCAACTACAGCGAATACCTATACTGCACCTCCAGCTACTATCCCAACTGTCGGCGCTACATTGAGTGTTCCTAGTGTTCTTCCTTTGCCAGGTGTGTCGCAACCCAGCGCACCTGCTGCTACAGCGACGGATACTGGGGCTCCAGAGGGCAATTCTGCTACCGACACGGGCATTCCAGCAACCTCGAAAGCTGGCGCAGTATTCGGGGATACTTCAACAAATCCTGATACACCAGCGCCGACCGGTACCGATCTATACACTGCCTTGACAAATGCCTTGGGTCCAAATGTGGCTCCTAGCTCAACCATGATGCCTAATGGGGTAGTCGTACCTCTTGTCAACACGCTTGCGAGCAATGTGGGAGGTGACATCAGTACCGCTGTCAGTAATGCGGCAGGCGGCGTCAACACCATCGTGAGCAATGTGGGAGGCGAGGTCAGTACTGCTGTCAGTAATGCAGCAGGCGGCGTTGATACCGTTGTGAGCAATGCTGGAGGCGCCGTCACTACCGCTGTGAGCAACGCAGTAGCCGGAGCCAACACAGTCGTGAGCAATGCAGGAGGCGAGCTCAGTACTGCTGTCAGTAATGCAGCAGGCGGCGTTGATACCGTTGTGAGCAATGCTGGAGGCGCCGTCACTACCGCTGTGAGCAACGCAGTAGCCGGAGCCAACACAGTCGTGAGCAATGCAGGAGGCGAGCTCAGTACTGCTGTCAGTAATGCAGCAGGCGGCGTTGATACCGTTGTGAGCAATGCTGGAGGCGCCGTCACTACCGCTGTGAGCAACGCAGTAGCCGGCGTCAACACCGTCGTGAGCAATGGAGGTGACATAAATACGGTTGTGAGCAACGCCGGAGAGGGCGTGAATACGATCGTGAGCAACGCAGGAGCTGGTGTCAATTCAGTTCTGAGCGATGTACCGGCCTCTATCACGAACTCCAATGGGGTTCTCATTTCCAATCCATCCCTTACAGTGGCTGCCCCAATCATCACCGTGGCTACAGATTCGAACGGAAATGTAATTTCGAACACGGCCGCAGTGTCCAACACAGCGATTGCCCCAATTATCCCAGGCGTGACAGACGCGCTTGGAAGTGTTGTCTCAGAGGTGACAGCAGCAGCCGGATCTGTCATACCAGCCTCTATTACGAATGCTCTTGGACAGGTTGTACCGAACCCAACAGCAGCACTCACGAATATTCCAACAGGCCCCAGTATCCCAGTCACGACGGATCAGATTCTAGGGGACACGCTCCTGCCAGCAGCCTCAAGCTTCTCAATCCCACCAGCTCCCATCATTCTATCTGCGTCAGAGCAGATCATTGGAGATACCCTCTTGCCTTCAGGACCTACAATCATAGGAGATACCCTCTTGCCTTCAGCACCTACGATTATAGGAGATACCCTCTTCCCTTCAGCACCTACAATCATCGGAGATACCCTCTTCCCCTCAGCACCTACGATCATAGGAGATACCCTCTTCCCTTCAGCACCTACGATTATAGGAGATACCCTCTTCCCTTCAGCACCTACGGTTTTAGGAGACACGCTCCTGCCTCCAGCCACGATCACAGGGTTTACCCTCCCGCCTCCAACAGCCTCGATCATAGGGGACACTCTCATGCCTCCAGTCCCAACAGAGACCAGTATCAACCTGGTGCCCAATCCACTAGCAGCTACGAACACGGCTTTGGCGCCACTTGTACCTGCTACAACGGATTCACTTGGAAATGTCATCCCTAACCCATCCGCTGCCACAAACACAGCGCTCGCCAGTATCATACCCTCGACCGAAGCAGCTCCTATTACAACGTCGCCAAACGGTGTGGTCGTGCCATCCAACACTGGCCTTGTGACGAATTCTAATGGGGAAGTTGTCCCAGCATCTCAAGTCTCAGCGACAGGGGCAGTCACGGCTGCTCCGGTGCTGGGTTCATCGACTTTGTCAAATGGTGCTGTTGTTCCAATCACAGCTGCTCCTGCTTCTACAACTTTGCCCAACGGCTCGGTCGTGCCAGGGTCAAATGCTGCGAGCCCAGCTTCGACCACTTTGCCAGACGGTTCGATTGTACCTGTCTCCAATGCCAACGCTGCTTCAACTACTCTGCCTGACGGCTCAGTCGTCCCAGTTGCTTCGGTCCCAGTGTCACAGACTGGAGCACCTGAAACCCAGGCACCTGGTGCAACCAATGCCCTCAGTACGCCGCCACCACAAACCGGGGTCCCAGCTGTGCAAACCTTCCCATCTAATGCGCAAGGGCCATTCACCCAGCAGCCTACTGGGTCTGATAGCGCAACCGCCCAGTCCGTTCCCTCACAGATCATTGTGCAACCACCAGTTTCGTCAGATTCTGGCGGTGCATCTTCAAGCAATCAACCTACTGGTCTTCCTACCGGCGTACCTCTTGTGTTATACCCCCGTCTGGTCCTGTGAAGCAGCCCGATAACACCGACGAGATCCAGATTGGCTTCAAGTACCCTTTGAACTACGATTTTGTATATGGACACGCTCAATCCCAACAGCAGATCTTCAAATATCTTCCTCTGGGTATCTCATACGGTCTAAACCTCGAAGTCAACAATGTTACCATGGCGACTTTACGCGCTTGGGACACGACTCAAGATCTCCACTACATTACTACACTTGCCATCGCCTGGATACCAAGTGGCCTTGTTGAGACTCTAGGCCTCCTCGTCCAAACACAGACTTCGAGATTCTACAACAATCCCGACAGTAGCACCAACACTCTCCTTTCCATGATCAACAACGCTCTTCCAATTGCAGCTGATAACTCTACCGATGGCATGGACACTCCCTACGGCGCCATGCCCACTTCAACTTCGTCTTCAAAGACTAATGGAGCACCAATTGGTGGTAGCATCGGCGCCTCTGCCCCGGTCAAACCATCCGCAATCGGCATTGGGGTCGGCATTACTTGCGGTGCTGCTGTTTATGGAGCTGCTATGTTCTTCGTAGCGAGGAGGTACAAGAAGAGGAGACAATCACATCTGCGATCACCGAGCATGTACAGCAGCCCTGTGATGTCACACATCGGACCTGACGCTGGTGCTGGTACAGCATTGATGAGTGGAGGCATAGACAGGAGCATAAGTCCCTACCACGACGAGGACGGCAGAGCAGGGAGTAGAGGAAGCGGAAGGAGCGGTTCAACTGGCCGGCAGCAAATCAGCGCCCCGGTCATGGCAGAGAACAGTCTAGGATGGAACTGAGAGCCTGGCAAGGGCTTGTATTATATCACCAAAACATAATACGGGGGATCTAGTCGGCGGAACCATCGTCCCACCGTCAACTATACATATGTCCCTCACCATATCATATCATTCTTCTAAATCATCGGAGGCGGACGGGATCTTTGACGATGGAAGAGGATCTTGTGCGTATATTCTTCGAGGAATTTTTGTTACCTTATTCCCCCATATGTTTGCTTAGAGAAGAGAGATGGATTGGATTGGATTGGCCGGACTCGAATAGAGCATACGAGTGGAATGGCATTGCTGAGCGTATAAGCATGCGCCCGACTTGTATATTTACGTTTTGAACGTCGAGACTCAGCGTCAAACGTTTTCTTTTGTGTCAGAAAGGATGGGAAGTGAGTGAGTTCTGAGTCCTGTCGATAGCTAGGGTAGCGATGGATAATCTAATCCGACTAAAAATGTCCATTCAAACGATTCATTATATATTTACATTTTTGACCTGAAGTCTTATATTTCGTGAGGAACATTTATCGTGTCCAACTCAACTGAAGCCCTTTCGATTATTGTCGGACCACGAGGGTTTGTGGAATAGAAGGCATTGCATCTACCTATGACCAGCAACTGTATTTAGTACAGGTTAATGATAAAGAAGAATCTAGTAGAAGAGTAGAAGGGTTAAGATGAAACTTTTTGCAATACATTAATTCTTCACAGGATTAATTCAGGTAGTGCTTTGGGACCTTTTAGGGGCTAGGACTTCTGGGGGAAGCTCAGGAGGATTTTAGGGCTGCCTATAATGCTTACTTAAGTGCTGTTTCTGGGGGTGCCTCTAGGCCGGTGTGCCAATAATATGGGCTTACCTTCGGAGGTGGCTTAAGGGTCAACTTCCCTGTAAATAAATCAGCATGTCATTTACTTGGCACGCTTTCGAGACCCGTCTTTGATACGATTATATCTCTCCCTCCTGCCATCTACAACAGTAATAATGACAGACCTCACCCCCCTCCTCGACTCCTTCCTCCGCAAACACAATTCCAAACTGAAACCATCCCCCCGCAAACGCTCCGACACGCGCGATGAATTCCTTAAAGAAGCATACAGAATAGTACCTCCCCCACCCCCCATCCACACCGCCCATCCACCTCCCTAACCCTGAGCCTAGAACGACCACATCACCTCCCTCCACACCTACCTCCTCTCCATCCGCCAAGCCTACCTCTCCACCTCCCCCCCTCCCCGGCGCCAATTCCCCTCCCAAACCCCCAATACCAATACCCACGCCCCAAACCCGCCTACCTACCTATCCCCACAATCCCGCGACGCCATCGACGCCTCCACCACCACGCTTCTGCGCGACCTCTCCTCCTCCATCCGGCAGCTCTCAGACGCCGAAAACCTCCGCCGTCTCACCGTTCAGAAACGTATTGATAAGAAATATTCGAAGGGATTACTGGGTCGATGGGCTGCGGGTGGGGGATTGGGAGTTGGGGAGAAGAGCCCTGAGGAGGGAGAGGAGAGGGAGAGGGTGAGGGAGGAGGAGCTGTGGAGGGATAGTGTGTTGTGGTTTTTGGGGAGGAGGTTGGAGGAGACGGGGGAGGTGAGGAGGGAGATGGTGGGGAGGAGGTTGGAGAGGGGGAAGGGGTTTTGGGGAAGGTGAGGGGGGAGATGGGGGGGTTGGTGGGGAGGGGGGTGGGGGAGGAGGGGAGTATGGGGGTGGTGGGAGTGCAGGGGGAAGAGGATATGGGGGGAAAGCGGCGGCGATGGAAGAGGAGGATAGACGGCAGATTGAGCAGCAGTTGACGCCGGAGCAGTTGCAGCTGTTTGCAAAGGAGAATCAGGATATGTTGAAGCATTATGAGGATACGTTGGATCAGGTGCGGTATGTCAATGTCCCAAATCCCCTGTCTGGCAGCTTCCTCCGACAACACTTTCCAGCATGATCTTTTTTAGGGGGGGAAACTAATGCTTGCTACGATATCCAGAACGGCAGAACGCTCCATGCTCGAGATCTCAGAACTGCAAACACAATTAGTGCAGAACCTGGATATCCAAAGCGCCAATGTTTCGCAACTCGTTGACGACTCGCTGTCTACGACTGAGAATGTGGGGAGTGGGAATAAAGAGTTGAAGAGGGCGACGGAGAGGAAGAGTACGGCTAGGATGGTCTTCTTGTCGAGCTGTGTGTTGTGCACGGTTTTGATTGGGTGGGATTTGATTTTTTAAGGCATCGCTCTGAGGCTGCTGGGGATCGAGCGCGAAGGGGAGATTTTTTTCCTTTGAGACTGGCTATCTATCTATCTGTGGATGATGCATCGATACCCCCGGGACATGGTCCCATCTATATGGTTGTTTTTATGTTTTTAAGATCCGGCTAAAGTGTAGCTTTCCATGCATGAATTATCCAATCTCACCTGAGACATCTATTCTGTCTCCTTAACCACCTTATCCATGGCCTTGGCCACATACTCCACATTTCCCGTGTTCAGCCCCGCCATGCTAATCCTCCCATTCTTCGTCATATACACGTGAAACTCTTCCCTAATCTTAAGCACCTGTTTCTCCGTCAAGCCAGTAAAGCTAAACATGCCAATCTGATCCGTAATATGCTTCCAGCTCCCCTCCTTCCCGTTCAGTTCTTCCAGCTTCGATCTCAACGCTTTCCGCATATCAATGATACGGCCAGCCATTGTTCTTAGATTCTCTTCCCATTCCCCGAATAACGTTGGATCATTAAGCACGGTACTGGCTATCCGAGCGCCGTAGGCGGGCGGATTGCTGATCTCGCTTCGCTGGAGAATGGCGAGTTGAGAGGATATGCGGGCGATTGTGCTTTGGGCGTCTGGACCGGGTCCGGTAACGAAGTGGAAAGCACCGGCTCGTTCACCGTAGAGACCGAAATTTTTGGCGAATGATTGAGCAATGCAGAGTTCGAAGCCTTGCTCAACGAAGTAGCGAACAGCCCAGGCATCATTTTCGAGATCACCGGACGCGAAACCCTGGTACGCGCAGTCGAAGAAGGGGAAATGTTTCCGCGCGCGTATCACCTTCGCGATTTCCATCCATTGATCGCGGGTGGGGTCCACGCCTGTAGGGTTGTGGGCACAGGCGTGGAGGAGGATTATGCTTCCTTCGGGGGCTTTTTCGATGGCGGAGCGCATGCCGGTGAAGTCGAGGCCTTTGGTGGAAGGGGAGAAGTAGGGGTAGGCTTTTATGGGGAGATGGACGTTGCTGAAGATTTGGTTGTGGTTGGCCCATGTTGGGGAGGAGAAGTAGACAGGTTGGGAGGTGGGACGGGGGTAGAAGCGTGAGAGGAAGAGGGCGCCCAGGTGGACGGCGCCGGTGCCGGAGATAGTTTGGATGGATACCGCCTGTAGAGGGGAATGTCAGAGGATTTTAAGGGTGGGGTTGTAGGGAAATTGTACACGCTGTTGTTGCCTAGCTGGGCTGTCAGTTCCTAATATGAGCTTCTGGGCAGCGTTGGTAAAGTCCGGGAGACCAGCAATTGGAAGATATTCGTGGTTCAAATTAGGATCTCTTCGTAATATTTCATCGGCCTGGAAGGAAGGAGCATTGGTATATAGTATTCATAGCTGAAAGGGTCGAAGACGCACCTTCTTGACTACGGGAAGGACCCAGGGTTTGGCATCATTGTCTCTGTAAGCTCCAATGCCTAAGTCGACCTTCTTCTCGAAGTCATCCTTTCTGTACGCTGCCATGAGCCCGAAGAGCGGGTCTTCGGGCGCTTGGGGGACAATGTCCGCATGGAACACGGTGGGATTGTTGCCCTCCATGTGACCTTTGATGTTGGAGAGTCTCGATAGAGATTTTGCAGCTTCTTGTGTGGCCGAAGACTTGCGCATGTTGGAGCAGGCGGCGGTCAGACGTAGCGCGTCTCGGCAAGGCTGCCGTTGGAGACGACCCTTGGGGTATTTATGGGATCCCGGCAATCTAGTGCTTTTCAAAGAACCGAGGCTAATTCACATCTTGCCCGGTGGTGACGAAAGATACGGCATACGCTTTGATATGGATGACTATCTAATAGTGTGGTCTTTCGCTATCAACTTGCTTGTCCCGTGAACATCGCTGGTCTGATCATATGCATTCCAACCGCTGACTTTAGTCCCACTAGTCATGGGAACCTCGGGCCCGGCGCTGTCTAGAGATTACATACCTTTACTTTTCCGCACCATGCCTACCTATGACCATCGCGGTTGAAGGTATTGCACTCATACACCTCCTCCAGGTCTTCGCTCCAGTCTTCAAACCTCAGTCCGCTATCATAGTGCCGGCCGAAATCGCCAACATAGAGGACCAGCTGCCGGAGCTCCACACCTTTCCTGAGCACGAAGGTGATGTAAAAGACGAAGGGCTGACGACGAACTGACACGTGGTTGCCTATAATTGTCTTCCCCCGTCTTCCGGGGGCTTATTGGCTCAGAGAAAAGCTGTTCGCCCTGATGTTTATCCATTCCCAAATCTAATCAGAGTTAGAGCTTTTGCAGGCTTTCGGAAGCGGCCAGCGTGTCTAAGACATCGTACGGCCAAGTGCCGTTACGGTTGAGACGTGCGCTGATGTCCTCGAGAAGAGGACAGTCGTCCTTGGCACATTGAAGCTATGATAATGACGAGGCTGGGGTGGGCCCAAGGTCATTTGGTGAATCCTATTTATGAGTCTTGAGAGCTCGTCGAGTATCGCTATGTTGATGCAATATGTCAGTCTAATTGATCGAAGTTGTGTAGCTATGCAGGGACAAAGAAGACAGAGGTGGCGATGCCTTCAAGAAGAGTAACGTCTGATTAACTATCTCGTATTGTTCATTTGTCCAATCCGCGCCGAGCTTGAGGGATGTAAGGTTCGGGAGTCTACCCATCATCTTTCGAAGAAACCCTGGGTTGGTATCAACAATCTTGAGGCTCTCGAGTTCCGACCAGTCCATTGCCAATCTCCGTTAGTTGGGATTCGATGCAGATGGAGGTTCCATGAAATGCTCATCTGGCCAGAAAGAATCCACACCAGTCATGTTAGCAAGGTAGTTCTATGCTGATTACGACGTACCATGTTTGCTATACAACCGATGCTGCCATCTACCCCGCGTATCATCGAAATCATATCCATGTAGGCTCAGGTAATTTAGAGGAGGAAACTGGTACCCGGGGGAAAAGCTGAAACACTATGGGTCGTCGCCAATGACATTTCCGCCTTGCGAAAGTTTGACATCGAGAATATGGAATTCGGGTGCAACACACAGGGTCTCATAAATCTTTGGAAACTCCTCTTTAGCACTATACGAGCCGTAGCTGATGTGTCTTCTGATTTCCTTCGGACAGGAGAAAGCATACATCAAGGATACCAGCCCGAGCTGGACGAAATAGAGATAGTGAAAAAATATTGGAAACCAGAATTATAATTTCAAAGCACAACGTAAAGGAGTAAGTCCAATTTACTACGGTAAAAAGAGAATACACGTCCAAGTGAAGTTATTGCCCACTAAGAGAGTGGAGGATCCGAACCAACAATACCACAGGTGATGGAATCCTCAAACCGGTTCAATATCTGGTAAACATATTACGGATACAGCAAACGTATTTCCTAAGAATACGAGGGTCTGATAGTAGGAGTCAGTAACATAGGACTGTATATTTACACCATAAGGTACTCCGTACTCATTAAGGCTTGGCGCTATAGCCCTACAGCTGTCACTTTACGCGACTTTCGTGACGCGATCCACCTATCCAGGATACTGCTTCCACTGCCCCCAAAATTCGTCGGTCTGGCTGCCTTCAGTCCTTTCAAGCTTCTCCTTTTTAGAATCCTGTTACGGTCCTTCCCTTTCTCACGGTCTTTCCGTTCTATACGTTCCCTAAGCAATCACTCCTACCTGACTACCCGGAAAGGTAATTGGACCGTATGTCCGACTCATGAATTGACGAGAAATTTTCGCACACAAGTCGACATCATGCCACCAAAGCAAGCTACTCTAGGGTACGTGAAGCCGAAGCAGCAGACGTTGGGGTGCATGTTTCCTGCCTTACGTCTTTAATCCTACAATTTTGCTAATGTGCATCTATTAAACAGGAAATTCTTTGGACAGTCCAATGGAGTTGGAGCTAAGCCACAGCAGTCTACCTTAGCATTCCAAAAACCCAAAGTGGCCGTGAAGCACAAGAAGGAGGAGGTCAACGGGACCCTGGAATCAGAGGGGACTGAAGGATCGGAGGATGTGAAGAGCGATGGCGTGGACGGGGATGCTGAGATGGACATACGGGTGAAACATGATATTGCGACTGCAGACGAAGAGATGTCGGTCGATTTAAGGGACAAGTCTACCAATGACGAAGCTCGAGAAGGCTCCGTTGAAGACTCATCTCCGCCATCCGGTTCATCAAAGTCCCTACCGAAACGAAGCAAGGAGGAAGTCGACGAGGAGGAAGACGAGGAGGACGAGGAGCCCGTCAGGAAGCGATCAAGAAGAAATGCACCAAAAGAAAAGCCCAAACGCTCAACAAAAACCCAATTGGCAGAATCAAGCAGAGGCTGCGCAGAGACGAGCTCTGATACCACAAAGGCTACGAAGATAAAGGTTGGCCAAAAGTCAACTTCCGAAGCGACCAAAACGTTCTCTGAAGAACCAAGGAAGAAACGCCTGTCGAAAGAAGACAACGGGCAACCTGCAGTGCTAGTGAAAGAAGCAGATGACCATCTCCCTGACAAAGCTACCTCCGAAGCAGAAGATGATGAAGCCGAGTCTGACGAGGAAGACAAACCAGAAGTCGCTGCTAAGGCCCGAGAGAAGGTCCAATTGACGCTGAAGAGCAGTGGGAAGGATCCCTATCCTGATTGGAAGCCAGGAGAACCAGTTCCATATGCTGCATTATGTACTACCTTCTCTCTCATCGAGATGACGACGAAGCGCCTTGTAATTTCATCTCACTGCTCGCTTTTTCTTCGCCAGGTACTGCGACTCACGCCTCAAGATCTACTACCTACGGTACAACTTATGATCAATAAGCTTGCTGCTGATTACGCTGGAATTGAGCTTGGTATCGGCGAATCATTGATCATGAAAGCCATTGGTGAATCAACGGGTAGGAGCCTTCAGATCATAAAAGCCGATCAGAATGAGATAGGAGATCTTGGGCTTGTGGCTGCTAAGAGTCGCTCGAACCAGCCGACAATGTTCAAGCCGAAACCCCTGACCGTGAGGGGGGTTCTTGATGGTCTCATGGCTATAGCTACTGTCTCTGGAGATGGCTCCCAGGGAAGAAAGATTGCTGGCATCAAGAAGTTGCTATCTGCGGCTGATGCAGTGCATGCTGGAAAGGGCAGTAAAGGGATCGATATCACGAAGGACAAAGGTGGAGCAAGCGAAGCCAAGTTCATCATACGATTTCTAGAGGGTAAATTGAGACTCGGCTTAGCAGAGAAGACAGTCCTCGTCGCTCTCGCTCATGCGATGGTTGTTCATGAGACAGAGAAGAACAGTAACAAGCTACCAAGCAGTGAGAAGCTGGCAGAAGGAGAAGCGATTCTCAAGACAGTCTACAGGTAAGAATTTGACGGTACATCATATTCATTTGCTAATTAGAGATAGCGAACTGCCAAGTTACGAAGTTGTCATCCCTGCAATGGTCGAGCATGGGATTTTCAATTTACGAGAGAATTGCAAGCTGCAACCTGGTGTACCATTGAAACCTATGTTGGCAAAGCCCACGAAGTCTATTACAGAAGTTCTCGACCGGTTCGAAGGCAAAAATTTCACTTGCGAATACAAATATGATGGCGAGCGAGCACAGATACATTACGTTGCCGAAGACTCGCCACAGCAGTATCCGAGCAGTTTGCCTACAGGAAAAGGAGCGAAAGGCCTTTCTGCCATCTTCTCCAGGAACTCGGAAGACCTGTCAAAGAAATATCCAGATATCTTGGCTAAGCTCCATACATGGATCAAACCAGAAACAAAGAGCTTCGTGCTCGACTGCGAGACCGTGGCATGGGATCTGGTAGAGAAGAAAGTATTACCATTTCAGCAACTCATGACCCGCAAGCGTAAAGACGTCAAAGCCGAAGATGTAAAAGTCAAAGTCTGCGTCTTCGCCTTCGACATGCTCTTCTATAATGGCGAAGCAATCGTTCAAAAATCACTCCGTGAGCGGCGAGACCTTCTTCACGAAGCGTTCTCAGAAATTGAAGGCGAATTTGCCTTCGCTCAGCATGGCGACACCTCCGACCTCGAAGAAATCCAAAATCTCCTCGACGAGAGCGTCAAAGCCTCCTGTGAAGGCTTAATGGTGAAAATGCTCGACACCAACGAAAGTGGCTATGAACCCAGCAAAAGAAGTCGTAATTGGCTCAAGGTCAAAAAAGACTATCTTTCCGGAATTGGCGACTCCCTCGACCTCGTCGTGCTAGGTGCGTATTATGGCAGAGGGAAGAGAACAAGCGTCTACGGCGCTTTCCTCCTAGCCTGCTACAACTCCGCAGAGGAAACCTACGAAACTGTCTGCAACATCGGCACCGGCTTCTCAGAAGCCATCCTAGAAGAACTCCACTCCAAACTCAAAGATCACACGATTGAAAAGCCCAAACCCTTCTACTCCCACAGCAACGTCCCGAAAGACCAACCAGATGTGTGGTTCGAGCCGCGATTCGTCTGGGAAGTCAAGACGGCCGATCTGACGCTAAGTCCAAGGTATAAAGCCGGTGCTGCGGCGCTGGGTGATAGTAGTGGGAAGGGAATTAGTTTGAGGTTCCCGAGGTTCATTAAGGAGAGGGATGATAAGAAGGCGGATGAGGCGACGGGGAATCGGCAGATAGTTGAGATGTATCAGAAGCAGGAGGGGGTGAGTAAGAGTAAGGGACCAAGTGTTGATGATGATTTCGAGTATTGATATGATGCCGGACGTGTATGTTCGTTGTATATGTTATTGACTGTGTGATATATGATGATGCTATGGCTCATGTTCCAAGCATTTGTAAAAACATTCGATATGAAGCTTCTTTATTCAAGACGTTCACTATCGTGTCCTGTTATCCAGTACACCTGTCCCAAGGCTCCCGGTAGACCAATCCCATCCCCTCAAATACCTTCCTCTCCGCCTCCTTCCAGTCTCTGCACCTCGTGTTTTTGTTCGTCCAACCCTCCAGATCCACCCACCTGCCCGTCCCCCTTTCCCTAACGCCACTGCTATCAAACTTCCAACCCAGTTTATTTTTGGCATACCGCCGCAAGTCCCTCTGAAACGTAGTCCCAGATGTCCATCCGGCAATGGCGCATCCCACTGTACGCCACGGACTAATTATAATGTCAACTCTGCGGTGTGGATTCGGATTCTTGGCTTTCGGGTTGGCGGCAAGATCGGCCTCCTTGGTAGGCCAATTAGGATCCTGCCATACAACGAGTGCTTTGTCAAGGGTGTCGAAGCCGTGGCCGCCCATAGTAGCTGTATTGACCGGAAGTGGCTGTTGATCACGTTTTGAGTTTGTGAGATTTAGAGTCAGAGTGTGTGTAATGCAGCCTTCCTTTTCTAGGGACTTAACAATCCGGTCGACGAGATTGTAAGTCATGGATTCGTCACGATGGGAGAGGATTACGTCCACGTCTCCGCTTTCGGATTTGCCACGGCGGTATCCGCCGACGATTATGGTCTCGACGTTGGAATCTGTGACGAGCTTTGCGTGGCGAGTTATAGTTGCGGTAATGGATTCGACTTCTGAGCGAGGAATCTTGAGAAGGAATTCATCATAGTACTTAAGGCCGATTTGCTGAACACGGGATAGAGATTTCCACCCATATTCCACGATGTCATCAAGGTCTCGCCATCCTTTATCGTAGTAAAACTCGCGCGCTGTTTTGGCACCGACGCCCCAGATCTCGTAGAACTCGCGGAGGACTTTGAGAGCTGGGTCTGCCTCTAGGTCTTCTACAGCCCGTAGATGGCTGGTGGTTTTATATTCGTGGAATAAAGAAGCGATCTTTTGGTCACATCCGGGTAAAGCTAAGATTTCACGAGTGCTCTGAATCCGATAAGGATATGCTGCTAAGGAGGCAATGCTGGTGCTGTAAGCTCGAACGCCGATCTCGTCTAGTGTGAGCAAGCGGGCTAGCTTGATCTTCTTGAGCTCATCTATAAAATCATGGTTCGGCGAGTTTAAGGGCGTAGCACGCTCACATGCATAAACCTTGTTCTCCTTTACCCAGTCGGGCAATGGTGGCAGGACACTGCTGATTGCTTCGTCGTGCTCCGAGGTCGTCTGATGCAGTAGCTGCGTAGGGCGCGTGACATGCAGGGATGGTCGAGAGGCCGCCTGAGTAGAAGAGGAGAAGCGCTTGCCCACGATATCTGGTTTTGCAGCTTCCTTAATGCGGTCCTGCCTTTTGTATCGATTATAAGATGGCTTCGGATCTGCATAGGCTCGTTCCACAATGCCTTGAAGAGCACCCTCCTTGATATATGGGCTCTTGTTGATCACAGATGTTGGCTTTGTTGTAACCGCCCTCATTGCTGGCGAGATTTTCATCGCACGTTCCTGAGAGGGTCGGAGTCTTGCCTCGTAAACCGTGTAGGGCTCCAGATCCTGAATCCTACCCAGCTCTAGCGAGACATGAAGCCACTCAAGCTTGACCACTTTCACTTTATTTGCGAAGTCCTTAGTATGGAATTGTTGGGCAGGTTCTCCGGATGCTTCGCTATCAATCGAGGCCACCGTAGGGGATGTTGGGTCATGAGATAATGAAAGCTGAGACATCGGTTCAGCCTCCAAGCTATTTTCACCTTCCGTATCCGAGGCAGTACTTGACTCATCCACGGTCACAAGTCCTGGCCTATGCGTTCGGTGGCTTCCTTCATCGGCTAGCCTCCTTCGCTTGTTTGTTGGTGTTCTGGTGTTCGAGGTCGATGATGATGTTGTAGTGGACCGACGACTTTCTTCCTTGCCAATATCTTCCAAATGAACTCCTTTCCATTGCAACTCAGATCTTGCACGTCTCGATTTCGAGACATTGCCAAGCACTAGATTCGCTTCTTTGATATCGTACGTTAGTGGCGCTTTTCCATTATTAAGAGCATCTTCAGCTTCATGTTGTTCGCTGATCGAGAGATGTGTAGCAAGCACAAAGACAGGTGGTAGCTGACTCAAATCGAGCGTCGTCGCTGGAGAGGATATAGAAAGATCAGAATTAGTTGGGCAGGCTTCACTATCTACCATCTTGCTTTAGCGTAACGGTTGCATTGCTATATTCCAGATTCATATCGATCAGGCCCATAGCGCTGGAACTACGAGCTTTGAGCATATTGAAGTTCCCCAGGCTGGAGTCTGGTTGGTGAGAACAGAGGGAGCGCGTGGACTTTGGAAGAAGCAAACAATCCAAAAGTATGCTGGAGCACTCGACAAAATATTCTAAGCTGAGGATGCAACTATGTACAAGAAATGAATCAGCGCAAAAGTAAGAACGGTGGTGTGTACTGTAGTATCTTACGTCAAGCTACGATCCGGCAACCTTTCATACAGAGGGGAATGTTTGACCTTACCTCATTAGGCAAGCGGCATCTACGTCGATCTGGTTCTCATCTTCTCTCTAAATTTGCGAACCACAAGCTTAATCTTTCTGTACGACGTGGTACATTTCTGTTGAAGACTTTTGGCCACGTTTATCGCTTGTTGTTGAGTACCAATCCGTTTAATCTTTCTGAGAATGGTGATAAGTTTGAACAATATGCCTGTATTCCAGGCTTCTAGGAGAAGAAACGGGCAGTCACCCCGTCACTTCCTGAAAAGGACAATTTATCGCTATGCGCGCTCTGGAATTCTGGGAAGGAGTGCTGAATAGACTCGACTTTAGTAGTCCTTTTGTTCGTTGGCTTCTTCGTTTTGACAGGCGTATGATTCTTCGCGGCCGCATCGTTCTGCTATTGTCGCAGTAATCTCTAAATGTATTGATAGAAACTTCTTGCTAGTCATTCGCACAATACCTGTATCCGCAATGGCAACATCGCCAGAATTGTGCCCTGTTGTTATCAGTTTGCGCGTCGACGGTCTCGAACCCCCAATTTTTTTTCGCGGCCTTATGGACACAGTGGAAGCTTGAGACTCTTGGATACTCTGTTCAAAGTACGCCTACTGGTGATAGAGTGTTCAGTTTCTGGAAGCACGCGTTCGTGAAACCGGGGGAGCATCTATTCATATTCAGCAAGCAGCAAAAATGGTTTGTTGATCCAAATGGAGTCCTGAGTAGGGGTCATGGATGAGATTTCATCTCATTACCTGGCTGATGTCTTTTCAAGAAAAGGACGAATTCAGCAGGACTTGTAAAATCGTCCGGGTTCGCAAGCCTTACAAAAAAACGCCCAGTGAAGGCGGCGTTCCTGATGGCGATGAAGTTGTCGATGACACCAATGATACATGCGGCTGGGTCGACACCGATGTACCGCTGTGCGTAAGAAGCTTGAGGTCAGGAGCCTAGATATGCCATTTTTCAACTCGGAATTTTACAGCAGCTGGTGCTAATCCATAGACGCAGTGGACAATGACTGCAGCTGGTGACGGGGATAGAAATACCAAAACCCGTGAGGCGGAATTCATGAACACACGGCGTAGAAGGATCTCAAGTAATTGGAGACCGGATCAAGATGTAGCGTCCTCCACAGACACCTGTTGTGGACATTCTGCATCCAAAACGACTGCCGAGTGCAGTGTAAACACGCCGACGTGGATCACTCCGCTAATACTCAAGCTTATCCTAGAGTTGTGACTTCTGACCATGGAGAGACCGAGCATTATCTGACTGAGAATTGAAATCAGAATAAGAGAATGCTTACGGCAGTAGAGAGTTAAAGCCTAATACACGAGGTTTCGGCATAAAAGGGCAGTTTTTGGGACGGATGGAGACATAGTTTTACGGTTCGTGGCGATCTATAGCCTTTTATGTATCGTCAGTACTAACCTTTGAGGAGTTGTTAGAGCATTGAAGCATTAAGTCGCGAAGTTTTTGCTATGGACAATCACAGTGTTACCTGTACTATATTGTGATTAAGTCCATTGGGCGGTCGTTTGTGTTATACTCCGACACGGGTTTCCATCACGATACTGCCCTAACACCTGAGCCGGAAAGTAAACAATCAACATTGTACGTTTAGCGTTCTTTTCAAATTTGACAGGCATCTCAGACTCATACCTTACCCTCTTGGCCTGAGACCCACACATCGTCTGTATGGTTCTCCCAGCGCATGAATAGGATTCGTCAATTGCCTTTCGAACATCATATTGACATGACCATGTCACCCTTTTCCGACTGACGATCTATTCTTCGTTTTCTGGACTTGCAGATTAGTGATGCTAGAGGGTCAATCGCAGGGAGCAGAAAACTCTCGTTGCTTGTTGGTTTTAGGGACTTTTTGATGTAGCTAAGAGGATGGTCGACGAGCATACGCTGAAGGTAAAGCTCCCAGAGTCCATCCTCCGAAAGCCCGTGGTGCCGGGTCCCAATTCCTGGGCTCTATCACAGCAACAACACCAGCAGCAGCATCATACGAACGGTCTCTCGAACGGCCCCAAAGTCATCAAAAGGGACAAATACGAAAACAAGCCAATGCCACCACCTCCACCTCCAGATTCTCCCTCTCCAGACGCTCGCTTACAGCCGAAAGTGTACATACGGCCCGCTGTGCCCTTGGTGAGCCCACTACCCGCGACAAAAACGCCCCAAAAACGAGCAGTGACCGAACCAGTCGTCCCAAAACCACTGTTTGGTAGCAGGAAAATCAGCGTTACGGAGCTTCGAAGAAAGTATTCAAACTCAAAGCCGAAAGTAATTGCTACGGAAGCCCCAGAGGAGATAACGCGTCAGTCAACACCCAAACCTCTGGCCTGTGCCGAAGAAGTGGGACCGCCAGTGCAGGGATTAGGCACGCAATCAGTGGAAGGTGTCGTGCGAGTCACGACCCCCGTACCTATACCAGCTAAGAGCGCAAGTAATCCTTTCCTCACTACGTATGACACTCCTTTGGAAGAAAGATCAGAACACGCTCGTTCGCCCCAATCGACACCCTTACCGACGCGCCGCTATCTAAGGGAAAATGGTGTACCCACCCCTAAGCTTGCCGAGACTTTCGATCTAGCAAAGCACCAGGCACAGGAGCATATCCAAAACGAAGGACTGCAGTCAGTAGACACAAAGGAGCATATACGAGCAGCTGCGACGCTGTATCCTTCCAGAGTTAGAACATATGCTAATACAGGAGAGGTCGGTTGGGTGGAGGCGAAGGGCTTGCACCGGGTTGAAAGCTGCGTTGGCGTTATCGAGAACGCCGGGTTTGGCGACAGTAACGGGAATACTACTTATACGAACTCAAGTGAGGGCCCATCTCAACCTAGCACAACACAAGATTCTAGTACTGGAGGTCTTCCGCCTTCATTTACGTACACACCGAGCGACTACGGTGGTGTTTGGGAGAATGATCCTGCCGTCGTAAGCATGCCCTGTGGTCGGCTTAGAATGGCATTATTGACGAGATACAGGGCTACTCTTTACCCCCTTTCAGTCCTATGCCAAAAGGTCACCCAGCTGCTTCAAACTCTGGGGGTTTCCCTCAAGGATCGATCCCCGATGTGTTTAGAGGCTCAAATCCAAATTTCGACCGTTTCTCGCAATATCCGAGTTCTTTCCCTTCCGCCAATTCCTGGGCTTCAGAATCACAAAGTAATTCTCTTGGATCCAACAATCCTCCTCTATCGGCGCTTCTTCCCCCACGCTGGCCACATCATCATTCCACAAATGCTGTGCCGTCGCCGCCAGCTAACCAACATGACTTCCAAAGAGCAGGCTCTGTCTCGGTTGCTTTGACCCAAATAGAGCTCACGGTGCATCATCACATTGATACTGCATTTAGTTCACTCTCACGTCTCATAACCGATAAGCATGATAGGATGATGGACCAAACCCTCCATCGGTTGGAAAATCTGGAGGACGTGGTGAGCAAGGGACTCCGAGTTGTCAAAGGCGAAATCAAAGACGTCAGAAAGGATTTCGGCAAGCTACAGGGGCGCCTAGTTGATGGATCGAAGAGCAGCGATCAAATCATAGGTCATGTTAGAAGACTAGAAGGGAAATTGGATGCATTTCAAGCGCTGATGGAGGAACATGCTTCTGAGGTTAAGCATACTCTCGTGGAACAGAACACCATCAATTTGGAACTCGATCGCCAGC
This sequence comes from Cladonia rangiferina, assembly GCA_023065455.1. Classification (NCBI taxonomy): domain Eukaryota; kingdom Fungi; phylum Ascomycota; class Lecanoromycetes; order Lecanorales; family Cladoniaceae; genus Cladonia; species Cladonia rangiferina. The sequence continues at coordinate 255,982 of JAJREH010000014.1, read as the reverse complement.
AGCAATTCACATCACATCGACGTACTGAGAGTGCACATGGTGCTCTAGGACAAGGCGAGCAGCGTCAGCAGTACCAAAGTGGCGCAAGTGGTTCTTCAAACAGTGCTGAACAAAGCGAAACCAGCAGCAGACGCAATCGATCGAACACCACTGGAAGCCAGTCTGCTGGTCGTATGAGTGACGAGAGGAGCACCAGGAGAGACATGTATGCAGAGTCAGGTCTCCCAAGGGGAGCCGCACCGGATCTGAGGGATCATCCTGCATTTGCAGGAACACACAAAGGCCAGAATCAGGCTCTCCAACATAGCCAGACAGGCTTGCCAAACAGCCTGCATAGCCTGCCTTTCGATACTCCCTCGCTTAGTGATGGGCGATGGTATCAACAGGCTTATGGCCAGGGCCATTAATTGTGAGGGCTAGTCTACGTTTTTTCTCCGTCTTCTATCATGCAGAGTGTGGGTTTGTGGGATCTGAAGAAAAGGCGGGTAGCAGAAAGTAATCTTGAGACACAAGCAAAGAGATACCGTACAATAAAATGGTCTAAAACACAAATTGTGGTTTTCCGTTGTTCAAATGGGGCAGATCTATCGTATTGGTGCAAAAGTAGGTACTGTGAAGCAAAGCAATCCCGCAAACAGAAGTGAAATTTAAATCGGCGCTAGTACGACCATAAATTACAACGACGTACACCAAGAGGTACCTAAACAAAGCCCAAGGTCCAAATTCCCCGCCAATATTTCCCCACCAAAATTGTGGACCTAGGCAGACGAAATGGCTTTTCCTCCGGAGCGTATCACTGTCAAGAGACACCGCGACGAGGACCCAGTAGACGCTCTTTGTAAGTCATGTTTCATTCTAAAGAATAGCACGCTGTATTGTTCGCTGATCCAAGCAGACATAGAACCAAAAAGAAACAGACCTAGTGCGCTTTGGAAGCGAGCCGATGAAGGAGATTGCGAGCCTCGTTTTGCACAGCCTTTGCCTCTTGCAGGACCGCTAAGTAACGCTCCATTACTTACTTCTACGGTTTCTGGGGCTACAACATCTACAGCGGCAACCCCAGCACTGATTGATCACCCCACCGGGCGGACAGAAGTCACACCTCGGCTTCGCCAGCATGTCCAGCCCAATCACCAAGAGCCGCCCCATATGGGAATCAAGTCACCAGCATCTCCTATCACCCGCCCATTGCGACGCAGCGAGGGGAACAAAGAGTCGGATGAATCTAGCCCAAAACCACGGAATTTCCATCTGAGCAAGAATGTTTCACCCAGAACTCCTCCATATGCCATCTCGAAGCATAGAGCGCATATGCAGAGAGATATTCGGAAGGACGACCTGGCAATGTTCATGGAGAAGAGGGAAGAAGCACCACAGTCACAGCATGCCAACAAGAACACGGCAGCCAAGTTCGGTGAATCCAGCTGGCAAGACATCGACGGCGGTCAAAGCGCTACAGAGTCAGTGTCGTCACGGAAACGGCCAGGCGTTACCGCGGAGGAACGTAAGTGGAGGGCTACCAACTGGGGCAGGTCAGTCGAGCCGGAAATACACGCTGAAAGGACCGCGGAGTCAGCGCGGACAATCGAACCATTCAAGAACTGGGATATCGAGTCTCCAGAACTCGCTGAGCAGCTCCAACAGATCGCTGTTGACGAGATAATTTCCAAGGAAGCTCGAACAGCACCCGGACATGGCCATATCCGATTAAAGTCGCAGCCGAGGCCCCCGAAGCCCCGTCAAGCGAAGACGCAGGGCACCGTGGACGCTGGAAAAACTGATGTTGACATGACAGAGAGTAATGACCTTGAAGACGACAGCATGTATGTGGTCGACACGTACGTACGGTCAATTGCACAACCCACTAATACTGAGGTTTCCGACTCCTACGTCGATCCGTTGCGAGCTTTCAATCAAGGTAACATTGGCATCCTGGTGATCGACGAGGATGAAGAGGAATTCTGGGCGACGTATGGTGAGATTCAGGACAGCGATCCTGAATGGAATAGTGAAGAAGAAGACGAAAATGGTCTGTAGCTTATTCTGTTTACTTCGGAATACTGATTGGATCGACAGCGGAAGATTATTACGGCAATGACTACCCAGAAGATGAAGTAGATTCCGATGACGAATTTGGTAGAGGTGCATACAATTACCGGCACGGTGCTTCTGACGATGAAGAATTTGGCGAAGAAAAGACCAGTCGGTCCGACGTAGAGGAGGATGATCGTACTCCTTGGTCAACTTATTGAGATACAAAGGTATGGGATAGCTGACTGTAGCAATTTGCAACGTCCAATTATCCTACAACAAGGATAAATCAACTTTCTCACAAACAAAATGCAGCAAAGTACAATGACGCCAACCACGTGGGAATATCATATAGTCTTTCCTTGACGGTTCATTACCATGGTAAAAGAAAACAAAAGCCTCCCATAGCGGAGCTCTTCCCAAGACGCTCAAACAGAAATACGATACATTCTTTTGAATACATCAGAGTTAATGATTGACGAAAACCAAAAAGTTTATCCAGTGTCGTCTTTCCACACACCAACCCTTTCAGCGAACGTTGGTACTTGTCACCCGTGGTGGCGGGCGATCTAAGAGGCATTAGTGGAGCATCTTAGCAGAGGAAATGATGTCTTACTATCAAGCATCTCGCCATAGGCGTGGTTCTGGTATTGGCCGCCAAGCCACGAATACGTAGGATGGGATCCGTTCCGTGCAAGGGTGGCTATCATTCCATACCTTTGCACCATATCGGCGGTCCTTAACATCCTCACTTGGGGTATGCTGTTTTGACCGAGGAGGCGATAATATCTGCATTGTAAGCCACCGAGCACACGTTTCACGCGTCCGTTGTGACAGAAGTGAGCATTGAAAGCATCCAAAAGATCGGGCCAGAGGTATCCACGGTCAATACGCAAGTACCAGATGAAGTGTACCTCTTCGGTGGTGTACGGGTGTCGGAAAGCACGTGGTTCTTTTGATGATAGGTCAGGGGAGCTTGATGGTGATCGACTAGGTCGGTGAAAAGGTCTGCGAGAACCACCTTTGGGTGCGTGAGAAATGCTACCTCGACGACTGTGGATTGTTGATCGGGATGACTTGAAGCCTTTGCTGCAAACCGGACTTCGTGACTGATACCTTGACGGCTGTCGATCCTCTTCGCTGCTGGATTGAGTCCATTGGGATTTGGGCGAATATTTAATTTCTTCGTCGGATGGATTGAGCATGTCTTGAATGGTCATGCTTCGACGTCGATAAGTTCCGTCTTCGTGTGCAATTGTCGGTGTGATACTCTGTTCACTGCCAGAGGCATCTGGACCCAAGTCTGAGCCATACCCAATACGTTGTGAACTCATAATGTCAGACGTGGAAATTGGGGTGCGAATGCTCAAAGGTCTATGATTGTATGCCTCAGTAGAAAGGAAGGCTGGCATACTGCAATAGTCGATGACCAAGGCTGGTTTTAAGTAAGCGGAGCGGCTTGTGCCTGGCGATAAATCACAGCGCTTGCGATAAATATCAATGGCTGCTTTACGAGAAATTGCGCCTTGGCCAGCAGGACCTAGGCACTTCCAATGTTGTTGTCAGTGGCTATGAGGGCTGTTGAAACCGGACGATGCTAAGGAATATGTTTCGTGAAAAGAAACGACGTTTCACGGGTAGAGTTGTTGTTCTATCAGGGACGATCCCGGTCACCGATGCACCCCCAGAAAGTGAAAGTTTGCCGCCCTTCTACTCGGGGAAGCGGGTTGCACCCCCAATATGCGTCGGCCAAAAAGGGAGGGATGCTAACGTCGGCTGAGCGTTTTATGTCAATGAAGACTAAGGTACCGTAGCTGTACCAGACCGCGGAGGTTACTCGCTGCGCCACGGGACACAAAGTCTAGTCTATCCGAGAGCAGGTTGCCTCCCTCGAAATGATTCGGAAGAATTGTCAAGGATGTGATCAGATGGTTTGGGAGGTCCTTCGCGATATCTATAGGATCTCCAGTACCTTCGATCAAAAGCTCCCCGCCTCCAGCTGAGGATTAGCGTGACGCCAGATATGCAGGAAAGCACACACATGGGGTATGTAATTGGTTTGTTTGTTCATCCTATCTCCTCGAATGGCTTGTTCGAGGAGTGACCAGCTCACGTTCTACAGCATCTATTGCCATATAAAATTTGGCCTGCAGGGCATCTGGGTCGCCGGAAGAGGTTTAGTGATTTTCAGACCACCATTTCGTACCCGTCGACAGGGGTTGTTAATCGGTCTAAAGACATTTAGACGCATTTAGCTGCATTCTGGTGCATTAGTGCTGTCAATCTTGTGGGTTTGAGCCACTGACAGGACTAGTGCCATGCAGTTTTCTGCAGCTAAAGGCTAGCTACAGCTGGAGGCGTCATACTTCAGGATCCTTCGGCAAGGAGTGTTGCTCTCCACAAATGCATCGCGCCAGTCACATCCCGCCCTCCCATTGGCTGTCCATTGCGTCAAAGTAGTCGGAAAGCCCGTGTTGGACCGTACTAAAACAGCCTACCGCGCGACACTGTCACTCTGCGGTAAGATATCGTCTCATTACTTCGGTGATACTGTTGTCACGTTGACGTGCATGAAGATTTAATCAGCTGACTTCTCTGCTCCGCTGCGACTTATCTTTGAAGCCTTCTTCAATTCAGCGAGACATAGCAGTACGAGCAAGTCATTTTTGTAGGTGTTGTGCCTGGCCTGCAGATCGAGATGGCACAAGATTCCGCAGCTTCTAGTTGAAACTCCCATCTTCATCCTACGCCATTAGTTACACCAAAACATACGTTGGTCTATTTTCATGCTTTTCTGTGGCCGAGTCACTCACAGCCTTGCATGCTACGCTGTGCAGATTGTAGGGCTTCTAGCGCGGCCAGTGGCCTCTCACGTCCTCGCTTTACGCGCCCATCAATTAGCTGAGCCTTCAGTTCTAGCCTGAAGGGCGATAGTATCGGTGCCGGGGTGTTCTAGACGTGCAACGGTTGGTTGAATCCCTCTGCTTTTGTTACAGGTATTTTTGCAAGAATCCTTCAGACTTACGGTACGGTGGCGAGGTGTACGAACGGAGCCTAAGTCTGCAGCCAGCGACCGGAAAGATCCTTGTCCTTTAATCAGAATTATAAAGGTCCCTTATACACAACGAGATGCCATTCGCTTCCAGCAACGCGGTACAGCCGTGTCACAGCAGATTGTGTCAAAATTGCGACGGTCACAAGCTGAGGGAGATCATCCACTTGGCTCTTGTGGTTACTGCTCTATCTTCAGCTCGACAGCCCCGAGGTGAGGTATTTGGAAGAAGAAACCTTGGCATGGCTTCGTAGCGTTTCAAGCTGAATCCTTCTCACGCCCAAAACCAATCAAGAAAGTCATCGTAATCCAGCTAAGGTTTAGACAGTGTCCAGGTGCGGTGGTTAGGACAACATTTGATGATCAATCCATCCAGCGCCGCTCTGAACCACCACAGGCCTTCTGTTAATTGCCGATATGCTACATCAGCGTGTCGCTCTTTGATAGTAGCGACCCGACCTTAACGCCGTGCATTGAACCAAAAATGGAAACCGCTATCTCCAGAGTTGATACTACCTTACCTCGCAGCTCGGCGGAGTAGCCGAAATCCCACTCTTTTCTTCGAGGTCAGTCTACGGAGCCTTTAATTTTCTTACTTGACGGAAAGGAAGAATGTATAACAAGGCCGCATCTATCATAGCCTTCCTCGATGTCTCATGCCTTTCGAGCAGAGCGAATTGCATTCTCAAGACCAACCCAAGCGCCAACGGATGCGGTACCGCGGCCCATCGCAATAACGCCATGTAGGTCAGTTGTCGCTTACGCAACGGAGAAAGCCATTCCTGACGCCAGACACCACGGAAAGGGAATGGCACGAGCGGTTCCTACAGGCCGAGAATGTTTCATGGCAGGGATGGCTTTATTCATGAGCAAAAGGAGGCACAAACCGTAGGGGATCGACATTGCCTGTGCCGTATGCTACTTCACATTGTGACTTGCATGCAGGATTCAAGATCTGGTGCTTGATCCTATGAAACAAATCCTTTTACTGTTGCGGCTCCTGTAGGCGGAGGCGGTGACAAATACAGCGGTCTATCCTCCTGGACAGAAAGATTGTCACACCAACACATCAGGGCGTTGAGGCAGTGAGTCCTTATTATATCAACTTCCATGGATTGTCAAGTGAAACAATCAATGCCTGCGGTCATCTACATTCTGTTCAGCCAGCGAGAAATGAGCAATTTCTTGACAAAATGAATCCATCACGATAGAGCTATTTCCCATGGTGCAGAGCCGTTTGATGACGTCCAGGCAACCGTTGACGACTAATTAGAGCTGAAAGCCATCGACGCGTCATCTTTAGCCGGTGATAAAGCAGCGTAGGCAGCAAATACCGTAGGATTATCTCGATTCAGAACCAGTTCCAGTAGGAGGCTTGCATAGAAGGACAAAGAACCTGCTCTCTGGAGGCCTTTTATTGTCTATGTTGCTTTCATTGGCCATGGCCTGTAAACATGTGCCAATAATCGCTTCTCGTATCCTCGTGCGTGGAAAACTCGTCTTCCGTGGCTTTGTCACTGTCACATTGAGCAATTTCCTATCCGAATATCCGAATATGAAATTTTCATTCATCCTTCGTGAGAAATGCCTTACCCAAGAATTCTATCTTGAGTAATCCCCAAGACCCTATCCAAAACCATCCACGGACTCCATTACTGAAACCTTTATCACCATCTCTCCAGGATCCACTCCAAACCCCTCCGCAAAACCCTCTCCCAAACTCTCTCCCAAACCCCCTACAAAATCCTCTACAAGCCTACAGCCCATATTCACCAACCACAGATCAACCCAGCAGCTGGTAGATGCACGCCTCCAGCGTACCAACCGCCATCAAAACAACACCATGCAGAACCCAAGTCCACCACCACTAAACATATTACCTCAAACCACGCCCAACATCTCCAAGTAAGAGGGAAATAGTATATCACGCCACACCGCAATAGACACAACAAGATCCATGCTGCCCTTTTCACGCCGCCTATACATACACAACCTCAAACCGGGCCAGAATCTTATATCTTATAAACCATGGCGCCCCATTCCATCATCGGAGAATCGAATATCCATGAAAACATACTCAACTCCCCAACCAAGCACATACCGTCACGGATCTCTGCAGGGTTGATGGTATATTGCGCCCTAACTAAGGTACCAATGGTGCATGCGCTCGCGATTTCATTCTCACACGTGCAAAGTCTCGTTATTACAATAGCACATTTCCCAGCGAAACTTCCCCAAATCGAATCCGTGCGCTGGAAGGCAGCCAGCCCCTGCCCCTCTCTCACCAAGGACTGTTTACGACTTGCTGCTGAGCTGAGAAGCGTCGTGGGCTGGGATATCTATAATGGTGTAAGAAGAAATAAACTCGGGTTGTTCGCTCATTTCACCTTCATTACCTATGTCTGCTGATGAGAAGGTTTCAAGACGGAGCGCTCTAAGCCGCGTCTTACATACAGTCATTGAGTGAGTGAGTGTGTGTGATGGCAGAGCATACCTACCTACTTACCTAGCGGAATATATACATCATTGAGTCTGCTTGCTTGCTTGCAGTGTCCGGGCAAGTATTTTCTCATTTTGTGAAAAAATTAAACTTATGCTAAAGCTACCTCAGGCGCGAGGTTGGCAAGAGGGATAGATGGTGAGTTTTATATGCGTGCCTGCCTTAAGGTAGGGAGATGGAGGTTGGTGCTGATTTTTGAGGGGTAGGATTCAGGTGGTATTGATGGTGGGAGTATTTGTGTGTTGGAGCGGGAGGGATGGAAAGGGGAAGGGAAAGGGGAAGATTGGTGGGGATCTTTATGAAGGATGGATGGCTGTGTGAGCATGGTAGCGGTATTCGAGGGGATTCGTCATGCTATGCGCACGAGGGGATATCATAGTTTTTATGGATGGATATTTTGTGTTGTTTGGACTGGATGCATATTGCAATACTATCTGAGGTATCTTACTTGAATGCGAGCTTAAAGCCAGAAGGCTTTTCCCACAGCGTAAGCTCGAATGGGTTCGGTTGTCATAGCTAGCTACTGTAACGTACATTCAATCGGGCCAGCAAATTATTAGTTTTCACCGCTTTTTCCCTCCTTGTTTCTTCTGAATATGAGTACAATTGTGTTAGGCTCAGGGGCTTGTATGTCGTGAGATTAGCCTTGAGTCCCTTCTCCGTGTCTTTGAATAGAATAAGAATTGAATTAGCAGCGGTGCTCGTAGATCGTACAGTGCCGAAGCAGAGTAAAGGTCTTCAAGCGCACTGATCTCGGTTCCGTGTTCATGTAGCGTTCACTTGTCCAAGTGGACTCCAGTAGCAGAAGCACATCTACACATCATTAGTGACCCAGTGCAGGCAGAAAGCGAAGGTCTAAGACTTAACGGGTCAGTAGCGTAATGGATATTGCAATGCTCCCATTCCTCGTCGCGATGAAGCGCAGCTTTGAACTGCACGGCTTCATCGATCTTACAGAAACGCCAGATAACGGAACGAGTCTGTTATCTTATAGTCAGCTATACGACCCCTAAGCCCAAGCAGCAGAGAAACTTACCCCTCCAGGTGTCTTTCCATCCTCCATACTCTCAACCCTCCTACCCTTCCTCTCCCCATCTTCCTCAACGCCTCAATCCCAAAATCTTCATCAACACCTACGGCTCTCACACACCTCGTCACACCCGTATCAATCCAACCACGCAACAAACCCCCAATAACATCGACATCTTTACCCAGCTCGACGAAGCAAACTAGCTCGCGACCTTGGGCGTCTTTGCCATAGACAACGCCATTGGAGGTATCGTCGTAGTAGTTCTGGCAGTCTTTCGGGTCCATAAACCGGACTGTTGCTGAGCTCTCGCTACGCATGAAGATCCATTCGATGGGGCCGCCATAGACGAGCGAGGCGACGAAGGACGGAGTGGCGTTGCGAGGGAGGTCTTTGATGATTACGGTGCGGATTTGAGCGGCTGGATGAGATGTCAGTAGGATGGTCTTGAGCGTACCCAGGCTCGCGGAAGACAAAAGTCCTGGGACGACAGCCCCTTAAGATCACATTCGGCAGCCCCATTCAGAAGATAAGATTGCTCAATTTGTGTTCGTCAAATGGTAAAGAGATAACCTTGGGCATAGCATCCTTAAAAATGAAACCAATTTATACCTCTTGCCGTGCGTCTTGGATTTCAAACGGAGGAGTGTCCGGGTGAATTTCACCCCCGCGAGCTAGGATGATGAGTGGGGGTTGTTACGTACCTGGTCTACCACGCTGCTCCAGCTGAGGCCACGCATTGAAGAAGGTCTTGTGCTCGCGATCTTCGGTATCCTCGCCAGGTTTGGCCGCGACATTAGTGGCTTTTGCTGCCAACGGTGATCGTTGAGGAGCTTCGATGGACTCTGAGGGAGCTCTGGTAGGTTCCCAGACAGCAGCTGGATCAGCTGCAGGCTTCACAGTGGCGTTAGAAGGAGCTCCGGTAGCCCTGGTTGGAAGGCCAGCGTTCTCTTTTGTATTCTTTGGCTTCAAAGCCCACTTGTCGAGAAACTTGTCAGGAAGATCCATATCACCTGTCTTGCCAGCAGAGTTAGATGCCTCGCTCGGCTCAATTCCCCTTCTATGACGGATGATGTCCCTCACAAGATCAGCAAGGAAGGCGGACTCCTCTGGCTTGAATCTTCCGCTTGACTCCAGTTTTTGTAGCGCAGCCACCAGATGGTCGTCAGGAACTAGGGCTGTGGAATTCGTTGAGCGGATGTCGGTTCCTGTGGTATTTGTAGGGATCTGCTGGCTTGAAGAAACTGTTGCTTGATTGGTATGAACCGAGGTTGACGAATTCTTTTGTGAACTTTCTGAAGTAGGTTGAGGCGCCGAGACTGTTGTTGGAGGTTTGGTTGCCAGCCCCTTCGACTGTGCAGTAGTAGATCCGAAAGTAGCTTCAGGTGAATGTGAGGTCGTTCGCATGTGAGGTGGTAGTGAACTATTGTTGGCGCTTGGAGACGCCGCGGACTCTTTCTGAATCAAGTCGGAGAAAGTTAGGGGCTCGAAAGTCTCTGGTGAAGGAGATACTTGGAATCTGACTTTGTTTCCATCGGCCCTGAGCGGGGGAGATCCATCTGCCGCTGAATGTGGAGCTTGAACGATGCCACGGTCAGCCATGGGGACGATTTCGGCTTCTAGCTTCTGGCTTCTAAATGGAATGCCTTTGATTTGCTTGCTTGCACTTTTGGAAGGAGATGGTTTGTATAGATGCTCACCAATCAAGGGCCTATCGATCTCATGATCAGAGTCAGCGGCCTTAAATGACATTCTAGTAAAACTATCATTGATGGCTGGATTAGCCTCAACGACCCCCACTGGCGTCAGATCTCTCGACGGGGCACTAAAAGCACTGAGTGAAGACCGCTGGTATTCGCTAGATTTTGGGGCCCATATGGACTGACACAGCGGCTTCGTGTCCAGAGTGCCCACAATCGTAGAAACCACGTGAGAGACGTCGGCAAGTTCATCATCATAACTTCTAGCTGGACTAACACGGGGGCTTGCTGGGTTGGTCTTGGGTGTGTTTTGAGGAGGTCTTAGCCCGTTAACATGTGGACTTGTCATCGGATGATGGTCTGGAGATGCCGGACTGTTGCGGTTGGGCGTGGTGCTATGGCTCGATCTTGTTATAGGGATGTCAATAGGGTCCGTTCGATAATCAGCTGCTCCGTTCGAGACATCTTCATCCGTAAACACCGTCCCATCACGCTGCTTAGGCACTGATTCAGGCAATGTCTGAGTAGGGATAGCAGCGGCCGCACTCGAATTGTTGCTGCTGCTACGCATCTGAGCAATGAAGCGATTGATTGTTTCAGCAGAATCTACTCCAACTTTTGGCTTCGTCATTATTGTCAATTTAGCTCGACGTAGCCGTGTCTGGTATCAAAGAATTCAGCATGAAAAATCGGACAGACAAAAAGGACAAATTGGATCTGCTCACTTTAGTCGAATCAACAGTGGCTGAACCGTACACAGGCGCAGGCTCTTACACGAAGGGATTTCTGTTCGCTTATGGACGAACAAGTTTAGTACAAGAGAGCGGACGTCCAGGAAAATGCAGGAGTGTGAGTGTTGATGTTTATGTGTTGTGAGGGAGGTTGTTGGGTGAGGTTTTCAGGGCAATGCAAACAAAACATACCGCGTCTCGCACCCTCACAACGCGTTTCCACTTTAATCTTAACACAGTTTTTTGGCACAGTATGTTGCACAGATAGGTTAGACCGGAAATGGCGGTCTGATGAAAAAAACGCCATAGCGTTTCATACATTCAGGTCATGCGTTCACCTTTATCAATGGGTATATGAACGCCAGGCCGATGCAAGCTTCGTAAGGAGCTATATACTACTCATCCTGAAGGTATCGGCACACTTTCCCAGTTCTTTTCCCCATTCCTGGGTGTTTCCTTGATGACTTGCAACATCCTCTTGCCACAGTAACCGTCTCCTTTGGCTTCCCTAGTTTGTTTTTGGAACGAGCCACCAGCTTTGAGGCTCTTATCAGGAGTCCAGACCTCATCCTCTACTTGTGAGCCCACTAACTCAGTGCGACGTGGGTTGAACCATGGCAGTCCAACCAGATGATTGATGATGTTTTGAGGTATACTGAATATACGTTCGAAGCGCTGGATGGTTGGAAGCCACGACAATGTCACGTTGTCGTATGCCACCCTGACATAGGGGTTCATGAAGACACCTACGTACTCACCATCTTCTTCGAATGTACCTTGATTCAAGAGATCGGCGTGAATCAAACAGCACTCAGACGCATCCCAGTAAAGATCTTCCGTTGCTCTAAAACGTAAAGGTGGATCTGCCTGAAATGGTTTGGCATCGAAAGCAACCATCCCACCCCAGCAACTCTTGACCCTCACTGCATCCTTGCCTGCGAGGACATCTGCCCTACTGTAGCCATTCCCTGCGGTGCTGAACCAAGGGAACAAGGGGAGGCCCATGCTGAAGCCTTCCAGATCGCGGGTAGCATACGTGTCGTAGAACTTGAAAGGGTTGATGAAGTCTACCGCACAAGCAGCACGGTAGGCAGTATGTCCATGCTCGTTGAGATTGGTCGCAAGAAGAAGTTGGACCGCCTGGACAGGGTCGAAGACTGCATCGTTCAGATAGAGCAGCTTGTCATATTTCACCTCTGGATGTTCCCACAGAGGTTCGAGAGCTCTGTTGCGTGCCTCTGCTAAGTAGGCAACCCGCTTAGTCCGTTTAGCTCCATCAGGCAATGTGATTTGAGGGAACTCATCCAATGGTGGAGGATCTTCGTATATTACCGTATGCGGACACTGAAGCTTTCGATCGAATTTGAACTCTGCGGTCTGTGCATTTTCCCCAGCTGTATTTTCATAAATGCTCATATATACATTTCGGTTCCCAAGCATGTCTAAGAGTTCCAAAACTGCTTCACCCCACGCACCATCCAATAGATGTCCGTCTTCATCATATATGCTTGCAGCAATGAATATTTTCTGGTTTTCAGGATTTCCTCGTGCGAGCCCGTCAGAAGTTTCAATCCGTTCTCTCAGAGCATGATAGTAAGCTGGTGGGTTCGTGTAAGAAGGACGAAACAGCGCAGTAAGCAGCGCTAATATGAGGAAGCCGAGAAGAATGCAGAGTAGAGTAACGCAAAGCCGGCGGGAGGGCCGATGGATGCCAAATCTAGGACGAGGATGTTGGGTTGGCTTAGGCGTCCTTCGATTATTTCTGTTCCGCGCGCTGAAGATTCCTCGCAATCGTGAAGGAGCGATCCGGGAGAAGACCCTTGGAATCCGAAAGCGCCGCTGGTTGAGATAGGATGTGCTTGTCAACCCCTGAGACTGAAAGTCCGCCTCGTCTAAATCGAAGGTGTCGCTAGATTCATTGGAGTCGCGACCAACAAGCTCGTACTCATCAGGATGAAGCAGGCGCGGTGGCATACCGGGGTCCAGATGAAGAATGTACGAAGATGTAGAGGTAGTTGTCACAAACACCGGCCATGAGGCCGACAAGCGGCCTGCAAAATGATCAAAGTCGTCGTCACTCTCACGAGCTAAACTTCATCCCGCCAAGACCTTCAATTTCGGGCTTCGGTTCGCTAGCTCATACAGCCCTATGAGTACCATATACCTTAGCTTTCATGACTCAGTCACGTGCGATAAGTTCCATATATAACACTTTCTCTTCGTAGCCATTGACAAGCATAGAAGATGGCTACACCTCATAAGAAAGTCTACGTCGACGAAGACGTCGGTAAAGACGTTCCTGCTGCAGATGGTTCCGAAGCCTCGCCCTACAAGACACTTTTATTCGCGTACATACAACACCCACCCACGCAGCCCACTGACCCTCAATATTTCACCCGCAAATCAGAAACCGGCCCGGTTAGCGAAGATGGCGATCCAGAAGCTCGTAAGGAGTGGAAGCCAGCTACAAAATCTGCTACGAAAAAAGCTACTAACCTCTATGAGCAACACAAGAAAAAGTTAGCCAAGACAGATACTCTAGCTTTGCGAGAAAAGGAAGAGCAGGAGAAGAGGCAGGAGGCTCTGCAAGAGGCTTTAAAGGTTAAAATATCGGAAGACCCAAAGCTGCCAAAAGCTATCAAGATTCGTCTCAACGAGAAAGACCCGGCGATAGTCAAATTGAGAAAAGGCACCAGTGAGAAAGATGTGGATTACAGTGAAGGGAAAGGCTCAAGAGTTAGGATTACTGGCAGAGTACATAGGTTCCGCACGCAGAAAGATGTCATTTTTCTCGTACTCCAAGACGGCTACGGCTTTCTCCAATGCGTCCTCACTGGCGACTTGACCAAGACACATGACGCTTTAACCCTTACACAAGAAACATCTATGGAAGTCTGGGGCGAGATGTGGGAAGTACCACCAGGACAACACGCACCAGATGACCGTGAGCTTCATGTCGACTATTACGAGATTATTGGCAAAGCTGCTGGTGATAAAGACGCCATAACAACCCGGGTACAAGCTGATGGCGACCCTCAAAGCCTCCTCGATAACCGCCATCTAGTCCTACGAGGCGAGATCTCCTCCTCCGTCATGAAAGTCCGGGCCGCGCTCCTAAGAGCCTTCCGTCAAACCTACGAATCCGAAATCACACCCTCCTGCCTTGAAGTAACCCCCCCTGCATGGTCCAAACCCAAGTCGAAGGCGGCGCCACCCTCTTCGAATTTAATTACTACGGCCAAAAAGCCTACCTCACCCAATCCTCCCAGCTCTATCTCGAAACCTGCCTCCCCTCCCTCGGCAACGTCTTCTGCGTTGCTCCCTCTTTCCGCGCCGAGAAATCACTGACCCGTCGCCATCTTTCTGAATACACGCACATAGAAGCCGAACTCGACTTCATCACCTTCGACGATCTCTTAGTCCATCTTGAAATTGTAATGAGCAAAGTAATTGAACTCGCCCTCGCAGACCCCAAGATCAGAAAACTCGTCTACGACCTCAACCCAGACTTTCAAGTCCCCGAACGGCCCTTTATGCGCATGCGCTATTCCGACGCCATAACCTGGCTCCGCGAGCACGATATTCCCAATGAAGAAGGCCAGCCCCATGAATTCGGCGACGACATTGCAGAAGCAGCGGAAAGAAAGATGACGGATATCATCAACCGGCCTATCTTCTTGACACACTTCCCTGTGGCAATCAAAGCGTTCTATATGAAGAAAGACCCGCAGGATCTGAGAGTTACAGAGAGCGTGGATTGTTTGATGCCAGGGGTGGGGGAGATCGTGGGAGGGAGTATGAGGATGGATGACTACGAGGAGTTGATGGCTGCGTATGGGAGGGAGGGGATTGATCCGAAGCCTTATTATTGGTATACGGATCAGAGGAAGTAAGTCTCACGTTCTGCTCGTGTCTCTTTGCTCCTGCTGACTCCGTGAATAGATACGGCACATCACCACACGGCGGGTACGGTCTCGGTCTCGAGCGTTTCCTGGCTTGGATGTGTGGGCGATGGACGGTGCGTGAGTGCTGTCTGTACCCTCGCTTTACCAACCGTTGTACTCCTTAAGTGTCGCGGTATCGTCAACATAGATGGGTTTGTGATTTACGATACCCGAATGGGTAGAGTTCGTTTCCTGTTTTGCGAATGTCGTCAAGCATCATGTTTCATAGATGAGATACCATGGTTAAACGAGCATGCAACTTTGTCTTTGGTGCTGTGGGTGATATCTAGAGAGATAGACAATGACTAGCCCGAATGCGTTAGAATTCTCGCCTTGACCCATCCATGAGCCTTTCGTTCAAATTCCAAGTAGTAGCATGCATGTATCAGAAATCTTCGGTTCATTGCCATTTTATCCGAAATCCACTCCTCTAATCATAAAACAAATGGGCATGCTATTGTATAAAAGCGTGCAAGTTCGTGGCAATCCATCAATCAATGAGCCTCTAAAGCCTGGGTATCTTCCCGAACGCCATTGTATCCTTGCCTCCCAATGCATCATATAAGACCTTCAGACGCCAGAGCGACGCTTCATCGCGTTGCCCTCTATTGTCCACCCTGACTTGCACCACTCGCCTTCCTCACCGGCCCCTGGCCCGCAGTCGCCTTCGCCCTCATCGGATTCCAAGCCGCATTCTTCGCATTCTCCTTATCCACCATCCTATTGAATTGGCCCATCGGATCCGCTGGGTTGACGTCCAAGTTCAATTCGGGAAGCATCATTCCCTCTTGCCCACCCAAGCTTGCCTCCTTTGGACCGGTTGGCACACCAAAGAGGTTCTTTCCACCGTTGTTGGTCATAGCCTCAGCGAGCATTTCTTTACGGCGGATGGTCTGGTATTTGGTTTTTATGGGGACGCGCTCGGCTTCGACTAGTGGTCTGGGGTGCCAGTGGCGGAGGGAGAGCATCATCTTTTCTGTTTCCTCGTCGGAGTCGATGGGGCCAGTAGGGGGCTCGTCGTCGGGCAGCGGCGCGGCGGCGCTGAGGGCAGCTTTTTGCATCTTTGCTTGGTTACGCTTTTGGTACATAGCTAGTAATTGATCGTAGGGAAGGCTGCGGCCTGGGACCGAACGCTTAGCGCCCATGGAGTGGGATTTGCAGGTGAGAGAACGAGCGCAGAAACCGCCGTTAGGGAGGAGGACGCCACACTGCTGCTCTACGTTTACCGGACCTTTGGGCTTGGGTAATTTGGGCTTGGGGGGCTCGTCTTTCTTGAGCTTCTTCTTCTTGGGCTCCTTGTCGGCTTCGGTGTCTGCTTTGCGCTTCTTAGACTCAGGACCTTTGTCTTTGGAGTTCTTCGAGGCGCTCTTTTTGGGTTGTATCTTTGTGGATCCTCCGGCGTGGTCCTCAGTGGTACCCTCGGCTGCTGGACCAGTTGTCTGGGTATTGTCACCCATGACGGAGTCGCCGTCTTTTTCTTTCTCTTCGGCCAACTCTCGCGCTTTCGCCTCTCGCGCTTTAGCTTCCTTGGCCTCTTTCTTCTTACGAGCCTTTTCCTTCTTCTTTTCTAAGCAAGCTGGAAGGTGAGCATCATGTTCATGGGTTGTGAACTGTTTTTTGCAGTGTCTGCATTGGATCGTTCCAGTGTTATCTCCGGATTTGGAATTGGTCCCAGCCGCATTTACAGCTGGCGAATCGGGTGACGGGCTTCGAGTTGTACCGGCTGTCTTAGTACCTATGGCAGAATGAATGAGTATTACAGCTCGAAGTGGTAAGAATAGCCTGAGTGGCCACGGCTAACCATTACTCTCTGTGTCCTTCGGCTTCGTCTTCTTTGCGATCTTCTTCTTGAGATCTACCCCACCAGTTGCTTTGGATTGCTTAGGTGGCGGCTTTTTCCCAGCGCTGGGTTCCTGGAGGCTCATTTCTGAGCTTGACGCAACTGACGCTAAGTTCCGAAGTCAGCAGGTGGCTCGGCCTGGTGCACATAGGCGGATAGTACAGACCTCTCCGACTCATATCTGTTGAAGCCATGTTGTAGACCACCACCCTGGAGGGTGGTTAAGGTCGTACTGAGCTTTCCGTAATGTGGCCACTCGAAAGTGTCATTCAGACATGGGACGAATTTGGGAGACCTTCGGAGGTGGACAAGATGGGATGAAGTTGCTCATATGGCTGACGGATCAATAGACGGCCCGTTCAGAGTGCCTCGGCACTTGCAAAGCACTTATGCCGACCTGAAATTTATGTTCTTACCTTATGCACTTTGGATGATACTGGCCTACTATCAATGGCCAGGTGAAGCTTTTGTGATTGGAGCTATGTAATCATACAAGTATGTTTGATGGGCAACCTACTCCCTGCCACAGAAGCCCAGTGTTCCACGCATGCAACGCTCGCAAATTCCGAACATGCTCTACACTACGACTATGCAAACATGAAGGCTTTCGGTGAGTAACTCGTATTAGAATACGGTCCGCCTGAGCAAATGCAAGAAAGCGCCCTTGAACTGGTTTTAATGCACAATGGCCCTCAGTAACATGCTTCGTCAAGACCCCTGTGAGACTTTAATTCCATAGCTGCCAGCTTGGCCTCTCTGTGCCAAAGTCGCATGTACAGGGGTGTCCTTAACATCGATCACAGTATTGTGAAGGCTAGAAATTGTATCTGGAGCCTTGACGGGTGGGGACCCTGCCTTGACGATTGGTGCCACGAGTTTGTCGGGGCTCATCTTCGATCAACGGTTTCTTCACTTGCGCGACGCCCTTCTGCTTCTTGTACGTCGGCGGCTTTGGCTCGCAGTGAAGGTGCCCAATGTTCTTGATTGCACTATTGTTCTTCCATTGCAGACATCGGTGGCCTGTTGGGTCAACATATGTCTTGGTCCGTGTGGACACTCTCGTCATAGGCTCACTGGCTTCGGACTTTTTATCATCCACGCTCAAGTACTCCTGACGCTTCTTCATATGGGTGCTGATTTTCTCCCTTTGATTCTGAAGCTCCTTTCGAAGCTTGATTTCGCGAACCCCACGGACGTCCAACCATCCAATAAGCATATCCAGGGTGTCGGGGTCGTCGTAGTATCCCCATTGTCTTGCGGTAAAAACATGAGTATCACCCTCCTCGAACATCTTGCGATCCGGCACTGTCATCTGGAAAGCCCGACGGTATTGTTCATTCTCAGCAACGGAAAGCTCAATAAAACCTTCTCGTTCAAGATCATCGGGACCTTGCACCCAAATGCAGCCATTGGCGTATCCAGCATTAGCAGTTGAGCTATCAGGCATGCCAGCGTACGGCATAGCGTTGCGCTCAAACCAATAGTAACGGTTCCAGAAGCGATCTTTCCCAAGGACTCTCGTCCTAGGACAATCGGCCTCGCGTAGGTCGTTCTCGAGGGTGTGAACCTCTTCTTCATATTCCATGATTCTCTCCTTTACGTCTTCGATCTTTTTGAGTACTTTGTCGTATTGCTTCTCTTGCTTTGATGGCTTCTTCGCTTTCTCAGCCTGCGCCTTTTCCTTTCTCTCTTTTTCTTCTTCTTGCTTCTTCTTACGCGCGAGTGCTCGGTCGTTAGCTCGACGCAAAGAGCGTCCTTGATGGGGCTCCTCATCTTCACTATCCATGACTTCCTCGTCATCTACAGCCTCTTCCTCATCGACTTCCATTTTGAGGTCTGCCAGCTCCTCCAATTCAGCAGGAGGTGATGCTGAGGTGTTCTCCGGCTGTAAAGCCTTACGCTCCTCATGCAGCAACCGTAGCTCTTCCACACTAGACGATGTTAGAAATAGCAACTGTACAGTGCTTTCACATAACCTACGCTGCTTTGCGGCTCCTCTGGACTTCATTCTTCTCTTTGCGCGTTTCCGTCATTTGCGCGCTACATTCTTCCATATATGATCGAATCGCTTTGGTCTCTAGAGACTTCATGCAAAGGATTTGCAAGATCTTTATCCGGAGGTTTACGTCCAGACTTTGATACTGTGAGGCAGCTGTTTCTGGTGTGGGTTCCCGATCCAGAGGCGCTAGATGCTTTAGAATTTCATTGCAAGTGTCCGCAAAACGAGGGTTGCGAGAAAGCTGATTGAGGAAACCGACAACAACCACCACCCAGTGACCGTCAGCAAAGTCGCGTTTTCGGGCTCTCATTTTCCAATCATAGCCTTTCGTTGAACGATCCATCTCTACAGCTTGATGAATCTTTGAGTTTGCAGGTGATGGTTGCTTGCCGTTGGCGGCCTCTTTTAGCTCCGCCGCCTCTGACTTGACCAGACTACTCCTGGTGGATCGCGCAGGCGGTTTTACTTCTGGTTCTGGTGTAGGTGTTGGCTGAGCACTACTGTCCTGGTTTGAGTCATCTCCGTCACTCTCGTTCTGGTACGGCAGCGATATTTGAACTTGGCCATTCTTATCGTTGATATCGTTCACGAGCTTCTTGAGCACAGCACAATGGACCTCAACCAGCAGTTCGCACTGAACATCTTCCGACGAGAACCGCAAAGCCTCGACGTAATCATCGAACGTAAATGAATCAAGCAGGAAAATCTCGCAGTAGACATTCAAAGTATCCCATGTCTCTAATAAGAGACCAATTGACGTCATATCAATGCCACTTCCGGCACCTTCTGACACGCGACTGATACTAGGGGTTTTTTCTGACAGAAATTTCAAGGGAGGGCGATATGTGCCGTCGCGTAAAGGGGGAATCTCTAGGTCTTCGATAGGGTACTTTGGTGCCGGTGGCGGGGCGGGTTTTGGTTGGCTCTTAGCGGCAATGGGCTTGAAACCGTTTACCATTTGATATCCAGGGGGTGGAGGCCCATGATAAAACGGATGGAATTGTGCTGGCTGGCCTTGAGATCCAATTTTACCAAAATCTGGATTGCTCGCCAAAGCGTTTTGGTATGCGGTGAAATTTTCCTGCCTTTGACGCATGTCTTCTTGCGGATTTTTGCCCTTGCTGCCTTTAGGCTTTAGCAAAGGGAGGCCGTGTTGCGGGCCGTAAAAGTTGAGAATAGGTCCTTCATAGTCACCTCTTTTGCTGAATAGGTTGCTGTTTTTTCTCTGTCTCGCTTGGAAGTCATGCGTGAGCCATTCCGGAACGTCTTGGTTGATGTGATAGTATTCAGCAAGTCTAGGTTTGACTAGCCAGGGCGCCCCAGCCCATGCTTCACGAGTGACACTATTCTTTAAGAAGGACCTTAACCTCTGCTTAGTGAACGTCTTGCGTTCACGAGTAAGTTGGTCTTGGTGGACGACTATGCCGTCGCCGCTACGGTCATCGAGGTCGCAAAAGTATCTGGCGAAAGCAGGGCGCTCCACGATGCCATCAGTCCTGATCAATTCGGGGAACTTCGTCTTTTCGCGAATGCAACCAGTGAGTCGATCTTCGTCACTTACGATACTTACCCTCTCCCCTGGATAGAAGTCACGCTTGAAGTCCTGCGGCATTCATTAGCGGCTAAAGGATGGCAAATACTATGACTAGAGCATGCCTCATAGATTTGGTCAACTAGAAGCACGATTAGCAGGATAGCTACAGGGAGAAAACAGCCTGTATACTAACCAAGATTGTCAATGCGTGATATCTGAGAAAACTGCACTTTTCTCAGGATGGGCTCTCGTAATGCTTCCGGAAATTCATTATCAACTTCGTCGGATGCGTCAAGCTTCTCAACGTCAGATACGAGCTAGAGCTAATAGTATCTGTGATAGGAATAGAAGAAGGAAGACCTGCCTCATTTCTCAAAGCCTCCTTGAAAGTTAAAGATGACTGGCCAGTAACCTCACAGACGAAACGTCTCTAAAACGTCATCAGCAATTTCTTTGCAGTGAGAAATATAGAGAGCAACAAACCTGCTTGTAGTAATCAAGACTGGGCAATCGAATTGTTAGTAAAGGGGATGTTAGAGATGACCAACGCCCAAGCTTACCGGCGAAGATAGTCCTCGTAATTCGTGAATATCTCATCCGTCTCTTCGATAGTCCAGATCTGAGAATGGCGTCAGCATGATTCTGTTGACTTTAGAGACACTATGCTGGCCTCTGAGTCGTCTGATATGAAAGCTGGCCGAGAAACGTATTGAACGGGCTTTCGCTTATAGAGAACCTGAAATAATTTAATGACATAGTTTGCAAGAAAGCACTTCTTCCGGCTTCATACCATGATGCCGAATAAGCCGGAGGAGAAAGAGAAGAAATTCCCAGTGCCAAGGTGCCCCCGGGGGTGCAAGTCCCCTTTATAGCACTCTGACGCAGGCCCCAGGAGCGTGATACATGGATTAGGGGCTGCGCAAATACTTTTTTGATGATTTTGAGAAAGTCAGATGCTTGATTAAAGACTAATGTTGACTGGAGACAGCCCGAAGCAAGTGTTGGAAAAATTGACAGACAGGTATGGAACAGACGTGTAGGGGGATGCTAGAGAACATATAAAAATGATATGTACGCGTCTCAGGGGCTATTCGACGTGTTTCTGGGTCAGTATTGATGGAACTCGATGTGGTGTTGGTGGTGGTGGACGACTGGAGAATTGAAGGTGAGGAGAGGTTGTCGGAAGCATCAGACATGGTGAACGAACAAATTCAACGCTACCTGTGGCCAAACAAGGGAAAGGTAGAGAATCCTAGGCGATGGCGCTAATAGGATTAAGGTACCGGCACTAATGCACTCAGTCTGCCGGATTATTCCCCACCACCTATTTGGACTTTCTTCACCCATCAGCAGTCGCCCCCCAACTCGAAACTATTGATATTTAGGCTCGTTAGGATCGCAAAACGGGGCGTGATCGAGCGATGAAGCTTGCGCAATCACTATAGATGAACTATAGACATCATAACGCAATATAAAATGTTATGTGCTTTGCCTTGTTGCCGCACCTGCAAGCACTACCTGTACGATATGACCAAACACAGACAGCAATTCCCATTACATCGAACCCGGCACCTTCTCCCTGTAGGATAACCAAAGCAATCACCAGAGCCTTCAAAATCATCTTATTAACCCAGAGCAGGCTTCCAAACCTCTTTCTGTTCCCTGCGCTTCCATATCAAGGCCTTGGACAGCTGGGATACCTGCCCGCTTAGTATAGTGCTTAAAACCACGTTTCAACCAAAAGATCACGAAAATATTCAGGGCGTTTTTGGGCTTATGCAGAACTTGTAGCACGCCTTCTACGGAAGAACATATGCCACAACATACTTACCTTGGCTCCATAGCGCATCTTATGTTCTATCAAATTGCTATAAAGCCAGTTCGAAGTCTTTTGCTGGTAAGTACTTCAATGTATTCACATGGTTGAGGTACAACAACTCTTAATCTATTGGGGTATCACGAATGCTATGAAGTAAAGTATACAATAGAAAACCCAATCCAGCTACCCACCACACCAATTGCTGAATAGGAGCTTGTGAACATCAGCGGAATGAATTCGTACTGTTTTCCGAAGACAAGTTCATGGATGAGAGAGCAGTATAGGATCAGAGGGATGGAGACGGCGATGTAGAGTAAGGAGAACCTGTCGAGTAGGAACACCCGGGGTCGAGAGGATACAGGGGCAAGGCGATCGAAGACTTGGAGGAACAGTATGAGCCAGAGAATGGTATACACCGTTTTAACGGGGAACTCGGCAGCTGTGAAGATCAATGGAAACAGAGACACGTGTCCTGCCACTGCTAATGGGCGAAACGCGCCAAGAAACCGTCGGTCTTTCAGCGCCAGGAGACTGAAGGGAATTATCACTAGAAGGATGGCCTTTTCATGGACATGCCATCCAAATAAAAAGGAAGCATAGCCACAGAGAGTTACAGCGCCGATGAAAGTTTCCCACGTTGGCTCGAAGAAAAGCTTGATCAGACAGAGCTATGATGGTTAGTCGAACGTACCAGGAAATCCAGGAGATGCACCTACTGTTTGGAAGGACAGTGTAAGGGCAAAGGTCAACTTGGGGCCCACATTCGGAAGAACTGCGAACGACGAGTCTCCAATAAGTCCTCTAGTAACGCTGTTTAGACCGCTTTGGTCAACTGGCAGTCCGATTTTGGGAGCGACTAAGATCGTCAGTGGAGAAAAAGATATGGCGGTGTTGATTGAGGACTGACCAGAGAGTAGGACTCTGTCGGTGAAGGAATACAGAGCCCATACGTTTGGAGCCCAATAAGCATGACAAAGTCCCCGTGAGAATGGAAAGAGCCGCCTCAATACTTGTTCCATTTGGCCCCAATACCAGAATGGGCCGAAAGCAGCTCCGAAGACCGCCAACATGACCGATCCTAACTTCACACTATTACTAAACCGAATACGAAACACAGACCTCTGACTCAGGCAGTGGGCTCGGAGCAGATACACGAAGTAAGCCGGCGCAAGGTACAGGTAGATATGCTTCATACATAAGAGTTCCGCAAATAGAAGGCCTCCGAGAAGCATTGTTGACTGTTTTCGGGCATAACTGAGAGATAGAATTAGTATGCCATAGAGGAAGCCATTGTATTGAAAGTGGATATGGTCGATTATTAGGAGTGCTGGAGACAGCAGTATCGATATGGCCACTGCATGAGAGCTTTTTTGTGAGCTGGGTGGTGAGTTCTGGACGTATCTGTACTTGCAATTAACCATCGAACTCTCTCATTACAAGAGCCCAGACTTGCCTGTAAAGTGCGTAGGCCAACACCAAGTCAGCTGCGATAACCGTAGATCTCTGGTAAGAGACCGTTTGCCAACTTTCATACCCCAGATTGTGTATCTCCAACATCCCTGAGTCTATGTAACGGGCAGCTTGAGAGAGTAGCCATTCGAAATACGCAAAGAACGGCGGATAGTCGAGGGTCCATTCTGATGTTTTCTGGCAGCTGGGTGTCAGAGAAGTTCTACTGTCTCCACCGTGAAGCGCACCTCGTAGTACCAACTCTTGATAGGCAAGGAATGAGTTATTGCAAGCCAATTCCGGTGGACCTCGAAATCGGTAGACTTGCTAGATCAACGTCAGCTTGAAGCAGCATTTATACGCAAAAGGATAGCTCCTCACTACGCCGGAAACAGGAGTATCTTCAGAGCTGTCACGACGACAGCAGTCTGCGCTATCGAGGGGTATAGTTCGGCCATATAGACATGATCAATAGATCTCGGCCCACCCGCGTAGGATCTCAGAAAGTATCGCAGTTGAGCACTAATTTTAAAAAGATTTAAGCATAAAGCGCTTAAACTTCGGGAGGACCAATCGACGAATCGTGGCTTGTTTCATGATTTGGTGAGTGACAGCTGGTCCCTGGAGCATTGAAAAATGGATCTTTCTGATGTCGCCGTGAGGCACGCCGTTGCCTTTAATACATGGAACGTTAAGCACTCTGTTGATATTTCTCCCTCCGCCGTATCAATTGCTCGAGAGATACGAATTAGCATCATTGCCATTGTTCTTGGCTTTACAGCAGCCAGCATCGTGAAGAGTGTCCTGACCTCACGAAGATCGGCACACGATCAGGATTAGCAAGGCAATCTTCGCCTTCCAGACCATAAAGCAGACCTCCTAGATAGGTGTATCGTTCTACGTGTCAATTGCTTTGGCTTGCTGGAGAAATCTGCTGTCGCCACTGCATATGATCATCTTTTGAACTGCCTCGAGCATCGGGAGCATGCATTTCTTCTATCTTTTGTCTCTATTAGCGGCATCAGCCTCGGCGCAATATCTGGTAGAGAGTTCTAGCTTTGGACATAATGAGAGGTAGGCAGGCTGCCCTATCCACATACAGTACAAGCTAATGAGCCCAGAATATCTCCGAATAATGATGGGAATATACCTGGCTGGCTTCTTTCTGGAGATGGTGGCAATGTACCCCAGATTGTATGTGAGCATGATCTGGTATCCTTACTCCTCCTGACATGGACAGATGTCAGATAGAGTCATATTGACGCCTCCTTATCCCGGTAACCAAAGAGGAGCCCTGTGGGCAGATGCAAGGTACGTGATTCTCTATGAAATAAAATTCCTTGTCTAACTTTACGTCAGAGTTTCGCAAGCAGAGTGGATAGCACAATTCGATTTTCGAGCCTCAGGCCCCGAACGAGGAGGTGGCAATCTACAATTATGGTACGCTAAGGATGGTCCCACGGCTGTTGGAACATCGAGCATATACACCGCTGGGCAGTTTGATGGATTTGTACTGGTCATTGATTCTTATGGCGGGCGGGTAAGTCCTGCTCATTCCTACCAGGCGCAGAAATACTAAAGGGCAAAGGGAGGAAGCATCCGAGGCTTCATGAACGATGGCTCTTTGGACTATAAAAATTACCATTCTGTAGACTCGCTGGCATTTGGCCATTGTGACTACTCTTACAGGAACCTGGGACGACCTTCGAAGTTCCAGATCAGACAGGAAAGCAATACATTCGAGGTGATAATAGACGGCAAGCTCTGCATGTCCACCGACAAAGTACATCCCCTAAGCCGAAAGCTATCCGAATTTGCTGCTCACACATTCCATTAGATCCGAATGCCTCAATATTACAACTTCGGTATCACTGCTGCGTCTGCGGAAAACCCGGATTCTTTCGAACTCTACAAATTCTTGCTCTTTACTTCTGGTTCGATTACCCGCGAAGAACCCGGCCGAGCACGATTCACTTCTGGAGAACAGCCGAATATCAACGTTAACATTCCCCCCGATCACCCAGCACCGTCAGTCGACCAGACAGCCCAGTTCCAAGACCTCCATAATCGACTGCAAACACTCACTCACTCAATCGACAGCTTATACAACGAGCTTAGGGTGCTTGCAGACAAGTCGGAAGCTAGACATCAAGAGCTCTCACGGAACGTCATATCACCAGATAGGCTCGATGCTATTGACATACGATTACACGGTATTGAGACGATTGTGCGCGGCTATCAAGGACAATTCTCAGGTCTGGAAAGTAGTCTGAAGGACACGCATAGTAGCCTCGCTGAAAATCTACCCAAGCATATGGGCGATCGTACGTTTTTCGCTAAATCCTCCCACTGTCTCTCATACAATCTCCTAATCAATCTGAACATTGGATATCCTTCGTACTAACAATTCTCAGTTATAACGACGTCAGCACCCCGGATGGGGCTCCTCATCTTCGTCTTTATTGGTGTCCAGCTACTACTGGCTGGGTCCTATGTCATATATAAGCGGCGGAGAGCGAACGGGCCGAAGAAGTATTTGTAAAATAGAGAAGTAAATACCTGCGTGTGTTTCGAACAAATCCATTACCTCCCCCTCTAGCTTGCTACAATCCGTCGTTGAGATGCTGCAAGTTTCCGAGATGCTTGCATTGTCCCGTGCATGCCTAGATGATTCTGCCTCGCGTGTTATTGCTGTTATGATGTTTTGCTCCTGTGAAATGTGGCGGTGTAGCTTACCATGGTCGTCATACAGAACCGGAGAGTAGTAACCTGAGTCCTCGCTCGCAGCGTCCTCATCTTCATCCCACGCAATCATCTCCTCGGTTCTAGGCTCGTACGCCGCCGCATCCCAGTACCATTCGCCCCATTCGTTCAGCGTATGCTCGACTTCCTTTATTAGTGAGGTTGTTCCTTCCTCCTTGCCTTCCCCCTCCTCGGCGTTGGTATTGATCTCCTCACTATCATCTTTGCCATTTGATTCTGCCGCCTTGATCGTATCTCCGAGAGCTTCGCATGTCGCATCGTCCAACCCCATGCTCTGAATACGACTTGATATCGACTCAAAGCTCTCGCCCAGGTCCAGAGTCCGAATACGCGAAGGACTTTCGCGATTATAGTTCTCGGCTACCTTAGCATCCAACCGATCGCTCTCATCCATGACCTCAACTATTGTCTTCAGTGCCTTCTCAACCTCAGGGGGCTCGTAGTCCTCATCGATATCCTCAGGCTTCCATTCTGGTGTAATCAGTTCAATACCTTTCATCGCCCCTCTCAATTCGGAATGCCATCTCACGAGCCACTTTAACTCGAGGCTATGCTTGTGCTTGCTGAAGAACGTTGATGAGATTACCAAGTTCTTGGCGAAATTCATGCGAGTGATGTTGGTCCAGCCGATGGCGTTCATGAACATAATCATTTCTGTGGGTTTGCGAAAAGCGAATGTGTTCTCACGATACCTACTTCAAGTCAATTGTTGACTGTATGCTCATGGGTCAAATTCTGCCGAGGTAAGACTTACAGCACGTTCCTGGCAGCATCCAATGTCCTCCTGACTTGTTTGTGATGAAAAGCGCTCAATGCCGCCAACACCTCCATCTGAGGCTTCTTGCGAAGACCCCGACGAGTCCCATCTGGATTCTTAATCACCTTACCCGCCACATAATGATACGGCACAAGCTCCTCCCCAGGAACCCGGAGCACAGTACACATGAAAGCCGTCATGGCTTGTTGCGGCATCTCCAAGAATCTAGGGAAGTCTTCAGCGGCAGGCTTTCCTTCAAACCAACCCAAAGGATATTTTAGGGTTGCCTTCTTCTCCTTCTTAAGATACTTCTTCTGATACATCACCCTCTTCTTCTCGACCACCGCTAATTCCTTCTCACGCTCTTCATGTTCCCTTTGCAGACGTTCTGCACGTTGCTTTGCATGCTTCTCTCGTACCGTCTTTACGCGCTCCAGCGCCAGAGCTTCTTCACGCCCCATATATGCCTGGTCATCAGTTCGAGTCTGCTGGTTTTCGCTTGCTAAATCGTGCTCTTTGTAGATTGTTTCCTGGGAACCAGGTATCTTCAAAGTCCTTAAAATTGCCTCAAGATCAGCCATAGCTTCCTCCTTGGACATAGGAGGAACGCCAGCTTCGTTATTATTATCAGTCAGTATGTCGAAAATCCTTTTTCTCGGCTTCGGATTCATCAGCTTATTCATTTCCTCTTCGTAGGTAAAGGGAGTGCCATCGGGGTGCGTGTAAGTGTACTCCTTGGGATCGCGTTTCCGAGCTATTGGAAACGTCAGCCGAGGCGGACCTCAATTACTCCCTATAGCCTTACTAATTGGATTGACTATTTGCTGCAGCCAAGGTTGATTTTGAAGCAACGGATCATCTTTTGTCTCCCACCACAGTTCCTCCACATCCAAATCCTCGCTTCTAATTATGATATGTTTGGGTGGAGTATCTATTTGGGTATGTGTAGACTTTCTCTTGCCTGTTACGCGAGCATATTTGCGTGTTGGAGACTGGTCGTCGTCCATGACAGACTCGGCAGGACTGTCAGTGAAGGCGCTACCAGAGCCTCGGGTGCGAGTCACACCCGCTTCACTGGGCACTGGAGGCGGGTCATCGTCCGGAAGCTCGATGTTGTTCCTAATGATTGTATTAAGAAACTCTGACACGGTGTAATGCTTTGGGGGCGGTGCTTTCGGATCGAGCTGATCTTCAGATGGCACCACGGACAATAATACAGGCGGAGAGTTCGGACGAGCCACAATAGGTAGACGCTCTTGGATTGAGTTTTTTGCGGCGGGATCGAAGAAGAGTCCACCAAGGGTGTGTTGCAGATTATGTGTCTTATGGGCAGGGGATGATTTAGCTGATGGATACGAGGGACTTGCCAATGATGGGCTTTTTGATAGCTTTGAAGTACTCGGCGTTGACGGCGTTTTTGACGATGATGAGGAAGAGCTCATTGTGACTCGTTTTGGAGTACCACTGTTGCTGGGTGATCTTGAGTAAGAACCACCATTGAGGGCTACAAGATTTATTGATGAGAGCTTTTTAGAAGGCTTCTTGTTCGATCCAGCTGGGGTCGATGGTGACATAGATGGCATGGTTGCTGAGTTCTTCATACCAGTTCTAAGCGTGTCTCCATCATTGGAAATCTTATAAGATGACAACACGCTCGTTGGCCTGAACGGCGTATCATCAGGAGCCCACTCGCCTGATCGTGGCAAGGGTCTCGTTTTCCATCCGGCAACATCGTTCTCAGACATCCTTCTTCGAGCACGTAATGTGGGCGATAAATTACTTGACCAGCGTCTGGTCCTCGTTGGCGTTCCCGACGTTGCAAAACTGATTTTCTTAGTGGGTGGGCCTGGTGTTTCGAGGCGCTCCTGCTTGTCAGGGGCCTGCGATGTTGTCAGTGACTTGAACGGCGAAAACACATGCTCCCAGAAGGATTTGGATGGGGACATTATGTATGCCTCACAGGCAATGACGGTCATGTAAATGGGGGTGTGAAGGTAAGTGAAGTGAATGGTGTTGACATCGAGCCTTCACATCGACGAAAAAATTTCATTGTGGGCTCTTCATGAAACGACTTGGCGTAGCGTTAACATTCAAATATGATCTTAACGGTCAAGACGGCTGGGCTAACAATAATTGTGGTCGATCGCTGGTCCTCATTCTTTACAACACAGCTTCACCTCACCCCACAGCCTCAGGGGCTTTGACAGCAGCACCATTTGATGTACGTGGAGTTATGTTCAGTACGAGAGAACAAGGTGACTTACTTGATTTATATGGTCTCTAAGAGGATACTGGAGATTAGAAGGTGAAATTTATGGGCGTTGTTGTTCAGGGTCACTAAGAAGGCAATCAGGTGCGACAAAAGTGCGTCACGTGAAGATGTTTTGCTCACGTTCTGGTTGGCTGCTTGATATAACACTATTCTATACCTTAAAACATGAATCAGGAGGTGCTTTCATGCGATTTGTTGTGGCATCATCGCTGAGACGATTCCTCACAACACCACGGAAGATTCTTAGCAGAGGAGCTGTAACACTAATGCAGCCGTCTTCGCTATCCCGTTCACTTGTTCGAGCCTTCATTGCAGCATTAATGTTGAGTATGAATTATTTCATGTTCGAACAAAGAGTACAGATTTCCATTCAACAGAAAAAGGCACGGGAGACTACTCTCACTATATGCTTAACTTAGGTAGTCCTTGAAATATGACAATCTGCATTGCTCAAAATCGGTTGTCTAATAACACTCCATTTACTCTTCTGCATAATTCAACGTATCGCGTTCGGCAACAATCGCCTTCTCTGTCGATACCAGTCATTAGAACAAAGGGTGGTATCACAACACTGCGGTCTGTACACTCTCCTTGTCTCGGTAGTAAAGGAAGTAGGGAAGACCCAAATTTTATAACCCCTGCATCAAGCACAATATACTCGAGGATACCTAGCTCTTTTGAGATTGCTGCTTCTACTGCTACAGTGCAGCTAGGAGATTGCAGAACACAAGGCTATGTGTATAGCCTTGAGCGAGCCTATCACCAGCCACCCTCGCACGTGAAACTCTTGAACACTTGATTCAGAGTTACAGAAAGCCTTGTAGTGTAGAAGGTTACATCACGTCGCATGGCTCGTTCAGCAGTACCAAAACCAGTCAGGTACAAACGTTATCTCGCCTACGACCACTGAAGCGCTTCGTTTGGGCGCATGTTCTACGTGCCTCTCCCGACGAATCCTTGTTCCTGACGGGGTTTTGCGTGTGCGCATGTTCAAAGTACCCACATTAGCGCCTAACGTCAGACAAGTTCTACTCTACGACACAGACTTCGAATTACAGGCACATGGCTACCCCAGTCGCTTGGGCGAATCAATCGCCCCCACAATCATGTACAGGTACTTTGGGACCATCCGGGCGCAGGGATTGATCAATAGACTGTTCGGTATATCATCCTATGGTTTGAACTACATGGAAAGCTTTTCGCATGAACTCTACGACTACCTCACCCGTCTTGCGGGCTAGCCTTAACCTTGGCTCATTGCAGCCAACATCTTATAAAACCTGTTATCCTGGCGATCTGTGAAGGAGAATGGAGAAACGGACTTCGTCTATACATACCCAGCATCCCTCTAAGAATTACTCACTGGCGCCATTGCCTCGATGAATGTTCTAATCAATGTCACACCGCTTGCTCGGGCCCTTCTAGCACTCGTATCATTACAGCTGCTATATTTGGCACTTGGCGCAGCAACTCCAATCAATCATGAGTTGGTCAAGCGAGCTGACATCAACTGCGTACCCAAGCCTCCAGACACTGAGCTGATGGTCGAGGATTGTTTACTTGCCATTTCCAATATGTTGGTCGGCAAAACCCCTGCCCAAAGAAATGCATACCAATACTTTGGATCGTCAACGGCCGCAGACGTGCAATTCGAATTTCTTTCATGGGTTTCAGGTATGTTAGACTGGCACACCAAGAGTGTCTCAGCAAGAAAAGTAGCTCACTCGAAGTGAAGGTACCTGCACCGTCCAGATGGTGCCAGAGAGTACTATCGATCAAGTCGCGAGTTGGACTAAAATAGTCACAACCGCTTTAAGGGTTGCACAAACGTGCGTCCATCAATTGACTCCCAATCAGCAGGGAAGTTCTTATGTGGGTCAGTCTCAAGCTCGGACTCCCCGGAAACACAAAAATTGCAAAGAATTGACGTTTAAAATAATAGACCGTCAGCCATCTGATCCTGCTGGGGCCTTCTATGGACCATCTCTGCATATTTGGATCTCCCCTAGCCGCCAGGTTCAAGATGAAGGTCCCAGCGAGAGTGTTGGAAGCAACGACTTGAAAACCTGTGCTGTACAGCATCGTCAAGGTATCACTGACCCGCCAGGCTGTGCTTGGGATACGCTGAGTACCGCCAATTCTGTCGTGGGAGGGGGACTTTAGATACGAGAATGTGCGTGCACGTCTTTTGTGGTACTTGTAAAATATCGTCCCTGCAAGCAGCTATCTTCACGGGTGAAAGAGGGGACCGGGACCAAAATCTCTCTGATCTTTTAGCATAATACTCTACCAGACCAATACATGTATATGGGGAAATTCGATAATGTACTGCATGTGGGAGCTGGCCAGATCTTATCCTCATAGAGAGTGATCCATCAGGCGGTTATTGCTGAATAAACTGATTGCGAGGCAGATTTTCCAAGTCTCTAGCGTATAAGGTAGTTCTACAGGAATCATGATCTTATTACTTAGATTACGTCGGGTTTCTCCAGATCCTTCGTAGCCTCCACACTAAATTTCTCATAGTTCTGAACGATCTTAAAACGAAAAAGAAAGGAAATGAATGATCATAAAGAGCCAAAAATAACGGGGCTCAGCCGGGATTTGAACTGAGGTTAATTTAGCAATAAATCTTGAATAGGGAGGGTCGGAAAGAATTACCCCGGGACCTGTCACAAATCAGAGTACCTGAAGTACCCAGGCAATAAAACCCGAAGCGACAATCATACGACTAGACCACTGAGCCTTTGAACAATCTTTCCGGCTATTTATAATATTGTTCACATTACAATGCTCCGTAACTCGGAATTCTATGCCCAAAATCCCGAGCTGACGTTCCGCCTCGTCCAGGCCACCAAAAAACCATTATACAAGGACTGTGACAAGGACTTCAGCAATACCTATATTACTTCAACTGAGACAAGATTGGCAACATGCGACCTCAGACTTACGGTCCTGTCGACCTTGGTGCCTCACACGTGCGTCTCGCCATACACGAATCAATATTGTAATTCACGATACAACACTGTAGACTCAGTCAATCACAATAGGTTCCACCCATAAAGTCTTACATCAAGTGCACATGAGCAATCGACCAGCACGCACGAGAGAGATTACGCAACTTGACCAGGATGATAAGGAGGACCAACTCACAGAACTTAACAGGTCCTTATCCATCCTCGCAACCATCTTTCCACACATTCTCCCCGCTGTCTTCCGCGAGGTGCTAAGCACATACAAAGGAGAAAGCTGTTTGCATATTGCCGTTGATCAGCTTTTGAAACATCAAGACGCCTGGGTCAAAGGACGATGGCGGACGGCGACATCGGATCCCAGAGACGAGATAAATGACAGGCAGGGTAGCCAGCTGCTGGTAGCCGCGGAGGATGAATTCAGACGGGATAGCTACAAATGGGCTACGAAAGCTATGTTACAAGAAGAGTTCAAGAGTCTCAGTAAAAGCAAAATCGAGGGAGTGCTTGCGGAGGAGAACTTCTGCTACACCCATGCCCGGCCTACACTACAGAGGATAGTAAGCAAAAGTTGGAGGAACAGCATCAACAGCTTTTTCTTAAGGTGGCGGAAGCCTGCAGAGCCTCCGTCCCAAGATCACTGGATGATGGTCTGGCCTAAGGATGGTGTAAAGGCAAAGACTACGCCAATCCTTAGGGAGACTGGGGATACTGAGCTAGACATGGAATTACATAGGACCATCCTTGCACCCTTCTTGGAGAAGATCAAGCAAGAACGGGAGATAAAAGACTGGGAGACATCATTGGTCATGAACGAAGCAGAAGCCCAAATTGCTGGAGCCGTATATGAATGCGAATGCTGCTTCTCGGATACAACTTTCGAGCAAATGGCTACTTGCACCACAGGCGATCATGTCATATGCTTTCGCTGCATTTGGCATGCTGCCAGTGAAGCTTTGTTCGGCCAAAGTTGGGGACGAAATATTGACCATGCTCGAGGACAGATCAAATGCCTTGCGGCAACGTCCGCAGATAGCTGCGAAGGCTGTATCCCACAAAGCATTGCAAGACGCGCTCTCCGCCAATGCAAAGGTGGTAAAGAGGCTCTGGCGAAACTAGAATCACGTCTCGCGGTCGAAGCTCTCCTCGAAGCCCGCCAACTCCTCATCAACTGTCCATTCTGCTCCTACGCCGAGATCGACGAGCTCTACATCCCTCCTTCCACCATCCGCTACAGACTCAAAACCACCTACCCCGTCACAACCCTCTTCCTCCTCGTCCTCCTATTCAACCTCCTCCCTCTCCTCCTCCTCTACACCCTCCTAACCCGCTCCCCCTCTTCTCTCACTTCCCCAAACCCACCGCCCTCCTCTCCACCTCCCTAACCCGCCTCTCCCGCGCCCACCACTTCCCCGCCGCTTCCAATGCCGCTCCCCTCCCTGCTCCCTCCCCTCCTGCCTAGCCTGCCACAAACGCTGGCTCGACCCCCACATCTGCCACGAATCCGCCTCCCTCTCCCTCCGCACCACTATCGAAGCCGCCCGCACCGCCGCCCTGAAACGAACCTGTCCCCGCTGCGGCGTCGCTTTCATAAAAGCTTCCGGATGCAACAAAATGACTTGTACGTGCGGATATATCATGTGTTATGTGTGTCGCGAGGGGTTGGGAGATGTAAGGGGGGGCGAGGGGTATAGGCATTTTTGTCAGCATTTCCGACTGAATGGGGGAGAGTGTAGGGAGTGTGAGCGGTGTGATTTGTATAAGGGAGAGGATGATGAGGTGGTGGCGAAAAAGGCGGCGGCTAGAGCGGAGAAGGAGTGGAGGGAAAAGGAGGGAATGGTGGGGGTGGAGGGGTTGGGCGGGCCGATGGAGGGGAAGGCGAAGAGGATGTGGTATACAGGGGATTGGACGTTGCAGGGCTTTGTGGATTGGTGGGTTGATGGGGTTTTGGTTTGTTAATTTTTAGGAGGCCATTGGCCATGGGAAGGTATTTGCATTTGGGGGCGTCAGAGGACGCTTGGAGGAAATGATACCAGGGAAGGATTTGGGAATGATTTGGTACTGGAGTCACTCTCATGATTATACGCTTTCAGTTATTCAACACAACGAAAAATCAGCAGCATTCTCCTCTGCTCCATCATTCATTCTACAAGCAAGCTAAATAGTATTGGGTATCTGATACATCACAGCACACGCTCGCTAGAAATGCCATGTCCTATCCTCTCACGTTGCCAGCCAAAACTCCAGCCATCAGCGCTAAATGCAAAGCAAATCTTCTAGCCATATCTTACGACATCCCCAACTTCCCCCTCACAACCTCCTCGCCACCCCTCCTCAACCTCCCCAAATCCTTCTCCACGGCACCCATTTTCACTCTAACCATCTCCTCCCTCTTCGCAACCTCGTCCTCGAATTCCCTCGCCACTTTCCGCCTCTGCTGTCTCGCATCTTTGAATTTAGAGACAACATCGGCGAATTTTTGCACAATGAGGTCGCCGCAGTCTTCATACTGCTCGATTGGTAATGAGGAGAAGAATGCGGCTCGGTGATGGTCTTTGTTACTGTTATCGTCTTTGAGACCCAAAATGTAGTCGAGCTTTTGGGGTAAAGGGGCGTCTGCGATCTCCGGCGGTAGTGGTACCTCTGTTGCTTTGGGGTCGTGATGGAAGGGTTGGTCCTGGAGCTGGGAGAATGTCATGGATGATAGTTCATCGAGACTGTAGTCTATATCTCTGCCACGCTTGAGGCACTTGGGGCCTTCAATGGACGCGATGGACCGGTGGTCGTTGAGCTCGTCGATATCCTCGTTTTCCTGATTTGAAAGAGAGATGCCGTGGTCGTTGTTCGGGATTGACGGTGCTGTCCAGGGGTCATCATTAGAGGGCGAAATTTGGTCAACATTTTCTGCCTGTCCGTTGAATGCTACCTTTTTCGTATGTGCTGCTGGTGTAGACATCTTCCGACCGCTACTGTTGGTATTTACCATAGCCCTACCGTTGGTAATTCCGAGATCGTCACCTAGGCGACCTTGTAACGTTTGCACCTGTGGCATAGGTAGAGGCTGTTCGCCGCCGGTTGGAGATACTGACTGGTCTTGTTGATGTGGACCTGAGATCATCTCCTTCGACGCTGTCAAGAGAACTGGAGTCTCGCCTTTTGTGAT
Source organism: Cladonia rangiferina (assembly GCA_023065455.1). Lineage (NCBI taxonomy): Eukaryota > Fungi > Ascomycota > Lecanoromycetes > Lecanorales > Cladoniaceae > Cladonia > Cladonia rangiferina. The sequence goes on along the minus strand of JAJREH010000014.1, from coordinate 220,429 downwards.
AGACCTAGAGTGTTGAGTTGACCGGTTTTGATCAACATCGAAGCTCGCTACATTACCACCTGCGCTGTGACTAGGGGAAGTGAAAGGCTTGACTGTCCTATGTGAGGACTTCGGCGCTGTCCTGAAGGACATATTGCGCATCGAAGGAGATGGAGCAAGCTCCTGGAACATTGCCTGCTTAGAAGCGGCAGTCTCTATTTGACGATACTGGGAAAAGTCCAGACTAACTTGTTGCATAATTGCTTCATCAGCATTGGGGAAACGCTGTTGTTCAACGTATTCCACTTCGTACTCTTCGTCGCTTCCCTCGCCGTTCTCGTCGTCCTCTTCGTCTCCGCTCTCATCGTAGCTCTCCGAACCATTCTCTATTGTCGCATCTTCGGCTTCGAGCTGGCCCATTCTTTGACCGATCGGCCGTTGCTTATACTCATTTCCACGTAGGTCATGTACTAGATTGAACCTATGATTTTGGACTTCGGTCAATCCACTGGGAAGAAGGCTACTATCTTGCATACTAGATCGGTGACTTCTGCTATCATCGCCAATGCTCGTGATTGTTGTATCATCAAGGCCTTCGGCATCCGTATCGAAAGCATTATCATGACCATGTTCTACATCTGAAGAACCGGGTGGGTGGAAATCTTGTCTTTGAGGGGGCGCAATAGCGGCTTTGTCAGGAATTGTTTTCGAGGTTGGTGGCTTTGAGTTGTTACGGGCTAGCCTTGTTGGAGCTACTGCTACTCGGAGCTGGTCTCCTAGAACTTGACGCGGGGACGCTGGCTGCTCTTGATACCGTTGATGGATAAACCTTTGGACTCCCGACATGACGAGTTATCTTGGTTGGCCAAATGAAACTGAAATTTCACATTATTTTCAGGATCAGGAAGAGCCAAAGAAAATGCACAGGTTCGAAGTGTAAAAGATTGCGAATTTTGTAAAAGATACAATGTAGGGTGATTATCGACAAAGTAGGAGACACTTAAACATTAAGATGTGTTTGAAATGAGAAGGAAAGCTGTGCTTGCGGAAAACGCGTTTGCCGACAAAGTCGCGTCGCCGAACGAGAATTAATGTTCAAGCAGAGCCAATGGATAAAGACAGATGTTTGAGGAAATCATGTTTCACAAATGCCTGATTTTGGAAAGCGACACCAACCTGGTCAGGCCATAAGGACATAAAACAACACTCGTCAAGGAGATGTGTGTTTACGCAGTTGCAAACTTGATGTGAGAACGGAAATAATTAGATACGCCAGCCTCGTAAGGCTGGCAGGACTCCTATTTTGCCGCTAGTGACAGATTCCAGCTGTTCTCTTGTAGGGACATGAGGAAGTGATATTCATAGCACCAAGTCCTAATCTCAGTCCCGTTCCTTCAGCACTAGATTCCCTCCATCCAAGGCTCTCTATGGTCGCAGCTTTGCCATAATTGTCCGCATGGCGATGATGGCAAGTGCCTCAGCGGGCAACCCATACGAACATTATGACAACACACAGATCGAGCAAGACCTTATAGATCCAGACGATGGTACAGCTCATCCATACCTGTCAATTTTACATGCTGACCATCGCATTCTTAGCGAACATCAATGACCTCGACGACCCCAGCCAATCCAATTCCGACCGGGCCCCATTAACAGGCAACATCCAATCTTCATCCTCTCGCAATCCACTTCCCCAAGGATACCTCAACTCCTCCATACCGGGTGAAGATCGAAGGGCGCCTTCAAATACGATTGATGAGTCAGTATGGGAAACCTTGTCTCGGGATCTACTGGCCGTCTGGGAAAAGATGAGGCAAGTACTCTGGCCCAAGTATCTACTAGGGGGCATGCTACAAAGAGGTGGAGGCATTGGAGGCGCAGAAAGGGGCGAGGGTGACAGCCTGAGCGGCGGCCTCAGAGGAATTGCTGGAAGATGGCCGGATGCAGATGTTGTGCTTCAAGGCGGGATGAGCGAAGGTTTGAGAGATTGGGATCTTTGGTATCCTTCCTTTGTGTTTGCAGCCACCATGCGAGTCACTCTAACCGGCAGTCTAGGGGTCCGTTGATATTCTGCCTTCTTCTGAGTTTGCTGCTGTCAATGACTGCATCGGGCAAGCAGAAGACAATTGTCTTCTCTGGGGTCTTTGCTTTGGTATGGATTGGGGAGGCTGTTGTGACAATGCAGATCAAGCTGTTGGGAGGGAACATGTGAGTCGCCTGTGGCATCATGTTTTGCTAGCTCTACTAACGCGGTGTGCCAGCTCCTTCTTCCAGTCGATATGCATCATTGGGTACACGCTCTTCCCATTAGTCATTGCCGCGATGCTCAGCGCCCTTCATCTTCCAACCATTGCGCGTGTTCCGGTCTATATCGTCCTAATTGCATGGTCTCTGGCCGCCGGCGTTAGTATCCTTGGTGGATCGGGAGTGGTGAAGAATCGTGTTGGCATTGCGGTATACCCTTTATTTGTATTCTATGTCGGACTAGGGTGCCTGTGCTTCATTAGCTGAAGCCGGTTTGGAATCGGCTTTCAATGTCGGCGGAGGCAGTAAATTTAGATCTATCTAGATGGCCAATTAGCTGGTCTTCTATAGCATAATCATGTGATGTGATAGCGCTACAGATAGTGCTTTCTGCGATGTGTGCGTGTTGACGTTGCAATCATTCATGCGTTGTCGTCAAGTAGCAGTTTTAGCAGTAGCTTTTTTTCCATTGGCTAGAGCGGACTGGCGGGGCGAAATCGTCAATCGATGCCAATCTCGCTCATAAAGCCTTTCCACATAACTGCCTTCCACTACCCTCTACCACCACATTGCCATAGGCTACTAAAACCGCTTCAAGTCAAATCCGCGGCTTCTTGCATGTACCAAATATCTGTTACCGTAATTACGGCTTCTGCTCGGCGGCCATGCCCTGAAGTATCCTGCCCTTACGTACACCAGCTTGGAATCCTTTGGATTTGACCACCCAATTTCAGCTTATATTCAGGTTTGACAATAGGCCCTCATACTTCTATCGTTGTACTACAAAATAGTTGCCACTCAGCCAGGCTTTGTGCCCTAATTACTCGAGATAACACCCGGAAGAATATGACGACGGCTGGGTGCATAGCCACCTCATAATCCCATCCTAGGTCCCTCGACAGGCCAAATAGGAGGGTCTCGAATATACAACGCTAATCTGTCTTCTTGGGAAGACTCCCAGTGCCCTCTCAAGTGTTTCAACATGATACAAACACCACCCATGCCAGAAGATGCACAGGACTTCCGACCTACAGCACAAAGGAATGTCTCAAACGGGGCCAGCAAAACTTTCGACCCATCTACAGATTCAGCTAGCGACAACGATGCGAGCGAGAGAGCAGCTCGCGAGAAATTAAAAAAGACGTCTATTGCATCTATATCTCAGCATGCTATGGTGGGTCACGATAGTACTACGGTGGCTCAGGATCCAAGACCCAAAGCGGATGATGATCTCGTGACCATGCCAGGTTCAATTCCCAAGGATCACGCTCCGGCGAATGAGCAACCGAAGCCTGATGTAGATGCTAGCAGAGGCAGGCCTGTAAGAAAGCGATCCTTTGACGATCTGGAAGCTGCAGACGCAGAGGCAAATAAAAGAGAGGCGCTTGAAAGAAAAGAAGAGAAATCAAACGGCCATGCAAGAAAAAGATCCAGAGACGTTCGTGTTGGCGAACCCGTCAAAGAAGACGGTCGCTCGCGTGGAATAACGGTCGCTGTGGAAGAAGAAGCCGAAGACGTTACGACCGAGAAAGACTCACACGAGCCAATGGACAAGGATATGCACGAGTTGCAAGAAGCCGGAGACGTTGCTGAGCATAACGAGGTACATGATCCCATGGACAAGGACAGCCAGGAACAAGAAGAAGCTGGAGACGAGGTCGCCGATAAAGGATCACACCATCCCCTGGACAATCATGTGCAGAAGCTGGAAGGAAGTACCTCTGGGGGATCAACACGCTTGAAGGAGCTGAGATGGAGGAAAACGAGCATAGAAAGGAAACTGGCGAGCCTGCCCAACATACGTCTGAAGCAGCAACGAACAGCGTTTCAGAAGAAGCTGAGAAAGAAACCTCAGATCACGAGATGAGAGACTCTACCGTCAGTCCGCGCAAGAAACGCAGCAGGGATCAATTTGACCCGGACGTGGACAGGGAGCAGAAGATTGCAGCAACCGAGGAAACGAGAGCACATAGGAGATCAGATGAGATGTCCAGGAGTGAAACGTCGGTCGCTGGTGCCCATGACGCGCTCCAGTCCCAAGTTCATGATAGTGAGACCCAAAAGGTCCCGGATGAGGCAGGAATTGGCTTCAGAGCTTCAACTGTCGAAGCAGAAACAAAGAAAGTTCCAAGCATCTTTGGAAGCGCATCAATTCTCGCTCCGCCCGCAGCCCACATCAAGAACGAGTCTCCTGCAAAACCCTCAACCTTAACAAAATCAGACCAACAATCGCAGACATCTGCATCCGCTTTCGCATCCTCAGGATTTGCTGCACTATCTAGATCGACCACTTCGCCGTTCGGCGCAATTGGAGCTGCATCAGCAGCAGCTAGCACCCCCAGCCCCTTTGCAACAACTTCACCATTTAGCCCAAAAAAAGATGATCCTGATGCATCCAAAAAGACAGAGCCTGTACCCAATGGCGGGTTCAGTGCGTTCGCCAAATCTCAAACCCCAGGCTTTGGTACCAGCGAACCGTCGCCTTTTGGTGCAACCGGGGCTGCGAAGACTAGTGTCTTCGGTGGGTCGATATTTGGCGGGGGCTTCGGAGGCGCTTTTGGCGGCGGCAGCAAGTTGGCCAATTTTGCTGCTCCTACTGGCGATACTAAACTTGGTAATGGTGCTATCAAGCCTATCGGATCACCAGCGCGCGAAGGAGACGACGAAGAGAACAGCGAGAGTGATGCTGAAGGCTTCGGAGAGAGCGGTAGAGGAGACTTAAATGACGAAGGTGACGAGAGGTTTCAGCACCAAGATGGTAAGCTTTATTCTCATTACTAGTAAGCGTAAACTGTGACTAACCCACCACAGTCGAGACTGGAGAAGACGGTGAAGAGACAATCTTCTCTGGCCGCGCCAGCCTATACGCATTCAAGGATAAAGTCTGGAAAGAAAGCGGCAAGGGCAATTTCAAGCTCAATGTTATTGCAACTCCACCCGACGAAGATGGAGACGAAGTTTATAGAACTGGGCGTTTCATCATGCGCGCTCATCAAACCTACAGGGTCCTGCTTAACGCACCGGTCTTCAAGGGGATGGTCATTGGCGAGGGCAAAGGCAATGAACCTACAGGAAAATCGTTTGCTTTCGGTGTTATAGAAGAAGGCAAACTTATTCCTCACATGGTCAAAGTACGTATCACCCTCTTTCCCTCAAATTATAGACTTCGTAGCTGACATGTTATATCCAGCTGGGCGACGTAACAGAGAGCAAAACGCTCTTCCACGAAGTACGAAAACTCCAAGAAGGTCTCACGGAACCCTGACCTGATATACGAAACGCCACCCAAAATCCAAACGAACTGCTCACCTCAAATCGACCAGCATGCATCCATCATGCAAATGTTTCGCTCACCTCCACACTACATTACATTTACATTTCCCCCTCGCATTCCCACGGCGCCGTCACATTTAAAAACAGCGAAAAGAGTACTTACACTGGCGGCCTCAGGGGCGCGTGAAGAATTTTTTCGGTTTGTCTATGATGCATTCAAATGGATTGGAGTCTTGTATGTAGCCTGCCTGCATTGAGGAGATTTGGTAGAAGGGGGAGCGGCACATGTTCGTTCTATCTTGTCGTGATGTCTACTGAGAAGTGGGGGTATGTAACTACGACGTTAAGTAGGATCATCATATCTACTTCAATTAAGCTCATTACGTATGTGCCTTGGTGGGAATGAGGAATTGTTTTTGCACCGGGTTGGAACGTAGTTTGGTAGATCTCTCAGTACTAAGATTCATGATCTCATTCTTCTATATACAATCCATATGCTCTCCTCCCACAGTCCCCACAACCAGATCCTGCCTCAATTCACCGGCTCCTCCTTAATCTCCACCACCTCATCCTCCCCCTCCTCCCCCCCAATCCTCCCAACAACCACCCTCCTCACCCCGCCCCCATCCTCCCTCTTAACCATCACCTCCTCAACAACCCTCCCCCTCGCCCCTCTCACCGTCTCCGCCGGCACCACAGTCTCAATCCCCGCCGGCACCCTCTCATCCTCCGGTCCCCACGGCAACCCCTCCACATCAATATCCCTCTCCTTCCCCATCAAACATTTCAAAATAACCTCGCTCCCCGCCTTACTCATTATCATATTTCGCTCCTTGCACGCCTCGCTGCAACAACATTCCAAACATCCTTCCAAACAATGGCAAGCGGCGACGCGGTCGCACGCCCGTATGAGGAGGAGATCGATGAATTCGAAGGCTTTGGTGGAGATGCCGGAGCCGGAGGAGCCGCCTTTGGCGTCGTAGAAGGTTAGACGGGCGGGGCGCTTGCGGGATGTTTCTTTTGTGGCGAATTCTTTGAGGGCGTTTTTGCATTCGGTGCGGACGTCGCCGGGCATGGAGATGACGAATTGGGGCATTAAGCTTAGAATGGCGTGTTCGGCGGCGTGGATGGCGCCAGCGATGTTCAAGCGGCGGGAGTTGAGAATGTCGAGCGCGCATTTGGGAACGTCGAGCCACATCCCTTTGCTGTAGATGTCGATGGGTGGGTTGTCGACTTGGACAGCGTCGAGGATGCGGCGTTTTTTGTCGACTTTGAAGAATCCGAACACAACGGCGCGGATTTTGATGGCGCCGTAAAAGGCGCGGGAGAGGGAGTCTGGGATGCGCCGGATGGCTTCTGTTTCGATGGGGTCGACGTCGGTGTAGTCGCGTTGTTGGGTTGTCCAGTCGACTTTGACGAGCATGACTTTGGCGTATTTCTGCTCGGGAGAGAATTCTTTGACGAGGTAGGTGTAGCCTTGATGGAGGAAGATGCCGCCTTCGTAGATTGTGAAGAAGGCGCGGGAGGGTTCGACTTCTTCGAGGACGATGTTGCGGCCGTTGGTTATGTCGATGACGGCGAAGTGGCCGTCTTCTGTGTCTCGAATGGCAACGCATTTTGAGGGTTGGGGACGGAAGCGTTCGTTGCAATGGTAGAAGCCCAGAGGGTCTTTGATCATTCGCTCTTCAGCTATCTCAGGCAGCTGCTTACCAAAGTATAATTTGTCTTCATCCGGACGTATGGGCATCTCGAAAGCTGCACACTGAATGTGACCTTCTAGAACGAGCATATTCTGTAAGTCTACCTGGAGCTCACAATTGGGCTTCGTGAATATCTCATCTGGGTTTTCCATGTAATATTGATCAGTAGGGAAACAATCGCCTATCAGAACGGATAGCGAGTCCTTGTTTCTTCGACCAGCTCGTCCGCTCTGCTGTCTGAGATTGGCAATGGTGTAAGGGAATCCCACTGTGATGACAGCATCGAGTGAACCTATGTCTACACCAAGCTCCAGAGCATTAGTGGCAACAATACCCATCAGTTTCCCATCAAACATTTCTTTCTCTATCTTTCGCCGATCTTGTGGTGCGTAACCCCCACGATAGCCCATTATACGAGCGGCGAGATCAGGTCTTTCAACATTCGCAGCCTCCATTCGAACGGCGGTAATAAGAAGTTCGCATTGCTTCCTGATCCGGCAGAAAGCAATGACCCTAACTCCACGCAGAATTAGCTGACAAAACAGCCTAGCCGTTTCAGCAAAGGTATCTCCTCTTCCAGAAGTAGGGTCTTCGGGATCTTTGAAGGGCGTATTCCAACAAAGAAACTCCTTCCTTCCAGACGGTGACCCATCAAAGTCAGTGAGCTTAATGTTTTCGACACCAAAAATTGTCCTCATGTGCTCTTCAGGATTTGCAACAGTAGCAGAACAAGATATGAATTTCACATGGCGGTTTCCCACCGCTGCACATATTCGTCGCAGCCTTCTCATTATAAAAGCAACGTGAGACCCAAAGAGACCATTGTAGACATGAAGTTCGTCGACAACGACATACTTGAGATTTTGCAAGAAAGTTCGCCATTTATCTTCCTGAGGCAGAATGGTGATATGAAGCATGTCTGGATTAGTGAAGATAATACGACCCTCGTCTCTAATGAGATGTCGATCTGACATGGCCGTGTCCCCATCGAAAGTATCGACAACGATATTCTCTAGACCTGGCATGAATCGGAGCAATTCTTTCATGCTCCTCCTCTGGTCCTGAGCTAGAGCCTTTGTAGGGAATATGTACATGCCACGGGAATTCGGGTCTTGCTCTAGCGCATGCAGCATTGGTATCTGATAGATCAACGATTTCCCAGAGCTGGTAGAAGTGGAAACTATTACGTTGTGACCATCATGCAAGTTGTTAATCGCCTCGGCTTGATGAGAGTACAGCTGTGTAATGCCGCGTGTATTATAGAGAGCATTGACGAGGTTCTGAGACAATTGGAAATTGAGGTTGCCAAAGATGGGCTGTTGAGGATCAAAGACACGATGCCCATCCGGTACTATTTGGCCGGTATACCATTCCATCATTTTGATATCTGCAATAATCTTTGAAACACTATCACGCTCTGCGGGTATGGTAGGTGGAGGTCTCGCTAGCGCAGGAGCAGGCGTATTTTCTCTACTCTCCGAAGGCATAGGTATATATTCCTTTTCTCTTTCTTGCAGGGTTTGGATTGGATCGAGATTATCGGCGGCACATTGATTCAGAAAGGCGTTGACGGCAGAGGTGAATTTGACGTTCCTTTTTTCTATCAACTTCATCATTTGCTTCTGGCTAAACACAGGCATCTTCAATTCTTCCTCCTTGAGTTTCCTGAAAGGTTTTGTAGGCTCACCAGTCTTCGCATTGGTGACCTGCCGCTTCAAATCGCCATCGATAAATTCGAAGAGCAATATCTCCCTACTTTTGCCATTGTCCACATGGGCTTCTGCTTCATCTTCCCTGGAGAGATCAAGAGATTTGAATTCTTTGGCTCTGCCACCCTTGATTCCGTCCTCTTCTCCAAGTACAACTTGCAGGGCTGCCTCGTCCACGTATGCGAAATTGATGGCTTGAGGTACAATAGTCTTGATCCTTGCGACATCTTCCACCAACAATTCTCGCTTGATGTGCCCTTCCACCGCCTTCTTTATCGTTTCGAATGATGTTGTCACGTGCTTGCGAGTGCAACAGAACGTATAGACTAGATTGAGGGCGCGATGTGTCTGGGCCAGCTTGGTAAGTTGGTTAGGCCATGGGATTGTAGTCTCGACAACTGTCGAGGAGTCTCGGCGCAGTAGAGGTGGTTTGGCTCTGCCACCGTTTGCGTCTTTGGCGGTACGCTTCGGCTTTTTGCCTCCATCGTGGGTTTTAGTGGGCAGTGTTGTAGTCGAGGAGATTTGGGCACCATTGTCGGCGTCTACAGCTGGAGCAGCATCTGAAGATCCTTGCGGTGCTTTCCGTTTTCGCTTTCGTACAATTTGGTTGGAGACAGTGGCAGCTTGAAGCTTTGCCATTACAATCACTGAAGCTATTTGCTCATTGGTGAAATATTACCACGCTTGTTGGTGAAGCAAGTGTACGGCGGCGCGTCTTCACGTGACCTATGACGATATCTGTACCGGAAGCTGGCACAGAATTGGGGGAAAGGGCATTTCGTCGGCAAGACTAGATACGTCTTACATTGTCGAAAACATCTAAGTGGTGATACCTCTAAGTGGAAGCTGTGTGAAGATGTCATATCTAAAATCTCAAACCCAGTGCAATGCCCAATGCAAAGCCAGGCTTTTTCAAGTATGCCCACTAAAGCGCCCCGCGCATGAAGACCGGCACGCCTTAACGCCCACAGATATGCCAATTCGTAGATCATTCCGGCGTAAATCTTATTAGCATAGGCTCTTATATCACTTCATCAATCATTGACCATATTGCGCGCACAGTCACTGTTGCAACTAAACGTCTCCCACCGCCATATTGTAGAAGCTCTCCCGACTTTGATCAAGCATAGAATCGTCGGAGTCCATGTCGAAATCGATTTCTGGGCCTGCCAGACTTTGCGCGAAGCCTTTCTCCTCAGTCAGTGTGGAGGCGGTTTTGGGCGAAGAAGATTCTTCTTCAATGCGAAGTTTGGAAAACAATCCCTTCATGTTTTGCTGGTCCTCGCCTCTTGACCGTCCTTCTGGTTGTGGAAGGCGATTCTCCATAAAAGAATGAATGCTGCGGACGATTTGCGGGCACGCTTCCTCTTCCGGTAGCCAGGACTGGTTGAGTTCTGGCAAACCCCATGCCTGGGCCAATTGTTGGCGAAATGTGGTAGGGTAGATATGTCTATGTCTGAGTCAGTTGAAAGCCATGTGCATGCGCGCAAGGAGTATATTGTTTTCTGGATTAAATGCTAGTCCTGGAGATCAATTGTGGAAATGGCTTACCCTAGACTCTCTACTTTGGCGAACTTCCGCCGACACCACATTATGTGCTTCTGGTCTCTGGGCAGGAAATTGGCGGCCAGCCCCAGACTACCCTGCGTATTGAGAAAAGCTCCAGCAGGGCTGTCGGGCCAGTATTCGATGGCTTCACATATCCGGCATATCTCCAAGGCTATTGCCCCAACCTCGGGTGGCGGTCTTCGATTGAGCAATGCAGCTGCTTTGTACTGATGTATCAGGTTGATAGCGTGCCAATCAATGAGCATGAGATTGAATGTGAAAAGAGGCCCTTTGTACAGGCCGCCTAGCAGGTACGGATTAACAACATCATCTGGATCCGGTTCCTGGTCCCCAAAATATGTGACCTGATATGCTTCGTCCCCAAAAACCGCGTCAAGATTGTCTCTCCAGGAGCTGATCTGTTCCGAAAATCCCTCGCTTTCTCTGGCAAACTCGTCGGCTGAGATATCCCCTCGTGGTAGTTGTGCAAGTAGCAAAGTCAAATCAGTTGCCAGGACTCGGTGTTTGGCTATCGTTGCTTCGATCTTGTAGTCTATACTCATAGGATAAATTGAAGACTGCTGCGAATAGTACCTTTCCATTGCCAGGAACCAGTCACGGCTCAAAACAGTCTCATAGCCAGACAGTAAACCACCCATTACATCAAATCTTATGTACCAAGCGAGCATTTTTCTGCGCACTTCGGTCTCCATGATGGTCTGCGGCGAATACAACTCCGTAAGCATTCCGTAAGCAGCCTTTTGGTGACCTAGTAAGCTAACAAAGTCACCAAGGTAGTCCTGCACAGTTGTCAGCCAGGTCCCGAGGCCTGGAAGATCAACAAACCTCGAAAGTTGCAAGTTGTAAAATCGTCAACATGGTAGCGTCTGTATGCCTTTCGTTATTGTACAGCGATTTCCTCAAAAGTGATACGGACTTGTTGTAATAGCCTAGGAAGTCTTGAATCTTGCCGTGTGGGCGTGTCAAAGTCGATTGATAAGCGGCAAACCCCACGATAGCATAGAGAAGAGGGTCATAATGCAGCGCAAGGTCAACTAAGATCGTGTGAAGGAAATGGTTGGCATCGTGTTTGAAGAACCAATGATGAGAAGTCAAGTGAGTCTTGTGGTACTCTAAGTAGTACTGTAGATCCGGGGGTAATTGCGACCAAGGTTTACTATCTTGCGGAGGTTCGGTAGAAACAGAGGAGAACTTGGCTGGCTTATCCACGCCGGTTGAGGCAGGAGTGCTTGAAGCCTCTGTCGAAGGTGACAAGCCGCTTTCTTGCTTCACTTGCTCAATGGATGGACGAGGCTGTTCAGCAGGGCTTGTGGCAGTGCCTCTCGTCGAAACTGTCGACGAGTGAGAGCCTTTCGAACTCTTTGAGCTTTCCGAGGCGGGCTTCTCGGATTTGATGTTTTGCCCACGACGCCCTTCTAAGAGTGGGGTTTCTGCGGGATTATCCTCATCCGGCGATGGCTCGCTGTCCTCGGCTGTTGTCCCAGATCGCTCTCTCTTTGATGCGCTGGAATTGCTTGGTGTTGTGCGGGATTCGGGGTAGGTGCAATCTCTGGATCCCTTTTGGCAGCCTAAGATCCACAAGGAGTTAGCTGAAGTTCTGCTGGCCGTAAACGGAGGGCGACACGAACGCTCGCATTTTGGTCGTATCTCGTCACACTAAAGCGGTGATCTTTCATCAGTGAATTTGGTCTCATGTCCACTGAGCTAGAGCGATTACCTTCACCCGCCTGCTCCGACACGTATAGCAACCATTTCTCGTTCTTCGGTGCTTGATGTGACCGGTCCCAGATGGTCGCCTTCTCCTTGGAGTAGGCGTAGCTTCTTCGACAGGAATTTGCCCAGTGGAATTGATCCAATTACTAGCATTTGCCCCAGGAGGTTCGAAGGGACCAGGACCAGCCTGGGAATTTTGAGAAGAGAGATCGGTGTTTAATTCCACTGCACCGCCCGCGATATATGGAAAGTCCGAAGGGTAAAAGTTGCTCATGACAATAGCAACCTGGGTAGTCCAAAGCTTTGGCACCAAAAAGTTGATGTACAGCCAGCCCAACCTGTACCGCAGATAAAAGGCTGGGCAATTTCAACAGGTAATGAGAGTCCTTGTGTTCTCGAATAGGATCCTTTCCATTATAATACCAGCAACAGAAGAACTGATCACTAACAAATATAAACACGCAGGAACGCCGAATGGATGGTGGATTGGAATCGAATAAGGTGCACAAGTAAAAGGCAAGTTGGCCGTGAGTGAGCTACAGTCTGTCCAGTGAGGTAGAAGTAGCCAAATTGGAATTGGCAAGGTGTAATCAGCGTTGTATATCAATCGCGGCTAGTCAGACATCTCATGCACCTACTTCGAACAGAACAGGGATAAATTTGTCAAGGATAATGATAGTGTGCGTAGTGTGAAGCCTGTGCAGCCTACGAGCAGGTCAGCCCCTCACTACTAAGTGGTTTAGAAAAAATCTTTGGTGGTATCAGATCCTGCACACCATGGGTGAGACCCGGGGATCGGAGGTACTCGTTTCTTTGGCGCCTGATGTGCACCAAGGGCACAGTTCCTCATATTTCATCCTACCAGCCTACCAAACTACTAACGCGGGAAGCATCATATCTAAAAAAATAATCGGCCAGGGTGTGATTCGACCATGCAGGTATCAAGGTGGAGGAATAGTCTATTGCGGGACCGCTATCAAAAGAAGTTTTCCAGGACCCAGGTAACGCCGTCAAGCCATGCCTGTCAGCTCATTGCCGAATCACTACGCCGCACGGAAGACATCCTTGAACAAAATTTCCCTTTCCTTCATACCACAACGGCACTTGTTGGTATTTAGGGCACTGATGACCTTTTTTCGGTCGTTAGAGTCTGACTGTATCGCACCGGCATGCAAGCCACCTAGCTGTGATTTGCCGCTTCGTTGTGGGAGGAATCCCGTGAAACGATCAACTGTCAAAGTCGCGTGGCTGAAAGGTAAGGTTTACTGTAGGGTGTGTAGGGTGTAAAGCTTTGATGCTGGCAGACTAAGGTTGGTGTGCCTTGGACATAAGTGATCTTCATTCATCCCATCAAGTTGCTTTAGTGCACCTATCATAGAATTCGACCACGCTTGGCCCATGCACAATGTCGATCAGCCTCTGCCCTAACTTCCCAGCTCGCTTCTTTAGCCTAAATTACTTGTGGTACACCCAAGCTCCTGTCTATTGGAACTCTTATTAGGCTTTAGGGTATCCACTAAGTACGGTTGCCGCGATGCTTTTCATGACGTTGAAAACTTCTACTCAATACAAATGCTATTGTAATACCTCACCTCATTATTAGAGTTCTGGGGCCCAAACTTGGACCAGCTTTCAAACGTCGATCGTGCAGATTCTGAGAGGCAGGCATGGGCGGTAAATCTGGTCCAAGTCTGCAGCAGCCGTCTTGCCGTGACACAAGATGCCTGCCTGACCGGCCACAGGAGCAGGCTCACGTGGGGTAATTTGATATAAACAAGATATGCAGCCGCCCCGCTGGGGAACCGTGGCAGGGCTGCATGCATAATCATGATTTGCAAGTGAAAATAGCTGCTGCCTGTCTGCGAACCCCTTGATCGTTCCCTGCACGCATGCAACATGGTGGGGGCCTAGCAGTGCTGGAGGGAGCTGAATGGCAGAATTGGAACATGGGTGATTGACCCCTTGGACGATGATGCCGCCTTTGTACAGTCACACGTAATTGATACACGTTTCTGGCGTTTAAAAGCTGTTTCGCAGTAGTCACAAATGGGGGGAAGCGTGACGGTATAGTTAAGCATATGTGACATCGCCAGGAATCCCAAATTTGAAACACTGGGGCGAGAAACGGCTGCATGGGAGGCGTCAATTTAGTGTGCCGCGTGTCGATTAGTGCTCCCTTATGGCTGAACCCGTTGATCGAAACAAAACCTCTGCTCCAATATGGAGTCTTGAACACTCTTCTCATTGGTCTAGAATCTTATCTGGAGATTTCACGGACTGTTGTCTTGGACTCTTGAAATGGGCTCACAAGTTTCAAACGTGTCGGGCGCCTTGGCAGCACCTGCAAGAGGATCTTGACACGTCTGCATAGGCGCCTTTGCTTCTATGCATTGGAGAGATACGGTCCGTGTATCAGTAGGCCGAATCTTCAGCCGTAGGACTGTCATCCTCCTGGCTGAAGTCCGAGCGACTCTCTGACGGTCCTGCTGGTGGCGAGTCCTCGGCGGAAAGGTCTTTAATCCACGTATCTACCATCTCTCGAAGGCTTTTGAATCCATCGCTGTTAGTGTAAGGCGGAGAGATCAACAACTCCGCGAGACGTGAAGCGATCTCCTGAGCACGTTGTAAAGTGCTCTTCCGAACTCGTTCACGCTCTTGAGAGTAGCGCAATTCCGTCCCCATATCCGAGGCTGAGGCTCCGTCCGATTCGCTCTCGCTTTCGGTTCCATATTCAACACTTCTCTCATTGTGCTGGTTATGGTCGGCATGTTTCCTAATGCTCCCTAGCTCCGCAGCATGCTGTTCGTTAACAGAATAGACCCAAAGACCAAACATGGCGCGGTAGAAGTCCAGTGGTCCTATGGCATTGGGGGCCGTTTTGCGATAAGGATACTGTAGCACAAGTCTCTCATAATAATTCTTCGCCTTCTCGAATCCTTCCACACTGAACCAACGGCTACGTGCTTTATCAAACATTGCGATTTCGTGGAGAGTCGACCTTCGCCCGTCTTTCCTTTTCCGTGCAAGTTCCACATCACGCCTCAGTAGGATCTCGGCTCCTACTCCCCACCTGTTATTGGTCCTGAGGTCCATGGTGTGCCCATTGTGTTCACTCCGAAGAAGTAAGCCCCAAGCCCTGCCAGCACGTATATAGTCATCCTCTAGCAAACACCTTTGCAATGTAGCTGTCATTGCTGCAAGATGGCGCTGACGGAGTCCTGGGTCACCGGCTAGATTGGTCTGTATGTCATAATTTGGCCCTCTAGCAAAGGACAGAGCAGGCTTCAGTGTTGTCAATTCATGAGCAATCTCCTCTTTGACCTTCGATCGTGAAGACGTCTGAGATCGATGAGGAAAACCTTGGGTGAAGTTGCTCCCTGGGAAACCTTCCGCTAGAGCCTGTCTTAAAGTCTCATGCTGACTCGCTATACTTTGATTCAATGTCATGTGAGTGCTTGTCGCCGGAGATGGAGCGACACCGTCTTCTATTGTCGATATATCAGGATCGACCTCCGAAGAGATTTCGTCCCTCTTTCGCTTCTTAAACCCATATGTAGGAGGAGATCGAAGACTATCAATGGATCGTCTTGAGTTGAAGGTGGGTGCGAAATATGAGATGGAAGACATCCCAACGGAACGACCAACCGGCGGCCGTCTTGAAGGAGTGGATCAATAAATGCAAAGGCTTTGGATTATTCACTAGTTGTAGCTATGCTATTATCACTCAAGATATTCGAAGCGTAACCCTACTTTGCATAGCTCACGTCTCCAGTGTGGTGGATCTGCTTACTCGAGAATCACCCTTGTGTCCAAAGAGACTTCACAGTTCTTTGACCTTTTACAAAGTTGGTACGATATATTGTCGAAAAGAGTGGACGAGTAGGGGAGATTTTTATTTAAAACCTCAGTATATTCGTTTGTGCTGCGTACCTGGAGTGGTGCCGAGGCGCGCCCGAAACGCGGCTTGGCAATTTCGTCCCGAGCAATAGGAACGAAACACCGCCTAGTCTCACTCCGTACAGCATCAGCGCGGTATCACTGTAATCTCTCACTGCCTCTGCTGCCACGACGCTCGCCACCCATCTCAGCTTGGGTCGCCGACTCGCATACGCTCATAAGCAGAGTACAGGCCAAAAGCACCCGCCACTGTATCACGCCCACGTTCCCTGAGAGACCGTGCCAGCCCCAAACCGGACCCCATTGTCTACCTTTAGCCTTATACGAAACTCCTAATTAGGACACGCACTCCATCACCACCGGTACCTCCTTTCTTCAACCTCTCTTAGGGCTTACGTTCCTCTATACTCATCATCATACACAACCGGAAACCTCCGAGCACTGGAGTCAGTGCATTGCACCACTGCCTGGACAACCTGGCCCGACTCCCTACGGGATTTTTCCCCCTACATCCTTGATGGCATAGGAGAAGACTTTGCACCTTCCACTCGCATCCTTCTTCTTTAGAGCTTACTTGTTCGTCATGGGCCAAAGTGCGTCCACCCAGCGCGAGGAATTCAACAATCGTGATTCTCGGCGACTTTCCCAGCTTTTAGATCGAGATGTGCGAGAAAGGTCAACTTCAGGAAGGCCAACAACAAGGGCGTGGGTTACTGGTCGGCAAACCACTGATCAGCAAAACTCGGCGTCGTCTTTGGGTCCCACTCCTGCACAAGATTCCCATTCGTCTCAACCCATTGCAACTTTCAGCCGTCAGATCTCCACACAGTCAGTACCCATCCTGAGAGGCGGAGCGGGAGGAAACAGTACGGATATCTCAACACGAGATGATGTGTTTTATGAGCGGCACGAGGAAAGGGCATCCACTCAGATGGAAGATTTGGATGATCGAGATGGTCAAATTACCCATATAACGGCTTCTCCAATGCCACGTCGGTCAAGTAGGATATCAAGGCTTAGCTCAATGGTCATGCCTCGTTACACGACGAATGAAGCATCAGGTGATGGCGAACAAGATCCTGGGGTAGGCCGTTCCTGGCGAAGACGTTTATCAAACACCGACCCTACACGCACTTTCCCCCATACGCAAGGCCAAAGCAGTCATCGCTTGTCACTCTTTGGTTCATTCACACCAAGATCCTCCACATCTCCAAGATCAAGGCGACCCCGAGAGCGTGCTCCAATCTCTCGACCATTTCCACTCAGTCCCGATGCGTCTCTTCCTCCCTCAGGGTTTGCGACTTCTCCACTTCGAGAAGCTCCTCCAACAACGGGAACTCGAACCGCCCCTCATGACCCTCCGTCCAGATTGTGGTCCATACGTGACGGGTCTCGCCTGGCACGTGTCCGGAGATCCATCTCCTCCCCTTTTGAAAGTCTACTGCCGACGCCGCAGCGGTCACAAGCTCCAACTCCTACTACACAAGCTCCACCTCAACGTCCTCAGAGGCTTACGCCAACTCATGATCCAGAGTTCCGGCTCCCCTCTTTAGACGGCACGGATGCAGGCGGCGGAACGACTAGTCTAGAGCCTGATCCCATGCTTTCTGTGAACAGGGAGCGCAGGTTTTCCGCTATCCCTACTGTATCAGAGTCTCCAGAACGTACAGTATCACGGGTCGATGCTCCTACCTGGACAGAAAGATGGGCAGAGCGCGGTTCTGTAGGAAGGCGGGAAGGCCGTAGGATGCCCACCATGCTCCGAGGAAGATCAAGTCGGCTCATTAGACGTGATAATGAGGGTCCTCTGCCTCGCATATTGCATTTGGCTGCCACAGCGATTGCAGCCCAGCTTTCAGGGACTCCGGAACAGCCACCTGATATGCAGGCTATCGGACATGACGATCTTGACGGCAGTTTGCAGAATCTATTTCGAACTCTACAGAATGCGTCCAATATGACAGGTGAGACACGTCCGCATGATGATAACGACACTACCCGTCCTCCAGGGACATTACCACCTTTGAATTTCCTGCGTGTCTTCCGGTTCGTAAGCCAAAGTTCTAACACCGCTGCGCAGCCCACTGATGGGGCTGGAGGACGAGCGAGGGCCGAGCATTCATCCGGGAACAACGATGACACGCCTGATGACCAGGATAGCAGGACCGTGACGCTGGTTGTTGTCGGCGTTCGATCAGTGCCCTCAGACCGCATCGGTCAAGAAGATACAGCTGCTGCAGAACCCAGTCTGGATGCGTTGCTAAATCTTCCGGCTCTTGCTCCGTCTGCGAACGTACTCAGGAATGGAGCTGGAAGTCTGCTCAGAAATTCGAATGGGAGATCGCGCTTTCCGAACCGTCGACGGGCATCTATACCAGGCATTGCTACGTTCCCAGCTAACTATGATAGCCAAAGACATCAACGGACCCTAAGTGTCTCCAGCCATCGAGGTTCTGGTGATGCAACTCCCGCTACCGGCTCTGCTACACCTGTTGTGATTTCGGAGTCTCCTCCTGGACCACACCCTCCGCCGTCTACTCCCGCCGAGCCAGGCTTGTCTGCCTACTCCTCTGCAGCGACTACGCCGAGTCGTCGGCCTTCTTCCGCCTCTGCAATACAGCAACCACCGATCCCAACCCGAGATATTGCAACTCAGAATCTCAGGGAGGCAGGCATCTTGCCGTCTGACGACCAGCCCAGTCGTGTGCAGCAGCGGCGAAGAAGTGATTCTGAGTTTGCACGTCACCGAGATCTGGGGCTTGGTGCTGCCAGACGTAATGGTGTTGTAGAGCCTGACGAGGTCGACACAGGAGATTCACCAGCCTCTGGAAGCAGGAGCTGGTTAATATACGTGGTTGGCACGAACCTTTCGGAAGATCATCCGGCATTAACAACCCCAAGCCTCTTCACGGATGTAAGTGATACTTCCCGATTTACCCAGTCACTTCCTGGAGCTTATACTGATCCAAACCTCGTCTAGAACCCCACTTATGAAGATATGCTGTTACTCTCATCCCTTTTAGGACCCGCCAAACCACCAGTTGCTAGTCGCGAAGATGTTGCCTCAGCTTTGGGAACATATCGCATAGAGAGTTCTGGGGACGGACTTATTGCAGTAGCAACGGAAGACATCGATCGAATACGCATAGGTCCTAGCGAGCGCTGCTTGGTTTGCCTTGAAGATTATCAGGCTGAAGAGGAGTTGCGGCAACTGACGAAATGCACACATATGTTCCATCGGGAGTGTATTGATCAGGTACGTCACTGAGAGCTTCCTACGCGCCTCTAGGTCTGGTGCTAATAGATTGTTGATAAAGTGGCTTACTATTGGGCGCAATTCTTGCCCCCTGTGTCGAGGCCAAGGCATTGACGAGAAAAAGGAAACTCAGCCAGTACAGCCAGAAGGTCCACAGTCTTCAGGGCCCAGCCCCTCTGAAGTTATGGCATGATTCACTCTAAATTGGTTTTTCTTCAGAATCAAATGCAGCATTAGCCGGTCGACATAGCATATGTTTGATTATGGGATGGAGCATGAATAACTCTGCCATGCCTAGTCTCGTATGTGTTTAAGCCAGATGAAGAGCAGGAGACGCTTACACGTGTAATTGAACAATGACTTGATTTCCGATGTCTCATGAGAGCAGAGACGTATAGTATTTTAGCAAGGAGTGGTTGGCATAGTCGAGTACAAAGAGCAGAGGAAGTCTGCGCACTGGCATGAAAGCTTGTACACTTAATTAGCTTATGAGACATGATAGCAGCACTCTATAGAGCGAAATTTGAAATTGTTATTGACTGTACCGACCTAGAATAGAGAGATGCTGACGTGCTCTGGCCTCCGACGGCGAGCGCAAGTAGCTTGAACACTGCCAGCGCATACAGAAGAACAACTCTTTTCACATGATCTTACATCCTCAATGAAAGATGACCGAGCTCGCTAGCGCAGGTATATCACATCCATTCCCTCTACACTGTATTGAGTCTCTACCCTTTCCCCCAATACACAGTGCCTCACCAGCCCGTCCGCCTTATTTAAAAAAACCCTTTTACCCACGACGCCATGCATATGCTTTCAGCGATATTCCCACATTTTCAAGTCGCATGCTCCGGTCTCAAAGTCCCACTCTCAGGAGCAATCAGCGGATGCCACTGCGCCATGAACGTAATCGCTGCTCCGCATATCTTCGTTAGCACACGTCCTCTTCTTCTCTCCTATACCACGCCCCCCTGTCTCTCTGTCTCTTTCTCTGTCTTTGGAAACCGGGGTAAGAAGGCTGCAGCTTAAACGTACCCCACATTATATAGCAGCTTGCGAATGATAGGATTAGGGAACTGCGCCAGACTCTGCAGGAGAGCAAATTTGGTTAGTTATAGGTATTTTTTGAGATGTGGCTAGGGGAGAAATGGGAGGAAGAGGGGCAGGAGGGATGGTACGTTTGATTTTCGCCTTTGGGGGAGAAGAAGTAGGCGAGGAGGCAGGCGACGACGACGAAGATTAGCCCGATTATAATGCTGGCGCTGTGGGTAGGGGAATGTCAGTAAGGGAGACAGTGCAGATGAAGAGGAGAAGATAGGACTGACCCGTTTGCCATCTTATTGGGGAAGAGGATTGTATGGGTTATGGTAGTGGAACTTAAGCTTGGTGGTTTGGATGCAGTGAAGGTTGACGTGAGCTTATGCATGAGACGCATAAATTTAGCGTGGCTTTATGCACATGATACGTCTAGCTGCTGTGAACAAGGCTTTCGTTCGCACATATTTGGATGGAGATCTAAGATTTGCTATACTGCTTTACTCTCTCTATGTAGTACAAGCCTGTGGTGTCCGAACCCAAAGGACGCTCTCCCACCATTTCCGTTATACCATCAATCATATACAATGCACAAATATACAGTAAACCATTTCACAGTTTCGCCGGTTTTGCGTTACCCATCAGCTCAGCACCAGCGCCTGCAATACACGGCTTGCCAGTCTCCACGACAATTGTCTGGAAGACGACCTTGTTTCCCTCTTTCCACATCTCTGTCCTGAGCTTCTGGCCCGGAAGAACGGTGCCGGCGAACCTCACCTTGATATTTTTGAAAGGCCCATAGGTTTGATAGACGTGCTTCCCGCTGATGCCGAAGAAGCATAAGCCATGGAGAATGGGTACCTTGAATCCACCCATCTTCGAGAACTCGGGGTCTATGTGGAGAGGATTTCTGTCACCGTTCAATCTGTACAAAGCAGCTTGCTCTTCAGTGGTGACTTCTTCGATGACAGCATCCGGTTGCCTCTTCGGTGGCTGATGCACTGCAGTTGCAGCGCCTCTGTCAGTCCCCTTACTTGGTCCACCAAAGCCTCCACTGCCCCGAATAAATGCAGATGACTCGTTATAGAAGACATCTTCTCCTGTAGCAGCGTTTTTCGTTGTGGTCCCTGATACCATTATGGCCGATTTGCCCTTATCAACAACTTCCACAAGTTTGGGATAGCTGACCAAGGTCGCCGCAGTTGGTATTGGGAATTTTCGAATTTCGAGATATTGTTCCCCGTGTAGTAGCATCATCGGATTGAAGTTAGGAAGGATGTCGTCTATGTTCCATGGAGTCTCGGCGCCGAAATATGGAACCACTCCGAAGGTTGGCAGCGCTTGGAACGAGTCAGAGTTCTCGTAGACCAGAGGAAGCTGTGTCCGCTTGGCACCAATTCCGAGGTTATAGAGGATGACATCTTTGTCATCATACTTGAACTTCGACCCTTCGGAATTCATCTTTTTAGCTTTCTCAATGTTTTCCAAAATCTCTTTGTTTGATCCACCTGCCGCCTTACTACCTCCACTCCTGTTCTGCATGTTGTTCATGATACTCTTCAGTCCATCCTGGCCATCTTCGGGATGATCGGCCCTACCGTCGTCAAAGTTGACTACATCAGACCACACCTTCACCACGGCTTCTGGGGTCAGCTTGACATCAACAGGGAAATCATGGCCTCCGCTTCTTTGCCATCTTGTCCGTGCATGCCAGCCGCTACCCACTTCGAAAAGAAGACCTGTTGGCGGCTTTGGGACTTTGTCAGAGGAAAGTGCTACCACTATTGGTGCCACTTGTTCGGGCTTGAAAGCCTGGACCATCTCCTCTGGCATTATGCTCCGTGTCATATTGGTGCCGGCATTAGGTGCAATAGTATTCACGTAGATATTATATTTCGCCCCTTCGCGGGCGAGTGCACGCGAGAGACCTAATATGCCAAGTTTCTATTCAAAGTTAGCATCCGCAGTCAGCTCCACTTTGGAGAGGTGACATACCGCAGCAGCATAATTGGCTTGCCCGAAATTACCGTAGATGCCACTTGTACTTGTGGTATTGACTATCCGACCATACTTCTGCTTCAACATATAGGGCCACGCAGCCTTGGTAACTTTATACGTCCCACGAAGGTGGACCGCGATGACCTGATCCCAAATCTTCTCGTCCATATTGGCGAATGCCTTATCTCTGAGTATCCCAGCGTTGTTGATAATAATATCGATACGGCCATAAGCGTCTATTGCAGCCTTCACGACGGCATCGCCGTCTTCAGCAGAAGCTTTGTTTCCAACGGCCTTGCCGCCGTTCTGTTCAATCTCTCGCACAACATCGTCAGGATTAACCAAGTCGTTGACCACCACATAAGCGCCGTATTTCGCGAAAAGGAGAGCGTACGAGCGGCCAAGCCTACCACCGTCAGCCTAGAGTTAATAGTCAAGTCTGAAAGAAGATATACCCTCCTCCAGCGCCAGTGATCAGAGCAACCTTCCCTGTGAAGTCGATTGGCTCGCCAGGATCATTATCCCCGAGCTTCTGAGCTTCTTCAAGCAAAGTCAAAAAGTCTGCAACACCAGTAGGGTAGCTTGGCTCTGAGAAGTCATTGACATCTTTCCATCTCTTAAGGACGGCTCCTGGAGTAAGGCTTGAACCGGTCTTGAGTAAAGCACCTTTTGCACGCTCCCATCGTAATTTGGCGATATGTCCTCCACCTACTTCGAAGATAGATCCTGTCTCATGCTTATTGGAAGGGTGCACGAGCACCGCAACCAATGGCACTACCCAGTCAGGCTTGAGATTTTCGAGGACATCTGGCGGCATCACAGTCTGGGTCATCCGGCTGGCGGCGATAGGGGCAATGACATTGCATATGATGTTATATTTATAGCCCTCCTTTGCAAGTGTCTCTGTAAACCCAACTTGGGAAAGTTTGGCAGCGGAATAATTGCATTGACCAAAGCTACCAAAGAGACCCGCAGCAGACGCCGTATTGATTACTCGGCCGTATTTCTGGTTTCTGAAATGTGGCCACGCAGCTCTTGCGCACTGAACAAAGTAATTGTCATCATCCGCTTGTACCGGACAGAGAAGGTAAACGTACCTTATAAGCCCCTTTGACGTGGACCTTGATAACAAGATCCCAGTCGGCATCGGTCATATTCTTGAAGCTGACATCTCGCAGAATGCCTGCGTTGTTCAAGAGTACGTCTATCCTCCCAAACTCCTTGATAGCCGTTTCAATTATATTCTCGCCATTCTCGACGCTGTCATAGTTGGCTACCGCTTTGCCGCCTGTTGCTCGGATCTCGTCGACGACCACATCCGCTGCCTATAATGTATATATTAGCTGGTTTATTATGTTTCCGGATTAGGGGGGCGTGAATACCTTTGAGGACTTTCCCTCTCCTTTGAAGGAGCCTCCGAGATCATTGACAACGACATTCGCACCTCTGGAAGCGAAGAACAATGCATATGCCTTTCCGAGACCTCCGCCGGCACCAGTAACGACGACTGTTTGACCGTCAAATCTCAATTCTGCCATGACTGAAGAAGATGAGGAAGAACAGGAACAATGGCCGGCGTTCTACGGTGTAATATGAATCGCGGGATTGCCTCGGCTCGGCAAACCTTCCCATAGAACTAATCAAATCGGCCCCACGTTGAACGGCAGGTGACACAGCCAAAAAAGCGATGTCTCATTATGCGCCGTGTACCTAAGTACCTGTTCCACGAATGCCCAGGCCGAGGCTACCTAAATGAGTGAAGCAGGCTGTAGCCGCTAAATCAAATTAAGCACAAGCATCTTCGACCTCCACTGTTCAGCGCTGCTATTGCTAGATAGAAGGTTTTACCCCACAACTGCCACTCTCATTGACAGCTGGGTATTATCGGAGACGCTCGAGCTACTAGAAGGTATTTTCGAGGCGATTCCACCATCTAGTCCAAGGAATTTAGTATTACGCATTTCTAAGACATACTGCAAAATCAATATGCCTGAGATAGTAGATGATAAATCTGAACATTGCATATCTTTCATCCTCGAACGGTTGAATAACAAGCGTTCAGGAAGTGACGAGGTGCCTTTTTTTGTGGGCATTAACGGCGCTCAAGGCTCCGGCAAGACTACACTGGTACGTATGGCCAGCCACTGAGTTTAGGTCCTAGCGTGAAAACATACTCTCATCTTTGAAACGGTCCACGTTACGCAGATCCCAAAGCTGCGGGCTGAGAACAGCATCATTTTAATAATACCTCCCTAATCACCGATTCTCTTCTCCTAGGTGTCGACTCTCGCCGCGAGGCTCAGTCAGCCCCCGTATTCGCTGCCGACAACAGTTCTCTCCATTGATGACCTCTACCTACCTCATCATGCTCTATCTGAGCTTGCTGCTAGTCATCCAAACAATCCCTTAATACAGAATCGTGGACAGCCGGGAACTCATGACATTACGCTCGGCCTTTCCATATTCTCTGACCTTCGGGAGGGCAAAGAGACTCGGATACCCAAATATGACAAAAGTGCACACAGTGGGCAAGGAGACAGGGTTTCGGCAGAGGAATGGAATATGGTAAATAGAAATGGAAGTGCCAAGACGAAAGTGGTAATCTTTGAAGGATGGTGTGTAGGCTTCCGAGCATTGCCACAAGAGGAATTGCAAAGGAAGTGGCAGGACGCCTCTAAAAAACGAGATTCAGGTACTTATCAAGGGAGGTTGGGATGGATCAAGTTAGAGGACGTGGAGTTCGTCAACGAAAACCTGAGAAGATATGATGAGTTGACGAGTCAGCTTGATGCCGTCATTCATCTCGATGCAGGAAATCCAATGTTCGTGTACCAATGGAGAATTGAGCAGGAGGTCGACCTCCGCAAGTTGAAAGGGTCGGGGATGACGGACGAACAGGTCGTTGATTTTGTCAATAGCTACTACCCTGCATACGAGCTGTTCACAGATGGCCTCAGGGCAGGCGTATTTGGAGATAAAGGCAAGCAGCTCAGGCTTATTATAGGAAAGGATCGGAAGGTCAAAGAGATCCTAAGGATATAACGGCCCCTGGAATAGAGCTCCTTTATATACCCTTTGCATCATTCATAGTAATAACTCGAAAGGTAAGGCTGAACAACGTAATTGGGATCATGTCCGACTTGGATACCTATAAGTAGCCGTAGGTCTCCAACTGCGAACAGAGGATTAAGTTTGAAGATTGTTAGTCTAGACCCCAGTCAGATACACTGCTCTCAATCGACTTCCATCTCTCTCGCAAGCTTTTGAGCTTCCGCAGCCATCTCCTCATCACTTCTTGGCTTCCTCGTATCATTGTCTACTGCGGGAAATTTCGGCCTGTCTCCCTTACTTTCTCGAAGGTGTTTACCAACATTGCCTTCCTCACCTTCCAACATGCCATAAATAGCATCAGAACCACCTCTCTCTTCCAAATCCTCGGCTTTCCGAGGTATTATGTGTGTATGCACGTGTGGAACACTCTGACCCGCATCGATACCATCTTGCATGGCTATATTGAGGCTAGTTGCACCATAGACCCGCTCTATCATACGTCCCACTCTTTGGACGGTGAGGTACAGATCCGTCACTTCGGTCTGAGTAAGGTCTGAAAACCTAGGAGTGACGCGTCGTGGGGAAACAAGAACATGCCCGGGCAGTAGGGGTTTCAAATTGACCAAGGCAAAGGAGTGTGGTGTCATATGGAAGACCTTCGTGCAAGGTCAGACCATACTTGATCATGTTGGGCCCAAGTGTGGTCAAACCTGAGGCGTCACCAGGAAAGGGCCAAAGTAAATCTTGCTCGACGTTTGTAATACGCTCGAGGCCATCTGCTGCAGAGCTATCCAAGATCCAAGAAGACGTGGGGGAGACCGTTGAATTGGAGGATTTGAGAGGTTCGAACCAAGGCAATCATACACATCCGAGCTAGATTAGCTTGGTCGTTTCCAAACAGGTGAATGAAACACGTTGGGACAATCTAAATGCAGGGCAAGGGCAAACTCCGGTTGCCTGTCCACGTTGTAATGTTTTTCCAAGAGTCGGCGCCTTTCTTCTAGATTTACCTTGACAATATGAGTTTTCGGAGGAAAATCTGCTCCCAAGAGCCAGGTAGACCTGCGCTTTCCACGTTCTGCATCGCCTCACTCACCCAGCCTCCACCATCAGCGAGCAGTTCGTGCTCCTGAAACGTTGTTGCCTTGCGGGCTATCTACAAAGTCGTGACCACGAAACGTAAACACAGTCGCTTTATCAGTTATTCATAACCGCTGACGATCTCTCGTATGGGAAAATAATATCCTTCTTTGATCATGATTGGGACTTCGACCACAGAGTATCTGTTTATCCAAGCTTGTATATATTTTCTTCACTACGTTGCTCCTCTAAGCGCTTTATATTGCATTATCGTCTTCGCTCTTCGCCCTTGGGCGTATCGAATCCCCATATGGCTCGAAGTCTGGGCGATAGCTGAAGCCGGCTTCTTGCTTCTACTCTACATTCCACGGAAAGTTTGGTTGCAACGTGCTGCTTCTCACCCCGAAACGCTGCCTCGAGAGAAGCGAAGAGAACTTTTCACACTTTGTATCAATACAGTGGAGGATCCGAAGCACTATCTGAAGTACTGGTTTCGTGGAGCGTCCCTTTCTGATATCAAGAGGGAAAATGTCAAAGGTAGCCTTCTCAGCTACATTGTAGTCACATTGCTCACAGATGTAGAATTATTCTGCTGGGCTTTTCTGAATAAAGCAAAAGGGGGTCCCGAAGATGATGAAGAATTAGAGGAATATGCCGACGAGACAGAGGCGCGTTTGGGAACCAAATTGGAGCCCGGACGAGGGAAGGCTGTCTCGTTAAGGATAACCATAGACGAGGTGAAGACTATGTATAGATCATGTAAGTCTCCAGTCTAATGTATTTTCGATGCCATGCTGATTTCCCGGCCTAGTATTCTGGTATTTGGTATGGCGCCTCGGCATTAGTGGAGACCAGATTTCGCCGTTCAGTTAAGCTAACCTTTTTATCAAGTGCGTCTTCGTGGTTGACACGATTACCTGTGTTTCGATGCGCTGGCAAGGCTTTCAATTCCACCGTCTTCCTTATAGACTTTTCTTTACAGTCTTCCCCCTGCGCCCACTCACGTTGCTGAGTAGACAGCCAACTCCAGCAAAGAAGACAACGTACTGGTACCGACCACACACTTCAAAGACCAGGTTGCCTGTACTATTCATACACGGTATAGGCATCGGTCTCTACCCTTATGTCAATTTTTTCGCTCAGATTAATCAAAAAGATGGGAGTAGTGCACAAGACGGCGAGATAGGGATCATTGCAATTGAGATGATGCCCGTATCATTCCGTCTGACCAGTCCAGCTTTAGAAAAGGATGAAATGTGTGACGAGATCCACAAGATTCTCGAGAAGCATGGTTGGGACAGAGTTGTATTGGTCTCACATAGCTATGGTACAGTCGATCCATACCACAATGTACTCATGGTCGAGGCTGATGAAATCCTAGGCAGTGTTATATCTACCCACCTACTCCACAACAGCAAAACCTCCCAGCTCTGTGGGCCGGTGTTCCTTATTGACCCCGTCTCGATATTGTTACACCTTCCGGACGTAGCCTACAATTTCACTTGCCGGAAGGCCCGGCGAGCTAATGAACACCAGCTTTATTGTAAGTCGTATGAGACAGGCTTAGCTTAGCTGCGCCTTGCTGACACGCTCAGACTTCGCAAGCATGGATCAAGGCGTAGCTCATACCTTGGGCAGGTCAGTCTCCGTTGCAGACCCGTAATGTATAGACTAAATTAAATGATAGGACCTTCTTCTGGAGCGAGAATTGCTTATGGAAGAAGGACGTCAAGGATCATAGAGTGACGGTATCTCTTGCTGGTAAAGACCTTATCGTTGATACAGAGGCTGTTGGCAGCTACCTAGCACAAAATGGCGACAGTAGGCTTGCCTCGGCAGCGTGGAAGCAGCAGAAATGGAAAGGCACGGGATTGGACATCCTGTGGTTTGAAGAGTTGGACCACGCCCAAGTCTTCGATTCCAAGGCCAATTGCGAAATCCTTGCGAATGTGATTAGAGCGTACAGTGTCGGAGAAGGCCGCACAACATCCTACGGTTCTATTGAGGATCGAAATTCACTGGCAGGATAAAGGAAGATAGGATATGTAGTTGTACTTATCATAGGGAATGACTGGTAGTGCTCGACCGTCGCAATTGAATAGAGGCAAAATAGAGCGAAGGCCAATACATAAATTTATCAGCACACTGATCTGTGGCCACCAATTCCAATTATCAGGAGTTCGACTAGCAGCCTCACAGATCAATCTTTCAGGGGTTGAGATGCTCCCTGTCGTATCAAGCTATGGTGGGTTGGTAAAGCTTTGATTTCCCCGCCCAAGCGGGAATGCGACCTACTTTAAAAGTATCACCTCCGATAACTGTCCAATGTGTTACGGACGTTAGGATCTCACATTGAACCAAGCGTTCAACTGTATCAATGCCGTAATCACATTGCGCCAGAGGCTGCTGTCATTTTCCAACGTGCCGCAGATCTTGTAGTGTTTATCCTATGCGTCTTTTTGACACAACCGTCGCTGATCCTAACATCCGACTCCTCAAAAGCCTCTCTCACAAACACGACAGGTAGGCAATGTAACATATTACTGCAGCATTGGAACCGAGGGCCGAAAGAATATCGTATGCTGCAAGGCTTTATACACCGAGGGTTGATAATTGCCAGTTAGCAACCTTATCGAAGTTACCTCGTACCTCGGTCTATTTTTCTGCAAATCACTAATCTCCTGCCACTGTCACTGCGAACATGAGCGCTCCAGCCCAACAAGCCGGGGGAGCCTCCAACCCGCCAAATCCTGCACCAAATGAGCAGAATCCTTCCCATCCCAGTTTTCGGCGGCAGCGTGCCTCACGCGCCTGCGAGACCTGCCATGCTCGGAAAGTCAGATGCGATGCAGCTTCCCTCGGTGTCCCCTGTCAGTGATGCTCTCTACGATGTATAATTTGGGGATGCTGACACACGAACAGGCACTAATTGCACCGCATTTCAAATTGAATGTAAAATCCCAGCACCGAAAAGGAAGAAGACCGCAGGTCGAGGCCGGGACTCCGACAGGTGGGTGGAGACTGCCCCAACGTAAACACACTACATACAGCACTGACAATGAGCGTCTTTCAACAGTGACCAGGCTGAGTCTGTTCAAGCGCAGTCTCCGACCGTAGAGAACCTCGCCGGTTATGACTTCAACAACAGAGAAAGCGCGCAAGATGGCATGCCAGCTACCTCGTTGTCCGACGCTCAGGTTGTTCAACAGGGTGCACAGAACATGCATTACACACACTTTATGAGGCCAAAGTTTGCAAGGGCGCCAATTAAGGAAGCTGGAAGAGTTGCATACCTTGGAGAGTCATCCAATTTGTCCTTGCTGGTGCATGATAGACATGGTACCACTGATGTGGTTCACTACCCACTACCAGACACAGTCAAAGGATCACGAGCCCGCTTGACGGACTTGGACAACGTTGAGATTGACATATTACATCAGCGAGGAGCATTTTTGCTTCCCCCACGGGTACTCTGTGATGAGCTTGTCGAATCGTTCTTTAAATGGGTCGCTCCAGTGGTCCCGGTCATCAATCGCAGCCGTTTCATGGCACGGTATCGTGACAACAAGAATCCGCCATCTATACTACTGCTACAGGCCATACTACTCGCCGGTTCAAGGGTCTGTACAAACCCTCAATTGATGGATGCGAATGGGTCCACCACCCCTGCGGCCATGACCTTCTACAAGCGGGCGAAAGCATTGTACGATGCCAATTACGAGGATGATCGGGTCACAATTGTCCAGGCTCTTGTCTTGATGGGATGGTATTGGGAGGGTCCAGAAGGTATCGCGTCTGGCTTGATAAGCAAATTGTTCCGTACTAATCTTTGTTTGGCGTAGACGTGACGAAGAATGTCTTCTACTGGACCAGAGTAGCTACCGTTGTTGCACAGGGCTCAGGCATGCATCGAAGGTACAAACGTGACCAGCTTTCTTTGTGACCTCACTGACAAATCCCCAGTGTCGAAGGATCTCAGCTCAGCAGACCCGATAAGCGGTTATGGAAGCGAATCTGGTGGACGCTGTTCACCCGAGATAGATCAGTAGCTGTTGCTCTAGGACGACCTGTGCACATTAACACCGATGATTCTGATGTCGAGATGGTTACCGAGGACGACTTCATCGAGGATGAAGTGGATCAACCCGCAAAATATCCACCCAACCCTGTACATGTTCAATTCTTTCTTCAGTATGTGCGACTTTGCGAAATTATGGGGCTAGTTCTGTCTCAACAGTACTCTGTGGCATCCAAAGCACGGCGTCAGAACGCCATTGATCTCACTCATAGCGATATGGCCCTCGCGGATTGGCTTCAAAATTGTCCGAAAGAGGTCTATTGGGAGAAACCAAGACATAATTTCTGGTCGGCACTACTTCACGCTAATTACTAGTAAGTAAAGCAATGCGCCTTCCTCAGTGGCCTGCACTACTGATATCGCGAAGCACTACTCTCTGCCTTTTGCATAGGGCGCATATGCCGCCAGCAACGTCAGAGGGCAACGGACAGATGAATGGCTATCCCACTGATGCAGCCTACCCATCCAGAAACATCGCCTTCCAGGCCGCTGGAATGATTACCTCTATCATCCAGCATCTCCAAGAGTCTGATGAGCTACGCTTTACGCCAGCTTTTGTGTAAGATTATTCCCAGCCGTTTCAAAATTTCGTGATCTTGCTGACGGTCATTGCCTTGAAGCGTATACAGCTTGTTCTCCGCCTTAATCATGCATGTGTATCAAATGCGCTCATCAGTAGCCCAAGTAGTCACCGCAACGCAAGAAAGACTTACGATTTGCATGAATGCTCTAAAAGAAGTGTCCAAAGTGTGGCTTGTTGCTAAAATGGTACACACGTTGTTTGAGTCAATCCTGGGCAACAAAATGCTCGAGGATAAATTACAGAAGGCAGCCGGCAAGAGGCACAAGAAGCCAAGGATTGAAAATCGACCGCCTGAGAAGGACGAACAACAGCACCAGAATCCACCATCGCAAAAGCGGAAGTATGAGGACATAGAGCTTGGCTTCTCCAATGGACCTCCGGCACCCCAAGTGTCATACGAGCGATCTCGGCCTCAAACTCCTGCCGTGACACCGTCTAGAGATCTGGGGCAACAACCACCGGTACAAATGAACCCAATGGCTGCACCACCGCCAACTTCGGAAAATCCGAGGCAATCGAACGATGCTTTCATGGGAAGCTCGCGGAACAATACACGTCCGCCAACCCCTTTTAATCCCGCCTACCCCAATATTGCTACACCACCAGATCTTTATCTCATAACCCGCGAGTCTCCGTCTATTCCACAAAATCTGTGGGAGAACTTCCAGCCGGACCAGCTCTTCCCAGAGAGCACTAATATTGCTATGCCGCACTATTCGAACCAACAGAATCTTGACCCTCAACTACAGATGCCACCAATGCAGTCGCCAGGCATGCTGCAGCCGCCGATGCAAGGGCAGCAGCAAATGTCTTCCCGTAGCATGCAAGACATGTCGGGGATGTCACAGATGCCAGGGATGCAACCGCAAACACCTGGCTGGCAGGCGCCTTTCCCAGGCGACAGTCCAGAGGATAATTGGAGTAACAGCAGTCGAGGACCCAATCCTCCTACAGCTTTGAACGTAGAGGACTGGTAAGTATACCTATTGTATTCTGTACGAAAAAAGGTGCCTGACATTTATTCGCACAGGTTTCAATGGTTTGGAATGAATGGCGGTGATCTGAGCGGATTATCCAATGATGGCATGTAGGCTTACAATTTTGTATCTTGAGCTTTTAGTAGTACTTTGGGCTTCACAGATCTGGTATCATTCCGTTGAGTAGGGGTTTCCATCGGTGCACTGGACTCACTAAGGGGGCAAAAAGCTTGGGCTTGAGTGTAGTTATCGGTGTACACTAGTGAGCAGCGTTGACTTCAACGTTCCCTGAAGATGGACTTGTTGAATGATACCTCATATCATATCATACTATAAGAAATTCGCTATCAAAGCATATGAGATTGAGAATGTTAAGTTATTTTGGGTTGACCCCACTAGCCGCGTTCTCGGCGTAGTTGTCATGAGGCTCCCTTTAAGGACAGCAACTTCCATAACCTTGTATCCATGAAGCTCGACAATATATCCACATTATTCCTTCAGTGAGCTGGGTCTACCCGCCTAAACCACATGTCACCTTCTTTACGAAGCCAAGATTGGCTGTCACGGCCATGAATGTTGACCGGCCTCCGTCTTCAACAGCCTCAGTCAGCAGTTCAACCACTCTACGTCCCCGCAACCGGCGTCGAACTAACGAGGAGGAGGATGATACGTTTTCAACTCCTACGAAGTCCACCAGTTGGCTAGACGGTCCTGCCGTATCATCCTCGTCCTCGAGGAACCCCTCGCCAATACCAAACAAGCATCCCTCACGGCCAACTCGATCAGAGAGAGAGCCTGACCGGTCGCGGAGTACCAGTCGTTTTCTAGGAGTCCCCAGTCTACTAGGGTCCCAAGTCACGCCATCGAACTTTGCTGCAGGCTTATGGGGGAGTACATGGTCTTCCTTACAAGGCATTGCGTCCGACCTAATAGGCAGTGATAACTCGCGAGTTTCAAGTCCTGGCATCTCTCCATCACGAAGAAGACAGCCCTCCAGGAATTCCTATGGACGCAACACGAGTGCTCCGCCTTCTCAGTGGGGTCCTTCAGGGGCAGGGGCCAAGCAACTCGGAGTGGGGACCAAAGAGGACAGGAGAGCAAAGGTCGAGGCCCAGAAACGCAAGACGCTGTTAACTGCGAACGGCCACATCACGCCAGACACTTCGGGACGTTATAAACGTAGGGATTCAGACGAAAGGGACCATGCTTCAGCACCCCCAAGTGAAAACGATGACAGGGACGCATTGGTCTATATACACACAGTGAAGCCGCAAGATACACTCGCAGGTGTCATGATAAAGTACAATTGTGATCCGAATGTCTTTCGCAAAGCGAATCGATTGTGGCCCAACGACAGTATACAAATGCGGAAAACAGTCGTGCTACCTGTGGACGCCTGTGGAGTGAAGGGACGCAAGATCCTAAAGCCAGAGGATTCTACAGCAATTTCGGGGGACGGCCAAAACGACATAATGCCCACGCCGACTACCATCTATCCTCCGTGGGGCGAAACACATCATACGTCTACTGACAAGGGAACGCCCTTCTCCAGCATTCCAACTTCACCCTCCATCTCAGTCTCCATCTCAAGTCCCGAAGAACCACCCTGGAAGCACGATTCCTGGGTGATGATCGAAGGCTTTCCCGACGCCGTCGAAATAGCCCGCCTATCTCGAAGAACACTAGGCTACTTCCCCCGCAGCAGACGGAAATCCCTCTCATTTTCAGACCTCGAAACCCCTTCCGCATCGTTCGATCTAGCACCGGGAAGCTACCAAGGCACTTCACCACCTCGAAAAACGAAATCTCGATCCTCCTCGGGCTCATACTTCGCTCACCAACTGCAAGGCCCCGGCGGCGTAGGCACCATGGGAAAGAACGTCAAGAGTCCCGGCCCAGCTCAAGACGGCCTAAACAAGCTCTTTGCAGCCCACCTCCCGAACGTCGCTCCCCGCGCGTCTTTTGAATCCGAACACTCAACTTCCTCCCACGGCAACGGCAACGGCATCGAAAACATAGGTGGCGCAGTCGAAGGCTGGGTAAGAAAACTAGCCACCAAAGCTGCGAAAACAGTCCAGTCGCCCAACCCTGGTGGTAAATCTGGTATTGGCGATTTGATCGAGTTAAGCGAGGATGCTTTTGAGGTGGGTAATATTGATGAGGACGACGATGATGGGAGGCGGAATACCCTTACGAGTTCGAATGCGGCGGCGGGCGTGGGTGCTTGGAGTCAGGATCAGGAGCGGATGTTGCAGGAGCGATTCCCGCCCAGGGGGAGGGTTGTGGGACAGGGTCATAGGAGGGGGAAGAGTAATTGAGTGGGGTTTGCTTTGGTCAAGTTGCTATGATCGATGGGTGGTTACCTTAGGGGGCGTCTATTAGTAATTGATATCTTTATAGACCAGCGAAGAGATTGTTGGATTCTTACTTCGGTTTACGATATCCAATGCTTGTTCAATACTTGCTTTCACGAAAAATAAGATCGAGTATTTGCCCTTGCTGTGCGAGGAGTACCCGGTTGCTTCGATTTGTGGGGTCGTTATTGCAGGTTAGGCACTGAGGTAACTAGCTAGCTTGATAGACATGATTTTGGCTGATGATAGATAATCATGCATTAATTAATGATACCACCGCTATGGAATACCACAGGCCGTCAATAAATATCCCAATCAGGATTTCTTTATCCAACTTTCTATATATCTCATACAAACTAATAGCGACATAAATACACCCCCTCCCCCGCTATACAACACAGCTAGTTACTCCATACCCCCCCTCCCCCTCCCCCTCCCCCTCCCCCTACCTCTCCGCGGACGACCCCTCGAAGCAACAACTTTCACATTCCCCTTCTTCTTGTCGCTAACAGACTTCTCACCCACACTCTCCTCGCTCTCTCCTTCTTCCTCCTCCTCGTCATCCTCGCTGCTACCGTGATCGAAATAATGGCTCTTAACAGCATTTTCGCTTTTGCGTGCTGCTTTGCGTTTTGGCGGCGCTCTTTTTGATTGTTGAGGGGATTGCTCTGGTGGGTTGGTTGGTGGATTGAGAGCTGAGGAGATGGAAGATGATCTGATGGCTTTGTGGAGTCTTTTGCGGGAATCAGGTGGTATGGGTTTAGTTGGTGTGGGCTTTGGCTTTTTGGGTTGTAAGTTGTTGGATGCTGGTTTGGATTTTGGGGGTGGGTTGGCTGGTTGCGAGGGGATATTGCTGGGGCTTGAGTAATGGATATCGCTGTCTGAATTGTTGGATGAGGAAACCCTCTTAACTGGTGGGTCATGGTCTTCGATCGTGAGTTCGGTTTGTTTATGAGGTATCTCCTCTTCATCATGTCCTTCTGGAAGAAAAC
Source organism: Cladonia rangiferina (assembly GCA_023065455.1). Lineage (NCBI taxonomy): Eukaryota > Fungi > Ascomycota > Lecanoromycetes > Lecanorales > Cladoniaceae > Cladonia > Cladonia rangiferina. Next base: position 184,938 of record JAJREH010000014.1, on the reverse strand, counting down.
CACCGCCTTCGAAGTCGTCCTCTGCGAGGAATCCACCTCCCATGTCGTCGTTAGCGTAGGAGTCTATATCCTCCGTTTGCTTGAAGTGGCTATCAGCGTCGGCGCGAGAGCCCTTCTTCTTCTTATTTTTGTTCGTGAAAGGGTTCATCTCCTCTTTCATGTGAGCGTCAGCATCCTGTCCATATTCTTCCCGTACCCTTTGGATGATTCGCAGGCCCATCAGCCATCTCCTCCACGTAGCTAATGCTACCTTCTCTCTCTTACCCTCTTCCTTGATTCTACGCTCCTCTTCTTCCTTTTCCCATTGGTCGATCACTGCGTGCTCGTGTGCTTCGGCGACCACAACGCCTGTGATCACCGGCACTGCCCTCTTGTTACCAAACTCGAACCCAGTGACTGCTTCGGCATAGTCAATACCAAGTCGTTTGCAGATTTTCATTGTTCTTCTCAGGGGGATATGCACAGCACCTTCCGGCACCATTGTGGGAACGAAGCAATCTATATTCCCATAAGCGTTCTTGGGAATAACGCCGTTTTCGATTGGCGGTGGAATGATCCAGTCTGTCTGATCCCATGAGTAGAGTCCCTGCTTAAGCTTTTCTCCGGTATCCCGCTCCGCTTCCTCTACCTCACGTTTCCGGGTCAGAGTCACTGCTCGGATGGGAACCATCTTCATCGGAACCTCGCCAGCTTTAATTCCACGGCCTTCTTTGTGCCAACTCTCGCCCGTGCGGCATACTTCGACATCTTCGCGCCTGAATACAGGTTCTTCTTTGGCGTTGTCTCCCTTGCCAGTGGTGAATGTCTTTACAGGTTTCGCCTCTGGTCTGAGGGCTTCTTCCCTACGCAAGTGTCGTTCGAGCACAAACTCAGCAGAGTTCTTATAGCCCTGCAGAGTATCCTCGCTCGGCTTCGGTTCCTTCTTTTCCGGTTTTACAGGCTTGAGCTCCTTAGCTTCCTCTAAGTCATCAACGACAGTCCTCATCTTATCGGTCCTCTTGTAGCCACTCATGACAGTCTTGAACCAGTCGTAGTCTTCATAGTATTTGATTTTACCTCTCCTGTTGTGGACTGGGACCTTCTCTATCGATAGTCTTACGCCCTTAGTCCTTCCAGGCCATATGTGCCTTTTTAGATACCTTGTAGTGACGTCCTTAGCGGTGCCATCCGAGGAATACGCTATCACGTAGGCGAAGACTTGCTTCGCTTTATCTGCTTTGGCGCCTCTGGATTCGAATTGACAGAGTTGCTCCGGACTAGTGACGACTGCTGGCGTAAGTACAAGCGGATCAACAGGGTGTACTAGATTTGTTATGGGTGATATGACCTCGGTCCAGTAGATTGGGAACGGCATGTCTTTATCATAATTCATATTTGGCCGCCGCCGAGGTGTAGATGGTGTTACATCGATTACAGATGCCTCGTCTTCATCACTTTCGAAAACGCCGCTGTCTGAACCGCTCGAGAGGTCTATCGGAGCATTTTTAGCCCCTCTAGAGCTTCGCTTCTTGCTACCAACGCTGCGTGGCGTCTTAGACTTTGACTTCTGCTTCGCAACTACGTCTTCCTTCGCTGAGTCAACCTCAGCCTCGGACTCTATGTTAGAATCAGATTCTGGGCCGTCATTCAATGCTTGATTGTCTGTGGCCTTTTTCTTCTTTGTTAATGCTTCCTCGTTCTTACTCCATCCAAAGCCTGCAGGCTGTATTGAGGCAACAAGCCGGGCGTCGAGTCCCAGACCACGAACCAACGCAGTGAAAAGCTGAGCCCCAACATCTCGGCTGCCTTCACAAGTCTTGGCGAGATTTCTGAACTCTTGGACATCCCTCACACGCTCGCCATGTTCTTCTGGATTATGCTTTCCATTCCTCCACGAAATAATTTCTTCTTCTACCACCTTAGGAGGTTTGTAGCCTTGCTTGCGTAGACCTGGCGCTGTAATCGTAAAACGCTTTTTCCAATAAGCAGCTAGAACCTTCAGCAGCCGTATGAGCGGATCGCCACGACTCATATTCGGGGCACCTCTTTCTTGTCTTTCTGCAGGTCTACCCCAATCCCTCTGGTTTCTCTCGTTTTGTGCTGCTTTCTTGCCCTTCCTTCCTCTGCGTGGTGGAGCCTTCGATGCTTCTGCCACGATATCCAAACTGAACCCTGAAGCAGCTTTCCATTTATCAATTTCTTTTTTTACGCCAGCGGGTAATTGTCTGACCAGAATGCTCTGTGCCTCCTTGTCGCAAGCCCACCCACTTCTGACCAAGTTGTGAAATAGCAAAAACTGGACATGCATGCAGTGGGTGGCAACTCTGATTTTTCGCTCGAGTTTGCCGGGGCCTTTCTTCTGTTTGAGAAGGTCTGTGAGGGACACCATGTGAGTATTCTTGTCAAGTGTGAGTTCAAGGTCTCCGATTTGTGCAGCAGGTGTACTTTCCGATGGCGTAACACCGGTCTGTACAGCGTCCTCCCATTCGACTTGGTCTTCCTCTTCTTCTTCGTGGACGACTTTACGTCTTTTGGGGCTTGGTGTTGGTAAAGCGTCTTCGAACTCATCACTACTGACGTCGCTGAGAGCGCTTTCGCTTTCAGATCCATTCAAGTGGTCTAAGAAGCTCTTATTGTCTTGCAAGCTCGTGGATGGGCTGGGTTTGTCTACTGTATCGAACAGACTCGGCTTTTTGCCGGACTTTGATGTAGTAGCATCAGGTGGTGGCGTGGATAATCGACGTTTGCGGGGAACAAAAGGAGGCATCTTCGCATTGTGCGCTGCTGTGACACCCTCCCTTTCGTTTCGTGCTCTGCTATAGCCCCTTCAGACAGTCATTGTCGCGCCTTGTCAGCGAAAGGAAGATCGATCCTGACATCACGTACCAAATTTAAATATCCCAAGATAGAGTTTCGCTAATCTTAGACCCTGCATTAGTCCCACCTTCCAACGGCCCGCCCCGCAGTGAAAGCTGTTAAAGCGGTATCGTATTCACTCATGCTGCATCCTACCGCTCAAGAGGAGAGGTAACAATGGAAGCAGCAGCCAAAACGTTTTTCACCTCCAAGTACTACGCCGTTGCGGGTAAAATTATCCTGTCCTTAATAACATCAGCATGTTGACTCCCCACATCCAGGCGCAAGTCAATTCCCCCATAAATTCGGCTACAAAGGCAACCGGCCCTCATCAACGCTCCTCATCGTATACCTCTGACCATCTGTCACAGTGTTATACTGGTACCATGAACATTCTCTCCCCGCCATCCCTATCACACCGTCCCGTCCAAGCATTTCCATAGCTTCGACTTCCTACCCTACCATCCCCTCACCGTCCGCACTTTCCCATCCCACGGAGACTTCTCTCAGTATCATAACTCAACCATCTGTTACCAAGGCTATTCTCAAAGAAGCTAAAGAGGCGGGTGTGCCGGCTGTATGGCTGCAACCTGGTAGCTTTGATGATGGTACGTCATTCCAAATTTGCTTACTAATGCAATTGGGGTTGTTGCAGCACGCCTTTTAAAAGCGCAGGGAGTGGCATAGGTTGTCAGGAGCCGAAAATATTTCTTGAGATAGTTTTGGCCAATAAGGAATATGCTGACTCGAGAGATTGGATAGAAGGGTTGGAATATGCAATAAGAGAATTCAAGGCGGGGGTTGGTGGGGATGGAGGAAGAGGTGGGGAGGGTTGGTGTGTGCTTGTTGATGGAGAGTGGTGCATGAAAGCTGCGAAGGAAGATACCAGGGAGAAGCTGTAATAGCGAGTGCGAAGTGCTTTGGGGCTAGGTATCGGAGCAAAATTTGATAGATCATGAATGGACGAACAATATCATGGAAAAGTGCTCAATTAGAGATGGACCAAAATCCATGGTCAGACAGCGTTATCGAGACTCAAAAATCTGATGATTAATATCCGCCCAAACGCCGCTGCGCGTATTCCTTTCCTTAGAGATCCAAAGACGTAGAGCCTCGGATGTATTACCACTTTATCTCCTCCGCCGCCGCCGTAATTCAAAATTGGCGGTATCGTCCTGTTCCTCGCCATCCTCTTCCACTTCCTCGTCCACCATCACCCACTCTTCTTCGACCTTTTCCTCGACTTGCTCAGGCTTCGAAATCTCAGCTGCCTCATTTACTCCAGGCTCAGACTTCTCGATCCCTTTGTCCCCCAATAAGAATTCTCCAAAATACTGCACAAGTCGAAATGCCTCTTTGCCTGTGGGCACGATATTTTTACTCGGTAATAAGAAACCGTAGCTTCCAGTGTCGCGTAGCTTGATTTGGTAAGCGTAGGATACCTTGAGCTCGTGGTAGAACCAATCGAGGGCACTGCCACCACCCGTCTCCATTCGGGGCCAAAGCCTTTTCTCGTCTTTTGTCTTTTCACTTTTAGGCTGGCAATCTCTGGCGTGGGAGACGGCCACACTTCCTTCGCAAGCTGATGTGACTCCGTAGATTTCTCCATTGGTGACCCGGATGGCTTTCGCAAGACCGATCGCTAGCTCTTCCAGATTCTCTAGAGATGGAGGAGCCGATGTGCAAGAATAAGAATATGGGTAAAGTACTTGTTGAGAATAGCTGTGGAAATCAAGGAAGCCCACGATCTTAGCGTTATTGTTCTCAGTCTCATTTCGAACCCAATTAGCGAACCGCCTCGCCTCGACACCTTCAAAAGGGTCATTGCCAGCAAAACTTTCAGAGCATGGATTGCTTTTCGTTGAGTCACTATCCCATTCAAAGCTATAGGAACGGTCAAGGTCCACACCCTTGCAAAAACGCAGGGAAGTCTGCTGCCGGTTCTTGCGCCACAAACGGTCATTCTCCCAGGTGTAGATGTATCCATCAGGGTTGAGTGTAGGAATAAAGATCCAGTCGAACTTCTCGAGGAGCTTGGTTATGGCTCTATCCTTGCCATAGGCAGTAATAAAGGAGTAAGCCACATAATTGACGCTGCTTGTACTAATCCATTCTCTAGCATGAGAGCCACCAGCGACGACAATTGTCTTGCGAGGCCCAGAAGGCTTATCGTCATTAGTAGGATGCACGCCGATCCGGAATGCCGGAATATCACGGCCTTCATAAGACATGCCAATGTTGACTATGCGGACATGAGTCGGGAAGAGAGACTGGAGAAGGCGCATCCATGGAGCGATAACAGATAGGGGCTGATACTCTCGAAAGAAAATATTTGTCTCATCTCTTGAGGGTCGTAAGTCGGGACTGAACGGACGAGACGCCTCTTGTGCTGGGGGATTGGGATCGACGAAGGTTAAAGAGGGATATGATTCGAAGATTGCTTGTGCAAGATCGTGCATCAAAGGGGTATGTGCATTCTGGAGTGAAGAGGGCAAGAGCCCAAGAAGCGAAGGGACCTTGGAAGGACATGTCAGCAATCTGTTGAATAGAAATGTGTGCAATGACCGTCACTCACAATGTCCTTGCTCAAGCGGATATCAACCCATTCTGTCGTAAATTCCCACACGTCAAGGAAAAGCACATTGATAGCCTCCGCAAGTGCCTTCGCCTCCTCAATTGAATTGATCTCGAAGCGTAGCACTAGGTCTCCACCATATCGTGCCACAAGCGTTGAAGGAGGCCCAGTCTTCTTTGAGCCCTTGCAATTGACATTGCTTGTACCATGGTCCGAAGGGATTCGCCAGATAGTCTGAATGATTACGTCTCGGGCGCGGGATAACCAAGTGCTATCATTGTCATCTTGGGGCAGTTGATGGGGTATCTGAAAAGGGAGCTGAGGAGTCGGTTGAAGAGGGGTAAGTGAGGAGGCATTGACCAGGGTGGTTAGAGTCCATAGGAGCAGCGAGGGGCTAAGAGCAAATAGATTAGAGAAAAGACGCATACTCGTAATGTTGTGATAGCGAAAAATAAGGTAAAAGTAAAGAATAGAGAAAGAAGGTAAGTTCAATAGCTGGCAACGATAGTGAATTGGACGATGCCTGGGCCGTTGGGCGGAGGTCCCAAATAGCGTAGGGGAGCCAATAGTCAACTAGTAATGTAGGGCTATCTGTCGCGTGGAGTATCGTAAAATTAGTGTCTGGGCACGAAGATTACCTGCCTTACCTTACCTAAGTGCCTATTCTGGGTCGCACGCTAATGTGACCCTGCAAAATACAGATAAGCTGCAAGGCTCAAGGGGATGAGAAGAGCAACAGCAACGGCAGCTTCTGGAAGTTGTCACTTACCACTCGTCGACACGTATCAGCACCGCTGTCAATCTTCCCTCCCTCCTTTATCAATACCACTACCGTCACTCGTTTTTAATTGCCTCTTTGAGCCGAGTTGTTGTCCCCTTTCGGACTTTGCATAACACCTCCTGGCACCTCCGAATACGATATGCCTCTGTGTACTCAATGATTGTGAGAATTGTCTCAATGATATATCCAACGCTTTTGCAATATGCCTTGGAATCCTCTGCGTACAACTAAAGGCGGAGACCCTGGAGGCCTTCGTCGGTATAGCACCATTGATCCTACACAGCCCACTGAGCCAGCCGTCGAACACGCCTCAAATGACATCAATCACCTCGGCCATGACAATCTCGACTTCGTAAGCTCTCCCTCGCCGCTCAGAAACTCTTTCGAGCCTCCAGCCGCAGAAGATGCCACGGGGAGATTGCAAGCACCATTCTATGAGGAATTACAACCACCAAAGCGAAACAGATTTAGCATGCTTTCTTATCGCCATAGATCAGATCCACAGATTTCCAAAACCGCGAGGGAACATGCAGCCGCAGCTACGCCTCCTATGCCAGCAGGTAAGACTTTGAGTGGGAGGTATCTTGACCAAAGACCACATTTAAAGCTAATGATTGGCTTGTATAGCACCATCCATCATCACAACTGCACCCACGGAGAGCTTAGAGGCAGTTCCAAAGAAGAAATCAGCCCTTACGTTACCACGCCATCGTAAAGCCCCAGAGTTACCGAAGTCGCTTTCGCACAAACCATCAAATCAATCGCTGTCGGAGACAACTTCCGGCCAGGATACTGGAGGCCTGACGTCTGCCAACCAAAGTGGAAGACAATCACGCGTCACGTTCGACCAGCCGGAAAGGCTTCATGGTTTGATTGCGCCTCCCGCGTATGGTGACAACTCAAATTCGTCATTGGCTTTACCTGTTTCGAGACTCTCAGAGTCCTCGAGGTCTGAAGGAAGCCTTGGAGATCATGGTGTATATGCAACGACTACAACGACGCACACTGTATCGACCACTACGACTTTCTTCCGCTTACCGCGGCGTAAGAAAAACAAAGGACCCTTGTTTCCCCTACCTGTTAAGATACCTCCAGCAGACCCTACCCACAACGCCACCTTGACCCCGCGAGCTTCGATTGGGGCTCAGTCTCACGATTCTCCTCGTAACCAGTCTCCTTCCCGATTTCCACCGCTCACTGCAGTCCACCGCCCTTTCCACATAGGCCACGATGGCAATGCATCCTCCTCTGCTCTTGCGTCCCCAAGCCACCCACCAGGACAATTGTCGCAGAAAGATTCTGGTAGCTCCTCGCCCATCCTGGCTGGCCCGTCACCCCCTGACCGACGTCCGCGATCCTCGACCAAAGGTTCGTTGAGACAATCCGCTGATGAACCCTTACCGACACCTCCTTTGCCCCAGTCAGGGAGAACGTCTTCTTCTACAGGGAGGGCGAGCCTTGGTGGACTATTCAATTTATCTCGACTAAGACAAAATTCAGAGCCCCAACAGATACGTCATGCCTTCGGTCACCCGCCTATGCCGGGTACTCCATTGTCTAATGGATCAAAAGCCCACTCTTTCAACTTCAGCCGAGAGCCTACCGTAGTTCCAGAGCGCCAGGAGGGGGATACTCCTGCGAAATATCTGATTCGTCTCGAAGAAGCTGTGAGCCGTGGGGTGGTTGCAACAATCTTGTCACAGTCGAATGATGAGTTCTTTAAGAACGTGTTACGCAGCTACATGCGAGGGTTTAAGTTCTTCGGCGACCCTCTAGACATGTCGACGAGAAAGTTGTTGATGGAAGTCGAACTGCCCAAAGAAACCCAGCAGATCGATCGAGTTCTCCAGGCTTTCGCCAATAGGTACCATGAATGCAACCCCGGGGTCTATGCTTCGCCAGGTACGTAGAATTGATTGTTTGGAATGACTTGCTGACTGAGTTTCTCTTTGCAGATGAGGCGTATTTCATTGCCTTTTCGATATTGATTCTCCACACAGATGTGTTCAATAAGAACAATAAGCACAAAATGCAGAAGCAGGATTACACTAAGAATGCGAGAGGTCAGGGCGTTGCTGATGAGATCCTGGAATGCTTCTACGACAACATTTCGTATACGCCGTTCATTCATGTAGACGACGACATTGATATCAACGGAGAGCGGATTGTTGCGCGCAAGCCAAAGAAAAATCTATTCACCAAGCAGAGTACAGATCCTCTAGGGAAGCCTTCTAGAGAGCCTGTTGATCCATATACTCTCATCTTAGACAACAGACTGGATTCGCTTCGCCCATCCCTGAAAGACGTCATGAATCTGGAAGATCATTACAGCTACTTGGGGACAGCACCATCACTCAACCTTGCGAACCTCCAGAAAACATTTTTCAAGTCTGGTATCCTACAGATTGTCTCGTCCAGATCTCGGCCAGAGGCTTTCACTTCACCTGAGACCATGGCAAATCCTGCTGAGGCTCATCCTGGAGTGGTGGATATCAAGATCACTAAGGTGGGAATACTCTGGCGGAAGGACATGAAAAAGAAAAAGGCTCGATCACCCTGGCAAGAGTGGGGTGCAATTCTTACCGGAGCGCAACTATACTTCTTCCGGAATACGACATGGATAAAGAACCTGATCCATCAACACGATTCTCATCATAAGCATGGTTATGCAGGATCACCTGTAATTTTCAAGCCCCCACTTGAGCAGTTCAAGCCGGATGTATTGATGTCTACAGAAGATGCTGTAGCATTGTTAGATACGAACTACAAGAAGCATAAGCATGCGTTGGTTTTCGTACGGCATGGCGGTTTCGAGGAGACCTTCCTCGCTGATAATGAAGCTGATATGAACGACTGGCTTGCGAAGCTTAATTACGCTGCGGCATTTAGGACTGCTGGGGTACGCATGAGGGGTCTTATCGGAGGTGTCAATGATGGAGAAAGGATCCGTGCCATGCGACGAATGGATTCGAGTACTTCTGCACAGTCCACGCAAAGTGCAACCTCTGAGCCAGTGGCTTCGGACGGGAAATTTGATGTGCAAGCTCATCAAATTCAGGCGGCTCGACGACAGATAATGGCACAGAAGATTGCGGAAGCTGACTCTAAACTGAGCGACGCTGGGAAGCAATTAGAGATCCAGTTACGGAACGCAAGACACTTGCAGATTCTGGCCCCTATCCAAAATAAGACACGGGAACTCGTTGTGCTCGCTGCCGGCGGGATGAACGCAAAAATAAAATGGTCACGGATGGAAATTTGGCGCACACGTTGTCACAGGGACATCCTTGCAATGGATTTAGAAGAAGACATCAAATCTGGAGGCGGTCTTCACATCAAGATCGACAATGCAAGTAGCTTCACGCAGACACCGTCATCCCCTGGAGGCCAAAGCATCAGAAAGACGGAGGCCCGTCAAAGCTACTTGGGCACTCCTACTTCTACTCCGCGAGCTGATGTTACCGCGCGGCCCGCAACTCAGCCGTCGCCTACAAAGACTTTTAGTATGGATGATGTTTTTGCTACACTCCAACGCGCGCCTCTTGAAAGCAATCACGCGCCTAAAGGATCATGGGAGCTACCGCCGTTGTCTTTCCAGCCAACAAGGACGTCGCTGAAGTCTGCGTCCAGTACTGGAGTCAACCAGCAGAATCGGCATACTCTTGTCTCTCAGCCATCATCACGGAGCGTGAGCGACAGTGCCAAAGTTTCAGATGCTGACAACATAGCCGCAAAGCTCGCTAGCCCATCTTCAGATATCGATAACAACGAGCAGGAGGTCTTACAAGAAGCTGGTCTCGTAGAACCAGATAGCCCTTCTGCCGGAACGGGGAAGCGTCCAGAGACACCCACTGAGCGTAAAGAGAGGACTCAAGACAGAGGAAAGACTCTCGAGTCTGAGATCAACGAGGCGAAATCGAAAGTCCGGCGTAGCTTACATCGCACCCTCCGGGATTCTCATCCTCCAGGTCATCATCGCAGCAGGAAAGGAAAAGATTCCGCCAGCAGCGGAGGTCTTGGAGATGATGGCCCCCCTGTAGGCGACACTGAAGGCTTAACCCGAGGAACAGGAAGCTTCACTGTCCACGGCAAGAAAGCTTCCGTAATCAACTTTGGGTCAGAGTGGCAAAGCATGTCACCAGAAGAACGCCTGAAGCTGCGAAAGCAAGCTCCCCTTGATGAATCTAAACTCTCCGTTCCTTCGGAAATCGAAAACGAGACTTCTTCTATTCGATCTTCCACATTCGGTTCTGCAGCGAGACCCATCTCCACCGTCAGTGCCAGCACAGCTACAGTGGATAGTGCGCCATTCGAGGACGCGAATACTGGAGAGGCGGGGCCTATTATCGACCCTGTCACTGAGACTTCCAAGGCTACGCAGCTGGCATAGCGAGCGATTCGAGACGCTTTTATGTTTCATTTCCGGTTTTAACGCCTTGTTTGGTTGATACATTCCCCATCTTTTACGAGGCCCGCCATAAAAGTTTCGTGAAATATTGATATTGAGGTATAGACCGGGGTTTGGCCTCGCTGGCTTGGCGCTTCTTGGTCGACATCATGGGTTTATTCGCTGGTCGAATGGGGCTAGGTTTGGTGAGGGTCGATTGCATTGGAAGGTGCGTTTGGGTAGGATGAATGGGTGAAGGGATTGGGGAATTACTTTCTGGGCGTTTCGAATCGACTCGAGATCCATAGATAGATAAACTTGTTGTTGTTGTCTTATTGATTGATACGATGAGATGAACGGCATTCGTCGAGTTTACTTAGGTTTATTTGACCACGTATAAGCTAGCTAAGTACCATCATTCATGCCTCTTAAAGCACAAAGTTGCATTTGTCCCTCCAAATCCAAAACTATTCGATAAAACTACATCAACCTTCCTCTCCTGCGCCGTTAGCGGAACATAATTACAATCGAATTCCGGCCCGTCTAGATCCGTTAGGTTCAACGTCGGCGGTATCACACCATCCCTAATCGCCAGTATCGAAAACAAAGCCTCAACCGCCCCCGCCGCGCCGAGTAAATGTCCCATAGCTCCTTTCGTGCTACTAACATTCACCTCCCCTGCCCTCTCCTTCCCATTCTCATCCCCCAACATCAACCGCTTTATGGCGCGGTTCTCCGCCAGATCGCCTAGTGGGGTGGATGTAGCGTGGGCGTTTATATAATCGACCTTCGCTGGTGCAATGGAAGCGTTCTTCAACGCCAGCCGCATAGAGCGAAAAGCGCCATTCCCATCAGGCGGCGGTGCTGTCATATGATACGCATCAGCCGATGTACCATATCCGACTATTTCAGCGTAGATTCGCGCATTCCGCGCTTGGGCGTGAGGGAGGGATTCGAGAACGAGCATTGCTGCGCCCTCGCCGATAACGAAACCTGAGCGTAAGGCGTCGAAGGGCCGGGAGGCGGCTGGTGGGTTGGAGTTGAAGGAGGTGGTTAGGGAGCGGGAACGCTCGAACCCGATGAATGCGAGGGGATGGATGCAGGATTCGGAGCCGCCGGCGAGCATTACTGAGGCGTCGCCGTGGGAGATGAAGCGCGAGGCGTCGCCGATGGAGTGGGCGCCTGTTGTGCAGGCTGTTGTTACTGCGTGGTTGGGGCCCTGGGAGGGGGGTTAGGGTGGAGGTTTGGGAGGATGGTAGGGAAAGAGAACCTTGAAACCGTATTTCATTGATATGTGCCCTGCGGCTAGGTTGATGAGAAGCTTAGGAACGAAGAGGGGAGAGACTTTTTTGGGGCCCTGACGGTTGTTAAGTTTGGTCGATGGTGGGCCACGGGCAGGAGAGACGAACACCTTTGTCAAGGGCGATGGACGTGTTGTATTGCTCTTCTAAACTGCCAATGCCCGAACCCAGACAGACGCCCTGCGTAGACCGTGAGTTGAATGGTGGGAGTACTGTTTGGAGGCCGCACGGCGTACTGTCATTTCCTGCTCTTGCTCCGTCTTGGGCTTCCACCCTGCATCATCGAGAGCCTCATGTGAGGCAGCCATAGCGTATCCCATGAAATTCGACATTCGGCGTTGTTCCTGAAGACAATTAACAGCATTCTACCGCTTCTTCATTGCGTCCATCGTACATCACCACTCAACCACTCGCTGACAGTCCAACCTCCATCTTCTTTCCTTCCCTCCGGCACCAGACCGGCAACCTGACATTGCTGCTGCTCAAAGGCTTTTCCTTTGTCTTTAAGGGAGACAACCCCACAGTGACCGTCAACTAGGCGCTTCCATGTACGCTGTACGCCTGTATGTAGATGTGAGCTTATAGTTTCCAGTCGGTTGCAGTAGCGACTTACCTATTCCCAAAGGTGTCACTGCTCCCAATCCAGTGACCACAACCCTTTGCATTGCATCTTTTCAACCGTGAAAGCGATGGTCTTATATGATGCAGAATTTCTAATGTTCTAGCGGAATTGTTAGACAGTAGAAGTCTTGGCAGGACGGAGTATTATCTATTATCATTACGCCAATTATGCAAATCGTCCAACAGCTACAGGTTGCTGAGCATTTGTTTATTGTCAGGGAACAGTGGGCCTGAATGATGGGGCACATACTAAGTTGTACCATCATGTTTCTATAATACTAATATATTAAATAATATCAAGTTGAATATAATTATGATAATAATGCTTTGAGATGCTCTGGCCAATATCAAATATTCTAAGCTGTGAAATCGAAGCTAAATACTACTACTCCTTCTACAAACGACAACCTCAACAAGACCTGATCTTTCTGAAAGACCGGTAGCGAACAAATTTCGGTATCTTATATCCATCTAAGCTTAGTCTTATGTAGGGTACTGACGAATAGGTGATAGGAGCGCAGGCTTCCTGATTTGGTAACAACGGCGTGTGCATCGACTGCTCCTAGAGTACGCTTCGGGTGCTGGCATCGGGTTCTGTTTCTCAGGAATTTGCATGTGAGGGCCTAATGCAATGCGCTTCAGCACAATTCAGGTAGCTGCATCGAACATCGACTACTGAGGCGCCATGGCGTTGGCTGGAACGAGCGATCGGTTGCAATTGCTGTAGACAACGTTCTACGGCCTTGATGGTCCCTATATCAGGCGTGTCGCCGCCACTGTTCAGAAATCCGTTTGCTCTGAGAGCACTTTGCCTGCAAAGATTGTTGACCACTGGTGGATGCATCATCTTGTACCACACTTTTACCAGCACCCAAGATAACATTGCCAAGTGATCATCCTTCTCGTCAGAATCAAGGCAGAATTTGCCTCTAAGATTCCAATTGTTGTAGTCATGGACTCAAACAGCGTCTTCAGAGTGCATTACCCAGCTGAGGGGGATATTGTGGAACATATCAACGAATGGTCTCTTCACCAACCGTATCTGCAATACCTCCCGAACGTTGCTCACGGTTGGGAGCGTTGGGCCCAGCTCGACATCCTTTTCTATCTCTGGAAAAATAAACATAGAGCACATGCCGAGGAGTACCTCTACGTAGGTAGCGCCGAACGCATGGACCTCGTGGTGACGTTTGTCAACCAAGCTCGCAAACCAGCTCGCACCGACCTCATTGAGCTCAAAGCATGGAGCTTTTTGGTGGTCAAAGAGCTGAAGGACTTTTTCGCTGATGTGACAAGCGACGCAAAGAAACTTATTGATGGGACCTATGAACAGAAGTACGACGGTGGCTATGCATGGGCGATCGGCTTGCTGCCCAAGACGGTCCTCCTGGACCGACCAGACTCCAACGGCAACACCTATAAACCGCCAGAACTTATTCAAGTCCTCACTCCATCGCAAGTTGATGAGCTTAAGAAAGCACACATTCAGCGTGTACTGAGACCATTTTCGGATGTTGAGAAATACAAGGATATTGGAATTCAATTCAGCTTCATGTACACTACAGGCCCATTGATTTTGGTCTATTGGCACAGCCAGATTGTCAATGGCAAATTGCACTCATAGCACCGGTTCGGAGAGTCAAATACATGTGGGATGGTGTTTCAGTTGGCGAGGTATCATTGGTTCTCAGAAGAGGACAGGTCTTGCCGTTCCTTGGCTTTTTACGGTGGGATATCACCACGTATAAAGCCTTTCATACATGGTAGCAATTCAACAGTATGGTCCTCAATAATTAGCACCTTACAGTTGATTGTTGATTGTTGATTGTTGATTGCAAAGTAAAAGAAGTCAGGATGAGATCAAAAACAGTAGATCTTTGGAGCTCTTTACAGTAGCGAATAGTGCTGCACTTGAGCTCTAATATACTTATTTCTCCTACATTCTCTATACATATAGCTTTCTTTATATACTTGTCACGGTTCCAGCGCTGCAGGGCCATGCCAAGCTGTAAAGCTACAACCTTTTCGCCAATCAGATTCCCCGTGCAGCTCATGACAATACTGCGATAGATACTAAGCGCAAAAGATTATTGCTAACTTTCAATAAGGATAGTATCAAACAACAGTTCTTCTCTTCATAACTATATTAGGTAGCTATAAAGCCGCCGGCGGTTGTCTCCTTAGCACATACTCTAGAGCGTACTTCTGACTAAGTCGTCTCAACGTCTTTCCCCGACCATTGCCTATAAGGTCTTGTCTACTACTCCAAGCTTTCTATTTCTTTCTACTAACTTGTCTCCTTTATCCCCGTCGTTTTAATAAAGGTCATATACTCTTTGTGAATCCCTCTTCATTTCCGTCTATTTTATTCTGCCTACGTTCTTGATTGCATATAAGTTGCTCCCCGTACCGCTAGTAATACCAAGGAAGTACTCCTCAAAAGATTTCTTTCAGCGAGCCCATAAGAAAGTCTGGATATATAACGCTACATCAATTCATTAAATTCATACATGGAACTCAGTCAACCCCCAGGAGCTGCGGAACACCAAGGCCAATCATTACCATTGTGCCAAGAAATGTAAAAGAAACGAATGCATTCTGCAGGTCAGTCTTATCGATGAAAACCAGCCACAATATCACAAAGGCCAGGCCAAGCACGGTCAGAAATGCAATCCAAGCTAGGATTTTCCAAAGCGAAAATCCTTGCAGCCCATGCATGCCCCAATCTTCAGAGCTCGTAACGTTGGCTGAGACAAACATGATCCGCTTGGGAATCATGATCAACGTTGCCATTTTGCCTCTGCCCCCCTTGGGTTGATACATGCCAGCGATGAGCTCACTGGCCGCAATTTTCATATGGACTTCCTCCGGTGTAATACGTGAGAGTTCATAGGAAGGGGCAGAATCAGATGGAGGGAGGCCTATCTGTATCCTAATGATATGATCACGGCCGGTCGAAGTCCTTGCGAACTTAATGAATTCAATCCCAAGGCAGCTCTTCCATGAGAGGAGCCTCCCTTTCCATGTGCGAATTCCATTATACTCCTTGATTAGGCGTTCGTAAAGAGCTTCGTCGTCACGGATTCCAGGATGCTCTTGCAAGGAGCAGAGCTTCGTGCTTTGGGGCTCTGACCACGCCTTATCGACACACCAGTAGATCTCTTTGTATGAAGCTTGTTCTGAGGGGTGATTTTGGTTCTCAAGACCATTGTTGGACAAATTGCTGAGCCCGTTTTGGCTTTGAGAGCCCGAGGGCGATGAAGAGAGCGAATAATTATTCTCAGATAAATATACATCAATAGCAAATGAAGATGGAACTTGGTGGCCTAAGTCCATAGGTGCTCTAGAACCAGGAGAGCTGGATTGAGAAGGACGTGAGGCCGGTTCTGCAATGTCAGAAATAGCTTGACATCTGCTTTTGTATGCTTCTGCTTCAACGTCCGGAACATCAATATAGAGCTTTTTGCTAGACCAGTACCATGAAATTCTTGAGTAGCCTTGAGGACACCATCTATTCCCGTCCTTGAACGGCCACCAACTCACAGGGTGGCCGATTTTCGTCTCGATTGTCTGCTTGCACCTATCAACAAAGGATGGAGGGAAAAGAAATCTCGAAGGTGTAAAGTTTAATACTCTCACCCCGTCGAAGTAAGCGCAAAAACTGAAGCTTTTCAATGCGTGGGCTACGCGACCTGAAGATGGCCGCCTGGACCCTTTATCAAGCATTGATCGCAACAGATCTTGCATCTGCTGTGCTCGAAGATCCTTAGTTGCTAAGCGCGAAAGCCATTCTAGTACTTCAACTTTGACCTTTTCGCCATCGTCGAACCGAGAGTCGCTTAAGTCATCCGAAGTTAGCTCGTCAACAGTGGTAGTGATGAACTCATGAAATCGTTTTACGCTGGAGCGACCCTCAACCAAGAATGTTAGCATTTCAAGGAAAACAGATCCTAGTCTCCATACATCGCTGTTCATGAGGTGCTTGGCACTTAAGTCATGAGTTAGCTCGGTAGGCTTGATTACTGAATAGTCTTTTTGATTTTTCTCGAAGGCAGTCCGGATCTCTGGTGCTTCATATTGCCATCCTGACTGAGCTTCTTTTGACCCAAGCTGCCAAGTCAACCTAGTTTTAAGATCAACGGCCATGCCAAAATCCGCAAGTTTGGCGGTGATGGTGGGTGGGCTACCGCGTGGCCCATAGAGGATTACGTTAGACGGCTTGATATCTGAGTGAGCAATTTGACATTCTTCGTGGAGATGGGCCAAAGCGCTGCCCAGGCCTTCAAACTCTGACCACAGACTTCTGACTGCTACGAAAAGAACATCATCTGATAACGGGTAAGCGGTGAGGTTGGTGTTCAAATTGTCCTCTCCTGAAGGCTTGTGTGGTACACAATTATTGAAAAGCTCTTTCAGATTCCCGATGGCAAGAGGAAACGAGAAATTGTAGTAAACTGCCTGTGTACCATCCTCATATCTAAAGGCATTTAGAAGCTCAACGATGTTCCGATGATGACCTTTGGTGGCTTTCTTCAAAGCATTATATTCTTGACGAAACTGTCCGGGCTCCGTATACTGTG
Organism: Cladonia rangiferina; assembly: GCA_023065455.1. Taxonomy (NCBI): domain Eukaryota; kingdom Fungi; phylum Ascomycota; class Lecanoromycetes; order Lecanorales; family Cladoniaceae; genus Cladonia; species Cladonia rangiferina. The sequence goes on along the minus strand of JAJREH010000014.1, from coordinate 167,858 downwards.
ACAGCCTCTTCACTGCAACTTTGAAACCTCGTCCTTCATCAGGCTGCGATGCGTCTTTCCGGGCCCATGACCAGCGGGCGTCTACTGTAAAGATCGTACTGGTATACCCTTTAGAGATACTAATCCCATATAAAGAGCTGGGAACGCCCTCCCGACCGACGTTCGTATTGGATACGCTATATATCAGAGTGGGGTCCCCAACCTCGTCTTCCTGTGGTAGTCCCACGTCATGTTGAATGGGGCCCCGGATCACGGGAATTGACGTATCGTTTTCTCGAACCTTGAATTCAGCGGCTTTGGTACGCAACGTTTCCGTCTCAGAGTCTGGCTCGTATGACGCTGGGCGGCTCTGCCTTAGAAAATCCAGAGTCTTTTTCTCCTCTTCAGAAAAAGGACGCGGGAGTGATATAATGTACCATTCATCCGATTTTTTGACATGAAACTCGCCTATCCCGAACGTTGCGCGGAGGAATGCAAAAACATGTTTCCGCCAAAGGCGGTATGTAGATATCATCTCGGTGTACGGAAACTTCTCAGTGGATCTCTCCTCATGTTGACGTCGACGTCGGCTATGCCAAAAATCCATTTGGCTTTGGAACGGTATATTTGATGAATCAAGGTTGGACGCCTCTTGGTATCCTTGCAGATAAATCCTGATTAATGGGAGCCAAGCTTAAGGAGGGCAGGCTTATTAAGATGTTGATGTATCAGTCTACTGAAAGGAGAGAGTCACTCCCTAACAGGTTGTGAACAGAAAATCTGCTGCGAATGTCCCGGTTGTCCGTGTAGCATTGCCAATGATGAATAGCTAGATGCTGCGAGGCTAAATTCGCATCGAGTATAAAGCGGCGCTCACCCTAGGCCCAGCGGGGGGTGAGGCCGGAGCGGATCTCTGTCATCTTGGCGGCGGAGCGTGAAGAATTAGCGCGATATTTCCGAAAATCCAGAGTCGACGCATTTGAATGACTTTTCCAAGGCTCAATCGCAATACCGAGCACCACTATCTCTGTAATGACTCGTGGGCACGATGCAGTCCGGCTCATAGCCAGAAAATCAAGTACAGAATTCCCCCATCCCTAATATTCTCATCACTAACGAATTCCCAGCATCATCAACCCTCACAACCACCCCCCTCTGCCTCACCTGTCTATCCACCCTCCACGCCCGCCTTGCCCACACCCAAGCCTCCCCCCTCGAAACCGCCCCTATAGAACCCAGTCCCTCAGGCCGCGCCCCCCCTGCTCTAACATCCTCGACCTCGCACTCCACACGCTACCTCCTCAAAGCCTCCGTGCTCCTCTCCCGACCCCCCTCCTAACCCGCCCCCTCACCCCCTTCGAAAAATCCCACTTCCTCTACCAAAAACGGCTCAACGAACGCCTCGTCCTCCCTTTCAGTCGCTACTTCTACTACCAGCGCGGCACTCCCGAGGAAGCGGAATGGAAGCGGAAAATGAAAGAAAGGAAGACGCCGGCGAGGGATATTGGGGTTTATAATGCGTATGGGGAGGAAGGGTGGAATGATGAGGTGTTGGTGGGGGAGAGGATTGCGGAGCCGGAGGAGCAGGTGGAGGCGCTTTTGCGGGATGCGGAGAAGGAGGGGAGGGAGGGTGCGGATCCGGATGGGGATGTGGTGAAGAGGGAGGTGGTGGAGAGGCCGATGCCGAGGGTTACGGAGGCGGATAGGGTGGGGGATTTGAGGAGTTTGAATAGGGCGCTAGAGAGGACATTATATCTTGTTGTTAAGGGAGGGGAAGGGTCGATGGGGGAAGAGGCGGGTTGGAGGTTTCCGACAGCGCTGCTGGAAAGGAGTAAGAAGGAGAGTTTGCATACGGTGAGTGATGGTTCTTTCGAGGCCTGCACTCAAATTTGCTAACGAGGTGGGGATAGGCTGCAGAACGTGTTATTGTTCAGACCGGAGGGGTTAATATGAATACTTGGGTCGTGGGAAATATGCCCATTGGTCATAATGTGTACAACTATAAGCATCCGATTGTGAACAAGGAGCATGGATTTGAGCTACGAGGAGAGAAGGTGTTTTTCATGAAAGCGAGGATACTGGCTGGACAGGCGAACCTCACGAATAACAAGTTCGGTTACGATGACTTTCAGTGGCTTTCGAAAGAGGAGCTCCAGAAAACGTTCAGCGCCCGGGACTGGAACGCTGTGAAGACTATACTGCCGGAGAGGTGAGGCTCTGTATTGTAAATATAGCAATTATGTAGCATAGCTTGGCGTCGACTCTGTTTAATAGATGCCTTATACATCAATGATCGTGAAGATCCGTCAAGGCACAAAGTCTTTTTCAAGAATAACCTCTACTTAAATAGGCCTGGTCCGTTCAGAGCACAATATCCTCGGCAATGGTCCGGTGGGACTCAGCTTCGTGGGTAGGCGATCTCCTGGAGGACTGGTCCTCGATGATGGAATCCTCTTCGTGCCGGTGAACATCTTTTCCACCCGTTGCTACTTCATTTTCCATGACTGTCCCGGTTTCCTCATCTTCTTGGAGCTGTTGGGGTTGGTGCCGTATCTGTCTCGCTTGATCGATCCGTCTTCTCCAGGGTTTGTACAGCAGCACACTCAGGCCCCCGAGAACAATGAAAGAGCTGCAGATTCCGCCACCTTCAGTGCCTTGTCAGTTTCTTTTTGCTCACATGAAGCCACAGTGGACCATACCGATGATGTCGTAGTGGTTATTTGCATTTATTACCCCGTCCTAAAGACATTTCCATGAGCGAAGAAGACAAGGTCGCGACAGATTGCGTACCCAAAACCCGCCAGACAGATTGGCAACATTTTGTATTAAGGTTAGCAACTGGATAAACCCAATTACCATTGCCACAACCACCGTGATTACCGTTAAGACTATAGAATAATATAGAATGGCAATCTGATCTTTAGCGAGCGTGGTCGACGTGTAGAGAGCCATCATAAGAGCCCCATCGACCGTGTCAAGGAGACACATCCCCACTGAGAAGATCCCTTTATTTAGCAGAGACATGAAAACAAGGGTGAAAAGATGAACCTACCTGTAAAGAGAACTGGAAAAATCAGTATGAGCCAGATGCTTGTTCCTTGTGCCCCTTGAATGGATGCAATTCCCTACATCTCCTCTCAACATTATGACAAAAATAATTAGCATGGATGATGCTATACCAATAGTGCGACTTCTGAAGATGTATCGAAGCCTGTTACCCTTAGCTGTTGTCCCAGATACGAGTAGCATATGTATACCTAAGCCAAACATTACTCCTTTAGGAATAATTAACGATAGTCTAGTATAATTTTCAGGGAATTGAGGATACCTAAAGGATACATCTTCCATGGTCTTTAAAAAGCTAGTCAGTAGAATTTTAAGCCACACGATGACACCACATACCTATCAATAATCTTAAACAACTTCTTGAATAAATAAAATAAGCACCCAGCTCCCTTGATCTCAAACTTATCCTCTTCTCCAGGCGCCATACCAATCAATTTCTTCATCTGCTGTATAAGCTTATATAAAATGTAGATGTTCATTAGACCAAGTATAATCAAAAAGCTGGCGGATACAGATGTGCCGATAATGCCACCAATTCTGCTAAACGAACCAAACTTGGAGCTAATAGCAGAGGCTGTGGCGGCCACGACGACCGATGTGATTATGACAATGCTGGCCACACGGCGTAGGTTAGATAAAAGTCAATTGGAACGAACGTGACCAAGAATTTCTTATACGAATGATCAGGGACAGCCAACATACGTCGAGTGACCTAGAGAGAAGAATGTTCCAACAGTGACCGGCCGTTGTCCTGATGCTATGAGACGACGAGTCATTAAATCAATGGCCTAATGCATATATCAGTTTTCTCCCATGTTAGAAACAGCGAGACAGGAAAATCACAGAAATGTGGTCAGCATCAAGAGCATGACGTAGCCCCAAAGTGTAGGCAAGCACTGCAGTAGAAACAAGAGCACTGTTCCGCCTCGGCTCTCAGTATCCTCACTGATTCTCAGAAGATCCCTACTGGTTATACTCACGCATGATAATGCTATCAGATAGTTAGCTACGTGGGACTGAAAGCCAGCAAATGCCTTATCTATATACAAGGACGACTCCCACAGCTACCCAAACAAGACCGTTTGCAAATGCTAATCCAACGATAATGCCCACGGCAGGTAATGGTAGTTTCCGAAGGCCAGGCGTCCGTGCATGGCAGGCAATTGCTCGTTTATTTATGCCGTTCTTTAGGTGGTGGAGAGGCATTGTACCGTTCAATGTTATTGTAGGCCAGACGCTGTGAAGATATTTACACATATGAATGCAAAGAGGTTTCAGTCAAATAACGTTCTCAGCGAACCATGCCTGTTGTTACACATGGTTGGTATGGTACTGTGGTTGAGCAGGGAAGTGTGGGATTTGCTTTTGCGGCCTCGGCGGATCATGTCATCATCTCCAATACATAAGTAGCGGGATTGAGTATGATTTCAAGACAAAAATATTCTTGGTTCTTTTGCTCCCCCAAAATGCAAGGACCACCATATATGACAAGAACGCGCTTCCCGAGCGCCAATATAATACATGAATTTGTGCATAGTTGCACCTTCCCAATACAACATCTCCGTCCAAAGAAACGCCATGCTGGTCTTTCCGACATTAAGTCTTCATTTCCTCCGTGACTTTCCTCTCTCCACGCCCGGTCTTGAACTTGCCATCTCGCCATATCTACCTCTCTCCCTTGTTGTGTCGTAAGCCTGCAAAACTCTGTTCTGACTCTCATCCGCCTGACTGAAAGCATAACCCCTTTGCTTACGCATTCTCTGTACCTGTCTGACCTTCCTAATCGCTTTTTGGAACTGTTCCATTCTAGGTCTATAATCCTGGATATTGTATTTCTGGATCTCTTGCACGTGATGGTAGGTTTGAGGCCTGTACATCCGCTTCGCGTATTTCCAAGTAAAATCCCGCATGAGGCATATCATGGGCAGGATCACTGCCATCAGGTAGAAGACTGGTGATCCGAAGAGTCTTGGAACAACTCCGTCGTACTCGGTGGAGAAGCCTAGTTTAGGAGCGACAGTAGCGTAGACGGCGATGAACGCCAACCAAATGACCATACTACCCGGAATAGCAATGAACGTGTATTTGGTCCATATGTTCGTGATTAAGGCGGCTTTGCCTAGCACGGTCCCAAGTACGGCAGTATATAGAGCTGTTCCCCACACCCAATGCCCAGCAATCTTGCCGTCACTTTGGGGGAGGTCCCAAAACCAAATCAGCTCGGATACGAAATATGCGAGGAGAGAGTGGTAGAAACCGTTGAGTATCCAGGACCAAAACGAGTGCATCTTGAAGAAGACACCTTTCTGGCCAAGCTGGTAAAGCTGAGGATAGCGGTCGAGAAGGCGGGCTGAGATAAATTGGTCGAAAATGCCTATCACAAAGGGTGGAAGAACTGTAAAGAACACATTGTAGAAGGAGAGCGTCCAAGACTCGAATATGACTTCGCCAGAGAAAGCGTTCTGAAAAGAGTACTGGATTCGCACAGTTAGCTTTCAAATAGGTCGGGACTGAGGGGAGAGTTCGACATACCCAAAATTGTGTCATGTACAATGCGATATTCTTGTAGAACGAGTAGAGGATAAGTTTAGAGATACGCTGGTAACTCCAGGCGCCGTGAACAAGCAGTAATTTCCGGAGGTAACGAAACTGCCCGATCGCTACATCGGCACTTCGAGCTGCCTGGAGACCTTCAACTCCGCTTATGCCAACTCCAACATGTGCAGCTTGTATCATAGAAACATCATTGGCACCATCTCCAATCGCTAGAAGGATAGCTTTGAGGTTTCTCTTCACAAGCTTCACCACAAGAGCTTTCTGTAAGGGCGACACACGACTATAGTTTACATTAGCATTGATGCTCGCTCTTGCCCTGTTCTTTGGGTACATACCAGCATATCACAGCTTTACACATCACCGCAAGATCCAGAAACATCTTCTCCATATCTTTCTCTAAGGCATAAGTTAATGACTTTCCATCGATTACCAGTGCCAAAGTTTCTAGCTCATGTCCTCCAGCTGCCTGATTCCGTATAGCGCTGAGTTTGTTCTCTAGGTTCGATCTGGTAGCCGGGGACGATTCTTCGTTGACAATCAATAATGTCATATCTTCGCTGATAAGTTTACAGCTCATGCCGATATTGATGGCAGTCTCTTGTCGATCGCCAGTGAGTACCCAGATTTTGATGCCTGCTTCTTGAAGCGTATGAATAGTGTCCGGTACGCCATCTTGAAGCTTATCTTCGATAGCTGTCGCACCAAGCAAGAAGAAGTCATGCTCAATAATTTCTGCAGCTTTATCAAGCTCCTCAGCTCTATTGCCACTTACGGTGGTGTTTGCCTTGTCAAAGACTTGAAGCCATTGCTCGAGCTCTTGCTCTGGTATCTCACGCATAGCAAGACACAAAGTTCGAAGACCTTCTGTGGCGTATTCTTCCAAATGCTGTAGGGTAGCTTCTGTAATGGGGTTATCCTTCCCAAGACGCTCAAGGATGACAGTATCAGCGCCTTTGCAGTAGCACCGTACTTTACCATCCGGACATCTGAATATAGTAGACATTCGCTTACGAGTCGAATTGAATTCTAACACGGCCAGAAGCTCGTATTCATAATCCTCTCCTTCGATAGAAATTGTGACAGAGCGAGGCCTTCGAGCTGTGAAACGATAGCCTAGCATCACTGCACCCTCAACCAAGGCCCCTTCATCGGGCGAAGCTGCTTGATATTTGATCTCACCCGGCTTTTCATCCCTCCTTTCCGGGATGACGGTGTGGCAAGTCGCCAAAAGGGCTAAGAAATGGTGTATTGCTGTCCGGCTTGGATGGCTTTTCAGATTCTCACGAAGCTTCTTGAAGTCGTGGATACCGATAAGATTCTGTTCAGTGGCTCGTCTATCTTCAGGAACCTCGTCCGCATATTGTATACCCCCTATCGTGCATTGCTTGAACTCCATCTGGTTGCATGTAAGGGTACCGGTCTTATCCGAAAATATGTATTCGATCTGTCCGAGCTCTTCCACCAGTGACGATGTTCGACATATAGCAGCTGTATCCGATTTGTCGTAGTAAATATCGAGATCCGAGTTGATGAGTAAAGCTTGGTAATACTTGACAACTTCGATTGTGACGAAAAGTGATATAGGCACCAGATTGGAGTAAAGAACCCAATAAGTAAAGATATCCGAGATGAATTGCTTTGCGACCCCCGTATCTTCAATGAAAAGGTATGCAAGCTTCTGGTGGGCTGTGGCTCGAATAATGAGGTCGCCAACAGAACTTATTATGCTCAAAATGATTAGTATGGCAACCAACATCAGGATCTGAACATTAACCAAACGCTCCACGTGTGTGCGCTTGATCGGCGTAGCTGTTGCATTGCGCATCAGCTTCGTCTCATGGCCTGTGAAAACAACAATGCCGTGGATCCAGGGCGTATTTCGAAGAGTTGCTCCTCGTAAGAGCAATTGATCTGGGGCCAGTGGCAGCTCCTTCTCACCACCACCAGCTGACATTGTCAAGGTTCCTTCATAGGTGTACAGACTGCTGTTTGGCTGTTCCGAACGGACTCTGCCCGAAAGTCGGCTGAGTTCGCTGGAGCTGACAAGGTTCGCGGTCTCAGGAATGGCTTGCTTGATCTTCAGATTCGTTTCGCCATCAAGATTAGCGGTCTCAATATAGCATAATCCTTCCGGCTCAGAAGTGGCCAAAAGCACCAGATCTGCTGGGAAGGGTTCCTCCGATTCTACCCTCACAATATCTCCGACTTTCACATTGACCCATCTTATATTTTCAAAACTGGAGCCTCTCAAAACCCTGGCTTTCGAGTGATTCAGTGACTTATCCGAATTTTTTCGCTTGAAATCCTCTATCAGCTCCTTCCCTGCTGACACTAGTAGCACGATAATGAGTGGCCCAATAGTAGTATACCTATTAGTTGGGGATATGTTTGGAATTTGTTGCAATGCTGCTGTGAACAAGAAGAACAAGTTGGCGTATTTGGAGAATTGCTCGAAGAGAAATTTAGGCATAAATGTAGCAATGTTGTACTTCGCTGTGGAAACGTGATTATCGACATATCGATTCTGTGCATTAGCTGGAGGGTTGTTGAGGTATATTATTCTCGGCCCCAAGGTGGAGGGATCTGGCTTCCCCCTGCGAAGGCCAAACTTGAAATTTCCAGTGTCAAATTTTCTGTGCTCTCCTTGTTTGACATGATCCTCGGTTGTATCACTGTCGATTCTGCTTTGGCCAGGAGCAGTCTCACGCAGCGGCATATCCATCTCCGAATACTCCGGCCCCATGCCTAACATGTTCTTTGCCTTGCCCATGATGCCACCGCCCATACTGAGTACACTGTTTCGACTGCGATGGCGTTTTCCACTGACCATAGGGGTAGGTCCTCCTTCGACTGCCCCAGAAGTATGGTAATAAGATCCTTGCATGGAAGGATCGTCGTCGGGAAGGTCGTCCATGTCTGAATAGCGTTGATAATTGTTCAGTTCGGAGGTCTGTGAATAAGTGCGAGCATTAGAAGTGCTGAGATACGGGTTCTGCGCCTGTCCAGCGTGCGGCGCCCCAGATCCTCCAGATATGCCATGTGTTGCTTGCTGGGCGCCGATAAACTCGTCGTAGGATGTGGATGGACGAGGTTGGGGGGTCTCGACCTGATCGGTATTATACCGGCGGAGGAGCTCCTCATCATTGACAGGAGGTGGTCTGCCATCGTTGTATATGGGGTTTGAATCGTCAAGATCTAAGAGCGGAGCCCCCGAAGTTGGTGCTGCATGCCTGCCTCCTCCTGATGGCCCACTTGCCATGTTGTACTCAGGCGTAAGCAGTTGGCAATATGCTGGGATGTAGGACTGCGATGTTGCTCAAACATCAAGCCATCCTTGCTTTGATACATGGGTGGCGTTCATTAGTGAAGGTCGCAGAGCATTGATTGTGGATTGGATGGTAGAGCCAGGCGACAAGAATGGCTTACACGAGAGCCGCGCAATTAGGACTATTAACTCGCTGGGCAGTGCTCCCAGCTTCGTATTCGCTGTAACTACGAGTTTCTATCTAAGTATCTACTTATGTATGTAGCACGCCTGCTATTCTACCTGCTATATTGCGATTGCATGGTCAATCGCACCGTTGATACTCCTGTCACGTATCTCAAAACAGCCTTAGGTAAGTAGGGGTTAGTGACGGATCTGCAACGCTAAGCCAAGAGCTAGCAACCACGACCGTTGCGTACCATCCAGGCTTTGGAAAGTACGGTAACAGCTTACCTCAGAGCAGAATCAAGATGGTTTGCTCACGATGTCAAAAGCTACAAAAGAAGACTGAACTTGCTACACCCGGCGTGAAGCGTAAGAGTGACATATACTATGGCTCGCCAACAACTGGTGATAAGACCAAATTATCAGCCACTGCGGGCCCCACCGGCATAGGCAAGGTACTGAACTTCTGTCCTCATAAGCTCGGGCTGCAGTTGACCTCGTTCCTCAGAGCAAGCTACTTAGTAAGAGCGCGAAGAATCCCTACGCAGCGTATTCCAGCTCCTGTACCACATGCAAGACGAAGATAGACCAAGGCTATAAATTTTGTCATAAGTGTGCTTATAAGGCTGGTAACGGTATGTACAACAGGAGCACTATGCAAACCGAGGTGACAGTGCTCATTGTGGGAATAGCTTGTGCTATGTGTGGCAAGACCCAGAACAAAGAAGCATCCACGAACGGAGGATCTACGGTCCAAGGCCAGAGATTTTCAGCTAAGTGAGGAAACACGAATGTGGATTTGAAGTTGCTAGCATCCATAAAACGCAACCAGTCTCAAGGTCGAGTTTTCGTCCATAACGGCTTCTGTGACAGACCTGTCATACTCCCATACGTCACTCGTCACAAAATGCAAGCGCAACTCTCTTTGGATCGCGATTCAACAACTCCAACTTCCTCGAAGCTCGGAAGGTATCATCTGTAGCTCTCCATTACAATTTGGACATTGGAAAACATAACCCGTTATGGGAGGTATTGTGCGGTCAACCGATTCTGATACCTCGGCCGTACCCAACTATTCAGGCTTCAAAAGGAGTTCTTTCGCTCCAATATACCATACATGTTAGACATACTACAGTAACGCATACTATAGAGAGAGCTCTGTGCTCCACTATTGCAACGGAAGCACAGCATCCTCCTTTGGATTTATGCTCGAAGGGCATCATAATGGGGACAAAGACCCTGGAGCTGGCGCGGATATGGATATAGCTGCAGGAATGGTAGTTATTGCCGGCTGTCTCGGTCAGATACCATTATCAAAGTGGGGTTATAGAACATGATATACTCCATTTTCATCACTAGGACGCCACCGTGTCTCTGAGATGATATGGAGGATCGATAGCATCCGCCGCAAGCTTAAAGGGGCACCATGTACTTCGATACCGACTATAGCCTTAGCTTTAGCTTGCATCTATAGATCTTCGATGTGGTTACAGCGCGGTATGTACACTTATACTGAAGTGCGCCACCAAGGTACTTTATAGAGGACGCTGAAATTTGATATTCATTTGAGGCGCAGTCAGTCGGTGTGGCTCAAAAGCTGCTATAAAAAGTCACACAACTTTAAAGGAAATTAAGCATCAATCCGCGTGTACCTAGATCCAGATACAAGTCCCCGGGTTGTTGTCTTACCGGGTCGTTCCAATACGGGATGACTATTTATTTGGGTGCCTGCAGCAGAACTGACATGCAGTGCATAACAAATGTTGTACGAGTAATATGAGGGATTGTGATCCGTCCCCTGGGTGGGAGGCAAGTGAGAGGCCGTGGAGGGCATGATGACCACGACCCGCATGCTGCCCCTGCATTTAGACAGGGGTTGACACCTCTAAAATTCAGACATCTTCAGCCGTAAAATATTGCCCGAGGTTAGCCCCATCTCCCAATGTAGGACTAGCGACGTACCAGCAACTTTGACAGAATTATCTTATGTCATATACCTTGCAGTTGACAGTCGGTCTCAGTCTTGTAGATAGTTCCATGAGTGCTTGATTCATGTCTCAAAGGTATACTAATTGAGATACTGTTTGTGCGTCTCCCGTTTGCTTCGTGCTTTATGGTAAGGTACCTTAAGTAGCCCGTGATAGCGCATCGGTGCTATAGAGTTCTGCCCCTTTCGGTTCCTTGGCCCCCTTAGCAACTTTTCTTTGCTGTCTCCCATCAACTCCACGCTCTCTACTTCACCACTTCTGCATCATAATACTATCACCTTCTTTTCTGCTTCTCTCTTCTAATTAATTACAGCATTCCTTCCCACATTCTCTAAATACTAATACTTACAGCTTCATCCTGCTCTTTGTTTGCTTAGCACCACTCGCCCATCCGGCATTCCAAAGCATCAACACACCTGCAAGCGGCCTTTTCAGAGGACAATCGAGTTTGTTTGACATCCATCAAATAGCTCGTGTTCATCCAACATCTTGTACTCCGACACTTAAAGAGCTTGGATACACATATTTGGATATCTTTCCCCTGCCATTCAATCGCCCAAGAGCTTGCCCGCGCCTTCTTCGAGCAGGTTCGTTTATCCATAGCAGCCGGTCGTACCTTGACAAAAGCCTGCTCTATATTAGTCGATCCTTTACTGACGGATTAAGATTTTTACGCTTAGCTGAAGCTTTATACCTACCTGTAACATAATATATTCCTCCAAGGCAATATCGAACGCCTATCAACATTTACATCGCGCCAAATTCTTCGTTCGGACTCATTATCCGAACACTCTAATTCATCAAAACGGCTGCTGTAATATCAAATCAGCAGGACAGCTTCGTCCTGCCACCGCACCTGCTCGGGATGCAGCATCAAGAATCCTCGATGGACACTGCTTCAAACCTACAAGCCAGCCGCTTTTCAAATATGACTTCAAAGCCAGCAAATGTCAGCAGCAATGAGACTGGCTTCTCGCATGGCGCGTACAGTTCGAACCAAGGTTCTGTTGGAGGGTATGCTCAGAGGCATCCACGCCGAGGCAATATGTCGATTAACACGACTGCTTTCGCCCAGGCAAATCAGAATGCCAGTGAAATGGCAGCTCCGGGAACTGGAATGGACATGAATTTCACTCCTCTTCTACCTTCTCAGTTGCTCTTGGGCAGTCCATTCCAGCCTGGCACACCACAATTCAACAACTTTGGTGGATTTCAACAACAGAACGCTACAGCCCATCAGCAGAACCAGCAGAATCATTTGGGTAGCCCTCTAAATACCCAGAATTCGGCATTCTCCCCTCAGATGTACCAGGCCGTGGTTTCGCCTACTAATTATGGGCTACAACAATTCGTAGGCGGACCCCAGTCACCAACGGGTACATTTGGCAACATTGCAAACCAAAATTTTGGTGGAGCGGGTCAGATGAACGTGGCACCAACTGTCGGTAATGCTAGCAGCCGAACCGTGTACCTAGGCAACATTCCACCAGAAACCTCGGCGGAAGAGATCCTCGGTCACGTCCGGAGCGGACAGATTGAATCTGTCAGACTGCTTCCGGACAAGAATTGTGCCTTCATTTCGTTCCTTGATAGCAGTTCGGCCACTCACTTTCATTCAGATGCTATCTTGAAGAAGCTCGCTATTCGGGGTCAGGACATCAAGGTTGGCTGGGGAAAGCCAGCCCAAGTTCCTACGTCTGTGCAAGTTGCAGTACAACAATCTGGCGCCTCTAGAAACGTTTACCTGGGTAACCTGCCAGAAACAGTCACTGAAGCTGAATTGCGGGAAGATCTTGGCAAATTCGGTCCTATTGATACTGTCAAGATCGTTCGCGAGAAAGCAATTGGCTTTGTTCACTTCCTTTCAATCGGCAATGCTATCAAAGCTGTCGCACAACTGCCTCAAGAACCAAAATGGCAAGCGCCTCGCCGCGTTTACTACGGCAAAGACAGATGTGCCTATGTTTCAAAGACTCAACAGCAGAATGCTGCCCAATACTTGGGTATTGCACCTGGCTACGCACATATGCTCAATGGTGCAGACCGAGATCTCATTTCTAACGCGCTGGCCCAGCAGTCAGTTGCAGCAGCTGCAGTCGCAACCCAAGCTGGAGGCGTGAATAACCTTGGCAACCGCACAGTGTATCTGGGTAACATTCACCCTGAGACAACCATTGAAGAGATCTGCAATGTCGTTCGGGGTGGTCTCTTGCATCACATCCGTTACATCCCTGACAAGCATATCTGTTTCGTTACGTTCATCGATCCCACGTCAGCCGCATCGTTCTTTGCTTTAAGTAATATGCAAGGGCTCATGATTCATAACCGACGCCTGAAGATTGGATGGGGCAAGCACTCTGGGGCACTTCCACCAGCTATTGCTTTGGCTGTTAGTGGTGGCGCTTCCCGTAACGTCTACATTGGCAATCTAGATGAATCATGGACAGAGGAGCGTCTGCGTCAAGATTTTTCAGAGTATGGTGAAATTGAGCTTGTTAATGCCCTAAGAGAGAAGAGTTGTGCATTCGTCAATTTCACCAACATTTCAAACGCTATAAAAGCGATTGAGGCTATTCGAAGCCGAGAAGAGTACCAACGCTTCAAGGTGAACTTTGGTAAAGATCGCTGCGGGAATGCACCTCGGCAGAACAACCAGAATCATCAGCACTCGCAGCAGCATGCTGGAATGCAAGGCAGAGATAGCATAGGCTCTCCATCGTCTATGGCGAACGGAAATCTGCAGCCATCAATGAGCCACCATGGTTCGTCAGTGAGCCCCACGAGAGCCGCTCTATCGCCACCCCCAGGATCCACAGGCTCTAATTCCCAAAACGGCATGCACTTCAACCACGCAGCAGGTCATGCCCCAACACCTTCTGCAATCCTCAACTCAGGCAGCAGTAACCCATTGACCATGTATCTAAGTCAAATGTCGTTACAGGATGCTCAGCAAGAGCAGGCTTCCCAGCAACAGCAACCTGACCCATACTCTATTGCCAACCTTCAACAGCAACAGCAGCAGGTGCTTGCCAATCAACAGGCTGCCATTTATGGCAATTCGCCAAGTGAGATATTCTCAAATGGCTTACTCGACCCTCCACAGCAGCAAGGCGGTCATGGCAGCAGTCTAAGCCAGGGCGTCAATGGGCTCAATTTATCTACAGCCGCTCCAACCGTGGGTGGACTGCTCGCTCCCTCCAATGCACGCAACCAGCAGCATTCCCGTGCGGTGAGCCTGCCTGCTTTCACACAAGATGCCTTCTTAAACGCTGGCAATCAAGGCCAGCACTCTCAACAGCAGCTTGGATCTCAACCACAGCAACATCAGCAGCAGCAGAGCCATAGGCCTCAAGCCAGTATGAGCGGTTTCGGGGCGTTCGGAAACAACACTTGGGGCCTTAATGGTTGGGCAGAGGAGAGCGCCGGCGCCCAGTAAAAGGAATTTTTCATTGTACAACACCACCTTGTTTCGATATCGATACCAGGCCGCGCGGTTGGAGGATCCAGGCGTTTTGTCATTGTTTCCCGATTGGAACTGTTCTCACTCCATCTCGCCCCGAAGCTTCCTCTTCACTTCCTGCAAATGTTTTTACTATTAATTTTTAATTACCTAAATCCACCCCCCACTTCCCCACCCAAAAGGCCCGGACAACTGCCAACACTAATCTTTTTGTTTTTCTCTATTCTCTTATTTAAGCGTACAACAGCGGATCGCAAGATTGGAGCGATTTGGGATGGATTAGATGGGAAGGTGGACTGCGTTAGTATTAAACATTGTTACCGAGCACAGTTGGAGTGTGACGAGGGAGGGAGGGAGTTGGATCAATGTATGGGTGGTGCTAGTTAGGTAGAATAGAATCGCGTACGTGAGAAGAGTAATTGAAATATCATCAAAAATCATATCGTACCCTCGCATCGCTCCCCCATATGATACTCCTCAAATGAATCTTTTCATATGCAGTCACGATCTTGGAACATATACCTCAAGATAGCTTATATCTCACAATCTAAGCTAAACCCCCACACCTCGACTTATATATAAAGTGGAAACCGTAAACGAGTAATCAAGAGACTGGAAGTTAAGAATAAAAAAAGATATATATTGGAGAATTGAACAGTCCTAGATATGACCCACTCGACGTACCTACTACTTCAAACTTCAAGTGTGATAAAAAATGGTCAGGATCTCGACTATGTACAGTGTCTGTTATGACGAATTTTTACTGGTGGTTGGATGGCTGGATAGATGAGATGAGGTGAGGTGAGATGAGGTGGGGTGAGGTATTTTTGGGCTTTATGCTGCTTGCTGATGGGTTTTGGGGGTTTGGCTTGGGTTGGGTATATGAGATGGGGTGGTTGGTGGGATTTAGTTGGAAGGGTCGCTCACGCACTCTCTCTCATGAGAACGAAATTTGCGTTCACAGTATTGAGTAGGGTACATAGGTTGTTGCTGTGATCGTTGATTCAATGTTGAGTAGCTAGGTATTGGATTGGATGCAAGAAGTGTGTTTGGGATTCTTGATTCAATTTTCACTATCCAGGTATCGAGCTTTTGGTTTGCTACTGAAGCAATTTCCAGACAGACACAATCCCCAATGGAAGAAAAGAAAACGCTTGAGTAATAACTGCCGCCATCTCTTAGAGCAATTTTTCCTCCGTACAACAGAAGAAATAGATAGTGAGACCAATTTGTTGATTGAGCAATTTTGCATGAGAGAGGGAAAAGAAAGAAAGAACCGAGAGCCATGAAGCGGAACCGAGGTCGGGCAGGAATGGATAGCCATGCGGATTTGCAGCTCTCCCAACAACCCTCCTCAGCGTTCGAATTTACATTCCGCCCGCAGCTGTTCCCAACAACTTCTTCAGACTCCCTGTGGCAGATCCCAAGCTCGCTCCTACAAGCTTCTTCTCGTATGTGAGATCGTTGCCGTCCTTGACCAGGGGCACGCCGTTGGAGGCCGAGGTCGTGGTGGTAGTCGTAGTCGGCATACTGATAGGCGGTCTCGCAACGAACTCATACGGAGTACCTGCTAGGCTCTCCTCACTGCTCGTGCTAGCCGTAGGCGTATGGCTCAGCGAAGGCGTAGCACGGCTTGTGGTGCGAGCATGGCCCAAAGTGGGACGACGCTTGGAAGTCAATGAGTCGCTGGAGCGATGGAATTTGCTGAGGTAGGAGAAAGCCTCGCTGCTAGGGCGATGCGGCAGCTTGGGTTTCCATTCCCCGACTCTTCCATTCCCGGGGGATTTGCGCTCCGTGTCGACTGCTTCAGCGGGCTTCCATTCGGTGGGGTCGAGATCCGATTTGCCGTCGTGGGCCATAGGTGGTATCCTGGAGGCGCGAGAGGAGCGTGGTGTGAATGGGAGGGCGGGCACGTAGGTTGGGATGCGGGAGCCGAAGGGGTCGTCCATGTCGGAGGAGAGGGTGGAAGGGATCATTTTATTTGGACTGGCGAGGGCGAGGTAGGGGTTTGTGGCTGGGAGGGCGGAGTCACGGTGACGGCAGCTGGGTGGTGAGATTAGTGGGGTGAAAAAGTCAGATTTTATGAGGAAGGTAGGGTACGTACCTTTCTGAGCAATAGAGAATGGAGGAATTGGGGACTACGATTTGTTTCTCGCACATGGCGCTAAAGGAAGCGGTGAGCAAGGCAGTGATCAGAATCAGTTGAAGGGTTTTGGACGAACCAGAATTGCAGGAAGCTGGAGCCCATGTCGTCGTGGTCGTCTTCGAAGACTTCTTCTTCCTCTTTGGCCTGCTTGGTAGCTTTGGCAGGCTTGAGTGTGATTTTAGGGGTGCCAGCACTCTTAGATACACTCTTAGATACGCTCTTGGATACACTCTTTGATGAGGGCATGGAGCGGGCAGTCTTCCTCAGCTGAGGGGGAGAATGACGAGTGTGGTGGGCATTGTGAGTGCTGGTGGACATTGGTAGGCGGGCGGGATACGGTGAGAGGATTTTCAGCGGATAGAGCTGTCTTGATGTGATTGGCGGTGTGGATTGGAGGGTGTTGACGCAATATTGGGTGCGTGAAACAGCTTCAGTGGCTTTGTTCAGCTTGTTAGATTACCTAAAGGTAGTCTTGAAGGATTAGTACTGCAGGTACAGGAAAGGTGTGGTGCCCACTTGGCGTCATCCGAGCGGATGCGGCTCACCGTTCTGGCGCTGGTTCCAAGCGGACGAAGATGGTTGATGTGCTAGTTCTAGATTTCTAGGTACTATAATCGACTATATTCGAGGTAGACGGGTACCTACAGTTACTGGAAGAAGAAGAAGGAGAAGAAGAAGAAGAAGGAATGGCTCGGTCGAGGGTGGCTTTGACTCATATGCCCGATCAACAAGATAATATGAAGCCTCTCTACTATAGGTGTGGTTTTTAATAAAATCCGGCGGGCTGACTAAAAATCCCCCCTAATTGGCCCCTAAGGCGATGCGCCCGGGCCCTAAGAAACCAGTAGTAGCCGGCCCGCCGGATTTTATTAAAAACCACACCTATAGTAGAGTAAAAGTAGGGACAATGAATGAAAGCGATAAAGAACTCTAATCGAAGAGATAGATAACCTAGCGGCCGAAATTATCCTTGCCCCACCACCGTCCGTGGTAGATAAGAATCAGACTGAGCCTCAGAGGGATCAATATCGACTGCTCTTCTTCTTCTTTGTAAGATTACTCCACTCCGCATTCAAAGCATTTTGAATGAATTGAAATGCCTTAACTGAACACTGTACATACTCAAGCGCGCAGGCGTTTTACTATTTTGGCCACATCACCTCATCCGCGCCAGCATCACCTCACCCTACGCATTGTCATTGACCACCACTACCCGTCTCCGCTTGACTACCTAGACTGCTTCACTTGATCTCGCGCAGTCAACACGTTGCCCTGAAGGTAGGCTGCAAATCAATTGGAATGTAACAGCTTTGTTAGCATGAAGCTTGAGCGAAGCAGGCAGACATTGCTAAGGTACTTTTGGATCGCGACATCTACCCGCTCTCGTTTGTTTATATTCATCCAATCACTTCTGCTACCCTTCTCACACCACCTGCGCGTACTTCAATCTTCCGCCCTTCTTCGCACGGACCTGTCCATGCTCAAGGCTCCCCGCCAATGGCTTGATTCTGGGACTCTGATTTGCTTGCTAGCCCTATTATATCGGCCATGGACCCCTCCGGATACCTGCATATGCCCTATTGCAGGAGTCTTGCATGCAGCATCCACGCAAGATTCAAGTGACATCAGCCGATCCAAAACCTGCCTTGCGTTTCCTTCAGGGTGGTATTGTATCACTTTTGTATGCTTCCCAACCACTCCTTTCACGCCTTCTTCCAAAATCCCTCTGGCACACCTCGGGCCGGACTGTTGACAGGTCCAACGTAGCAACCCAGTAGGTTGCTCCACCGAGACCCTCCGCTTCGAAGTCTCTGAATCTCTTTGTAAGCATACGAATTCGCATAGGCCAGGCCAGTCTTAGGATCTCGAAATTTTGCTGGCCGCATAGTGATGGCACAAATCTCCGAGCTGGGTCCTACATATCTGATTAGCTGCATGCGAATTTGTCAAGCTTCGGAGGTAATTGGTGTACTCTGCAGCTTGCCACTCTTCTTCTTAAGAAGTACACTGTTCTGTAGCTCAGGTAGCTTCAACGCATTTGCATCGACGTTCTTGAGAGCCACTAGGGTTCGGCTCGTAAATTCCACCTCTGGTACTACTGGCCGGTTTGGTGGGGGAAGAGCAGGTCTCCGCTCAGACGGTCTTGCGAATAGCATCTGGGAATAACTCTGTGGCGTCGAATCTTCATCAGCGGTACCCGTGAACTCGGCTTGATGATGCTGCATTGGTAAGGCTGCGTAAGCGTGTATGCCATCAAGGAAGCCATATGGTCCTTGCGGTGGTGCGAATGTAATCTGTTGTTGGCTAGCATTATGGTAGACATTCTGTAGATGTAGTGGCTCTGAAGACTCGGTCAATGCATGCGGATGAACAATTCCTGGCATTTCCGAACTTCGGTATTGATCGTCGAATCCCGAGTTTGGGGCTCGATACTCCCCATTAACATTTTTTCCTTTGTCTTCACGCACCGTCGGCTTCTCAACGAAGCCTGCTTCTCTGATCTCTTTCACACCAAGCTGCCCAATCTTCCCATTGACCCACCTTGCCAAACCGCTCCACCACCTAATGACAGGTCCTGTTAACTGTCGATTATGTAGAGCTTCAAGCCTTGCTCTCTGTTCTTCAGATCGTTTCTTTTCCGCTTCCTCCCACCTATTCAAGCTCTTTGCATTCTTCCTTTCGGTCTTTGCAGCTTCTTCCAAGCGATCGGCTTGGGTGAGCGCCTTTGGCTTTGCCGCTTGTTTGCGCTTCGCTGCTTCCTCCATGTGCTGCATGATCTTGAGACGTGATTGTTCGCTCTGAACCAGGCGTTGGTGAATTACTTCTCGATTCTCTACTGTATGTTTCCGAGATGACACCCGTACTGGCGCATCAGCCTCGGTATGTACCCAAGATACCCTCTCAGACTTCTTTCGTTGCCTTGGCGCAGGTGTCGCAGGTGTCGTAGGTGTAGCAGATGGGTCTATTTTGACCTTCTTGCGCGGACCTCCAGGCCGTTTGAACAGCCCCTGAGCCTTGCGTTTTTTCTGTCGCTCGGCTCTGTCCTGCTTCTGCAGCTCCTTCTCTCCAGCTAAGTCATCGTCACCCTTCGTCGGACCTTGATCTTCTTCGTCTGAAGACGAATCGAGGTGGGCATCAGAAGCATTTTCGTCTTCATCTTCGAACTCAACATCTTCCTCTTCTTCATCTTCCGCAAAGAGTAGCTCCAAATCATCGTCTTGTTCTTTGTTCAGAAGCGCGCTCAACCTGTTCCCTGCTGTAGCACGTTTGGCTCTTCCTTCAACCAGCGACTCCACATTAGGCTCCTCTTCTGTCTCGTCATCGGCTGACGACGACTCATTGTCCCGGTCACCGGCGCCTGCAGGAGATGCGTCTTCATTCATGCTTAGGCTTCCGTGGAGGCTGCTGAAGGAGGTTGGAATATTATTGAAGCATTCTACTTCGTAGGTATTAGAAGGTCAAGCAGCAAATCCTAGTAGTGATATTTGTTTTGGAAAGGGATCATTCGGCATGGTTCCGGCTAAACCCCGCCTAAATAAGGTATGCTTCGGCAACCCCCTTGCCATGGGCTGAAACACTTTGATTGTGGAGAAAGATCAAGAATTCAGACTGTGTTCGATGCCCGCAGACACGGCATATCACAATTTGCAGAGCCACTGGGGTGCTATCCTCGCTGAGTACCGATGTTACGTGCACATGCTACGCTCAAGATCTTGTATGCGACCCAAATAGTTGGCTTCAAGGCTGTCGCCACTATTTTGTAGATTCTCATGACGCATGCTCGGTCTGTACTGTCTAGGAGTCGGTATCCAAGCTTCTAGTATGTACAAAGGACACATTCATAGTTGAATCAAAGCTGTCTACATGGTGACTCGGGCGTGTGTCTCCAGGCGAGTTCTAAGGCGTGAGTGGTAGCTAGCTAGCGTAGACGGTACCCCGTATACCAGTGCCAAGGAATATTTAGGGGCTGCGGGAGAAAGTCTACCTTAGGAGGCGCCTGTTTGATAGCCACAGTTATTACTTCCAACAGAACATTCTCTCCCTTCCTAATCCTCACTCCTCCTCCTCACCATTATCGACAATCCTTTGCGAGGCCATTTCCCATCGACGATCTAATTGCCTAATACTTCTTTTCTTCGTCACGGCTCCTTGCGCCTTGGACTGCTGTTCACTTCTCCCAGTCTCCGTGCAACGCTCTACGCCGCAGGAAAACGTTTCAACCTTCATCACTTCCGTTATATCTGTTCTTGTCCTTACGGGATCCTTCTCCGTTTCCATAGCCAACTACGACACTCATTCGATTGCTGGTCGATACGGTTGAATACAAATCTGGAGAGTCGAGGGGTCTATTAGCATTGAAACACTAGGGGACTCAGGCGTGCTAGGACATCAAAACTCAAAGTCTGGATGTGGTATCCATCAGCTCCAGGCTCCATTTGAGACCCCCAATTTCGTGGAAGCAGCCCTGCAACCCTTGTAAAACCCAGCGACCAATAGCCTCACCAAGCGCTACTGGTTGGAATCGACAATACCTACCGCAGACCTAACTCATTACCCGAAGGTTCTCCTACCAAACTACGCTCCTTAAGAATCTTACATACATTCGGACTCCAGCACTCTATCCCCTATAGGAAGAGCCTACCGTCCAACCTACGTGTCACAACGTGACTCTCCTCGACAATCTGCAAGCTTCCGCAGGAAACGAGGTCTGCTAATTCATAATGGCTCCCTCGCCCAAACCAGACCACCATCTCAACCTCAACCATCTCCCACAAATCTCAGCCACCCAGCCTCGGTCTGGGTCATCAACTGCTAACACATCGCCAATCGAAGCACCAGCTGGCACTGCTGTGCGATCACCTTTCGGAAATCCAGGGAGCAAGATCACCATGAATTCCGGGACTGGAACCACAAGATCAGGGACTGGCTCCCCGTCACATGAACTTGGAGGGGGCAGGCTTTATTCCAAGAGGTAATAGATATCTACGAAATCTTTGCTGGATAGATGCTGACAAGGCTTCGCAATACAGAGCTCGGGAAATACAAGCTCAAGAAGGCTTGGCTCCGAGTGTTTGGGGTCCACCAGCTAGCGGTGGCTCGACTCCACTGAGAGAGACAATCCCGGAGTCACCAAGCCAGGATGGGTTCCCAGATTTTATGCCACCTACGGAGAACACTACACAAAGCCCTGCCCGCCGAGCACGAGCGGGAACAGTGCCCTCGCGATTCTCTCCTGCTGCCCCGCCTGGTCTGGGTGGCACCCAGTCCTTCTTGCCTAAGACTTCCCGACCTACACCATCGACAAGTCCATTCAGATCATCTCTGATTGGAAGCGACGTGGGTACTCCAAGTTCGGCAATGGGGAACTCGACCTCCGCGCTGCTATCACGTTTGAGGGCAGGCTCTATGCCTCAGCAGACAGGTTATATCGATGGCTCTAGTCCCTTCGGCTCGTCACTGTTCTCAACCAGCTGGAACAATGCAAGGAACAGGTCATCGACTCTAGCCAGCGTTCGCTCTGCTGATGTACCAGAGTCTCCTGCACAATCTTCCTTCTCGAAAGAGGGGCTGGCTGATACGGACGTAAAGACACTGGACTATCTTGGACTGGCAGAGACACCCCGTCAGAATCAAGTCAATCTCGTTCAGCCTGGAATGCAGAGAATGAACCTGCAGCCCTTCTTGAATGATCTTGCTGGTTACAATAGGAATTTGAGCCGATTCAGATCGTACTCTGTCAATGCGAAGGAAAAATATGCTGAGGATGACGAAGATTATCCCCCCAATGGTGGCTACTCAGGCCAACAAAGTGGTGTTATGACTCCAATGGACGCTGCAATAGCCCAAACAAATGCTCAGATCATCCACCATAACCTTGCAGTCCAGGCTTTTGCTAGTCAAGCTTCCGCCAATAGGCCACGGGCACGAACAGCGGGCGTACTCGACTCTCCTTTACGGACCGCAGCAGGACCCCTTCGATATCTCACACGTCCGCAACAAATCAATAGTCCCGTGCTAACTACTGATTGGAGCGAGGATTATGAAGGTCTTCCTGAGGCAGTCCAGGCCCTTCATCTTAATGGGATAGGACAACGGTCCACTTTCGAAACTTCCGATGATACAAGTCAAGATGTACCCACTCGGGCTCTGTGGCTTGGAAATATCCCCACTTCGACCACTGTGACATCGCTGCAAGCGATATTCGGCGTTCATGGCAAGATAGAATCGGCAAGAGTGTTGATGCATAAGAATTGCGGCTTTGTTAATTTCGAGCATACAGAATGTGCGATCAAAGCTAAGTCTTCACTGAACGGTAAAGAAATATTTCCCGGTGCTGGTCCAGTAAGAATAGGTTATGCAAAAGCTCCCTCTGCTTCAACCGGGGGCACTCCGGGAAACAACTTCCAGTCACGCAGTCCTGATCCTTACACTAACGGACAGACTGATACCGAAGCCTCTCAAACTGCGGAGGATTTGAATGGGAGCCGTCAGGTAAACGGAGTTCATGCCCAGAGCACTGCTGCCGCTCTCGAAGTGCCTGACCTACCTGAATCAAAGTCAGAAATGTTGCAAATGGCCCACGAGTTTGGGGCTAGCGCCGAAGACAGATACTCAATCGAAGACAGCATCGATGCTGCCATTAACTTTCAAGATTGGCGAGACGAGATTCCACCCATCTCTGAGCCAAACCATGCCAGAACCCATGACGCTCCCAAACTTCGTGAGATCCGCAAACGTATTGACAATGCTGCGATGACCCAGGCTGAGATTGAAGAGACTGCGATTGCAATGCTCCCAGAAATAGCAGAACTAGCCTCCGACTACCTTGGCAACACTGTCGTCCAGAAGCTGTTCGAATTTTGCTCTGAAGATGTCAAAGAGCAAATGCTCCTGCAGATTGCACCTCACCTCGCAGAAATTGGAGTTCATAAAAATGGTACTTGGGCTGCACAGAAGATCATCGATGTTTCCAAAACCCCCAGTCAAATCGAAGCCATAGTGGAAGAGATTCGACCTTATACGGTGGCATTATTCCTTGATCAATATGGCAATTACGTGCTACAAGGATGTCTACGATTCGGTCATCCTTACAACAACTTTATCTTCGAGACTATGCTCAGCCGTATGTGGGATATTGCCCAAGGACGGTTCGGTGCACGGGCTATGCGTGCTTGTCTTGAAAGTCATCACGCCACCAACAGTCAAAAGCGGATGTTAGCCGCGGCCATTGCTTTGCACAGTGTACAATTGGCGACGAATACCAATGGAGCGCTTCTGCTTACATGGTTTTTGGACACTTGTACTTTCTCCCATCGACGCGCTGCTCTTGCACCTCGACTTGTTCCTCATCTAGTTCATCTGTGCACCCATAAGGTAGCGTACCTTACCGTGCTCAAGGTTATCAACCAACGTAACGAACCGGAAGCTAGGGATACGGTTTTACAGGCTCTGTTTTTCTCCGAAGATGACAAAACCCTTGAAAATATCCTGAGTGATCAAGTGTCTGGTGCTACACTTATATTTAAAGTACTTACCACGCCCTGCTTCGACGATAGCCAGCGTAATGACGTCTTGCAAAATGTACGTAACGTCCTTTTGAGACTGAAAGTCACGGCTTCACAAGGATATAAGAGACTCATGGACGAAGTTGGCCTGTCCGGTAAAGGAAATAAGACAGAGCGTGAGCAAACTCCTAATGGCCGTGGCACTCATCAGGAAAGAAACCGTACTCCACAGCATGGCTCCAGAGAAAGAAGGAATCATCACATGGACAATGAGCGACAATTTAACAATCAATACTTCCAATCCCCGGCTCAACCGCAATATCCAATGCAGACTGGGTTCGCAGCCACCACCTCCATGGATCCCAATGGCATTCTGGCTTATGATCAGTTGGCTTCCAATTTCGCGCCCAACCCACTCAATGCAATCAACCAACAATTCCAACCATCACTCCTTCCACGCGGTACCTCGCCAGCAGACCTCTATCAGGGTATGGGCTTTGGGGGCTACCCAGCACCGGCAACGACTATGGCTCAGCTTCCACAACAACCAATCAGAATGAGTCCAAGTCCTATGCTCCAGCAATCAGCATTCGCCCCACCTAGCTTTAACCCTCTTATGAGTGGTAATAGTATGGCTGGCGCTTATCCAATGCCGATGCAATACTATCCCCAGCAGCAACATGTCATGCAACAACAGGATGGCAGGCGTGGAAGGGTATGTAACTCAGCTGCACCCCCATAGTATCAGTCTAACGTTTTCATAGCGCTGAGCTCCATCCTGTTCTCAGCAGCGTGTTATTTGTGGTCATCTTTACGAGTGCACATCTTGTCTGGCGTTTTATATGAAAGAATCAGGGACGACGCATCATTGTCAGTGAAATGGCGGATGGCAGTATACCATTCTTGCCATGTACGCTGATGTAGGTGCTTTACGATTCCTTCTACTTTCTTTCAGAGGCTGCTGGCACGCCTTTGCATCTATGTGGGAAGGTACCTTTTAGGGTGGCGCGATAACGACTTGAGCATCACTTCATGTAAAGCACAACTTGGATCAAAGGGATTTTTGGCTTCACATAAGGGCTTTAGATGATCAAGCATGGAGCGAGCGTTCGCGAGGGCGCACATGTGTTGATGGCAGATTAGGTATTTTATACAAAGATGCAGAAATTTCAACGTGGACTTTTGCTGTATCCTATGACATGAGAGTACCAACCACCTCCGTTCCCTGTGCCTGTGCCTGCCGTTCTCGGTAATTGAGGGGTCAATGGTCTCGGAAATCGGAAAAACCATTATTCCTCCATAGCAACACAAGCTTAACCCCACCAAAACATCAATCCCTGCATCTCTGACTGGTACGACAGACGAATATCAGCAAACGCGCTTGGCCGTGTCTTAGGCCAACAGCTTTGTTATTCTACATTCCGCGCCAGTGATGACTTCAGTTCACACCGTCATGCCTGGTTCCTTTACCTTCGATACCACTCTTCCTCCAAAGCTCGACATCAACGTGGGCGCGACATCACATTTCTTCCTGCCGCCTAAAACACCATCAGCGTCCAGCTCACTTCACAAATCCACAAATTCACTTTCAACTCAAGATGTCAGCCGTTATCCCACTCGAAAGAGATCACGTTATGATTCTTACATGTCGGATCAAGCTACGCCGTTTTCAGCGCAGTCACATGCATGGTCCTCGATTAGTCCCACAACACCATCCTTGGAAACACCAGAAGCTATGAGCCCCGTTCCATTCGTCAGTACTAAGTATGAGCTAGCTGGTGGCCTTGATACGCCTGCAGCGGCAAGATCGTCTGCGATGGAAAGAGGTGACGACCCTGAAGCGGACCTGCATCTGCGCGGAGGCAGAGGATTCCGAGGATTTGATCTCGCTGCCGAAAGCTACTTTCCGTGTTCTGCACCAGCGCTGGCAAGAGAGAGTAATGGGCGTCCAAGGACACAAAATGCGCCTCGGCTACGGGATGGTTTGGGGAAAGCGGTCTACAGCTTTGTCGGAGTAGCCGGCAGAGTATTGGAGTTCTGCAAGGAAACAGCATTCAGAGGTTTCTACGCTGGAGGTGGTCAGGGCTATGAGATCAAACCTCCAACACAATCAGCAGAAGGGAGCCAGGGTATATGGCTTGATGAGGAGAGTGACAATGAATTACAGACATTTGAGCGCGAGACGAGCGCAGTTCCTGGAGGCTTTCCCGAAGAAGACTTTATCCCGGAATACATGTCTCAGGACCATACCACACCGCCCCGGGCAGCGAAAAAGGTACGACGAGAGAATGGCACGGCCGAGGTTGGGGCAAGCTGGGTTATTGTAGGGAGCAACCCAACATCACGCGAAGCAAGTCCGTCGCGGCTATCCCATCGCAAAGTACCCTCAGCATACACAGCATCATCACCCCAACCTAGACCGAAGCTAGCTCGAAGACCAATACTCCCTGCCTCTCGCCCGTCACAAACATCATTTGCCGGCTCACCTGCTATGCGCCCTGACCGCCCAGCTTCCTACGCATCCTCAAGGTCCCCAATGACTTCGCCAACGAAACGGGATAGTCCTGTTAGCGTTGAGGTACAACGACATGCGGCTAGGATGAGGAAACGAGAGCTCCAGGAGGACGCTAATCTAAAGCGGTTTAATCAGCAACTCAAGGCTATGATAAAAGAGGGTAAGGAAGCGCTCGGGACGAAGTTCGAGGTGGAGGACGAGGACGATGAATCTATGGATGAGAGATATGCAGAGGGAGGATATTTCGACGAGAAATGGAAGGGCTGACGGTCATTTTGCGTGAAAATCTTCGGTATTCGACGTATCTGCAGGGTGAATTAGCGTACAGCAGCATCATGTCGATGAGACATGCTTCAGAGTGGAGGCATTAATTGCTCAACGATACCATACCCGAAGCCGCATATCGCGACACGGGCTCTCAAGTCATATATCTTTCTAATAGACATTAGGCATCAGCGTATGTATTGGTGGTGCGCCATATCGTACCTTTTAGCCTAGTCGCAGCTTCGCTACATACTAGCAGATACCCTATATGCGGTTTGCGGATCGCATTTTTCCAAGTCAATATCCATGACACTTTCTTCCAGCTCAATAGTAGCATCTAACGAAATCACCTCTTGGCATCTGCGATCCTTTATCTCTTGTTACGCCTTGATTTCCTCAGTACTCAGCTATGCGTAAGGGAAAAGATCTTGAATCTAGATCCATACCCATCCATACCTTGAAAAGCCATGTTGTGCGACCTAACGTTTTCCATCTCCATAGGAAAGACCTTAAACCACCAGAATTTAGCAGCAAGGCTTAACTTCGCTACAGAGGGTTGATTTCCCTGCTTTATCGTTCCCTAGATCCCTATTCAATGTAAGACTCAAGCAAGCTCATCATTTCTGCAAAGAGGGTGAATAACAGACGTAGGTGGGTACAGTATCATCGATAAACCCTAAAGGTACAATTAAATATAAACCCTCAGCTCCCAACCCCCCTCATCCGTATACAAAAATTGGACGTAGCAAATCACCCCTGCCTCTCGAGCTCACCAAAGAGCGTATGATGATCAGATGGAGTGAGGTAGTGGGACGTAGTTTCATCAAGTCAGTATCGAGTGACCAACGGCTTCTAGGCTTGGGCGTGCTAGGTGTTTAATGAAGATAGATGAGATGAGCTGGTGTTGGGAGTATCTCGTATTCGGTGTTCTGAGTCACCGAGACAATGTATGGCACGCCTCCCATTCTCTCAGGGTGGGAGGATGCTCTGAGCTTTGCTATGGAGTCAGTCGGTTTTGTCTTGTCCTTGGTGGTATCTGTTAAGTCCTAGATACGGATACTTATATGGAAAATCTATGTGGGAAAGGAAGAGAGATGTCCCAATTTTGCATCTCCTATTTAACATCTTTCCTTAGAATGCGGGCTTTTGTGTTGGCGTTGGGTGAGAGCCATGGTTAATTACTTGAGTGTGGGATGTTTTTTGTTGCAATTTTTTAACGCAAATCATTTTTGCATAGAGAGAGACATCGCTCCAGATTCAGGTAATAAAGGGGGACCCAAAGTATGTGTACAACTACAGAAAACCTTGTGCAGCAGTTTGCGGCATTGTAATCCCGCGAGCAGGAAGATAGAGTGGTGTACGAGAGGACCTTTCCAAAACTCTTATATGATTGTTTATCCGAGGGTGTAGCTAAGGGGCCAAGAGAGACACTGAACAAAGCTTGCAGGATACGAAGACAGCAAGTCTACATGTTTGCAATTCTACATGTTTTCAAGTTGCTGGGATTTCGGAAGGGAAGACACTGAGCAGAGGCCGCTATCAAGGGCCCAACCAACCGCAAAAGGGAATCTGAATCTTGCATGCTTCTTTTTTGTATTGGATGACCAAACCATTCCTTCTCGTCTAAATAGGAAGCTTCCAGAGTCTCTTACCCCATTCTAGGTCTAGAGCTTCTTAGACGAAGGATACCTAAACTCCTGAACAATATAATAACCACCAGCTCACAGGATCACGCAATTTCGGTGTTTTCGTCCGTCCGTACGCTTACTTCCTTTCGTGGGTGGAGGTTCCAGGGCGGCGACAATGGCCTAGAGATATTTTAGCTAAATCCTACTCACAGGATTGCCTCGGGCTGCTTCGCGGGTTGGAATAAATGAAGTAATTAAGGAGTTAAAGCAAGTGGTAAACAAGACAGGTTTCTCTTACCTCGTCGAACACATCCTTTAGCTTGTATTGGGTCAGTGCAGAGCACTCAACATACTTCACTGCGCCCAGGTCTTTTGCCATGCGCTCGCCGTCCTCCTTTCGTACTGGCTGCATTCTTTGTTTTGCGAGCTTTTCGCGGACGCTGGGATCATCGCGGAGATCGGTTTGCGTACCGACGATCAGGCAAGGAACGCCTGGGCAGTGGTGGTGGACTTCAGGGAACCACTTTTCACGAACGTTCTCGAAAGATGCGGGGGATGTGACACTAAAACACACGAGGAAGACATCGGTTTGAGGGTAGGACAATGGCCGAAGACGGTCATAGTCCTCTTGACCCGCAGTATCAAATAAACCGAGGGTGTACGGCTCGTCACCAATCCTAATGAGAGCTCATGGTCAGCTGACTTGGAGCTTTGTGATCGTTGAAGAATCCGCAAAGGAGCCAATACTGCACAAGGATCTAGGATGAGGTGGGTCCAGGACTCACATCACGGTGACTGCATAATTGTCGAACACGGTGGGAACATATTCGGAAGGGAATTTATTCGTCGTATAAGAGATAAGGAGACAAGTCTTCCCCACAGCACCATCACCGACAACAACACATCTGTGAGGTTGTCACGGGTCAGCCAGGGTTCAAGGAAGGATACAGGATGGCTGATGCCTAGCTGTGAGTCTACGCGATCGAGGAACGAACATACTTGATCGTGGCTACCACCATGGTGGACCTAGCTTCAAGCGATTTGTAAAATGTTATCGATCGTAAGATTTGAGGGGATTTGCGGAGGGTCCACTGGAAGGGCGGGGGCTCAGTGATTCGAGGGGGGATATTTGGCGACGAAGGGGTGCAGAGCAAAGAACGCGAAATGCTTGTTGGCGTAGAGATTAAGCTCCGTTGTTGATGTGTTGATGCCGGACCTGAGCTCAGAGCCACAAATATATGTATGCCTTGCCAAATATGGAGGTATCGAGGTATTTTTTGCTGCTCGAGCGGCTCCCAGATACCCTTGTTGCACTGCGGTCGGACGCTTTACTACCGCCAAACGCCAGAGGAGAGAAGCTTCTGTGCAAGCTCAAAAGCTGTCAGAGCTTGTTTGCTTCTTTTGATGCGTGTAGAGGAGTGATAGGCGGCAATTGACAGCTGTCACTGTCGCATGAGCTTGCGGCGAGGTTCGTGGCAGTGGCTCAGATTGTTGAAGGTACTGACTAGGCTCCCTGCCTCCTCCGCTAGCACCTCCCAACACCTTCAGCGTCCAGCAATGCGTGTTAAGGTGTTTTGGAAAGCAACTGTATCTTATCAATGTGATGTCTGTAGTTTCGAGTCTCGATTCTTTGTCGAGCTTGAAGTCCTCGGCAAGAAAACTTCTCAGCCTGCAGCCGAGATGCTTTCCCCTCTAGAACGTCTGTAGATCGTTCACAACGATAAGTGTTGAATTTTTCCTACATGTCACTCCTACGTCAACAGACTACTTTATGATCTTGAGGGTCTAGAATTAATGATGCTAATTAAAGGAAATTCCCGAAGGGCGTCTCTATGAGGCCTCAATGCATCCGCATTAAAACGCTTTTAGCACTTCAGCCTAGCGATGAGCAACAGGATGCAGGGTCTCTATCGATAGACACATGGCTCCTACCGCTTTTGAGTATCCTCCTTCTACTTCTAGAGCGATGAACTCAACTTAGAAATCTCTGTTTGGCATCTCGGTCACCGCGGATATGGACATCTTTGCATTGGCTACCAAAGCTGTGAGGTTCTTCCGCCAGCTTCTTGCTGGGACCAGAGAGTTACCCGTGACCGCGGAGGTACTCATAAGCGAAAGATACTTACTACCAACAAAGTTGCGATAGCCATCTACGCAGGTCAGACAACCCGCCTACGGTGAAGTCGCCTGAGCCTTCAAAAGTTGACGCGTCAACCTGTGCCATATGGAACTCGATGTTGACTGGACAGGATCGCCTTGAACATTTTGCAGAGTTGTCAAATAAAACAGCCAGGAGACACGCGTGCTTAATACTTTTCCAAGCTCAATGCCAATCCCCATTACAATGAGCATCACCAGTTTGCATTTCTACTAATTCTTTCATCCGCATTGGTGGGTCAAACCCGTGCTGGCTTCAGCGAATGCTACCTCAATGGAACCTCAAGCGGCAACGTGAAACAATTCTCGGGTCAATTGATGCAGGATTTGCGACGATTGGTCTTCAGACGAGGTCTTGGCGATCTTGCATGGGAATTCCCTTTTCCTCCTACGCCATATTACATGTGGCAACCGGAAAGTCCTGGAAAGGGTCATTGGTCCAAAATTTCTGTTTAGTTGTAATCATTCGTTGAAGACCGGTTGAACGAAGTGGTGCCGCAGCTTGGCATAGGAGAAGATTTGTCGTTGAGGGATCTATGGCAGCTGGTGTTTCATGTCATGCAAAGGAGAGGCGGACGCGGGCCTCGAAAGGTCTACGTATGAAGATGGCTGGACCGCGCAGCAAGACTGATCGAGATCTATGGAAGGAAACCCGGGTAGAAATGGGCGGGTTGCAAGTGAGTATGCCACAGTGGGTCGTAACCTATGTGAGTAGGGTACGGTAGAAGCCGGCGCTGTCGATTCCCAATAGAGACGTGTGAATAACACAGATTGCGGACGCTGACTAGCAGTAGCACTTCTCAATGAAGGCGGTTGGTGGTTTTCAATGACCACTACAGCGGTTATTCATTACCACTCAATCGATCGATGACACATCCAGATCATGCATGCACGAAATTCTAAAGCCCAACATTGATTGAAACAGCTTGCCATTACCGCCATATTGATATCACCATTGTTCATATGCCCTTTGATTGACGAAACCTACCTTATGTCCTTGTTTCCATACAAACAGTGCAGACTTCGAATAAACAGCTGATCAAAGACTTCCTATCAAAAACCCAAGAAATAACTCAAAATTCTATCAGACCCTCAACCAACTGCCCCACACAGTGTCTAAAGCACTATTTTCATAACACCCGTGTAAAAGCTGAACAGAAAGCCCAAAAGATGATCTAGCATACACCTCCACATCCCATCCTATCCCTCAACCCCCGTCCCACACTCACCCCACCCCTCGCTATTTATTACATCACCTCCAACCTCAATCACCACCTCTATCTAACATTCCAAAACTCCAATAGACCCGTTCCATTCCACGCACCTCCTCTCCGCCCTTCCGCCCATTCATTCACTCACTCAATACCCCACTCTCTCAATAAATTAACCGACGCAATCCCCAGACTCTAAATCGCGCAAGTGATTACTGCGATTCCAGTGTAATTATCTCGATCAGAATGGGGATGGAGGATGAGGTGGGCTGGGAGAGAATGGATAGGTGGGTTAGGAGTATGATACTACTACTACTACTACTACTACTACTACTACTAATTGGCGGTGTTGGGGGAGGAAAGGGATGGTATGGAGTGAGGTCTTGTAGAATGAGAGAGGTTTTTGTTTGTCTTTAATTACTAGCTTAGATAGGTAGAAGTGGAAGTATATTTATTTATACTAAGAACGAAGCGCTGCCAGGGGCCGTTATAGACCGTACATATTGTTAGTTTCCAAAATATCCAAAGCCGTGCGTAGACATATGTTCATATTTCCCATATCTCCGAACCCCTCTCTCTATATACCCAGCATACAATAAAATGCCTTCTCCCTTGCATCATCTCTTGAAGCGTCGCCAGAACCCTCTATTCCCACTTCCCTCCCCCGCCCCCGTCATCTCCGGCGCACCACTATCACCACCCAACCGCTTCTCCTTCCCAATAACCTTCC
The DNA here is from genome assembly GCA_023065455.1 of Cladonia rangiferina. NCBI lineage: Eukaryota > Fungi > Ascomycota > Lecanoromycetes > Lecanorales > Cladoniaceae > Cladonia > Cladonia rangiferina. Next base: position 135,223 of record JAJREH010000014.1, on the reverse strand, counting down.
CCGGACCTTCTGGTCTATAGCATCTAATTTATAGTTTCTCATAATCAAGCTCAACGGTATCAGCGGCGCAGCAAGACACGCAGCTATTATCAATAGAATATCCATCGTTTCTTGATAACTGCGATCGATAGCCGCCCGCTCGGGTGTGCCGCCCATATAACTCTTCGCCAGCGTTAGATTGCCGAAGATGAGTGCGGCTTGGGGTTGGGTGTCTGCGGGGAGGTATTTGGTTAGTTTCGCGGGAAGATTGGCGGTCCAGACGGCGCCGGAGATTGCAGAGCCTACCGCGCCGCCGATTTCGACTACGGTGAGGAAGATGGCGGTGGCGGCGGCGACGTCGGAATGGGAGACGGCGGCTTGAACGCCTAGTTGGGCGGGGATGGAGATGAGGCCGCCGCCGATGCCCATGGCGATTTGGGTGCCGACGATTTGGGAGGTGGTGGAGGATTCGGAGCGGTAGCGGATCATGAGGCCGACTCCCAGGAGGTAGATGCAGGAGCCGAAGGTGATGTAGTATTTGTAGTGGTGGGTGTATTTTATGACGAAGGAGATGCAGATGGCGGAGACGGTGGAGGTGAAGGTGAATGTCTGGACGATGTGACCGGCTGCGGTTACGGAATCGGACTGCACGACTTGGAGGTAGGAGGAGAAGTATGGGTAGATGGAGGTGTAGAAGACGGTGAAATAGAAGAAACCGATTGTGCAGCCGGCGAGGACATTGCGGTTTGTGAGGAGGCGGAGGGAGAGGAAGGGGTGAGGGGCTAGTTTTGGGGAGGATTCCCAGAGGGGGAAGATGAGGAGGCACAGGCACCCGATTATTACCATGGCGAGGATGGAGGCGTTGTGCCAGTGGGATTTAGCGGTTGCGGCGAGGGTGAGGGGAATGAGAATTAGGGAGATAGCGGCGGAGAGGAGGAGAAGACCCATTATGTCGAGGGAATACCAGAGGGACTTGAGGCCGCCGAGGAGGGTTTGACCTTTCCAGGGGGAGGCGGGGAGGAGGTTGAGCTTGGCTGCTTTTCTCGTGTTGAGAAACAGGGATAGAGCTAGTGGTAGGAATGCTACTGGTAGCACGATGGTCCAGATACCGTAGCCCCATCTCCAAGTCGTGTGGGCCAGGAGGCTATTAGCAAGTGGTGGTCCGACCCAGACCGTGATTAGGAAGGGTACATCAGGCAGGCTTGAAAAGAGTGCCCTGTTTAGTAGGTCACTAGTGTCGGCGACGAAGATCTGTATTAGAATCTGCAAGCCTGTGGAGCCGGCGGAATAGAATATTTGAGCTGAAGCGAAAGTCTTGACATTGTTCGAGCCGGCCATTTGAATGTAGCCAATCACATAGAGGAACACGCTGATCGAGAAGGCTTCAAGGCGGCCAAATACGTTGGCGATCTTAGCCATAGGGGGTTTGATGACGGCTGGCACATAGTGAATACGTGCTTGGATTGGGTTTGGCAATGAGAGAGCTTACCATTGACGACACCTTGAACCACGAGGACAGTTGCAACCAGGGAATGCTTTGAAAAGGCACTGGTTGCGTATACTACCACATTGATCGTTGTTTGACCTTCCAGAGAGGTGCAGAATGCCAACAGGAAGATGCTGCGTCCAGTTAGCCCTCCCCTGTCAGAACACATAGATGATAAAAGATGCTAGAGGAAACCATTTGAAGACTCAATTGAAGATTCGCCTTAATAAGCGTATAAAATCGTCTTCCCAAGGCAATATCATGGTTTTGAAAAAGGAAAGGACATCACATGACCAAACGTACCCAAGATATGCAGCAATCAAAGCCGATTGAGTCCATGTCTGACTAACAGCCTCTACAGTCTTGACACCAGTCTGAGTCTCATCCGAGCTGAAAGAAGCCTGATCAAATTCACGTTCGACAGGTACTTGGCTCTTATCATGGTGGGGCAGGCTTTCTTTCGTTACCTCGGCCATAATGAGCCTGCTTGAGGGGGAATTGAACAATGAAATTCCAAGCAGCAACGGGAACACTGCACCTCATATATCAGATATTTACTAGACTAAAAAAGAAAGGAACTTTCTAAAAAGCATGCCACCAATGGCCCAATTTTATCAGATGATCAGATAATTTCCGTTTGGTTCAATGCCCCGGGTCTACGCAGTAGTCTCCGATCATGACGTTTGGGGCAGGTGTTTTGCATATTTTCGCAGGGCTTGATAGAGGGGAGAAAGGAGATTAAGCCGTCTTGACAGCACATTTCGACAGCACGATTGACTTATTGTGCAACTTGAGTTTCTTAGTACCTTACCTTGGGTGCCTCTAAGTGGTCTCTTAGGATGTCAACATGAAGCTTGAGCTTGGAATTATCAGATCCGCCTTTAGGGTCTGGAAGAAGGGCGCCGATATCGCCCCGGAAGGGTTGGAGGTGGGCGATTGGTCAATTGGCCACTTGGTGCTCGGGAATTTAAATTATCGCTTGGGTAACTCGCCATGGCGTCATTGACGATTAACGGTAATGCCGGTAATCCCACAGTGTCATCGACCGGTCCAGTGTCCCTTGTGTGACCTGCTGTGCATGCGCGGCACGTTGACTTTAGTCTGATATGCTTCCTCCCGAGCATTTGGTCGCCCAAAATTGGACGGCTATTGCTTCTCAGCCCTGGTGGATGGCCTCATTATTTGGTTAATGGAGCCGACGAGGGATGCTGCATAACATGACCGAATTGCCGACGTGAATAAAGATCATTGTGGACTACAATTGGCCGAACATGTCTTCCCAAGATAGTGACGCATCAGTTATGCTTCACTTCATATAAGTATGAAAAGCCCGTCGAATTCTTCACCCTATCGGCATCAGCTAACCACCTGCCCAAAACAGTTCCTAGCCACCTCCTTAGAATCCCCCGTTACAAATTGCAATCTTTCCCCTAAGTCCAGCCTCCTAGCACACAACTATGGTCAACAGTACCCCAGCCTCAAACCCCAAACTCGGGTACGAAGCCAGTTGCCACTGCGGCACCGTCAAATACCGTATAGACCTGCCCGACCTCTCATCCCACCAAGTCAATTGTTGCAACTGTTCCGTCTGCACCAAAAATGGCTATTTGCTGGTCTACCCAAAACCCAGTGAGGTCGAATGGCATCAAGGCTACGAGACGCTGAAAGCTTATGAGTTTGGGCATAAGAAGGTTACGCATAGATTTTGTGGAAATTGTGGAAGTTCGATTCTGATTGATTTTCATGATGGGGAGAAGTTGGGTGTTAATGTGAGTGGAGTGTTTCTCTTAGGGGGTTTTCGTGTTTGTGAATGGGGTTGCTGACAAGGGGTAGGTGCGCATGATTAGGGATATTGAGATTGATGATTTGAGCTTTAGGTATTTTGATGGGAAGCATAAATTGGGGCCCGAGTACGAGGTATGATTGGGCGTGGTTGATGGAGATGGTCGGTATGCTCGCCCTTCTACGCGGCCCATTGAAGTCTACATAAGAGAATAGAGAAACATATACGCATAGAGAAGGGTCCACTGCCCAAATATTTGCGGATTTCGATAAGGTAATTGAGCATCAATCGTGTGCTTTTTCAATTGGTTCCCAAGAACGACTTTCCTTTCCATCGTCTAGCAAGCATCAGGAATTCGCTATCCAGAAACATCAGCGCTCAGATTAACTTCTTTTACAGTGATATGAAGCAGCGAGTTGGCGGTCCTTGTCTCTTTATGCATGACTTATGCTCTGTTCTCTCACGTAAGATTTCCCGGTCGACAGACTCCATACGATCAGAGGCGCTAAAGACTCTCTGCGATTACTCCCAGCGATTCTTACAGCTCATCTCTGGTATTGTCGGAGTTCACAGCTTGATTTCCCTTTTCCATCTCGGCCATGCCCCTTCCCACCCAACTTGTCAGGATTTCATAGCCTACTTGCGCAGCTACCAGCGCCGTCTGTTCTCCTCTGCCGTCATAGGCAGGTGCTACTTCCACAATGTCAGCGCCTACGACGTTCAAGCCTTCCAAGCCTCGTAAAATCCTGATAACCTCGCGGCTCGTCCAGCCTCCTGCTTCGGGCGTTCCTGTACCGGGGCACTACTACTATCAGATCTCGAGGCTACTCAATAGCCATAGCGAATACTAACCAAGCCAGGGTCGAGGACGTCAATGTCCAAACTCAAGTACGTCGGTGTTTCGGTCCCAATCCTCTCCAAGATAGCGGTAACGATTCCAGCCGTACCCATTTCATCAATGTCATCTGCAGAGATTCGTAGAAAGCCCTGGCGCTCATCGTCATCGTAATCTTCCCATCCGGTAAGTCGGCTCCGCAGCCCAGCATGTGCGGAAGACCCGTTAATGATTAGACCCTCGTTCGAGGCAATCCAGAACATGCTTCCATGAGTGAAATCGCTTTGAGCAGATGGCCACGCCGAAGGGTATTTGGCTGGGTGCCAGGTGTCGAGATGGGCGTCGAAGTGAAGTACTGCAACCGGACCCCCATAGATTTTGTTAAGAGCTCTCAAAGCTGGAAGTGCAACACTATGGTCTCCTCCCAAGGTGAGCAATTTCGGCTTGGGATTAGTCGAATGTACGAGAGCTGGGGGGCGAGAGCCAAGCTCAAGGAAAGCTGAACTCATTTGTTGAACGGCGAGAGCATTGTCGAATGGGGTAATGGGAATGTCGCCGCAGTCAATTATGGTGTAAGGGGCGCTATATGGATTCAGGCCACGACGCGGGTTGAAACCACGAAAGGAAGTTTGACGAGCAGAGGCTGTACGAATGGCGCGAGGCCCAAAGCGTGCTCCTGGCGGCATGGGTCAGGGGGAGATCAATAAAACGTGAAAAGAGTAGCAATGTGACTTGTTGCATGACGAAATGCTCCACAATAAGGGCGTCAAAGTATGCCCCTAATGCCAAAACAGCTTCTTCTTTGAGTTATATGCAAGCCACAGCAGCTTCCAAGTCTTCTTCTCCGTTCGAAGACATGCATACACAATGAAACATGGACACACACCAGGCCTATAACTGACAGCCGTATCAAATGGCGCGCCGATGATACCTATATCAAATGGTGTATCCCTCTCACTTAAGCACTTGACATGTTTCAGGTGGGCGAAGGTCGATATGCCAGAAAATCCCCACTATTGCAGTATCAACTATAATGTTGACAAGTGGCAAACCAAGATTAGACAATAAACTTCAAGAATAGTGTACCTCGAAGTCCCATTTCCTATGAAGTTCTTCTGTAGAGTCTGGGCCAGGAGGGGGCGATGGGTCTTGCTCAGGATTATCATAGAAAGACGAAGATAAGACATAAGATGAGAGAGTGACCAGTAGAAGGAATAAACGGAGCATGGTAAGAGAGGTAGACCGAAATGTAGCACTATATTATGTCTATCTGCTGAGCATACGACTCCCCTTTACGCCCACATACAATTGGGTCTCTTAAGGATGATCCGATTGTGCGGAGTCTCAAAGCGGCACCGGCGAGAGATAAGTGGGAGGGTGTACACGTATCAACATTTGGCGTGTATATAACAACGGCCAATATCCACGCTTTTGAAGCGCGACGCGCCAAATTGAGATATCTATTGGATAAAGGTCATTTACACCATACCGCACAGGCTGCAGTGCGCACCGCCCACGTTCTATATAGACCAAGTCTAGCATACTTCGATATGTGACAAGAGCGACGGGAAGGAAAGGCAGCTGTAAAGCGCACCTAGGTCGCTAATGCTCACAAGAGCACCATTATCCACCACCACAACAACCATGGAGTTGGAGGAGCCACAACACGAATTACCTGGCCTACAATTCAAGGAGCCTCTATCATGGCGCGTTGGAAAGCCCATTGCCATTGCGGATCTTTTGCGAAGACTCCAGACATTGTCAAAGGAAATGAAGAGCATGGAGCAGGAAGAGAACGAGCGGGATTCTTTCCTCAAGGTCGCGAAAGAGCTGGCAAGCCCGAATCTTCTGGGACACAAAGACAAGGGCGTCAAAGCGTGGACGGCATGCTGTCTAGTTGACATATTGAGGCTCTGCGCGCCGGATGCGCCATACACTGGGCAACAGCTGAAGGTCAGTAAGCACGCTGAGGAAACAGTAGAATTACACATTGCTGATGTGTACTCAGGACATTTTCAACATGCTCATTACTTCTATCCTTCCTGCTTTGGCTGACCCCTCCAACGCCTATAATGCACAACATCTGTACGTTCTGAATTCGCTCGCGCAAGTTAAGAGCATTGTACTCCTCACAGATATACCGTCTTCGGAGCCATTGATGATCCATCTTTTCACTAGCTTCTTCGACATAATGGCAGGCTCTTCAAAGTCATCTAACGGAGAGCAGCTTGGTAAGACAGTTGAATTCCACATGACTTCGATCCTAGTCGTTTTGGTGGACGAGTCTGCTACCTTACCACCAGAGGTCATAGACGTTATAGTTGCACAATTTTTGCGGACAGACCCTCGTGCTATGGGCGGACTTGGTGGAAAGAACAAAAAGGGCGCTGCGGCCGTCGATGAAAAGCAATCCACTTTGCTCCTGAAGGAGCCACCACCAGCCTATAATATGGCAAAAACCATCTGCAACACCTGCCCCGAGAAAATGGCAAGATATATCAGTCAATATTTCAACGACGTCATAGTCGATGCGTCTTCGTCGTCTTCAGCAGCTAAGCCTTCGATCAAAAAGGGGTCACACCGGAGAGTTAGTGATGACCTGGACGATTCTGATATGGATATCGCTGGTGGACCTACAGATGAGGATCTCAAAGAGCTGCGCAAAGTCCATCAGTTGCTCCGAGAATTATGGCGCGCATGTCCTGCGGTATTACAAAATGTAATTCCTCAATTAGAAGCTGAATTGAATGCCGAAAACGTTCATCTGCGTTCCTTGGCAACAGAAACATTTGGAGATATGGTCTCTGGAATAGGAGCAGCAGGCTTATCGCCACCACCAGTGCTAGACCCTGTGGCATATCCACCTATTTCTCTTTCCGACACCCCTGATCCGGGAGCACATCAAAACGTCTTAACGAAACCTTCTTCACCACAGCCGTTTCCTCAAGCACATCCCCAGGCGTATGCCAGCTTCTTAAGGAGGTGCCATGACAAGTCCCCAATCATTCGGTCAGTATGGACTACTGGCATTGGGCGGATCTTGGTCACTTCGGCGGGAGGGGTCGGCCTGGGTCAGCAGGAAGAAGAACGTCTCATAAAAGGCCTTGCCAGTATGATGGGAGACGCTGATGAGAAAGTACGGATTGCGGCTGTAAAGGTTATTGGTACTTTCAGCTTTCGGGATGTGATTCTTAAGCTTGGATCGTTTGGTGGGCTGCAAACCTCAGAAGCTGTGCTTGCAAGCCTCGCTGACAGAGTCCGTGACACGAAACATGCTGTTCGAGTAGAGGCCATGACGATTCTAGCTCGGCTTTGGGGCGTTGCAGCTGGGTCGATAGCTGCTGGAGAGGAACAGGTCATCTCAGTCCTTGGTGCAGCTCCTTCTGTGATCTTGGACACTAACTACGCCAACGATCTGGAGATCAATGTTTTGCTCGATCGTGTCATGTTTGAGCAGCTTTTGCCACTCAATTATCCTCCGATCAAAACAAAAGGCGCCAAATTGACGAATGGCAATTCACAATTAGCTAAAAATAGCCAGACCAACGGTAACAATGACACGGAAAATGTTGACCCAGACAAGATCAGAACGGAAAGGATCTTGCTATTTGTTAAGGACCTAGATCAGAGAGCGAAGAAGGTTTTCTACGCTCTTCAAACGCGACAGCTAAATCTAGCGAAATTTATGACAGTATATCTAGAGCGCTGTGAGCACTATAATGTTGGTAGAATTTTGCTTCTCTCGCAGCAGATGCTAATCTCAATTTAGGGTGGCGTCATGGAGTCTAAAGAGAAAGAGATCATGGAACACTTGAAGCGACTCATAGAAAACCTTGCCAGACAGCTCCCAGACTCGTCCAAGGCTAGAGATTGTCTATGGAAATTCGCAAAGATGCACAATCGTCGGTGTTACCAGCTGATCCGATTCTGCATGGGACCAGAGACCGATTATCGGAATGTAGTCAAGTCTATCGTAAGTGCTTCTGTTTACTTGTGCCTATAATTGCTAAGCAGAGAGCCTTACAGAAAGAGTTCGTGAGGAGAATCGAAGAGTCCGCTACTGCTCCACAGGAATTACTCAACGTGTTAATTCCACTCATTTACCGAGTCAGTGTCCTGGTCTACAACAAAAGTCATGTTCCATCAATCATGCAATACTCCAGAACGAACGAGAATGGCTTGGGTGGAACAGCCCATGAATTACTCAGAGATATCTCCAACCTTTCGCCTGAGATTCTGAAAGCTCACATTCAGGAGATATGCACATTGCTCCAAGATGCGGCGCCGAACGCAAATAAGGCAAACGACCCTGGGGATGTTGATAATCTGAAAGCATGTGCGTCATTTGCCTCAAGGCACGCGAAAGAGATGCCGCAAGATCGCAAGTTTTTCCAAGCAATGACGAACTTCGCCCTCTACGGTACGCCAGCAGAAGCAGCGAAATATGCTGTCACCATCATAATGACTGCTTTGAACAAGAAAGAGATGCTGGCAAAGGAGCTTGTCAACAAGTGTGTCAAAGATTTCGAGTATGGTGCAGCAGGTTTCCTCTCTCGCCTGGCGAGTCTCTCCCAACTCATGTTACTCGCTCCCGAGCAAGTCAATCGAGAAAGTGATGCTGTCAGCGATATAGCGATTCAAGAAGTCCTACTCCAGGTTCGCACTGAGTCTACGGATGCATCACAATCGTACGGATGGTCTTCAGACGTCGAAGTGGAATGCGAAGCCAAGTGCTGGGCTCTCAAGATTTTGGTCAATCGCATTCGCTCCCATGTTGAGCCAGACACTGTTTCTGAAGTTGCAAAGCCTGTGTACAAGGTACTGTTGAATCTGATCACCAACCAAGGAGAGTGTTCGCCTACGAAGAACACGCCCCCAAACCACAAGTCACGCCTCCGTCTCCTCGCCGCCCGCCTCTTCCTCAAACTATGCACGAAAAAACATACCGACGCTCTCCTTCTGCCGACCGCCTTCAACTCTCTCGCTTTGGTGGCTCAAGATTCCCTCCTCGCTGTCCGCTCCTCGTTCCTACAACGGCTCAAAAAGTATTTAGGCCAACAAAAGCTTTCTCAACGATTTTATACAATACCCTTCCTTCTAGCTTTCGAACCAAACACCACCCTAAAATCAGAAACCACAACTTGGATCCGCAGCCGTGCTACCCATTTTCGCGACCTAAAAGACCAAGATACTTCTTCTAGTACTAATACCGTTATGGAATCCGTTTTCGGACGGCTGCTCTCTCTTCTCGCTCATCATCCTGACTATGATGCTACGGCCGAAGATCTTATTGATTTCGCTCGCTATATCCTCTATTATTTGCACCCTGTTGCTACAGAAGAAAATATCTCCTTAGTATACCACATTGCTCAGCGGTTGAAGCAAATGCGCGACGCCATTACCCCTTCAGCACAATACGACGATAATCTCTACCATATCAGTGACCTTGCCCAACTCACCATCCGCAAATTTGAAGAAGCCCATAATTGGAATATCCAGACAATGCCGGGAAAGATGCGCTTGCCACATAGCCTGTTCACAGAGGTGCGAAATCACGAAGAAGCTCAGCAAATTGCAGAAAAGAACTATCTTCCCGAGGGCGTTGAAGACGGAGTGGAAGGCCTAGTACGCACCAGCATGCGAGCTGCGCGTACTCAAGGCAAGAAGAGGAGGAGCGAAGGCCTTGAAAATGGCGACGAGAGAGGCAATAAGCGTACAAAACACCTGCCGATTCGAAAAGCACCTCCGAAGGAAAAGAAAGTGAGAGAAGCTACGACTTCCAAAATGCCAAAGTCGAAAAAGCGGAAAGGTGGTGACGAAGTGGCGTCTAGTGCGCGGAGGAGGAGTGGAAGGGTCAATGTTAGTGGGGGCAGGTATGCGGAGCGGGACGATGAAGAGGATGACGAGGAGATGGGCGAGGGGGTGGCGGCGTGGAAATATGAGAATGGTGCTGTGGTCAATGAGGATGGGGAGGTTATTGATGAGGATGGGGAAAGTGAGGAAGAGAGTGACGGGGAAGAAGAGGCCGAGGAGCAGGAAGCTACGTCGAAGCCTTCGCCGAAGCATTCGCCTAAGGCTAAAAAGCCCGGAGTCGGAGGAAAGAATGGAAAGCAAGTTGGAAAGGGGCGGTAAACCACGCACAGCCGGTTATGGATGCTACAGAGGCCAGATTTGGTTTGAATTCGCTGTGGCAAGGGAAAAAACGACGCCAAGGTTGGTATATATCGGTCTGGCGCTTATATATGTGGATATTATGTGTTCTTCTCCAGATGGATAGGAGATTGATGAGAATGTCCATGCATCCGAGCTTTTTTGCTGTTAATAGCTTTTAGCGTCATGTCACCTAGCATATCTAGCTTTGCCCTAGCTGTAAAAAATCAAATTGCTTGATACATCATTCAATGTTTAGATGCCTTTCAGCAGGATAGGGTGGTGCAAATGTTTGCCCCCGAACGAAGTTTATTTTTTCATTGCATAATGGATGCTCTGACTAGGAGTTCACTCACAGGGTCTCGGGTTTTTATCAGGTACAGTAGACTAGATTTTGAATAATATATGCTATTTAGACGCATGGCTGCATGAGCAGTAGATAAATGAGTATACAATTTGAGGCCCTGGGCCTAGAAGATAAGTCCTGATGCACTGCGGATAGTGATTCTCTGGCAAGTATTACCGCTGAGACGCCATCGTAAATGCATTCATGCTACTACCCAAGATGTAGTTTGTGGAACGCCTTGTGATGCGGCCCAAAATCCCTTTCCATGCTTCGATTGATCTGTCATCCTCAACCAGGTCGACAGACCCGAGAAAACACCATCCTATACTTCTTTTCTCGCAATCGCTTCCCCAGCTCCTTCTCTTCCTACTCCTGCTCTTTATACTGGAAAGGACCTGGCTCCGTTCATGCAGCTTTCTTCTGTTCGAGTTGCTCGAGGCGGCGACAAGCTTTATCGATCAATGACTCTAACGCCTTCTTCTCCTGAGCAAGTTCATCATCAGCGCAGAGCTTCTCGACAACCGCAGGTGCCTCAGCCTATTGTAACAGGTTCGTTAGCAGATTCTACGATCAATAACGAGCCTAGGTGCTTACAATTAGCGCCTTAATGAGGTTTTCGGTGTCATCGTGACCAGTGCCGTTCTCAGGATGAGACACAGGCGGCTTATCGTAGGCTAATTGTGCCAGATTCAAGGCGGCTTTACGCTCGCTGAAGGTCAATTTGGTGAAAAACGCATGCTGAGCTTTGGTGTGTTTGACAGCAGGTACGTGAGCGTTCTTAACAGGCTGATGCTCGAATCGTGCTTTCTTCCGCTGTTGCTGCGCTTCCTCCTCGTTTGCACTAGAAAAGGCTGTTAGGTGAGGTAATTGATAGCATAGCATAAGACTTACCGTTTGACACGGTCAATGAAGTCTAGCTTTATACCTAGTTCAGGAACACGATAGATGACGCCAGACTTCTCTCTCTCATTTGCACTATCGTCATCACTAGCATCGTTCTCAATCTCAATAAGACCGTTGTTCTTGAAGCCACGACGAATGCCCATGTCAATGATGAGGGCGTTCTTCGGGCGGCGGATTTTGTACGGACGGCCGGTTTTGGGATGGACTTTGTTGGAAGCTTGGGCTTTGGCGCCAAGAACGGCGAGCTCATGATCAATATGATTCGGACACATCCACGTATTCTTGGATCGGCCGTTGTTGCGTCTGACTGGAGATGTAGCAAGCGGAGGATCAAGGCAGTCCAAATGCCATGACAGGTTGCAATAATCACAGGGAATAATCTCCCGCTTGAATAGGGCCGACTCCCCACAACGAAAACACAAGACTGAATTCTCCTTGTTGTCTTTAAGCTTGAAGTTGTTCGGGAGTTCCTCGTAGCCTCCCCGCACCCTGTACAGTTATTAGCGCGTATTCGCCAACAGCCCTCTGGAGTAAATGAGCTAATCTCACTTGTTGGCTTTTACTACGCTGGCCTCCTCGTATTCGCCCTCATCACCAGTCTTTACGCCCTCAAAATAGTCCCTGATGGAAACAGGGAGATTGAAAGAGACGGGGTTCTTCCTGATGAGCTCGTTGACTAGCTCACCAAATACGGAACGCTCCGGTTTTGGCAATTCGAATTGAGCGGCTCTGCAATTATAACAAAACCATTTACCATCATCGGTCTCTGCGTCTCTTGGTTCGAGAGGAGGATCGAAGCAAGTGAAGTGAAAAGCGCGCCAACATCCGTCGCAACAGAGCAATTTACCACTCCCACTGCAAGCGGTACATACGTCCGAATTTTGCTGGACCTCACAATCAGCCATGAAGCCATCTCAGAAGGAGCGTTTATAGTTGGTGGTACTAGTGGGAGCTTGGAGCCCGAAAAGTGGATTGCAGGGCAAGAGAAGGTGTTGAGGACAGAATATGTGGGGAAAGCTTTAGCTTACATCTTGATTATCGTCGGTGCGTCCGTAGCTAATTGCGTTGCTCTCAGTCTCAGTTGCGCGACCAATACCAGCCGTAACTCCAGTACGCTTCTTCATAGGCCTTCGCGAGCTGTTAGCTGGTTCTTTGCGTTTACGTGGCATAGTCGACAAGGATGAGCGCTGAGTTTAAGGAAAACAATAGTAGATTATACAAGTAATAGAAACATAGAATTGCGACCAGCGCGGCAGACGAAAGGAAGATTTGTAGAAGAAACCAAGGAGGAAATTGTTTGACATATTTCTTCACAGAGGTTATGGGGTACCAAAAAGGGCGGGGCTGGTGTTATGAAACACAACGCAACAATGGGATGACAATAGAAAAATTCACCACAACGCATTTCAGGGTAACACAACTACAATCCACAAACGTCGAGATTCACAGAAACAGCAAAACGGCTACTTACGACATTTTTATGCGTGCAGCTTTCTTGCCGACTTTTGGCGGACGACCCAGGTGAGTAGGAGTAGCCCCTCTTGAAGCACCTGCCGGAGGCGGAACAAGTAGGTCGCCATAGTTAGATGAGCCCGGTGATTCGAGGGCTTCATAATCATCTTGTCGAATCCTGTTACTGGTGCCATTACGTAAGCGTGGTTGCTGTCCCCTTTCAGCCAGAGCAGCACTAGGAGCAATCGTCTGCGTTTGATGTATCGGAGAATGACCAGCTCGAATCGCGCTGTCGCGAACGACATGATCACTGAAGTCCTGCTTAAGCCTCTCCCGCTCCCGTTTCCTGGCAAGTAGGTCTTCAGGCGTAGGGCTTGTGGCCACATGTGCTGGGGAGATAATGGGTCGTCTAGTTGACGAATCGGACGGCCTTGTTGAGAATGACCCTAGCCTTGGGCCCATAGAGAGTCTATAATTAGGCTGAGTGATCCTTTGCGCAGGTGCGAGATTCGAGACGTTGGGCACAGCTGATTCTATAGTGGGGGCAAACTCTTCGACAGCGGAATCTAGAGAGGAAAGCGACGAATCACTGGAAGCACTCCTAGACCTTTTTATTCGCTTTGAAGGGCGCTCGTCCTTGGACGGACCTCCGTTGGCTCCCATCTCGTGATTTGGAAGCTGATGGCTCGAATTTGAAGAATGATGGTTGAGTGCGGGTGCGATTGATTGATCTTTTGGTGTGCCAAAGTGGCGGGTAACACTGGTCCTGAGGTTCTTGGCAGCCGGAGACTTTGACACAGATTTTGTTGCACTATCCTCACCGGCCTTTATCTTTTTCCTTGCTCCTTTGATGTAACTTTGAAATTCCTGCGTTTGTTGCTGGGTTGGCTTCTGTGTAAGCACGGCGTCAAGAAGGTCGGCTAGCGTACGGTTGTGCAAACTCTCCTCATATAGTTGCCTCACAGCAATGCCGAGCACAAAGTCATCGAGGTCATTCGCTCGTTTAATAGCCGTGTCCACAATCTGTCTGAGCTTCATCTGCTCCTGCGCGGTGCGAGACTTTGGGGCATGAGCTGCTGCTTGTGTTGAATTCGCTTTAGACGTAACCCTCGTAATGCCCTTGGGTGTATAGTCGTAGTCTTCATCTCTCTCTCGAGATGACGAAACCTTTGATGGTCTGTCTTCAGGTCTGCGAGGCTCAGACCGTCTTGCAGCAACCAGAGGTGCCGGTTCTGGCGTGTTCACTTCGTCTCTTGCTCCTCTTGCGTCGCCGTTCTTAAGATGTGCAGCTCGCCGTGGGGGTTCATGTTGCTTCAGTCTCGACCTAACCTTGTTGCCTGGTAGAGCTCCTAGTGGTGCCATATGCTCTAATACGCCATGTCTCTCAAGCCCTTTGTAGTCTTCAAAACTGGGCGCCGGCGGTCGCAGTGGCGGCTCAGTCCACTCCTCTGACATGTCCGCATCATTACCGTCGACCTGAGCCTCCTTTTTAATGGATATGTTGCTTCGTGAGGTGATATCTAGCGGGCTTGATCTGCGAGACCTTCGCATGTGCCTGGAGGAGGCCATCGGCACGATCGGGGCCCAATAGAACAGGAGTCTAAAGAACGTCAGTCCAGGTAAATTAGAACAAGGGATCTTTACGTGATCTCAACTTACGAGGGGCCCTTTTCTACAATTAATAAGAGTGGTCAGTGGTGCAACGTTGGTGCAGCGCGTTGGGTCGAGTTTGGAAGAGGTTTCGCGGCGAACGGCCCACCTCTCGCTTCCCCGGCAGGGGTTGTCTGAGCACAGCAGGTCACACTTTAGTGATAAGTATGATCCTCTCTACTTTACAGAAGTGTAATTGGAAAAGTGAGGTTTTGATTACTCAAAATGCGAAATTCTCTAAGATGCTTCACCGGGGAGTTACAGATGTATTTGCCACTCATACGGCCGTCGAGAAAGGGGTCATCATGATCAGTAAGATAACCTGTAAGACAACCTGTTATGTCCACTAACAACATGAAAGCATTGTTTCCCCGTTTACTGAATCTGTAGGTTCGTCACATTCCCATAAAAGGTGTTGGGTGTCACTGAAAGGTATGTCTATCCGCTTTTTGGTATCTGTTGTACACTCGACACAAGATATTTCATGTCTACCACTGGGCATAGTGAATACTAAGGTTCCCAATGGCATCATGTTAGCTATTCAAATGCCGCGTCTCTCCCCGCCTTCAAATCTTGCCAATGTCTATTTCAAAGCAAGTGAACTCGCTACCAGTGCGGACGAACGACATCGAAAGAGCCTTCTGCTGGTATGGCTAATGATCACTCTTCCTCACTAGTCTCCTCATCCTCTTCTTCAGCTGGCTTCTTTGCAGGCTTCTTTTTCTTCTTCTTGTTCTTGCTCTTGGCGCCAGTCGATCTCGCTGTTGGCTGCTCGAGGATCTTCAGAATTTCCTCATCAGTAATTTTCTTGTCGGTCTTGTATTTTGACTCGTCCGGCGCAGGCGGCGCAGCCAAACGGACAAGTCCATTCTTTGTTATCGCTTTATTGTTCAATCATAATTAGAGCTGTGAATATTGTGCAACATGAATAGACTCACCAATTGTTGTCAGGACTCTGGCAACAGGTGCAGAATCCTTATCCGCGACAACCTCGTATTGCCGGAGGACATTCGAACGAACGCATTCCACTACGCCCACCTTCGCAGCTCTCTCATCGTCAAGCTGCCTCAAGCTGAAGGGGAAAGTTCCGAACTTCTTTACGATTTCGGAAAGTATTTGTCGAGAACTTGGTCTCTTGAGTTGGTAAGTAATAGTGGTTCTCCGATGTAATGTAGGACGGTTCTCTAAGGTCTTGATCTTGCCAGTGCCCAGGCTGACACCCATCTCAACCCCCCAAACATCTCCGATTTCAGGCACGCCTTCCCCTTTACCGCCCTCTGTTGAGGGAGCGAGGACAATCTTTTTTTTGCCTTCAATCTCATTCCGCTCGAACAGCCATGACGTTGTGCCTTCCACAAGGTTACAACCATAACTCTTGACGACTTTTTCAAGAAGTTGAGTCATCTTTGATTGGGTGACTGGTTTCGCTGAGGCTGCTTTTTTCTTCTCTTCTTCCGTTCCAGAAGCTAAAAGCCCAGGCGGTATCATAAGTCTGAGGAGAAGCTCATTTGCATAATGTGTTGCGAGCAGTAGGTCAGCTTCACGGCCGACAAGTTTATCATCTTTGTTCTTTTCGCCTGGCACGATAATTGTATCGCATACGATAGTACCAAAGCCGTCAATTTGAGCACCGAGCTGAATCTTGACTGCCTCGTTAGCCTTGAGTGACGTGGGGGCCTCTTCAGCATCCGTGGACAATGGCGTGTATGGGGTGATGTAGGAGCTGGGAGAGACCGTCGTTGGATGTGCGATGCCTTTGGAAGGTGGATTTCAGCACGTCTGCTTGCATTACTGATTCTTTCTACTGACCTTTGGAGATCTTCTTTCCCTTATATACCTTCGCTACCTCCTCCGCTAATAATTTGTCCCCACGCTCGCATATTGACAATATTTTCTCATCCTCAATGCACCAGCCTTGTAGAACATTGTTAACACGACATCGAAATTCGAAGGACGAAGATGACCTACCAGTGACAGCTTCCAGCACCTTGTGTGAAATTTGTGCCGCGGTTTTGTACTTCGTAAGCGTATCCGGATTGTTCAATGTGTAATCTACGACACCTGTCAGCCCAAAATTCATAGTCTTCTGAAACCTCACGTACCAACTGCAGCTTCTTCCGCCATCTCGTCGACTCTTTTGGGGCTCTGAATCTGACAGAGTATTAATACAAGGTCGCGTGAGACTCGAAAGATGTTGCGTTGAGTGGGGCCTTTTGACGGCCCCTCCCGTGGTCATCGGCTGGGGACAGCCGAAACCTTCGAATCATCCGCAGCCCCTCCTTCGCTAGCTCCCCTAACTTGCATCTCTATGACTCGCTAAAGGGTCTCCAGTCATCTCTTAAGCAGGATTAACGTAGTCTATACGATTTAGATATTCCTAGCAGCAATATGAGAGTGTCTGATCCATTGCCAATTCGCGTTTTGAGCCATAACATTCGGTACGCAACCAACGCTCCGTTCAAGGGCGAGGAGAAATGGGACATCCGCAAACCACATCTTATCAATGAGCTCTGTTACAATACGGCTCACTGTTCAGAGTCATTCATATGCTTGCAAGAAGTTTTGCATCAGCAGCTGGTAGATATACTGGCGGGATTAAGCAGGAACAAGAAGAAATGGGAGTATGTTGGAGTAGGCCGAGATGATGGGTCTGCGGCTGGAGAGTACTCCCCAATAATCTACAACCCTACAGTATGGGAGTTAAAAACGCAAAAAACAAAGTGGCTCAGTGAAACGCCCGATCGTCCGTCGAAAGGCTGGGACGCAGCCTCCATAAGAATTTTGACAATAGCAGTATTCCAACATCGTTCGACTCGCAGAATGCTAATAGCTATGAACACGCATCTGGATGATCAGGGCAGCAAGTCCAGGTTGGAGGCTGCGAAGATCATACTAGGGGTAATACGCCAATTTACTGCTCAGGAGAGCCACGGAAAAAGTCCGCCTATCTTGGTTGCTGGTGACTTTAACAGTGAGCCAGATCAAGAAGCATATAAGGAGATGACGAGCAGAGATTCTCCAATGGTTGATGTGCACGTAATGGTCCCCGAAAATCAACGCTACGGGCATTCGAATACTTTTACTGGCTTTGACCCTCAGACAGAGCGGCCCACAAGGATCGATTTTATCTTTGTGAACAGTAATACTCCAGATTGCGAAGGTGGAAGCGAATTACAAGACAATGTGGCTGGAAAACCATGGCTCATCGAAGGATATGCAGTGCTTCCGAATCGATTCGAGGATGGAATGTACAATTCCGATCATCGGGTAGTCATTGGTGACTTTGCTATTGTATGAGAATGATGGCTGAAAAGGTGCTCCATGTCCACGAAAGACTGCCTCCAACCATTTTCCTAAAGGCCATATGCCTTCATTGCGTCACCTTTCGGGGCTAATTGGTGATGCTACAATTCTTTCACCCTGCACATCGCGCAATAGACCTTACGAAAGTCCTCATTGTCGCCGGTCACAGATGAGGCTGAGCATTATAATTTATATGGATGATTCTCATCCGCTAATATGGGAGGTAAGGCGAATAGCTAGCATGTGTAAAGAATACATATTGTTCTTAACAAGCATGAATGGCAATATGAATTTACCAATTCGTATTCTTCCCCAGATTCTAGATACCGTGTCATTCATAATCCTAACGCTCATTGCTAGCCAGAGGACTTAACGCGCTTGGGACAAATTAGAGACAAGATAACGAACATGAGGGCCCACTAAGGAAAGGAGCAGAGGCAGAATTTCGGCTATGCAAATCCTTCTAAACTGTTCCACCGTGTATGTGACCATTCAGTCTACGGTACACTCGGACCTGAATCAGGGACTGAACGGGAAGCACTGATATTCTACACCCACATAGGCTCTTGCATGTGAAACGAGCCCTGCATATTCAAGTATAAGAACGCTGCGATGATGTGGTACTGCCAACATACCCAAGGATGCAAACAAATGGTAAGGAATTTGTCTGTGTCTGTAGCATACCAAAGTGATAGCCTGGTAGGTTACTCAAAGAAAGGGTGTAGATTCAGTAGGTATTATGCACTTCCAGGATCCACTGTGGGAGGTGGTGGTGGTACACCAGGTCCCAGTGGCATGTTCAACCACGCTCTTTTGGAAACGATGAAGCACATCGCGGGCGATCTTTGCGTTAGCTGGAACATGCTTTGCGCCCTAGATAGCAGGGTGAATTCCGCTTGTTGGTGTCTCGTTATTGACGAAAAATGTCTCCACTTCGATTCCTTCACAAGTCTGGTCATAGGATTCGAAACGAGGCAATATGAAGTTCGTGATAGCTGTGACGTTGTCTACCCAGATGGAGTGATACTGACGCGAGGTGCCGTTGAAGGCAATCGCTGGAAAAAAGTCTTTAAAGGGTTTGAAGTCGCGGAGTATGAGTTCTGCGGATAGATCACATGGCGATTGGGTAGACATGATGGGAAGCGATGATCTTCGTGTCTGGGCTCATAGTGCTGAGAATGACCTTTTCATATTCATACCCTTTCAGTCTGTGTAACACACGCGTTAGAACGGAGCATAGTTCTTCTACAGAAAGTGGAAACCTGCTGATTCATTGCTTGATAGGGTTTTTCTAAAAGCATTTCAAGGGCCTATCCCTTTAAGAAAGGGAATTCAACGCTTAATAACGGCTTGAGAAGACATTTCCGCCCTTAACAGATCCAATACCTCTGACTTTACAATGCCCGTATATGCATGACTTATGCTTTATTCTTTAATGTGATGTACCAAAAATTCTTCGTGGCACTCTGTAAGAACAGCAAGCTTCAGTTAGAGCGAGTTGATCGTTACTGATCTTGTTCTAAGCGCCGCAGAGAGCAGCGCCCTTCATCTTTGATCGAGGACTGGTCCCAAGGCCTCTCCAGCACTCTCGGGTTTCCAGTACCGCATTTTCGGTTTGCCTGACGTTTCGACTTGTTTGTATGAAGATCTTAGGACTTTCCTGAGGACCAGAAACTCGTGGTTCCATATCAGAATCTGGGCTTCCAGCAAGCTTGTCGCAAAACGGCCCTCTGAGAGCGAGCAAAGAACGGTTGTTGCATTCATGGGTAAATTTACTAGTATTGCTTGCCACTGACGATGTATTTCTAGACTAGAAGATCAACACCCACTTTCCGCAGTGCTATTGTGGCCCAAGTGGGTATTTTCTGCATGTCTCCATATGCCCTTCGGAAATAAGAACGCAAGAATTCCGGATAACGATCGTCGATGATAGCAGCCCGGACTTCACCCATTAGGGAGAGCAGGTAGTGCACGTTGTGCATGGTGAGTCTGCGTCACCATGTTAGCGTCAAAACCGATACGGGATGAGAAAGAAGATGAGACAGATGTGGCGTACAAATGGGCTCCTGCAGTCTCTTTAGATGCAACGTGGTAGATATACGCCCGGGTGATGCCGAGACCACCTTTTTCTTCTGACTTGCAGCATTCACAGCTGCAGTCTGCATCGATAGGATTGAAGTCGTTGGCGAAAGAGGCGTGGCGGAGGTTGAGGTTACCAGTTGCAGTAATGGCATTCCCAAAGCGCTAGTAGGACTTGTTAGCTGCAAATCGAAATCAAGGGCTAAGCTAAACGTACAGCCGTTCTTGTAGGCCAGACACAATCGAACATGTCCGTTCCGAGGGCGACTGACACAATAAGATCCTCTGGGTAGCCGATCCCCATGACGTAGCGAGGCTTGTTCTGCGGAAGCAAATCTGTGCAGGTGTCCACGCTGTAGATGTTTTCATTAGTGTGTTACTGCGGCGGGATCAAGGGAAGAATTTACACTTGACAGTACGACACTTTGTCCTCGCCGCCAGAGAGGCCGCCAATCGCGATACCAGGCGTATCTCTCTTAGCCATTTCTTCGCAACATACTTTTCTCATCTTGAGATCTAGGCCTCCTTGGATGATACAAAACAGATTTTGTTTCTCCGGCCGCTTGTGAGCTGCGATGCAACGATCTAGCCATCTGATAGACCTCTGCATGGCTTCTCTCATTCTCAGGGCGTCTGGTGAAGTGGTTACGATCACGTCGTCGAGTTGCATGATTATGTCGGAGCCAATGGTGTTTTGTAGGGATATAGAATGTTCTGGTGTAAGAAGCCTATACGCTGTGAGAACCGAAATTTTGCAAACTGTCTCCAGGCGTGGACTACATTGGTGTCCCATCATGGGGGCTCGAGAAGCATACACCCTCTTCTGTGACCTTGGCTAGCTCGAGTAAGCTTACCATTTGAAAACTGCCGCAAACAATGGTTTAGCGTTAGATATCCTCTTCAAAATTAATTCAATTCCCTACATCCTACTCCACAAGCTACCCAGAAGACTCACCCACCACTATCCGTAAGAATATTTCCTTTCCAACCTTGCAAAGCATGAGCACCTCCAATTACTTCCAAAGTCTCTTGTCCCGGCTTAAGGCCCAGATGATATGTATTGTTAAGGCAGAGATTGCAGCCTGTCTGGGCCAACTGAACCGGCGTGAGACCCTTGAGTGAGGCCTGAGTCGCAACTGGCTGGAAAATAGGCAAAGGGACTGGGCCGTGAGGGAGAGTCAGAATTGAAGCACGGGCTTTTGTGGTCTTGTAATGATTACCCCAATCAGCCTTTTCCTCCCAGGTCAAGAAGTTTGAAACCAAAAGAAGACGATGGAAAGGAGAAAAGGCTGACTAACAGAGCATCTTGCAATGATCTCAAATTTAAGCGCAGCCGATTGAGAGGATGTCGACATTGCTGCAAAGAGAGGGAGAGTACGCGATATCATTTACGGGGAACCCAGGCCATGTCAAAGTCGCGTTGGGGGCCGGCCCTTGAGTATTAAGACGTGCTATGACGATCGCAAGGTAGGGTATTGCACGACAATAAGGGGATGATTTAATCAGGCTGAGTATCAAAAGTCAATCACCAACGCTTCTAAGTATCTTTTCACTATGGGAAGCTGCACAGACAGCGCCTGATATGTACGTGCCGGAGACTCCGTAGACCGAGCCTCAGACTAATCGCTGCTTTTATGCTTAGACTTTTGTACGTTCTGACACTAAGGTAGACAGGAGTTTGAGAGGTGAACTCTGAGCAGGATTGTGCCAGACGCTAGGTAGAATTTAGCTCGAGGCAGGAGACGCGCCTAGCGCCGAGTATCACGGAGATGCGTTTCATACACGAGTGCAGTGACATGAGACCTACAACCTACCCGACAAAGCTGCTATAAGCGGCGGCAGCAGCGACGGCATTGATTTCTAGTGCAGTCGCTGGCACTATGGATGAATCGCGTCCTGGGTCGGAGCATCTTCCCAGCAACACCATTAACCAGTCAACAAACAATGACCGAGCCACGCTGCTAAATGATATGCAACACCTTTCCCTCTCTACCGCAGCTGCAACAGCTCTTCCGCCTTCGTCCCCTGCTGCTCCAAATATGACATCCCCGGAGTATAGTGGAAATTTTTCTCCGTCCGGTCTCACTCATTTGACAAGATCTCCGCTCCGAAGACCCCCGAGCTCCACCTCACTGGGGGGCAGCGACCGCTGTACAACTCCGACTTTACATAAGCGAGCGTCCTTGAGCTCTTTGCAAGGGAGTGGCGGAGGAACTCCACCGCGATCGCCTGCTTCCCGCAGGACCTCTTCGCATCTAGCATCCTCCAATGGCCCTGGTTTGGCCGTAAGATCACATCTTCCTCCTCCCGCCGAAGAATCTCAGCCACGACCTGCTACAGCTGCTTCTGTTGCGCATGACTTCTTTGAAAAAGAGCTGAATATCCATCAATCCGGGGCCGGTAAAGCAGAGGAGGCCCAAACCATCGTAGTTCTCCAGGATGACTGTTACGGCCATCGCTTTTCCAGACCACGTACCTCGAAAGCAAATCTTAGCCTTATTGTGGAACGACCAGAGCGCATGCATGCATCTATCCTTGGTCTGGCTACAGCTTATGTACGTCTTGGTGGACGACATGCGGAGGGCGATGCCCCCCCTCACCCCCAGAAGCATCCTTCTACACTACCTTCAGTACCATTTAAAATTCATAAGACGGCTCGAAGGCTGTCATTGAAGTCTCCGGCTGCCGTAGCTATCCATGGGGCCAAGTGGATGAACGAGCTCAGCGCTATGTGCGATGCCGCAGAATCCAAATTAGCACTCTCCGGAAAAGAACTCTCACGACCGACCACAGTTGACCAGACAAACGGGAAGGCTCAGGCAGATAGATCGAAGCTCCACGAGGGAGACCTTTACCTCTGCTCTGAGTCCCTAAATGCTCTTGAAGGCGCATTAGGAGGGGTTTGTGAAGGTATTGATGCGGTCTTTCAAGACAGCGGCCCGAAGCGGGCCTTTGTTTGTATCCGGCCTCCTGGTCACCACTGCTCTGCCGATATGCCGTCGGGGTTCTGTTGGCTCAACAATGTTCACGTTGGCATTGGCCATGCTGCATTAACCCACGGACTAACTCACGCCGCCATTATTGATTTCGACCTGCACCACGGCGATGGGTCTCAATCAATTACATGGGCTCATAACTCACGAGTTAGTTCAATGCCAAAGAATACATCCATAATCAAAAAGACGGCCATCGGGTATTTTAGCTTGCATGATATCAACTCCTATCCGTGTGAAATGGGAGATGAAGAGAAAGTTCGCAACGCAAGTTTGTGCATAGAAAATGCTCATGGACAGAACATATGGAATGTTCATCTTCAGCCATGGAAGACGGAGGCCGAATTCTGGCAGCTTTATGAAGAAAGGTATTCCGTCGTACTTAGCAAAGCAAGGACCTTCCTGCGCACACATTCAGATCGGCTCCAACAAGCACCTAGCCATCCAAAGCCAAAAGCTGCGATTTTCCTGTCTGCGGGGTTCGACGCAAGCGAGTGGGAGAGCGCCGGCATGCAGAGGCATCAGGTCAACGTTCCTACAGACTTCTACGCTCGCCTTACGCGTGATGTTGTTTCGATCGCAGAAGAAGAATGCCTTGGTGTTGATGGGAGGATCATCAGTGTACTGGAAGGGGGCTACAGTGATCGAGCCCTTATGAGTGGAATTCTGAGCCATCTTAGTGGTTTAGCTGCTACCCCTCGAACATCCGGACTATCAAGTAACGCCGATGGGCTCGGCCACGAAATGGGTCGGAAGCTCGAGAGGCTGGACCTCGGCCACAAATCAATACACACACAGAGCGATCCACGAAGAGAGGATGTTGAGATTTATGACTCAAACTGGTGGTCACCCAACAATCTGGAGGAGCTTGAGGCCTTGACAAGACCTCCAGCTCCTACAGTAGCTCTCAAGAAACCCAGGAACGATGCGCGCCCAACATATACGTCCGCTACTCAATCATATACAGCAAAGATTGTCTCTCCTCCTCAAGGTCGTCGATCTATCTCGGGCTCTGGCGGAGTCCCTCATCAACAAGGATTTTCCCCAGCGAGGGTGCCCAGTCCTCCACCTCCGGAAGTGTACTGGGCCACAGCTGCCCACGAGTTGAGCAAATTATTGATACCCTCTGACCGGGAGACTAGAAGCTGTAAACCCGAGGACCTTAATGCCGAAGCTAGCCGTGCGCGCCGTGATCGCTACTCCTCCGTTGGGCTACCTACAGATGCACCTATTGTTGATCCCAAGAGAATGCAACTTCGGGATAGAAAGGCCAAGCCTTTACAATATATTTCCGACGATGAGGCAAAGCCTTCTTCTAGAGCAACTCGTCGCAAGACAATCCCTGGTGTCTCTTTACTGGACGTGGAACTTTCAGCGGCGGCGTCAGATCATGCAAGCGCCCCACAGCCTTCAAGGCCAGCAAGGAGACGCTCAAGCATTGCATCCACCGCTAGTTCCGTGACAGCAGAGGGAGGATCAGAATTCAGCCTTGGAACTTCAAATGATACTCACATTGGACGACAGCAACTTCTCATCAAGAAATCCCGAGGCGCTGCGAATCCTCGCCAAGATGCACCAAAGGTCAAAGCAGTTAAAAAGCAAGCAGCTATCTCACGCGCACCGTCAATCTCATCCGCAGGCTCCAACCTAGAGAATCAGATGACTGGTAACCAGGATGTGATCAAAGCGCCTTTGGCTGTGAACACTGAGTTGGAGAATAGAGACGTAGACCAACTGGCGTCCGGAATGAAAAAGATGAGCATCAAGCTCAATGTTCCGCCAAAACATGAGTGCGAAGCTCGCGAAACGAAGGCGAAGGCTGCCCCAAGGGGCAGGCCCGCGAAGCCGTCTGCGCCAAAGACCACGAAGCCGGTGTCGCCGACAAAGTCAAAAGCTAAACCTGTGAAGGGGAGTCCTCCGCCTAAGCCGATATCGAATGAACATTTAGTAGCTCAACAGCTTCCTCCGCCTGCTTTGGATTCTGAGCCTGCCCAGGGAACAAACGAGCCAGTCCTGGACCCCAAGTTGCCAGAACAGCTCTTGCAGCCCGCAGCTCAAACCCCTCCGGAACAAGCTCACACTTGTTTGGTTCTCCCTCCTGAGCTGCCTGCACCTGCATCGGCGCACAGTTCAATCGTTGAGACGTCTGAAGATCGTTCCACGCATATCCCAGACCAGGAACAGACGAATCCAGAGTCGCCCAAAGTCACACCTCAATCCGCGATGCAGCAACAGCTCGTATCCGACTTTTCCCTCCCAGGAACCCCGGTCACCGCAAAACGCACAAAGCAGGAACTTCCAGTTTTCACACCTACCTCCCCCATTTCCTTTAGCAAATCCAACATCATCACTTCGAATATTGGTCAAACAATGTACACCAACGGACATGCCAACCAAAAGGCCATGGTACATAGCTCGCCACCTGTCAATGGACTACCAGCTGTTGCGGGCGCGATCGATCGACCAATGGAAATGACTTCAGAGCCATTTTCCTCACGGAACTCTCTGACAGGGGTGAACGTCAAGCAAGAACCACCTGATCCTGCATCTATATGGGATGTACCAGATACGCCAAAGCCTCGCAAACCTTGAAGGCTTAAAAGAGCATGATTAGGCGTGTCTCTTTCTTATTTATAGAAATTTCTTGTAAAGGGGGGTCGTCGTCCGGCTAGAGACCTTTGTTCGTTTGCGTATAGATACCCCACACAGCTTCTTCAATTCTTCTGACTTAGAACCGAAGTGCAGGCAGGCATCCTGCACCAAATTTATTTCGTCGCCTTACCTATGCAATTTGTACAGGCAGAGCGGCGTGCACTACTATCTGTGAGGCAAAATCCGTTCTTGCAATGCGTTCATCTTAAATCGCATCACCTAATAATATTAAACTTTTCGTAGGGAGAGATCGTAGCTACAGCTTCTCGTTCTATACATCCCCCAGATAACGCTACGAGGGCAGATAATATTAAACAACGCCTCACCGAAGGGTGTTCTCAGCTTCTCGACGACTTCGATGACTTTCCCATACTGCTCGCTAAACTGCTTCCCCCAAAAAAGCTGAACCTGCTGCTAACCTTGCTTCCCGTATCAGAAATCCAATCGGGCACTCTCCATCCATTCCATCTCATCCTCCCCTCTGCAATCATATGTATAATATTGATAATCCCAAACGCACTGCTTCCTATTGCTCTGAAAAATGCCACCGCCGCCACACTCCACAAGATGAATTTGAGGTAGAAATTGTTACTGACGTGCGTGCTGTCATAAGCTTCGCTAACCGCCATGGCGAGTATGGCGTTGGCGACCATCCATGCCACAACCATGTACGTGCGTACGGCGCGGTAGTAGTCTTCTTGCTGTTGAGCCTCGCTGACCACTGGTGCAGCTACTTCGAGTCTGTCACGCAGATTCCGTAGGGCCTCGTCATAGCCAGAGTCGATATCTAATTGTTCGCTTGGCATTTCAAGCTCCACAGTGTTGCCTTTTCCACTCACGGCGGCGCCGAGATCATGTTGAATAACATTATCGCCTTTGGTACCCCAAGTCACATCGTGGGTGTTGCAGAAGGCGTATACTTGTAGTGTGCAGATGTAGGATGGTAGGAGAGCGAAGTATTGAGCCGAGGAGGTGAACATGTGCCACGGGTCAAGATAGAGGAAAGACATGAGGAAGTAAAGTCCCACGGTGGAGCCGGTGCTGACTATTAGATTGGTAAAGATATTGTCTCCAAGGTGGAAAGAGGTCGTTGGATTTTTCAATTGGGAAACTACGATGTAGATGGATGCGAAGACTGTGTAGGCCATGATGATGGAATATACAACCAAGCTGGTCATGAACATTTTTTTGGCTCTGGCAAATAGTCAGTTAGGTAGGGTAAGTAAAGGACTTGAACATGTACTTACCCTTGTGGACGATTACCCATGGAGAGGATGAATTGGCAGCATATCAGGAGCACACAGGCAAAACGAAGTATAACAAAGATGTATAATCCAATATTATGTCCGAAGGGGTCTAACTTGGGGTCTGACAGTGAGCCTGCGATGAAGTAAAATGTAAGGTAAAAGTTGGCCTGTTTGTTTGTTAGAGATGAATCAGCGCTTCAACAGTGGATTCGGCAGCTCACCAGAGAGAAGTATGTAAAACATAGACTGACGAATTGATATAGAAATTCGACATGCAACAAGATCTTCCGCGTCAGGGTATGATCTGTCTTCCATATCTGCTTGAAATGCACGAGCGAGTAAACAGCGGCGAAGAAAGCTCCGTTGAGCCATCTTCTTCGTTGTGATATAAACTCGGGTACAGCATCTACATCACATCAGGACAATTCTCGAATTATGAGTGAGTCACTTACCTGGCACATCTGTCTCTCCAGTTGCACTTTTCACATACTTCAAGACCCACCGCTCGTCTCGCTTAGCGACAAGCTCCCAGCAAAGGATACGATCCTCAGCAAGGTACATATTTGCGGTGAAAACATCTGCATTCTGGCCATGCAAAGTTTCTCCCTTGAAATACTGACTTAATGGGCCATGCCCTGTCGCATCATTTTGAAGGGCATAATATCGATATGCGCTCAAAGCTCCTGGCAAGACGGTAATATATCCAAAGACGGATTCCAAAGGCTTGTCGAGGATGTTCGACATTTTGTACTCGAAGTTTTGTGAGGCTACAAGTGGGTTGAGCAAGCCAAGCCAACCCTTGCCTTTGCCTGCAAAGATCTCCCCGCAAGCACCCGCCACGTTAGAATCGGTATCGAAAGCTTTCCAGAGGTGGTAGAGAGAGGTAGGTCCAGGTTTTGTCCCAACATCGAGCAATATGCAGACGTTAGGACTTAGTGCTTTCCCGAATGCATTAAAAAACCACCGGTGAGAATTCAACTTCTTCTGGTTCTTTTCCTTCAAACAGAATATCATCTGACATGGCACAATACCTTTCTCAGCGCCTTTGAACTTTAGATCCGCATCCAGAGAGACCTGTGTGGTGTACTCATACACATGTGCTGTGACTTCCCGTTGGTTGACCAGGTTTTTTGCAATTCCATCCTGATAAATCCCCATCGCGGCAAGAGCGTCCAGCGTTCTTGGATGTACCTTCTGACGACCATCGGAAACGATACACACGACTATCTTCTGCCATCCGTCCTTTCCCCAAGTCCTTGACTTAGTCCGAGAGCAGAAGTTTGAAATGTTTCTCATCACCCCATGCATGGTGCGTGTAAAGTCAATTTCATCCTCGTTGTACATCGTTATACAGATAAAAAGCTCTGTATCTCTTACCGTGTTACCAATGTTCTGTCTCAATTTGTACCCTTTGAGCACAAAGTCGTCTGGATCACATGTCACCGCCGTATATCGCATATGCGTGAATTCAATCTCGTCTCTCCGTGGAAGAAAACTATAGAGAATGGTGGGGATCTTGCATTCAAGGATCAGCTCTCCGTTGATGAGTCGGACCTCCTTCTTGGCCATTTGTGCTTGTCTTGCACCGCGTCTCCGCTCTTGCCGTCCGGTGGGAGCTGGCCCATAATGATCCTCATCTTCTTTTGGATAGAATTCTTCGGTGAATGTAGACTGGGATTGGAAGGAGTTGTACGATTTGAGACTTGCCCGTGGATCTGCACTGGGCGGTCCAAATACATCGTCTTCATCATCATTGATAGGTATTGCTGTAGTTTCTGCTAGGTTTCCAGACGATTGGCTGGCCGCTTGCGGTCCAGAAAATAGAGGTGCTGGGGGTAAAGGTCGCTTTGGACTCCCTCCATATTTTGAGGATGGTGTCCCTGGACGTGGACTTCCATTAATCTCTGCTGGCTCATAAGCAATATCTGATGGTGGAGGACGGGAGGACTCAGACGAGTTGCGCGATAGAAGAGATCGAGTAGGTGAGCTTCTCGGGGGATGTAGGGGAGGTAGCTGGGTGAGTCGGTCGTTGTTGGGACTAGTTTTGGGGCGTTATCGAGGACCGATGGGGATTGTTGTATAGGAATCGAAGAGGCGGACGAGGAAGGACGCGAGGAAGGTCGATACGCTCGGGAGGGAGATGTGGGCCTAGTGTTTCCTGAGGGTGAGCTTTGCAATTTGAAATGAACACGAGCAGTCGCTCGGCGCTTGGGGATTTTCTGGTCTTTACCACCTTGTGTAGTGGTGTACCATGGGGAAGAGATTGCTTTGGTCTCATCCTGATTCAATGGCTGTTCCTCATTGAAACCCCAGGAATCATGTAACGCGCTCTCTCCGAAGCCCGACTTTGGCGCCGGGCTCGCATATGTATTTAGAGGCTTAGTAGGAGGAACGTACGAGCGACGCTCTGTGTTATCATGCGAATTTAAGAGGCGCATAGTGGAGCCATTGTTTGGCATATTCGTAGGTGTATGTTCATTCGGCGTATTCGAGTATGAGGGAGGAGCTGCAGAGTATCCAGGAGGGCCTCCTATTGGGGTGGAAGGTCGCTCCATTGCAGGTTGAAATAGGGTATTCTTGGAATGTTGGAATTGTGTCGTTTGTGTCAAGCCATGAGATCAAAAGCTTGCGCCAAAGCAAATAGCGACTTTGGAGGAATTTATTCGACACTGAAGGCAGAAGTGTATGTGGATCCAGGTAATCTGATCTATTAATCAATTGATGCCAACGGGCTGCTATCCGTAAATGCGACGTCAGTTGAGAGGCTTCGCGATACTTTAGCTGATGACTGCCGGGCTTATTTTTGGGCCCGTGGCTGTTGACCCAGCAACGTACCCTTCAAAGCCTAGTTCCAGCGCCTAGCGCACGGCTGTCGTTCGTTCCAGTTTCATCTGGAGCTCAATTTTATCTACATTGTTGCAAACAATGTCAATGAAGAGGTTGTCGCCTACTGCAAATCTTCTTAGAACCTCGAGACTCTTCTCCCTACCGCCACCTCTTCCCAAGCCAAGCGCAGAGCTCAGTGCAATCAGGACTAACGACTCAGAAACTGCTACTCTTCCATATCCAATACATGCCTCCATTCAGACCACAGAGTCGTCTTTGGGCAGGGGCGACTGGGGGCTAAAGAGACCGTTGCCATTAAAATCTACTACAAAATCGTCAACGCCTACGATCCATATCGACAATATCGACTCTATCGACCATATCACCGACTTCGATTCGGCTGCAGACCACGTTCTTACGCTCCGGAAATGGCAAGAGTTGGACATGCCCATATCGCTAGCGGAAAAGCAGAGGACAGCTTCGGGAGCCTCGAGACCGTCTCGAAGCGTCTTTGATTCGCAATATGATAACACCCATTTCGATAGCAGAACTCAATCGGAGGACTCGCCAACAAAGCTTAACAGGCAACGCTGGAAATATGCAGGCCCTTGGCTAGCTGGCCAAACCGATGACCAATTCCAAGAGTATGTTCGGAAAGTAAAGAATCGAAAAACGGATTTCAGACAGTTCCTACATACACAGCTCGCCACCATAAAGGCAGCAGCTCGACGGCGTGAGGCTGTTGAGGAAGGTACCAGTTCTGAAACTGTTGAAGTCAGTGTCACTCAGGAAGAGGTTGATAATTACATCAAACGCCTTCGAAATGACGAGAATGCAATGCAAAAGGTCCTAGAGGAATTCCTTGACCTTCCCCGCAATGAAGTACAAGCACATGGAGGTGGGGGTTCCGATTATGACGAGAATGGCCCACCAACAACTCATCCATCAGCCGGCTTATCTTATCTGCGCACCGGGTCACGCGTCTTCAATCACCCTAACTTCGGGCCTCAGGCTTCCGAAACGCCTGTGGAAGGCCGTGTAGTCGCACCACAAAAGATTCAAGGACGGACTCAAGCTCGGGCTCTGATTGGAGTGGGCGGTGTTGTGGGGGTAGACAGCAGATACACATTCACCAAAATCGACGAAGTGCCAGGTCTGGCGAGTTTCGACCCAGATCTTCCTGGCGGAGCAAAGCTCTGGGTCAACCCAAGAAGAGCAGTTGTCGGTTCACAGGGCAAGATTGAATTGATAGTTGACCGTGCTACCAAAAACGCAGTAAATATCGCCCGCGGGTTACATTCGGAGGAGGTGAAACCTCGAGAAGCCCCTCCAGAGCCTTCAGAGGCTGCTATTGCTGCCGCCTTCCACGATCGAGCAACCCCAACCTTGACTTCCGACCGACCAAGAACCAAACGGTCAAATCAGGGCTACGGAGTGGAAGATCTAGATGTGCAGGGCCGTAGTGGGAGAGCTAAACCATTCCTCGGGCTCGACGACAAGGAATCTACGAGTAATCAGAAGCTGAATGAGCTTCTGGAAGCTTCTTTGAGAGGGAGTCAGACGAGAGGCACTTAGGATTTGCGTCCGACCTCTATGGTGTATATAATATTTTGTCAATGACTAAGCAATATAGTGCGAAGCGAGCTCCCCAAGAAAGCCTAGTGATGATATGGAGCAATTTTATTGTTCCATAAGGTAGTCGTCGCATTTCATCCTTTAGAAAGAATAATGAGTATTTGTAGGACAACTTGAAATATACTGGATATAAGCGCGGTATGTAGTACGGCGCGCCATTAATGGCAAATCGTCATAACTCTAGAAACCCTAGAAACAAAAAAACTATGTATTGCAATGATAATTCACCTCACACTATAGGACTCTACGTAGAAATAAGATTATCAGCTATATGAACTATAAAGTTAGACAATATGGCTATGGTATTGAACGGACTTTTGTTGAATTGCATGTTTTGGGTTTTAAGGGTCATGGCGGTTTGCCATTAATGGCGCGCCGTAGAATAAAGATTACAGGGGTCTAGATGCCTCAACTAGCGCACACAAAATGTTTAAGCGAGTGCTGTCAAATCTACTTGTTGCACTGCATCAGCTGGAACACAACCTCCATACCCTCCTACCGCCAAAATGGTATGTAGAGCTGAAATCCTCATTACTACTGACCAATGTCTGTCTTACATGCTAATGCGTACTCAAGGGTCGCGTTCGCACGAAGA
Source organism: Cladonia rangiferina (assembly GCA_023065455.1). Taxonomy (NCBI): domain Eukaryota; kingdom Fungi; phylum Ascomycota; class Lecanoromycetes; order Lecanorales; family Cladoniaceae; genus Cladonia; species Cladonia rangiferina. Next base: position 103,309 of record JAJREH010000014.1, on the reverse strand, counting down.
CCGTCAAGAAATCGGCCAAGGTCATTATCGAACGGTACTACCCCAAACTCACCCTCGATTTCGAGACCAACAAGCGTATTTGCGATGAGATCGCCATCATTGCTTCGAAGCGTCTTCGTAACAAGGTGAGCCATCAATCCCCTCATTGCTGTGCGGTGAGAGAAAGAGCCTGCAATGGTCGATGCTACTAACACTCTGAACCGTAACCTTTAGATCGCTGGTTACACCACACATCTTATGAAGCGTATCCAACGTGGGCCAGTTCGCGGTATCTCATTCAAGCTACAAGAAGAGGAGCGTGAGAGGAAGGATCAATACGTTCCTGAAATATCGGCTTTGGACTTCACACAGAACACTGAGCAAGGACAATTGGATGTGGATGCGGACACCAAGGATTTGTTGAAGAGCTTAGGAGTACGTATAGCCTGCTATTTGTAGGTATATCATACTGATCATGGGTGACTTGCAGTTCGATTCCATTCCTGTCAATGTAGTTGCTGTCGCACAACAGCAGACTGTGGAGCGGCCAAGGCGATTTGAGGGAAGACCGCCAAGGACATGAGCATGGATTTCGACAATCAGCCTAGTGGTGTTGATGGAAAGGATCTCTTGCTATGCTTGCACGACGGTTAAGAGATAGCATGAATATATTTCTTTTCCCACATAAGGTGTCGCTGAGCTTTTTAAGAAAGCGAAGCTTGATTGCCACTGTATGCTCCAGAAATGCTATTTTATCGTCTAGCACCGTCTTTTCCCGTCTACTCTCTTCTATAAGGGATTTTGACCTCTCAGGGTCTACCAGATGACGAGGTGAGCCTTGTCAGAGCGCAGAATACAGGCAGACTCTTGCATGGAGCGCTCGTTTCCCTTACTCGCTTGCCGATTTTCTGGTCGCCATGGCAAGGAGTTGTGAGTTCGATGCAGTGCCGAGAAGACTAGTTTATCGATTCTGAACAATCGATAAAGATTAATAAATCTCTAATTGGAGCATCCCTGTGATTGGCATCTGCCTTCTGTTTTTGAAAAATAGGCATGCTAGAGACGAGCATGGATTCTAAAAATACAGGACTAGCTTAAGATACTATTTTGATAATGAATAAGATGCCTGAGTACCTTGAGCAATGATTAGTCGCCCTCCGAACGCCATAACGTCTGCGAGCAGATCGCAAGAGTTAAATTGTCTCCAGTAGGTCTTCTTCGTCAGGGTTTTCCCCTTGCAATTTCTTTCCAGAGAATTGCGGTCTATATCCCTCAATACAACCATGTGAATGGGCTGTGACTTCATCTGTGGTCGGGGGCTCTGGCATGAATGCTTCATCCTCCATGAGTGTCTTTTCCCTGATGTCAAGCTCCGCAAGACGCAATATTTTGCTTGAGGCATTATTATCGCCCCTCTCAATCGCCAACATTCTCATGTGTGCAACCAAGTCTTTTTCCCGATCGAGGTCCAGACTTTTCATATGCTCTTGTTGGCTAGCTTCACCGGCCTCAGCACTTTGATGATTAGGTATGTCTTCGAGGAGGAGGATGTTCTCATCAATGGTATGGGACCTTGTCCACGCAGGCTCCTCATCCAACTGCACTTTGATGTACAGGGCCCGTTTTCCGCAGTCGTCAGAACACCATCGTTCCAGAGTCTGCCTTTCAACAATTTTGAGGGCGTCCGGGCCTCTTCCTCTGCCATATAAGATCCTGTACTTTGCTAGTGTATCTTGCAATATGTTGGGTCTAGGGCACAAAACATAGCCACATTGCTTATTGGTATTTCGCTCCTCAATTAAAGCATCATAGTCTGACGGTTGGAATAGACGTAAAGAGCTTTTGACCAAGTTCGAGTCTGTAGAGCAAGGGTGAGCAGGATCTGCGGAAGAGGAAGAGGGTAGATCAAGAAGTTTCTCCGTAGAGGCCAGAATCAATGCTTCAACGTCCTTCTGTTGCTGAATTAGTTGAGCATGATAGAGTGCGGTTTCCCTGTTACGGTCATCTCGAGAGCGGGCAGCTGGAGGTGAAGAGGCAATGGTGGAGAGTGAAGATTTTAGGATGGAACGAGGCATGTTTACAAGCAAGGCAATGTACCCGTGGATCAGGAGCAGAGCTCGTTCCTTTACTAGTCTCCGGAGGTATTCATCAAGTAAAGAAAGTTCCAGAGTGTTTGTCTGCCACGTTACAAAGCAACGATGTACACTGAGGTAGTCAGAAATGCACCGATAGGCTTAGTCGGCCTCCGTACTCGCCGCACCCCGCGGTGGATCTGCATCCGCGTATGTCTGCTCATAACACTAACGAAAGGAGTCGACAGCTATACAGATTGGGGGAGAAGCTCCAGTTGCCGCATAATCGAGCACACAAAAGTATCGCAGATGCTCTCAAGCAAGCTCTTTGTGTCCAACTTCAACAGTCTTCCAATATTACACCATTCAAGAACATTGAGCTTCTCCATCAGTTCGACCCTGGCGTAGGCTCGACCAACAAGAAAGCAGTTGACAGATATTGACTCATATAGGAAGTCAGAGCCGGAGTCGCTGTCTTCTTAGGATAACAAGGACGCCTGCGGCTGCGATTAGACCTAAACAATCATTGGCTGGCGTAACGTGGATGGGACATTGTTCAAGCTGATCAAGGCCCAGTCGCAAACATGGCCACACCTCCCTTCCGAGTCAAGGCTCAATACGACTATACGTCGAAGGAACCCGATGATCTCAATTTCCCCAATGGGCAGATTCTAATGGTTACAGATGAGGAAGATGCCGATTGGTATTACGGAGAATATGAAGACTCGGAAGGGCACAAGCAGGAAGGCTTGTTCCCTAAGAATTTCGTCAAGATTTTTGAGCCGGAAACACCTCCACGACCATCCCGGATCAGCCGGTCAAAGAAAGAAGTCGATTCTTCGGCAGGCGGCGATGAGGTCGAGAGAGGAACCAATATAGGGGAGGCTGAAGTTCCTTCACCAGAGGCCGTCAGTACTTCTGCTCCCCCTGAGGCCCAGAGCGTCTCCAATGATCACATGGAGGTACAGAAGCAGCCCGTTCAGCCACCTAAACTCGAGCCTCGTCCTGCTGCGCCGGCAGCAAATACCACAACAAAGCCAGCTCCACCTAATTCATCCAAACCCGCACCTGCTCCAACAGCTGAGAAGCCATCATCAGGCTCATTCCGGGATCGTATTAATGCGTTCAACAAGCCTGCAGCACCACCGGTTGCTCCCAATAAACCAAGCGGCTTAGGATCAAGTGGATCTGGCTTCATAAAGAAACCCTTTGTCGCACCTCCACCAAGTAAAAATGCATATGTCCCACCACCTCGTGAGCCACCGCCACAGAAAGTATACAGAAGGGAGGAAGACCCGGAGATAACAACCCGGGCATCGCGTGAAAATGAGAACGAGGATCTGCCCTCCCAAACTCAAGGAGCTGCTCAGACAGACGAAACTGAAGATCAGCCGAAGCCCACAAGCTTAAAGGATAGGATTGCTTTGTTGCAAAAGCAGCAGATGGAACAAGCTGCGCGGCATGCGGAAGCCGGCCAGAAAAAGGAAAAGCCAAAACGCCCTCCTAGGAAACACGTAGAGCCTCATGACCATGCACTTGAGCAAGAAGAAGATGTAGAAGGCGAAAGCCCTGAACCAATGAACAGCGGCGAGACAACAGGCAAGCGATCCATCGATATAGCTCGCTCCACCACAAGACCTCGAAAGTCGCGAGAAGCTACTCCGGTAGGAAGCCCTGTCGCTGTTCCATCACGAGACTTACTCAATGATCCGAATGATGCCGATCAGTCGGGCGTGGGTGATACAGAGGATGGTGAGGAACTATCAACAGGTCGAGATGACAGCGATGAAAAGCCACCTCGCAAAACCTCCCTCCCTCCTTCAAGACAGCCACAAGCGCCTATTGGAGAGGCGGAGGTTGGAGACGAGGAAGACAACGCAGAAGAGGAAGATGACGAAGAAAACGGCGAGGAAGAAATAGACCCAGAGGTGAAGAGGAGAATGGAGATTCGAGAGCGCATGGCTAAAATGAGTGGCGGCATGGGGATGGCTGGAATGTTTGGTCCTCCAGGCGGTTTGCCTCCCAGGACAACCGCGAAGCAGGCTTCAGGGTCGAGCGAAAGAAAAACTTCTAGCAATTCTACGTCGGGTCAGACTGAGATGCCGCAATCTCGAGCACCTCCTGTTCCTAACATGTCTATGTCTGGCCTTCACAAAGTTCGAAGCCCAGAGGAGAATGATTCTCAGCCAGAGGTGGGCAAAGAAGAAGTTGGCTCACCCAAGTCGCTCGTCCAAGGGCGGGATCCCGCAGATATGCCCGACGTCGAGGACATGAAAGAAGAGCCAGTATTACCTACAAGAAAATCCACAGAGCGGTCTGCACCTCCGCCAATACCTCAAGGTAATCTCTCGAAAAACATCCGCTGCTCGACTGGTTCCATACTGATGCTACAGATCGTCCTGTGCCTCCCCCAAGTCAAAGCAGAGGGCCGCCTCCACCTATTCCTTCGGAACGTCCAATCGCACCGCCTACCGATTGTGAGTAACGCCCTTCAGCCCGAGTGAGATTTCATGATTGACTTTTTTCTCAGCACGGCCTCTCCCTCCATCTAGCCAACCATTATCTCCGAGCGAGGGTTCCGAGTCTGACGATGAAATGTCATTACATACTAGAAGTTCGTTGAAACTACCTCCGGAACCCGATAGTGCTCGACCGGGTAGTCGAGGAGCTCCTCCTACTATTCCTTCGGCTGCTCCACCGCCATCTCTGCCAAGTAGGCCTGCGGCTCCTCAATCACGTCCCTCGGATTATGCAGGCCGAAACCGAAAAATCGAGGACTCTGAGATGTCTCCGGGTTCACCAACTGTGCCGCCAATTCTGCCCAATCGAAGTAGTCGAGTACCACCAATACCGGGTGCGAGTCCTATACTGCCGTCTATGCTTCAAAATAGGCCGCCTCCCCCTCCTCCGAGCAATGCTCCTCCTTCACAAATTATTAACGGCGATGAAAGAACGCCTCCAATCCCACCCCCTGTGCCCAGGGCGCAGGAGGCTGAAGAAAGTGACGAAGAGGTCACCGAGTATGAAGGCGACTACGACACTGACATGGCCTCGAGTGCACCTCACAAGGACGCCTTAAAGTCCCACGCGAGAGTTCCAAGCCTTGAAGAAGATTCGATGACAGAGGACACATCTCTACATCACCCAGGTCTTCCGTCTCTCGGCCCGCCAATGTCAAGTGCACCTCGCGCTGTCCCGCCTCCTCCACCAAGTCAGCCTCCTAGGAATAACCGTCAATCTTCTGACATGCCCAGGGGCGCTCCGCCCCCTCCGCCGCCACCTAAACAGCAGGCGTACGACAAAGAGGATGAGGAGTATGATCCGTATAGATACGCAAGGTCTGGAGAGCGGCAACCTTCGGGGCCCTGGTATGAAGTAGAAGGCCCCACAACGCCAAGACTTGAAGATGCCGAGCCTAGCTACCCAATTTCTTCCCCTCAAAGGGCAGTACCACCGCCTACGGGCCAATCTTCACAGCAGTATGCCTCTTCCAGCAGCATGTCGGCGGCTAACAGATCTGCGCCACGGCAGTCAGTAGACGTCCAGCGAAGTAGCACGACAATTCGTAGATCGACAGATGCTCCCAGGGCCTCAGGTGAGCAAGGTTTCATAGCTGCCGATATCGATCTTGGTCAAGGTAGCCAGTGGTGGGCTCGGCCTGACACCCCCCACCGGTCTTCCAAAATCGTCGAGATTTGATATTCGAGATCGAGGAGACGAGTACCACGAGGCGGGGTGGCAAGCAAGCGATTACAAAAATCGTGTACGTGCTATTCATGGATTATTCGCAGACCGTGGTGACGGTGCACTTTGAAACCAAAGAGCCTTCGAACGCTAGCTTGGAGCAACGCCATGAGCCACCTCCGCAAAACCTGCGGCAAGATCAGTTGGAGACTGCGCATGCCCAATTTGGTTCGCGTATCGCAGAAAGTGCAAGCAGTAAAGAGGGAGCTATTGTTGGTGATGGCTCCCCACATGCTTTGGTCCTAGATATTGTCTCAGCGTTGCCAGACGCCCTGTTGCCCGTCGGTGTACGCGCATATGGAGCTTTGATATATGCCAATTTGGCAAATGCTTCTGTTCGACAGTTCGATGAGATACGTCCTGGAGACATTGTCACATTTCGAAACTCAAAATTTCAAGGCCATCGTGGGGCCATGCATAGCAAGTACAGTGTCGAGGTGGGCAAGCCGGATCATGTAGGTGTGGTGATTGACTGGGATGGTACGAAGAAGAAAGTAAGGGCATGGGAGCAAGGTAGAGAAAGTAAAAAGGTCAAGGCGGAAAGCTTCAAATTTGGTGATATGAAGAGTGGCGAAGTGAAAGTCTGGCGTGTCATGGCGAGGAATTGGGTTGGTTGGGAAGGTCAAAATTGAGACCTCTCTGCTGCCGTCAAACACTTAATCCACCACATAGCGATTATTTATATCTAGGCATGAGAGGGTCGAAGATAGCCTGCTCGTCTCAAGCACCGCGTTCAATCTAATTACTCATGTCCACGCCGGTGATTACTTCTTCGCACAAGCTTCCCAGCTATCTTCATGGTTAGAAAATCTACACCAGCTTGTTGTCTGATTGTGCTGTCTCCACTTTCTCTCGGATTAAAATAGCCCGCCCAAAGAGCAAGTCATGTCAATTGCCTGATCGTACAAGTCAAGACGATCTATCTAAATCATCAGTGTTCCACTAAGAGCTCCTCGAGGGACGCTCAGGGCCTGCAGAGCCGGGCTATGGACGTTTGACAAAATATCAAAGCTCAGTTAGGGTATCTAGACGAAGAACAACGCCGTATGCAGCACTACCTGAACGCGAAAACCGCCCTCTCCAACGGTACTCTCTCTGTTTCCCAAGCCAACCAATCACTCCTCGTTGTAGGCAACAACCCCATCCCATTAATCTTCCAAACCCCCAATGCCAATGCCACGCAATTCATCAGCACATAACATGCCTTGACAAGCCACAGCTGCTTCTTGGTTCCATCCGTCTCGAATCTCCGGAACACTTCGTTCGTAGACAGCAACCCCTGTATTGGATTCTTAAACAGCATGAAGACCATCATTATGCTAAAGATTTGTAATGAGTTGCCGGACATGTACATCATTATTGCGTTCATGGGGAGAGCTTTGGCGGGCGCGAGGGCTAGTTCCCATGATTTCTTGAGCTTGAGAGTGTCGGTTTCGGCGGTTGAGGGGGGTTTTCGAGCTGGTGTCTTGGAGGAGGTTATGGAGCGCTGTAAAGAGGGTCAGTAACGGGACACATATAGCTGAGTAGATTGAGAGGATGTACTTTGCCGGCACTGGCTGCCTCTGTATAGCCTGGTGGGTTGGCAATGTTGGTATTTCTAGGTTTAGGACGTCGTGGATTATTGAGATCTATGACCCATTGGGGCGGTGGAGGCGGCTTGGAGGATGGTACTTCTGTCATTTTGAGCACTTCATATATTGATTCACAGCTAGGAAGTTGAGCAACATTTGGGGTTTCCAACGTTGTTGAACATAAGCGAAGAAAAGTCAGCCCTATCCCCAATGATCGTTGGCGCCACTGAACGCGAGGGCTGGCGGAGAGGGTTGATTCTTTCTTTGCGTCCCATCATGGTAATTTCAATGAGGCTCATCTGGAATCCGCCATCATTTGTTCTTTAGATTTCATTCTTCTTCATTTGTTAGGTGTCAGTGGGCATGTAAATTCATTCATTGCTGGCGACATAGTGTTGGAAAATCTGGTGTAACATTTAATTCATTCAAGCTGTCGGCATGGCTGCAAGTGGAGGAGATGCGAAGCTTTTCGCCCGGGTACGTTGCTCTATATATTTTGGGTCATGCTTTCCCTTGTGTTACAGCCCAGCCCGCAAAGGGGCAAAATATACAAATTTCGAAGACAACAACCAAGCATCAGTATCGTCGGTTCAACGTCACAACCTCTAGCCGTCATGGCTAATGTAGAACCCCATCCTGGCACTCCAGTTACTCCTGCTGATCTTCTTACCATGCCCAAATGTACTGACACTCTTGAATTGAAGGGTAAAGTTGCTGAGTTACGACTCGAGCTTAACAGTGGTGGGAAGAAAGACAAGAACAATTCGGCGAAGAAGATCGCTCTCAAGAAGATCGTAGCCAACATGACCATGAGCAACAACGACATGGTAGCACTCTTCCCTGATGTCGTTGGCTGCATGCAAATTCCTAGCTTAGAAATCAAGAAGATGTATGCCGCTTCTCAAATTCCTATCTAGCTAGCATAGAGTTGACCATTGACTAGGTGTTTCTTATTTTTGGTTAACTACGCCCGAATGAAGCCAGAGGTTGCATTGAAGGCTTTACCAGTCCTTGTGCTCGTAATGTACCCCATACAATATGTGTGTACTACTCTAACAACTTTTGTTGTAGGATATGGAAGACTCCAACCCTCTGATCCGCGCCCTTGCTCTCCGTACAATGTCTTACATTCATGTGCGTGAGTTTGTGGTAGCTACCGTGCCACCCTTGAAAGCTTTGCTCAGAGATCCGGATCCCTATGTGCGAAAGACCGCGGCTTTTTGTGTGGCAAAGCTCTACGATCATGACAAGAATCTCGTGGAAGCGTCTGATCTGATTGACAGGCTGAACAGCATGCTAAGGGATGATAATCCAACGGTCGTCTCAAGTGCGTTAGCAGCCTTGATGGATATCTGGGAGAGAAGCGAGACCATCAAACTCACTATCGACTACGCCAGTGCTTCAAAGATTGTACAAATATTACCAGATTGCTCAGAGTACGTTGGGCCTTATTCCTCGTCTTTCCCATCTAATTTGGAGGCAGATGGGGCCAAACATACATACTAGAAGCTTTAATGTCTTACGTTCCCCAAGATACGCAAGAAGCGCTACTTCTTGCAGAGCGAATTACTCCCCGACTATCACATTCAAATTCATCTGTTGTGCTGACTTGCACGCGAGTCATTCTGTACCTTATGAACTACATCTCGGACGAGAGGCAGATTTCTGGCTTGTGTCGAAAACTATCTCCACCACTTGTCACGTTGTTGGCGAAAGGGCCGGAGATCCAGTATCTTGCACTTCGGAATGCGCTATTGATCCTCCAACGAAGACCCGAAGTCCTGAGAAATGATATACGAGTTTTCTTCTGCAAATACAACGACCCGATCTACGTTAAAGTCACTAAATTGGAACTAATATTCATGTTGGCCACTGAGAAGAACATTAAAGAAGTCTTGACAGAACTTAGAGAGTATGTAAACTTGTAGTGATTGTACCGTCCACATACGAAAGTTCTGACTACTGACACCCCAAGAGATATGCTACAGAAATCGACGTCCACTTCGTGCGAAAATCTGTACGAGCCATTGGGAAATTGGCCATAAAGATCGAACCAGCAGCTCAATTGTGTATCGATTCTCTACTCGAGCTTGTTGCAACCAAAGTGTCTTACATCGTGCAAGAAGCGACAGTCGTGATTCGGAACATCTTCAGGAAGTACCCAAACCAGTACGAATCCATCATCTCCATCCTCTGCGAGAATTTAGATTCTCTCGACGAGCCCGAGGCGAAGGCTGCAATGATCTGGGTCATTGGTGAGTATGCGGATCGGATTGAGAACTCTGATATCCTACTAGACGATTTCCTATACTCCTTTGCGGATGAGCCAGTCGAGGTGCAGCTTGCACTGCTTACGGCAACTGTCAAGCTGTTCATACAGAGGCCTACTAAGGGACAAGACTTGGTGCCAAAAGTTCTGAAATGGGCCACTGAAGAGACCGACAACCCAGACCTCCGCGATCGAGGTTACATGTACTGGAGATTGCTCTCCACAGACGCCGCTCTTGCGAAGCAGGTAGTGATGGGGACAAAGCCTGCCATTACAGCCGAGTCAGAAAAACTAGACCCGGCGACTCTGGAAGAGATGTGCCTCAATGTGGGAACTCTGGCGACTGTCTATCTCAAACCGGTGCAGCAAGTCTTTCGAAATGCGCGAGCAAGAAAGCTGGTGGACAGCCCGGCATTGCAAAGGCATACCCTACCCACGGTAATTGCAATGGAAGCGCACAAGTCTTTACCGTCTGTTATGAACGGGTCCGGCCCAGAAAACGCCAATGGTGGTGACAGAGCAAATCTGTCAGCAGCTATTGATGCAGCGGACGTCTACTTCTCAAGCTTGAATACCAACATGGCGTCGATGGACATTGGAGGAGGGGATGGCGGCTTTGGCGGTAGTCCTACGGTAGGAATGGGGGGAGAACGGCAGTATGTGGTAAACCAGAGCAATCCACAGCAGGTGTATCAGCCCCAGATAGGAGGGGGCAACGGTGATTTGCTGGAATTGTAAATAGGCTAGAAAGAATCAAGCGATATAACGCAGTTGGATCGACAGCAACAGGAGATGCCTGATTCCAGGTGACGATGCGTGCAAGTATTTACTTTATGAATGATTGGTGTTGATGTTGTCCGCGATCCCAAACATGCAGGTGCAGGCAGAATGCAGCTTAATGCCGAGCGCACGGACCGAGCTGCATGAAGGAAGATAAGATAGTATCATACTAACTACTTTCGTATGCTGTCAAACCTCCATGTAATCACAAATTGGGAATTGTGAATCCTTTATTTGATTATCTAAGCGGGATTGTAGCCATTATCGGATTTAAGGTGCCATTTAATGCACAACAACGGCTATTGCGTGCCATTATGATAACGCCCGGCATTAAGGAGTCCTCACCGACGTCATTGCATATCGACATTAGCTTAGAGCCCCGAGTTAAACCTTAGCTACTCCTTAGAGGTCAACGTAAAACCGATGGCTGTCGACTATATCTATCATCCCTCTCTTTCATCATGCTTCGTCATGAAGGCTCTTTGCTCCAGTCATGGACTCACCAAAGGAAGAAGGCCACAATTCCCAGCCTACCCAGGCCTTGTCGCCTACCATAGGAGCCTCGTCTGCGGATGAAAGTTTCACAAGCAAGAATCATGACCTACACAGTTCTGGAGGACATGTGCAGACCCCTGCAGCCACGTGTGCCTCATGCGCGGTCAGTCACTACCATATCACCCTAGCGACGCATCTAATGGTGCGCGGCTGAGTTCCCCAGCGGCTGACCTTTCATCATCAGAACCCTGCACAAGACGTTTCGAAGAAAATCAATAACATAGATGACTATTCAGGAGGGAACAAAGAGGCAGCGCCTCAGGACCCAGGCGACAAGAAAGAGACCCACACGGAGACTTCGCCCCAAGGATCAGGCAATCATGTCATCGATAGCGAAGCACCAGTATACGAGGAAGATGCATCCGCGCCACGCGCAACCGGGGACCTCGAAGCTTTGCACCGAGCGCCGTCAGGACCTGTATACTCTGTCTTCAGTGAACGCCAGAGACAATTCATTGTGGTTATGGTCGCTTGTGGAGGCTTCTTTTCCCCACTTTCTGCCAACATCTACTTTCCTGCCCTCAATTCTCTTGCTGCCGACTTGAAAGTGTCCAACGAACTCATTAACCTGAGTTTGACGTCTTACATGATCTTCCAGGGACTCGCACCAACCATATTTGGAGACCTTGCAGATATGACTGGTAGGAGACCAACGTACATTCTTGGCTTCATAATATACATTGGTGCGAATGTTGGCCTAGCTCTGCAAAATAACTATGCAGCCCTTCTTGTACTACGGTGTTTACAAAGCACCGGCAGTAGCGGGACAGTGGCCTTGGGGAACGGGGTCGTCGCAGACATTGCTTCTAGCGGGGAGAGGGGCAAGTTTATGGGTATGTCTGTTCATCCCGCATCTTGGACATTTTACTGAACTTCCGTAGGAATGGCTCAATTTGGTCCAATGGCAGCTCCTGCGATCGCACCCGTTATTGGAGGCATTCTGACACAATTCTTGGGCTGGAGGTGGCTCTTCTGGTTTTTAGCGATTCTAGCCGTTGTCTATTCTATACCTCTCGCCGTCTCGTTTCCGGAGACTGGCCGAAACGTCGTGGGCAATGGTTCGATCCCGCCCCTGCCTGGAATATGTCTTTGCTCAACTATCTGAAATCACGGAGGATTGAACACGATGATGCGCTAAGCCGGACAGTATCCCGCCAGGAGAAGAAAGCTGCCCGGGCAGAATTAGCGAGTAGGAGGAAGCTCCGATGGCCGAACCCTTTGAAAACTGTACACATAATATTGGAGAAAGACGTTGGTATGATCTTGCTGTACAATGCATTAATCTATACTGCGTTTTACGACGTCACTGCCAGTTTGCCCAGTCAATTCCAGGAGATATATGGATTCAATGAACTCCAGATCGGGTTAGTAGATGTCCTTACAGACTTCGGGTACAATTGCTCATTTTTGGTTAGGTTGAGCTTCATCCCCTTCGGCGTAGGCTGTTCCATAGCATCCCTTGCTTTCGGTAAACTTATGGACATGAACTACAAGCGCGTAGCGCAAAACGCTGGTTTCAAGATTGACATTAAGAGAGGGGACGACATGCGTAACTTCCCACTCGAAAAGGCTCGTATTCAAGTGTTTATCGGTCCCCTTTATGTTGGCATTGCCGCAGTTCTGTGCTGGGGATGGGTGCTCGAACGAAACGCTCCTCTAGCAGCACCGCTTGTTTTGTCTTTCATTATGGGGCTCTGCTTGACTGGGTCTTTTAATGTCATGGGTACCATGCTGGTCGATCTGTATCCCATGAGTCCTGCAACAGCCACGGCTGCGAACAACTTGGTAAGGTGTCTGATGGGCGCGGCAGGGACCGCCGTTATAATCCAGATGATCCAGGGGATGGGACGAGGATGGTGTTTTACTTTCATTGCAGCGGTTGCTTTTTTCACAAGTCCCTTGCTGTGGGCAGAATTAAAGTGGGGCCCGAAGTGGAGGGAAGAGAGGAGAGTGAGACAGGAGAATCAGGAACAAGCAAAGAGAGCAAGGAAGGCACAGTTGGAAGCCACAGATAACGGCGACGCGATTGCAGAGAAGTATGAGTAATAGCATTGTCATACCGGCTTTGGTGTATGCAAATCGACGGCGTTTCGAAGCAAGGAAACACCTATAGCGGGCGACTTCTTCACTAATAGCACTTTTATAATATGTTGGCAACATATGGAGTCGCCTTTGAAAACACGATCATACCCATACCAAATCCGAACTAGTGACTATCCTTAGACAGACCCGTTTTTGTCTCAACATGCTCCTCGCTCAAAGCAGTCTTCTTAATGAAAAGACTGAAGAGCAGTCCGCAAAAAATGACGCAAGTGCATAAGATCCATATGTTCCTTAGACTCCATGCAAATGCTTCCTTCACGACCAATTTTTGCATTGGATCTGATAACATGGACATGACGTTTCCCACATTTGCCCCAGCGCTTCTTCCAGAAAGGTCTCCTAATGACTGCGAAGACAAACCGGCAGCGCGCAACCTTGGGCCTTGGATGTCCATGCCGTTTTGGAAGATGACACCTCCGATGACAGCAGCTAATGAAGTAGAAAGGCTGCGGATGAAGGACAAGGTCCCGGTGGCCGTGGCGATATCCTTTTGGGAGGTCATGGCCTGTAAGGCGATCAAAGGCGGCTCGAAGAGAAGACCAGCGCCAAATCCTGCTATCACCTGAAAGATTATGATTGTAGGCAAAGACGAGTCTACACTCAGCTTGATGAGGAGTCCCTCCCCTATGGTGAATAAGGCCATGCCTGTCCAAATAAGCTCAAGGTATCGGCCCGTCTTGTAAATAATGATACCAGCGGCAAGGCTTCCGACGGCTGCCATGACCGTGATAGGAAGTAAGAGGACTCCGGAGCGTACTGGTGACGCTCCCTTAACAGACTGGAAAAACAGTGGTAGGTAATACTCGTTCGCCAGAACAGCCTACGATAACGTATATTAGTCGAGTCCAGAATATCCACCGATTTGATTTTTCAAGAGCACCTACAAATGCCTGCGAAAAGGTGACCAGAAGGCACGCAACGTTAGACTTATTAGCGAATAACCTCAACGGCATTAGTGGGTGTTGCGCTAATTTCAGCTCACTGAAGGCAAAAACAATGGACAGTAAGGAGCCAAAGATGATCAGACATATGACTGTCGGAGAATCCCAAGGCAAAGTGACACCGCCAAAGTTGAGTCCTAGCAGCAACATTATCACAAGACCCAGGATCGAGAGGCTGCCAGCCCAGTCAATGGCCTTGGCACCATCACTGAATCTCGTTCTTGGATTGTGCACGTCCAAGAAGATCAGCAGTAGGAGAAAGCTGGTCCCTGATATCGGTAGATCAATCCAAAAGATCCATCTCCAAGAAACAAGCTGTGCGAATACGCCTCCAAGGACTGGACCAATACCAGCAGCAATAGCCCACATTACCTCCAGTAATCCAAAATACAGAGAGCGGTGCCTACTCATTTTCAACACCCTACATGAGAAACTTGAACAAAAAGACCCACCTACCTTAGACTAAACATATCACTCAAAATAATGTTAACCAACAATATTAAGGCCCCCCGGCTGTCCCCTGCAACGCCCTCCCTGCCACCAACATCTTCATATTTCTGGACATCGCACACAGAATAGAAGTAGCAAAATACATCCCCACCGCCATCAGTAGGATCGGTTTCCGGCCCCATATGTCGGAGATTTTTGCCCAGATGGGGGCTCCGGCCCCGCTGGCGAGGAGATAGGCTCCGCCGATCCAGGCGTAACCGGAGGCGGAATTGAGGCTGGAGCAGATTGTGGGGATGGCGGTGGCTACGATTGTCGTGTTTAGGGCGGAGATAAAGAGGGTGAGCTGAGATGGATGAGTGTCAGTATCTGGACTAAGGAATTCCTATATGAGAAATTGGAGAGTTAAGACTTACAAACAAAGCTGTCATAACCAAGAACGTTTGAAGTCTGCTGCGAGGGTTGGGTGGGGCGATAGAGATGTCTATGGACGGTGTGGCGGACTTGGGGGCTTCAGAGCTACGTATTGGTAACATTTCGGTGTCTACAATTTGAGCAGGAGCCAGAGCTATTGGCTCTGCCATCTTTCCAGGGTACTGAAATGTTTGTGTGGTGAATTGAGAGCGTGGATTTGCTAGACTGATTGAATAGGAGAAAAGGAGATGACGATCTTAACAAATGGCACTGGTAGTATAGTGAGATTGCCCAATATGTTGATAGAATATTGTGTTTATCTTGACTACTTGACCGTAAAGCATTGACCTACAACGTAGAGTGTCGATGTGGTGAGGGAATTATAAAAGACTAGTTCTAGTGGGGGTTACCTAGCTAAGGCACCTAGTACATGCACGATGAGGTAATTATCAGTTGTATTATGTTTTGCAGCTGCTTAAACATCGCGTATATAGCTTACCTGAACCAGCCCACACATCATCCGCTATCGAGATCAAGGCGCATTCATTGTGCAGGATGAGACGAGAAGCAGGTGAATCGTAATTCGGTTGCAGATAATTGAATATGCTCTGAAATCAGAGAGCCGCATAGATGGACAACCTTGCAAAGCCACCTCGGCATATGGATACATCCACAGCTCAAGGGATTCGTTCTATGGACTGTCTGCCTCGACTTTTCAATCAGACTGTCAGCGTCACGGGCGTGGTACGTGCGGGGCGGCTTAAATAGCCGTTTAACCAAACCTCTTATCTCAATTTCTGCTACTCCAGTGGACAATTGGCAAGGAACCATATTCTGGTCGCTAATCGAAGTGATAAATAGCTTCTACAACACTCGTCTTGTGTAGGCTAGCGAAGGAATCTTTCCACACCACCGAACAAGTCTCGGTACTTTTCTTCGTGCCGTTGCCTGGGCAACCGGCTGACGCTGGGAAGGAACTCGTACTAGAACAGACTGCGGTTTCGTCGTCTGCATATTCGACGGGCTCTCAGCTCAGAAGTTCCGGAGGGGTAAAGGGTTCGGTGGGAGTAAAAAAAGTAAGGTTCTACCCTGAATAAGCTAGTCGCATATGTTGAGTTTATGTGAAGTATTTATAACACGTACTTAAAGACTTTTAGAGATCCTACCTTTAATATTTAAGGACTCACCCCTAATATCTAGGGACTCACCTCTAATATTTAGAGACTTTATTCTTAAAATATTAATATATACTTAGCATATACTTAGTATATACTGTTTAAATAATTTAGGATATAGTCTTTATAATTTAAGGTATAATTCCTACAACTTAAAGGTAGAGTTTTTAAATATTAGGGGTGGAATCCCTAAAAGTCTCTAAGTACGTATTGCAAATACTTAGTATATGCTGAGTATATGCTACTTAGGAATAGATTTTCTACCCTCTAGAGGAATTCTACCCTTGCTAAACTTGTCGACGCTAAAAATCTCTACCCTTCCGGAACTTCTTCCTACCCCCTCCGAGCTGGAACCCCATATTGGACCTGGATAGTGCCTCGACAATTCTCACCCCATGTCCCGTCTTCCAGCATGCAAATCTTGAAGTCATACCTCAGGGAATCCTTATCGAATGCGTCTTGTAGAGGACGCATACAGAGCTGCGATTGACGCCTTCATTTGTGAAAGGGACATTCAGTGCTCGTTGGAAAGCTGCATTTCTAATTCGGATACCTTTGATGACTTGGCTTGCATCAGCGAGCTGCCGAGCCCCTTCAATTGCCATCACAAGCATTCCAGCAGCTGGATAAATCACTGAACCGTTGACCATATGATCTTCAACCCATGGGGTCTCCGATGTCCGTATGAACTTCCTCCATCAAGTCAAGGTGCGGGTGCTTTCGTCTTCGTATGAACTTCCTCCATCAAGTCAAGGTGCGGGTGCTTTCGAAGACGAAGGTCCTTACTTATTCTACTCTCATGCCAGTAAGCCTGAGAACGATCGAAGGGATATTCGGGTAAGTCTCTCAAAGTCATGCGATCGGTTGTCTTTGTAGCTTCAACAAGATTGACGTTGGCGACTTTGACAGGGTACCCGAGACAGTGTAGTCGTCCTGCAGCACTCAAAGTAGTGTCTAATGCTGAGACGTTCTGGGTCAGACTAGAAGCATATATGACTTCCTCGCCCCGGGAAACAGTCTTCAAAATGGCTTTAGTTGGTCCTGCAAGTGCGGAGTGAGGTCCTAGCTCTAGAAGATCGTATATGGTGAAAGTATCTTTGCTTGCGCCACTGAGCTTCTTCTTCTGAGATTCGCTGATGCAGAAGCCAGCTGTGTTACTGCTTCGGAGAACCTGACAGGGCTAGTCATATTTTTGAGCCAGTAATCGGCTTGGCAAAGCTCCTTTACAGTCGTGAGTCTATTCGTCACAGATGAGACCATGAATTGGCATCCTCGTAACGACTCGCCCACTAGTAGCTTACGTGCAAATATCGAGTCCTCAACCAGGAGATCCTTCACAGCATCAATTTGCTCCTCGTCGCCTGAGATTGTTACGTCCTTACGGCTGTTAATGCAGGCCACAACGAGACGGGCGTGTTTGAATCTCAGAGCGACTTTACTGAGATATGGCCCCACCTTTGACTCTGGCAGACCTACCGCTAGCAAGAACCCTTTGACCTTGGTCGTTTTCGCCAGCTGAGCCGCAAGTCTCCCTATATGGTAAGCCACTTTGCAAGCAGCTCGGAGTGAAAGCACGCCTGTGCAGTAGGCTGCAGCAATTTCCCCTGATGAATGTCCGACAACGGCAATTGGGCTTATGCTCAAGCTTCGAAGGAGCTCCACCAGCGCAATCTGTAGGGCTGTACACAGTGGTTGACTGAACTCCGGGCCGTTCACATTTGAGAGGCCTTTCTCTTTCAGGAGCTCGTCCATCAACGACCACGAGCAACCCATGTCATGTAGGTATAGCTCGGCCCTCTGAAGGGTCCGCTTGTATACAGGGTATACTAGTAGCTCTCGACCCATTCCGGCGAATTGTGCGCCTTGGCCTGTGAAAATGTAAGCCAGGCCAAGCTTTCTGCTGGAGCGTACCGCTTTAGAAAGCGAGACGCCCGCGTTTTGCAATTGTGATAAGGAGTGGGTGACTGCAAAAGCTTTCCAAGGGAGAGCGCTTATACGGACCGCCAAGGTGAATGCCAGGTCCGACATATATTGCTTATCTTGGCCGGAGGGTAGAGATAGCGGTGCAAAGTGTTCACTATACGGTTTTACGATACGATCCAAGGCACCTTCATCCGCAGCGGATTATACTAGTAGACTAGGTCGTGACTCGTCGAATTTCAGTTCTGCTCCGCCTTCAGGTCGCGTCCCGTTCTCCAACGCGAGCGGAGGTGAAGTACCCAGAGCGCGAGATAACGGCTCTGGAGAAGGTGGGTCAGCTACTGTATGGTGAAAGCCTTGAAGGCCGTGGTTTTTCGGAAAGTTGTAGGCATCCTCCAGAACTGCGTGGGCATTTGATCTACCAAATCCGAAAGCGTTTACCGAAGCTCAGCGCAGTCTTCCTGTTGGCCAAGGCATGGCCTGTGTAGGGAATCGCAGATTCAAAGACGGCGCATCGATCTTAGGATTGAGTTGTTCGAAATTAGAATTTGGCGGAATCATACCTTTTTCGAGTGCCAATATTATCTTTTTGACCCCAGCAACGCCGCTTTTACCCTCCAAATGGCCAACGTTGGATTAACCGCACCAACATAGAGGGGTTCGTCTGGACTGCGATATTTGCCAAACGCGCCTCTAATTGCCCCAGCTTCGATGGGATCACCAACGGGTGTGCCTGTGCCATGCGCTTCAAAAAATCTCGTTGCTCTTAGATCAATCCCAGCCTTCTCATATGTCTCCTTGATCAAGCGCTCCTGAGCGTCTCTGCTCGGCTTTGTGATACCCGGAGTACAGCCATCCGAGTTTGAGCCAGTTGAGCGAATGATCGCCCGTATCGAGTCACCGTCTTCGATCGCATCGGCTAATCGCTTCAGAATCAGTACACAAAACCCTTCTCCCCTAGCATAGCCGTTTGCGCGGTGATCAAAGCTGTAGCAGCGGCTGTCGGGCGAGAGAAAATTCATGTTTGCCAAAATTAGATACGGCTCAAGTGCCCAGGTTGTGTTTGAGCCAGCCACAAGCGCCTAGATTTCGATGAGTACCGTGTCATTCATCACATGTGTAGGATAATACCATATTTGAATCGCCACTTCGCAAACTCTGGCAGGCCATGTCGAGAGACATCATGCTGCTAGAGTAGGCAGAATCTAGGTGGATACTAGGCCCAGAGAAATTGAAGACCAGCTGAGCCGGTTTGCAAGGATGCTTATTGATGCCCCCGTCGCAGCATGCTTACGTAGTCCCTCTTGGTCTTTCAAGGTCATGAGTCTGTAATCATCGGCAAAAGAGCCGGTATGGACAGATGTCTTTGAGCCGTTCACTTTCTCCAGAGGCATGCCCGCTGTATCTTTTGTCAGCCGGAAACTTACGTCACTTAAGGGTAGAGTTGTCACCATTCTCTAGAACTTGATAGGCAGTCCCCAATAATACGCTCTGTTACACATCCATAGAGGCTGCTTCAGCGGATGTGATTGAATAAATTGGCGCGTCAAAGAGGGCAGGGGCTTCCTCAAGGAAATGGCCACCTGTGACCGAAATCTACAAGTGTATTAGCTTCTCCAAAGCACAATCTCAGACTTACTAAGTCTTTGGGGGTGAGATGGCATTACGGTATCATTACGGCTTTTGTCTATTCCATAGAACGAGTCCGTCTCCAGTCTATGCGCGGGAATCTCAGTCACTGCACACCTCTTCTCCATGATCATCTTCCAGAAAGCTTCTGGAGAAGTGGCATCCTGGGGAAACTTCAGAGAGAGTCCCACAACAGCGATGGGCTCGACTATCTCTTGTCTGAAGGCATCAGTACGAGTGTCACGCGTCGAGCCTGCGCTGGATGAATCTGGTGAGCTATAGAAGTAGTTGTGAGCGGGCTCAGACAGGAGGATCCCTGGGGCCATTTTGGATGCGTTGAGACTGGAAGAGATTATGTCAAAGCGAGGATGGCACAACGGCTTCTTAGGATGTTAAGTATGGGACGCTGATCGCTCTCAATTCTCCAGTTGTATAAAGCGTGAAGAGCTGAAATTCAAGAACCAGCAGCAGGACAAGAAGAGGAACACGAAGAAGACACTCTCGTGAAAGGGTATGCTCGTACTAGAGGTCTATTTCTCAGCCTCTGAGGACGAGACAGGATCTCTGCTGCATTGCTACAAGCTTCATGACCCTCCTGAGAAATAAAATGGCCACTCTGACTCTTTTTCTCTATCCATTCGAGCATTGAGTTGCATACTACGTCATTAGGCAATGCTCTGCCACACGATAGCCTTAGAGAATTGATCTTTTGAGCATGTCGCCGAGTGACTATATTCTGGGCACCGGTTCACCGACGCAAAGTGGATGATTGCTATCCTCGGTCCACCGATAGAGGTTCATCGAGAAGGTAGAGGGCAAGCCAAAGACCCCAACGTCAGACTAAGGTCCAAGTTGTCTGCCAAACAAACCGTGTCATCCTTCCAGTACACGGGAGATGACTCCTGTGAATTGCATACGGCCGGATAATGCTACTGTGCCAGCTTAGCGGGCGCCCAAGCTTGCTGACACCCCTGGAGCTGACTTGTTATGTTTCAGGGAAGATAAGATGATTTCATTTCATCCACACCAGGCTCCGAGATCAGATTTGAACTGGCTTTGTTGGCCCTAGAGCTCCCGTGAAGCCACGGACTCGCAATGTTCCTAGCCATAAGGAACCTGGTCCGGCCGGCGAGGCATTGATAGGAACTGAGGCAAGGGCTAATAGTCTGGTGGAGGCGATTGGGAACATGAAGCTGAGATCCAGCTGTGGTATTACAGGTTAGGTGGCGCTGACAAGGTGGACAGGATCTGAGTTGAAGAATATATGTGGTAGACTGTACTCGTCTTTATGGCAATAAAATAATGAGTAGCCGATGGCGCAATTGCGGGGCATGCTGGCATCATGCTTACGAAATTATCATGCCTCTCACGCTTCACACATGTCTAAGGTGGCCATTCACGATGGGGAATAAAATCCACTCACTACTTCCTGCCGCCGTGAGGAACGTTGAAAGCTCTGTCTCACCATGGACCGTAGATCTGCTAGCAGAGCAGCTTACTTTTCGCGGAGTATGATGCGAGGAGCACTAGCAGTGGCCACTGGCTCAAGCCACAAGATACTTGTTGAAATTCTTCGTAATTTACGGTGGTAGGTTTTCTACTTTTAGCGCAGCTAGACCCCTGGCTTTAATTTCGTCTGTTTCCGGCCGGATCTACCTACCCGGATCCGTTTCGGGCCGCGTAAATGCTTGGTTCATTGACACGTCCTTTTGCTACATGCGACACCTACCTACCTAGCCCTTAACGCTGACTCTGGTCATCCTCTTGGCCCTTTTTGTGAGGGGAGATGCCGGCAGACGGCCCCTCAATTTGTCGGTGTCCTTAGACTGAAAGAATAGTAACGAAGCGGAACATGGTGTCAACATGCTACCTTAGAATCCAACCTACCTAACAATGACGGTCAGTAGTCAATACAGCTATTTTAGAGTAAGAGACAAACTCAAATTAGGTTCTCTGACCGAAGAAAGAGGTACTCAGGCATATTCTTGTTGGCCCTCAATATAACATAGTGCAGTGCTTATTCAGCTACTCCAAACGCCAGGGTTATCCATGAGATGTTGATGCAGCCTTAGAATGCAGTCACTGACCAATTTGCGCCTCTGGAAGGATTCTCACTTATCTATTCCGTTTTGCTAGTGCTTATGGGGTCCTGCCCTGATGAGGGCAACTCGCGACGAGTTGCGATAATTGAAGACCAATCACGCGGTGCGAACACGTGACTATAAGCAGGCGTGCGTGCTTATAGGAAATGGTATCACACATGGACTAGGCTGTGAACAAGAACAGAGTCTACAATGCCTGACGCGATTCTTACATGCATCACTGCTGCTCCAGATGAAACTTCGAGTAGGTCCTCTTTACCACCAGCGCAGGTACAGAGCGCAACTATCTACGATGGCGAAGAGAAAACAGCCATACCCGGGCGATCGAACTACATGTTTCGAACATCCGCAATGTTAAAGAAATTCATGCCGCGCAAAGACTTTGGAAGAGACGGGAGATTTGGTCCGAACAGGCTGGTATCTCACATATTGAGCGACCTACGGCTTGTGGTCTTCAATTCATATGCCAATCTCCTCTTCGTCTTTGTCCCAGCAGGGTTTGCACTGAACTATGCCAAACAAAATCCAATAGCCATCTTCGCCGTCAATATGGTCGCGGTCACAGGGCCATCTTCGTTAATCCAACTAGCAACTCGGCAAGTAGAACAGAGAAGTAGCGAGCTTGTAGGCTCTATGGTGAATGCGAGTTTCAGGTACGCTCAAGAGATCCTGTTATGCAACCTGTTTGGCATGGCTGAGACCGAGAAGCAACATTGTGCAACTTATCACATCCATTCTACTGCTGAAGAGCCATCAAATAGCAGTCTTGCGAACATCGCTCATTGGTGGAATTCTCTCAAACATGCATCTTATGCTCGGGCTTGGATTCCTCATCGGAGGCTTGCGTTACAAGGAAGAAAAATACAACTCAACTACCTCCCAGATCCAAGGTACGTTGATGCTTTTAGCAATGACCAGCCTGGTAATTCCCACGGCCTCAAGACTGCTTGCCAACACCACTGCTTCGGGCATCCTCAGCCAGTCCCGGGTCACAAGTGTCATACTGCTGGCTGTTTACATTTCCTTTTGTTTCTTTCAATTCAACACCCACAACTTGTTGTTCATGTATGAGCTGGGAGAGCAGGAGGAGGAGGAAGCGGAGGAGGAGGCAGCAGTGACACCCAAATTGCACAGCGTCACCATATGTCTTCTCCTATTGACCGGTACGACTCTCATCGGTTTCCACGCCCAATTTGTCACGGACAGCCTTAACGGGTTGATGGCAAGCACTGGTCTTAATAGCACTTTTGTTGGTATTGTACTACTACCTATATTTAGCAATGATCTCACAGCTATACGAGCCGGATGGACGAACCATATGGATCTCTGCATTATGGCCACTCTGGGCAAATGCATTCAGACTGCGCTGCTTATTATACCCGTCATAGTTTTTGTGGCGTGGGGCATGGGGATAGATGGCATGACGCTTGATTTTGGGGGCTTTGAAATCGCAGCCCTTTTCGCAAGTACGTTATACGTGAATTTTTTGATTATCAACGGGAGATCCAATTGGTGAGTCTACTCGTTCTCATTTCATTCTTTGGATCATTCTCAAGTGGGGAAAGCTGCCAAAAACCTTCTAAGATTCTGTTGCTGACGCAAAAGCTCTTCTTTTCCACTAGGCTTGAAGGCTTCGTACTTGTGGCCCTGTTCATGATCATATCGGTCTCAGCGTTCTACGTTCCCCAGAATCTCGAATAATGAACCCATGGCGTTAGGAAAGCTGTTATTGAATGTATCGTATATTGAAGCCTGACTCCGGTTTCCTTTCGTAACAAACTACATAAAAGTCCTTACTCCCTGAGAGTCCTTGCTGAGAGTCCCTACTCCCCGAAAGAACCCACTCCCTCGAAGTGCCTACTTCTCGAAGTGCCTACTCCTCAATTTGCCTACTCGCCGAAGGAACCTACTCGCTGAAAGTGCCTTACCTCGCTCACAACTGAAGGGTCTCAGAATTGAGGGGTCTTGTCAGAATTTCGGGGGTGCCAGAATTGGTGGGAGCGGGCCATAATTAGCGATGGACTACTCAGAATTGGCGGGGAGGCCCAGCATTGAAGTTTTAAGATCGTTGATCTCAGGGGTTGGTTCTCGTTGGTGATGAGCTAGTAGGCACACAAGAAAGGAAACAGGCTTCTTAATATAGATAAGTATCTTATAGATATATCTTAAGCACTTTGCGAACAACCTTCTTACTCTCACAATCTCTAACACTACACGATATAACCGGCCTCAATGATCTTCTTACGGAGGTACTCGCTAAGATCTTTAGTTATTTACCTTTATAGAAAAATAACTTAAGCTTATAATATTACTTTTTGGGATAAAACTGTTATGACCTTTTATTCATAATAACTACCTAGCATGTCGGGGGCGCTCTAGTTCGGGATCTAATACCCTGTAATTAGTACGCTCTTGACAGCTATTTAAGATTTCAGTGTCTGAAGATTTATGCCGAAATTATAGTCTGATTGGCTAATAAACGAGACGCTATACCCCATTGAAGAGGGGCGTTAATGTAGGGTGTCAGCGTAGGAGGTAGGGGGTGTCAACGTATCCATTGCCTAATTATATACCTTTTATATTGGTTAAAAGCGATGAGCATAGAGAAGGAGATAATTAACTCTACTTCTCCGCCCATTCAATGCTCCACCCACAAAGATGAATTGAGCAGTTTAGCAACTCACTCCGATCGAGTTGCAAGCAATGGCCCGAACAAAACATGTCCCGTGTTGAAACAGCCAACGACGCCCATTCCCTATACCGTATTTACACGAAACCAAAAGCGACGGTTGCGACTGCTCCTAGGTTTCGCTACCATAACCTCGCCCCTCACAGCAACATGCTATTTTCCTTTGCTGCCTCTCCTTCGTACACACTTCGAGACTTCCGCTCAAGCTATTAACCTCACTCTGACGATATACATCATCTTCCAAGCCCTGTCACCAGCGGTTTTCGGTCCTTTCTCAGACTCTATCGGGCGCCGGTTGGTGTTCTTGGTCACGCTGGCTTTGTACGCCTTTGGCAACCTTGGACTCGCCCTGAACAAGTCTAGCTACGCCATCCTACTGGTTTTGCGAGCGCTTCAGAGCTTGGGCGCTAGTGCGGCATTGGCAGTAAGCTATGGGGTCGTAGCAGACATCTGTGTAGCAAGTGAGCGAGGCAGGATGCTGGGCCCTGTGAGTATGGCCTTGAACTTGGGAGCTTGTGTAGGGCCTGTTATCGGAGGATCAGTGGCATGGAGCAGTGGCAGCTACGAGTGGGTGTTTTGGTCCTTGGTTATCGTGGGTGTGGTGCTGTGGCTTGGTGTTGGATTGTTTCTCCCAGAAACCGCAAGAGTCTTGGTCGGTAATGGGGATTCTGACGCAGAGAGATATTGGTGGGAGGAGAGCTGGTCGTCTGTACTAATGCGTTGGCTGTTCGCCCATAAAGGCAACGCTAAGACTAAAAACCAAGAGGGCCAGAATCGAGGAGATAGTCCCGTCTCTTCGAGGAAGAGCATCTTGCAGCAATGCCGCTTTGTCAATCCGCTGGCATGTCTTCGGGTCATGTTTCATCTCGACACATTTTTCGTACTGTGGATGCAAGGGTCTTTCTACGTGGTCGATTACGCGGTCGTGGCTGTAATGCCCGACATATTCAAAGATATCTACCACTTCAACGAGCTGCAGATCGGCCTCACATACATCCCACGGGGGGTAGGGATCATCGCTGGTGGCTTTTGCATTGGGAAGATCATGGACTATAACTACAAGACAGTCGCAAGAAAGATCGGCTGGAGCATCGATGAGGTAGCAGGAGATGATCTACAACATTTTCCGATTGAGCGGGCAAGGGCGAGAGGCAGCTACTTCCTGTTGATCATATCAACTGCGGTCTTAGTAGGCTATGGATGGGCCGTCACAAAACATGCACACCTAGCCACTGTTCTCATACTGCAGTTCATACAAGGCTCAATGGGTTGTTGTTTCTACAACACCTACAATGCTCTCCTGGTGGATGTGTTTCCTGAGAGTCCTAGTACTGCAGCAGCGGCAGCAAGCATTGTTCGTTGCGCCATGGCTGCAGCTGGGGTAGCAATCTTGCAGCCCCTCCTAGCTGCGTTGAACCGAGGATGGTATTTTACAATACTGGGCATCTGGAGTGGTGGCTGTGGGACACTGGCTGTGTTGGTGATTGAAAGGAAGGGAATGTCTTGGAGGACGCGACGCATAAGAAGAAAGAGTGCACGTAGCCGTGCGAACGATAGTGGCTAGCTCGAATTAGTAGAATATTTCCTCAATTCGTGTTCTGCTGAAGATGTTTATCGGTTTTCGTCCACAATGGTTTGGTACACCTCGCAGGTGACCTCTGAGTTCTCCTCAGTACAAATGAGCTGCCCATGTGCTCGGACGAACACTTGCTAGTAGTAGTAATAGTAGTCAATTTATTTTCCGTCCCAACTAATTAAAGTCATGCAGACATTCACAAGCTGGATACAACATTGCTGTCATTGAACAAGAGTCAGGCTATCCTGCATTCGCCATATAGTCATGGGCGTTCAGCACCCTTCCGCGTATATGTTCCAGGGAAAAAATGAATAAAGACCTTAGAAAGATGACCTATATTCCAAGCATAGAGGAAACTGGGGGAGTTTAGTAATTGGAAGCTTGTCCTGCATATACCCTGTATATCCCCCAGTAACCACAAAATTATATATATAGTCAGAACCCCTCCTCCTAGCCTCCCCCGTGTTATAATAGTAGCATAGACTCGATCTGCTGACTATTCTTTAGGGATCAAGAGCTTTAAGCCTAGATAAATCCTATTGACCTAGGACCCGACACCTTCCCTCATCTTCGCTGCGTATGCAGACGATTCTGCTGAGCCGAACTTGGTTGCTGTGTGATCGGCTTCACTCGGAAACGCCACACGCTGAGATTGGTCAAGTCTGAGAGGTCCTTCCTCTGCCGCGAAAGGGGCGAACTTGTCGACGAGATAGTACATATCCTCG
Organism: Cladonia rangiferina; assembly: GCA_023065455.1. Classification (NCBI taxonomy): domain Eukaryota; kingdom Fungi; phylum Ascomycota; class Lecanoromycetes; order Lecanorales; family Cladoniaceae; genus Cladonia; species Cladonia rangiferina. The sequence continues at coordinate 76,618 of JAJREH010000014.1, read as the reverse complement.
AATGCTCTGCTTTGATGTCAGCTCACAGCTTTCCTGATAACGCCTTCGAACTTACATTTGGCGAATTGCTATCCCCTGGCTGCCGTGGTTGACAGAATAAAGTATATTGTAGTAGATGGAGTACATGCGATTCCTATCATCCCACTCGTCCTTGGGCTCACTCGGGGCGTAGTTCTTCAGATAGGTCCTGGTATAAACTTTGTTGTGAATGTTATTGTAGAAGCATCTCCAGTCTCCAATTTCCATTTCATTGTGTGCGTAGAAAGAGGCGGCATCAAAGGTGTAGATGTTCCCCGTATCAAATGTGGTACCAGTGTTTCCTTCCCACAGGTCGCCATGGATCAGACACGGTTTGATGCTTCGGCCGTCACTCTCCAGAGCTCCCAGTAGCCTAGGTATGACGTGCGAGAAGATCCTAGACTCCAGCTGATCAAGCGCCTCCCAATGCCCATTCGTCTTGTTGTCCTCCTGAGCAACGTGCTTCAGCATCTTTGTAAAGAGAATGGCCCAGCTGCTCTCCCATTCTAGCGACTGCTGAGTCTTGCCTTGACATGTGTTGATATGGAACCCGAATTTCCCTGTTGGCGAAACGCTGTTTCGATGCAGTTGAGCCAGTCTCCTGCACAATTGACTTGGATTTGGGAAACGATCGCTCATATCAATATACTGTAGAAGGAAGAAGTATGTCTCCGGGTTCGATCCACTGCGCTTGCCCCAAGCATGGGGCTTGGGTGCAAAGAGATTGTCAACGTTGTGTAAAGCAGACATGGCATGGAATTCACCCTCCATGAGCCGTCTGCCCACTTCCCCTTTGGCGGTCTTCAGAAAGTACCGATTCGTCTGACCGTCTGGAAATTTTACATGGAGTCGAGCTGTGATTGTCCATTGCGATAATCCGTATCGGTTAGCAGACACGACTTGTGTGCCTGGAGGGAATTTCACAAGAATGCCATCGTCGATCGGAAAGTCTCCAAGGTCAGGCAATACCTCCGCCTCGCCCACCTGTACAACTTGATCCATGTTCTCACTGAATATATGTCGAGAACATTCTGCGTATATACTGAGTATATGTGATGCTCCGGGGGTGCGGCCCTTAATATTCAGGATTGATATCCCTAAATGAGCTTAATATATGCTGACTATATGCTGATTAATCATATCTCTACCATACCTGACGTTTGCCGGTCTACCATACTCACTTGACATACGAACTTGAAGTATCATTGATCGCGTCAAACGCTACAGTAGATACCGGACAGCCAAGTATGGTGAGTAATGATCCCCTGATGCTGCAGGTTCGAGGGTCTGATACATCAGAGCAGCACAGATTGTTTCGTCGGCACAGGTCTCCAAGTTCTGAGAGTGCTGGTGACAAAAGCTCTCAAACAACATCTCCCGAACCTATAGCTGCCGGTCGGAAGCGCTCCGCTGGGTCTGACTTCATATTCGACAGATCCAGTCCCCCGCCTTCGAACCAGACACCTCTCCTCCCTCCCGATCATGGATCGAACTCCCTCCGAAGTCTTTCTCCTAGCCGGACAACAAGTCTCGGTTTACATCTAGTTCATCAGCCATCGGCGACATCATGCTTGGACATTGTCTTCATACATGGTTTGGGAGGAGACAGCCGAAAGACTTGGTCAAGAGACCACAACCCCGAGCTATTCTGGCCAGGAGTTTGGCTCCCATTAGAGACAGAATTGGAGCGCGCACGGATCTTCACATTTGGCTACAACGCGAGCCTCCGGCCTGGCGAAGCGAAGAGTATAGCTAGCATCACCGATTTCGCAAAAGAATTGCTTTTCGAGCTTCGATTTGGCAAAACACTTGAAGGGGAGAAGTTTGGTATTGGGGAGACGCCGCTCATATTCGTTACGCACTCGATGGGCGGTCTAGTCGCGAAGAAAGCGTATCTGTTGGGACAGAATGACGAGCACTATGAAGCTCTAGTGCGGTCAATATCTGCCATTATATTCCTGTCGACTCCTCATCGAGGCTCGAATCTAGCCGAAATTCTGAACAGAATTCTCGTCGCATCGTTTCAATCGGCAAGGAACTTCATAACAGACCTCAACAGAAGCTCCATGGCCTTGGAGGAAATTAACGAACAGTTCCGGCACATTGCGCCGCGACTGTCAATCTGGTCATTTTACGAGACACTACCGACACCGATTGGTCCGAGAAAGATGATGGTGTTGGAGAAAGATTCCGCCATCTTGGGCTATTCGAAAGAGATTTCAAGGCCGCTGTACGCCGACCATCATGGAGTTTGTAAGTACTCTAGTCCAGAAGATGCAAATTATGTCAGCGTTCGCAATGCCCTGGGAACCCTTGCGGAGGAGATAGCGCGTAAAGTGGGCGTGTCGGCCGACCAGGCCATGGATGAATTTCAAACGTTGCAGGAGCTGTTTTCTTCTTTCTCCGAGCACGACGATGACCTCAACAAGTATAATAAGCTTTGGATTGAGGGGACTTGTGAATGGATATTGCATGAAAATGGCATGTCTGATTGGATAAGCACATCTGAAAGATGCCATCTTATTTGGTTCAGTGCTGCACCTGCAAGTGGAAAGTCTGTGTTGTCTGCGTATGTTGTAACGGCTCTGCAACAGCGGAGTCTTGCTCCACAGTATTTCTTCTTCAACTTCGGGGATCAACACAAGCGCTCTGTAGCTAATCTTCTTCGGTCAATCGCTTGTCAAATTGCGAAGGAGAATCGTGCTTTTCGCCGTGGTCTGCTAGATCTGTCGAAGCAGGGGTTGCGAGTGGATAAGGCCGATGCTTCTGTGATATGGCACAAGGTGTACGAGAATCTTCTCTTCAAGATGGAACATCGACGACCATTTTTCTGGGTCATTGACGCTTTGGACGAGTGCGACTCACCAAAGCTTCTTCTGGATCTCATCCGCACCTGCTCCAGCTCGAGTGTAGCCATACGAATCTTCATTGCAAGTCGACAAACGGAATCTATACAGATGGGCGTTGCCAAAGCTGCAAGGTCCTTACGCTTGACGAGGCTTGAGAAACACAGCTTGTATCACAACGCACAAGACATTCAACATCTAGTGGAACAAGAAGTAAGCCATATGCGTGGTAGTGAACAGATCAAAAATCTGATGATCCAAAAGATTCTTGCTCGTGCCGAAGGCAATTTTTTATGGACACGGCTTGTCCTGGATGAGATAGTCTACTGCCATACAGCATCAAGTATCCAAGAGACTCTTGACGAGTTTCCAAATGATATGCAGGAACTGTATGACCGGATGGAGCACGCTATCCTCAAACTCCCCCGTAAATCAAGTCGGTTGCTAGCAAAGGCTCTGCTCCGATGGACAATGGGTGCTCGAAGACCCATGAGTCTTCGAGAGCTTTCTCAAGCCTTAGAGCCAGATTTCCCTGAAATTCTGGACCTCAAAAGGACCATTTCCGACGTTTGTGGTCAGTTCATACGGGTCGACGCTTCCGACTATGTTGCAATGATTCATCAGACAGCACGTGAATATCTTATTCAACCACGTGAGACCGAGCTGTTTATTGATGTACAAGCGAACCATGAAACCCTCTGCATCAAGACAGTATCGGCTCTTCTCGACTCGCGCATCACATCTGATATAGTTGATAACGATGCTGCTTCGCAGTCATACTTGCTGTATGCTGCGACCTCTTGGATGTATCATTTGAAAGCCAGCAAGAGTGGGTCAGGTAAATTACTCGATGTTTTGGTAAGGTTTTTCGATGGTGGCGCCTTCCCTTTATGGGTGCATTTGTTGTCAAGGACGGCTCATCTGGATGTCCTTATGAAAACCTCCAAAAGTCTTGCTTCATTCGTCGCCCTGGTAAGAAAAGAGGACGCCTCCAAGAATCCTTTGCTCCGACGGCTTTCTGATTTGCAGCTTTTGGATCAATGGGCTGTCGACCTAATAAGAATCGTCGCCAAATTCAGCGTCTCTCTACTCAAGTATCCTCGGGCTATCTACGGCCTTGTTTCACCCTTCAGCCCAGAGACCTCGGCCCTGCATCAACAGCCATATTGCAAAAATGACAGGGACCTCTGCGTAGTAGGCGACCTCGACAATGCGTGGACGGACCGTCTAGCCAGAATCTCTCTACCAGAGGGGTTTGAAGCGTACAAGCTAGCATGTGCGGGTCAATATGTCGCTGTTCTTGGTGCCAACGGTCGTATAGTTGTCTGGGACTTTCAGACCTTTATGGAAGTCCATGTTGTTGAGCATGGTGAACCTGTCACGAGTATCGTTCTCAATGCCCAAGGTGACAAGCTTGCTACTTATGGCCTGCAAACCACTAAGGTTTGGGCAATCCCATCTGGTGGTATTCTTTACTCAGTCAGTAACAATGTGGAAGCCAGAGCCATTACGCTCTCTTTCACAAACAACGACACAAGGATCCTCGCTGGGTTTGACGACAGAGCCGTCCGCTTCTTCGATGTCGGACAGACTGAGAACGAATGGCGGTACGTGCATTCGACACTGTTCAAGGAGCCATTGACCGCAGAAGCTGCTGCGAATTCGCCTACGTGTGTTGCCTTCAGCAGAGACGGATCACATGCTGGAGTAGCATACCGTGGCTTCCCACTATCTGTATGGTCTTTGGAAACTGGCGAATGCATCAATAGATGCAATAGAGCTCAAGGAACCAACTTCTCTGCTGATCAATATACTGCGGGTTGGTATGTTGCTTGGCGTTTTGTCTGGAATCCCGTCACAGACCACGTAATTGGCTTCTACACAGACGGATTCGTATTCAAGTGGCACCCGCTGACAGGTGAACACCAAGAGGCTCAGGCGTATGCCAACGATGTTACCGCAAGCTCGGATGGGAAGCTCTTCTTGTCCAGCACCAGCACTGGCATTGTCAAAATTTGGGATTTCTCCAACTTCTCTGTCATTTATCAGCTTTCCTCTGACGATCTGCTGATAGGACTGGCTTTTAGCCCTGATTGTCTACGATTCTACGATCTGCGCTGTGGGACGGTCAATTCAGTCAATGCTTGGGAGCCGAATAGCCTTCTTCGCTTTTCAGATACAGAAGAGGCTGTCAGTGATTTAGCCAGTGAGACTGCAATTTCGATGTCCGTGGGGCAGGCCTCAGAAGCAAGGCTAGAAAATTATGAGGCAATCTCTGCCCTTGCAGCTTGTCCAAATGGGAAGTATGTTTGCGCCGGTACCGATGACGGGTCTGTCCAGCTCCGCAGCACGAATGGGTCAGACACAGTCGAAGTCGGCAAATTCAACAACTTTATGGAGGTCAGCCACTTGGCTTGGAGTCAAGATTCGCAATACATGGTGGCAGCTGACCTCAGCGGAGATATCATGCTCAACCATTTTGAGACAACCGACTACGGTCACTTGACTGAGACGACACAATTCATGCCCCTGAAAAATCCGACACTCGACTTGGAGGAGCAAGTCATACATGAGATTTTGTTCAGTCCAGATTCCGGTCTGCTTCTCATCGTCGCAAGTCAATCTGGCCACATATGGTCGCTTAAGGACGCCAACTTACGTGCATCTGAAAAACTTGCAGATGGCAATCTGCGGAAGTGGGTGAGCCACCCAACTCATCACGAATTGTTACTCGGCATTGGATCTGCAGATGTACGAGTATTCGGGTGGCATGATCTCCTCGAACGTAGAGAGCCTGTCTCTTATCTGCACATAGATTCAGTGCGACGGGACAACGTATTGATTTCTGATTTCAACGGTGACGTCGACATGGCTACCAAGCTCCTCAAGAGCACGAATATTGTTGCACCAGGACCAACCTCAGAGAAAGTGAGAGCAATGGTCACACAAGACCTCAAATATGTCTTGATACGATTGAGCTCAAACGATTCCTTCACAGGATTCGGTCGATTCTTTATTCTCTCATTGTCGGAATTGGAGTCCATCAGAGTCGGTGTCAACCAGACTGACACATCCCTTGTCAGGTCTGCGATTATTCCGGACGATGTCAGATCTCGAGTCCGAATTGCTCTCGCTATACTACCTGGTGATCGTTTCGTCTTCTTGGATTGGGATCTATGGGTAAACAGCTACAAAATGGTTGACTTTGCACATCAGTTAGCGTCACCAGAAATCTCGTCAAAGCCACCCAAACAACACGGTAGTGAGGGCGATGAATCTGTCCAGCGACATTATTTTGTACCTGACGACTGGGCTATGAGTGGCAGTTTGGATCTCTGCTGTATGACAGCAGATGGGACATTGATTTATCCCAGAGACGATAAAGTGTCTATGATCAAGGCTAACTTGAATAGACCTGCCTTTCGGCGGGGCTCCTCTGCTTTTTGAGCTGGAATCCTTATCGCCACTCAAAGAAACAAAGGTCAAAGTGGATAAGTCTACCTCAAGATGCTCATTTGCAAGACACAGGGAAGCGATGTCGAACCGCACGCTTCAAATCCAGCCTTATAGCTGATTTTCTCACAGAGGAACTTGGAGCATTGCAGACGGGTGCACATTCCACCCTGCCGCCGTGTCACTCGACTTGGTGATTGGGACACTCGTTAGTGCTCCTCTGGTCCCGGTGGGAAGCAGCGAAATGAGGCCATACAAGAATTCATTGGTTGGCCGAATCTTCAGCTCTAGGCCTTTCCTCGTCGCTGCCATGGGCCTAGGCTGATACCCCCGGCTGCTGACAGGGAGCAAGAAGAAGGCCCATCGCCGAAACCCTCTATGCGACAGAAGACCTGGGGCATAGTGGCAAGGCTATCTGAAAGATATATACAGGCGTGGGTGGGTGGGGCAAGCTTGCAGCTCAGATGCGCAAAGATGGTAAAGATGCGGGAAAAGGGTGACAGAGATGAATAAGACTGAGGAGCAGATATGGGTGGTGGTCCCTACTAATAGGACTGGGTCGATCCCTAAGCTCCCGGGGCGCCGGCGGCAGCTAGAAGGGTTCACCTATCAACGGTGCCATCGAGCACTAACCACCAGCTAAACTGGTGCCACCAACAAAGGGCGACTCGTAGCAAAATGGACGCGCTGTAGCTTCCTGCCGGGATTTGGCGAGGTACCATCTACCCACAGAGCATTCGAAGTACGGCGCATCGGTGAATTTCATAAATACTTAGGATATGATGCAAGTACCAGCGTACGGGATATAGCGTCGAAGCGTGGCAGTTTGAACTCTATAAGCGGGAGTGACTGTAATTAGCGGCCGTAAAGGGGATTGACCGCAGGATTACCTGCTTGATGATCTCGCCCTCGACGATGGTAGTGTTCACGTCCAGGTAAAATCTGACCTTGTTGCGTCGAGCTCAGATATCCCCGTCACCGAATTTAGATCACAACATAGCATCACCAGATTGGGTGGTGAGAGCAGCAGTTTCGGTGCCAGCGAGTGTTTGAGCAGTGGGGACTGCGGAGAAATATCAACACTATTATGCTTAGAACCATGGATTCTTCCCCGCCATCGAAACCAGATAACAGGCAGATTGGGGGGCAGCGAGTGTCAAGCGGGGGGAAATGCTGGAATTGTGACACCAACAATGCTTGAAAACATCATCGGATCCTTACCTCCCACCACCAGATTCGACCGTCCTCCCGAAGCCTCAAATCTCATCCTCACCCATCCACCAGATTCGACCGTCCTCCCGAATCATCATCGCCTCAGACGATCCTTTGATTAGCCAGTTCGTCTTACCTTACCATCACCTCGCGAAGCCACCGATCCGATCCTCAACGATGGTTTTCGACATAGCAAAGAAAGAGCAAGGGTCTACATCTACATGGCAATGAGAATTTGGGATATGCACAAGCTATCACCAAGTTCTGCGGGCGCTATATATTCCTCCCCGCAGCGCTGCAGACCACCACCACTACTCAACATCAACACCGACAAGGGGCAACTATGCTAAATTTAATTTAATCCGACTACCAAGCAGGTAGAACGCCACCATTTTTATTACTTATTTTTCGCTACGCGAAACTCACATTCTTTTCAAGATTTTTTCAACTTTTCGACTTTTTCGATTCTAAGACCTATAGCAGGCTATCCATCAACAACAGCTCATTCCTATGACATTTATACACCTATCGCCGCTCACTATAACCCATTCGACCCACCGGAGCTTATATTCACAAGTGATCTCCCACGTCGCTGTCGCAACATCGCTGTCGCCCAGTATTCAACTTACGGAGAAAAGATACTTGGCAATTGAGTATGTAATGCGGTAAGATGGCTTGCTTCAACTCTGGAGTTTTATTTGTTGTAGAGGACCACGGAGCTCCGTCTCCCTTCGTCTCTCCATCTTCGGAAGTTGGCTATGATGTTTCATACGCAATCTTCAGTGAAATATTGAATTCGTTGAATTCCGCATAATGTAATGACAGAACAGGAGGAGCTCTCAGGATGCCACTATGGAATCTTCTCATCGAAAACTAATCCGCTAGAGTCTCCACATTCGTGCAGTGCAGCAAAACACTTCTTCACCAACTCAAACACAGCGAGACTGTAGCGGCGTTTGTCCTCCACATCCTTGATAAACCTACCTTTTCCATGCCATCCCTCCAGCTTTCCGCAAGAATCCCATCGCCTTCTCTGCCTCACCTTAGCTCTCATGCACCGCTACCATCATCGCCAATTCCGGGCCTCTTATGCTCAATGCCTAATGTCATTCACAGTTCGGTGCAAGTCCACCAGCAAGAGGCGATACGTGTTTATGGCGCGATTTACATTGTGTACAAGTGTAATTGATTTCTCCTTACAGATTCTGCTTCTGTCTTGTGATTCGATCAAATTCACTCTCCGTATGCCGCGCAATCTCTTCCACCATTCCCTTATCCCGATAACCAGCCAAAAGCTTCTGCACAGCAGGAGATGCACTCGTACCGTCCGACCTAATCGAATATACCCCACTTCCAATCTCACCAGCGGTCCCTCTTGCCACATCAATTCCATCCCCTAGCGGGACACCAGAGCTCCCGTCGTTACCAATACTCGCAGGCGGATATCTAGCACTCGTCGCCAAATACAACTGCCTCTCGCCACACTCCTCGATTGGCACATATATCCAGTAGCATATGATATACATAGAATCTACCCATGTTACCTAATAAGTTAATTTTCTATTTCTTATTTATATTAAATTTTTTCTATCTTCTTTAATTTTAACTCCTTTATATTTCTATTAAAAAGAGTTGCAAGACATCGAATAATCTCATAAAGATTCTCTGGCCCCTCAACTTTATAGATAATTTTCTCCCTGCACAGAAAATACTTCCAATCAGCTCTAAACAACAAGACTCCCTCCTCTAATTTCCCCATTACAGGCGTAACATGCTTTCCGCAAAACGCCTCCTTTTTCAGCACCGCTCCTGGCATTTCCTTCAATCTCTCATCCGGATAAATAACCCACCCTCCGCCCACATCCCCAAACTCCCCCTCCTCAGGTAAAGGATCGATCTCTGTGCTCTGAAGCGGCAGTTTGTTATCTTCCATTGTGGCAAGAACCTCGGATAGGGTGGTTGGGCTGTGGATAAGGAAGAGCGAACCCCGTATTCCGTTGTAGAGAAACATCTGGTTGTCGCTGTGAATTAGGAATGCGATATCGTCGCGGGAAAGCGCGAGGGCCACTGGTGTGGGGAGGTCGTAGACTGCGTTGTCGAAGTTGATAGGGAAGTCTTGGGCTAGGTGGGTGGGGGAGGTGGACCAGCCGGGAGGGAGAGGGTGATCGGGAGGAATATGGTGGGGGATGGGGGTAGTTGTGATCGTGGACATAGCGAGATAGGGTGGGGTCTGGAGAAGGTACTGAACATTAGCTATGTATATTTTGAGGATTAGGTGAATGAATAGAGGGAGGTGACTCCGCATACTTTGGAATGTTTTTGGAATGTTTTGTTACAATTGATGCGAGTCGGCAAGTAAGATTTGGATTTCCGAGAAATGTTTCTGTGGTTCAGCTGCAGGGATAGAGAGAGATTACGGTTGAGAGATGCGTTCTTATGGAGGGCAACCGAACGGGTATGGAGCATTGCAATTGTCTCGCGTGAAAGGCTCATCGAGGGTACTGAGAGGATCGTGGGAGATTGGCGCTCACTGACTATGATTCTAATCTTTGATTCTAATCAAGACCTTCGGATACACCTCGGTCAAACTTCGGGCGTCTCGCTTGATATTTGTCCGAGACCGAGCTTATCGCTACAAGCACGGAATTAGCAGTAGCGATTGGCCCCATCATATCCAGCAGGATAGCACCTAGTAAATAGACACCACTCATAGCAATCACATCAAAGCTAAATCCATCATCTGATAGTGGGCTTTTCTCATCGCTTATCTTTGTCATCGCTGAGGCGGCTTACCTTGTGGCCAAATGCAAGCTTACCTGTCCAGGAATATGCTTGCAGCTGCATACGAGTGACTTAGATGCTGAGTGGCTATAATCGTTCCTTGAGGCCAGCGTTAATCAGCTCGACAAAGCTCGAGCTGACGTGGGGGCCTCGACTCACATCTAATTGGACGCAAACGGACATGCCTCCGAGGTATCCGATTATGCAAACGGACATGCCTTCGGGGTATCCGACTATGGATCACATCTCACGTTGGAGGAGTATATTAGATAGTGGGACCTACTTGCTCGACATACGTGCTTGTTTATCCTTTCTTAATCGTACAATATATTACGCGCAAAGCAGCAGCACAGCATACCAAAAACAGGCTGTGTATTCCAAATGTCTAGAGGAGCTACTCGTGCTGTCGGTCGATTGCTAAGGCCATGGAGCAGCACGGTAACGACTGCACAGGATTTCCCAAGTCTCTATAAATTGAACAAAAGGGAGGTTCGTGATTAACCAGTCAGTTCTAAATTTTCATTCGCTAAGAAATTTGCGTACAGATACTTGAGTTCATTAATAACGTTGCAGCTAAGCCTGAACAATACAATGTAGACAAGAGCTATTATGGCGACCTTCAGAAAGCGGCAACGAAGATTACTACAGTCGCGTGAGTAGGCAATCATAGCTCTTTCGCAGGGTTGTCACTGAGACGATCCTAGCGGAATCAAAGGCTCAAAGTTCTTCGTGGATCAGCAAACGGGGATCCTCAATCCCGAAACTCTCACTTTTGAAGGCGAAACATTGAAGTATTACAGCCTTTACGACGAACTTGGGTGGTTCATGACAGTGCTTGGACCAGCTCCCCCGGAAGCTAGCAAGGAAAATTACCTAATCCCGATGGGCAGTGTGTTTTGCAAATGGAGTATCGCCTTATCTGATGGGAACAGACTTCCTGTAATGGCCTCAATAGTCCATGTACCTTCAACCCCACAGAGTTTAAGCTTGATCAATGTGGACATTGTAGATGATCCAGCGCCCGATGTTACTCTAGGGTCTAGCCTACCTACTCCAAAGCCTTACAAGGATCTGTGCCAACAGTATCGCTTTGAAATGCTGAAGCAAGCGGGACGCTTCGATTTGACTAAAGAGCAAGCGCCGCATGTACCTGCGAACTATCAGCATTTTGGGCATTGTGCCGAGACTTATACGTTCACTATGGCAATGATACTGAAAAACAAGAGGTAGATCTCTCTACATGACCCCGTTCCATGTTATCTACCGCGCCTCTCCTTAGTCTCAACTTCCTATCCTTGTGGACCTTTGTCTAACTCACAAGCCTTAGACATGTCAGACTCGAAGATATGACGGGCGTGGCAATGGAAATCAAAAAAAGCAGCGTTATGTCAGAACTAAGTCCTTCAGCGTTAGCTACCATCTCTGCCTCCGCGCTGCGTAAGCCTTGCCGGAATTGCAGTTATCTTATCAGCCAGATGGAAGCCGTACCGGCAAATTTCGATGTCGGCAGTCTTGAGGAGTATGCAGACGCTACAGGTACCGCTCCAGCAACTAAAGGTGCAGCTAGTGCTGTGACTGCCTCAATATCAAGCTCGAAAGCTACCGCCCCTAGCGCTCCTATCAACCCTTTAAATGAGATGATTGGGCATATTGCGAGCGGTGTTCTTCAATTGAAGCCTGATACGAAGAAATAGTAAGGCGAGTACACTTGAAGTGTCAGGGACTGGGTAGGTGCACTCGATAGTGGTAGGGTGTCTAGTATGATTAGATTGATAGCTATAAGAATCTAGCTATCTAGAACGCTGCTAGATATATGCGCTGCAGCAGACGGCCGCTAGCCCGATCGGGTCTAGGGCCATAGGGCTGCTAGGATCGTAGTATTATTCTCTCTTCTAAATAATAACGTTCTTATTACCTTATAATCTTCTTTTATTTACTTAATATAATAATTATTCTATATAATATTAATTTATTTATTCTATATATTTATTTAATTAATTAGATCGTCTATTACTCGCGTTTTACTTTATTTTACTTTAAGATTCTAAGCTTTTTACTAAGTTTTCTTTCTCCGAAGATTTAAATCTAAGTGATAACGATATAATAATAATAATATAAGAAATTACTTATAAGAATAAGTCTTAATAATTTAGATAGTTTATATTAAGTAGCGATAGATATTTAGATATTTAAGGAATAAACTAATATTAATAAGTAATCTACTTTAGAATTTAGAATTAAAATATTAAAAAGTTGAAATTTTAAAAAGAATTTCGCGTAGCGAAATATAAGTAAAAAATAATAATATTTTATTTACTTAATATTTAAACTAGTTTTAATTTAATATAATTATTTCTTATTAATATTAAATAATATTAAGTAATTAATTATTTATAATAAGAAGTAATATATTATATTATAAAGAATTAGATTAATTTAGAATAGAATAAAGTTTAAAGTATTATAAATTATTAATATAAAGAGAAAAATTATTTAGAATACTTAATTACTAATTATATATATTTATTTATAAGTATTAAACTTTATAAAGTTTAGCTTTACTAAAGTTAGAATTAAATTTATAATATTATTCTTTTCTTAAATATAATAATATTCTTATTATTATAAATTTTACTTAATATAATAAATATTTAAGTATATAATAATTATTCTATTTATTAATTAATTAATTAAAATACTTATTACTTATATTCTATTACTTTATATAATTTTATAAAATATTAAGAATTTATTCTCTATAGATTTAAAAGGAAGTAATAGTAATATAAAGATAATAATAAGAAAATTACTTATATATATAAACGTTAATAATTTAAATTAATTATATTAAGTATTAATAAATATTAGAATATTATAATAATAAGTTAATATTAATAAATTACTAGCTATAGAATTAAGAATTAAAAAATTAAAAAAGTTAAAAATATTAAAAAATCTATAAGGATTTTATATAGTAATAAGTAAGTAATAAAAATAAAAATATTCTATTTACTTAATAATTAGATTATATTAAATTTAATATAATTTATTATTTATTAATATTAAATAATAATAATAATTATTTATAATAAGAAGAAAAATATTATATTTATATAACTTAATAATAATTTATAGTTATTTCTAATTTCTATATCTATATAAACTCTATATTTTTTTTTAATAAAATAAATAATCTAGTAAAAAAATTATTTATTATAATTATAATAATAAAAGATATAATAGTAATAAAGTATTTTCTAAATATATAAAATAAATTATTAACTTTTAAATATAAAGATTTTATAAATTTTATTAATAAATTTTTAATAGTAAGATAATTCGATAATAAGAATAATATTATTTAATATATAAATAATAGTAATAAAGTAAATAATAATACTAATAAGAATATTAATAAGTATATAAATAATTATATAGATAAGTATAAAAATAAGAACGAAGACGAGAATCTTAATAAAGATTTAAATAAGAATCCGCGATATTTATATATTTATTTTTAGTAATCCTCGCGTAAATATTAATATAAGTAATATTTTTTAATAAAAAAACTTTTTCGTAATATTTATAAAACGGTTTATTATATATATTTTTCTATATATATTATATAAAATAAATTATTAATAAAAATAAGATATTATAAAGTTTATAATAATAATAATTAAGTATTTAATATAGTTATAAAGTTACTTCTAAAGATTCTTTAAGAAGTTTTTCTAGAAGTATTTATAAAGCTTTTAGAAAAGTTTCTAGAAATACTTATTACTAAAATCTAGTTTCTATAACTTTTAAGTATATCGTAAGATTCTTATATTTTAATTAACTATAGAATTATATTAAAGCTTTATCTTATAAATATTTTAATAATAAATTCAGAATATTATCTTTAAAAAAGTATTTAAGTTATTTAATATAATTATAGAAAATTTTAATATTCTAAAATAAACTTAATTTAGGAAAGTTATATTCTAGCGATAAATTAAAAAATCTAATATTTTTTATAAATAATATTTTTTAACTTATTATTATTAGTATTAATTATAATTTTAAGTAATAATAATAATAAATATATAGTTTAAACTTAGAATTATTTTCTAACTTTTAATTATATAAATTATCTTTATATATTTTATAAATTACTTTATTTAAATACTTACTTATAAATATATATATAAATCTAGTTTTTATTATTTATTTAAGTATTAATAAAATATATAATTATATAGTAAATAAGATAAAATAATTTATATATATTATTATTTTAAATAATAAGAATTCAATAAAATAAATAAAATATTAATATTTATTATGAATCGAGGTCTGTTTCTAGTAGCCCTAGATTATATCGAGTTTAATACTTATACTATTAATCGTATATATTTAATAGCTAGATATCCTAGATAGACCTTTATAATAGTATTTCGATAATATTCTAGTATTATCCTATTTAAGTCCGCTAGATCCCTTATATAATACTATTATCTTTTCTTTCTATTAAAGTATATCGCAAGGTATACTTTACTAGCTATTTTAAAAATAATATTAATATAAACTACTTACTAAATCTATAAGGATTAGAGCTTTACTTAACTAGTTATCTATTCTATCTTTTTTAAAGCTTTATTATTATTTAGAACTTAATTTAATATTAGTCCTTCTTAATTATTATATTAATTTAATCTTATTATCGCTTTAATCTTACTATTAACTCTTTCTACCTTAAAGCTTTACTTAATATAGTAATTCTATTAAAATCTTTTTATATTAAATTCTCTATACTAATACTCTATCTATCTTACTAAATTCTTATTAATAATATTCTTATTCTAATCCTTATTAATATACTTATTAATATGTTTACTAGTTTTATTATTAGTATTAATATTATTATCTTTATTTAATCCTTCTATTACCGTAATAAATAATTCTTTAAATAGATATTTTATCTTAAGAAAAAGTATAGATCTATATAAAGAAAATTTAGGATTTATATAAGTTATTATTAAATTCTATAAGCGTAATATTCGGCTTCCTATAGCGTTATAGATTACTATTACTTAGTATTAATATCTTAATAAATAATCCTTTTATTAGGCTGTTTATCTTACTACTAAAAAAAAATATAAATTTATATAAAGAGAATTTAGAATAGGAATAAACTATTATTAAATCCTATAGATATAATATATTACTCTTTATTATAAACGATTATTACTTAATATAATAAGAAATAACTAAGCTAGATCTAATCTAGTTATATTATTATATAAGTAAAATATTACTATCTTTTATACTTATCTTTTACTACGCGAAAACTATATACTTTTTTAATATTTTTTAATATTTTTAACTTTTTAATTCTAAATTTAATAGTAAGTAATTACTTAATATTAACTTATTCTATATTATTCTAATCTTTATCGTTGCTTACTATAAACTATTTAAACTACTAATACTTATTTATATAAGTAATTTTTATATTATCGTCTTTATATCGCTATCGTTTAAATTTAAATTTATAGAAAAAAAATATTTAGTATTCTACGGTAACTACGTTAGAGCTTATAAATATAATAATATATAATAGAATAGAGATAATAAGCGTCTTAATTAATTAATATATATATAAATAGCGGTCGTAATATTATTATATAAAGTAGGATTTATAGTAATAAGGACGTTACTATATTAAAGAGAGGAATAGTATTATAAATTAAAATCTACTCTTAATAACTTTAGATTGTATTAGGCCTAGTATTTATACTATTAACTATATATATCTAGTAACTAGATATCCTAGATAGATCTTTATAATAGTATTCCGATAATATTCTAGTATTATTCTATTTAAATCCGCTAGATTCCTCACAATATTAAAGAATTTTAATTAAATTATTATTAATATATTAAGTAGTACTTTAAGAAAGAATAAAGTAATAATAAAATAGAATTAATAATAAGATTAAGTTTTAAAATAAAAAGAATTAATTAATTATATTATAACGTTAACGCTATAAATATTAATATTTTAAATAAATTATAAAATTATATTATTAAATAATTTATACTATATATTTATATATAATAATTATAATTTAGATTTAATTATATAGTAATTTAAAATTAATTCTTATTTATATACTAACCTCTAATATAATTTAAACTATTCTTTTTATAATATAAATTTTTTCTTATTAAAATAAGTTAAATCCTATTAAAATAGATTATTAATACTAGAAAATTTTTAAAAAATATTATAACTAGTAAAAGTAGCCGTTAGATTATATTCTATAGAAAAAATAACTTAGTTATTATCCTTAGATTTATAATCTAAATTAGCTTAACTTAATAATAATATAACTCTCTATATACTTTAATTACTATTTAAAATATTAAAAGACTAAATATTATAAATTTTAAAAAACTTTATTATAAACTAAACTTAGATAGTAAATAATAACTTAGTGAATTCTAATTATAAAGAAGAGAAAAATATAAATAATAATAGTAATAAGCTTCTTAATAATAAGATTAAACGTTTAAGAAATATAAAAATAAATAAGATAACTATAAAGATAAAACGTTTTATAATTAACTTTAATAAATAAAATAACT
Organism: Cladonia rangiferina; assembly: GCA_023065455.1. Taxonomy (NCBI): domain Eukaryota; kingdom Fungi; phylum Ascomycota; class Lecanoromycetes; order Lecanorales; family Cladoniaceae; genus Cladonia; species Cladonia rangiferina. The sequence goes on along the minus strand of JAJREH010000014.1, from coordinate 59,675 downwards.
TAACTTTATATTTAATAAAGAATACTAATAATAATAATTTATAAAAAGTAGTTATTATAAGAAAAAAAAACTTTATTAAAATAATTAATAAAACTACTAGAAAATAATATAAAGATATTTAGAATACTATAAAAAATATTTATATTATAATAAGAAATTTTACTAGCTAGATAAAAATATTAACTAAGTAAAATTAATAAATATAAATAATATATAATTTAATAAAAAATAAATACCTTATATTAAAAATAAAAGTAAAGGAAATAAATAAGAGTTTTATTATAATTAAAGTAGACTTAATATATATATATTAGTTTAGAGATAAATATTAAGAAAATATAAAAACTTTAAAAAAATAAAATAAAATTTTAAAATTAGAAATAATAATAAAGATTTTACTATAGAGTTTATATAATTTTAATAAAAATAATAATTTACTAAAGATTAATAGTATAATATAAAAGAAAATATCTTTAATAAAGAATTATAATATTATAATACTTAAATATAATAAGAATTACCTAGATATACTAGTATTTAATAGAAATTATATAAAGTAAAAGTAATAAAAATTATATATTTTATTTAAATTTAAGTAAAGCATCTACTAGTTTTCTATAAAAGAAGTTAAGATTAATTATATTTATAATAAATATACTTTTTAAGTCTTTATAGTAATCTATTTAAGAATTTCACTATTATTTAAGAATCTTTATAAAAATTATAAGTAGATCTTTATAAATCTAAAAGATAATTTTAATATATATAATAAAAAGATATAAATAGAAGTAAATATATAAAGTATAGATTTTATTATAAAATTAAAGAATAAAAATAAAATATTTAATACTTTTTATATAAGATTCATCGCTACGATTATATTATTAAGATATTTAAATAATTATAAGATTTATAATCTTAAGAAGTATATCTTATCTAACTTAAAAGTATAAGTTATTAATAATATAAAGTTATTATCTTATAGAGACTTTATTACTAGACTTTATATTTATAATTTAAATATAAAATAAAACTTAGTATTTAATATATAAACTAAAGCAATATAATTAATCTATAGAAATAAAAAAAGAAATAAATATAATAATAACTTCTACTTTAGAGAAAAAGATAAAAATAAAGAATATAAAAAATTCTTTAATATTTTAAAAAAGAATTTTATATAGCCGCTATATATTCTTTTATAGATATAAAAGAAGAAACTTTATATTAAGTACTTAAAATTAAGTTACTTTACTAAGAATTTAAAAACTTTATATAAAAGAAATAAACAACTTATAATTAATAAAGTAAAAATAAGATTATTAATAATTAATATTAAATATAAATTAGAAGCGGCGATTACTATACTAAAAAATAACTTAAAAAACTAGTAATTCTTAATTAAAACGTTATTAGAAACTAGTTAAAAAAAGTATATAAAAAAATAACTAAGTTAAAGAAAGTTTAAAGCTAAGTTTTTATAGTAATTATATTATTATTCTATTAAGATAAACTTTAATAAGATAAATAGTTTAATTTTATAGAATATATAAGTATAGTAAAAAGTATAATAAAGATTAAATATTTTATAAATATAAAGATATTAACTATAAACTTTATTAATTTAAATTTTATTAGAATAAATAAACTTTCTATAATAAAATTAATAAAATTACTAGTATTAAGACTTATTAATTATAAATAGATACTAAATATTATATATAGAATATAAATAAAATTCGTTTTTAATAAATATATAAATAAAGTCTAGTACTTAATTATTATCTTAAAAAGATTTAATATTATATTAAGAATATCTTAATTTAAATTATATAATTTAGATATTTTACTAGATTCTAGAAAAATAATTTTTAACTTTAATTATTATATATTTAATTATTTATAGTATAATAAACTAATTATAATATATAGATATATAAGTACCGCTAAAGAATAAAAACTAAAGAAAGTATTAAGTAATATAATTAAGATATTAATATATACTTTTACTAGATTAGTTAAGAAATTAAATAATAAGATAATAATATTATAATTAGAAAATTTTAAATATTTATTAGAAATCTATAATAATAGAATCTTTAAACTAATTATAAATATTATTACTATTAGTCTTAATAATTATAAAAAGTTCTTTATTAAGATAAGAAAAGAACTTATCTTAAAAGAATAATTAAAAAAAAGAGTATTAAAGGTTTATTATAAATAACTAAAAATATAAAGTTTAATAGAGATAAATAAACTACTATTTATAAAAAATATTAATTATACTATTAATTTAATTCTAGATAGTTTATTAATAATAAGAAAAGTATATAATATATCTTAAAAATAAATATTTATAATTAAGAAATATATTAATAATATATTAAGTAAAGGATATATAAAATTTAGTATATTATTATATATAATATTAATCCTTATTATTAAAAAGCTTAATAAAGAATTATAAATATATATTAATTATTAAGCTTTAAATATATTAACTATTTAAAATAAGAATACTTTTTTATTAATTAAAAATACCCTAGCTAAACTTTATATAACTAGAATATATAATAAGTTTAATATTATTACCACGTTTAATAAAATAAGAATTAGAAAAGAATATAAAGAGAAGATAATATTCCTAATTAAATATAAATTATATAAGTATATAATTATATTATTTAAATTATATAACGCGTTAATAATATTTTAAACTTTTATAAATAAAATATTACGCGAATATTTAGATAATTTCTATATAATATATTTTAATAATATTTTAATATATAATAAGATAATAAAGAAATATATAAATTATATATAGAAAATACTTAATAAGTTATTAAAAATAAAGTTATTTCTAAATATTAATAAGTATAACTTTTATATAAAGGAAGTAAAGTACTTAGAACTTATTATAATAATTAATAAACTAAAAATAAACTTAAAGAAAGTTAAAATTATTAAAAAATAGAAGTTTTTATAATATATTAAAAATATATAAATATTTCTTAAATTTATTAATTTCTATAAAAGATTTATAAAGAGTTATTTAAAAATTATAGTATTCTTAATAAACTTAATAAAGATAAAGAGCTTGAAGTTTAAGAACTTTAATAATAATATATTATTTCCTCTAATATTAAATAGCCTAGAGGAAAAGGCTTTTAAAATATTAAAAAAAGTTTTTATTAAAGTATTTATACTAATATATTTTAACTCTAATTATAAAATCTAGATTAAAATAAATATATTAAATTATATTATTATAAAAATATTATTTTAAAAGAATAATAAGAATATACTAAGACTAATTATATTTATATTTTATAAAATAATTTTATAAAAATATAACTATAAAATATATAATAAGAAGTTATTAGTAATAATTAAAGTATTTAAGAAATAATATTTTAAGTTAATAAAAACCTCTATAAATAACTCTATAAAGATATTAACTAATTATAAAAATTTAAAATATTTTATAATAATAAAGTAACTTAATAAATATTAAGTAAGATAAATAGAATTCCTATTAAAATTTAATTTTAGAATTAAATATTAATTTAGAATAAAAAATATAAAGCTAGATAATCTAACTAAACGTTTAAATAATTTATTAGAAAATAATTTAAATCTCTATCTTAAGTTCTAGAATTAAATAATCTTAAAAAGAAAATATTTAAATACTAGTATAAAGAAAATAGTTAGTATAGTAATATTATTATTAAATAAATATAAGTTAAGTATATAAACTATATATACTATAGTTTATAATCTTTATAAATAAAAGATATTAAATAATAAGAAGTTTATAAAAAAATTATTACTAAGTTTCTTAGACGAACTTAGTTTAAATAAAAAGTTAATAAAAAAATTAACTATAGGAAATCTTATTAGAAAATTAACTATAAAAAAACTTATTAAGAAGTTAATAAAGGAATTAATAAACTATTTTTTTATAGAAAAAATTATAAAGTTTATTAAATAAATATATCCTAATAATAAAGTTATATAGAAGATAATTATAAGTAAAGTTATAAAATATAAAAAAATATTAATTAATTTAATAAAATAAAGAATAAGAATTAAAATAAAGAATTATAAAATATATAATAATATACTATATATAAATAAGAAACTCTACGTACTAAATACTAGTAATATAAGAATAAAAATTCTTTAAATAATATATAAAACTTTACTGAATAGATATATAGAATATATAAATACTTATATTAAAATTAACTAATATTATTACTAGTTAAGAATAATTAATTTAGTATTTAAATTTATTAAGAGCTATTATACCTATAAAAGATCTAAAAACTTTAAGAATAATAAATATAATTTATTTAAATTATTATCAATCTTAAAAAAATACTAGATAAATATTTCTATAGATTTTATTACCCCGTTATTAATCTATAAATAATTTAAAAGAAGTTATTAATATATTATAATAATTATTAATAAACTATTTAAGAAGAGAAGATTTATAATATTAAAATTAATAAATATAAAGATAATCGTATAGATATTTATTAAATAAATATAAAAAAAAGAAGATTATCTATTAATAATTATTTTTAATAAAGATATATAGTTTATCTTATATTTTTAAAAGAAATTATATAAACGCTTAAAAATTAAGTTAAAGCTATTAACTATATTTTATCCTAAAATTAATAATTAAATAAAGAATATTAATACCGCTCTTAAGTAATACCTACGAGCGTATATTAATTATAATTAAAATAACTAGATTAGTCTTCTCTTAATAATTAAATTTAAAGTAAATACGGATTAGAATATAAATAGTTTATTATTATTCTTAGTAATAAAGAAATACGTTTTAAAATTAAATATTAAGTTATCTATACTATAAAATACTACTATAATATATAGAACTAGAATTAAGCTTAAGTTAATAAATATATTTATTATTAAAATAAAAAAGCTAAGGAAATATTTAAAAAAATAATTATTATAAATCTAGTTATTATAAATAGAGTAAATAAATAGAAAAAAATATTTAACTTTAAAATTTAAAATTGGCGATATAATTATATTAAATACTAGAAATATTAAGATAACTAGATTAAATAAATTATTAAACTATAAGAATTTAAATTTATTTAAAGTTATTAAGATTATTAATAACTTTATATATAAACTTAAGCTCTTATTATTAATAGAAGATATTTTTTTAATATTTTATCTATAGTTATTATACTTAAATAATAGTTATTTATTACTAGGATAAAGAATTAACCTATTACTACTAATAATAATTAATAAGAAGGGCGAGGAATATTAAAATATTCAAAAAATCTTAAATTTAAAAATAAATAAAAGAAGAAATAATTCTTTAATAGAATAAAGAGAGTATTTAATATATAAAATTAAATATATAAGATATAATAATAAAAGACTAGATTAAAAATCTTATAAAAATACTATTAACTACTTAATATTAGTAATAAACTTTTATTATTAATATCTAAAAAAACTAAAACTATATAAGTCCTTTTAAATACTATAAAATTAAAAGTTATTATTAATAATATTATTATAAAATATTTATATTTAATTAATAAATCCGGACTCTATACTAGAATATATTAAATTAAGATAATATTCTTTAATTAATAAATTATTACTAGTTAATTAAGAAGATTATTTAAATATAAATAAATATACTTAAAGTTATTAATATAAGTTCTTATTATATATAGTTAGTTATTAACTATTAATTTATTTATTATATATTTAATTATATTACGGAATAAACTTTAGAGATAATATTTAATAGATAATTATAAGAGCTTTTATAAAAAAGAAAGAAATAATATTATAACGCTAGCGCTATAGGCGCTAGTATTTTAAGTAAGTTATAAAATTATATTATTAAATAGTTTATATTACGCGTTTATATATAATAATTATAGTTTAGATTTAATTATATAATAATCTAAAATTAATTCTCGCTTATATATTAACTCTTAACAAATTAATAAATAATTAATAATAGAATAAATAATTAATTAATTAAATAATTAATAATTAATAAATATTTAATTCTTATAGTAAATTTAATTAATAAAAAAAAATATCTATATTATTTATTTTAATAATTAGTAAAATTTCGTAAAATCTTTATATATATAAATACTAGTAATATATAAGAAATTAAATTAATTCGAAATAGAATAAAGTTTAAAGTATTATAAATTATTAGTATAAAGAGAGAAATTATTTAGAATATCTAGTTACTAATTATATATACTTATTTATAAATATTAAGTTTTATAGAGTTTAGTTTTATTAAAGTTAAAATTAAATTTATAATATATACTTATAAAATTTAATAATAACTTATTTCTATCTTAATTTTCTTTATATAAATTCTTATTTTTTCTAATTTATTTTTAATATTTATCGCTAAAAATTTAAATTAATAATAAGATAAAATAAATAATTTATTTAAAGAATTATTTATTATATTAATAATATAATTCAAGATATTAATTAAATTTAATAATTAATTTAATATTTATTATTTTAATTTTAATTAAAATCTTTAAATTATATTTTTTATATTTTTTATATTTTTAATAATTATTAATTAATTTCTAAGTATATAATTTTATAATAAAGAAATTTAATTTCTTTAAATATTAAGAAATAATATAAATATAAATTAATTATTATAGATTTAATTCTAGTTTTAGTAGAATTAAATTTTATAAGATTTAGTACTTATAATTATTAATTATATATATTTAATAATTAAGTATTCTAAATAATTTTTCTCTTTATATTAATAATTTATAATACTTTAGATTTTATTTTATTTCGAATTAGTCTAGTTTTTTATATATTATTAATATTTACTATATAAAGATCTTATAAAGATCTTATTAAGTTATTAAAGTAAATAGTATAAATATTTTTTTTATTAATTAAATTCACTACGAGAATTAAGTATTTATTAATTATTAATTATTAATTATTTATTTTATTATTAATTTAACTATTTATTCGATTAATTATTAATTCTTTCTTACTCTTAATTCTAATTTATATATTAGTTCTATTTTATTATTATTTCTTTCTACTATAGAATTTTATTTAATATAAACTTTATTAAAATTCTTTAATATTAATATTTTATCTATTTTATCGAATTCTTATCTTTAATATATTAAAATATATAGAATATTTTATCTTATTTACTAAATAATTATATATTTTATTTATACTTAAATAAATAATAAGAACTAGATTTAAATATATATTTATAAATAAGTATTTAAATAATATAAGTTATAAATATAATAACGATGATTATAATTTATATAGTTAAAAGTTAAATAATAATTCTAAGCTTTAACTTTATATTTATAATTATTACTACTTATATTTATAAATAGTATTAATAATAATAAAACGAAAAAAACTATCTACGTTAAATAATATTAAATTCTTTAATTTATTTTTATAATATAATTTTCCTAAGCTATATTTCTTTTAGAATATTAAAGTTTTTTACGATTATATAAAACGACTTAGATTCTTTAAAATTAATATTCTAGATTTACTACTAAGCTATCTATAAGATAACGCTTTAAAATAATTTAACTAAGTAAAATATTAAGATCTCGCAGAATATTTAGGGGCTATAAGAGCTAGATTTTAATAATAAGGACTCTCGGAAGTCTCTCTAGAAGCTCGGTAAGTACTTTCGAAAGTACTCTTAAAGATACTCTCGCGAGTATCGAAATACTATTATTATAAGCTTTATAATATCTCGTTTTTATTAATAGTTTATTTTATTTAATATATATAGAAAGATCTTTACAACAGACTATCTTATAAATATTATAAAAAAATCTTTTTATTAAAGAATTAACTTTATTAATATCTATGTAAAGAATATTAAAAATAAATATATTGATAATTCTTATTTATAATATTCTTATCTTAATTCTTAACTAGATTCTTAACTTTATTCTTAATAATATACTTATTTATATACTTATTAATATTCTTACTTATATTATTATCTATATCTTTATTATTATTAAGATATTAATTAATTTTATTCTTATTATTTATATACTTTACTATAATAAACTTATTAATAAAATATATAAAACTTTTATATTTAAAAGTTAATAATCTTTTTTATATATTTAGAGAATTCTTTATTACTATTAAATTCTTTATTATTATTATTATAATTAATAGTTCTTTTATTAAACTATTTATCTTTAAAAAAAACTTAGGATTTAAATAAATATAAGAATTAAAGATAATTATAAACTATTATTAAATTACGTAAACGTAATATTTTACTCTTTACTTAATATATAAATACTATAAACTATTATTTATTTAATATTAATAAGAAGTAACTAGATTAAAAATAATCTAATTAAATTATTAAGAAGATAGAATATTATTATTTCTTATACTTACTTTTTACTACGTGAAATTCTTTTGAATTTTTTAACTTTTTTAACTTTTCTAACTTTTTAATTTTTAATCTTAAGGTAAGTAATTTATTAATATTAACTTATTCTTATATTATTTAAATATCTATTAATAATTAATATAATTAATTTAAAGTATTAAAGCTTAAATATATAAGTTATTTTTATATTATTATCTTTATATTATTATTACTTAGATTTAAATATATAGAAAAGAAAATCTTAGTATTTTATAAAATTAATAATATATAATAAAATCTTATAAGTAATAAGTATTTTAATTAGTTAAGCTATATATAATATAGTTATTATTTTATTTAAATATTTATTATATTAAGTAGAATCTATAATAATAAGAATATTATTATATTTAAGAGAAGAATAATATTATAAATTTAGTTTTAATCTTAATAAAACTAAACTTTATAAAACTTAGTATTTATAACTATTAATTATATATATTTAGTAACTAGATATTCTAAATAACTTTTCTTTTTATATTAATAATTTATAATACTTTAGATTTTATTTTATTTCGAATTAATCTAATCTCTTATATTAATATAAATTATTAAGTATTTATTAATTATAAACTTTTTTTTATTATATAAATTAAATATAAAGAAAAAAAATTATTTATAAAAAAAAAGTTTTTTTTATATATTTAATTTTAATTATATTAAAATAATTATATTTAATTCTAATTATATTAAAATAATTATATTTAATTCTAATTATATTAAAATAATTATATTTAATTCTAATTATATTAAAATAATTATATTAAAATAATTATATTTAAAATATTTAAAACTTAAATATTTTATTTATTTATAATTAAATTAATTAAAATTATATAATTAAAATTATTTTTTAATATTAATATTTTTAAAATTTATAATAAAATATATTTATATATTATATTATTTTAATTTTATTAATTTATAATAAATATTAAATAAATTTTAATAAGAAATTTAATATTAAATTAATAAATATAATAAGAATTAAATTTTAATAAATAATAATAATATATTATAATTATATAAATATAAATATAAATATAAAGAAAAAAATAAAAATAATCTAGAAAATTATAGAATAAAATAATAATATAAATAATAATAAAAATAATTAAATTTTAAAATTTTATAATAATAAATTATATTATAAATTATTAAAAAATAAAATAAAATTTAATAATAATATTTTAAGAAATAAAAGAAAAATATATTATTATTAAGAACTTTTAAAATTTTATTTAAATATTATTAATTAATTTTTTTTAATTTATTAATAAATAAATATAATTAATAGAAATAAAATATTTTATTATTAAATTTATATTATTAAGAATTAAATTTAATATAATTAATTATAATTAATTTATAATTTTTAAATTAAAATATTATTTTATTTATATTTTTTTCTTTTCTTTTTATATATATTAAATTTTAAAATAATATTATTTATATTTAATTCTTTAAATTTTTTTAAAAAAGTTTTTTCTTAATTTTTATTTTTATTTATTATAATTTATATAAAACTTTATATTTCTAATTTAAATAAAATTATATCTATAGAAATCAATAATTTTTAATTAATATTATTTAAAAATAAATATAAAACTTAAAAATTATTAAGTTATAAATACTTAGATTAAGAGAGTAAAGTTAGAAAAGAAAAAATATAAATAAAGCGAAATTCTTTTTATTAAATTAATATAGAATTTAATTCTATTCTAATTAAGATAAGATAAAATTAGATTAGTTTAGCTATCTCGTCTATATCTATAACTGACTCGGTTGAAGCGTTATCGCAGTACTTGCTTTGTACTTTTCCTTCGCTGAAGCTTCTTGGAGAGCATCGATAGCGGCGTAACCAATCGTTACCATCAACACCAAAGGGAGAATCTGACCAAAGCCCCAATGCGTTTCGTTTCCGTTGATCAGATCTCTGTTTGTTAACTTCACATCGATTATTTCATATGCATCCCAAAATAAGAAGACGATGTAGAAGAAGACAAGAAGAAGGCCGGTGCCATCGCCAAATGACCAGATGTTGAGGAACTGGCGGAGGAGCCAAAGCAGAATGACGGAAGAGCTAGATATCAAAACTAAAACTAAGTAGACGGCTTTAGTAGGTAAGGCGCTTGAAAGGAGGTTGTTGCGTTGACTTGCGGGACGAGAAAGCCTGATGTGCAGTGCATGGAAGCTCTTTTTTTGCCATTCAATGAGCGCTCCTTGGCCCCTATCGAAAAGAGCGGAGTAACACTTCATCCACGGTCTGGTAGTGGGGATGATAATGAGCAGGAGAAAGACAGCGTACACAGCCGCTCCTGCAACCCAGGGCCAAGTTGTGCTTCGGTCATGGCGGAGAAAACAAGCGCCCTCTCCCAGGAAGTTCCAGTCTCGAGACTCTCGGATATTGATGATGCATTGAAACACTAGCCCAAGAACGACGCTGACCAAAACTCCTGCTCTACGTATCGTTACACGTGCGGAGATGATTTCCAGGTTTGCCGTCATATATTCTATTCTTGCTGCCAAGAAGGAGTTGATGCATAACCACCAGTAGTTCACAGCGATGTTTTCGTGGTAGAATGATATATTGGGATATTGAGCAAGACCAGCTACAACGATAGTAAATGCGGTGATGATTTGAAGATCGCAGAGGAACCCCAAGAGGCGGGTTGCTGCCTCCGTAAGAATTGAAGTCATTGCGGATCTGGTAGAGATTGCTGGTGATGATAGCCACAATTTGCCCTTTATCATGCTCAGCCAGTCGAGCAATTCGTAAAAGGCTGGTACCACAGCGACAAGTACTGTAATCGAGGCGGTCGCAAGAAAAGATGCTATTACTCCAGGCCCAGCAATATCAGGATCTGCTTTGGTCGTTGCATTGCAAACGAAGTTTATCGAGTACGATCCATTGAAGTAGATAACAGTGCCATTTTTATACCTATACCACCAGTAATCTCCTCCGAACAACGTAGAGTTTGTACCATATGACATTGTGTGGTACGAGAATAGTTGTAAAAGACCTAAGCGCCGGTAGCTCTAGATGTAATTACCGGTATAATAGATAATCGATAGAGAGGAGACGAAAGCGGTATATAGAAGCTGATTTAATAAATAGTTAAATAACATCATCATCGCTACGCAAGTATGAGTACTGACCGCGAAGCGAGCCGTCTTTACATACACCACAATCTGCGCCGTGATGTTGCGCATTGGCGCCATCTCACAAGCGACCCATACGAAACGGCCGGTACGAAGATAGGTGCCAACATCCGTAACGCTAAACTCGATAATCGTAAAAACTCCAATCAATCCTCTCGACTGACACTCGCAAGGAAATTGCTTTAGGAGTTGTACACTAAGAATTCGAAACTTCTACCGGGGGCAAGGTTGCAGATTGTAGCATTTGCAAGCGTATTTATCGAGTTTGGGCCTCTCAGGCTTTGGGCTCTACCAATTGACCTTGCGTGGGAGATGGCAGACCGGATGGCCCTTACGGCGCGCCATTAGAAGGACTCACCTATCTCAAGTGGACAGCCCATAGGGCTGGACCTAAAGCTATTAAAACGGAGTCTAAAAGAACCCCCGAAAACCCGCTTAAAATAGTCCCCGAGCGTTTAAACTTTAGAGTATCTTTAAGATATATTTTCGCTAGCTTTAGATTCAACTCTATAAAACTATTTACTTAATAAATATATTAAGTAAATTCTTTTATATTAAATAATTAAATTACTAAAATTTAAATATTATTAAATTAATATCTTAATTATATATTTTATCTATAAATTTATTTTATAATTAAGTTTAAACTAGAATTATTATAATAATTTATTTAAATTTATTTACTTAGTATTAAAACTAATTTATACTTAAATAAAGTAACTTTATTTAAGATTTATTTAAAATTTATTTAAACTTATTTATATTAATAATATATTAATAAAAAAATATAAATAATAATAATTATATATATTATTAAGAGTTAGTTTAGAATAAATTAATAAAAATATAATAAAATTAATAGAATAAAATTAAGAAAGAAATCTATAAAGCGTATAAGAGATTAATATTAATATATAATAATAATAATAATAAGTATTAAACTAAATAAATCTAGTATTATATTAAGTTAATAAATAAGTAAGTAAGTAATAAATAATTAGATTATAATATTACTTTCTTTCTTTAAGTAAATATTAACTTTAATACTTAAAATAAGTAATTTATAATTTATTAAATTTACTAAGCTTTTTAAAGTATTATTAATAAAAATTAGTAATTAAATCTATTATATTTTTAAACTTATTATTATTTATATTATATTATTATTAATTTAATCTTTTCTTATTCTTCTAATATACGCGGAATTATAAGCAATAGTTTTTATTTATTTATTAAATATTTAAGATATTATTTAACTTTTATTTTTTCTTTTTATTAATAACTATAAGCTTTAAAGAAATAATTTATTATTTAAATAAAAAATTAGTTACGACTTTATATAAAAAACTTAAATAAAATATATTATAAATTTATATACTTACTAGAAACTTTAAGTAATAGGAAGACTTTATTTTAATAATAATTTTAAATAATTTTAATATTTTATTATTTAACTTCTTACTTAAATATATTATAATAATATTTTTATTTAATAAAAATATTAAGTTTTCTATCTTATAAATAATTTTAGATCGCTAGTAATTTACTTATTTTATTATATATTTTTAACTTAGAGTAAATTACTTCTTTATAAACTTTAAAATATTCTTTATCTTATTTATAATATTATTAACTTTAGTAGCTTAGATTTTTTTATAAACTAATAAATTAAAGTTAATTAATAGTAAGAAGAATATATAAAAATAAAAATCTTTATTAATAAAGAAAAAGAATATATTAATAGTATTAATAATTATATTATTATTAATAAACTTAGTTATAAATAATTAATATACTTAATTATTTTATATATATAAATAATAAGTTCTTAGTTATTATTTAATATTTTAATTTACTTTTTTTATTTAATATTTTAATTTACTTTTTTTATTTACTTATTAGTTTTTAAGTAAAAAGTTATAAATAAATTAATTATAATTTATAATTAATTATATAAAATCTTCTAGACTAAGAATATAAATTAAAGTTTTTAATTAAATATAATTAAATTTAAAAGACTATAGATTTAAAAAATATAATTAAGTAAAATATTTATTATAATTTTAATAAAGATTTTCTTATTAATTATAATATAAAGAGTATAATATTTTTCCTTAAAAAAATAATTTATTAATATATAGATTATATTCTAACTCTTAAAAAAATAATTTATTAATATATAGATTATATTCTAACTCTTAAAAATAAGAAAACTAGTAATAAAATCTATTAAGATATTCTATATTAAGATATAATATTAAATAAATTACTTAATATACTTTCTTTTAATATACTTTCTTCGCTTAAAAGAAATAAAATATTATTATTATACTTAATAACATCCTTATATCTTTCTATAGAAAGAATAAACTTAACTTAATTAATTAATTATATTAAAACTTAAATAGTACTATATTATAATAAATAATAATAATAACTTTTATATTTAATTATAGTATTATATTTTACTTATAATTAAATTAATTTATTAGTTTTATAAATTACTTTAATATAATCCTCGCTTAGATACTAGTTATTTTATAGTATTATTCTTATTCTTTACTATATTCTTAATTCTATAACTAGTTATTTTAATTAATTAATTCTTATTCTATTTAATTCTATTTATTCTTATATAATTTAATCTTATTAATTTTATAACTTACTATTAAAATTTTATCTACTTAGTAATTATTTTCCTTGTAAAATATTTTATTACTATCTTATAATAATATACGATTTAATATTTATAAAGCTTTATTATTAAATCTAATAAGATTATATTTACTAGGAAATAAAAAATTATATTTATAATTATTATTATACTATATTTATTAGATTACTTAATTAGATTAATATTTATTAACCTTACTATATAAGTTATTAAATTAAGAAGAAAGTCTTAGTAAATCTTAATTATAGAAGAAAAATACCTTCTATCTTTTTCTTAATAAATTCTTATCTTTTATAAGAAATCTTCTTTATCTTATTTTAATCTATCTTTTAAATAACTAAGTTTTTTATTTTTTTATTAGAAAGAATTAGTTATCCTAACGTTCTTTTTATTAATATTTATTCTTTAGAACTTTCTTTATAATACTATTCTTAAAGTTTTTTAAATTAATGTTTTTCTAAAAAGTAGAAATTCTATTATTAATTTTATTTCTTAAAATACTTATAATCTAGTTATTTATATTATTATTAATCTTTCTAAATTATTAAATACTTTATTATAGAAAACTAGAATAAAAACTAGCTTTTATTTTAAAAACTTCTTTATTTCTTTAATTTCTTTAGTCTTTTTAATTTCTAAAGATAATAATCTAGTAATTTCTTCTATTAAATAAATTATTAATAAAACTACCTATTATATAGATTTTAGATAATTTAAAAATTATATTAATTATATTATTTTATCTAGTTTTATATTATTAACTTAATAAGGCTTAATTATTATTAAAAAGATTTTAAGATTAATAACTAATAATATTAACTTAAATGAAAAATTATCTAGTATTAATAATTCTAAGTAATACTTAGTTATAAAATTCTAATAATTACCTTAAAATTAACTTTATAAAAAAATAATATAATATTATATAAGTTATAATTAATATTATTATTACTAGACTTATAATTAGTACTTCTTTTAATATTTTTTTTAATATTTTTTCTAGCGCTTCTCCTAGTATTTTTTCTAATACTTTCTTTAATATTTTACTAAGTATACTATCTTTAGTTCTTAATTCTATAAATACTTAATTTAATAATTATAATCTATATTTAAATAATATTAACTTTTTTAATCTTAATATAGAAGAAAATAAGTTAATTATTAATAAGAAATATATTACTTTCTATAATATCTTCGTTTTTATTAATTGATTAAAGGAAATAAAGAAATAATATATTAAATAATAGATTTTTAGAGTAATTTATAATTATCTTAAAGATATTACTACTACCTAGTATATAGCGGAACTATTAAATTTTAAGCGTAATATTCTAAATAATATTAATACTTATAATCTAGTTATTTATATTACTATTAATCTTTCTAGATTATTAAGTATCTCGCTATAGAAAACTAGAATAAAAACTAGTTTCTATTCTAAAAACTTTTTTATTTTTTTAGTCTCTTTAGTTTTTTTAATTTTTAAAGATAATAGTTTAGTAGTTTTTTTTATTAAATAAGTTATTAATAAAGCTATTTACTATATAAATCTTAAATAATTTAAAAATTATATTAATTATATTATCTTATCTAATTTTATATTATTAACTTAATAAGGCTTAGCTATTATTAAAAAGATTTTAAGATTAATAACTAGTAATATTAACTTAAGTAAAAGATTATTTAATACTAGTAATTTTAGTATTTAACTATAAAATTTTAATAACTATCTTAAAACTAACTTTATAGAAAAATAATATAATATTATATAAGTTATAATTAATACTATTATTACTAGGCTTATAGCTAGTGTTTTTTCTAGTACTTTTTCTAACGCTCCTTCTAATATTTCTCTTAATACTTTTTTTAATACTTTCTCTAATACTTTACTAAATATATTATCTTTAATTCTTAATTCTATAAATACTTAATTTAATAGTTATAATTTATATTTAAATAATATTAACTTTTTTAATTTTAATATAAAAGAGGATAGGTTAATTATTAATAAGAAATATATTATTTTTTTATAATATCTTTACTTTTATTAATTAATTAAAAGAAATAAAAAAATAATATACTAAATAATAAGTTTTTAAGATAATTTATAATTATTTTAAAAGTATTATTACTACTTAGTATATAACGAAACTATTAGATTTTAAGTATAATATTTTAAATAATATTAATTTAAATATTTAGATTAAAATACTATAATATTACTTTAAGAAAGATATTAATAATATAATTAAGACTATAATTTTAAAGTATTTTATAATAAAAAATACTTTATATAATAATATTAACTTAAGGAAATATATTTAAAATATTTTTTATTATATTTATATTACTAAACTAGATAATACTTAATTAATTATTATTTAAAATAATCTATACTTTTTTTTCTATAAATAGATTTTATAACTTATCTTTTTAACTTTAATTTATTCTTTTCTTTAAAAACTAGATATTAAGAGATTTATATAATATAAAATAATTATTAAAGAAAATAAATTAATTTATTATATTATTAATAAAGCCGCTACTAGAAATAGTTAGACTAGTTAATATATATTATCTTAAGAATTTTTTAAACCTTAATTTTTTTCTTCTTAATATAATAATTAATAAGACTTAAATAATTATAATTATAAAAATATTTATATTTTAAATTTTTAAGCTAATAAATAATTATAGTATTAACTTTAGCTTTAAAATTAATAATTTCTTTTAAAAGAAAATCTACTTACTTCTTATTAATTATTATAAATTATAAATAAAAATATATTAGATTTTAAGAATTAGTTAACTAATTATTAAGATTTTATTAATAAAAATATAAAATATAATATTAATTAAAATAATTATTATTATTAACTTAAAAAAATCTATATTATTAAGGAAGAAGATAAAAATACTTTTAATAAATTTAATAAAAATAATTATTACGTTAATAAAGATCTTAATTATAAAAAACTTTATTATAAAAAAATAAAAGATTATTTTAATATTATTTTTATTAGTTTTTCTTAATCTATATATTATAAAAATTATATATAATTCTTTAAATTAAAAAATTAATTATATTAATATCTTAATAATTTTAATAGAGATTATAAAATTTTTAAATCTTTATATTAAGACTTATATAAGTTTTCTATTAATCTAAAATCTAGAATAAATAATTTTAAATTTAATAATATTTTTTTATTACTATTATTAATTTCTATATAGTTAAATTAACTTCTAATTTTATTAAAAAAATTAATATTAAATATATTTTTTACTAGTATTATTATATTATAATTAATATTTAGCTTATTCTAAATTAATCTAAACTAAAGAAAAGTTATATAAACTTTAGTTATTTTATTACTTTTATTAATAAGACTTTTTTTAAATCTTTATTATTTAATTATAAAATTTATTAAATAGTTAGTTTTATTATTATTTAAAAACTAAAATCTAATCTTTATAAAATAACGAAGTATATTATTATTTCTTTATACTTTTAAAAAATAAACTTAGAAAATATTAAGACTTTAATAATAACTTTATTTTATAAAATCTATATTATAAATTAATTAAAGATTAATATTTTAATTAAGATAAATATTATAGTTTCTAAAGATATTAATATTATTATTAAGTTAATTATTTCTATAAATAGCTATAAAGTTAATATTTTAATTAAAATTAAAAGTATTAATAAGATTATATATCTTTTTATATATATAAAATAAATTATTATTATTTTTTTATAATTTAAAACTTAGATATTAATTTATTATATTATATTATTAAATTAAGATTTTTTATTTAAGTTTTCTAAAAGTATATTTTTATTTTATATTTATTTAATAAACTTCTTCTTATTTATAATATTAGTTAATATTATAATTTAGACTTTAGTAACTAGATAGACTTTAAGACTAATTAGATTAAACTTAATACTTTAAGTTAAGTTATTATTTCATAGCTATTTATTATAAATAAATAAATAACTTTCTTTTTTTATAATAATAATTTATTTATACTATAAGTTATTATTATTATTTAGTCTATTTTACTTAGTCTTTAATATATTATTACTATTTTTTTTACTATATAAATTTTTTCTATAGAATAAATTGAATTAAGATAAAATAAATTTATAACTTTAATATAATAATCTTACTTAATATTAATAAATTTAAAAAGTACTTAGGATTAAAATATAATTTATAATTATATTTTATAAAGGGATATACTAGATATTATTTTTTTTAAAGATAATCTAGCTCGCCTTAATAAAAGTATAATATTATTATTTAGATCTAAATTAATATTAAGAATAAAAAGATTTTTAATAATATAATAATAAGATATTATATTAAATTAGTTTTAATTATAATAAATAATAAACTTTAATAATTTATATAACTCTAATAATAAAGTATTTTAAAAGATAAGGAATATAATTAATAATCTTAAGAATAAAAGAATTAGAAGTATTAAAAATATTAAAAAGAATAAAATACCTATTAGGAAATACTTTATAATTAACTTTAATAAAATAAATAATATAATCCTTTATTAAGTTATTAAAAATGAAGAAAATAATTTTAAATAAATTATATTTATAAAACTAAAGTACTTTATTAATATAGTTAATATAAATATTAAAGATTAATTTAAAGATTTCTAAAATATAGTTAAAAGTACTTGCGTTATAATTTATAACTTCGCTAGTTAGCTAAAAATATTAAATAAAAAAAATAAAATATTATAAGCTAATATTAATATAATAAAAAAAAAGTATATTTTATTAAAAATTAAATTTAAGAAAATAAAAAGAAGATTTATAGCGAGCTAGTTTAATATAATAAGAATATATTAACTAAGAAATAAATATTATAAAAACTTAAAAACCTTATAAAATTAAAATAAAATTTTAATAATATAATTAAAGAAAATTATTTAAAATTAATTATAAAATTTATATAATTTTAATAAAAAATTAACTAGACTTATATAATTATAAATATATATAATTTAAGTAATATTAAGTATTTAAAATATTATTATATCTAGCTATAATAAGAATTATTTAAATATAATAATTTTTAATAAAAATTATATAAAATAGAAATAATAAAAATTCTATATTCTATTAAAATTTAAATAAAGCGCTTATTAGTTTTTTATAAAAAAAATATAAAATAAATTATATCTATAATAAATATATACTTTAGATATATTTAATAATTTAATTATAAATTTTATTAAAGTTTAAAATTTTATATATAACTTATAAGTAAATTCTTATTAATCTTAAAAAAAAAATTAGTAACTATAATAAGTATTATGAATTTAAGTTTATTTCTAGTAACTCTAAACCCTATAGGGCTTAGTTCTCGCTAGTTAAGCGTATATATCTAATAACTAGAATTCTAAATAAATCTTTATAATAATATTTTATTATATTATAGCTTTATTCTATTTAGGTCTTGTTTAATTCTTAATATAATATTATTATTCTTTATTCTAACTTTCTAAGGTTAGAGAGTTGTATATATCTAAGTTTTTAAAAGTTTAGATAAGTAAGTCGTATAGTTATTCTATACAAGTATATAAAACTTCTATAAATAAGAACTTCTCTATTTCTACAGAAGTACTAAGATAGTAACCTTAATAATATTCTTAATAAGAAGTATCTTAATCTAGATTAGCTTAGTTCTAAGTTATATAGTATTTTAATCTAAATTAGCCTAGTTCTAAGACGTAGCGAGTATTATATACTAGCTGTAAAGAGGATTTTAGATATAATTTATTTTCCTAAAGACCTTCTCTAGTAGTATCTAGATAAATCTTATCTTATAATATTAAAATAAGAATTCCTATTATTAAAAGTTAGATTATAATATAGTACTATCTTAAATAGTGAGACTAGTAAATTTAATATTAATAAGTATTTAAATAATAGAGATTATAAAGAAAAACTAATATTATATATTAAGAACTATAGATCCTCGTTATTAAAACTATGTTAAATATAGTACTACTAAGATTTAGTAATAAATAAGTAGATTCGGTGCTAGTAAGTGTTAAGTAGTGAGGACTGCGCTGAAAAATCAACACCACTAATGCTTGAAAACACCTTACTACTAGATTCGACCGTTCTTCCGAATCCTCATCCTCAGATCTCGTCCTCACCTATCCACTATATTCGATCGTCCTCCCGAATCCTCCTCATCCTATCCTCACTTGACCACGAGATTCGACGCTCTCCCGAATCAACATCGCCTCAGACGATCCTTTGATTAGGCCGTTCGTCTCGTCAAGAAAGAGCATAGGGTCTACATCTATATGGCAATGAGAATTTGGGATACACACAAGCTCTCACCAAATTCTGCGGTCGCGATGTTCAGCTCCCCGCAGCGCTACAGACCACCATCGCTCAGCACCGACAAGAAAGAGCATAGGTCTACACAAGGAAAATTGGGATAGCAACAAGGCATCACCAAATTTCGCGGGCGTAATGTGTTGCTCCTCGCCGCAAACGACCACCCAGCACTGCTCAACACCGACAAGGGGCAACTATGCCATATTTGGTTTAGCCCGGATGCCAAGCAGGTGGAACGCCACCATTTTTTGACTGCTTGCAATTCGCTGCGCGAAGATCACATTCTTTTCGACTTTTTCAATTTTTTCGACTTTTTTCGATTCTGAACCCCATGGCAAGCTACCCATCAACAATAACTCAATCCTTCGACATCCTAATACCTATCATCGCTCACCATGGACCATCCGAACCACCGATGCACGTTTTCACAAGCTATTTCCCCTGTCTTTGTCGCTACATCGCTGTCGCCCATATCTGGACCTGCGGAGAAAAGAAGCTTGGCAAGGCTTGGCAATCTGCGGCAACTGCATGAGAGCTTGCAAACACGGCAATGAGCGATGGAATGAGCAGAACGCGGGCTATGAACGTTCTCATTGGTCAGATATGTATATAGGATGGACGTCGTATGTAGATAGCTGTCGCATTAGCTGCGCAACGCGGACGTTGCTATGTGGAGGGGGGATAGTGTCATGGATCCAGGTCTGCTCCTGGCAGCCCTAGACCCTATGGGGCCTAGCTCCCGCTGGCCGAGCGCACATATCTAGCAGCCAGGATCCTAGATAGACCTTCATAGCGATATTCTATTATATCACAGCCTTATCCTATTCAGGTCTTGCTTGATCCCTGATAATAAGAAAGATTAAACTAAAGTAAATATATAAATACCTAGCTTTCTTATAAAAATAAAAAATAGAAATAAATTCTTTAATATCTTCTATATAAAATTTATAGTAATAATTATACTATTTAAATATTTTAAGAATTATAAGATTTAAGACTTAAAAAAATATATCTTAATTAATCTTAGATAATAAATTATAAATAAAATTAAGCTAGAATTTTATTATAAATTTATTTTTAGACTTTATATTTATAATTTAAAGATAAGATAAAATATATTATTTAATATATAGGCTAAGACTTTATAAGAATATTAAAACTTATAAAAAAATTAAGATAAAGAAAAAAATAAATATAATAATAATTATAGCTTTAAAGAAAATAAAGATAAAAATAAAAAAAAATATAAAGAATCTAATTTTTTATAATTTATAAAGAAGTATAGTTAACTATTATATATTCTTATTTAAATTTAAAAGAAGGAGTTATATTATAAATATCTTAAATCTAATTATTAGACTATAGAATATAAGAGTGAAAAGTAATTAATATTAATAAAAATAAAATTATAACTAATAGTAATAAGGATTAAATATAAGATTAAGATTAAATCTAATATTTTAATTTTAGCTATTAAGTTAGAAAATTAATAATCTCTAATTAAATTACTATTAAGAATTTATTAAGAAAAGTATATAAAAAAATAGCTAAATTTAAAAATAATTAAAAATAATTACTTATAATTATAATATTATTATTTTATTAAAATATATTATAGTAAAATAAATAATTTAATTTTATTAATTATATATATATTTTTAAAAATTTAATAAAAATAATATATTTAATAGATATAGAAGTATTAACTATAAAATTTATTAATTTAAAATTTATAAAGGCTTATAAAATTCTATTAATTAAATTAATAAAGCTTTTAATTTTAAGGCTAGCTAATTATAAATAAATATTAAATATTATTTATATAATATAATTAAAGTTTACTCTAGAAAAATATATAGATAAGATTTAATATTTAATAATAATATTAAAAAAATTTAATATAATTTTAGAAATATTTTAATTAAAACTTTATAATTTAAATATATTATTAAACTTTAGAAAAATAATATTTAATTTAAATTATTATATATTTAATTATTTTTAGAGAAATAAATTAGTTATAATTTATACTTATTATAATAAAAATTTTTTATAAAAGATTAAGATAATATTAATTAATATATTTAAAATATTAACCTATATATTTATAAGACTAGCGGAAAAATCTAAAAATAAGATAATAATAATATAGCTAAATAATTTTAAATAACTTTCTAAAAAAGATAATAAAAATTTTTTTAAGTTTATTATAAATATTATAGCTATTAACTTAAATAACTATAATAAATTTTTTATAAAAATAAAAAAAAAGCCTATATTAAATAAATAATTAAGATAAAAAGTACTAAAGTATTATTATAAATAGTTAAAGATATAGAGTTTAATAAAAGTTAATAAATTATTATTAAATTAAATAATAGACTACTTTATTAATTTAGTAATAAAAAACTTTCTATTAATAAAGAAAGTATATAATATATTCTAAAAATAAATATAAATAATAAAAAAATATATTGATAATATACTTAAGAAGAGTTATATAAGATTTAATATATTACTTTATATAACTTTAATCCTTATTATAAAGAAGTTAAATAGAGAAATAAAAATATATATTAATTATTATATATTAAATACTTTAACTATTTAAAATTAAAATATATTATTATTAATTAAAAATATTTTAATAAAGTTATATATTATTAAAATATATAATAAATTTAATATTATTATAACGTTTAATAAAATTAGAGTTAAGAAAAATTATAAGAAAAAAAAATTATCTTTTTTATAAAATATAATTTATTTAAGTATATAGTTATATCTTTTAGTTTATATAATACGCTAGTAATATTCTAAGTATATATAAATAAAATACTTTATAAGTATCTTAATATTTTTTATATTATATATTTTAATAATATCTTAATATATAACGATTTAATAATAGAATATATAATATATATTTAATAAATTTTAAATAAATTATTAAAAGTAAGACTATTTTTAAATATTAATAAATATAATTTTTATATTAAAAAAGTTAAGTATCTAGGTTTTATTATAATTATAAAAAAACTAAAAATAAATTTAAAGAAAATTAAGATTATTAAGAAATAAAAAATATTATAATATATTAAGAATATTTAATTATTTCTTAACTTCGCGAATTTTTATAAGAGATTTATAAAAAGTTATTTAAAGATTATTATATTATTAATAAATTTAATAAAGATAATTCTATTTAAGAATAATAATTTAAAATTAAATATAATATTCTTCTTAACTCTAGAAGATTTAGAAGATAAAATATTTATAATATTAAAAAATATATTTATAAAAGTTTCTATACTTACTTACTTTAATTTAGATAGAGAAATATAAATTAAAATAAATATCTTTAATTATATTATAATAAAAATATTATTATAAAAAAATAAATATAATATTCTAAAATTAATTATATTTATATTATATAAAATATTATTATAGAAATATAATTATAAGATTTATAATAAGAAATTACTTATTATAATAAAAATATTTAAGAAATAATATTTTAAGCTAGTAAAGATTTTAGTAAATAATTTAATAAAAATTTTAATTAATTATAAGAATCTAGAGTACTTTATAATAATTAAATAACTTAATAAATATTAAGTAAAATAAATAAAGTTTCTATTAAAGTTTAACTTTAAAATTAAGTATTAACTAGAGAAATAAGAAACTAAGTTTAATAATTTAATAAAATATCTAAATAAGTTATTAAAGTATAACTTAAATTTATATTAAATATTCTAGAATTAAATAATCTTAAAAAAAGTTAATCTAAATATAAAAATTAAAAAAGTAGTAAATATTATAGTTTTATTACTAAATAAATTTAAAATAAAAGTATAAGTAATTTACTTTATAACTTATAATCTTAATAAATAAGATTCCTTAAATAATAAAAAGTTAATAGAAGAATTAATACCTAAAATCTTAAAGAAGTTATTAATTAAGAAGTTAATAGAAAAATTAATAAATAATAATTTTATTAAAGAATTAACTATAGATAAACTTATTAAGAAGTTAATAAAGAAATTAATAAACTCTTTATTTATAAAAGAGTTTATAAAGTATATAAAAAGTATTTACTTAAATAATAATCTTACTTAAAGAATTATAATGAGTAAAATAACTAGCTATAAGAAAATACTAATAGAACTTATAAAATTATCAGGGATCAAGTAAGACCTGAATAGGATAAGGCTGTGATATGATAGAATATCGCTATAAAGGTCTAGCTAGGATCCTGGCTGCTAGATATGTGCGCTCGGCAGCGCGGGAGCTAGGCCCGATGCGGTAGGGCTGCCAGGAGTAGACCTGGATCCATGACACTATTCCCCCCTCCAACATGGCAACGTCCGCGTTGCGCAGCTAATGCGACAGCTATCTAAACGCGACATCCATCCTGCATATAATTCTGACCAATTAGAACGTCCATTGCCCGCATTCCACCGCATATTACCGTGTTTCCAAGCTCTCATACAGTTGCCGCAGATTGCCAAGCTTTTCTGTTCTCCGCAGGTCCAGATATGGGCGACAGCGATGTAGCGACAAAGACACGGGAAATAGCTTGTGAAAACATGCCTCGGTGGTTCAGATGGTCCATGGTAAGCGACGATAGGTATTAGGATGTCAAACGATTAAGCTGTTGTTGATGGGTAGCTGTCCATGGGATTCAGAATTGAAAAAATCGAAAAAGTCGAAAAAGCATGTGGTTTTCGCGCAGCGAAATGCAAGCAGTAAAAATGGTGGCGTTCCACCTGCTTGGCGGCCGGACTAAACCAAATTTGGTATAGCTTGCGCCCTTGTCGGTGTTGAGCAACGGTGGTCTGCAGCGATGCGGGGAGCCGAACATCACGCCCGCAGAACTTGGTGGTAGCTTGTGCAAATCCCAAATTCTTCTTGTGTAGACCCATGCTCTTTCTTGTCGGTGTTGAGCGACGGTAGTCTGCAGCGCTGCGGGGAGGGACACATTGCGCCCGCAAAACTTGGTGGTATCTTGTTCATATCCCAAATTCTCATTCCCGTGTAGACCTATGCTCCTGCTCAATATGTCGAAAACCACCGATGAGGATCGGATCGCTGGCTTCGCGAGGTAACGGTAAGGTGAGACGAACGGCCTACTAAAAGGATCGTCTGAGGCGGTGGTGATTCGAGAGGATAGTCGAATCTAGTAAATAGGTGAGAGTAGGATCTGATGGGAGGATTTGGGAGGACGGTTGAATTTAGTAGTAAGGTAATGTTTTTAAGCATTAATGGTGTTGATTTTTTAGCGTAGTTCCTACTACTTAATACTTACTAGTATTAAAACTACTTATTCACTACTAAATTTTAATAATACTATATTTAATATAGTTTCAATGATAAAGATTTATAATTTTTAGTATATAATATTGATTTTTCTTTATAATCTTTATTACTTAAATATTCGCTAGTATTGAATCTACTGGTCTTACTATTTAAGATAATATTATATTATAATCTAACTTTCAATAATAAGAATTCTTAGCTTGACGTTATAAGTAAGATTTACCTAGCTACTAGAGTAGGTTTTTAGGAAGATAAATTATATCTGAAATTCTCTTTATAATCGGTACGTAGTACTCGTTATAACTTAAAGCTAGGTTAATTTAAATTAAGACGCGTTCTCATTAAGAATACTATTAAGATTATTATTTACTAGTACTTCTGTAAGAATAGAGAAGTTCTCGTCTATAGAGATTTTATATACTTATATAACTTAATAAACCTTTCAGAGAATTTATTATAGTTATATAATTTACTTACTTAAGTCTTTAGGATCTAGATATATACAACTCTCTAACTTTAGAAAGTTAGAATAAAGGATAGCGATATTATATTAAAGATTAAGTAAGATCTAAATAAAATAAGATTATAATATAATAAAATATTATTATAAAGATCTAGCTAGGATCCTAACTACTAGATATATATACTTAATAGCGTAAGAACTAGACTTGATATAATAAAGCTACTAGAAATAAACCTAGATTTATAATAAAAATAAAGAATATAAATTAAACTTAGAGATTATAAAATATAAAATAAGTTTTTATATATTAATAGGAAATTATATATTCTTAATATTAATAATATTAAAATAAAAATCCTTTAAATAATATATAAAACTCTTCCTATAAATTATAATAAACGTATTACTATATATCTTAGAATAAGTACTTATTATTATTAGCTAGGTATAATTAATTTAATTTTAAGATATATTAAAAATTATTATATTTATAAGTAAGTAAAGAGTTTAAGAAGTAAAAAGTATAAATTACTTAAACTACTATCTATCTTTAAAAAATATTAAATAAATATCTTTATAAACTTTATTATATTATTATCTATTTATAAATAGTTTAATAAGAACTTTTAATATATTATAATTATAATTAACTAGTTATTTAAAAAGAGAAGATTTATAATTCTTAATTTATTTAAAATTAAAGCGGTGGTATAGGTATTTATTAAATAAATATAATAAAAAAAAAGTATCTATTAATAATAATATTAAATAAAGATATTTAATTTATTATCTATTTCTAGTTTTATTTATATAAATAATTAGAGATAAAATTAAAGCTCTTAATAATTTTCTATCCTAAAATAAATAATTAGATAGAAAATACTAATACTATATTAAAATAATATTTATAAATATTTATAAATTATAATTAAATAAATTAAGTAAGTTTTTTATTTATTATAAAATTTAAAATAAATATAAATCTAAATATTATTAGTTTATTATTATTTTTTATAATAAAAGATTATATTTTTAAATTAGATATAAAGCCTTCTATATTATAAAATAATAATATAATATAAAGAGTAAGAAAAGAATTTAAGGCTATTAATATATTTATTACTAAAATATAAAAGTTAAGGAAATATTTAAAAAAATAACTACTTTAAATATAATCTTTATAGATAAAGTAGATAAATAAAAAATAATATTTAATATTAAAATTTAAGATTAACGATATAATTATATTAAATATAAAAAATATTAAAATAATTTATTTAAATAAGTTATTAAACTATAAAAATCTTAAATTATTTAAAATTATTAGAGTAATTAATAATTTAACTTATAAATTAAAGCTTTCTTTAATTATAAATAATATTTTTCTAGTCTTTTATCTATAGTTATTATATCTTAATAATAATAATTTTCTATTAAAATAAAGAATAGACTCTCTATCTCTAATTATAATTAATAAGAAAAATAAGGAGTAATAGAGTATATAAAAATATTAAATTTAAAAATTAATAAAAAATAAAACAACTCGTTGACTAGAGAAAGAGGTTATTTAATATATAAAATTAAATATATTAAATATAAAAAAAAGTAGTTAAGATAAGAACTATATTAGAATACTATAGAATATTTAATACTAGTAATTAACTTTTATTATTAATATCTTAAAAAATTAGGACTTTATAGATTATTTAAAATACTATAAAATTAAGAATTATTATTAATAATACTATTATAAAGCTCTTATATATAGAATTAATAGATTTAGACTTTATATTAAAAAATTCTAAATTTAAATAATACGCTTTAATTAATAAATTATTATTAATTAATAGAAAAAGATATTTAAGTATAGATAAATATATTTAAAGTTATTATAAAAACTTTATTTATATATTTATTAATATTAGTTAAATATTTAAGAATTATATAAATATTATTTAATATTAAATATATATTTAATTAAATAGATAATTATAAAAGCTTCTATATAAAAAAAGAAGTAATATTATAGTTTAAATCCTAGCGACTAGATAAATTTTAAGACTAGTTAGATTAAGCTTAGTACTCTAAGCTAAATTACTATTCTATAGTTATTTACCATAGATAAATAAATAGCTTTCTTTTCTTATAATAATAATTTATTTATATTATAAGTTATTACTACTATTTAGTCTATTCTACTTAGTTCTTAATAATTAAAAATAATAATAATATTATTATTATAATTTCTAGAAACTACTATTTAAATATAATTTATAATATTAATTTTAATAATTATTATCTTATTTTATAAAAAGATTAAAATAATATTATTTATTTAATTACTTATTTATTTACTTTAAAATATTATAATAACTAGTTTAAGTATATTTTTAAAATTTTAAAGTTTATTATTATTATTTTACTAGCTATATCTTATTCTATTTTTTTATAATTAAAACTTTAATCTTATTAAAATCTAAGAATATTTCAATCTTTTTAATATTAAGAGATATAGTTATATTAAATAATATTATTATCTTTAGAAATACTAGCTTTCTATAGTTAACTATTAATTAATTTTCTTCTTTTTAAAAGAAAGATAAATTTATTAAGATTTTATAAAAAACTTAAATATAAATTTCTTTAAGAATAAATTAAAAGTAAAAAATTTTAAAGACTCTTTATATCTATCTCTTAAATAATAATATTAAAAATATTATTAATAAGATATTTAATATATTATATAATTAAAAACGTCTTGATTAAATTAAGAAAAATTTTTTTTAATTTTTCTATCTTTATTATCTAGAAGATACTTCTTAATAAAAGTTAGAAAAATTATTTAATTATTAATATTAAAAGCCTTAACACTATTATTCTATTAAATATTTATTAATTATTTTTTTAATTTAATTTTATAATCGCTATTAAGAATTATAATTATATTAATATTATTAATTATATTAATTTCTTTTATTAATAAAAAGTATATTTAGAGAATTATTATAAGCTTATTATTATTAATTATAAAGATTAAGAAACTTTTAATATTATTATTATAAAATTTAAAAACTTCCTTACTTATATATAATATTAAATAGATAAAGTTCTTTAATTATTTTAAACTTTTATTAAAGCTTATATTAATAATATTATAATTTTTTCTTATTTTTTTAAAAAGTATCTTATATACTTAAATTAAGTCTTTAATTTTTTTTAATTTAATAATATTTCTATTAATTTAATTAAAGTTTTTTTAAACTACTTTTTAATTTATTTATTAGATTAAAAGATTAATAATTTTAACTTATTTATAGTTAATAATAAACTAAAAATTATTTTTTAATTTTAATTCTCTTAAATACTATCCTAACTAGAAACTTATTTTAGTATAATAAAATAATTTTAAAATTATATTTTTAATTATATTATAATAATAAAGTCTTTATAAAATTATAAGATTATATTTTTAACTACTACTTCTTATACTAGAAATAAATAAAAAATCTATATAAATAAGATATAACTTAATAACCTTTTATTTATAAAATAGATTTTATTTTCTATTTTATAGAAAGTTTTTTTAATATTTTTATTTCTTATTTACTTTAATTATAAAAGTACTTTATATATTAACTTAAATATTAATAAAGTTTTTAACTTTAATATAATAATATATTATATTATTAATAAAGTTAATAATAATAAATATTTTAAACGCTTTTAAGTTAAGCTAATTTTATTTTTTAATTATTTTTTTAAAAATATTAAAATATAATACTAGCTTATTAAATTAAAGCTAGTTAAAATTATTTAAATTTTTAATAAAGTTAATTATATAGTAAAATTAATTTTAAATATTATTATCTTTATTAATTATAGTATTACTTTAAATATTATTAAATAAATTATTTTTATAATATTATTAACTATAAAACTAAATCTTCGTCTAGTTAGAGTTTTTAAATATATTTAATATTTTTATTATTTAAGTTTTTACTATAAGCTAGGAAAATAATATATTATTTTTAATATTTTATTTTAATTAATTAATTTCTTTATTAATATTTTTAAAGATATTAAAGAAAAACTAAATATTCTTTATAAATTTATTTATATTATTATTATTTTAGTAAAACTATATATTAATCTTAAAAGATAATTACTAGATAATTATATAAAAAACTCTTTCTAGTAGAAAATTATTAATATTTTAGATATTAATTAAGTTAATTTAAAAATACTATTATTTTTTTTTTATAATAAAAAAGATTTTATCTAGTAAATTAATAATTTTATTAATAATTATACTTTTAATAAAACTAAACTCTATATTTTTAATAATAAAATTTATTTTAAAATTTTTTTTAATACTATATACTTTAAATCTTATATTAATTTTATTAAAATATTTAAAATTATTTCTTACTAATAATATATTCAATTATTATTTTAATAATTAAGAAATTATTTATATTATTATTTTAAATACTAACTCTATTAAATATATTATTATATAGAATATAATTTTTTATAATTTATTATATTTCCTCTTATATTTTTTTATACTTTAGTAATTAACTTTATACTAGTATTACTAACTTCTAAAAAAAGTTATAACTATCTTATATTAATAATTTATAAATTTTTTAAATATATATTTTTTATTTCTAATAAGAAAATCTTTATAGTAAGAAATTAAGCTAGTTATTTATTATAATATCTTTATAAAATTAATTAAAGTTTTTTAAAGATTATTATTTTAAATTATAATTAAAAATTTCTTAATAAGTTATAAATTATTATTTTTAAGATATTAGAAATTAAATTATTATACTTTATTATTTATTACTCTTAAATTAATAGTTTTTCTAAATAGATTAATTAAATTATTAAAATTATTTTATAATTTTAAATATTTATATTAAAGTATTTATAGAATTAATTTCTTATAATTTTTATTATTTAATTAATTTATAATAATACTATCTTTATTTTAATAGAATATACTTTTAATAAAATTATTTATAAATTTATATTTAACACCGCGCTAGATTTTATAAAATATAAAAAAGAATTTTTATTCTTTATTATCGTTATAAGATTAGAGACCTTTAATATTATTATTTTTATTTAAATATTCTTAAAATTTTATTATAATTAACGATATTAATTATAGTTTTTTTAGAAAAATAATTTTATTTTATTATATTTATATAAGAATTATAATATCTTTATTAATAAGTTTATAAATTAAAAGTATAATTAATAATATATTAAGCTCTTTAAAATTTTAGAATATATTAATAAACTAGTATATTATTTTAATATTCTTAATTACTAGAAACTATATTTTATCTTTATAATAATATAGCTTAAGTCTTATTTAGATTCTAAAATAAATTCTTATAATTATTTTTATTCTAATTATTCCTCTATTATTAAATAAATATATTATTTATTAAGAAAGAGATATTAAAAATATAATTATTAAGTTTTTTATTTATTAGAAGGACTACGGCTCCGAATAGAATATATAAGTTAATATGAAAAATATAAATACTTTTACTTTAATTAAAGACTACGAATAATATACTAGTAAAATATTAATAGAATCTTTAATATTTTTAATACTTATTAATACTTCGCTATCTTCTTATTATTATAATAAATTACGAAAGAATTTCTTATCTACGTTTAAAGTCTAGCGTCTAAATAATAATATAATTTAATATTTAATTTAAAGAAATAAAGAAACTTTAACTTTATTTTTATTATAGCGTTTATATATCTAGCTTTAATATTATTAATATAAATATTAATAGTTTTTTTCGTCCGAAGTAGATTATTAGAATATAGTATTAAATAAATCGCTTAATATACTTTCTTTTCTTTAATATACTTTCTTCGCTTAGAAGAAATAAAGTATTACTATTATACTTAATAACGCTCTTATATTTTCTTATAAAAAAAATAAAACTTAGTTTAATTAATTAATTATATTAAAATCTAAATAATACTATATTATAATATTCTATTAATATTATTTAAATATAAATAATAATTATAATAATTTATTATATTTATTCTTTAAAGCCTTACTTTTTTAATAAATATAATAATTATAAATATATTAAATTACTTTTTTCTTTATACTAAGTTAATAGAATTAATATTTTAATATTTCTAATATTTAATTCTTTTCTAAATAATTATTTATAGACTAGTTATAATCTTATTTTATAATATTTAAATATAATTTAAATAATATAAAAACTTAAAGATAATTTTTATAAAATAAAGTATAGTATTATTATAAGTAATATTATAAATTAATACTTTTAAATATTTAAATTAAATTCTTTTCTATTATATTTTATATTTAATAATATTTCTTATTATTTTAATTCGCTAATATAATTCTAGTATATAGTAATAATTCTTTATTTATTATTATATTAATTTATTTATTTATAACTTTATTTTTTCTTTTAATTTCTTAATCTATTAAGAAGATTTAATTATAATCTTAAAAATATTTTAATAAAAGTAATACTTTATATTAATATTTAAAACGTTTATCTTTCTTATTAATTAAGATTAAATTAAATATTTAAATTAATATATTTATCTTTTTATTTAACTTTTCTATTTAATATATAATTTTAAAGTTATATTTAATTAACTTCTTAACTTATTTTATTTAATAATATATTAGTTTTTTTTATTTATATAAAGTACTTTAAACTTTTATAGTTAATAAAGATTTATATAAAGATATTAATTAACTTTAACTTAAAATATTAATATTTTAAATAATAAATTATTATTAAGAGTTCTTTATTATAAATCTTATAATTATATTTAATTAGTATTATATTCTTACTATAGAAAGTTATTAAGTAAAGTATTTTTTTATTATTTACTTATAATAAAATATTATTATTAATATAATTTAAAAAATTTATTTTTAATATTATAAAGTAAAACTTTTTATAATATTAAAAAATTAAAGTATTAATAATTAAATACTTTATTTTTTTAAACGCGACTTAGTAGGCTTTTAATTATAAAAAGAAATAATTTTTTTTATTAGAATTATTAAAGACTTTATTATTTTTATTATAAATTTAAGTTTACTTTATTAATTCTAGATTTTATAGAGTTTAATTCTTAGTAATTAATTATATATATTTAGTAACTAGAATTCTAAATAAATCTTTATAATAATATTTTATTTATATTCTAGTATATATTTATTTAGATTTACTAGATTTTTAATATAATATTATTATCTTTCTCTTCTAGAAATATATCGCGAGGTATACTTTATTAATTATTTTAAAGTAATAATATTAATAAATTTTACTTATTAAATTTATAAAAATTAGAGCTTTACTTAATTATTTACTTATTATTTATTTTTTCTTATTTAAAGTTTTATTATTACTTAGAACTTAACTTATTATTAGTTTTTCTTAACTATTAATTTAATCTTATTTATTATTATATTAACTTTATCTTATTATTAAATCTTTTTATTTTAGAACTTTACTTAATATAGTAACTTTATTAAATTCTTTTTATATTAAATTCTTTATACTAATACTTTATTTATCTTATTAAATTCTTACTAATATTTTTATTTTAATTCTTATTAATATATTTATTAATATACTTATTAACTTTATTATTAATATTAATATTATTATTTTTATTCAATCCTCTAATATTTTAATAGATAATTCTTTAGATAAATAATTTATCTTAATAGAAAAAAATATAAATTTATATAAGAAAGATTTAAAATATATATAAAATATTATTAAATTCTATAAGCGTAATATTTAACTTCTTATATTACTATAAATTACTAAAGCTACTTAATATTATAAAAAATAATTCTTTTATTAAGTTATTTATTTTACTATTAAAAAAAAGCGTAGATCTATATAAATATAAGACTTAAGAATAAATATAAGCTATTACTAATTTATATAAGCGTAATATTTTACTTCTATTACTATAGATAATTATTACTTAATATAGATAAGAGATAACTAGATTTAATCTAATCTAGTTAAATTACTATATAGATAGAATATTATTATTTTTCTTACTTATCTTTCACTACGCGAAAAATTATATACTTTCGACTTTTTCGACTTTTTTAACTTTTTAATTCTAAATCTAATAATAACTAATCGCTTAATATTAGCTTATTCTTTAATATTCGGATATTTTTTATTACTATATATAAACTATCTAGACTATTAATACTTATTTATATAAGTAATTTCTATATTATTATCTTTATATTACTACCGTTTAAATTTAAATCTACGGAGAATAAATTCTTAATCGCGTTAAAGCTTATAAATATAATTATATATAATAAAATATAGGTAATAAATAATTTAATTAGTCGATTATATATATAACTAGCTATTATATTATTATTATATAAAGTAGGATCTACGGTAATAAGAACGTTATTATATAAAGAAAGGAATAATATTATAAATTTAGATTTACTTTATTAACTCTAGACTTTATAAAGTCTAGCTCTTGATAACTAATTATATATATCTAGTAACTAGAATTCTAAATAGATCTTTATAGTAATATTTTATTTATATCTTAATATATATTTATTTAAGTTTATTAAATCTTTAATAATCTTTAAAAAGTTCTTTATAAAGTAATAATAGAAGTTATAAAATCTTATAAAGAATTATATTTTTTTAAAATATATAAAAATCTTCTATATAATAATTACTATAACTTTATCTAGATTTATTTTTAAATTAATAATAAATATTAAAAAATCTAAAAACTTTATTTCTTATATATAGAATTTATATTTATTTATATTAATTTATAACTTTATCTTATATAATTATAATAAATTTTTTTTAATATATTTTTAATATTTCTTCTTTATTTTATTATAAATTAAAATATTATTTAAATATATCTAGTAAAAATTATATAAATATTTAAATAAATTATTATTAAAAACTAAATAAAACTAAATAGTACTAAGCTTTAGTATAATAAATTATTAATTATACCTTAAGAAAGAAATTTATCTAGTTACTATATACGCTTAATAGTATAAATACTAATCTTAATAAAGTTTAGAATTACTAAGAGTAGATCTTAATTTATAATATTATTCCTCTCTTTAATATAATAATATCCGCGTTATTTAATTAATATAATAGTTAATTTAATACAATATCTATTTTATATATTAATTCGATTAATTAGAATATTTATTATCTATATTTTATTATATATAGCTATATTTATAAGCTCTAGCGTAATTACTATAGAATATTAAGTATATTAAGTATTCTTTTCTCCGTAGATCTAGATATAAGCGATAATAATATAAAGATAATAACGAGAGAAATTACTTGTAAAAATAAGTATTAGTAATCTAAATAGATAATATTAAGTAATAATAAGTATTAAGATATTTAAGAAATAAGTTATAATTAATAAATAACTAACTATAGGATTTAGAATTAAAAAAGTTAAAAAAATTAAATTTGAAAAGTATATAAGTTTCGCGTAGTGAAATATAAATAATTAAAAATAGTAATATTTTATCTTCTTAATATTTAGGCTAGATTAAATATAGTATAGTTATCTCTTATTAATATTAATATTAAGTACCTTACAGGAAGTAGGCTGTTTGAGAACTATCTATTAATATTATATCAACAGAATGTTCGAAAAAACGGTACGTCGACAGCAAAAGAAGAAATACGCGCGCTTGATAGATAGTCAAGCCCCTGTTGAGCAGCTGTTCAACAGCTAATTAACGTCCAACAGTCAACAGCTGTTAAATCTCAACAGCGTGTTGAATCCTAACAGCGTGTTAACAGGGGCTTGACAGATAGTTAAGCCCGTGTATTTCTTCTTTCGCTGTCGACGTACCGTTTTTTCAAACATCCTGTTAATAGATAATCCTAGGATCGTCTATTTCCCATAAGGTAGTAATAATCTTTAGTACTATAGAAAGCTAAATATTATATTAATAAAACTTAATAATAATTTATATATATTTTAAGTTCTTTTTATATAAATCTATACTCTTTCTTATTAATATTAAGTAATAGTAGTTTATAATATTATAAAGAGAAATATATTATATTCGTAAAATCTAGTAATAATTTATTTATATTCTAAATTTTCCTTATATAAACTTTTATTCTTACTTAACTTCGAAACTATTAATAAAAATTAAATTATTAACTTTATAAGATATATATAATAAAACGAATCTACTTAATTAAAAAATTATTTAAGACGATAGTAATTTAAAAGAATAATTAAATCTAGTAATAAGAGATAAAAGTTTAATAATAAGATTTAAAAAATTAGTTAAATCTAATAATAAGATATTTTTAAGTATTAATAATATTAATTATTTAGCGTAGTTCTTACTACTTAATACTTACTAGTATTAAATCTACTTATTTACTACTAAATCTTAGTAATATTATATTCGATATAGTTTTAATAATAGAGATCTATAGTTTTAAGTATAATAATATTAGTTTTTCTCTATAATCTCTATTACTTAAATACTTATTAATATTAAATCTATTAATCTTACTACCTAAGATAATATTATATTATAATCTAAATTTTAATAATAGAAATTCTTATCTTAATACTATAAAATAAGATTTACCTAAATACTACTAAAGAAAATCTTTAGAAAAATAAACTATATTTAAAATCCTTTTTATAGTTAGTATATAATACTTATTATCTTAAAACTAGATTAATTTAAATTAAGATATTCTTATTAAAAATACTATTAAGATTACTATCTTAATACTTCTATAAAAATAGAGAAGTTCTTATCTATAGAGATTTTATATACTTATATAACTTAGAGAATTCTATTTATTATAACTATATAACTTATTTATTCAAGCCCGCTAGGATTTAAATATATACGATTTTTTAATCTTTAAAAAGTTAGAATAAAGGATAGCTAATAATATATTAAGAATTAAGTAAAACTAAATAGTACTAAGCTTTAATATAATAAATTACTAGTTATAAGAAAGAAATCTATCTAGAAACTAGCTACTATATACGCTTAATAGTATAAATTCTAGTCTCGATAGAATTTAAAGCTACTAGAAATAAATCTTAATTCATAATAATTATTATTTATATATTATTAATATAAAGTAAATTCTCTAGTTAATTTAAAAAGTAATATATAATATTTAAATACTTTAAAGAAAATAATAAAAATAATAAAGTTCTTATTATTTAAATATATATAAAGTTTATTAAATATAATAATAATATTAAGTTTTATTAAATATTTATAGTTTATTATTTAAACTAGTATTTTCTTTATAAATAGAATTAAGTAATAATTTTAAATTATAATAATATTAAGTTTTTAATAATTAATATAAAATCTTAAGTTATTATTATATTTCTAAATAAATAATATAAGAAATATATAGAGTATAGTACTTAATATTATAAAGTTTTTTTATAAATTTTTTTTTAAAGTATTTTTTAATCTTTTATAGCTTAAAATTAAATATAAAGTAAAATTAATTTTATAATAACTTTTTATCTAG
The DNA here is from genome assembly GCA_023065455.1 of Cladonia rangiferina. Lineage (NCBI taxonomy): Eukaryota > Fungi > Ascomycota > Lecanoromycetes > Lecanorales > Cladoniaceae > Cladonia > Cladonia rangiferina. The sequence goes on along the minus strand of JAJREH010000014.1, from coordinate 21,518 downwards.
CTTTAGCTTAATCTTATAATTATAAAGTTAATATAAAAAAAGTTTTTTTATCTTATTTTTATTAAATATATTAATAAAATTATAATATTTTTTAAAAAACTTTCTTTTAATAATATTTTCTAAGTATATTATAGTTTTATATATAGTTTTTATAAAAATATTTTATTTTAATATTTAATTAATCTTTATAATAATTATAAAAAAGTATTAAACTTAATATTTCTTTAAATTATAAGTTAATATATTAAAGGCGGTTATATTAATTTAATAAATATTTATTAATTTATCTTCTTTAAATAAGAAAGATATAAATATTTAATTATTTATTTAAAATTAATTTAACTTAAATTTAGTATTTAAGGTAAACTTTTTTAAAAAAAATTTAATATTAATTTAAGTAGCTTCGCTATCTTAAATTTAATTTTAATAATTATATTAAAAATAAAAGATTTAACTTATAAAATATTTTTATAATAATATTATTTTAAAATAAAGATAATATAATTATTAATTATATTTAATATAATTTTATATTTATTTATTTAAAGTTTTTTTAGAATAATATATTAATTACTAAGATTAATAATTAATATAAATATAATAAATTTCTAGTAATTACTTATCCTTATAAAAAGATATATAATATAATTATAAATTTTTTTCTTATTTTATTATTATAATTATAAAGATAGCGAGGTTTTAATAAAGATAAAAATAAAATATTAAAAATATTAAATAAGATTTATACTTTTTTTAATTAATAAGAACTTTAAATTAATATTTCTTTTTTTAAATTAATAATATAATAAAATATATAAATAAATATTTATTAAAGAAATTACCTTATTTAAGAAATAGATTTATTATTATAATATTAGCTACTTTATTTAATAATCTTCTAAATAGATTTAACTTTAGAAATTTAATCTTAGCTTAATTATTTATATTTAATAAACTAATAACTATTAAGAACTACGTGTAAAATTAATTAAATATCTTAATAATATTTTTATAATCTATTCTTATTAAAAGATTATTTAACTTACTTATTATTTTAGAATATATATTATAAGTTTTATATAAATTATTAAAATTCTAAATAATATTCTAATAACTTTAGTATAAATACTAACTTTTTAAATTAATTTATATTTTAATAATTCTAAATATAGTACTTTTTAAATATTTTTTAATATAATTCAACTTAATTTCCTTAGTAGTAAAATAAGAAAGAGAATTCTTAATTTTAAATAAAATTATTATATATTAACTTTTATAATTAGTCTAGTTTTTTTTATTATAAAATAATAAAATATCCTTATATTTAACGCTTTAATTAAATAGTATAATTTTAGTCTTAATAATAAGTACTTATATTTATTAAACTATAGAAGTATAATAAGTAGTTCTTATATTTATTAACTTATAGTCTTCTAAACGTCTTCTATTAATATATTTATTATTAAAATTATAATTATTTAAATATTATTAATTTCTTTAATCTTTTAAGGCTATTATTTTTCTTATAAAAGTATTATCTTTACTATTAAGTATATTACTCTATTATTAATATTAATTATATTAAGTTCTTAAGTAATTAATTTTTTTTATAGTTACTTTATTAACCTTATTATATTAATTTACTATTTCTTAATATTCTTAAAATAGTTTTATAAGATATTATTATTCTATCTTAATATATTAATTTTATTAAAGTTTATATTAAATATATCTTACTATATTAATAGTTATTTAGCGATAGTTTCTAAGAACTAGATTCTATTAACTATTTTATAAAGAATCTTCTTAATTAGATCTATATTATTTACCTTATAAGATTTATTTTATTATTATTACTATCGCGATACTAGGTACGTCTTAGTAAATAGTAAATAAATAAATTAATAAAGAGATATAGATTACTTAAGGGATATATAGTTATTATATATATATAAAATACAGTAGGTAGTAGCACTAGCGCGCTTCGAAGGAGCTAGAATTTTAATAATTACTTAGCTCTAGAATATATTACTTATTTTATTACTTCTTCTTAAATAAATTTAAGCTTTTTAATAGCGGTATTAAATATAACTAGTCTTTTTATTTTAATAAACTATACTTTTATTTTTATATAGTAGAGACTTCTTCTATTTAATTATTATTAAAGTTATATTTATTCTCTAGGATCTAGCTATTATCCTAGATTATTTAAGTCTAGATTTTATTTAATAATATTTACTCTCTAGCTTTGCTATCTATACTTATTAATACTTTAATATTAGTTAATTCTAAAATCTATCTTCTTTCTAATATTCTAATTAATATAAAAAATATATATTAAGTCTTAAAAATATTAATTCTATTAAAAAATATAATTAAAGTATTAATATATAGTCTTATAATAAGATTAGTTTTATTATATAAATTATAATTTTATAAAAGATCTACTATCTAAAAATATTATCAAGTATAAAATTTAAAATTTTCTTATAGAAATACTAGTATTAAATAATTTCCTTTATAAAAGTAATTATAGTAATAATATTTAAGCTTTTATCTTATCTAGAAATATTATTAAGGGGCTGTTTAGCTAAGTTAATTATATTAAAATTATAAATTTCTTATAAGAATATTAGTATTAAGGCCACTATTATAAGAATATTAACTTAATATTAAATTTTTTATATATATAGAAATATTAGCGTAAAAAAATTCTAAAAAAAATCTATAACTTCCTAGCCCCTAAGAGTAGTTATAAAGAATAGTAGTATTATATAAGAGACTTAATAAAAATTAAATTAATATAAGACTATAAGTATAATAGAATATTATTATATAGAATTTATTTAAGAAATTAACTATAGTTATAAAATAGTAGATAGCTATAGCTATAGCTACTAGTCTTAATTTAATCTAAATAATAAAATATACCTAGAGCGCCCGCGTTAGATCCATAATAATATTATAAATTATTTAGTTATTAAAAAAATTATTAATTTATAAATATTAATATTAAAACTATATATTTTTATTATAATATATTTAACTTAAAAGTTTTTAAATTTTTAAAGTTATATTTAAAGTAAGTAATATAAATATATTTTCTAAAAATCTTTACTTTATAATTTATTTTAATAATTATAATAATTTATATACTTTATAAAACTTAATACTTAAAAGAATTTACTTATTAATAAGTAGTAAGATTATTTATAATTTTTTAAATTAATTTTTATTGCTTAAAATACTTTTTAACTAGAAATAGTTAAATTAATAAAAAAAACTTATATTCTTACTTAAAAATACTAAAATCTTCTAAAAAATCTTCTAAAAATATTATAATTTTTTAAATAACTTTCTTTTTAAATTATTTATATTCATTTTATTCTAATATTAAAAATTAAGTAAGATTTAAATAGAATAAAATTATAATATAATAAAATATTATTATAAAGATCTAGTTAGAATCCTAGTTATTAAATATATATACTTAATAATATAAGAGCTAGGCTTAATATAATAAAGTTATTAAGAATAAATTTAAATTTATAATATTATTCTTCTCTTTATATAGTAATATTTATATTACTTAATTATATAATAATTATTTATAATATTTATCTATTCTATATATTAATTTAATTAATTAGAATATTTATTATTTATAAGATTTCATTATATATTACTATTTTATAAGTTTTAGTAAAGTTATTATAAGATATTAAGTCTTTCTTCTCTATAAATTTAAAAGAAAGTAATAGTAATATAGAGATAATAATAAGAAAATTACTAATAAAAATAAATATTAATAGTTTAAATAGATAATATTAAGCGGCGATAAATATTTAAATATCAAAGAAATAAACTATTATTAATTAATAGTTAGCTATAGGATTTAGAATTGAAAAAGTAAAAAAATTAAAAAAGTATATAATTTCGCGTAGTGAAAAATAAGAAAGAAAAATAGCGTTCTACTTATATAGTAGTTAGGCTAAGCTAAATATAATATAATTTATTCTTATTAATATTAAGTAATAATAATTTATAGCGTTATAAAGAGCTAAATATTATACTTATAGAATTTAATAATAACTTGTTTACATCCTAAATTTCTATATAAACTCTTATTTCTTATTAATATTAAGTAATAATAGTTTATAGTAATATAAGAAGCTAAATATTATATTTATAGAATTTAATAATAATTTATATATATCTTAAATTTTTCTTATATAAATCTATACTCTTACTTAATTATATTGGAAATTATTAATAAGAATTAAATTAATAACTTTATAAGATAATAGTAAAGTAAGATAAATCTATTTAATAAAAAAAATATTTAAGACGATAGTAATTCAAGTAAATAATTAAATCTAATAATAAGATAAGAATAGAATTTAATAATAAGAATTCAAGAAAACGATTGAATCTAATAATTAGATAATATTTTTAAGTATTAATAATATTAATTTTTTAGCGTAGTCTTTACTATTATTAAGAACTAAGATAGATATACTTAATAGTAATAAAGCTTTAATATAATTAAATTAATAGCTATAAAGAATTTAGTTATATAAAAGACTACTAGTTATATATACTTAGTAAATAATTACTAGCTAAATTAAGTCTAGTACTATAAAGTTATTAAAATTATAATATTATCTTCTCTTCTAAATAATAATATTCTTATTACTTTATAATCCTCTTATAACTTTTCTATTCTTTTAATATAATAACTATCTATCTATTTATTTATATTAACTAATTAGAATATTCTCTATCTATATTTATTATATCTATAAACTTCTATATAATACTTAAGTTTTTACTAAGCTTTTTTTAAAGGTTTAAATTTAAATAGTAGCGATATAGTAATAATAATATATAAATATTTTATAAAATTATACTTTAATATATTAAATAAATTATATTAAGTAATAATATATATCTATATATTAAAGATATAAGTAAATATTAATAAATAGCTTATTCTAAGGTTAAGAATTAAAAAAAAATTAAAATATTAAAAAGAATATAATTATTACGTAGCGATTTATAAGTAAAAAATTAATAGTATTCTATTTACTTAATAACTAAACTAGTTCTAATCTAGTATAGTCACCCTTTTATTAATAATATTAAATAATACTAGTAATCTATAGTAATATAGGGAGCTGAATATTATACTTATAAAACTTAATAGTAATTTATACTTATTTCTAATCTTTTTTATCTTTATATAGATCTCTACTTTTTTTTAGTAATAAGATAAACTATTTATTTAAAAAATCATCTGTTACGATAATAAATTTAGAATATTATTTAAATTTAGTAATTAAAACTATTAAATTTAATAAAATTACTATTAATTCTTTATTATACTTATATTATTATTATTGAAATCTAGCGTTAAGGCTGAGCTAAGTTAGCGGAGCTAACTTAATAAGGTCTTAATAATCTAGATATTAACCTACAGCTCTATAGCTCTACTTCTTCTTCTTTAACTAATAGAATTAATATATTTAGATCTCTACTTTTAATAGGTTATAAGCCCGGATTTATAAGTATTACTAATATATAATCTAAATATCTATTAACTTCTATCTATATCTAAATATTATATTTAAATATTATTTAAGGCTGTAAAGCTATTATAAAGCTATTAATTTTCTAAATCCTAAGTATATTTATTAATTAAATAATTAATCTTACTAAAGATTACTATCTATTATATCTAAAAAATATAATATTAATAATTTAGTTAAGCTAAGGAGTATTAATAATAATATTATTAACTTACTATTAATTATTATCCTAGCGCGATCTTAATATAAATAAGCTTCTAAATTATATTATTAAGAAACTCTTTATTATATAATATCGCTTCCTAGTTTAAATACTAATATATAAGTAAATAAGAAAATTTTATTTATAAAATACTTAAAGTAAGTTATCTTATTACTTAAACTTATAAATTTACCCCTATTAAGGTTAAGATCGCTGTCGCTAGATATTTATATAACTTCTAATTTAAATAAGTATAGAAAATTTTATAAAATTTTTATAAATCTTATTAAATATTATTTATATTTATTAAATCCTTGATTGACTGCTGTTTAATTAAATAACTAGAGAGGATTAATTACTAGTTATTACTTTTCTACCTATTAATTAACGGTATTATCTTATTAAGTAAGGTTAGAGCTATTAAAATTAATCGTTTTTAAATAGGTATATTTAATTTTTTTAATAGCTAGCCACCGTATTTTATCTCTTACTAGTTAAATATATTAAAATACTATAAGAGTATTCATTAGATTGCTAAGTCTAAAGCGTCTTATTATAAGATATCTCAGCGTGCTTAGTTAGTAATAACTAAGCGCTGACTAAGCTACTAACTAAGCGTTTTATTTCGGCTACTACGTAGTTTTTATTTAATACTCCCACTCAAGTATAATTTATAAAGATATAAAAAAGTAATCTATCTAGCTATGAATATATATATAAGCAGCGCTGCGTAATAGAAAATATATATATAAATATATATAGAGACAGCGTTATATAGTAGAAAAACCTCCCTTAGATCGCTTTTTAATAACGACTATTTATTAGTTAAATAAATTTTATTAGTAGGAGGTTATTTTAAAGATATTTATTATATATTAATTTCAATCGCCTTATATTATTTTACTTAGATTACTTAGCTTTCTATTATATTATATTATTTACCTTTCTATCGCATCGTATACTTAGCTTTATATAGCTGATAAGTATAGATAGTAGGAATAAATATCTTAGCGACGTATTGTATTACTTAGCTTTCTATTACCTTATATTACTTATATTATATAGCTGATAGATATAGGTAGTAGAAATAGGTATTTTAATAAAATACTAAGATTATTCCGCAGCGGATTTTTACTTTATAATAAATTTTCGATATTTACTCCTATAATATTAATATTCCGTTTTTAAACGCTTTATATATAAAATGAAATAAGAATTTAATAAGTAATTTATATTTATTATATCTAGACTAATAAATAGTTAAAGTATATATAGAGAAGATATTTTAATAGTATAGTAGTAAAAATTAATATTATAAAGTCTAATAGTAATATTATATACTATAGAGTTATTTTAAGGGTATATAATTTAATAGAATAATATAATAATAGTAAATAATTATATATTATAAGCTTTTAAATATATTACTTTTAACTTAGAAAACTTTTATATAGTTAATTATATAAATCGGCTAAAGTATAAAAATATCTATTATATTTAACTATTAAGACTACTAAATATATCTATAGAGTTATAGAGCAGCCTTATATAATTAGAATAATAAAAATTAGTTAAATAATTAATATTTAATAGCTAAAAAATAGTATTAAAGTTTATAAAATATAGCTCTATTAAAATTAAGGTTCTGCGGGAGTACTTAAAGTAAACTTAATAATATTAAAAAGTAATAAATATCACCCTATATACTTAAAATTATAGCTGAAAGATTTTTAATAAGATATATAGCCTATAAATCTAATAAAATAGCTAATAGGCTATAAATAAATAATATTAAAGCTAAATTTAATTAATAAAAATATAAGATATTAAATTTTATAAATAAAGTATTAGAATACTTTTATAGTAATTATAATAAAAATTCTAGCCCTAAAGCTTTATAGAAAGTAATAAATTTTTCCTTATATAATACTTTAGTAAGACTATTAACTACTTACTTATTAATTAAAATATATTATAATTCTATATTACTATTTTTGATTTATTTATAAATATAGTACTAATATATATTAATATACTTAGTATAAATATAGAATTTAAAATTTTTTATAAGAATAATAGTTTCTTAATTATTATTATAAATAATCACTACTTAGAGTTCTTTATTACTAGGGTATAGTTAAATAAATAATTATTATAACTAGATAACTTCCTTAAAAACTTCTATTATACTAATATATTTAGTTTTATATATAAATAAGGCGATAATAGCTTATTATTTAAATAACTAATTAATAATACTACTACTAATACTAAAAATATATTTTAAAGTAAATCTTTAGGTACTATTACTTACCTAATTAAAGTTAATAAAACTATTAAAAAGTTTAATTTATCTTTAAAATATTAATTATAAATTAACTATAGCTTAAAGATAATAAAATACTTATTTAATTATTACTTAATAAATAATAATAAGATTAGATATATATTAACTAAAAACTAAAACTAAATATATTAAATTAGAACACGTTCCTAATATAATATATATAAAAAATTCTATAGCTAACTAATAAATCTTAAGAACTTTATATAAAATAGTATAATTTTTCTTAATAGATTATAAATAACTTATAGTCTTTATAAGAATAATAATTAATTTATATTTTTATATACTAGCTATTTATAATATCTTTTTAATATAACTAGCTTAACTAAGTTAAAGGATTTAATTAAACTAGTCTTAAGTAATTATTATATTTAGATAAAAGATATATAACTCTAAGTTAATTATTTAAAACTTTTTATTAAAAGTATTTTTAACCGTCTAAATAGCCTATTTACTTAAATTAATAATTTAAATATTATTTATATATAGGACGACGATAATTCTACTTATAAAATTAATAAAAACGCTTAAGTTAATATTAATAAGTATAAAATTATACTTTTTTAAAAATCTAGTAAATATAATATATTATACTTAAGGTAATTATTTTAGGTTATATAAGGCTTTATAGAACTTATATACCTATTTAAGATATTTTATATTATAATATTTAATAGATTACTTTACCCAGATCTCCTCCTTTATATTATTATAAAGGAATACTATCTTAATATTTATTTATTCTAAATCTTAATCTAGAGTAGTAGTAATAATAAAAATAGTTTTATAACTTATAAGCTTTATTACTAAAATAAAAGTCTTATTAAAATCTAGGCCTTTATATTATTAAAAACTATAAACTACCTAGTATACCTTATAGCGAGTAATCTTCCCTATAGAATTCTATTTTAAGATATAGATTTATTTACTATTAAATAGTTTTTAACTAACGGGGTAAGGATAAAATATTTAAATTTAATTTTTAATTAAAAATTAATATTTATCTTTTATAGCTAATTATTATTTTATATAAGCTATATTATTAAATATAGCTTTAATATAAGTCTTTAGCTATATAGGTTTTAAAGTTAAAGCTTTAATAAAATAAGTATAGCTATTAAGTATTAAAGAGTTCAGTAAGAAATCTTTTTCTTATAAATATAAGAAGTATTTTAGCTATTTAAATAATATATTTATAAGTATTATTCTAGAAGATTAAGTTAATTTTAAGCTTTATAATTATTTAAAAGGTTTCTAGACTAGCGTTATAAGTAAGGTTTCCTATTAAAAAGTTAAGAAATAATTAGAATATTAATTAAATCATTTAAATATATATAATTAAATATTAAAAATAATAGAGAAAGCTCTTTAATAATAAAATTTTTAAAATTTTCTCCTTTTACTAGAGAGCTTAAGTAATTATTATTTATAAATATCTTTAAAAAACTTTTCTTTTCTTTACTCTATTATACACGGGAGTATTAATAGAGAGTAGCGTCCTTTTAATAAATAATAAAATAGATATAATTACCTTTATAATTAATTAAACAATATTTTTTTATATAATATTAATTTTTAACTTAATTAAATTATAGTTTTCTAACTAAAATATAGCCCTATATTCCTATCTATTTAAGATAAAATAATTAAAATAGAATATTAATATATACTTTAAAGAAAATTATATTACAGTCTAAAATAAGCTACTAATTATATAAGTAATTAGTAATTATAATTAATTATAACTAAAGATTCTAATTAAGTCTAGTATTATAAATAATAGTTAAGACTATTATTATTAAAATTTAACTAAGTTATTTAATAATATTATTTATTTAGAAATTATTAGAAATAATAGACTTCTATAATATACTATATTCTATATAATAGTTTTTAAATTTATTTAAAAAATACTTTCTACTAATATTAAAGTATAAATAGTGGATTTTATAATCTTTATACTTAATTTAAGCTTTAAATTCTTAAAAAGTATAAAAAGTATTAAAGTTTTTATAAAAAATAGATTTTATCTATAAAGCTTTAGTCTTATTATTTATAAAAATAATAAAATATTTACTACTATTACAAGCTTTATTAAGGGTAGTAAGATTACTATAAATAAACTTATTTTTATAACAGCTAAATATAATATAACCTTTATATTATTTAATTTTAAGCTTAATAACCGCGTAAAGCTTATAATTTAAATTATTATAAATTTCTTTAAAAAAATCTATACCTATAAATATATAAATTAGTTTTTTAAGATTCTATAAATCTAAATAATTATAATAAGTATATTATATATTTAAAGCTTTTTAATTATAACCCTTTTAAAAGTAAGTTAATAATTTTAAAGTTTATTCTTTAAATTTAATATTAATATCTTTAAATCTAATATTACTATATAAAAGTATAATTAAGAAAGTTAGTTTTTATTAAAATTTAAAATAATAAAGATTATTATATTACTATTATATAATAATTCCTTAATAGTTAATAATAATATTATTTTTAAAAAAGATAATAGAATATCTATTATAATAAAGTTACTCTAAGAAAATAAAATTAATAGGAATATTTAGAATATATAGAATATTAGATAGAATAATAATTTTATAAAAGTTATTAATTAATAAATAAAGTTTAATCTTTCTAATACCTTAAAAAATTAAGGAACTAGAAAAACTTTTTATAAAGTTAATATAATTAACCTTAAAATTAAAAATATAATATTCTTAAAAGGTAATATAATCTAATATAAAATATTAGGAATAAGTTATATCTAAGGCCTATACTTTATTAATATTAACTTTTATAGTATAGATAATAAAGACTTTATTTATATTATTTAAATTATTAATTTAGAGGTACTTAAAGAATTATTTATTATTTATATTAATTTTAACGATATCTTTAGTCTTAAATAATTTTAATATAATAAATAAATTAAAATTCTTTTTCTAGTATTTAAATTTAGTATAGAAATCCTTATTATAATAAATATAACACTTAATTAATTATAAGATTAAATAATTATATTTATTAATAATAGCTTCCTTTTAATTATATTTAGATATATAAACAGCGCCACCGCCTCTATAAAATTATTATTATAATTAATAAACAGCGAAGGCCTATAAGAATTAATTATAAAAGATAAATAAATTTTAAATTATTTAAATAAAATAAATAACAGCGTACTCTAAGGAAAATATTAATTTATTATTATTAATACTTATAAAATTATAAGTTTATAAATAATAGATAAAATATTACTTATATTTATAGCCTAGACTAGTATAAAATAAAAAGATAAGAAAATTTATTTTTAAATAAAAATTAAATACTATTTTAATAATATTAAGATATAAATATTTAAATTTACTAATATATTTAATAATACTTTTAGTAAACTTTAAATTTAGCTTAAAAAAATATTAATATAAATTATTAAAAGTACTAAAGCCTTTTAACTTATAATTAGTTTAAATAAAAAACTATAAAGTAATAAAGTTTTTTTTATATTAATAATTAATAATAAGATTAGATTTAAGATAATTATAAATTATATTTAAGATAAGTAAATAACCTAGAGTCTAGTTAATAATCTTAGCTAGTAAAATATTAGATAAAATAGCTAGTTAAGCTACTAATTAAGTTTTAAACTCTTATAACTAATTTTAAGGACTTATAGTAATAGATTTAATAAGTTCTTCTAACTAATTATATTATTTTTATAGGTTAGTTATAATTAAATATTACTTTATTTTATAACTCTAGATTTAATATATTGAAATCCGAAGGTAAGATAGAGCTTAGCGAGCGGAGCAAGCTAAGTAAAGTCTTGGTATCTAAATAAAATCTCGCTTACCAAGTAGGCTTCTTCCTTCTAATTAATTAACTTACTATCTTACTTTTATCAGGTTATAAGCCTAGCTTATATTATAAGCTATTATTATATTATTAATTTATCTATATATAATTCTTTAATACTCTTAATAATCTATTAATAAGCTATTTAAAAGCGTTGTTAGTTATCTATCTATAATTATAATATATAGAAAATTTAATAGCTAAAAATTATTAAGGCCTTTATCTCAGTCTCTCCCATTACTAAATTAAAATTAAATAAGTACCTTAGCTAAGTTATAAATAAGATTTATTAATCTCTTATATAAATATTTATTAATCTAAAGATTATTATCCCCTATTAGAGTAATCAACCCCTAAGATAATTAAAATTATACTAAATTATTATATTAAATTATTAAATAATTAAATTATTAAATAATCTTTTAGTTACTAATTAGTGGCGGGAAATATTAATATAACTAGTAATAATAATATAGCTAGTAATAATAAAGAGTTTAATAAAAAGTTTTTTAAAGAAAATATATATTTTAAGAATTTTACTAAGTAATAATAATATATATAATATTTTATTACTTTATTCTAAGTTCGCTGTTTAAAGTAATTTTAATTAAAATATTATATTAATAAGATTAATATTAATCGCCTAGTAAATAATTTATTATTAATATAATTTAAATTTAAATTATCTATTTATTTTACTTTTAAATAAATATAAGTTTAATAAAGACTTTAGGTGAAGATCTTTACCTATATATATTAAATAATAGATAGGATTATTAGGAAATATAGAATAAATTTTATCTATATAAAAAATATTAACCTTAAAAATAATTTTAAAAATCTTCTATTAGAAGATAATCTATTAAAAAATTATTAATATTAATTATTATTATTATTACTCTTATCTACTACTAGCGATTTATTATAAGTATCTTTAATATTAAGTATCTCTAATTTAGTTAAAATTTATAGATTATAAATATATTTTATTAACTTTATATTATTAAAACTATTAAAATCTTTATTTTTTAAATTTAAATATTATTTATTTAATTTATTTATTACTTTACTATATTTAATAAGCTTTTATTAATATTTAAGGATGTTATAAAGCTTAAGGATTATAATAAATACCTTAAATAATTTAAAAGTATTAAGAATAAATTAAAGATATATACCTTATAAGGATATATTAATAAGAAGGATAAATTATTTAAAAAATTTATTAATAATAATACTAACCTAATTAATTAGATTAGAAAAAATAAGTTTATTATAAATTATATTTATAAGTATATTTTTATAAACCTTTAAAATATATATAAAGATATTATTACTATTTTAAATCTATAAAAAAAACTTATAAAAAATTTAACTCCTAAAGAGATTAACTTTATTTATAATATTTTTATTAAGTTTTAGATTATTAGTCTTATTTAATATAATAATTTAAATAATTACTATAAGTAATTTAAAAAGGTTTATAATAAAATTATATAATTTAACTTAAAATTTAAATTAAGTAACTTATATTAAGTTATTATCTTCTATTATAAATTAGATTTAATATATAATTTTTATATTATCTAATTTAATAAGCTTTATTAGAAAGCGTTAATAACTAATAAATTTAATAAATATAATTTTAGCTATACTATACTATATTTAAAGAATTTAAAGGTAATATTAGGCTATGGCTCTACTATAACCTTTAATATATAATTAATAATAAATTATTAATTATTTATTTAATCTATTAATTCTAGCTTTTTTTAACGCGTTTAAATATAATATAATTATAAATTAAAATATATTATTAAAGTCCTTAAGCTAATAAGGTATTATAATAAATTAAATTATTATTAACTAGTTAGCTATAACTATATTAATTATTAAAATAATTATAAATCTTATAATAATAAGCGGTATGGCGATAATAATAGTGGGAGCTTTAATTTTAATAAAAAGTCTAAAAAGAATAAGAATAATAAAAATAATAAGTTTAAGAATAAGGTTTATATTATTAATAATAATAACTTTGATAATATAGCTACTAATATTACTATTATTAAACTAAATATAATAATTTATTTTATTAATTTATTATTTAGCTTTAGGCCTTAAATACTTAATACTAGGATTAATTATTATATTATTAATAATATATTAGTATTTATATCTATATAAAACCTAGCCGCTTTAATCTTAATTATAAGTATAACTAGTAATAATAATATAATAGTTATAAGTATTATTAAATTACTATATAAAACGCCTAATAACTTTATAAACCTTATTATTAATAATATTCTTTATTTATTAGGGGCTAGCGTTAATCTTATATTTATCTTAAAGCTCTAGTAAGCTAGCTATTTCCTTAAATTTATTAATAAAAATATTTCTATTAATTAAAATAAAGTACTTATAAAGCTTTATATTAATAATCTCTATTATATTAATATTATTAAGATAATAGTATTTTATACTTAAGTAATTATTACAGCGGCTATAATAGCCCATAATTAAAAAGCTATTAATTATTAATATTAATTAATAAGCTATTTAGGTAAGTAAAATATATTAAAACTTCTTTAAATTATTAATAGAATTAATTTAAATTATTTACCTAATAATAATAACTATTCCTATATTATTTATATTAAAATATAAATAAAAAACCTTTCTTATTAGAGCTATATTAAACCTAGTTAATATAAGAATAAGCTAATCTATATTAATATCTTTAATCTAATTAATAATATTTTTTTATATATTTAGTATTTATATCTATTAATAGAAGATACTACTAAGATATATATAAGTTATTTAATACTAGATAAATTAATTTTATTAGTTCTATCTAGCTTTAATATATATTATAAGGTAATTAAATAGCTTAATTAGCCTATTTATTATTTATATACTAATAAAGATAGTAACTATAAATTTAATAAGTTTAATAATTATTACTATAAATATAGTATTGTCTAGAAACTATTTATTCTTATAAATCTATAAATAAATAAGGTAGCTAAGTATTAGAAATAAATAGTTATAACTATAATCTATTCTCTCCTATAAGAAAGTAGTCTGCCTTATAAGTTTATTCTAAAAATAATTAATATAACTATCTAGCTTAAAAACTATATAATTAAAATTAAAGATAGTAAAATATTATATAAGTTTATAAGTAAAAAATATCTTAATCTAAATATCTTAAAATAACTTAGATATTATAATATATATTAAAAATATAATCCTCTAAATTAAAACTAGCCTAAATTTTAATCTCACTCTAAAAAAGGTTACTTAATTAATTTTAATAATAATTACTTTTATTAAATACTAATACTATCTAGCTATATTTTATATTTTAATTATATTAATTAACTACCTAAATAGTTTTTTAAGTAGTTTATTTTACTTATTTTATTACTCATAAAATAATTAGTACCTTATATAGGGGGAGAGTTAAAATTTAATACCTTAAAATAAGCCTAAGTTATTAATATATTATAGTTAATAAATATTAATTATTTACTTAACTTTATTTTTTATTTAGAATTAGAATTAATATTATTTAATAAGCTTTAATTAGATAATTCTAACTTAGAAAACTCCCTAGAATTCTTTAATATAGTAAGGATAAATACCCTAGATAAATTAAGTAATATTTTAAAAAATAATTAGCTAAATTTTTAAAATATCTTAAATTAACATCTCTATCTATATAGGTTAATTAAATTACTAGATTTTATTATACTAGCTATTACCTAAGCTATTAAAAATAAAAATAATAATAATAGAGGACTAACTTAAATTATAATTAATCTATTAATAAAGAATCCAATTAATTATAATAAACCTTAGATATATAAAGAAATTATAGCCAATTACTATTATAAGATAAACTAATAACTAGGTATATACGATAAAATTAATTTATTAATAAAAAATAATACTTAAATATTTATTATACCTCTAAGTAAAACTAATATTCTTGATAAAAAATAGATTTATAAATATAAAAAAGGAACTAATAATATAGTAGTTTAATATAAGATTAAATAAATTATACACGGCTTCTAATAATAAGAAGGAATTAACTTTTATAAGATATTTATTATAGTAATTAAATTAATAAGCTATAAAGCTCTCTTTACTATTATAATAACTTATAACTTAGAAATTAAGTAAATAAATATTAAAATAATATTCTTTTATAATGATATAAATATTAATATTTATATTTATTAATCTACTAGATTTAATAATAGATCTGGATAGGTATATAAGCTTAATAAAATCTTATATAGTTTAAAATAGTCCCCGCGTATCTAGTATTACTATCTATTTAATTACCTTACTATTCTAGGCTATTAACTCCTTGTTAAAGATTATAATATTTTTTATATCTTAATTTATATATAATTATTACTATTTATATAAATAATTTACTAATTATTAAGTTGAACTTTAATAATATTACTTAGCTTAAGACCTAGCTATCTAATAAATTTTAAATATTTAATTTAAGATCCTATTAGTACTACTTAAATATAGTTATTATTTAAGATTAATTAAATTATATTCTATATTTAAGTTAGGAGGGCTATATCTATAATATCCTTATTAATTATAATATATTAGAGTATAAAGCTAAGGATTAAAATAAGAACTTATTTATATATATTTTAATAAAGACTATTTACCTATAGTTATCTATTAAGGACTTTATTATTCTTAAGTAATTATATAAATAATATTAATCTATTATTAGATTATTAATATATATTATAATAAATATTAGGCTTGATATTATATATTATATCTTAGTTATTAGCCATTATATATCTAATCTAGATAATAACTATTAAATAGTAATAAAACGAATCTTTCACTATTTATAGAATACCTTATAGTTTAAACTCACCTATAAAGGACCTCTATAGCCGCTTATTAAGTATTTAGATTCTAATTATACTAATAATCTAGTTATACGTTGTTTAATCTTAAGTTATATCTTTAACCTAGGAAGTATAATTATTAGTTAATTATCTAAGCGTTAACTTATTATTACCTTATTAATAGGTGAGGCCGAATATATAAAGTAGATTAATACTACTAAAGAAGCTATCTAGCTTAAGCGGCTACTTAAAAAGCTTATTTAAATTATTTTTAATCTTACCATCGCCCTATATATAAATCCTAAGGATATCTTATAAAACTATACGCTTATAATAGCTTAAATAACTAGGATTAACGTTATATATATTATTATACTTATTATTATTATCTTCTATAATAATTAGGGGGCTATTATGTTAGTTAAGAATCTTATTAATTATAATAAGATTAAATATATATATACTAAATACATATTTTTTTAAGAGTATATTAGTAACTAATAAGTAAAGCTTTAATATTATTCTATAAGAAATATAATAGTAAATAAACTTACTAAACCCCTTTTTATAATATTTTTAAGTAGTTTTATTAGTATTTAGGTCTATAGTAATATAACTATACTAGGAGGAGCTTGCTTAGTAGTAGATATTTAATTTTAATAAAAGCTTATTCTAGTAAAAGCTTGTTTATACTTCCTATTTAATACTTAGCTATATATTAATATTAATATAGTAGGAGCTTATTTTTAGTAGAAACTTATTCCTATAGAAACTCTTATTAATAGACTAATATTTAATATCTATTATATATATTAGATTAATTAGTTGATAGCCTTGCAGCTTTATAGCTTGAGTAAAAGTATTAAAATCTAGAGGTAAGATGAAGCTTAGCGAGCGGAGCGAGCTAAGCGAGGTCTTAACATCCGGATAAGATCTCGCTTACCGAGCAGGCTTCTTTCTTCTAATCAATCAACTTACTATCCTACTTTTATCATAATAGCCTTTAAGTCCTTTAAATTTAATAATATATAATAATAGGTTAATCCTATCATTAATAGTAATATTAATTATATTTTAAGAAGAAAGATATATAGCTTAAAAATATTAATTAAGTAATTAAGTATTTTTAGGTTTAATTTAAATATAGTATAATTTAATATATCTAAGAAGTCTAATAGCTTTAAGAGGATATAATGTTAAAAGTAGAGGTCTGAACATGTTGATTCCATTGGTTGAAGAAGAAGAAGCAGAGCTGCAAGAGCTGCAGGTCGACATCCGGACTGCCAAGACCTCGCTGAGTCAGCTCCGCTGACTCAGCTCGGCCTTGGCGCCGGATTTCGACACTCCCACTCGATCTGCAAGCTCTACAAGCTCTAGCTATGCTACGTACAAGACATGCCCTTCTTCTTCCGCTCATACAAAGCTCCAACAGACACCTTTGCTCATACAAAGCTAACATGTCGACAGACGATCGCTCAACAGCCGAATCCTACGGTCGCATGTCCGCAAAACCGTCACAAGTCGTCGAAAAACCGCGACAAAGCACCTCACAGCCATCCAAACAGCTAGATCCTGCCTTGCATACCCCCAAAACGTCGACAAGCACTCCCCTATGCCACATTGTCGAAATTGGCATTCCAAACGCTGTTTCCAAACAAAAATTCGACACATAACCCGTGTATGCCATTTCCTATCCAACAGACGGTCGGGCAATACATGAGGCAGATGCGTTGAAAAACTTGATATTGCGGCTCTGCGGGAGCTCCCGGAGGCTCTACGGGCCGTTCCAGGCGCTAGACCTACTCCGGAACTACTCCCACAGAGGCCTTGCTCCCACAGGTTATGCCTTGTCTGCAGCTGGGGCCACGTATTCGAGACCCAGGGCGTTTCGGAAGTCGACGAATTTGTCCTTTGGTAGGGGTTTGGTCAGCCCATCTGCCACCTGGCACTCGGTTGGGGTGTATCGTAGATCCACTGTGCCTTCAGCGACTTTTTCGCGTACAAAGTGGTGGCGTATGTCGATATGCTTGCTGCGAGCATGGAACTCCGGGTTCTTTGCGAGGGCGATAGCGCCTTGGTTGTCGCCAAAGATGATAACGGCCTTTGCCGCCGATTCCTTGTCGGTGGGTTTGAGCTCCCGTAGAAGATTCCGAAGCCAGATGGCTTCCTTAGCCGCTTGTGTCTGTCCAATGTATTCGGCTTCGCATGTAGATAGGGCGACGATTGGTTGTCGCTTGGATTGCCAGCTAATAGGTCCACTGCCGATGTGAAAGATGAAGCCAGAGGTTGACCGGCGCGTATCGCGGTCTCCTGCCCAATCAGAATCAGTGTAGCCCGTTAGCGACTCAAGACTGCCCTGGAATGTTAGTTGGTAATCCAGCGTAGTCCGCAGATACCTGATAATTCGTTTGACAGCGCCCCAATGAGCTTGAGTAGGATTTGATGCATAGCGGCTGACCGCTGAGACAGGGAATGCGATGTCGGGCCGTGTACCTAGCATGGCATACATGAGGGATCCGACAGCTTGTTGATACAGCTGCTTATCAAGAGCGTTGGCTTGGTAGTCGTCTGAGGCCTTTTCCAAATGAGAGCCAGTTTCCATCGGGGTAGCAGTAGGTTTACACTCCCACTGCTTGAAATCCCGGACAACTTTTTCGATGTATGCCCTTTGACCCAAGCGAAGGATCCGTTGCTGACGGTTCCGAGTGATTGACATGCCTAGCCAATAGCAACATGGCCCAAGGTCGGTCATATGAAAATGTGAATTGAGGGCATCTTTGACCCTTTGAATATCCTGTTTGTTAGGACCCGTGATTAGCAAATCGTCTACATACAGGGCCACTATCGTGCCTGATGAGGCATCGATAAACACGCTCGAGTCAGCGTCTAGGGGTTCGAAACCCAAGGTTTTGATAAAGCTGGCGAAGGTATTATACCATACTCGGGGCGACTGCTTTAGCCCATACAAGGCTTTGTTCAGACAGCAGACCTTGTCCTCCTTGCCCTTGTTGTAGCCTTGTGGTAATTCCACATAGATCTCTTCCTCTACTTCTCCGTAAAGGAAGGCCGTTTTGACATCCATTTGCTCAAGGTCCCAGTCCATTGCCGCTGCAATAGCTAGGATGGCCTTGTAGCTCATGGGTTTGACCACCGAGGCGAAAGTTTCGTTGTAGTCCAGGCCTTCGCGCTGTTCGAATCCTCGGACGACCCAGCGCGCTTTGTATCGGACGACCTTTCCATCTGGTCCCGTTTCAATGCATAGACCCACTTACCTCTAAGGGCCGTTCTCCCCTGAGGCAATGTCGTTAAGGTCCAGGTCTTGTTGTCCATCAGCGACTTGTATTCGTCGTCCATAGCCAGCTCCCACTGCATCCGTTGCATACTTCTTGATATGGCCTCATTGTAGGTCTTTGGCTCATACGGTTCGGCCGTATTCGCATGGGAGAGCATGGCAATAGCAGAGTAATCGAGGGATAGTGGATCCGGTGAGAATTCCCTCATATCCTTCATTTCGCATGGTGGGTATGTCAAATCTGGGTGATTGTTAAGGATCTGTCGGAGCTGCGTCGTAAAGGCCTCATTGATATGGGGGAGTCCGTCAGGCGGTGTATTCGTCGGTTGCTCAGGAGTTGACTCGGTGTGAATCGGGTCAGCATCTTGGCTATGAACCTTCCGCTTCTGCATACTCTCCTCCCTGGAGCGGAGGTTCGTAGCCGCTTGGCCGGCGGAGATGTAGGTGAAGCCGGTCGTGGTGAGCTTGCCGGGGTGGAGGGGGTGGAGTGGGTGGAGCAACATTGCTGATAAAGGCAGGCTTCCGTTCCTCAAAATGTACGCTAGAAGCCCGAATAATTTTCCGTTTGCGGGGCAATACAGTCGATAAATATGGCCATCGCCTTCATAGCCCACCAGAAAACAGCGTTCGCTTTTGTCAACCAATTTCTTTTGGATTCGGTTCCTAGCCCAAGCAAAGGAGCCTAAGGTCCGTATGTGGTCAAGGGAAGGACGGTTACCATACCAGGCCTCATAGGCCGACTTGTTTCCCATCTTAGCCATAGGAGCTCGTATTGCAATGTAGTTGGCTGTTCCCAAGAGTTCAGGCCACAGGTCCTTATCAAGCCCTGAGCTTAGCAGCGAGGGATGCATCTTAGCCATCAGTGTTTGGCCTAATCGTTCCGATTCACCGTTTTGTTGAGGGTTTCCAGGTACCGTTCGCTCATGGATAATGCCTTCGTCTTCGAGGAATAGTTGGAACTCGCGGCTCATATATTCGCCCCCGTTGTCAGTTCGGAAGCGTCGAATACGGCGGCTTTCCCGTTCCCATTTGAATTTGAAACGTCGAAAATATTGGAAGACCATAGCCTTATTCTTAATACAAAAGACTTCAGAAAAATTGGTGCAATCGCATTTAAAAGTAACAAAATCCGAGTCCCATCAAAACCAGTAGGTGTGATAGGGCCACATACATCACTATGAATGAGCTCCATGGGGTGTAGGCCAGGTGTAATAACATCTTTATGAGGGGCAGACTTTGGCGGCCCTGTACACAGCATTCGCAAGTCAGCTCGTCCTCAATTTTGGTAAAATCAACTCCGGTAGAC